>OZ012543.1:29246571-30506357 GCA_963935595.1 Schoenobius gigantellus | reverse complement strand
TGTATATATTATATTATAAAGGAATGTTAATTTAGACTTTTAAGTTAATATTAGCCGAAGTATATATTTTCTTTTGTAGTGTTGTATAATTAGCTTCATGTTAATTTACTCCTTAGATTTTTAATTTATTATTTATGTTTAATGGAATTTAATTATAATTGTACTCGACTCTGGTACATACCTACAAATGTTGCTATGCCCTTACAGGGTGTTACATGTAAGTTCTTAATAATATAATTGTATCATCAATACTGTATATACTGTAACATGCAATAAAGATATGATATGATATGATACTACAGAAAATGTATACAGAGTAAGTATTCAGGATTACAAAACAAAAGAAAATGTTTAGAAATGTCAAGATTTGTAGTAACAAGAGTGAAAAAACCGTCACGGGGTGTAAATTATATCGATTTTTTTAAATGTTACATTTTTTTTAAAATAGGTGACTTAGATTTTTTTTATATTTTTCTGATAACATATATGAGTTAGTCTACCGCCTGCATTCGGCTTGACGTCGGCTTCTGGGACACCCTGTATATCATAGGTACAAAATACGCAATTGAATGTATGAATAAATACTTTATTATTAAAAAAAATATACTAAACTGATGTAATGAGTACAATGATGTAATATTTATTTATTAATAATTTTGATAAAAATGTTCCTCGGGCGGGTTACGAACCCGCGTGTTTAATATATCGTGTTGACGCCTTGACCACTCGGTCCTCAGCCACCGAACTCTTACCAGCCCCGATGATACTTCACTAGTAGGTATATCTTTTGTAATTTGATAAGTCAAAATAGACTTTATTTTCTGTTAATAACGTTCTTATTTATAACATACGTAAAAACATTTTCTTTATTGATTTATTCATTTTTCAATTAATTAGCATTTTTAATGAAAATAAAGTCTCAAATATAAGAAAATGTTCCTATTAAATCTAAGTAGGTGCTTAATATTTGCATAGAATAACCCTGGATAGCTCTCAATCGACTTATTTCATGTAAAACTTACATCTTACTTTCCGACCGTTTTTATCGACCATCTATAAATCCATATATAAGGTTATGATACTTTGTCATTATTTTTACTTTACTATAACAATAATTATTATTTTGAACAATTCAAGCGTGTCACGATAAGTAAAAATGAAAAAGATATCACAATAAGTTAAATCACGATAAGTTAAAACAAAAAATAAGTACGTCCCACCCACATTATTATTTTACAGTGACGGATTACCCGCGGCGTGCGCGCACGCAAGTTTGAGTTAGTCATAAAAACAAAACAATAAAATGCGTAGTACTATTTTGTCGCAAAAAGTATTTTCATTGTGTTCAGTTGCTACAATTCTATTTTTGCTATACATGTCTGTGAATAAAATATCTAAACCTCACACTAGTTTCCCTTACCGTGAAACTTTTAGTAATGTGTCGAATATACATGCAAATGTGAAAGTGTCAAGTAGTGAAGTGAACAAAACAGACGATAAACTAAATATGAAGTATATATTACAGTGGACTTCACCAAAGGATGTACCATTCGTTTACATGGGTGTTGGACAAGAAGGTTTTAAGAGTAGAAAGTGTCCCTACACAAATTGTATAGTGACATCGGACAAAAATTACCTAGGGAGTGTCACCAAATTCGACGTCATTGCCTTCGCAGGGCCACAAACAGTAAGAATTTTCAATGAATTACTGCCCAAAGAGAGATCCTTACACCAAAAATATGTATTTGCGACCATAGAATCGTCACATTACTACCCAGTGTGTTCGAACCGATTCGACGGATTCTTTAATTGGACCTGGACCTTTAGACTCGACTCTGAAGTGCGATGGGGCTACATGGCGATAAGGGACTCGAAAAATGTAATTGTTGGCCCGAACAAAATCATGCACTGGATTAAGTTTGACGATATGGAACCGGTAACAGAAGAGTTTAGACAAAAGCTGAAAACCAAAAAAACTGCCGCCGCTTGGTTTGTTTCAAACTGCTTTGACCAATCGGGTAGAATGGCATTTGCTTTAAAGTTAAAAAGGGCGCTCGGCAAATATAATCTCAGTCTAGATATTTACGGAAAATGTGGTACTCTGTCCTGCCCTAGTGACAAGCAGGAGGAATGCTATAAATTATTACAGAAAAATTATTATTTCTACTTATCTTTTGAGAACTCCTTCAGCGAGGATTATGTGACTGAGAAATTGTTGCACGCACTGCATAATAATGTCGTGCCTATTGTTTACGGTGGTGCTAATTACACACGGTATGCTCTGTTTTGGTTAAAAATGTCAAGTTACATGTCAAATATGCACATAAATTGCCACTTTGTCCCATAGTATCTAACATCTATTTATTATAGGAAATTACTTCGTTCTAATTGTTTACTAACTTCTCAATCATTTATCTTTATCATGTCAATCGTTTTTTTTTTTCTATAATTTTTAGCTATCACGAAAGGATGAAAATTTAGTATTTCATTTAAAACGGGGGATCCCAACACAAACGTAGCATTAATGCAGCACCGTTGCTCGTCATCACACATTGAAAAAAATTCAACTTTTTTAACAAATTAAGTATTATTTTTAAAAATCATAGGATATTAGTTAAAACCTATATTTAGCAGGTTCTCTCTCAGCTATTAAAAAAAGTGAGTGTAGTCATGTAACTATAATAAGCACATTTCTTATACAATATCATTTATTTTTCGTAATACTGTTATTTCTTACTATATGTCAATACTAGCTTATGCCCGCGACTTCGTCCGCGTGGAAGTGCTTTTTCTTTTTTAATGACGGTTAGTGTGCTAGACGAGTGCGAGTTGGACTAACTTGGCCAGTTTTTTTTTATATCTGTTCAAATGATTGTAGTTAAGTACATAAACGAATAAAGTAACGGAACTCCTAGTTATCTTTGTGCGTTATTACGAGTAAACAGGCCATCTGTCTGGCTTTGCAGCGATTATCACAATAAACATGACCGTTTGCTAATCGTCAGTCGGTGTAATATTATGAATACCTATTTAAAGCTCACACTATTTTAATACCATATGGATTACCTTATTACAATCGCAATCACTAAATATTTATAATTTCCTTGTATGCTATGATACATTCGGCATCAAAATCAACTAAACAATAATATAGGATGTAAAATAAATATATTATACATTCAAAATGGTAATATCGTAATACTTACAGACATTTATGCTACAGACGCGAGTAAGTAACTGCACAGATAATATAATACTACAGTACAGATGCCTCATCCCATACAACGGACGATGGCCGACAGCGTAGCGTAGCGCAGCTCCAGGCCGACACAGCGCGGTCAGCGTGCAGCACTTGATGGACGAGCTGAGATAAAGGCCGAGACCGTAGGTCGGGGCCTTTACAGTGAGGACAGCAGCCCATGATGGCCAAGCTGGAAGGCCTAGAGCGTATAGCTAGGCTAGCTCGAGGCAATCATAGCGTGACCAGCGAAGCAGCCATTGTGGGCCAAGGCTTGTATAGTGCTTTACTCAAAAATGCAAGTAACTAATCTAAATAAAACCAGCAAGTAATTTAAATAAAAAATATATTAATTAACTAGAAGCAAATCTTTGCCGGCCGCTCCTTGAAACAGAACGGCAAGGTCGACTTTGCTCAAACAAGGTTGTCAAAATAATGACCACATTACATGCATTTTTGAGTAAAAGCGCTTAAATACCTACCTCGTAGTTTCCAGTGATTTGCAGGATTCATCGTATTTTCGTATGCGTGTCGCGTGCTCGCCGCGTGTCGTCGTCGTCGTCGTGGTCCGTATTTTTCGTGTCCCGATCCCGGACGAGCCCCCAAAATAATTGTGGGGTCGGTAATCAAATGATGAAATACGGAAACTTCGTTTATTTGTACACGTTATTTGTACAAGTTGAGGAGCACACGTTCGCTGTTTTAATCGTTATCGCCATCTTAGTTTTTTTTTATCCCTCTCACACTGTCCCTTTCATTCGATCATTCACGTACTCGCACACATTACCTTTTAGCAATCATCACTTATACTTACGTCTCGCTTAATGCCATTCCCACATATATTAATCATCAAATTCACAATCTACGAGTAAATACTCAACATATTCGTATGACATTTCATGATAAGATTGTACTGGTTCAATTTCAGATATATTTGATAAGTCCATGGATATAATTATCAGAATCATTGTCAGTTGTAAGACAGTTATATGTTTCACTATCACTGCCTCCATTGTCACTTTTTAACCGACTTCTAAAAAAGGAGGAGATTTCTCAACTCGACCGTAATATGCTTTTTTTTTTAATAATTTTAATAATTTTAATGGAAAATAACTCAAAATATCCAAGAAAAAGACCACGCACAATCAAATAATGACATATTAAAGATTTTTGCCACTTAAAGTAATTAGTTCAAATAGTTTTCCGCAATATGGCGAGGTTTTTTATTTTATTGGTCTGGCTTTATAATAGTGGCAAATGTTCAACATCCACTGAACTAAAATATATGGAATAGCTCGACACGGTTAGCGCAGAGGTCATGTGATCACCTACTGCGCAACGGGTGGCGGGTTCGATTCCCGTACGGGACAAATATTTTGTATGGCCTACAGAAATTTGTTCCAGTCTGGGCGTATGTGCATGTGATATTCTATGTTTGTAATCGCACCCACGACACGGGAGAAAATTCTATTTTGGCGCGACGTTTTTAAAAGAAATAGCTGATTATTTCCACAATTTCAAGATTGGTCCCATAATAAAAGTTGTTCATTTTGATTGTCTGAACATGCACACAAAATTTGGCTCCAATTTTAAAAGTAACCCTGAGTACTAGTTACATTGACGTCACAGTCATGTGGAAAAGTTAAAATTAGTTATTAAGTTGACATCTAGCGACACGGTATGTACGGTTGGCCTCAGAAGTAGATGACATTTTAGTACCATGTCACACCGCTCCTTTTATTTAGTATCATCATCATAACATATGAGCTCATACACGTCCCCACCGAGGGACTTTTTGTTCTTCAAAATAGATCCCTTACAACTATTGCGTGTGCGCATTAACTGTGTGCTATTCAAGAGAATAGCGCACTCGACAAATTACAAGTTCGGCGTACGAATAGTGCTCCGAAAAACCAAAGGCATCGATGGACCGGACTAGACAAAATTACCAGTCTTCGAAAAAAATAGAACTAACGTGACTAGGCGCAGCAACGCAATAACTAATTAAGTAGTTACTCCGTAATCTAAGATGTTTTAATGTTATTCCAGCGAGATTGTACCCATCAGCAGCGGGGTGGTGCTGGGTGAGTATGCCCAGAAATGGAGTTGGTGCTGGGCGAGAATGCCCGGCAGTGGGCTGGAGATGGGTTAGTGTGCACATCAATGGGGCTAATGATGGGTAAGTGTGCCCAACAGTGAGCTGGTGCTGAGTGAGTGTGCCCGGCAGTGGGACTGGTGGTGGATAGTTTATAACATAACACCTTTTCTTAAGGGGGAAATGCGTAACCGCACCGTACCCGCCGCTAGCTAGACGGCGAGCGTGTGGGGATAACATACACACCCTATCCTAAGAGGGTGTTTAGACCTTAGTCAACGACGCTGGCCCAGTGCGGATTGGTATGGTTACTCCTATATTACATTGTTAGTAGTAGGTGTGACATTGTACTAAAATGTTTATCTACTTTTGAAGCTGTACATCAACGTTTGTCAAGTTCCTTTTTTTAAATTTCTCAATGTCTAACAGGAACTTCCAAGTTTACACGTATTGTACTTGTTAATATATTTTTTGTGATTTTTAGGTCTTAATTACTTTGACAAATTATAACTGTAAATTATTTCAATAAATATGTAATGACAAAAACAAGGACTAGAGTTGGTTTTACTGTTCATAAAATAAATAGGTATTGTGGTTGTCAGTACACTGAGATTGTTCGATATTTTTATGACATCTTTTCGAAAAGAGCTAATTGGTTCCTCGTTCACAGGGACAAAAATAGCTTTTTCATTACTCATACTTTTAAAGTAGGTCTGAAGATGCCTGAGGAGCGGGTTGCTTTCAACCCGCTTTCAACCCGGTGTAATACTTTCCAGCCCTAGGGAGAATCACTTTCAACTGACAGCTGCTGTCAAATTTAAAAAAAGAAACTAGCTCTTTTTCCACATTTTTATTGAACCGTGTTCCGACTTTCTATATTGCCGTTCCTAAGACACCTCAGAGGTGCATAGGGCCTTCACAAGGTCCCGCCACGCCTTTCTGTCCGCTACGACTTTCTTGGCCTCACTCCAGCTTAGTCCCACTGCTCGTAGCTCGCAATCCACGCTCCGGCGCCACGTCTGTACGGGACGTCCGCGGGCGCGCCGACTGTTCGATGGTTGCCACTCAAAAGCAATGTTGGCGTTGCTTGTCGTCCCTCTTCGAAGTGTGTGGCTTATCCATCTCCTTTTCCGCAGCGCGATTTCTTCGCCGATAGGTAATTGCTGGCAGAGGTTCCACAGGTCTTCATTTCGTATAGTCTTCGGCCAGAATATGCGGAGGATCGACCTTAGGGACTTATTGACGAAGACTTGTAATTTGTTCGTCAGCCCTTTCGTCACTCTCCACGTTTCACAACCGAAGAGCAACACCGACTTAACTATTGATTCGAAGAGGGAGATTTTGATGCGTCGAGTGAGCACATTGGACTCCCAAACAGGTTTGAGTTGGGTGAACGTAGCCTTGGCCTTCTTTATTCTACTGTCCACGTCTTCGTCCGCTCCTCCTTGGTTCGTGATGGTACTACCGAGGTACACAAACTTACAGACGGATTCTAATGGCTCACCTTCCAGCAATAATGGGTTTAAGGAGTCCGACTTGACTCGCATTTCCACCGTTTTGCGTTTGTTGATTCGCAGGCCTACAGCTTCAGCTTCCGCTCGAAGTCTTTCGAGCTTTGCTTCTAAATGGGCTTGAGTCGGCGAAATCAATACGATGTCGTCCGCGTAGTCAAGGTCTTCAAGGTGGTTGGTACTCCATTTAATGCCTCTCGGTGTCGCTATCACATTCCTCATCACGTCATCTAGTTGAATTATAAACAGGAACGGGGACAGCAGGCATCCTTGTTTAACACCCGCAGATATGCGTGTGGGCGCTCCCAGCTCTTTTTCGTGAACCACACTGCATATGCTGCCTTCGTACAAAGCACGAACAATGCGGATAATGCATGCCGGTATTCCTCTGCGACCGAGACTTAACCACAATGCGCTCCACTTCACGGTGTCGAAGGCTTTTTCAAAATCCACGAATGCGAATAACAATTCAGATTGCCACTCAACACATTGTTCAATAAGGATGCGTAAGGTGTTGGTGTGGTCAGTACAGGAGCGACTGGGGCGAAAGCCTGCCTGCTCATCTCTTAAAGTCTCGGCCACTTTAGGTGCGATGCGGTTGCATTTCCGACTTTCTATACAGCCACTCAATTATAGCGCGGTGTAAAATTGAAATAACACAATGTAAAGTATTTAAAGAATATATATTTTAAATGACTTTCTTCTTATCTTATCTTAATTAGCCTATATTATCCCACTGCTGGGCAAAGACCTCCCCTTCCTTTTTCCATTCTTCACGGTCTTGGGCAAGCTCCCACCAGTTGTTTTGGAAACCTTTCAGGTCATCACTCCATCGCTTTCGGGGTCTTTTATAATTTATTTTTAATGACTTTATTATAATTTATTTTTAACTATTTCTTTAAAATAACATACATTTGGGCAAAATATTTACCATTTTTTAAATCATGAAAATGAAAAATAATGGCTGAACAGCTGGCAGGCCACAGAAAAAAAACAAAATTATCGGGAAAGCGGCAATGCGATCTTCATTTGTTTCAATCTATGGTTTGTTTTTTCCATTTGTAGAGTTTTGTTAATACTTCCGTATTCCGTAGCAGAGATTTGTATTAACTGTTAATCATATTTGTATAACATTGTGTCAATAATTAACACAATGAGTTCAAAATAAAATTTACACGTTTTTTCTTTAGCTCATTCATTGTTTTATTTTTACTTTCCTTGTATTTGTAATGAAAAGCACAGTGTTTACCTAGGGTTAAAGACTTATTTAGTCCCTCGAACTATTGGCGCCCTTGTTACGCTCGGGCGCCAAACACCGTCTCGGGAGTAAATAAGTTCTTTCACCCCTGGGATAACAATGTACTATTTTTCCGTAAGGGACTAAAAGTGATTTGAACATAAAATGTGGATATTGTCAGTGATACTCCATCTACCAAAGAAAGTTTTCTTTTATATTTTAATAGCGACAACATGAAAATTAAAATAAAACAGTACATCTAGCGTATTTCAGTGTATTTTACAGAATGCATGTCACAATGTATAAAAATATCGAACAATCTCAATGTAGATACTCACAATATTTATTTATAACCTGTGAAACCAATTCTAATTCCTGTCCATGCCATTACATATTTATTAAAATACTTCGATAGTTATTACTTAATTGTCTTTGTAATTAAAACGCAAATGAGATAACGCAAAGAAAATATGCTAACAAGTAGACTTTAACAATATAGCTTTTGATAGAGACTGGCACAAGGCTCTCCTTTCCAAGCTTCCGGCATACGGATTACCCGCTCAGTTCTGTACGTGGATTGCCTGCTTCCTCCACGAGCGTAGAATTCGCGTTGTCGTTGACGGCTGCGCTTCGCGGTTCGTGGCAGTGAATGCTGGTGTTCCACAAGGCTCCGTTCTATCCCCAACATTGTTTCTTCTGCATATCAATAACATGCTCTCCTTGGGAAGTATACATTGCTATGCAGACGACAGTACAGTGAATGGGGGATATCACAGAAGCTCAGGGGCTATTCGTGGTAATATTGATAGGGAGAGGCAGAATCTTATCATTGAGCTCAACAAGACGCTGGACCTCGTCTCCGAATGGGGTTCTAACAATCTTGTTTAGTTCAATGCTAAGAAAACACAGGTGTGCGCGTACTCGGCGAAAAGGTCACCTTTCCTCCCCCTTCCTTCTCTTCAGGGCACAACCCTTCACACACAGAGTAACATCACCTTGCTCGGAATGAACATTCGCTGCGATCTGAACCCCAGAGACTACATCGAATCCGTTATAACTGCTGCCTCACGGAAACTCGGTGTCCTGAACAAGGTGCGTAGGTATTTTGCGCCGAACAAACTATGCCTGTTGTATAAAACTCAAGTTAGGTCTTGCATGGAATATTGCTCGCACCTTTGGGACGGCTCCGCTCAGTACCTCCTCGATGCTCTGGACAGATTGCAGCGTCGCGCTATTCGAATAATTGGCGATATAGAGGCAACTAATACGCTCGAGCCTCTACTACTTCGTCGTGACATCGCTTCTCTTAGCGCCTTTTACCGAATGTTCCATGGGGAATGCTCTGAGGAGCTCTTTAACCTTATCCCTCCCTCTCCATTCCTTAACAGAAACATGCGTAAGGGCCTTCGGAGTCATCCTTACACTGTATCTTCCTTTTCACACCGTAGCAAGAAATTCCAAGATTCCTTCTTCTGTCGTTCATCCCACACTTGGAATTCTCTACCTGCGCACGTGTTTCCTCCATCCTACAACACTTCCTTCAAAGTGTTCTCCTTCAAAAGAGGTGTGAAAAAGCATCTTTTAGGCCGGCAATAGGCTGGCAGGTAGGACCAATGTGTTTTTCGTTTTACGAATTTCATATATACATTTATCTGACGCTCGTGCGGTAAAGGAAAACATCGTGAAGAAACCTGCACACATCAGAGAAGCAATTTAATGGTGTATGTGAAGTCAACCAAGCCGCACTGGGCCAGCGTGGTTTGACTAAGGCCCAATCGCCCTAACATAACTATGGAGCTAGGGTAAGCTCATGCCCCTCGGTGGGAACGTAAGTATATGAGCTGTGATGATGATGATGTCGCATTTTAGAAAATATGGAACAATCTCAATGTACTGGTATTCACGTCGTTTATCATATAAGCTGTATTTTGTATCATTTAAGCTGTAAAACCAACTCCAATTCCTGTCCTTGCCATTACATATACATTTATAAAATAATTTAATAGTTATTAATTGTTAAAATTAAAACATAAATGACAAAAAATATGCTATGCTATCAAGTATAAACGTGATAGACTATAACAATGGAACTTTTCATCAGACAGACTCAGACATTGAGTAATAAGAATAAAAAAGTATCAAACTTTTGTTTGTTCCGATGTAATACCGTGACGCTAGATGTCAACTAAATCACAGAATAGATAATAGTCACAGATTTAGAGTAGGCTAGATACCACTTGTTCATTAAATAGTATGAGAACCGAGCGTGCCTCCATATCCCCACTCACTATGACGTCACGCGAGTCATTTAGTGATGTACACACATAAAAAGAATCGTTTTACCCCATTTACACTCGCGTGCGAGCCGCGAGACGAGCCACGAGCCGAGCCACGAGACGCGAGTGTAAACACTGAGCTCGTGGCTCGGCTCGCGGCTCGTCTCGCCACTCGCAAGGCTTGCGTCGGGAGCGGTTTTTTGGGCACGAGTCAAAGAGGCTCGCGTCGTGGCTCGCGTACGCGCGAGCGCGTGTTTACACTCGCGCGCGAGCTTCATATAAAATTTATAATTTTGCTTTATTTTTTACCAATTTTTTAAAAATCTTTATATATTTCAAAGTTGGCTGTTGATTCGTAGTTATTAAGAGTGAATAAAGATTACTTTAGTTAACAGAGTGCAAATGATATCAATACAGTTGAATTTTCGTCGGGGCTGGTAAGACCTCGGTGGCCGAGTGGTCAAGGCGTCAACACGGTATGTTGAAGACGCGGGTTCGATCCCTTCCCGAGATTAAATTTTTCTTTATTGATTTATTCATCTTTTTTTTATTTAAAAAAAAATACTACATACGAAACCTTACACATCATTGAACTTTCTCAAAAGGGGCCTATAATTTGGAACCCTAAGAAGAAGAAGTCATATTTAGTCAAATTATTTACGTAGTTATAGGGTATATGCTGGCTAAGCACAGCGTTGATGCCGCTAATACTTCGACGTCCTCCATTGCTGAAAGCTCGAAAGCAACTGAACGCATTGCGAGAGTGTAAACACCCCGACAAGCTCACGCGCACTTCCGCGAGACACGAGCCGAGCCGCGAGCCGAGCCATGAGACGCGAGTGTAAATCAGGTATTTCAATCGCAACACGCGACTCGCGCGCTCGCTCAGTGAGCCATCAGACTTCGACGAAAGACGACGCGCGTCGCGTGCTCCGTTCTTCGACTCACACACTCGCCTTTCTACCAAGTAAATTCATAATTATCATTTTTTATACTTTTTATAAGAATATCAGTTCGTTTTGAGACTGTTTTCAGGTCATATAAAATATGATTGTAGGGTACGTACACAGATATCGACTCGATATCTGTGGGTATATTATAGGTATAATAGATTTTCTTTCTTTTTCCGTCGATACGATAAGTCGACAAAAATTATAAAGAAATAAAAACTGTTAAAAAAATCATAGTTGATAGATTAGTAAATTTTTTAACATATCTTGCCACCAGATCTTTCATTAGTTAAATTATTTATTTGGTTAAATTAATCGATTTTATATTCGAATAGAGAATCGATTTATCAATTGACGGACAAATGAGATCCGCACGGCTTGCTACCACCATCTTGCTCGCTAATCCTGCCATGAAGCAGCAGCGCTTGCGCTGTTGTGTTTCGGCGTGGAGAGTAAGACAGCCGGTGAAGTCTCAGTAAAGCTGTCCGTCTATAGCAAGTTGCACCTACGGCCTGGCGCTGTGACGCTACATACGCCACACACAACGTAGCGAGGTACGGGCACAAGATGCAGAATGCTCGCAAACCGTAAAGTAATAATAACGTACTTATAGCCAACTAGCTGTGCCCGCGTACTACGTTTCGCCTTAAAAGTTCAAAGAAAAAACTGTAAGTCGACTTTCCCGCGGGAACAACTGACTTTTCCGGGATAAAAAATAGTCTATATGTTAATCCATGTTGTAATCCAACTACTTACCAAATTTGATTCAAATTCATTCAGTAGTTTTTGCATGAAAGAGTAACAAACATTCATACTTACAAACTTTCGCGTTTATAATATTAGTAACATTAATAAACACCTCCCCCCCCCCCCCCCCCCCTTAACAAAATCCTAGCTACGCCCTTGCGCCACATACCTAATATGTTGCGGGTTTCGACCTATAGACTAACTGTTGCTTACTGCTGCTTACAATACATACTTTTTATTTAATTATTGAATTTTGATTTAATAATGGGATCGCTTGGAAAACTGAAAACAATCATGCCCTCTATACTGTAGTGCTTTTTCTTGCTGAATTGTAGAAATATAGGGAAATCTTAAAGTTAAAGAAAAAAAAACAAACTTATTCCTTTAGTCCGATACAAAATGAAAAGCTTTATTCTGGTAGGTACATGGTTGTAATTCACTTATGCATAATGTTACTGAAGTTAACAAAATCCCTCAATGCAAAGCACTTAACTAAATGTTTAATTAATACAAGCCAAGGGCAGGATGGTTCAGGTTTGTTTGATCAATCTCGGCAGGTAAAAATCAGGTACAAATTGGGTACAAAACTACAAAATGAGGGGCAATAAAGTACACGAACAAATAGTTATAGGTTTCATTTTTTTTTAAATTAGTAGCTTTCCCCGGAGCGGTTATTAGTAGAGCGTACCTTCGATGCTAAGTTTCCGCGATCACGGGTCAGAGATATGATATTCCAGTTTCTTAACTTATTCTCTGTTTCTAATATTATTTGTGTAATTCCACAGAATTCCTCCTTGATATTAGGTTATCAGGTAGGTTAGTTGCAGCGGAGCCCTACGGCCTCCGGGAACTGCCCTGGAGATTCATAGCACAGTGTTATGTTAAAAATATAATTAAATATGCCTATAATCTTAGGGTGAGTGGGTCTAACACTGAGTTCTGAAGGAATCCCAGTCAATACATTTGAATTTCATGTAATAAACATTGCAAGTTAATTCCAAACATAATTTTCAATGAATTGTCAAAGTTTCTTATTGGTTAGTTAATAAAAAGGACATATGGAGGGGAGAGCACCTATTTTGTGTATAATTACTGCTATTAAGAAAAAGAAAACAGCTTAATTTGTGAGTTATTTGCCAAAGTATGATGTGAAACTCAATATAGTGAAAATCTAGAATTTAACATGAAATTCACAAGTGTTACTCAATATATGCATTAATCCCACTAAAATGCCGCTTACTATCAGGTTTTTTTTAATGAAATAGGGGATGAAAAAGGCGAATTTTGGAAATGTAATATGTTTGATTTAATAATCAATATACCCACTAATAAAACTAAAATTAACAAAATCTGTTTTAAATCATGAAATATAATAAGTTAATTAGATACCTTAGTGTGGGCGGAGTATTATCTATCGATATAATTTATTTATTCAACTAATTCAATGAATCGCGCGCCGGCGATTATAAATATGATTGAGCTTTTACTCTTCAAGCTGAAAACAAAAATAACTGACTTTGGAAATAGCTTTTCAAATTAAATTCACACGGAAAACGAGAGAAATACCTATGGATTTTATTCGCAGAAATGAATTTAAATACTTTATGATCTTCGAATCAATAACAAATTTCTTCGGTCGATGTCTCACAGACTAACCAGTTCGGAGATCATAACATAGACGAAAGACGCGTTCAAAGACTAGGGTGAAAAATGGGCGCGTTCTATTTACGCACATACTAGAATCGAGGTCCGTTCACCGAATGTTAAGCGTCGTATTGGCGACGGAACCTTCCCTAAAACCAAATTCATTTCACAACATGTGTGTCATGATGTGTCAAGTCAACATACGGATCTTTCGAAATTCTACAATATACAATAAGTATTTCCAGCCAAAGTTATAAGTTTGGTTGGAAAACAAAACGTAATGTAAATTAACCATAAACAAACTGTGAATGCTTTCCGAATTCTATTCGACGAAACCATAATTATATGATCTGTAGCTTTAAGTGTACTTTATTATGATATGTCTCAAAAAATGATCAAAATAAACGGTCTAAATGTCAAATTCCGAATTTTGAGAAAATCAACCCACCTAAAGGGGAGCACGGGATTTTGGGCGAAAAAAAACTATCTTTGTAAATAAGGCCAGGATAAACGCGAGATTTATTTTGTTTATGCTAAAATCGAATAATGACCAAAGATAATTGCAAATGTCAATGACGTGACGTGAAACGACGTTGACGTTGACACTTGACATTGACATTGTGAAATTAATTGACAAAGTTATTCTAATTACGATTTTAATTGTGAAATTTGTGTTAAAACTACAGTGAAAACAAAGTGTTTTTGCAAAATTAGTGTTTTATGAAATTTTAAGAAAAAACGGTGTTACAATACTTAATTTGAAAATGCATTCTCATTGGTTGATGGCTCGATTGCTAGAATCGATTTGAAAGTAACCATTGTACATCACTAGTTGCAAAATTTTACAGACGAATGATAAAAGTCCTTGTACCACGAAACTTGTTTACTCTGAAGTGATTCTGTCGTTTAAAATTCATTGCGTACGGCTAGAACACCCGATGGTGGTCTTTCAAAGCCAAACCCGCAATGTAAAATAAATATATCAACATTCCCAAATACGAATTTTTCGCAGTAGTATCACGCGAATATCACAACAAATCATAAATAATTGATTTTAAAATGAATAACAGCTATTTGTGAAACAAAGTTACTTACGGATGATAGGATACATCTCCATTGACACGATTTACTACTTTTGAAGAGTTTTTACAGTTTACAATTGCACAATTTGGCATTTTTACGTTTTCAACCACACGACTCGTCAACGTTACGGTAGAATGCCAACTAAAGTAGAAGCGCGGTCAGTTTGAGCATTGCTCAAACTCGGGGCACGCATCGGGCACGCTGCGCCGGGCAACAGGTGGTATCTAGCCTACTCTAAATCTGTGATAATAGTACTACGTACAGAACGGCCACTCACCTCCCCGCACTCATTTCAAATACCTCGTCCTACCCGGCACTTCGTTGTAGACATCACTGACACATAAACAAGGGCACGCGCGATCGCTCGGGCGAGTAGACGTGAGCGCCGGGCGATAACAGAGACAGCGCTATGCAGTTGAAAGAGAAGGCAGTCGCTGCACTTCCCGCGTCATTTCGATTGATAACCGCGCACTCAGCCCTACTAGATTCCACGCACACATTTGCGCGTGTACGAACGTCTTTTATTTAAGTAGTAGTAATAGGTAATTGATTTGCGAACGTTGTATGGAGTGTCCGGGGTGTGACTAAATAACAAATTAAAATTAAATTTTCCACATGATTATGGCGTTCATGTTACTAGTATCTATAATAATGACTAAATAAAATAATAATATTTAGGCATTAGACCAATATAACTAATTAAATAGTATAAAGGAAAATAAAACAAGCAGACATTCGATCGTTTATCATATTCTGGTGCTGGTGGCGCCCCCGCCGCACTTTGGGAAAATCGCGTATGTTTCGAGTCGAAACTTCATATCTTGGTTGTTTTCAACTGTAAAGAGCTATAATTTTGAACACACCTTAGGTACTTTACATATAAGGCTTACTATACACGAAAAAAAAATTTTGGTGTACTTATTATTTATTTAAAAAACATTAAAAGATCATACATTTTAACAAAAAATCGATAAAATAATCTCGTAAAGCTAAAAGATTATCTACATACCTACCTACTTACGCACCTCCTTACAATAGTTTGAAAAAAAATAGGGAAAATTACAATTTCACTTAGCAATAGTAGCAATATTATTTTGGAGAAAAGGCGCAAGTAGCCACAGAATTATTTTCTATTGATAGTGAGTGATGTATAGACTTCCCATTACAATGAATATGTCGATATCAGCAAGCATCGGTAACAGGTAAACCTCCTGTTGAAAAAGAAATCACCATTAAATATTATTATCTCAGACAAAATATATTATTATACTTTTTTTAGTATTACATAATATAGTATTATTTTCAAAACAATATAACGAGACCACAAGTTTCCAAAAATATATAACACTTATATAGTTACATAGAAAAATTTGAGTTATGTGGCCATGAATTATAGTAACGTATTGCAAAAAAATGTTAAACCGAACGTGTGCTAGGTTTGGTGCCTATTTTAAAAGATATGTTTATGAAATAAAAAAATAATAACAACACAATCGAAAACTGCATTTATCGTAGTTAGGTAACTTAATTTAATATTTTTATCCCTTATCATCGACTTACGTAACAGACTGTTTTAGCACGGTTTTATATGGAGCTTTTCCATAGTGCGCCGCTAGAGGATGCTCATTAATAACAATTTAATGGTTTTTCTTTTTCTTTCTCTTGTCTGATTGTCAATAAATGAATGTAAGTAAATACATAAACGTGATTATTTATTACTTATAAGTTACACTTATTTTCTCATAGAGGGTGATAAAAAGTTGACTGTTCACCTCGGAAGCAACACTAGTATTTTAAATTCGTACTTCAAATCCCTCGCTGCGCTCAGGATTCTACTTTAGAATCCCTTGCTACGCTCGATATTTTACTCGAGAATCCTTCGCTCTGCTGTGGATCCAAAGCATGCTCTCGCCTTAAAATAGTTCTTAAATTAACACTTATTTAATATGTTATTTAGCTTAAGGCGCATAGTGCTCCTAATGACCTTGCGTCGATCGTCCTGCACTGATTACATAGGAGTGAGTGAGTGAGAGCGAGGGGAATATTTAAGCAAACCTTTACGCGTAAGATGAATTATTTCAATAAAAAATTAATAAAGGCGAATAAGAAAAATCTAAAAAGACCATCCCCTAGAATATTGTTCACTTTATTTATTGAAATCGAAAGTATATGATTTAACCTAATATTTACGAAGCGATTAGATTTACAGTTTTAAAATCGAGGCATGTTTAGGTCACATTTTAACCAAGTTTTAATTAATTTATCAAAAAATTAAGAAGACCATCCTCTAAAGAATGCGTCGAATAATGACATATCTTTTTTAAAGATTTTTTTATTCAATATTTATGAAGAGAATCGGTTTTTTCTGCAGTGATTTTTTATGATTGACGTTACTATGCGTCTTAATATATTAAATTAGTAGACGCTCCTACGGTGAAGGAAAACATCGTGAGGAAACCTGCATACAGCTGCGAAGTAATTCAAAGGTGTATGTGATTGTAAAGTCAACCAATCTGGACTGGGCCAGCGTGGTTTGACTAAGGTCTGATCGCCCTAACTGCTTAGAATAGGCTCGTGCCCCTCGGTGGGGTCGTATATGAGCTGTGATGATGATGATTAGATTAGTAGTTGTTTTTGCACCTAGCTTTTCCTCGTTGTGTGAGGTGAAAAGTTTTTCGCTTGAAAGCAAAGTTATTCTGCGTTTCGCACTTTTACTTATCTACTTTATGGCTTATATTTCAATAATTAACTATTTTTATCAAACTGTATGTTGTGACATATCTCATGAAAGTTGGATTAAGGATTGATTTAAGGATCTCAAAAGCATGTTTATATTTTTATGATGTTAAAATAAATATTTTTAATCTAATTTCAAGAAATATATGAAAATAGACCATTACCTTACCACCCCTCCACCCTGAAATTACTTAACCTAAAATGTTGAATAAATACCTCTCAAAAATAGTTCTTCATAACATTTAGAGATTACAAGACAACTTATTAGAAGTTTATATTCTTAATACCCAGCAATACTTATCGCGTCGAACCCTTTTCACACGAGTTCAATCGACATTTAGCTACTTTCTTTAAAAACCCATGATGTAATGATCATTACAAAAATCCTCTAAATAAAGCTCATTACACAATTCGTGAGTTAAATTAGTTTCTTTTTTGTTTACAGATTCATGCCAGATGAAATTTACTTAAACGCAAGAGAGTTAGGGGTGGAAAAATTGGCTAAGAAGATGGCGATGCTTATCGGTGATGAGAAACAATACGCAGACTTTTTCAGGTGGCAGAAGTACTATTCTTACCACGGCCTCTACGAAAGTACAGAGACCAACGAATATTGTCGTTTCTGTGAGATTTTAAATAACCCAGAAAAAGTAAAATCCATTTCAGTCATTCAAAACTTTAGGGATTGGTGGGATAATCCTAAATTTTGTTGAGCTTACGAATAAACAATTGGTATTGGATTAATAATAAATTCTTTATGATTATTATTAATTGATTAATATTGACATTGTAATCAGTTAAAGTTCAGGTGAATAATACGGGTGCCGAGAAACCGTTGGGATTTGGGGTAAGCAAAGTATTATGAGCGCTCCACATTCTCGCGAGAATCTCGGCGAGTCTCGGCAAGAATCTCCGCGAGAACCTCGGCGAGAACTTCTTGGGTACACACTTCTCGCGAGATTCTCACGCGTCCACAAGTAAACATACTTGTGGACGAACAATTAGAGGAAAGATAGCCCAATTCCTCTGTTGTTGAGATATCAAGTGAAATTGAATTATATCTTAGGCCTTTTCATCACTTACCGTCAGGTGAGATTAAGGCCAATAACTTCTCTGCATTGAATCAAATAATAATATAACAAGATAAGTAAAGATAGTTCCCTTACTGCGTTTTTGATGTAAAACATGGAACAATACCTACACACTTCATTCTATTCAGTACTTTGTATATAGTGTATGTTTTATTTCTAAAATATAAAAAATCAATAATATATTCTACATTATCTGCATTAATTTTATGTTAACAATAATATTGGTAGTTCTATTTATTTATTTATGTTATAATTGAGTGTTACCAATAATGTTTACTGATATACAGAAACTTCCACTATATATCCTCAAACCTTAACAGGAGTGGATTCTTTTTGGGGATTCACCAAATATTGTTGTCTTGTCTATGTAGATTTATTGAAGACCCACTTGATGGGAAACTCTATAGAGGTCTACGAGCATTGCTCCTAAGTTTTCCACGGTCTCAGCTATGAACGAAATATCATCAGCAAAACAAAGGTGAGTCATGTACTCGCTGTTTGTGCTGATTGTCCTTTCCAGCTCAGTACATCCTCCAAAGCAGCTGTGAACAGTTTAGGCGATATAACGTTGCCCTGTCTCACACCTTGCTGAAGACGTATTAGTTTAGAGCTTTGGTCCTAAAAGCGAAATCACATGATAGTGTTGTACACTCGGATGTACCGATAGTCTATTTGGTACCTCTGGAGTGACCGTAACACGTAGAAGGCTTTCTCATAGTTCACAAACGCCAAGCATAAGCAGTCTGTTTGGTCAACACCCCATCAAGCCGAAATCTACCCATGTAGTTAATAAAAATTCGAAATTATCAAATTAATTTTAAAATCGTCCAAACAAATAGTTATTTATGTCCGTGAATAAATAATACTTTTTACACTTTCGAATTTTCGATGACGCCATATCTTTTATATGGGGGACCTTTCATTTGGCATAATGTTGTTGGTCATAAAGACGCTTGGCATAAATCACTAAGCATAACATTAACGTCACATAATTTTTTCTTCGCATAATTTTTATAAGGCACAATAATTATCCAAATGCATAATTTTATATAATTAAAGAAATCCCTAATTTCTTTTGACATAATATTGGTAGTCCAAAAAGTTTTGCCATAATTTTAAGTGTCATAATTAATGATATACTTAATATTTTGGGGCATTTCTTATAATTAGAAATGATTTTATAATTTGAGATTGGACTATGAATAAATTATTATTATTATTAATATTTCATTTTAAAGGATATAACGTTCATTAGATACAATGTTTACTCTGTTTTACTAAACTTTTTATAATAACATTATTATTTTATTCAAATATGATACTCGAATATTCTATTTTCATTTGATATTTTCATAGTATATATTGATTTTATTTGACAAAGTTATTCATTCATGCTACTAGTGACAGAAACGAATCGCTGCAAAACCGACTCCACGTGGTCTTGTTTGTTCTACCCCTAGAGTGTAATTCAAACCGGCGTAAGCGCGGAGGGGCGAGGCGGCAGATGGTTTTCGCTCACCACCTGCTCCTCGGCTCGCGGGGGACCGCCGGAGCTCCGCAGCGTCGGAGCTGTGACAGAAACCATGCATGTGCATGCTTGCTTGCGTGGTACATGCTTGCTTGCACTGTGCATACTTGCTTGCATGTTGCATGCTTGCTAGCATGTTGCATGCTTGTTTGCATGTTGCATGCTTGCTTGCATGTTGCATGCTCTCTTGCATGTTGCATGCTTACATGCATACTGCATGCTTGCATGCATACTGCATGTTTGCTTACATTGCTGCATGCTTGCGCGCAAGTTTATGCCTGGATTCTGCGTAATCGTATTGTTCGTTGTGATTAATATGCTAAACATTATGCTTTGAAAAATTGAGGACTTTCGCTTACCACCACAGCTTCCGCTCATACCTGCTCTACGGGCCGAGGGGTGAGGGCCACCTTTTCGTCCCTACCCACCTACGCGATTATCAGTTACACTAATGGCTTTGTTAATAAAATAATTCCTTGGATCATCCTCGGCCAAGTTACTCCATGTTTTGTCTTGTTTTAAGATATGACAGCCGACATGTGCGAAAACAAGACAAAACACGGAGTAACTAATCCGAGGATGATCCAAGGAGTAAATTTTTTATTAATAAGCCGTTAGGGTAAATAGATAACGACTCAGTGAATTGGCTTTCCTGATCCTAAACATGCCCTCCATAAGGAGCATATTGGCTCCGGAAGGTAGTTTAGCCGGGTATGGAGTCACCAGCGTCTTTCCGCTAGAGCGCATTCAGTATCTTGGCGTGTAGTTGTTTCGTTGTTTTTCAACTTGCTCTGAGGTGTAGAACGTTAAAGTACTAATAATATTCTTTATCTTCCTCTTTAACATGAATTTTACCTCTCTTGCATATGTAACGTAATAGATTAGGGCTCCAAAATCATTTGACGAGGAAAGAATTTGACAGTTGTAAGCGTCAGAGCGTTTTTCAACCATTAAATTCGATGGTTGTTCGGTTGTAACTCAGTCTGACACTCTGAGGCATTGAACAGGCCGGTTGTTTCACCCAAACGTTACGCTCTAAGGTATTGAACGGGGTTAGACCCGAGGGTTTTCACTCTTTTGGACGATCGAGGCCGTTCGTCCAGTGTTGGAGGAGTGGGTTGGGCGCCGGCAGGGCAGCTTCACCTACCGGATGGTGCAGATGATGACCGGGCACGGCTGCTTCGGCCATTACCTGCACCATGTCGCACGGACGGAGGAGATGCCGCAGTGCCACCACTGCGGTGCTCCAAACGACACGGCCGGATACACCCTCTCGGAGTATCCGGCCTGGCGACCCCAGCGCGACGCATTAGCTCTCGCGCTGGGCCTAGGTAGGGGTGCGCCCGTCGCGCTGGCCAGCGTCGCACGCGAGATGCTGACCAGCGCGACGACGTGGGAGGCTGGCGCCTCCTTCTGCGAGGACGTGATCTCGCAGAAGGAGGCAGCGGAGCGGGCGCGAGAGGTTGACCTTCTCGCCGCACCGCTCCGGCGCAGGCGGTTGGGTAGGAGGAGGCGCGCGTTACTGGACGCGCGCCACCAACTTCCTTAAGCAAGCTGGGGATGAAATGGCCCGGTCGGCCGACAACCGGTTGGGCTTGCCCGTTTGGGGGGTCGAATTATTGCACTTGTCGACCCCGCCGTAGAGGTATGACCTGGCGCGTGGGTCTGCTATGCTGGCTCACCGTCGGGCCTATTCTCCAGGGGGCGCACTCGGGAAATGGCTAACGCCGATACCGATTGTGTACGGAGGTAGAAGTTGCTTGGAGGGTGCTTTAGCCAAGTATGGGGTTTATACCCGAGTCCATTGGCATATCCTTGGGGCGGCCTTGTCAGCTTTCAGCCCCTTGTCGAATCGTAAAGAGATTCCCCCGCCTTAAAAAAAAGGGTAGTTTCACTCCGCAGTTTAGGTACTATCGAGGACACTGGCACCTTATCAGTCCTACGTCGAAAGTCGCTTGCACCCTGCACGATGACAATCGCGTCAGACCACGCCCCGCTCCATTCATTCACCAATAGTAAAGCGTCAAGCAGACCGACACTAAGAGCGATTTTAATGAAACCAGATGTCTGTCTATGATTGGCCGTAGTAAATCGTAGTAAAAATACGTAGCCAATCAGGGATAGGTATGGGTCGTGTGGGCGTGTCCGATGCGATCCGCTTTCAAACGAATATTTCTACAAAGTGGTAAGGCACGAGAGACCTCGATAGTACGTTTGACGGGCGCACCGGCCGGGCCGGTGTATGGTAAAGGTTGACTCGGCTCGCACGCTGGCCGCGGCGCACGTAGTAATTTAGATTTTTCTCTGTAATTTCTGTAACGATAACTGCATAACGATGAGTTGGAACCCTGCGCTTTTATCGCTAAATCGGTATCGGGTCAGCGACGCGTAACGGAATGGGATCACTCGTATTATGCAATAAATTTCAATTTCCCCGTGCAGTCAGATGAAGGTCGTTCGAAGAGTAGGTAATTTTTCATACCTAAACTTGGCTTTTCTTCGAGAGTGATCCTTCTGTACTTTAACAAATAATAATACTATTATTTGTTCTTGGTTAAACCGAAAAGATGTACTTCGCGCGAAGGCTCTGAACGCGCCCCTGGACTCCATTGGTCTCGCAATATACGAGTATGTTCCCGTCTCATAGTTTTTTTGCTATTATGGCACCCAATTATGTGGTGAATGATAGCTATGACTTATTGTGTATGTATCACTACATTTGTGATACCATACGTTGTTAGTATAAAAGACAATAGTGTAAATAAATGATGAATGGAAATCATTATTGTGACAGACACATATTATTGCAAATAATATTATGTCAAACAAAATTATAAAAAATAAAAACCGACTTCAAAAACACTGAAAAATTAAAAATGCATTTACGCATTCCTCGTGGTCAAGCCAAACTTATTAAATAATTTTGAAAATCGGTTCACAATTGGCGGAATAATCGTGTAACATACACACAAAACACGTTGGGCACACCTAAAAATTTAAGGGATTTCCTTTATTTTTATGGGATCCCATCATCAGATCCTGACTTTGGTGACCTTGGGACCAACCCAGGAGTATACTCTATCGAATACAAAAAGAATTTTGAAAATCGGTCTACAATTGGCGAAGTAATCCCGTAACATACACAAAAAAAAACATACGCGTTAACAATAACGCCACTTAGGTCTCACCCTTAGATTTCTCCCCCGATCGAAGTGAGATTTTGATTCTATTTCTTTTTACCTTATTATATTTCATTCACTATTATTGTATTCAGTGCCAAATAACCACTTTGAATTGTACATTAATTTTCACATCGAAATCAACAGATAAGATAACCAGTTTGTGCCAATAGTGAATTATGGAAATAATGATAACAATGATACGATAAAAATGTCTAAGATGTATTTATTTATACATCGTGTACAGTGCGTACAAAGGTGGACTTAGGTGGACCTTAGGCTGATAAAGTGAACAGAGGTACAATCGCACTATTTATTACAAATATAATAGGGTTAATTAATGAAGCTAAAAATCACAAACGGTATATGGGTGTAACCCAAATTTTAAGTAAAATTGATGCTATTTTCTAACGAAATGGTATGTAAATTTGTGATTGCGACGGTGATTGTGTAGTCACATAATTTAAGCACTTAAATTATTTTTTTCCCGGTCAGTTAACTCGTTAACGAACGTTAACGTACCCACCTACAATATCAAAAACGCCAACGGCCTTTTTGCTATTTTTCGCGCCAAGCAATGGTCCTTAAATATCATCGGATCGAAAACATTTCTGATTAAACGTTTCCGATTCCATACATTTTGACAACACCTTGACAGCTGTCACGTACCAAATTATATGAGATAACGATTTGGATTTGGTTAAAACGTTCGTAAATAGTGCAATTGCCCCTCCAGTGTGGTAAATGTACCTAAATAGTAGCACTCATTTTTTGAATAAGTATAAGAATACAATAGGTAATATCGCGCGCAGTTCCGCCTGATCACCGCTAAGCTCATTTTCGTTTGCACTAGCGCTCTCTAGCCCCACCCCGTCGACCTCGAATAGACATGGAATAATGAAATAAAAGATCATGCTTGGCCGTTCGAACACTTCTTCGGCCTGCCGTCGAGGAACCCCCCAACGCCGATTAGAGAGAGAAAGAGTATTTCTTTTCTAATAGGCCAAAACTTAAGGGGGCGTAGCCCGGCGCTTCCGCACGATTTAAGCGAATAAATTTTTAAATGGTCAGGCAGAAGTGCTCGCGATAGTACATGTTGTAATATCCTGATGACAAAAATAGTTACCAATAATTAAAAAAACTAATATACAGAAGGGAAATATTAAAGGACATCTTGGGACCGATTTTAATAGAAACTGCGTCATTATATTTTTGAAAAATAAACACAATTGTATTTTGAAAAAAGGAGCCCTTAAGTTTCGGCCACGCCTGCGCGTCAGTAACGCGGGAAGCGGGACGCGATGCGGGAGCGTCTGCAACGCGAAACTTAACGTGCACACCTGCGCGACTCCGGCGCGAACTTCATTTGGGTTGGTATCATAACGACTACATTGTGAAAACGACCGCATCATCATAAGGTCCAGATCTCAGAAGGACCATCTATGCAGTAAATTTGCTACCCGGTAAATTTGAAATGTGGTTTAATAAAGATGTGTCCGATTAAAGAACCAGTGGTTTTGCTACAAAGCCTTTCGGAGACCTAGGCTTTCTGCATAGATGATCCTTCTGAGATCTGGACCTTAATTATGATGATGCGGTCGTTTTCACAATGTTGTCGTTATGATACGAACCCCTTCATTTGCTAGTGAACAGGCACTAAAGCTGTACGTCTTTATCTAGCATAACTACTTAATCGTTGTTGTGATAACATCTTCGTACTTAACATCAGAATCTGACTCCGATGAAGAAGACCTTTTATAACTTGCACGTACGTACACACGTGTGACTACTAGTCGCGTGAATCCCGCTCTGCCGACGCAGCCGTCCCGCGTTATGGTCGCGTAGGTGTGCAAAGCACCATAGAAAAGCATGGGTAGCGTCCGCCGCACGGCAGACGCTCCCGCTTCGCAGTCGCTTTGGTCGCGCCGGTTTGGTCGAACCTTTACTCTCCATTAATAATTGTTAACGCCGTTGAACGACGGTAGATATTTTATAAAATTTACGCAAATAAATACACGCACCCTCAAATGCACACGCACACACAAAAAGTTTCCTTAAATATCCTTCCCCGACCCTTCCTCTCACTCTCGAGTACCGATCTTGCTATACGCAAACGCACCGCTCGGCAATAAAAATTCTTAATTTTAAGAGGAAGAGCGTTCCAGAGAAGTACCTATACTTTGAGTTAGAAACAAAGGGTTGGAGTGATGAGAACCCTTGTTACTCGTACATAACCGAGTTACATTACCAGCGATGTACAAAGAAAAAATATTCTTCGTACAAAACCAGGTAGTGTATTAAGTAAGAAACTTTTGTTCTTTGTACATTATAGTACTTTTAATTTTTTGACACAAGCATGAAACTTGGCACAGTTGTTCCTTGAGTCAAAATAAGCCGATTAAGATCGGTAGCTCTCGGGACCCCCCTTCTGGCACCGGAGGGGGGGGGGGGGGTTTAAAGTAGCGCTCCGCCCGGCTTTATTACAAAAATTATAACTGCCTATGTTTAGCTAATAAGACAAGTGTGGTATCATTTTCGCATAAATGAATAACGTAGAATTCATTTATGATATTAAAAAATGCAATTTCTTGAGTAGTTTCTGAATAAATACACAATATTCGAAATTTACTACCAACTTTTTTTACTACGCCATAATTAATACGTCGGTGTATTTATTTTCAGACAAAAAATATGGCGATAAAGCCCATTTAATACTACTTAGAAATAATATAACTTTTAAGTAACTATACTAACAATAAATGCCGAAAAAAAAATTGTGAACTTCACGCGCCGTCAATTTATTTTTACCGGCAACATCTGAAAAGCGCATTCTGGAGTTTATTTCTCTGTAACCTAAATGCTTTGCTTGACGGATTTCAATATTTAAGGTGTCATTAGCTTTGTCTTAAATAAACAAGATGGTAATAAGACAAGAAGAGGGGACTTCGCCCTTCCCACGCATGAAGTGGGTGGCCAAACGAAGTGGCCCGCCAGGTTGAACCCGGCCATCCCACACCCCCCTCTATGAGGTCCTCTAGTCAGACTATTAGCCCGCGGCAGAAAATCTGCCGGGTTGCCCAGGGTGCACCACAAGGAGGTTGTCTGACATCGCACCCCAAAATAAACGACACCATTTTTTTTTTTTTGGGCATTCCTCGTGGTCGAGCCAAACCACGAGGATATGTGGGACTCCCCAGCGGACCGGGCCTACCCACTAAAAACCCCCCAGCAGCTCCTCCGTCCGTCACAAGACAGGGGAAAGGGGCAACAGCCAGGCCTTATTCCCGCTGAACCCCTGCCTGCGACATGTCCGTTGCCGGACTCCCCGTCTAGCTCTGCTGTTTTGTGGAGCGACGCAGAATTGCACCGCTCTACACCCCGAAATTGGTTTTTTATTGTGGTTGTCTTCCACGCGGCCCGACGCTCAGTGCGCCGGGCCCCCGGCCCGCTCAGTGCGGGTAACGGGTTGCCCGACGGCAGATCCCACTGGATCCACCGCCGCGCGGGTGAGCCAAAGCTCTGGATAACCCCCCCCCCCCCCCCGGCAGGCGCGAAGCGCCGTGGCGAAAAGTCGCCTCCTCCTTGCTACCTTCTTAGGTAGCCGCCCAAATCGGGCTTCTGGCGAAAGCCACACCTCTTCTTAAAATAAGAAGAGGGGACTTCGCCCTTCTCCGCATGAAGCGGGTGGCCACACGAAGTGGCCCGCCGGGTTAAACTCGGCCATCCCACACCCCCCCTCTATGGGGGTCCTCTCGTCAGACTATTAGCCCGCGGCAGAGAATCTGCCGGGTTGCCCAGGGTGCACCACAAGGAGGTTGTCTGACATCGCACCCCAAAATAAACGACACCATACCCTATCCATTGTAATTTTAGACTTGCCTTTAAATATATTTCCTTCCCGATAAAGACTGATTGTTTTCTTTTTAGTTTTTTTAAATAATTTATTTGATATTTTTATAAAGTTTCTGTCAAAATAGTAAGACAAAAGTATTATACTATGTATATTTAATTGATATTAGCTATGTAATTGATAGTACCCATATTGTTATTACTAAAAAATATTCCCCTTCTAATTATTAAAAACTAGCTTTCCGTTCAATAAAAATTTTTCAAATCGGTCCAGTAGTTTCGGAGCCTATTCAAATACAAACATACAAATCTTTTCTCTTTATAATATTAATATAGATTTAAGTGTGATATCAGTGTAATAAAATACATTGACGTCACACTTAAATTATAGACACTATGTCACTCCTTAAATCTAATGACACCTTAAATGTTGAATTTCGACAAGCAAAGCGTTTATGTTACAGAGAAACAAACTTCAGAATGCGCTTTTCGGATCATGCCGATAAAAATAAATTGACAGCGCGCGAAGTTTACAATTTTTTTTTCGCTATTTATTGTAAGTAAAGGTACTTGAAAGTTATATTTTTTCAAATCAGCATTAAACGGGCTTCATCACCATATTTTTTGTTTGAAAATAAATACATCGATATAATAATTACGGCGACTTAATAAAAAAAAAGTTGGTAGAAAATTTCAAATATTGTGAATTTATTCAGAAACTACTCAAGAAATTGCATTTTTTATATCAAATGAATTCTACGTTATTGATTTATGCAAAAATGATACTACACTTGTCCTATTAGCTAAACATGGACAGTTATAATTTTGCGTAATGAAGCCGGGCGGAGCGCTACTTTCACCCCCCCCCCCCCCTCCGGTACCAGAAGGGGGGTCCCGAGGGCTACCGATCTTAATCGGCTTATTTTGACTCGAGGAACAACTTTGCCAAGTTTCATACTTGTGTCAAAAAATTAAAAGCGGTCATTTTTTGTCTAAACGCCCGTACTATATTGCATTGCCAGTTATGTACAAGGATGTAAATATTCTTCGTACATTTCTCGGTTTTGTTAAAAGAAATCGTTGTTCCTAAATAGCTGATTGAAGGATGAACCAACGTAATTCCATCAATAATCATCAATTTTGTCTCTATTTTGTATACGGGTACATATACCGTCTACTGAAATACTCATTTTTTTAATTTTCAATTTGCCTTGATTTGTTAATATTGTAGGTTCCGTATTATACGTTTGCGATGTTACCCAATGTTACATCTTAAGATGTAATCTGTGCCACCGTTAAGTTCAACTATTATCATTATTTGCAGCTTAATTAAACTTTGAGCTGTATATTGTCCTTTATTCATAGACAAAACACATCCATCTTCTGTCCCCGACAAAACTCCATCAATCACCCCTTGCCCCGTCCACACTATAAAATATTAAGACAGAGATACATGTTCAAATCTGTCTCAAAGTTTAAAATTGCTTTAGTTTCCTATTACCCTCTCAGATAGTTTCTCTAGTATTTAATGATCTTTGTGGTTAATATTCGTTGGCTAGATTAAGGGGCGTTGAAAGTTTTTGTAATCATAATCCTAGCCTAAATGCCACTTAATAAAAATAATAGAATCTATTGGTATGCAAAAATATATTATTTTCTGTATTTCTAAAATACTTTGGTGCGTGAGTACGTGACTGACTGAGGTATTCGTATCAATGTTAAGCCCAAATTACTGGAGCTAGAAGCATGCCATTCGGTACAGGGGTTTAAAGATACAAAGTTGTATCACTTGTACTATCAATGGGGCTAGTCGATGGTACTACTGATACAAAGGCATTCCTTGGCTTATGTTGGCAACCACAAAGGAAGGCTTTAAAAAAATATATAGCAAGCTAACAAATCCCCATACAAATAATGAGGAAACTGCAGTGTTGAGCTTTGTTAAAGCGAAACGTAGTACTTCGTGGCACAGCTAGTACGTGCTTATTACAATGCTGGAGCTTTGGCTAAAAAACTAATATACAGTGTTACAACATTATGCGCTAAAATTCAAGCCCCTCTTCTGTAATGTGGTTGAAACCGCCTGGCTGAAATTTCCTTGAGCGGTTTTTATAATTGATTTCGATGACGTCAGTAATTCAGTAGGTACACCTTTCTAGTAGTGTGTGTGTCTTAGGTTTGTTGCCTATTGCACCTTTCTAGTACACCTCTCTCGTACTGTGTCTTATGTTTGTCGCCTATTGCAGTCATTTATATTCTGACAATAGAAATAAGATTAGCCAGTTCCACTTAGGATAAGGAATCCAGCTGAAGCTCCATCTATGTTTGGCTCAACTTACACATTCACATCACATCATTCACATTTTTATATTGAAGTTAATGCCCTTATATTTTTATGTCTTTCCAGGTGGTCATTGCTTGGCACCGACTTCAATATAAAAATGAGAAGTTGTTTATATTCTTATATTATTAGGACTTTTTGCCGTTATTGAAGTGGTCACTTTTAGCAATAATTCGGATTATGATTATTCCTGTAGATACTTAGGTTTAATATATGCCTGAATAGCTCAAAAAATCTGAAATATCTGTATCGTGGCACAGCTAGTACGTGCTTATTACAATGCTGGAGCTTTGGCTAAAAAACTAATATACAGTGTTACAACATTATGCGCTAAAATTCAAGCCCCTCTTCTGTAATGTGGTTGAAACCGCCTGGCTGAAATTTCCTTGAGCGGTTTTTATAATTGATTTCGATGACGTCAGTAATTCAGTAGGTACACCTTTCTAGTAGTGTGTGTGTCTTAGGTTTGTTGCCTATTGCACCTTTCTAGTACACCTCTCTCGTACTGTGTTTTATGTTTGTCGCCTATTGCAGTCATTTATATTCTGACAATAGAAATAAGATTAGCCAGTTCCACTTAGGATAAGGAATCCAGCTGAAGCTCCATCTATGTTTGGCTCAACTTACACATTCACATCACATCATTCACATTTTTATATTGAAGTTGATGCCCTTATATTTTTATGTCTTTCCAGGTGGTCATTGCTTGGCACCGACTTCAATATAAAAATGAGAAGTTGTTTATATTCTTATATTATTAGGACTTTTTACCGTTATTGAAGTGGTCACTTTTAGCAATAATTCGGATTATGATTATTCCTGTAGATACTTAGGTTTAATATATGCCTGAATAGCTCAAAAAATCTGAAATATCTGTATTGAGTAGTTGAGTGATATATTTTTTGTAGAAACGTGTTTAATTTATCATATTTAATCAAAAACGAATGGCGGCGCTAGTAGTAGGTACTGTGGCTCCTTAATAAAACCATTTAAAAAGTGAAATTAGATGGTACTGTAAATAGATATCTTATATCACGTAAAGGCGACGTACTCGTACATCATTGTGGGCTCGGGCGGTTGCATTTGGGCAAATATTACAAGAACGCCTTTGTGTCAGTAGTACCATATATGTATACCAGGTGTTATAGTATAAATGGTATATACTTACTTTTATACTTACTTGATAGCTAGATTGCTTTCTTGCTAACTTTGTAATTTTAAAATATCAACAACTAGCTTTACTTACTTTACTTAAAACACTACGCAGCTTCGCCCGCGTTGTGTTTTTTTCCATGGGAATTTTATATTTTCCCGTAATAAAATTAATTTTGCAGCCTATGTTAATCAGGGATAATGTCGCATTCTAATGGTGAAAGAATTTTTGAAATCGGTTCAGTAGTTTTTGAGTTTATTCGTTACATACATGCATACAAATGTTTTCTCTTTATAATAATAGTGTAGATGTAAGAAGTCGTTATTCACCATTAACATACGATTTAAAAAGTCGAAACTATTTCCCACGTACTCCCGTATTCCCACGTACGTACAATCATTGGCCATTAGTTCTTCTAAGAGTGAGTAAAGCAAGACCAGAAACCATAACTAACATACATCCATCTCACCCAACTGGACAATGTCCTCGGGACGATCAATCACTGCCATTTGTCTAGTCCACACTATAAATAATAAGATCGACAATATGCCACCGCGGCCCATACTTTGCGGTCGCGTGCCTTTCACGACTTTTATAAAGTGACTGGTCAAGATTGGAAAGATGTGAATGCAATTGATTTATGCCTAGGAGTGACCAGATCATATTTTTCATTTTCAGAGGCAGCAACAATCAAAATACGGGACTGAGGGTTAAAATAATGGACAACCCATTATTTATAATATTAGAAATTGTTATTATCGGGAAATCACAATGTAATATTTTTTTTATAGAATATCTTTATACGACCCTTCAGAACAGGCTATTTAATAATAACTATGTTACTCGCGGATGTGATTGCGGTAATCTTCCGTATTCGGCTCTCACAGAAAGAATAGAGCTATTCTATATACGTCGCCTCATGAAAAATGCCATGCAAATGCAATGCAAAGTGAAATTACCTACTTATTTTCAAACGACACACAGTAACGCAGCGTTACTGTGTTACAAACGCTTAACATTATTATAATGACCACAATTTTCTGTTTGATGCCGATTAAGGTAGACTCTGAAATTCTACCATTAAACCAAATCAAGCAGGAACATTACACCACATAGATACGGGGGACCTCCGGATCCGAATCCTGGTCGTCTCAATGACAAAACCACATAAATCTGATAAATCAACGCCACTTTTTCACTACGTTACATCGATATGCAAATAGCAGGAGTGGGCGTCTTTCCACGAGACTTGGAGCTCTATTTTTAACCGACTTCAAATTTTTGTTGTTGAGTGCTCGACGAGCATGGTCTTCGTTCGATTTCGACTGATATTCGTCTTGTTTTAAACGAAAATCAAAATTATATGGATTTTTATCGTAATCTTTAATTGATTTTTTAACCAACTTCAAAAAAGGAGGAGAGGTTCTCAATTCGATGCGTATGTTTTTTTTGTGTGTATGTTACGCGATTACGCCGCAAATTGTTGACCGATTTTCAAAATTCTTTTTGTATTCGATAGAGTATACTCCTCGAGTGGTCTCAAGATCAGCAAAGTCAGGGTCTGATGATGAGATTCGATAAAAATCGAGGAAAACCTTTAAATTTTTAGGTGTGTCCAACGTGTTACTCCGCCAATTGTGGACCGATTTTCAAAATTCCTCTTATACCTATTCGATAGAGAATACTCACTAAATTCAGGATCTAACGATGGAATCCTATGAAAATTGAGAGAAACACTTAAATTTTATAGGTACGTCGTACCCCAAGTAACATTTTGGACCTATAACTTAGATTACATCGCAAAAGAGTTGAGTAAACGTCATATAAAGGTTTTAGCGGTGACTACTCGTAGTATAAAAGCTTTGGTGACATGTTCTTGCTCTATAAGCTTAAATAGCCAAATTATCCTATTAGCTGTTGATGTAAAGGTTTACATAACCATTTTATAAAGCCATTATAGTTAGGTACTATAAAAACCTCCATATAGAAAGTACAGAGTAATATTGCTGTATAACAGGGCTTGAAATCGCTATTATGTATCTAATTTGCGCTTTAAGGTTTCCCTGATAACCGCTATAAATATTGCGTTTAGCAGTGATGAACACTCAACAATACAAGGATTTTATGATATTGTGGTTCTACAAATCACTGCTATAGTAATGATACTTTAATAGTTATAACGACGCTGAAATAGAGCGGTATTTGCTTAATAATGGATTTTCAAGACATTTTTATAGCACTAAAAAGTGTTTTAATTGTTTTTAAATCCCTTTTTTTTAATTTATTTATCCAATAACAATTTTTTTTACATAACTTAAGTCTATAACCTGCCTACTGAAAACCCGTACAATGGGTTTATGTGTAGGCGGCTTAAGCCGTTCATCGCACAATCTTAATCTTTATTAAATACTACTATATATTATATCTTTACATTACATCTTAACATATATATTATATATCCTATTTATTTATTTAAATTTATGAAGTAATTTTTTAATATATTTTTACATTTCTTTTCGTTCTTACTTGATTTTAATTTCTGTACCAAGTCTTTTGGAAAGGTGTTAAGAATGGACGGTAGCATATATTGCCTTGTTCTTTTTCCATATACATTTGTATAAGTAGGTAACATATATGTTGGTAAGTATGTTAAGTTCCGTAAGTTACACGGTCTCAAGTTTTCAGGTAAAGTTCGTAACTTGTTTATTTCCTCGCATACTATCATTTGTTTCAGTTTGTCAAATACATTAATAACTTTACAACACCCTAATATTTTACTATAATCGTTACAGTATTTGTTTTTGGTTTTGGGAGATACAATAATTTAATATACTTAGCTGCAACTTGTAAAGATCTTCTAAATACGTTTTGTAACTTCGCCCATAAGTACTTAAGCCATATGACACTACGGAATCTACTAACGCTAAATACATTGTTCATAGAGTGTGGTAAGCTTATGCTTAACTATTCACAGTTTCGCCAATAATGAGCGTAGCTTATCACACACACAACATGATTTCGCCAGTTAAATTCCTTGTCTATTACCAAGCCAAGGTATGTATGTCGAGAAACTAAATCTAAAGGTTTGCACTTACAGATATCAAGATTTGTGGTTGAGTGAAAGCAGTGGTGTTCATGTGCGTCGCGGTACTGTCGTCACTTTTTTATGTGGTGATCGTATATGCATCAGCTTCGTTTTGCTTGCATTTATGACAAGCCCAACATCATGAGCCCATCTACACACGATGTCGAAGTTGTGTTGCATGAGCTGTTGTGCTATTAGTATGTCATAGTGCGCAGTCAGCAGGCAGGTATCATCGGCAAATTGATATATAGACCCTTCTTCGAACAAGTTACACATTTCGTTTACATAGATGAGATACTCTGATGGTGCGAGGTTCGAACCTTGTGCCGTGCCTTGATCACAAATAGTCCTATCACTGACTTCACCAGCAATGCTAACCGATGTATACCTATTGCTTTAGTAACTTTTAAACCACTGTAGCAACGGTTCCTGTATCCCATTTTCATGTAGCTTCGAAAAAAGTGTATTTTTATGTAAAGTTTCGAAGGCTTTACTAAAGTCTATAAATATTGCAATAACATGATTACCTTTGTCTAAGTACCCGATTACCTCGTCAGCGAAATCAGATAACAGTTGGGTAGTGTGTTACGTTCTTTTTGGAAACCGTATTGTTTTGGGTTGATAATTTTATTCACTTTTAGATAGTTGTTTAATTAATTACTAATATATATCTCTATTATTTTGTCTATACAGGGAAGTATTGTAATAGACCTATAGTTATTGATGTCTGTGAACCCTTCTTATAGATAAGTCTTATAATACCCATTTTAAGATTATTTGGATATGATTGAGTTGAAATACATCTGTTAATCAAGTGCGTCAAGATGGGCGTAATTTCTGATTTGATGTGTTTAATATCTGAAGCACGGATACCATCAAATCCTGGACTTTTTTTTATCGTTAAGATTATTAATTATCTTAAAAACGTCTTCATTGTTTGCTTTACGCAAACGCATTGTAACACTTGGTTGAATACTATATGAACGGTCATACATTAATGGCACCTCACAATTAGTATTTAATTTTTTGACATTATTTTTAAATTCCTGAGCGAACATATTAGTCAACATATTAGCGTTGAAAAACTTTATTATTATTGTATCTATAGTTTGTGTTATCTTACCACATAATCTCATTGCGGCAGTCGTCATTACGACTCTTTTATATGGCTGAAGCTTTCTACAATGGTATTGGTTGTTCTTTTAAAATACACAGCGCATGTAGCTGACTTTTTATATCCTTAAAAAAGGTACATAAAGGTTTGTGTAACCCGGCTAAAGGAACCTTAATTATACAATGATGGCGGCAAAAACTTTGTCACGAGTGCTAGGTATAGTTAACCAATAAGAGCCACGAATTTACTTCTTGGTTGTAAAGTAGAAACTACGTTGAATTTAATTTTATATTATTAATATATTTTATTCAAAACTCAATAAATCGAGGGCGCATTAAAATACTCACTAAACCTAATACCGGTAAAACTTTGATCGCACGTGTTTTTTTTCAGTATTGATCAAATTATTCAATGTCTAAATAAGAAAAAAATCTTATCACGATACAATTCTTTAATAAAGTAGGTTTGTTTTTATTTTCTTTGAGTGTAGTTCACACAGCAAAATCACTCACAATCTTTGCTGAGAAAATGATTAAGAATTAGTGGTATAGGAATCTCGGACTCTACTATAGAACTAAATAGCGCTATAATGGAATCACGAACGCTACTACAGTATAAAAAGACATTATAATAGCTTTATGAACCGAGCTTATGGTGGAAGGATCCTTAACTTTTCGACTTAACCTGACCTGACCTGACCTTGTACTTGAATTTAAAACCAGCTTACCGAAGGTAAGTTGGTATTAAATTCAGGTCCACAGTACAATGACAAAGATGCTTGGCCAGGCGCGTTACCGGGCTGCCGGGGCAGCAAAAATGTATCAAATCACAACTGCCGTGCCCTGAAAGCAGAAGCAAAATCTATGAAGTTGTAAGTGCCATGCCGGCCGGGTCGTCAGAAGCAAAATGGTCCTTATTTAGTCTTCTAACGCTTTTAAAATATTATTCTTACAAAGAACCATCTGATCTGATAAACTTGATAGATGTCGTAAGTAAGTATATGATTACTTCATAAGTTTGTCGAACAACACTGCAAAAAAAAGCAATAAAAAGTCGGATATCTTATCCATTAAAGTGAAATAAATCAGAACGAAGGGACCGAGGTGATCCATCATTTTATTATTGTATTCTTAGGTACCTATACCCGCACGCCAACACAGCTACCTTCAGTTTGTTATGGATTATGGAAAGCGATCTCAGATAAAGGAAACTAAAATAAATAAGAAAACTTAACGCTTGCCTCAAAAAAGTTTTGGGCCGTTGTTGTAGGTATCTACATATAGTTGTCTGCTGGATAAACAAAAGTTGGTTTCTTTTCTTTAGTATACTAATGAATTAACAAATTACAAAACCTTCTCATATTATAGACGTATTCAGTAAAGTGAACTTTTATATTTTAATCTAGGCGTACCCGCGACTTCGTCCGCGTGGAATAATAACGGATGGACCGATCTTGATAAAAAGCTATCTATTAATAAAAGTCCTGTCAAAATCGGTCCAGCCGTACTGGAGATTAGCGGGAACAAACAGACAGACAGACAAAATTTTTTTAAATTGTGTTTTTGTTATTGGTACCCGATATACATTCATACCCCTTTAGTTAAAACTTGTTATTTTGACATTACAAACAGACACTTCAATTTTATTTATTTGTATAGAACAAAACACAGACAGAACAAATAAATAAGCTAAAATATAACATGAGAACAGACAGATTAAGAAAATTATCTTATTTCAGTAAATTTGTAATAATAAAAGGAAACAACACGTACTTACAGAAAAAGAATTTTAAAATATATGTATTTCATTCACCAGAGGAAGACTCTGTACCAGGGTCATCTGCTTGGGTACCTCTGTCTTACCTATTTCTGCCGCAAAGCAGCAGTGCTTGCATTGCTGTGTTTCGGTCTGAAGGTAAAATTACTGGGTACCGTGACTTTATATCTTACTAGCTGTGCCCGCGAACTACGTTTCGCCATCGAAATGTGTTTAATTTTTTCCTCCATTTTATTCCATAACCTCCCGCACGCGCACCCCCGCCTTGGTGACGCTCACTTCGCAACGGGCCGTGCAGCAGAAATCGTAATATTTTAATTTCGCCATAACTTCAAAACCAAACGTCCAATTTTAATCATTCAAAGACCAAATATTATCTACATAAACTGTACTTAGTGATGAAATAATTTATTTTGATAAGGATTAATAGCATGAGAAAAATAAATTAAATGCGTTTAAATGTAGACCAAAAAAATTCGATTTTTAAATAAAAAAATGGTTGTTGTGCCTCACTCGACATAGATAGGTATAGTGTGTCGCAGACTTTTTTGTAGATATTTATAAGATCTACAATTAATTAGAACATTTTATGGTTCTATCTTTTATAGTTTAGGCAGTGTACGCAAAATAAGTAACTTTTCTAGTTGATTTTTTACACCTTGTGTCCGAAAAACCCAAATAACTTACAGAATCCTATTTTTTTCCAAAATAAAATTAAGCCTATGATACTCGTGGATAATGTAGCTTTCGAATGGTGAAAGAATTTTTAAAAACGGTCCAGTAGTTTTTGAGCCTATTCATTACAACCAAACAAACAAACAAACAAACAAAGTTTTCCTCTTTATAATATCAGTGTAGATGTAGATGTCACAAGCAGGGACCGGACCCGGTTACCGTTATAGCCGGTAACCTTAGGGTTTTGATGGGGTATTTTATAATGCTGGGTTTTTAAACCCTTTGCCTTACGGTAAGCTTTCAAACGGCTTACCGGTTTACACATTAATCCCTTCGATTGAATTAATTCGGGTTACCGCTAACCGATATCAAAAACCCCCAAATGGGTTACCGTTCTAAACGCTGATTAATTTGTAAAAAATACTTTAGACCTTAGGTATATCGCGTGTAGATTACTTTTGCACCGCATATTTTCCGAAGGTCGCAACCGTACTCTGGCGTTATTGCGCCCGCAGTGCTATTTCAATCGCTCGGTGTGCGTGAGGGAAAGGGTTACCCTAACCCGAACAGTAAGCGGTTAAGCGCATAAACACTAAAAACCTTTAAGATTGGGTAAGCGGTAAATTATTGTTGTGGGTGGTAACCCCTATTTTACGGGTTATCGTTATTGTTGGGAAACCTGTTGAACGGCTTACCGAGCCCACTGGGTTACCATACGAATGGGTTACCCTTTCGAACGGCTTAAGCAAATGAACGGGTTTTCCGGTCCCTGGTCACAAGTTGACAACGTACACTGTGGTTCTTGTGGGGGTTGCAGTTTTGCTGCGAATCTTACAAGAGCCACATGTAGGTATTATAGGTGACTGTTACCACTTACCGTCAGGTGGTGTACCAGATATATTAAATCAATTACCTAAAGAATTATGAGAATATTATATAAATAGAAAATAACTTCCAAAAGGATAAAATAGCATTTATACCTTAGTGAAGATTTTGTAAGGAAATTTTAAGTAGATCCACTGTTCCCGGAAAATGCCATATAGGACATAATAAGACACTGCTAGATAAATAAAAAATTAAAATATAAATTGTGGTGTTGGATAAATAAATGGAAAAGTATACTGAAACTGAAGCATTTTGTATGTAACAGTGTAATGGAAGCGAAATGTATCATATTCAATAAATTAATGGTATACCTATGTAAATGTTCAGTACTATGAAGACTCTATACCAGTGTTGTCTAAAGAAAGAGGTACCTATGCAGACGACACTGGTATAGGTCTCCATAGTACTGAACATTTACCTTTACACGACAGAAATAGGTTCTTACCTATTTCTGTCGTGTAAAGGTATAATATGTTCAGTACTATGGAGACCTATACCGTTTATTACCGTTTATTACCAGTTTAAAGGTGTATGCAGATTGCCTCACGATATTTTCCTTCACCTTAGGAGCGTCGGATAAACATAACGAAATTCGAAAAACACATTGGTGAGATCGAACCCCGGACCTTCCGATTAGAAGGCCAATGCCGAGTCCACAGCGCCACCGACGCTCTTATTTTTGTACAACCCCCCACAAAATGCGTACTTATAAAACGAAACGGCGTGACTTGCAAATTGCAGTACAACATGAAGAAACTTAAATACAAGATGGCCGCCATCACAAAATGAAAAAACATAAAATAAATTAAAACCTAGTACAAAAATTTAAAAACAAGCTTTATAAATATTGTATTATCTACATTTTCACGAGAAGCTTTTATATTATCATAAAAAATTGTGTCTTGTAATTTTAAGTTTATTTTCTTCTTTTTAGGACATTAAAATAATAGCTTGTTTTTAAAAATGTTTTCTTTCTATTAATTTATTAGATATGGTTCGATTTACGTTATTTCTTTATTAGACCAGCCCTGCGAGCATTGACTTGTCAATCGACATATATCGATCGACAAAAGCATCTGTCGTTTTCACTCCTTAGGACGATTTTTGTCGAGTATGTCGATCTTACTCGTAGCTGCCCTGCAAGCATGGAACTCTCGATAAACAAAATTTGATAGCTAAGATCGACATACTTGACAAAAATCGATAAATGTGACAGATATTCCTAAGGAGTGAAAAGGACAGATGCTTTTGACGATCGATATATGTCGATCGACAAGTCCATGCGCGCAGGGCTGTGTTAAATTTTGTTTATCGAGAGTCCCATGCACGCAGGGCTTATTAGACAAACCGTACGTGAGTGAACAAGAAGTTCTACAATTAAAATACCGCATAGTTTCTAAGGCGTATGCTACACGTTCAATATTTATCACTCTATTTGGATCACGATCATAATATTTATTGATCGTGTAGTAATGATATTGATGGATCGCGATCCGTCAACATCATATAAACGATTCCGCCCTACGAGCATAGACTCGTCGATCGACATAATATCGATCGACAAAAGCATCTGTCCCTTTCACTCCTTAGGAATATATGTCAAATTTATCGATTTTGGTCGAGTATGTCGATCTTAGCTGTCAAATTTTGTTTATCGAGAGTTCCATGCTATTGATGGATTGACTTGATATTTATTAAATATGTAGAATTCGCCTAACAGTTATTTGATGCCTCTGGTACATATTTTAAATACTTCTAACGTCAGGTCTCTGGTCGCTTTCATCATCACAGCCCATATACGTCCCCACCGAGGGGCTCGAGCCTACCCTATGTTAGGGTGATTAGGCCTTAGTCAACCACGCTGGCCCAGTGCGGATTGGTCGACTTCACATACATCATTGAATTTCTTCGCAGATGTATGCAGGTTGCCTCACGATGTTTTCCTTCACCGTAGGAGCGTCAGAAAAATGTACATATGAAATTCGAAACGAAAAACACATTGGTACATGGCGGGTCTCGAACCCCGACCCCCCGATTGGAAGGCAAGTGCCGAGTCCACTGCGCCACCGACGCTGGTCGCTTTGCTTAAAGGAAATATTCAAATCAGAAGAATATTACTCTTCATCTCAGCCCCCTAATCATGAGCTCTCAAAACAATATTGATACCGCACTGAGAGCGGGATGGCGCGCTACGTACGAGTAACAAGAGCGAGCGGTGTCTCTGTTTCTGTATAGGTATTACTTTGCTATAAGTGATCCTTGTAGAGCGTGAGTAAAATGGGTAATATCAGAGCCGTAAAAAACAAATAATAAAAAATCGTAGTGCTTATATTCTCTTTGGTCGTGAGAAATTCCTAGAAAATCAGTCAGTGCTGTCAGAAAATTGAAAGGGAATTTATTGAAAAAAATTGATTGTGTGTTTGTTTGAGACAATAGAAAAAAATATAAAAGAGCTATGCGCCCTGTATATATTTACAAGAAAATTAACTCTCAATATTTCAAAAATGTAAAAAAGATTGCATGGTGGGTATCTTTTTTTATTTGTTGATGACTGTTGAGCCTTCTTGATCGTAGTCCAAAATTGACTCCCTTTATTATACTGCTTATTCCCACTATTCCATTATACTCTATTAGTGAAACTAATCATCAACATCATAAAATATATACGTCCCCGCCGAGGGGCTCGAGCCTACCCTAAACTAGGGCGATTAGGCCTTAGTCGACCACACTGACCAAGTGCGGGTTAATCGACTTCACACACAACCTGTAAAGAAATTCTTTCTTCACAGGTGTTTGCAGGTTTCCTCACGATGTTTTTCTTCACCGTAAAAGCGTCGAATAAACGTACATATGAATTCAAAATTTGAAACCACATTGGTACGTGGCGGGTTTTGAACCGGTACCTCCCGATTGGTAGGCGACGGCCTTACGCACAACGCCATCGACGCTTCCTAAAACTTATAGTAAAACTAAATGTACTAAAACATTTCCAAAGAGATTTAAATTACTTTGGTGCAAAGCCACTGGCTCTTTCTCTCCCTTTTTATCGAATTAGATGTGAAAGTTATACATAAAAATTTATAGTTACAAACGACTGAATTTGCTACGTTTCAATCAGGAAAAATGCTGCAACTGCAATAACCGCGTAATTCATTTACAAGTTTCATTCTTTATTGCGATAAACGGTAGTTTTTCATTTGATTGCATTAAAGAATTGAATTGAATTGAATCTTTAATCTTTAATAATTCAGCGGGTTACGGGCACGGACTAATGGCTAAATGGCTGACGGTAATTCGTATTAACTATTCCATAGGTTAGAGTTTTGACCTTGTCTAACTGCAACTACTAATCTAATGTGTGGGCAATTGGGATGATGACTGAATTCAAATTTTTACGTCTCGTCATTAAATGTTAAAATACCGTGGAAAAAGATGCAGTCCTGTGAAATTAGAATTAAAATCGACTTAGAAATACATTAGATACAAGCATTTTAACTTGTTAATTTGAAGGCGATTAGACAGAGAGATCCGACATCAACCGTGACGTCATTGTTGATTACGGCCATATAAACTCCTTGTAAATTGCCGTTTTGCTAGAAAGGGATGGAGAAAAATCTTTAATACCTTATATCTTGGTTGTTTTTATAGTTATTCGAAAACCGATTTTTTCTTTCTGTTTATAATAAACTCATTTGCAAAAAAACGGGCACCTAAGCAATGAACCATTTCAAATGTTAATATTGCTTTGTTTGATAATTATAGGTAGTTTTATCCTCACAATTTGGTAAATTAATAAGAAAATAATCGTTTTCATCAGTATTTCATAAAATATTGATACAATTTATGGGAAATAATGAACCTCACTAGTAGTGTATGTTCGCTAGTAGTGCATATGCTCATGAAGTAAAAATAAAAAAGTTTTTTTTATTGTTTTTCTTTAATAAAGTAAAAGCAGATAAATGTTTAGTATCGAGTGTGACCCCCTCTAGCTAAAATCACAGCTTGAATTCGTCTGGGCATGCTAGCGAGTATATCCCGGATACTTGCTTGCGGAATACGTTCCCACTCCGCAGTAATCACATTCTTCAGCTCTCTGATGGTCTGCGGAGCTGGTTGTACTGATCTCGCACGCCATTTCAGAACGTCCCAGACATGCTCTATGGGACTGAGGTCGGGACTTCGAGCTGGCCAATCCAAACGACGAATGCCGACCTCTTGCACATACGCTTTAACATCGCGAGATCGGTGGGCGCGAGCATTGTCGTCCATAAAAATCGAGTCTTCACCTAGAGCGGCCAATGCGGGTTGTGCATGAGGAATTAGAACTTCCGTTATGTATCGATGCCCAGTCAGTGAGCCGTTTTCAATGAAGACTAACTCTGTACGATCCATTGAATTTATTCCTGCCCAAAACATAACAGAGCCCCCACCATAAGGTGTGATTTCTTCGAAACATGCCTCTGCAAAGCGTTCTCCTTGTCTTCTTAGCACTCGCCGACGTCAATTTTCACCGAACAGAGATATCCTGGCTTCATCAGAGAACAAAACCCTATTCCAATCTTCTTGAGACCATGATTCACAATTTCTAGCGAACCTAAGCCTGTGAACTCGGTGCTCACGGAGTAATTTGGGGCCGCGGGCCGGGCGGTGACTGCGTATATTGGCAGCGAGAAGCCTCCTCCTGACCGTCCATAGACTAATATGCACATTTCTTACTTCTTGGAGGTTGTTCTTAAGATTCACATACGAAGATTTGCGATTTCTCAATGCGCGACTCACAAGAAAACGATCATCCCGTGGTTGGGTACATGGTTTTCTTCCAGAACTAGGCCTTCTCTCGACGGAACCAGTCTCCTGATATCGCTGCCAGGTCCTTTGGACCGTCGAGCGACTAACATTTAGCCTCCTAGCCACGAAGCATTGGCTGCAACCGTCTTCAAGCAGCGCGATAATTTTGGTAGCTTTTACCACTTTATCTACCATTTTTGATATAGCCAAACAGCAATAAATAAAGCTTTGACAGTCAAGGATATGAAATTAATCGATGAAAATTGAATAAAAGTTATGAAAGTCGATGTTAACTTCTGGAACTTCGCGCCAAAAATGTAGGATAAAAAGGGGTTTTCTGTAAAAATGAGCATCAAATGAAAATTTGAATTTAGAACGTACTTTTTTAAATACCACGGCTTTTTAAAACCGGCCAGTAACGTGTACAAACGATTGAAACCTTTCTTGTATTGTATCTTTTTAAAGATGAATGAAAATCAAAACCGCCCGTTTTTTTGCTAATGAGTGTATGAATGAGCATATATTAAAGTAAAAAAAATTGTTTAGTCATCTAGCCTATTTAAGTCACTATTAAATTCATGTATATATAGTTATATACACAATAGACGTACCCTCGGATTTTGATAATGAACCGGACTGTGTTAGCTTAACATCAGCATTACTCAAGATAATTGTCCAAGTTTCTTAATCAAATATGAGCTCACTTGCTGTATACAAATAATGTATACAGCAAACAAGATTTTCGTAAAAATTACCATTACTATTATATTCACATTTTTTGTTTTAGTGATACCCTCAAATCTTTTATATTTAGTATACCTACTCTGTCTAGTTTATTAAAGGTAGTCCTGATAATACATAAAAGTTTCTTCTTAATATGTGAATAAATAACGTCAAATTTATCAATGTATAAAACTTAAACCTTTAAAAATGTTTTATAAATTATCCTATTCAACAAATTGTTGTATTTAACTGAAAAGTAATATATATTTCTCTTTATATCTGGAGAAAATATTTTTAAACAAGTTCATTCGCATCTTTAGTTAATTTTATTTAATAATAAATTAATTATATTTATTTGCTCATATTCTAGGTATATCTACTACAACATTTAATAAAACAAGTACTTAATTACAAATGTGTTCGCACTCAGATGAAATAGTAAACACGTTAGAATGTTATATGGATGAATTGGTCGAATGCTTTGAAGATTTTGTCAAGAAATGTGTCGTTATAATATCACTGGGTGTTGGTATTCTGATCGTAATGCTTAGTTACGTATTAAAGGGTGCAACTCATCGTGCTGTGCCACAGGAAGTTGAGCTTCAAAGAGTTCCAGATGGTAAAAACCTACCGACATTATTAAATTCTTTAGTTAAATTCTCAGTATAATTACTAGTTAAAATCTACCTTCACAAATTGAAGTCTGCTAAACATAAAGCACAAACAAAATCTAATATATTTATATTTTTACTGGCGAAACGTAGTTCGCGGGCACAGGTCTAGTATAGGTCTAGCACAGGGCACTATTATTAGTATAATATTCTTTAATCAAATATTTACGTACTCATTATATATTCTTAATTCCAGTTCAAATGAAATATCAGCTTCCAAGAAATCGTTTAAAAAGCCTTAGCTTTTATCTATATGGAAACCATACATTTTTATACCTTATTATCCTTTTTATAGTATCATCGACGTCAAATGATTCATCTACCAATGTCAAGAATAGAGTTGAAGCTACGCTAGATAAGATTACTACTAACGCCCAGAAAGCCAATGTAAAAAAACCTAGAAATATTTACGAATTGAAATTGAACAATAACCTACTGATGTCATCACAAAAGAAAAATGACAATTTCAAAACTGGTGGCATCATTTCTGAACCTGTTTCTAGTGCACATAGCTTAAATGAGAAAATGATAAAGAGTTTCAACTTATCTAGTTGTTCGAAAGTAAGTGTGGTTTTCATCTACTAAGTTTCAGTCAGTTCATCGGGTCATGTAGTTTTATGTACTATCGAGGACACTGGCACTTTACCAGTCCTACGTCGAAAGTCGCTTGCACACTCGCGATGACAATCGCGTCAGACCACGCCCCGCTCCATTCTTTCAACAATAGTGCGTGGCGCAAACAAGCAAGCGAGAACATTTAAAAGTTTCAGCTCTATGGAAAGCACATTTGGTTGAGTTTTGCTTGCTATACAACTCCATGGTATACGGTTTGGCAACATCGCATTTATTTAGCCGTAGCACAGCAATGCAACACAATAAATGAAAATAGTGTAGATATAATGTAGGTAAGTAATCTTCTTGTTTGTCGGTGTTGAGCGTTACGGGTGTTGAACATAACATTTTCAGTACTGTAAATATTTGTTTATTGATGCACGTATTCATTTTATTTATGATTATAGCAGTTTACAACACATAAGATAAAACAATAAAGTTTGCATTTATCTATCGAATTTTCACAAATAGTTCTTAGATGATAATATATTATTTAAAAATTTGAGTAAACAGGAGAACTTTGCTTTTTTAATGTATTTATAAAGATGTATGTGGGTTGTCTACATTTACTTATTAATGTTACGGTTAGGTAAAACCCACAGGTAAAAATAATTTTCACTAACTTGTTACTAGAATTTTCTATATAACATTAAAATTTACTGCTAATGACTTGCAAGATATGTGCAAATTGGTATTAGAGAAACAATGGGGAAATTATTTAAAATAAAACAAAGTGTATTTAAAAATACTAATAAAAATGGTACTTGCAAAATTTTCGTAATATTTCTGCCGAGTTCATGAAGTGTAACAATTCTTGTTCTTTCTTCAACGGAAAGATTTCGTGAGGCCATGGTCCTTAATCGCGCACAAATCAGTAAAAAGGCAATTAAACAGTTCAATTTCTAGCAAGAGTCAACACAAAACAAACTCGATCAGGGAGCACAAAGAAACAGCAGAAATGTCAACAATTTGCGAACGCGTAAAGCAGACTGACACCAAGAGCGATTCAATGAAACCAGATGTCAGTCTATGATTGGCCAAAGTAAATCGTAGTAAAAATACGTAGCCAATCAGGGATAGGTATGGGTCGAGTGGGCGTGTCCGATGCGATCCGCTTTCAAACGAATATTTCTACGAAGTGGTAAGGCACGAGAGACCTCAATAGTACATACACATACAGGACTAGTAATTTTTCTGTAGCTCTTACATCCACTAATAAAAGGTTTTAGGAATTTTAATTAATAAGTGGGTAAAATAGGCGTTGAAAGATTGTATCGAATTTCGCGTGAAGCTTAAACGTAAACGAGCGAAATACGGGAAGAACGTTTATTATAATATTAAAATAATGTACAGAAAGAATGTAAATTGTAAATCAGCAAGTCTAGTCTATCTTCCTAGTCCTATCATATTTATATTATCTTGTTGTTCTATTAATCATATAAAAATTGTTTTCAGAGCTGCATTCCGAATAAGAATTCCATAACCACAAACAGTTCCGCATCGAGGTTAGAAATAATGAAAATTCCAGCTCGCTAGTATACGTGGGTTTTGTTCGATGAGTATATTATATACTTACAATAGATTTAAAAATAATGTATGATTGTCCACAGAATTTTACGATCAAATGTGCCATTGCTTCTTACATCGACACCGATACGTAAGTGTAGTTCCTAAACGATAAAGTTTCCGTATAAGCTCATAAGAGTAAGTGCCAGAGCCCATCTAAGTGAACCCACCCAACTGCTGGCATGCAACCTATGTGATTCGAACGAAACTATCGTAGACACTACATTATCATGGTTATGATTTGTGTGTTACTGTGACAAACTAAGAATTAATGAATAGACGTTTACTACCTACCTGCATTGTAAGCCGTGTAGTAGGTATATACTTGTAATATTTTAGTGTAGTGCAGCGAGCAATGCGTTACGATTAAGAATGTGTGTACTCACATAAACTAATTTAAGTTTAAGGATAGGTACTCAATAAATTATTATACGAGATAAGTGTAATGAAAAAGTTATTAAAGAAAGGCTTAACTTTCAGCCGTAACCTAAGAGCATTTCTAAGGCCGAATACATCTTAACATTAGGTATTACTGGGGTGGTATTTATGATATACGACCCACAACACCCCACCTGATTTGAGCAGGTAAACCTAGGCCGTAGTTTAAGCTTGTGACCAGATCCAGAATCAGTTGCACATCCAACACACCCGGCTGCATTCAGCACCTGTGCTGAATTCAGCCGTTTTCTCTTCTCTCGCCGTTCTCTCTTATACGTTTTCTCCATGGGCGGTATGCTACTCGTATAAATAGCATACCGCCCATGGAGAAAACGTAGAGAGTAGGCCTATGCAACGTAATTCTTTTGGGCTCATGTTGTCCTAAGGAAACATTTTTTCACTTAGCACTGAGGTGCTGCAATCAGTTCGATTTTATTAAATGGTAACGAAATACGTGGGTGTAGGTATCCATTCATAAATATTTTGTTTTTATTGTATGCACAAAAATTAAGTACTGTATAAGTCCACGGAAAAAAGATAAGAAATTATATTTTCATAAGTTCTTTAAATATGGATTACTTATTTATTTTTAACTTTATTTATTTTTAGTTCACTCACTATTTTCACTACTCGACAGTTATTTCGATTTGACGTAGGTAGCGTCATCTCGCGTGGGAATACGGAAAAATTGTACCTACTTAACGCATCCACAAAGCGTGCTCTTCGAGAACTTACTTCCGTCCGCCACTAGATGATTCTTAACGTCCTCCTTCTCACATGATTTCACGGAGAAAGCGTCAAATAACATCTCCTCTTTGTGTTTTCTCCGTGATACTCCCGTTGAGCACTGGCGACTTCACTCATACCATGATCGCTTAGAGTAAGGTCAAAACAATTTTGGAACAGAAACATTGTTCTTGCAGTATATAGCGCTACATACCTCGCTCTCAGCAGGAACAAAAAATAGGTAATTAACATTGTTTGGCCACAGCCTTCTGTATCGTGGAAGGTGGAGCTACAGTCGACAACACGTTATTACGACATGAAAGCAGTAAGTATGACCTGTCATCATGTTGGCTAGGTTGGACTGTTCACTGTTCGGGGGATGGCTAGACCGATTCCGAGCGTGCCACCTCTGGGGGCGGAGAAGTTACTGGAGGGTGGTTTAGCCGGGTATGGACTTTTTACCAGTCCAACGGTATTTCCAAGGGGCGGCCTTGTCAGCTTTTCAGTCCCTTGTAGAATAGTAAAGAGATTCCCCCGCCCTAAAAAAAGGTTAGACTCTTCACTACCGCGCATCTACCGCGTGAACACGATTCTCTAACTTTTAATTATTATATGATTCATGGTTATACCTCGCTTAGTTTTGTATTTTTCAACAGAGCCCCTTGCATCTTCTCTACAACTGCCGAACAATACTACAAATCGGTCGTCTTGCTGCTCAATGTGTTGTGCGGATAATAACGGACAGCGAGATGAGTACACATTCAAGACTATATAAGGTTTCTAAATTTGATGTAAACTTCAATAAAGTGTCTGATGTTTTAGTCTTTATTTTCATCTTCTTCATTTACAAAATCTGAGTAATCTTAAAACTTGTGGTTACATTTAATGCACAGAGCAAAGATATGGTTTAATGCACAAAGTACTTATAACTATGGTTAAGAAGGTATTAAATGTTTAAAAGCAGACATGTTGATTAAAAGAATAAAAAAATCAAATCAAAACCAAATTCGGCAAGTCACCATCTATGACAAACGCTACAATATGATGAACATAAAAGTTAAAAGCAAATCAAAACTACTACATAAAAAACTTATTTGTAGGTTTATAATATATAAGACTATAAACGTAGAGGAAAAACATTACGTCTATATCCTAAGACTTCAAAACAGATAATGCTCATTTGTTAAAAATATAAAACTTGTACTTTCTTCCTTTTCATAATAGATAGAACGATATGGACTTGTTAATTTTATTCGTTCGACTCATCAGACGACGCGAACATTATATTTTTCTGATGGTTCAACAATATTTTTGTTAAATGTCTAAGTAATGTCAGCATTGTTGTACGTTTAGGGCTTAGATCGTCTGAATGCTCCAAGGTTTAGGGTCACGTCGGAAACAGTGTAACAAAAAAATGTTTATTATACCTGCTACTTATTAATTATAATAAAATCAGCAGTCTCTAACCTTCATAAAATATTAGGATTGAAATAATACCAGATTTATCTTTAAAAACTATGTAGTTTTTTTAGTCTCTTGGCTGTTTTTCTCAAAGGGTTTCCTTTTTCAACCAGCTCTAATGCTGGTTTCATATTATTAACATCATGTAGGTCAATAAGTAGTCGTTTCTCTTTTCAATGTAAGACACCTAAAAAGAAAAACTATCAAAGAGGAAAAAGGTACACCACATCATGTTACACTGTACTCCGTTACAATATACCTCACACCATGATGCTTATATTAAAAAATTCGCTATAAATGTATAGGTTAGGAATGGCACAAAACTGTCTTTACTACTCGTATTAAAACACCAAGTGGTTGTAGAATAAGGGGATCAATATTTTTCCTTAATAAAATATCTTTCTTTTCCAACAAGAATACAACTTCACTACTCAAAATTTGCACAAATTTAAACAACACAAAAAAACTTAAATTCTAGCACTCCCCCCCCCCCGTTTACCCGGAAATTGGACGACCGATGACGAGAATTTATGATATCACGATGGCGGTACTTGACATAATGAAAACACGCAAAGGCGCCATGGATAAGTTGTAAAAGTACAGAGTAAATCCCCATGTCACACTGTGCCCCATGTTACACTTGATCCTATTATTTATTTTTATTACCCTAACAATAGACCAAGGCTCAGAATTTCAACCAAATCAGGAAATCTAATGACAAATGGAAAAATGTGTTTAAAGCCAGTAGAATCATGTTAATTACTTTACGACCCGGGATCGTTTTCCGGCTGTCGTCGCTCCAGCACCTCTACTCTTTACTTCAAAGAATCGAGGCATGACGTGGCGGCGGCAAAGGATTCGCGAAGCCGGAATATCCTGCCGGAACTTAGGCATCTCAGCTATACAGCGGGGAAATTCCCGCCGGAACTCGCCAATCGTGCCGGGATCGGCCTCCGGCGCCTCACTCTCATCCTGCTTAACGCCAGGAATGTCGTGTAGGCAAGGACGCCGTCTTCAAGTCTGAATCTCCGAGAAACCACTTTTACCGGTGTTTCGTTCCTCTTCTTTCCAGTGTTCTTATAATTGGGAGACCAGTCTACTAATCTAGGCTTTGCTTCCGAGCGCCAGGCATATTTGTGAATAGCGCCCCCTGTAGATGAAAGGAATTTACACCGCACCAGCCGCAGTTTAGCATTATGCTATGGTTCGTAGGTGCCGGCGCGAAGTTCGAGGGCTAGGCGGTAGATGGCGCAAGAAAATCTGACATGCAAATGCCCTTTTGACTGGAATTTGATGCCAAAATTAATTGAAGTGTGGAAGTAAGCAAATCGAACATAATTATCTCTAATAAGCTGAGACAATTTTTGCCAAAAATTGTCATTATCAAAAACCGCATTCCGTTTAAACGCACACAGGGGCAAGATACCCTTTTAGTTGGCATTAAATATATTTTCTAGCTTAATTGCTTTTGTGGATGCTAAATACAATTAAGATAATTTTTTGACTAGGTATATAAAATATTTTATATACATATAATACGTATGTATTGAGTTATATCATTATTTTTTAATAAATAGTGATTAATGAAAAAGAAACACTTAAATTATCATGTAAATTATATGATATATGTTATGAAAGGATTATGAATCCGTTACATATGCTAATGCATCATCATCATTCTAATAATCAATTTGTGTTTCTTTTTCACAATTTATGCTACAAAATAGATCTTTTATTTAATTTTTAATAAATATAATACTTCTTTTGGAAGATTCTGAGGATTAAATCTTTTGATGCTTGAACTTGCCCTTCTGCATGAAGATTCACACAAGTAGCGTAAACTAATGATGATACAGAAGTTGATTCCCGGTTTTGGTCTGTGTTTTGGTTTGTTTTGAACGTTCAATGGAAAAGGCCGCATCGGCGGAATCATAATATGATCTTAATATGATTCGTATTATGAATTCATCGTACGCAATTATTCTACATAATTTGACAGCTTTGTATAAATATTCGTAAAATGGTCTACAAATTAGGCATGGCTTCAGTGTCAATTGGAACCATTATAGGTACGAATATTCATACAAAGCTGTCAACTAAATTTTGCTTATGATAAATTGCACTGAATCATGATCATATAATACGAATCATATTATGATCATATAGTCATTCTGCTAATGCGGCCTTTATAGGTCCGCAGAAGACAATTCAATTGAAAGCGGCCGACCGCGCATCTCCAAGTTTTCTTCCTTGAAGATAGGAAATGAACCCCATGTCTTAGTAAGCCACTCCTTGTTACTTTTCCTAAATTTTTCGTTGATTCTACCAGCTTTTGACTATATTAACCTATTTTCGTGTTTAAATTTTGTCAGTTTCTGAGTTAAAATTATAACGATTTTTTTGTTATATTTTGTACGTTTTCGCAGCTCAACAATAAAAAAAAATAACTTTTTTACGAAACTTTCTTCCCTCGAGCATCGCATTATATTAACGAGTTCATTTCTTGAAATAAATAATCTATTTGAACCCTTTCCTAAAATAAAATAAGTAATAATGTTGCATAATGGAAATGTAATAGACAAACTACAAAAATCGCAATCTAATATATAAAATTCTCGTCTAATATATAAAATTCTTGTGTCACAGTGTTTGTTACCAAACTCCTCCGAAACGGCTTAACCGATCTTTATGAAATTTTTTGTGTATATTCAGTAGGTCTGAGAATAGGTCGCAGGTTATTTTTTATACCCCATAGGTGATAGATAAGGATGGTTTCTCCAAAAATTGTTGAGTTTGAGTGTTGAGCCTTAAAAAAGCGAAACGCAGTTCGCGGGCACAGCTAGTATATATGTCACCGTAAAATTGTAAATACCGTTAGATTATAATCTATCTCGCGAGATTGTAAACTATCGATAGATTGTGAACCGTAACACACTGCTTACAATTTAACGCATTATTTCTCGGTAGATTATAATCTATCGAAGTGAAACTGTTAAATCACAATCTGTCGCCCGTTAAATTGTCAACTCTCCGAAGGCTGTGCCTGATTGGTCCGTCTTACAGTAGAACGTTCTGAGTCCATAGAGTTAGGAATCAAACACAGTGTCAGTCAAATAAAATAAATGCACTTCAAGAATAGTGACATCAAGTATGTATTTTTTTATTTAGTAGTTAATCAATAATTCTGACATCATAATATGGTAAGAAAAATTAACGAAACAAAATCTTGACTTATTGTAAGAGTAATAAAAAATAATATGAAAGAAAAATGCACCAATAAAAATGTTCCCGTATTGGGAACTTGTAGGCTAAGGAAAGATTTTTGATGTATTTTTTTTTCATATTATTTTTATTACTCTTACAAATAAGTCAAGTTTTTGTATCATTTTTTTCTAATAGACAATTTTGTTACGTTTCGATTTTCATTTTTATTTTAATTAGTTTGTGTTTAATTTGCTTCGGCAAAAATTTTTCATTATTTTTTCAATCTTAATTTGTGTTTGAAAAGAAAATGTTGTTACCTTTCTGATTTTCTCATTTGGTTACCATTTTTCTTACTATATTATGATGTCAGAAATATTATTTAACTACTAAATAATAAATACATACTTGCTGTCACTATTATTGAAGTGCATTTATTTTATTTGACTGACACTTGTGTTTGATTCCTAATTCTATGGACACAGAACGATCTTCTGTAGAACTGACCAATCAGGGACAGCCTTCGGACAGTTGACAATTTAACGTGCGACAGATTGTGATCTAACAGTTTCACTTCGATAGATTATAATCTACCGAAAAATAATGCGTTAAATTGTAAGCAGTATGTTACGGTTCACAATCTCTCGATAGTTTACAATCTCGCGAGATAGATTACAATCTAACGGTATTTGCAATTTTACGGTGACATATATATAAAAATATGAGAAGTTCCCATCTATAGACGCACGCACAGCCGTATCCGCTAATGGTGGACAGTTGTTTAAATTCAAAATACGGACGCCGTATTTTGAATGTCAACAACTAACCGTATGTTCACTGATTACTCCGCCATTTGTTGACCGATTTACTGGAGGGAGACTCTGTACCAGGGTCGTCTACTTGGGTACCTCCGTCTTACCTATTTCTGCTGCCAAGAAGCAGTGCTTGCATTGCTGTGTTCCGGTTAGACAAGAATGTAATAAGACATAAAAAATAAATTTGCTACTGTTTTATGATAAATATAACACACTGTTTATAGGTAACAGAATAATGTTTATACACTTTTGGGTCTCATGTGCCTTATGTCATTTCCTTTTGTAAATTAAAATTTCTTCATTCCATTTGCCTAAAACTTAAAAAGATTTCAGAAAAAACCAGAGATAAAATAGGTAGGCTAGGTACCTACCTACGATAATCAAAACGTCTCAGATATAAATGATTCACAATATAATTCGTCTGTGCGTCCCAGCCCCAGACCGACCAAGCTTAATTTATTAATATAGTAAACAAAAATGGTAACGATATGTAATTCTAAACGCATGATATAATTTTTAAGATATTAAAATCATCATTGAAAAATCTCGGTGTGTAAATAAAAAGGGAATTTCTTAACGAAAACTGAAAATGGCGAGGCGACATATTTATACAGGTTTTACAACATTTTATTTGTTTTATTATCTTTTTTCATAAAGGGCCCAATCTTTTTCCGTATGTCCGTCAACTGTTTATCTTTTTAATAATTATTCTACTTATATTATTATACTAAGTAATAATACCTAACCGTTCCGACATGTTCCATGATGCCCTACTTATAACAAAAGAAAAGTAGGTCGCGCATAATAAAAACCGTATGATATCTTATTGTAACGATCGCTTCCAAATATTATTATTGTCACTGTCTGGACTGCTATGCATTATGTTGTGTAACATCTTTCAGTATTACAATATACGCAAAACAAATTTTCTCAATTTAACACCTATCTGCAATTAAATGTGCCACAAAAGCATTTTTCAGTAGTTTGCAATTAGAACACTCACTTACTCGTAGCTCGATGATTAACTGATGATATGGATCCTCCTAATCTAATCCTCATTTGATATTTTGCACTGAGAATACCCATCATTGTTCTAAGATGAAAAAACCTTTAGAGTGATTTCATTCAGAATCGAAAATCATTATTGTTGGTTAAATACTTGTAAAAATGTTCTAATCTTTGATTTAATGGAATTCTAACAGTAGAATAGCAATAAAAACCTTCTTCTATTCTTCAGGCACGTATACCCATAATGAACAGTGCCCGAAACAAGACGGTGAAAAGCCAATGAGAAACAACCATAGACTTGCAATAATATTTGGCAAAATTCGAGAATTAACAAATCTGTTCCAGTCATTTTGGGTCGGTCTCAGTACGTATAATAATAAAATGAAAGGGAAGTACCTGGTCCTTGCTACATTATTCACAGTCGCGCTCTTGAGTTTGCTCATTCCTGATATTTCCCAAAGAATACGAGCTACTAATGAGGTGAAGGGAATGAAGAAAATTGTTAACATAATGATTGTAAGTAATTAGCAAGTGTAATTAGTTATCTTTGAAAACGTTTGTGACTGTTTCCCGTTCAATAATGTTTTGACCTCATTATTAGCTGTAACAAATTAAGAATTACATTAGCAATCATTCAACATTCCACTTCCTTGACATTTTTAGCATGACCCAACTATTTGTTTGGTAATTTAGAGTGATCCAAATTATGTTTGGTCATTCTTATGAATCTAATTTTCGTCCGTTCTTCTGTCTGAGATGTTAGCTCTTGTGCTACCTAGAGACTCAAGATTTTCACTAGATAATTGGGTTACTTTAGTTAGTACAATTTTGAACACTATTAAGGATTAAAAACCCTGATTTTTATATACCTATTAAATATAATCTGACTATTAAATAATGTAACTGCGCATGCAGAAGACGTCCTAGAGGTGTAGGAGTGGATAGCTAAACGTATATTCCATTACGAAAACTAGTGTTTTGTTTGTATCTGTAATTGTAGTTTTTCTTTAAAGGTTAGAAATGAATGTGTTTTTTTTGTCGTGCTGAAATCAAAGTGTGACTAGCAACTAGCAACAGATCGATGTGAAATTTCTCTATAAAAAAAAATGTGCTATAAGTAGTTGAAAGAACCTATGATAAGAATTTTCTTTCTCTTGCATGTATTTTCGTATGGATAAACGGTTTTCCGTAGGCCGAGAAAGCACCGAAAATTACCAACGTTCAGGATCGACCTATCTCTGTTTTAACCCGCAAATGAAAATCGTTGAAATTGCTAAATAACGCTTCACAGATGGCGCGTTATGGCTGCTCTTTAGGCTCAATTCGTCATGTAAATTTTTTTGATAGTTTCTTTATCGGCGTTTACAATCTTAGTAATAATCCGAAAGCTCATACGAATATATGCGGAGATATTCGTAGCTTTCGGATGATTACTGAGATTGTGTAGCAGCCACGAAGCAAAATTTTGCTTCGATGGTAACGCGCTGTCTTTGAAGCGTTATTTAGCCACTAAAGACATTCCAGTGCTCGATCTCGCGTCATGCTGGTCTTATTCAGCAACTTGTGACTTTTTTATTAATTTGTATGAGAAACTTCCCGCGTGGTTTTCTTTGCCTTAGAAGCGTTTTCAGCAGCCTGAAAATGCAGTTCAGCGCGTTTCAGGAGGTGCTCTATTACATACTAGAATTTGGAAATTTTACCCAAGTTGCCGTTGTTTTCAGGCGCCTGAAACATGTTTTCAGTCCGTTTCTGGCTACCCTCTATCGAAACAGGGGTTTTCAGGACACCTTATGGGCCTTTGAAGCACGCGATATATTACTAAATTTTCAATAGGAGTGAGTGAGATAGCACGATAAGAACGGGACAACAATAGTGAGCAGATAATAAAAGATAGTTCGAAATGCATCTAGAAACTTCTAGACGTGCTGGCTGACAGAGATAGAACATGCTGACAGTGACAGAGAACATAATTTTTATTATGCTTTGCAACAGATGATCCTGACACCTGTGGTGCAGCCGCCGTCACTGAGACAATCCTGATGGGTATAGAATGCTATATCCCAAACCCGTTAGTAGCTGCAGGGGTAAGGAGACGTCCGTGTTGGTCTTGTAAGGAAGCTCGAATCTAGAAGTAAACTACATATAAGGCTTGTACCGCGGCTTGTCAAAATCAGGATCCAGAAACGGTGACACTTTGAAACGCATACTGTTGATTGTCATAATTTCGATTGGCATACATCATATGGCATAAAAATCAAAAAGCATAGTAATATTTGTTAGAAACTCTTTGGTTTCAAACAAAGTTTTCTTAGTATATTCGATGTTCTTTTGTTTTATTGTCTTTCTGTTACTGTCATAAGTACGAAATATAATTTAAATATTCTCAATAATTGAGTTTCATTATATTTATGTTTATGTAGTTATATACGTAAACATTTTGGTCCTTCGAGTGTGTAAATAATTATTATTTACGTGAAACAGTAAATACAATTGCGAAAACTATGGAAAAAATTGAAACATTAAAGCGGTCGCGCGCTTACCATAAGGGCGTTGTGACGAGAATTGAGAAGTTTATTGCTGAAGAATCATATTCCGACGTCAACGAAATTCGGGTTCGTTTACAACAATTAGAAAAATCTTTTTCTCAGTATAATAATATACAGCATGATTTATTTTTACTCGGGGAGGAAGACATTGACATCGAGTCAATCACAGAGGACAAATTTTATAATTTGTTATCGCAAATGAAGGCTATTATTTCCGATTTCGAGAGTAAAAATGCTATTCATTCATCTACAAAATTTTTGTCTTCCGACCAAATAAATATGTCACATAAATCTCATAATAAATTACCAGTACTGGATATACCGATATTTGACGGAAAAGATATTTCAAGATATAAGAGTTTTATTGACATGTTCATGGCTATTATCGGCTGTGACGAAAACTTAAGTAATATACAAAAATTATTCTATCTGAGAAAGTATGTACAGTGTGAAGCCTTAAGTCTCATAGACGGATTACCACTCATTGGTGAATCGTATGCGAAGTCGCTCGAATTATTAGAGCAAAGATATAATAACAAATTTATTTTGATTTGTACACATTCTCATAACTTACTAGACATTGAGCCGCTTAGTAAATGTACATCTCATGGGTTAAGAAGCTTTATTTCTATGGTTCGTCAAAACATTGGAGCGCTGCAATCCTTAGAACAGCCGGTGAACTCGTGGGATATGATACTCATTCCCTTGCTCTCAAGAAAGTTAGACGCCTATACCTGTTGTGGCTATTTTAGCGAAAGGGATATTAATAAGCTGCCGTCATTGGACGATTTTCTTCATTATTTAGAACGGAGAGCTGCGAGTATTGAGGAGAGTCAGAAAATCGGACCTAAGACCCAGGGCGGTAAATATACGAATTTAGTAAGTAATAATAGTTCTAGTTTCTGTTTATTTTGTAAAATGTCAAGTCACAGATTATACCAATGTAATCAATTTAAGCTAAAATCCGCCCAGGAGCGAATTGAGTTTGTTAAAGATAAAAAATTGTGTAAAATTTGTTTAAATGTACATACTAGTAGCAAGTGTAAGTTTAGTTTTAAGTGTAGTTTTTGTGATAAAAGAGATCATAATTCTCTACTTCATTATGAAGAAGAGCAGTCCAATATTAACTCGTCGTTATCTAGTACAAGTCTGTCTACTAATACCAATAATAGTAGCACTGTTTTATTACCGACTGCCATAATTAAGGTGAAGGGATCTAATGGCAAATATTACACTGCCAGAGTTCTTCTTGACAGCGGAAGTCAAACATCTTTTATCACGTCTAGCTTCGTCAAAAAATTGTGTTTAAAATCTTATAACAGTAATCTAAATGTTGTCACTTTAGGGCAGCAATCACAACTTATAAAGGATGCTATTTCTATACAGATAAAATCAGCCGATAATAATTATGAGAAAATTATAGATTGTTCTGTTATTAAGCGCATAACGTCTTTTATGCCACAGTCAAATATTCCTATGAAACAATTTCAGCTACCCAGTAATATACATTTATCTGATAGTTCATTTAACATTTCTGCACCGATTGTAATGTTGTTAGGAGCGGACATATTTTTTGATATTATGCTTCCTGGCAAGATTGAATGTTCAAGTGGAATAATTTTATTTAATACGAAATTCGGATATGTTGCTTCAGGCAAGTTACCCGAATATTCGTGTAGTTTATTCTCTCAATCATTTCACAGCACAGAAGTTATTGACCATTTGTTAGAAAGATTTTGGGAACAAGAATCGATACCCGTGTCTAATTATAGAACGGTCGAGCACGAAATTTGCGAATCACATTTCAATGATTCTGTTAAGCTCTGTGATGGTAGGTTTCAAGTAGAATTACCGATTAAGGCTCAATTAAATAAATTAGAGTTTGGAAATACTTTTGATAGAGCAAATCAACGAATATCTAATCGTCTAATTACAAAAACGTTTTCTTCGAAATCCGAGTTTGAAGTTAGAATTAAGTAAATTCATACAAGATTACATTGAGTCAGGACATGGGGTTATAGTTGATGTAGAAAAACAGTCTTTAGATTCTTTTTATTTTCTTCCACATCATCCTGTAATAAGGAATGATAAAAGAACTACAAAACTACGTGTAGTTTTCGATGGCAGTGCCAAGTCCAGTAATGGCAAAAGTTTAAATGATTTACTTTTTAATGGTGCAGTGGTACAAGAAGATTTATACAATATTTTGATTAAATTTCGAACTTACGCTTACGTATTTTTAACTGATATTTGTCAGATGTTTAGACAGATTTTTGTCGCTCCTGAACACAGACGACTACAAAATATTTTATGGAAAAGTGAACCTAATGGTTCTGTACAAATAATTCAATTGCAGACTGTTACATATGGTTTGCGAAGCTCAAGTTATCTAGCCACACGTTGCCTGGTAGAGCTCGCAGAGCGATATAAGTCTGAGTTTCCACTGGCATCCACTGCACTACTTGAATGTACATATGTTGATGATATAATTTCTGGGGCAATGACGATTCATGAGGCCGTCAAATTAAGAGACGAGCTGATCAATTTGTTAAACATTGCAGGATTTAGATTACATAAATGGTGCGCTAATGATGTACGTATTTTAGAAGGTATATCTCAAGATAAATACTATTTTAATACAGTAGATTTTAATGAACGTTCTCTCGATATGAAAGCTTTGGGGCTGTTATATGATGTGAGAATGGATCAATTTAAATTAAATTTTTCGGAAATAGTGACCTCAAATAATCAACCTACAAAGGCTTACGTACTTTCGGTCATTGGTAGATTCTTCGATCCACTTGGAATTATTGCTCCTATTCTTGTTGTGGCAAAGTTATTGCTTCAAAAAACATGGCAAGCGAAAACAGCATGGAACGATGAACTACCATCTAAACTTTCATCTGAGTGGATTAAGTTTGTTAATTCTGTGAAAAATATGACACCTATTTATGTTCCTAGAAACTTAGGTATTAAAGATGCCGTTTTAGTAGAATTAATTGGTTTCTGTGACGCAACTCCTTATGCATACGGCTGTTGCTTGTACATAAGATGTAAATATTTAAATAGTGTTACGGTTACTTTAGTTTCGGCCAAATCAAAGGTTGCGCCTTTGAAACAGAAGCAAACTATTCCGAAATTGGAACTGTGCAGTGCTTCATTGCTTGCTGAATTATACGACCATACAAAATCTAAGTTTAAAGTAAATAATATTCTATTATTTAGTGATTCGAAGGTTGCTTTGTCATGGATCACATGTTCAAACCCATGTCAGTTAGGAGTCTTTGCTCATAATCGCCAAAAGAAAATAGCTAACTTAACGTCATTAAATATGTGGCATTATGTTTCGGGAGACGATAACCCAGCTGATTGTCTGTCTAGAGGTGTAAAACCTGAAACACTAATAAATAATACTATGTGGTGGAACGGGCCAGAGTTTTTAAGAGATCCTAACTTTAAAATTTGCGATAGTTCTACAACTGAATCAAATTCATTACTTGTAAACGTACTAACTAATGAAGCCAAAAGTGATAGTGATACTATGTTGCCTATTCTAAGAGACTGTTCAAATTTGTCTAAAATGCAATCTGCGATTGCTTACATTTATAGATTTTATAATAATTGTAAGAAACGTAATTTTGAAAGGAGTAAACAAATTAGTTTAAGTCCAGATGAATTAAAATTTAGTTTATTAAAAATAATTTCATGTTATCAAAAAAAACACTTTTCTTCCGAAATTCAAGCTTTAACTGTCGGCAAGCCGGTAAAATCTCATTTAAGTTCATTAAATCCATTTATCGATAACAATAATATTTTACGTGTTGGCGGAAGATTAACGGAATCAAATTTACATTTCTCACAAAAACATCCGGTTATACTTCCGAAAAAGTGTCATATAAGTGATTTAATAATTCGTAGAGAACATTTAGCATTACTTCATGCTGGACCTAAACTGACATTGGCTAGTTTGTCATTAAAATATTGGATAGTTAGTGCAAACAGAGAGATAAAAAGAAATTTAAGACTTTGTATTACATGTTATAAATTAAAAGCAGAAGCATCCAAACAACTTATGGGTCAACTACCTGCTGAACGTGTTACTATTAATAGAGTTTTTGAAAATGTCGGTATTGATTTCTGCGGACCATTTGACATAAAGGAAGGTCGTGTAAGACGAAGCGTTATTACTAAAGGCTATGTTGTTGTTTTCGTCTGCTTCGCAGTTAAGGCAATCCATCTGGAATTAGTCTCAGACATATCGACCGAATGCTTTTTAGCTGCTTTAAAAAGATTCATTTCACTCAGAGGCTTACCAAAGAATATATATTGTGATAATGGTTCTGCTTTTAAAGGTGCCAATAATCAATTAAATAATTTATATAAGATGTTACGTGCCGATACTGATAAAATTCTAACATTTTCTTCTTTGCAAGAAATACATTTTAATTTCATACCACCTCATTCTCCAATATTAGGAGGTATCTGGGAGAGTGCGGTAAAAAGTTTTAAATACCATTTTAAAAGAATTGTAGGCAAAACTATTCTAACTTATGAACAGTTTCTTACAATTATAAGCCAAATAGAAGGAATCTTAAATTCAAGGCCTTTGACTCCTATTATAAGAGATCCTGATGATTTTTACTATTTGACACCCGCTCATTTTCTAACTGGATCTTCAATGAATGCTTTACCAGAGATTGATTTAACAAATGTACCTATGAATAGACTGACTTTTTGGAAAATCTGTACTCATTTCAAACAATGTTTTTGGAAGGTTTGGCAGCGTCAGTATCTTTGCCAATTACAAAGTCGTCCAAAATGGAGAGACTCACAGAAAAATTTAGAAGTAGGCCAGTTAGTAATACTTATTCAAGACAATTGTCCAATATTGAATTGGCCAGTTGCTCGAATTTCTAAGGTTTATTACGGTCCTGATCAAAAGGTCAGGGTAGTAGATGTAAGAACACCCGATGGTAAAATTCACAGAAGATCTGTAACAAAAATAAGTTTATTTCCATTCTATGATGCTTAGACACACATTATAATTCTATTTATTCATGTATTGCTTTTCTTCTTTTAAACTTAAAAAAAACAGTGTTAGTTAAGTTACTAGAAATTATTATTTTTTCCTTTGGGGAATATGTTAGAAACTCTTTGGTTTCAAACAAAGTTTTCTTAGTATATTCGATGTTCTTTTGTTTTATTGTCTTTCTGTTACTGTCATAAGTACGAAATATAATTTAAATATTCTCAATAATTGAGTTTCATTATATTTATGTTTATGTAGTTATATACGTAAACAATATTTGGCATAACATATAAAATCATTATAATGCAGAATTGTCTAAAAGTATAATATTAAAAATCATAATCTTTGAAAGGTATAATTTGATTTGCCATAATTTTATTAAGCATACTCTAAAACGCATAATTTTGCTACGCTATTGCTACTGTTAATATCTATAATTTTGTTTGACATAATTTAACTATTCATAACTCACTAAAGACATATTTTAAAAAGAATAATAACTGTAAATAGGTATCCATACATCTTCTTTGACATAATCTGGAATGTATTTTTCTCCATGTGAGGATTACTAATTATTTAAAAAACTAGTGCTATTTTTTTATATATAATTATATCACCACAGACTCGTGGTCCGTGCCCTTTTAATGTTGTATTTTCGTTTTGATCTTTTTTAAACATAATAAGTCCGACTACTCTACTCTATATCTAGGGTGAGTTGCGCACCACCTAAAGTGTAACTATCCTACATGTTTATATATAATACACACACGCTTATACATCATATATATATTTATACTCATACATACCTATTATATTCCTATTACATTGTATACTTTACATATTACAGATATTTTGTTATTCTACATTACATTATATTTTAACATTAAAATATATTATATATGTTGTATTTTTATTATTATTAATTGTTTGTACAGCCGGCTCAAAAAGTTTAGTTCCATGTCACACCAACCATTAACAATGAAATATAGGTGTAACCATACTAAATAAAATGATTAGTTGGTGTGACATGGCACCAAATCTGCTAAAAAATGCCTATCCACTCCCGGAGCCGGCTGTACATATTCCATATTTTTAAACGTGTTCTTAACTATTAACTATGTCCATATGTTTGTAGCATTTTTTAAACTTATGTCTTAGCTTAGGTTAATGCTAAAGAGACTACCGCAAGAGGGATTCGGGGTGAGGTGGTTCGTTACGTTACTAGTGCTATTGAAAACCGACTCAGTCAACCCCGACTCCACGTAGTCTTGTCTGCCCTACCCCTAGAGTGTTATTGAGAACCGCGAAGGCACGGAGGGGTGAGGCGGCCCGCATGCTGAGGAGCAGGTGGCTATGAGCGAGCCGCCGCGGCTGAGGCAAGCCGAGGCTGCGGTGGTGAGCGAAAGCCATCTGTGACGATTAGCATGCGTGGGACCGCCAGAACCCCGCAGTGCCGGAGCTATGGCAGAAGTCTTGCATGCTGCATGCCTGCTTGCATGCCAGCTTGCGTGCCTGCATGCATTCTGCATGCATGCTGCATGCCTGCTTTATGACTGCATGCTTGCATGCATGCTGCATGCCGGCTGAATGCATGCTGCATTAGTACATGTCTGCATACATGCAAAATTATATAATATATTATTATTATTAAGTGATTTCTTAACATTAATCGTAAATTAGAGCTTTTTTATTTAGTAAACTATTTATTAATAAATAATGTTCAAAAACAAAAAAAAACAATAGTAAATAATTTAAACGTAAGACAATAACTTTAATCTGTTATGCATAGCAAGTGTTTGCGTTTTGAAATTATGGTGAATGAGTACTCTATGGAGTTATGGATTTTGTCAGTTATGCTTTTCAAATGTATGTCTTTTGAATATTATGCCTTTGAAATATTATTGCAAACATAAATTATGCCTTTTGTTACTTATACTTATTCAAATTATGCCTTTTTATGGTTATGCCTTACATATTTCGGCCGTATAATATTATGCGTTATGAAGTTATGACTTATGGCAAGTGACGATTATGGCAATTAACATTATGCCTTTTTAGTTTATGACTAAAAACGTTATGCGTTTCAATAGGTAACCTCCAGAAACATCTGTGTTACAACGGGAGCTTAATACTGCCTCGAGGAATGCCAAAGGAACCATCGCCAAAGCAAAATTCGATTTCATTGGCAGATTCCAAAATCGACTTGCTAAACATCCATCTGGGAGTCGAGCTTTTTGATCGTTTGCCAAAGCTGCCGAGGGAAACTTTTGTCAGTCGTCCCTGCCACCACCGCAAAAACCGGATAATAGCCTGGTCTATGGCGCTAAGGATAAAGCCAATTTGCTTGGCTCTCTTTTTGCGTTCAACTCTACTTTGAAAGACGGAGGTGCCACACCACCTACCATTCCTAGATGTCATAGCTCTATGCCGGAAATTGCCATCACGCAACGAGCAGTAAGGCGAGAGTTACTTTTCCTTGACATTCACAAGTCGAGTCGACCAGAGGGTATACCCGTAGTGGTGCTAAAGCAGTGTGCTCCAGAGTTGTGTCCTGTACTAACGCGCTTATACGAGATATCATACTCCACTATACAAGTTCCGTCTTTGTGGAAGACCTGCCTATCGCTATAACCTCCCTTCTCTCCAAAGTGTTGGAGCGGGTGATTAACCGACAGCTCCTTAGATACCTAGAGGATCACTAGTTGATCAGCGACCGTCAATACGGCTTCCGCCACGGCCGCTCGACTGGTGGTCTTCTAGTGTATCTCACACACCGTTGGGCGCTTGCAATTGAGGGACAAGGGGAGGCATCGTTTGTTAGCCTGAATATAGCGAATATTTGATCGGGTCTGGCACAGGGGTCTACTTACGAAACTGCCATCATACGGACTACCTGAAGGATTATGCAAATGGGTCGATAGCTTCCTATCTGGCAAGGTGGCAAGCGTATCAGAGCTGTTGTTGATGGCACTTCTTCTGATAGCATGCCCATTGATGATGGCGTCTCGCAAGGCTCGGTGCTATCTCCAACGCTGTTTTTTTGTCCATTGAAGGAATTCATTGTTATGTGGATAACAGCACTGCGGACGCCTATTATCCAGGACATGCGAAAATCTCTCGGACTACACTGGAAGAAAATCGTCAACAGCTTGTGTCTGAGATCGAGAGCAGTCTCGCTAGAGTATCTGAGTGGGGAAGACTAAATTTAGTCGAATTCAATCCGACTAAGACACAGCTTTGCGCGTTTACCGCAAAAAAAACTCCATTCGCTGTAACTGCACAGTTTCTTAACATTCCCCTCAAAATATCGAACAGCATTGGGACCCTTGGTGTTGATATCTCCAATGACGTCCAGTTCCGCGGTCATCTGGAAAATAAGGTCCAATTGGTTTCCAAAAAGCTTGGTGTGCTCAACAGATCAAAGCGATACTTTACACCGGCCCAAAGATTTATACTATATAAGTCCCAAGTACGGCCGCATATTATGGAGTACTGCTGTCATCTGTGGGCACTGGCACTGAAGTACCGGCTCGGACCTTTTGACGCAATCCAGAGACGTGCAGTACGGATTGTCGGTGATCCCAGTATTACGGACGGTATTGAACTCTTAAGTTTAGGAGAGACTGTCTCATTGTGCGTATTTTACCGTCGGTACAACGGAATGTGTTTTGAGGAACTCTTCGATATGATGCCAACGGCCACGTTTTACTATCGCACCACTCCCCATCGAAAGGGAGTTCATCCTCACACCTTAGAATCAAAATGGTCGCGTACGGTTCACGAGTGGAATGAGCTCCCTTCTGGGGTTTTCAATAAGGGCTACAGCTTGGAGTTCTTCAAAAAAGGCGTGAAGAGGTATTTATATTTAAGGTTGGCAACGCGTGAGTGATACCACTGGTGTTGCAAGCGTCCATAGGCGGTGGCGATCACTTACCATCAGGTGACCTACATGCTTGTTTGCCACCTTTGCGGTATAAAAAAAATCGGGCGTACCACGATACTTTCGAGAAGGGAAGACGAACAATCGATCGGGTACGGAATACTCAAGAATCGAACATTCTCGAATGGCTCGAATGTTCACCGGTCCTTACTATACCTACCTAAAAGCGCGAGGGCGAATGCGGACGGACAATTTTTTTAAGAGAGCAAACCGAGCGGATCAAGAGATACAAAGTGACTTGGAGCGATAATCTGCGACTTGGAAGCGTTTTATAGTGAATTGTTCTGACTTCTGTGTCAGTAGTGTTCAGTGCTATAGTGTTCAGCGATATATGTAAAGTAGTTTTCAGTGTTTCGTAAAGTGGTTTATTATAAATGCTCAATTAAATCTTATCTCTAAATTGTCGGTGTTTTGAATTTTCTATAGAACACCCACTCCGGAAACGTAACAGTATTATACCTTACCACAATTTTGCCCAAAGATACGTATGGCTTGTAGGACACCTCGTTGGCTGGCACAATATGGCTTGTTTTTATTAGGTTATTTTACTTCTTCATTCTAACACACCTAATCAATTTTTTTTGTTTTTTTTTTCACTAGATCCGTAAATATGGGCAAGTAGAAACATTTTGTTGTTAGCTCCTAGCGCTTTATCATCAATCTCGGTTTGGACGTTACGTGGACCACCGGCAAGATGAAATTCAATCTTTTCTGTTAATCAAGATTCTCAACTACAGCTACAACTTATTTCCCTAGTACATTTTGAAAAATTTTTAATTCTTGTTGTAGTCGAAAGAGTATACTGCTGACGTGGCCCCATTGTCACCAAGTTACGATCTGATGATGGGATTCCAAGAAAATCGAGGGAAACCCTTAAATTTCATAGGCACGTCCAACGCGCTCCATAGGTATTTTTTAAAGATATTCAGGCATTTGAACCTGCTAGTTAGCATATCATGTTACTAAACTGATGATGGAGGATTTCTGGAGTGGTAGGTTAGGAGTTAGATTATACCTAGTTCTTTCATTTTAAAGGGAACTTATTGATGCGTAGTTCAATAATTCTTTCAAGTGATTCAGGTGCACCGATAGTGGAAAGCAAGTATAACTCCTAAAGAAATATTTTGTTATGAATTCCGGAATAACTTTCAAATTTGTTTAAAGCGAAAGACGTTTCATTTTAATTTGTTCTGGTGTTTGTGTGAAATAAAAATATACTCAATTAATCCTTAATTCAATACTAATTTTGGCTTATATGAATATATGTATTTATCCCTAGGGTGAGGTTAATCGTGTCGAAGCAGCGTGCCTAGCAGCTGCAGACGAAATCTGCTTAATGCAGTGTTCTATGATGAAAGATGACGCAACAGAAACTGTTAGTATACACGCGTTCGGATTATTTTTCTTTATATTTCCTAGTACTATTATTTCAAATATTTTTGTATAATTAGAAGTGAACGCATATCTGGACTGTGATTCTTTAGCCAATCTATTCCATTTATCCATACCAATGTATAATACTTTGCAAGAACTGTGTGAGTATCTTACTCAACCTTAGGACCCTGATATTCATTATCGACACATACCTACATGCTTTCTTATTAAGAATAGCTTTATGATACCTTATCATGAATTTTAAAAACAATACATTTTAAGAAGTAGTAGAAGGTCTTATAAGAAGTAGAAGTAAGAAGATTACGGAGCAGCCCTTCCCAACTTAACAACATTCACAGGGCCAATTTAATTGACAAATATTTTCTGTGATTTTTATAAACTTTTATGTAAGTAGTAAATTTGTATTATATTTGAAAAGAATTAAAAAGTTTCTATATAAATAAAAGTCTAAGGAGGGCTTATAAGACGTCACACTGATGTTTTTATTCTCACGGATATTACACGGAGTCTCTTGCTACTCTTGCAGTGTATGTGTATTATTGTATATACATACAGACCCCAGCGCGAGGCTTAAAGCAGTGTTTTAGACTATATCCTGGGTAGTTGAGGTATGACACCATCTGAAGGACTTCTGATTTGGGTCTCCGTTAGAAAAAAGCAGATGAGGCCTTTTAATCTCAAGATGGTGGACTGCGTTGATATTGGAGTGCAGACCACGAATGTTTGAGTGGTGCACTTTGAGTTTGAGGACGTCCATCCGCTGCAAAATGTTTCTTTGTGTTTTTCATATTAGAGGTATGAATGGGCAGGAAGACGGAAGCTAAAGAGATAGAGTACTCTAAAAACAAATCCAGCAGAGACTACGAAGCTTCAAGTCTAGAAAAATCCTGAGCTGGAGACTGGGAAAGACCACATCCATCAAATCCATCCAGCACGAAAGCGCACCCCGGGATTTTTCGCACGATGGCGGGATAGCCTTTCGTAGGTAGCTAGTCTACTACTTGGGCCCAAACTATCGAGCAGTCAGCCAGCAGAAATCCGACCCGGAAACTATTAGAAGAAGAGCCAGCAACGGATTTACAGTTGTCTCTGAAATTACCGATTACCGAACGATCTCTGAAGTATATCTCCTGAAATTTCATGACTTATACTATGACCAAATTGATAATTTTTTCCTACCCTATTTAAAATTCTCAGGTCGCTTACTCCGGCCGCTGCTAGAAGGATGCTATAGGAGCTGCCAGAAGTGATAATTATTGTTGACCAGGTGGTAACTTTTCATGACTTTTGAAATGACAACTCTAAATCAGTTGCTTGCTCTTAGTCTATATCGCAACCTCGAAAACGATCTATCATTATAATGCAACTACCCGGACCCATCCTCCCCGAATGGCTATATCGAGGGTTCCATATTTTGTTGCATAATTAAGGAGGCACATTTTAGAATTGCTTATCATTTTTGTCATTATCATTATTTCGCATAACGCCTAAACAGAATAAATAATAAGGCATACTTACTTTATTTTCTCATAACTTCTTTTTTAACCGACTTCAAAAAAGGAGGAGGCTCTCAATTCGATGCGTATGTTTTTTTTGTGTGTATGTTACGCGATTACGCCGCCAATTATTGACCGATTTCTAAAATTCTTTTGGTATTCGATAGAGTATACTCTTGGGGTGGTCTCAAGGTCACCAAAGTTAGGGTCTGATGATGAGATCTCATAAAAATCGAGGAAAACCTTAAATATTTAGGTGTGGCCAACATGTTTTGTATGTACGAGTATGTTACGTGATTACTCTGCCAATTGTGGACCGATTTTCAAAATTCTTTTTGTATTCGATAGAGTATACTCCTGGGGTGGTTTCAAGCTCACCAAAGTCAGAATCTAATAAAGGATCCCATGAAAATCGAGGGAAACCCTTAATTTTTATTACGTGTGAACGTGTGAACGTGTTTCATGTTTTTTACGAAGTTATACACGTATTTGCGTCTGGTAGTCATGAACCGAGCTGATGGTGGAAGGATCCTTAACTTTTGGACTTGACCTGACCGGACCGGTCAGGAACAGACTGACATGTCAGGAAGGTGAGGTGATATTAAATTCACTAAAAAGATAAAAATAAAAAATATTTTACAAAAAATAAAAACCGTCTTCAAAAACACTGCAAAGTTAAAAATTATGTAATAGTTACAGACAACATCACGATTCTATAGGTACATACCTATTAAAGTCGGTGCCAAATTTTAAGAATTTCCAGGAGATCATCGTTTGGCACAGACTTCAATATAGAAGCGTGATGTTGTCTGTACCTATTCTTACATTATTTTAAACTTTTCATTGTTTTTGAAGTCGATTTTTATTTTTTGTAATAGTACATTATGATACGAGCGCGCTATGGCGGTCACTGCGTACGAGGCGATATTGTGCGCGAGCCGCAGGCGAGCGCGATAAGAAAGCAGAGTACGTAATGACCAATGCGCGCGTGTATCATACGACGTTTTTAACACACTTGTGAGGAAAATAAAAGATCTTGTGGTATTAATAGTTTTCTGAAAATGACTGCGCTTTTTTATTAATCTTCCACTGCATGAAAGTATCGTATGCCGCCAAGTATTTATCCTTTGACTTTAGCGGCAACAAACTATTACTCGCTTTACGCCTCCATAATTATTTCCGCCGGAGTTAATAATATGGATTCTTCTTCACTTGGACTCGACATATTTGTAGATAATCAATTACCAATTACAACAAAAAGGCAAAAAATTTAAATAGCGGGAAAATGCCGCGCGCCTTTTTTTTCGCGCGCTATCCGGGCATGGCTAAACTCTTCATACAGCCAACATTTAAAAAAGGGCCAAGCAGCCAAAATTCAAAACTAAATAAACCGAATATTTTAGTTTTTAAAAAACAAGTTTGTGTGAATTTTTAATAATTTATTTTAGTTATAGTTATTAATTAGTGTGTTTTTTAATGTCGTTGTTAATTTAATATTTAAGTAACGAGTAGTAGGCTGTTCTTTTGTTTCCATTGACAGCCGCATAAAGTCGTGTTAAAAAATTGTATTAAGCGACAAATTTAAGAATGCGTACTGGACATATACTTACATTTGCTTTGCAATCTTGAACAGATTAGAATTTGTCGTGTTAAGATTACCGCACTTGTGCGATTATGTAAAGTGAAAAGCACTCGTGTTTAATATACTGAATAACTTGTCTAAATGCAAGGTAATAAGACCCACTTTACGAGCATGAATGATACATCAACATAAAATTTTCTTCATAAATGTTTTTACAATAAGTAACGATTATTAATCACAACATTTATTGGCATCTCAACCTATCGCATAAAAACAACAAACCAACATATTACATTATTTTTGACCATAAAATCATTCTGCGTTTATAGAGAATTCTGCTTATCATAATTATGCGAAAATAGTAAATGTCAAAACCGTTATGCCAAATGACTTAATGGATAAACAGATTATGCCACCAAAAGGGCTCCCACATTAGGTTACGTACCGGTGTGAAGTTAGCAGCCAAAAGTAGCAGCCGATGTATAAACCGACCAATTTAAGAAGTAGTTATAAAATCTTCAAATAAAACTAGTTAATTCAGCCTTTAAAACATTAGAATATATGTCACATTGCCTAAAGAACATAAAATAAGATAAGATCATTAAAAATTCCATTCTAACACTAATATAAATGAAAATAGTATTAAATCAATGAGATGATATTTTCAAACATGAAAACTGTGGCGCCTATCAATTTGTAGGCTCCTAACTATCTTGATATGCTCAAAACCTTTCAGAAAAGCCTAAATTTATTATTTTATGATACCTATATCACCCAGAAACCAAGTCCATTAGCTGAAAAAAATCAGAGTAAATGTATGAAATATCGTGTCACAAGGCTTGTTAACGAAATCCTCCGAAACAACACGACCGATTTTTATGAATATTTTTGTGTATTTTTGGCAGGCCTCAGAATAGGCCATGGGCTATATTTTATATCACTAAGTGATAAGTCCGGCCCTCTTCAGATTTTTTTTGGTTAATTATTATGATGAAACGTATTTCGCGGGCACATCTAGTATATTATATAACAAAGGCGACTGTTGATTAGCTTCAAAATGATTATAGGGAGCGTACCAATTAACGACTTACTTATTTATTTATTTATTTATTTATTTAATCTTTATCGTACATAAAACAAAAGATGTACAAAAGGCGGACTTAATGCCTGAGGCATTCTCTACCAGTCAACCAGTAAAAATCAAAAAACTTATCAGTCTAAAACGTCTAAAAATCGTGTAGGAAAAAGTATATTTATAGTGATATTCAGGGGTTTAGATACCCGTTCAGGCTGGCAGACGTATCTTTGCAAGCGAATATCAAAATATTGAAACTGTGGTATCTGTGCCATAAAAACCAAAGCGCGTACCACTTTGTGGCCTACTTAGTATTCTAGATATGCTTATGTTCTTTTAAAAAAGCCTAAATTTATTGGAATAACTAGGGGACAAGATACTTTTATCACACAGCAGCCAAAACAATAACTAGCAAAATATTGGAGTGAATACATTTAACAAAAAACGCGAATGTTGGTTATTTTTTCAGTCGATAAAGCACATGTACCATTTGATGATTTCTTCTATAGCCTAAAAAAGTTCAAAATCTTTCTAGAACATGTATATTTAAAGTTGTGTTGAGGGGTTTTTACACCCGTTCAGGCTAGCAGCCGCATCTTAGCAAACCGGTACCAAAATATTGAAACTGTGGTCTCTACCATAAAAACCAAGGCGCGTACCACTTTGCCGTCTAGTTAGTTAACTAGACATACTCAAGAGCTTTCAGAAAAGTCTAAACATTAAGGCATATCTAGGGGATTAGATACTTCTATCACCCAGCAGCCAAATTATTACCTAGAAAAATGTGAGAGAAAACATATTCATTTTTTAAGATGAAAGGTAAAAATATTTATAGTAAAAGAAGGAAGTATACCGCTTTAGGACTTACTCCAAGAACTAGAATAGCTCAAAACCTTTATAGAAAATGTAAATTTGTACATGTTTTGAGAGGTATAAAATTTTATTTAGGCTAGAAGCCGCATCTTTGAAAACGAGTATGAAAATATTGAGACTGTGCTCTCTGCCATAAAAACAAAGGCGCGTACCACTTTGTGGCCTACTTAGTATTCTAGACATGCTAAAGGCCTTTCATAAAAGCCTAAATTTATTGGAATAACTAGGGGATAAGATACTTTTATCACACAGCAGCCAAAACAATAACTAGCAAAATATTGGAGTGAATACATTCAACAAAAAACGCGAATGTTGGTTATTTTTTCAGTCGATAAAGTACATGTACCATTTGATGATTTCTTCTATAGCCTAAAACAGTTCAAAATCTTTTTAGAACATGTATATTTAAAGTTGTGTTGAGGGGTTTTTACACCCGTTCAGGCTAGCAGCCGCATCTTAGCAAACCGGTACCAAAATATTGAAACTGTGGTCTCTAACATAAAAACTAAGGCGTGTACCACTTTGCCGTCTAGTTAGTGAACTAGCCATACTCAAGAGCTTTCAGAAAAGTCTAAACATTTAGGCATATCTAGGGGATTAGATACTTCTTTCACCCAGCAGCCAAATCATTACCTAGAAAAATGTGAGAGAAAACATATTCATTTTTTAAGATGAAAGGTAAAAATATTTATAGTAAAAGAAGGAAGTGTACCGCTTTAGGACTTACTCCAAGGTCTAGAATAGCTCAAAACCTTTATAGAAAATGTAAATTTGTACATGTTTTGAGAGGTATACAATTTTATTTAGGCTAGAAGCCGCATCTTTAAAAACGAGTATGAAAATATTGAGACTGTGCTCTCTGCCATAAAAACAAAGGCGCGTACCAGTTTGTGGCCTACTTAGTATTCTAGACATGTTAAAGGCCTTTCATAAAAGCATAAATTTATTGGAATAACTAGGGAATAAGATACTTATATCACACAGCAGCCAAAACAATAACTAGCAAAATATTGGAGTGAATACATTCAACAAAAAACGTGAATGTTGGTTATTTTTTCAGTCGATAAAGCACATGTACCATTTGATGATTTCTTCTGTAGCCTAAAACAGGTCAAAATCTTTCTAGAACATGTATATTTAAAGTTGTGTTGAGGGGTTTTTACACCCGTTCAGGCTAGCAGCCGCATCTTAGCAAACCGGTACCAAAATATTGAAACTGTGGTCTCTACCATAAAAACCAAGGCGCGTACCACTTTGCCGTCTAGTTAGTGAACTAGCCATACTCAAGAGCTTTCAGAAAAGTCTAAACATTAAGGCATATCTAGGGGACTAGATACTTCTATCACCCAGCAGCCAAATTATTACCTAGAAAAATGTGAGAGAAAACATATTCATTTTTTAAGATGAAAGGTAAAAATATTTATAGTAAAAGAAGGAAGTGTACCGCTTTAGGACTTACTCCAAGGTCTAGAATAGCTCAAAACCTTTATAGAAAATGTAAATTTGTACATGTTTTGAGAGGTATAAAATTTTATTTAGGCTAGAAGCCGCATCTTTGAAAACGAGTATGAAAATATTGAGACTGTGCTCTCTTCCATAAAAACAAAGGCGCGTACCACTTTGTGGCCTACTTAGTATTCTAGACATGCTAAAGGCCTTTCTGACTAGCCATCTTTAGCATCAACGACAGCGCGCGAAACGTGCTGTTGCGCAAGCTGACCAACAACCTTCTCATAAACAATTGCGGTAGCGCCAACTTTGGGCGCTGAAGAGAAGTGGGGGGAAAAGGAGAACAGAACCTGACCGATCGGATCCGGGGCGAAAGTTGGGGGAGCCCGTGACAAACGGGGTCTCTCCATCAGAGGGGGAGAGAAGCGTATCGGCTCCCGGCGTGGCTCCCTAATAACCGCGGCCCAATCCCGCGGTGGCGCCTCATAAGCGGCGCGTCGATCCCCCCCGCCCTTAGGGGGGGTGGGGCGCCCAATCCTCTCACTGGAGGGGGGGCGCCTCTCCAATCTCCGCGGAGGGGTGGCACGCCCCTCCGATCTCCTCGGAGATGTGGGTGACCTACGAGGGCCCCCGCCCGTGTGCGAGTCCCTCTCTCTCACCACCTCACGAGTGTCCCTACTGTTGAAGCACAAAAGGGGGTGATGGGCCCCTCCACAACAGTGGCAATCTCGTGGGTGGGGGCAAGCCGATGCCATATGAGCCCCCAGGCAGCGGTAGCACCAATTCCGCTGCTTGGCCATATTCCTACGCCCCTCGGTGCGTAGGCCAACAAATTTGGGACAGGCCGGCAAACGATGGCCATCCCGCTTGCAACACTTGCAAGGCATCGGCCTCTCCCCGTGTGGAGAGTTCTGCCGCACTGCAGTATACTGCTTGTGCGGGCGGCGCTCTCTCCGTGGCGCTGCCCGGGATGCCAGATCCAAGTGGTCGGTCATCCGACACTCATCCTCCAAAAATCTGAGGAGATCCGAGAAGGGGGGGAGGTACGAGGCACTATTGCCCCCGTATCTTTGTTCAAAGCGCCCTTTCATCTCCATGGGAAGCTTATTGAGGATGAGGTGGAGCAAAATAAAGGACTACTGGTCCACCGGTAGATCAAGTCGTTTGAGCGCGTTAATAGCGCTTAGCAGCGGGTTCAAAATCTCCTTCCTCAATGAGGAGACCCGCGATACTCGTGGCAGCCCTAAAATGGCAGCCACATGTGTGTCCGCTAACAAGCGAACATTCTGATACCGGGCGGTCAACAACGCCCTTGCAATCTCATAACTGTCATCGTTGACAGGTAGATGCTGGACAAGCACACCAGCCTCTCCACGTAAGGCAGAGAGCAAATAGGCCAATTTCTGGCTAGGGAACAGGTCGTCCCTCGAGTGAACCAGGCTATCAAAGAGGTTAATCATCTCCTTAGAGGTTAATCACCTCAAGAGCTATCAGAAAAGTCTAAACATTTAGGCATATCTAGGGGATTAGATACTTCTATCACCCAGCAGCCAAATCATTACCTAGAAAAATGTGAGAGAAAACATATTCATTTTTTAAGATGAAAGGTAAAAATATTTATAGTAAAATAAGGAAGTGTACCGCTTTAGAACTTACTCCAAGGTCTAGAATAGCTCAAAACCTTTATAGAACCCCATCCAAGAAGCCAGGTTCCCATCAAAGGTTGGGATGTCTAAAGTGGGCAGTCTGCCCAGCAAGCCGGCCGGGGTAGGTTTGACCTCCCCGGGCGTGCACGACTCACCCCTCCGGGCGGATAGGATTGCCTGAGCCTTGTTTATAATCACATCCGCCTGTTCAAAACACTGATCATAATCGGCATTAAATTGGTCGACTGCCCGCAACTCAGCGGCACCCTCGGCTGGGTGGTCGAGCAGATATTGTTGATGAGCAACGAAAAGCTGCTCCAATTCCTTCAAGCGAGCAGGTACTCCCTCATGCCGAATTAACAAGGCCTGTTCTCGGTCTGGTCGGTCTACCAAAGCGACGGCACTAGCAAACCATCTCAAAATCTTTTGTGCACCCGCGCGGGCACTACTAAGCGGGCTGACTGGCGGGACCATTTTGCACCAAAATTAATATACACTATAATAATACATAGACAAACAGACCGACAACCGCAGACAACAAAACAGATCGGGAGGAATTTCAAAGGCAGAACAAAATATATAAACAAACCAAAATCAAGTGTAAATGCTAGAACTTAACTAGAACAACAAAGGCATTTAACAACAGAATTTTCAAACAAATTAAATTCAAGTATTAAGTCAATAACTTAACAAACATAATATTCAAAGGCAAACAAAACAAAATCAAATGTAAATGCTAAAACTTAACACAGCAAAATAGTGTATTACAACAACAGCAAAGTCATTTAGCAGCAAAATTTTTTAAACAAAATAAATTCAAGTATAAGTTTACAACTTAACAAACAAAATATTCAAGGGCAAAACAAAGATATGAAAAAACAAACCAAAATCAAATATAGGTAAATGCTAGAACTTAACTAGAACAACAAAGGCATTTAACCCCAATTTTTCATATACAATGACAATGACAACTAGTTAGGGAGATCGGTCCACAAATAAGATTGTAGTCGGTTTAAAATCAGCAATCAAAAACAATTAATATGTATTGCCCGTTTGGACAACCAACAAGATTACAATATTAATTGTACAATACTAATCAAATACTAATCAATCAATCAAATCTAAGAACCACGCTCTGCTACCAAAAGATGGTGGTGCCCAAAGTAGACTCCACCACGTCGGCGTTTCACCGACACTATGATTTGAAACCGACTACCAGATTCTAGAAAACATTGTGGCTTACCCCTATTCCAATTGGTCTCCGTATGTAGCCGGTGGACTTCCTGAGCTAGCTCGAAGGAAGCCGCGGCTCCCGGAGGGTTGGTGTCAATCCAACGATGGGGACCGGAGCACTACATAGGCCTATTAGGCCACCATCACTCACTTCGCGACGATAAAACCTTGCCACTAAAGCTTTGCGGAACCTCGCACCAACAATCACTTGGTGCGCCGCGCAATACTATTTGTTGGATATTTTATATTATTCTATTGATGCCCGGACATAACCTATATCAATGTCATTCCGTTTCGACTCGACTGACATGTCACATGCGGCCGGCCGCCAAAAGGCTCTCACTGCACAGACTATAATGCAGTGTTGCCACTCGCTCTTCCTCGAGCGTAAACATAGGTATATATTTTTTTGAATGAGCATTAAATTGGCTTTGTCACCATTTTTTTAGTTGGAAATAAATACACCGGTGTATTTAAAATTTCGTATATTGTGTGATTTTTCAGAAACTACTCAGGAAATTCCATTTTTTATACCATAAAAAAATTAACCGTTATTGATTTATGCGAAAATGGTTGTCCACACCTTGTGGTATTAGCTAAACATGCACAGTTATAATTTTCGTAACAAAGCCGGGCGGAGCGGAATTTCAACCCATAAGGGTCCCGGGGCTACCAATCTTTTATTTTATTTATTTATAATCAGCTTATTTTGACTCAAGGAACAACTGTGCCAAGTTTCAAACTTGTGTCAGAAAATTGAAAGTTCGGTAATTTTTTGTTTCTAAACCAATACTAGTAGGACGTACTCTTTTTTTATGACACCTACTACCCTAACGACATTATCCTTGTTTAGATACGTAGCTACTACGCGACCGCGGGGCCACTGAAAAAAAAATTGATAATATGTATCAAGAATGTGTTACCTTCATTCATGCAGCTTATTTATATACGAGCGCACAAAGGTGCATGATTACAGTAATAAAGTATAGTTGGTTAGCCGTAGTAAGATTACTTTTTAATGTCACTATGATGTTTGTGGATTCTATTAAGAACTTGATCACTTTTTTGGCAAGTCGCAAAGCTTGATATGATTAATCATTTTATCTTATTATAATTAACAATTATAAATGTTTACAAAGGTGACGTCACCAAAATTGAATAAGCAAGTTTATTGTTTTGAATATGTTTTTCTTATTAAGCGTTCAATCATTTCAAATTGTCATAATCATTTGTGGTTTGTAGTTTTAAAAATGTTGATGATTAATTTTATTATATTTTACTCAAACGAGCAAAATTGTAACTTGATAAGCTACCATTTTTTTTAGTGTATAGGAAAAGTCGCATTCACTTTGCACACCAAATTTCCTTTCTTCATGTTATCCGACGCAGATGGAGAATAACATGGTTCCTACTAATGTGGGCAGGTATTCGTGCGCAAAACACTACCAGAAGTTCCGCTCGAAATTGCACCATCCTCCTCTAAACTCTGGATAGATCGGTATTGTCAAACCATTGTGTTTGAAGGTCGTTAGAGATACCTAACAAAAACGGTGCTGGTGCTGCTTGTGCGTGATCCACGGAGACATGTGTTACGGGTCTTGCTTCGTTTAGCCTACATCACACCTAGCGTTTTGGTTCTATAAGATTAATGAACATTTAAGTTCTATAACTACATAGCTCTTAGAACGCTTACAGAAACAGAATCTTTAACGTATTGAATTGTAATAGATTAGAAAAAGTGATTATAGTACTATTTAGAACTAAACTAACATTTAATTACTAACATTTTTATATATTTATTTGCACGAATAATGCGTCAAAATAACTTTTACAGTACTGTATTGTAACAATATCGAAAAGACTATTACAGTATCAATATGCAATATACAAGTACCTTTTTTTTTTCTCGGGGGGAAATGCGTAGCCGCACCGTACCCGCCGTTGGCTAGACGACGAGCGTGTGTGGGGCTCTCCAGAGTGCCAGGCCTACCCACTAAAACCCCCCGGTGTTCTCCCTGCCCTTTTGGGCGCGCTAGATAAGGTCCACACTGCGACTCCACTACCCACGCGTCCGGGCAAGCCCGACCAACTGGTCGGGCTATCGCCAAGGGGGGATTGCCCGAGAACACCAGGGCATTCCCCAGACGGAGGGCCTTACGGCGGCGTGCACGGGGCCAACCGTGCACGCAGGCCTCCACGGCAGGGTCACTAGACGGGTATCGCTTGTGTAAAGGCCCGCCTTCGCCTGCATAGATCCGTCTGCAACGGATGGGAGCGGCTTGAGGATCTGCCTCCCGCTCCCTCTCCGCAGCCTCCTCCTGCGAGATGACGTACTCGCAGAAGGAGGCGACAGCCCCCCATTCCGCCTCGCTGCGCAGCATGGCCACGACCATGCTCGGCAGCGAGAGGTCTCCACCTCCCAGCGCAGCGTTGAGTTCGCTGCGCTGGCGTCGCCAAGCCAGGCACACCAATAGTGTGTATTTGGCAGTGTCGTCGGGAGTGTCGCAGTGACGACACTGCGGCGTTTCCTCCCGACGGGCGACCCGGTGCAGGTAGTGACCGAAGCAGCCATGCCCGGTCAGTACCTGCACCATGCGGAATGTGAGGCTGCCCTGCCGGCACCCAACCCACTCCTCCAACAGGCGAGTACCTCCCCAGCCACCAGTACCACTGGCGCAGAGTCTCCCTCTGCGCCAGGGTACGAAACCGCTCCACCTCCTGTGGTGCGGATCGTCCCCCCCGTTCTCGAACAGCAACCCGACGCCGATACACCTCCGAATGGACGCGTGCATTGACATCCCACGGCGTTTGGCCCGCAAGGACGCAGGCCGCGCCGTGGCTGACCGTGCGATAAGCTCGCACGGCCCGGGTTGCTATGACCCTCTGCGGACGTCGCAGCAAGGCCACCGTACGGAGGGAGAGGCACTCCGCCCATACCGGGGCTCCGTATAGTGTCATCGACCTTATCACACCGTGATAGAGCCGACGGCACGCTTATCCTGGCCCTCCCACATTAGGATGGACCCGCCCAAGTGCGGCTGCGGCGGCACACAGCCGAGGAGCGAGGAGCTTAAAATGCTCCTCGAAACTCCATCGGGGGTCCAGAACCAGGCCGAGGTATTTGAGATACGCCTCGACCGGTATACGAACCCCCTCCACTCGGACTCGGAACCCCGGTTTTTTCAAGGGCCACATCCAAACCCAGGAGGCGGATGCGTCGGACAACCAAAGAGGTGCCGACCGACGCAAGGTAGGCCGCCTCCTCCCCCGTTTTAGCTCTCGCCGCGACGAGCGAGTCGTCGGCGAAGCAGACGACCTTCATTCGTGGAAGAAGGTCGCCTCGCAAGACCCAATTGTACCCCAGGTTCCATAGTAGAGGACCTAGTATGGAACCTTGGGGTACACCTGCCGCCATTGCCCACGTATGGACGCGCCCATCCGGACCGTCGTAGAGGATGGACCTGCCTTGCAGGTAATCCTCCACGAGGGCGCGGAGGTACGGAGGCACCCGGTGGAAGCGGAGTGCCTCCTTTATGCACTCGTGGGGCAGGCTGTTGAAAGCGTTGCGGATGTCAAGAGACACCGCAACAACAGTCTCTCCACGAGCTGTGGCCTCCTCACTCCATCCCTTGAGGTGGGCCACCGCGTCCATCGTGGACCGACCGGTGCGAAAGCCGAACTGGTTCTCAGCCAAGTCCGGCCCCCGGTCCTCTAGGTGCTCGACGATGCGGGAAGCCAGGATTTTCTCCAGAAACTTCCCGGCCTCGTCGAACAGCACCACCGGCCGATACCCAGTCGGGGAATCCGCGGGGCGGCTCTCCTTCCTTAACGGGCAGAGCCTGCCCGCTTTCCATCGACTGGGGAAGCGGCCCGAGTTGATGCTTAAATCTAGCACCGCCCGGAACCGCTCCTCGAGGTGCCCCAGGGCGAGGGCCAAAACCCTGCTTGGGACACCGTCCGGTCCCGGTGCCTTCTTTTTGCGCCGGAACCGTTCCCTCACCATGTCGAATTCCACGTTCGACACGGGAGGGATGGCGGCAGCCATTTCCACCGGAGGAGTGTCCGGGAGGGCCATTCTGGGGGGCTGGAACGGACCGAGATCAGGAAACAGAGTCCCCAAAACCCGATCCAGCAGCCCTCTGTCCATAGCGGAAGTAGGGGGAGCGGAAGCTTTAAACTTCCCCCTCACCATCCGGTACGGACGCCTCCACGGACCATCGTCCAGGAGCCGTATAAATTGCTCCCTGGACTCTTCCTTGGCCCTGCAGATTTCATTCCGCAGGGCCTTCTTGGCTGCCGCATACACCCGACGAAATTCCGCTTCCTCGTCGGGTGTAGTTCTGGCGCGCCTACGACAACGCACGCAACGCATCTCCTGCGTCCACCAGTACACCTGCCCCCTTTCGGGGCAAGCCTGCGCCCTCGGCATGGCGGCTTGGCAGACGACTTTCATGTCGTCCGCGAAGAGATCCACCATACTGTTGACATCCCCGGCGAGGTGAGGCGGCACTTCTGCCCACGCCCTCACCATCGCCGCCTCCTCCGCCACATCCGGGCGGAGCTTGGTGAACGCCCATCGAGGGAAGGCGCTCACCGCGGAGCCCCTGCGGTTCAGGGCCCCAGGGGATGCCATGGAGACCTCATATCGGATATAAAGGTGGTCCCACAGGGTCTCCACATCTTCCTCAACTCGCCAGTCATTGATTCGACTGGCGAGTGAGGGGGTGGCAAAGGACACGTCCACCACGGACGTGCCCTGCACCCGGACACAGGTAGGGATGGAGCCCCTATTCAAGATCTGGAGCCCCAGGGACAGAATCCAGGGCTCCAGGACCCCCTCTAACGCAGCCAGGAAGACTCGAAAGTCAGCCCAGCTGCGATTGGGGGAGAAGTAGGTCGAAATAACCACAACTCCCCCCCACATGGCGGTAACGTAGCCAGTGCCCCTTTCTCTAAGAACGAGAGAGGGGGCTATGCCACGCGCCACCCGCATCAAGGCGGCGGAATCATCCGCCACCACCAACCAATTTGACGATTGTGGCGGAACGTAGTAGGGCTCCGACACAATCGCCAAACTCACTCCCCACTCCGCCGCGGTCTGACACATGAGGTCCTGTGCCGCGGCGCAGTGGTTAATGTTTGCTTGGAGGAGCTTGATGGGACCACTAGGCATTGGTGGTCTCCATGGGATCCTCCTGGACCGCAGGTGCGGCCGGTGCTGGCTGTGGTGCCGAGGATATCGATGTTGCCGGGTTACTCGGAGCCACGATCACATTTACCGGGGCCAAACGGCCCCTGACCGGCGGGGGGTTACAATTCATACCCCCCATTCGGTGGCTGGCCGGCCTCTTGGCGTCTGCACAGAATTATACAAGTACCTTGCATAACTATTACATAACGGTTTTAGTTTCTTAAAATCTCCCTCAACATCGCTACGGGATAGTTCTCTAAAAGTCATTAAAACTTTTCTATAGTATTATATAGTAACATAGCAACTTCTGGTGTAGTTTATTACGAGACTAAAGCGTGACATAAAATTACTAAAATTAATAATTTATGGATTAATCAGATTTTGAATAGTTTTTCAATATCAATTATATCTCGGCGATCCGTCTTCAGTGAAAATATGGCTACTGTTTTCTGCCGTGATAGCACATTAACAGCACGGCTGGAGCGAATTTGTACTATAACAGCCATAGTCGGGTCAAGTCCTTATTTTATTCATTTAAATTTAATTAAAATATGAAAATTATGAGGGCGCATTGTCAAAATTGAAGTCACCGTAATGATTTTATCGATACAATTATTTTCCCAAGTACAAGTTACGACAGAGTCAGAGACGGTCCACGAATGTTTTGCAGTATATCCTTTTTACTAAAGGTTACGTTAAGAAACAAGGGCGAATAACATAAAGCATCATAATTAAAATTACCGATGTTTGTTTTCTTAGGAAACACTAAATGGGGTGATAAAAAAGATCTCTTAAATTGTTTACGGTGCGAAATGTATGTGTATATAATACTCGTATATGTGTTGGTTACTTTTATAGTTTAGCTTTGTGACATAAACGTTGCAGAGAGCACTATTGTAGTATTAAGGCGTTTCTTGACACTGAGATTTCAACTATAGAGCTGATTTATCACTATGAGAGCCTCTATGTAATGTTTATTTCAGTGATAAAGCTATGGCCTTTCGGGGTTCTGTAAGCTTTTAGAAGACCATTATAGTGCTAATAATCATGAACACCAGTAATTAGGCTCCAAAACGTTCTCAGGACCTTTATAGTACCAAATTTTGCTATCTTCCTTCCTCGTGCTCTCCATTGCAGCAATAATCGTTATGCTTTCCTTCTTTCATAAATGTTAACTTTAGTTCATGCTACTAGTTTTTACCCTACTTTCAAGAATACTGTACATACACTAGGTAGGTATGTCACCATTACGGACCTATGCATTGATTTTTTAATAACTTCCTCTTTCATTTTCAGGAAATCGCAATCATGTCTTACGTGTACACAAATTCGTTTAACGCCAATAACAGCGATCAACACAGACAACAGTAACAGTAAGCAATTGTTTTAAAATACATCGTTCGCTCGATTTTTTCCGAGGTTATTAAAGACTTGTTTACAAATCTACTTGTTTTATTTATATAAATGCAAAGCAGTTATTGAATGTTTTTACTATAATTAAATATAATCATTTGACATAATTTTACGACCCTTAACAGTTAATTCTGAGGAATATCAGTTTAGACTTAGATAGGTATCACTAGAGACCTAGGTAATCTGTCGAATTTTCCTCAAAATTTTAGTGTTCCTGGTTTTTAATTTCTTCTTAAGTAACACTTAATAATTTATATGCAAAAAGACAGGAATGCTTAATTTTTTAACTTATATGCAAGCAAACAAGCACCAAGTTAAACTTGTGATATTTCTATTTTGTTTCTCGGTAGATAAAACATAAAGTGTAAAACATGCGCAAAGAGATTAAACTTTTTTTTAATGACATGAAATGCTCTTTAAACAGCATTATGATTTAGATGCAATAGTTTAGCTCCTACTACTCCGTTTACTAGCAATCAAAGACAAGAAGTCTTAAAACATCTAAAGCTACAAGTCCCTTACTCTTTCTTACTCACTGACAATATATTGCGTAGTAAAAAGTGTAACAGAGAGTAAGCACCCAAATATATATAGGTTTGATGGTTTGGTCATACGTATATTAACTTATAAAATTCAAAGATTGTGAAGTGTTAAAGGAAGAGAGGAAGCGATTTTTTGTACATTTATGGGACCATTCTATGACGTCGTATGATGACCGGCATGGCATATTGATTACTACAAAAATAATATAGTTTTATTTTATTTATTTAGATACATACTTAAAATTGGACAAAACAAACACAAGCGCAAAAGAAAATAATATGTACAAAGGGACTACTCCTTTCTTCCGAAATTTCTTCCAGCAGATCTGCGACAAGAAACCCCGAAACAAAAAAAAATAGTAGGCATTGTTGCGATCTCTATACGGCTTAAAACTTTTATTATAAAAGTATGGTGAAATATTCGTAGTGCAAAGCGTCCAGGAATTTGATTTTACGCGATTGGTGATTATAAACATCTCATATTTTCCTTCAAGATAGAGATAATTTACAGTTTCTTCGATCAAACCCGCTTTTTATTACAAGCTTTTATTTAACTTGCAATGTAAGTATGTAAATATGTAAATATGTAAGTATGTTCGGTTGAAATCTTGCAACTCAATTTTGAAGCAGATATCTTTAACCGATTGAGCTGAAATTTTGTATACACATACAGTTTGGATGAAAATCCATGGTGTTACAAGGGACAGGGCAGTGTGTCCCTTTTCACACCACCGGCTAGATGGAGAGCTCAGGGTTCGTTCAATCTCGGGGTGTTACTAGTTGGTGAAGTTATTGCAGAGGCCGAGTACACTCCTTATTTCTGCAGGGCGCCACCAGTATCAGGAATACTGGAAATTAAACAAAGAAATACCAGCAGACTTCTATGTTATTCTCCAGTATGGAAAAGTTTATTCTAGGACAATATTTATTCTATGAAAATGTTCTTTCTATGACAATATTTACTCTATGACAAAGTTTATTCTATTACAATATTTCTTCTATTATTCTTACAGGATGCTGCCTAGCAGGTTAAGCAAAGTTACAACAACAATTATTAAATATTCTTACTACAAAACATTTTCTTTTTACAATTTCTTGCCTTTAAATAGGCTAGGAGAAGGGCCCTTTCCGTTACCTACCCCTTAATTAATATCTTATTTTAGTTAATTTACACAGTCCAAAAAAATGTTCCAAAACGCAATAATGTTCAATTACACAATTGTCACCAACACTTAGGTCCTCAGTGGCATGTCGATGGTATCAATGCATATTGGGACGCTTACCGGAGAATGAAGTCACATTACCCAAGTGATGGTCACGATGGCGTGGGCTTTAAAACTTGGCATCAGCGCTCGCCCGGGCACTGGCACAATGGTGGGAGAATCATATAGAAATCTCACTGGCAAAATTCTAAATTAAGTTGAAATTTTGGAGCGGCAACCTGCAACAAATCACAACAATCCGTCACGGTTTGCCACTAAACATTCTTTTCTAATTACAATTACTATGGAGGGAAGACAAATAACTAACCTGCCGCTCCTTCTAATATTCTAAATTGCGCCTTTATGACGCACGCACATGGCGTCACCACGAAGTGGGCACATCTTGCGAGTTATGTGACTCCGGGACCGGGCTGCCTACAAAACAATCTGCTTTGTAACAAGCGGTGAAGACAATCATGTCGAGAAACCATCCACAATCACCGTACTTACAGCGAATTTCCTTTATTAATTCTTCAGCGAACCGGCTGCCTCGAAGCCATCATGGAAAAGAAGGGATGGGACTCATTGTCCGACAACATCGATCCAAATCCATCGACCAAGGAAATCAGTTTCAACCAAATAAGTCTATTTATTTTTAACTAACAAAATGAAGATACTCTGACATTGCCTGAAACGAAATATCTCATTCTCAATTCCTAAAAATTATTTTCTAAATAGAAAATGAATTTTGTATATTATAAAATTATTCTGTCGATGAAGCTGATCAAAAGATTATCTATGCTGCTTTTCACGGCGACAGCACTATGGAATAGACAATATCGGCTGCGCCGCCCTCATTGGTCGACGCGGATCAGCAAATGCCAAACTGACAGCTACATAACAAACAATGAACCTATATTATTTACAAAAGTGTTTTTGATGAAAATCATGCGATAATTTATGTTTCGACTGTGGGAAATTAACAAAATGCAAAGAGAAAAACACTATGCCTGTGCTACAATAATAACATGAGAGGTTATATCTCAGATACTATGTGCAAAGTGATAAAAACAAATTGTAAGTAAGTTGGTATTTATTTACGAATTTACTGCTTCTACTTTGATATTCTATTTTAAGAAACATATTTAAAATGGAAAGATACTATTGTTAGACAATATCCCTGACTATAAACTCATTTCTCAAATGATTTGTAAAAAAAATCACTAGACGAAAATAACATGCAACAACACTCCCTTCACAAGAGCGAAATTGGGAAGATCGAAGTGAAAAACAAGTTCGCGAAAAAGTAATCCTGTCGTGACCACAAAAATTCTTAAATGTTAATTCTAAAAAATAAAAGTTAAAATACATTTCTCTTAATTCTACAGTGTGAGCATGCAGAACACGTCAGACCCAGTGTATACTATGCCTAACAACTGTTATTATAATTCTATTTCATTCTGGACTTATTATCTAATTCCCTATTTCTATTTTTCAGAGTTTTCTACTGAAGTATCGAAGAATAAAAAAACATGCATAATTACTGTTCTATTCTAAATCTTATTTTATTGTTTTACTAATTCTATTCCGTTCTATAATTCTATTCTGTCTTACTATTCTATTTAGTGTCGGCTACTAGAATATAAAACTCACTGTATCGTATGCCTTATTGCTATTCTATTCTTAATTTAGTTTAGTTATTATCATTATACTAGAAAAATTTCTATTTCAGTTATTAAACTGTTCTGATTGCTACCATGAGCATTCCTTAATAATTACTCCTATTTCTAACCGAAACATACTGTGTATTGAAATAACAGTCTTTCTTACTGTGTAAAGTGTAATTACTAACCTAAATTACGTGATCCTACCTAATCTGAATAGTTGTGTAACAGAGACACCAATGTTCGCCTTATAAACATCACTAAGCAACCTCTACTATCACTCAACCTTCATTCAACTCCCGCTGTCTTCACTTTCACTCAGCACTATTTTAATAAACATAAAAACACATACTACATACTATAATAAATAATTATTATACTCTCAAATCATCCATTCAATCACCATTCGAAAACAATTAATTCTTCCCTCTTGCATTCATCCCTGTCGTTCATACCTCTAGTATCTCTCTTACACAGCTTCCTAAGGTGAGGACTCACATAGATTACCCTATACTAAATATAACCAATACTAATTTATCATTCTACATGTATTATGTCTTTGATGTGGGTTAAACCCAACCTTCTACCATTCAAGGCACGAAGTCTATAAACAAGAGGACTAACACGCTCTTCTACTACACATTTTATATTTCTAGGTGCTAATTTACTGGCAAAATTCTGACTGGCTTTGGAAAGGACATAATCTTTCTTCCAAACCACTTGGCCTACTTTCAAACTAACATCCCGTTTTCTACGGTCATAAATTTTCTTACCCCTCTCATATGCAGAGTGAAGTTTCTGTTTTACTTTTAAGAAGATATCTTTAAGTTCAGCTAAAGAACCGACATAGTCTTTTCTTTCTGTAAAGTTTAATTCTTCTAGTTCTGTGTTGTGTTTATAGTGCTCTGTGTCCAAAATTATCTCCCTACCATGAACTATGAAAAATGGTGTAAAACCTGTGGCGTCATGCACACTATTATTCATGGCGGCTTGAATTTGTGACAAGTGGGCGTCCCATTCCCTTTGATCCTCTTTAAGGAAAGCTGAGATCGTGTCGCCCAAAACTCGATTTACTCGCTCCACCGGGTTAACTTGTGGGGTGTATACAGCAGTGTAAAACAAGTTTGGTATTTTATACCCCTCGACTAGTTCCCTGAACTCATTGGAAGTGAACACACTCCCATTGTCACAAATCAAAGTCCTAGGAACACCATGGACCATGAACACGTTTTATACTAATTTTCTGTTAATAATGGAACTTACAGCTCGGCGTATAGGAAACAGGAAAACATACTTTGAAAAGTAATCTGCCACTACCAACACAAAAGTATTTCCGTTCTTGGACCTAGGCAACGGCCCATGTAAGTCGATCGACAATGTCTCAAAAGGCCTACACACTCTCTTAGGCTGTCCCATTAATCCGGACCTAGCACGGTTGGTAGACTTGCTTGCCAAGCAAGTTTCACATTTTCTAACATACGCCTTTACATCTTGTAGTAACTTAGGCCAATAATAACGCAAAGCTACTCTTCTTAAGGTTTTGTTTATACCGAAGTGTCCCGCCGTAGGTTCATCGTGATTTTCTGATACAATCTGGCCTCTTTTATCTAAAGGGATTACTAATTTCCAGGAGGTGTCGTTTTCCAAAGCGTATTTGCATTTAATAAGTTTGTATAGTTTACCTTCTAGAATACTAAATTTTGGATAACGATACGGGTGCTTAATTACATTCTCGTATAACTTATTATACCATGTATCCTCAGACGGATATGTAACTGATTCTAATGCACTAATTTCTAACCTACTAAGCGCATCTGGTACTACGTGAAGATGACCTTTTCTGTGTTTTATATCAAATTGGTATTGCATGAGACGCATGGCCCATCTCGCTAATCTACCGCTTGGAGATTTAATGCTTAGCAGCCACTGTAAGGAGGCATGGTCGGTCACTACCGTGAAGGGATGCCCTTCCACGTAACACCTGAATTTTTCTACACTATACAGTGCTGCTAAACATTCCTTCTCCGTTACTGAGTAGTTTCTTTCTGGTGCCGTTAGGCTTCTTGAAGCATAGGCTACCACCTTTTCTACACCGTCTATTTCCTGCGTCAGAACGCTGCCTATTCCTTTGTCGCTTGCGTCACATTGGATCACAAATTCTTTGGTAAAGTCCGGACAAGTTAAAACAGGAGTCGTTACTAAGCATTCTTTTAGCTTGCCAAAAGCTTCCTCAGCATCGTCGTTCCACTCGAACTTCTTCAGCTTTTTACTCGTCAAAAGATTCAAGGGAGCTGCTATTGTAGAGAAGTTCGGGATGAAACGACGGTACCAACCTACCATCCCCAAGAAACTCTTGACTTCTTTTTGTGATTTAGGGGTAGCTAAATTAACAATAACCCTGATTTTTTCTGGGTTCGTTCTCAGACCCTCTCTATCGACCTTGTACCCGAGGTAATCTAATTCTTCTCTACAGAAACGTGACTTTTCGATGTTGACCGTCAATTTCGCGGATTTTAGTATCTCGTACACGCGATCTAAGAGGTTGAGGTGGTTATTGAAATCTCCTCGTGTTATCAAGACGATGTCATCCAGGTAAGTAAAGACCGATAAAGTTAAGTCTGCGTTCTGAAATTCTGCAGTAATCAAACGGTCCATCAATCTTTGAAGCGTTTGAGCTGCCGTGCTTAAACCAAAACACATTCTACGAAATTGGAACAAACCGCGTCCTGGGACACTAAATGCTGTCTTCTCTCTACTCTCTTTGGTAAGCTCTACCTGCCAATAGGCTGATTTGAGGTCTATAGAGGTCATATAAGTTGCACCTCTAAGACTATTTAATATAAAGTCAATATTCGGTAAGGGATAACTATCAAATTTAGTAACTGAATTTAATTTTCTGCAGTCGAGGCATACCCTCGGCTCGCCATTAGCTTTTTTAACTACTACTAGCGGACTATTCCATGGTGAATTAGATGGTTCTACAACACCGAGTTCCAACATTTTGTCTAACTCTTTATGTACCAACGTCAGCATAGCTGGTGAGAATTGGTGGCACTTTTGTCGTTCAGGCGGGTGGTTGCCTGTGTCGATGTTGTGTTGGACAAGATCCGTCTTATTCAAACCATTTTCTGAAGCTAAGTTTCTAAATTTCTCTATTCTCAAGTTAAGTTTATTTAATTGTTCTAAAGTTAAATCACTTGAACTATGTAATGGTCCTGACTGTACGAAATTTTGTGAAGTTAAACTATTTAATTCTACATACTGAAAAATTTCTGAACCGATATTAATTTTTTTCCAAAAGTCTATACCAAAGATTAAAGGAGTCTTGACTTCCTCTACTACTAAAAACGTTATAGCATGAGTAAGGTGTCCGTACTCCACAACAAGACGAGTAGTACCAGCGGCCATGCTCTCCGATCCGTTCGCCGTAAATATGGAGATCTTTTCTGATGGGCGTACCAAAGCAGCACCATTTTGGGTGAAGTAACGAAAGGCCGGGCCGCTGATCACACTACACATGGCTCCAGAGTCGAGGAGTCCCTTACATTGTTTACCCAAAATATTAACTTTAAGAAACGGTCTAGCGTCGTTTGGTAAAGGATTGAAATAAACGATCGACGACACGGTTAGCGCAGAGGTCGAGTGATCGCCTACTGCGCAACGGGTTGCGGGTTCGATTCCCGCACGGGACAGATGTTTTGTATGGCCTACAGAAGTTTGTTCCGGTCTGGGCGTATGTGCATGTGATATTCTATGTTTGTAACTGCACCCACGATACAGGAGAAAATCCTAGTGTGGGGAGACGTTTTTTTTTTTAAAAAAAAAAAAAAACATTTTGAATTTCTTTGCGATTCTGGTCCGTGTCATTGTTATGGTTGTGGGAGACTGGGGCTACCTTGTACCGGTTTCCGAGGCTCGCTGTCCGTTTAAATGCTTCTGTGGACTGCACTCTGGGCAACTTGGTCTAATAACTCCCTTCCTTCCACATCCGTAACAATGCAATTTTCTGTCAAATTTACATTCTGTGTCAACATGTCCATGACGTTGGCATTTAGTACATATTAGCCGAGAAGCATTAGGTTTTTGAATAGACTCTACGACTTTCTTATTATTAGAGTTTGTAAAATTACGTGTTTTATAACACAAGTCCGTGTGCAATGAATTCTGTGCAGAAGCTGAAGGGTTAACGTGTGTAGAACATTCGGTTCTCATTTCCTCTAGTTGCTTGCACCGTCTACGCAGATCATCAACACACAAGAATGTGTCACAAAATATTTTTGATTTATAATACGGAGCTAAATTATCTCTTATTATTTCTACCTGTTCTTGCTCCGGGATTGGTGAGTCTAATCTATTAAAATAAGTTTTCATAACATAAATGTAAGAAATAACACTCTCTGAGGTGTGTTGTGTTCTATTGTAGATTTCTTTTAAAGTTTTTCTATTATACGACGTTGGTAAAAATTCGTATTTCAAAGCATTAACAAATTCTATCCAAGTAGAGTACGATTTACCATAAGATTGGTACCACTGTAAGGCTTCGCCCTCTAATAGGTCGGAAACACCGCGCAACAATTCTTTTTCGCTAACATCTTTCGACGTTCTAAGCGAGTCAATACGATCTAAAAATGCATGCAAATTAAGCCTACTATTATGGCCTGAATACCTAACGTTCCATTTGGATACGCTCCTAGATGGGTCCAACGTAATCCGCAGCTCACCTGTATTCATCGCGAAGTCACGAGTCTCTGTGGTCACTGCAGGTGGCCGACTGGTCTGGCCGGGCTGGTCATCTGCATACTGGATCTTAACGTCACCTGGAGTTGAAACATTCAAATGTTTTAATAAAGTTTGACACTCCTTCGTAAGCAGTGAAACTTTCTCTTCTGTTTCTTCATCATCCGAGGCAAGGCGTGATAGCCTTAACTGGATATGTAAAATTCTGGATAAAAACCGTTCTTTCTGTGAAGGGGTAAATTCTCCTGAAGATACCACTGAACTTATATCATTCAGTTTATTCTCACAAGTTTCTAACTCATAGTCAATATCTAATTCTGAGGAGTCAACCGTGACTTTCAACTGTGAAGTCCTAGTTAAGGTTGAAATCCTACTGCGCATTTCTGCCACAGTGCCAAGATTCTCATGACCTCTAATTTTGAGTTCATATTTTAATTCATCACTCAGAAGGTGTCTAAAGTTTAATTTAATTAAAGACATCCTAAAGAATTCTATTTTTCCAAAACAAAAAGTGATTTCAAAAACAACAATTTAAAAATCACAACTGAATACAACCACTAAAAGTTGTAAAAAAGAAAGCAAAGGAAATACACTAACCTCAACAAAATCCAACTATACCAAGCCCCACGTTGGGCGCCATTTAATGTTACAAGGGACAGGGCAGTGTGTCCCTTTTCACACCACCGGCTAGATGGAGAGCTCAGAGTTCGTTCAATCTCGGGGTGTTACTAGTTGGTGAAGTTATTGCAGAGGCCAAGTACACTCCTTATTTCTGCAGGGCGCCACCAGTATCAGGAATACTGGAAATTAAACAAAGAAATACCAGCAGACTTCTATATTATTCTCCAGTATGGAAAAGTTTATTCTAGGACAATATTTATTCTATGAAAATGTTCTTTCTATGACAATATTTACTCTATGACAAAGTTTATTCTATTACAATATTTCTTCTATTATTCTTACAGGATGCTGCCTAGCAGGTTAAGCAAAGTTACAACAACAATTATTAAATATTCTTACTACAAAACATTTTCTTTTTACAATTTCTTGCCTTTAAATAGGCTAGGAGAAGGGCCCTTTCCGTTACCTACCCCTTAATTAATATCTTATTTTAGTTAATTTACACAGTCCAAAAAAATGTTCCAAAACGCAATAATGTTCAATTACACAATTGTCACCAACACTTAGGTCCTCAGTGGCATGTCGATGGTATCAATGCATAATGGGACGCTTACCGGAGAATGAAGTCACATTACCCAAGTGATGGTCACGATGGCGTGGGCTTTAAAACTTGGCATCAGCGCTCGCCCGGGCACTGGCACAATGGTGGGAGAATCATATAGAAATCTCACTGGCAAAATTCTAAATTAAGTTGAAATTTTGGAGCGGCAACCTGCAACAAATCACAACAATCCGTCACGGTTTGCCACTAAACATTCTTTTCTAATTACAATTACTATGGAGGGAAGACAAATAACTAACCTGCCGCTCCTTCTAATATTCTAAATTGCGCCTTTACGACGCACGCACATGGCGTCACCACGAAGTGGGCACATCTTGCGAGTTATGTGACTCCGGGACCGGGCTGCCTACAAAACAATCTGCTTTGTAACAAGCGGTGAAGACAATCATGTCGAGAAACCATCCACAATCACCGTACTTACAGCGAATTTCCTTTATTAATTCTTCAGCGAACCGGCTGCCTCGAAGCCATCATGGAAAAGAAGGGATGGGACTCATTGTCCGACAACATCGATCCAAATCCATCGACCAAGGAAATCAGTTTCAACCAAATAAGTCTATTTATTTTTAACTAACAAAATGAAGATACTCTGACATTGCCTGAAACGAAATATCTCATTCTCAATTCCTAAAAATTATTTTCTAAATAGAAAATGAATTTTGTATATTATAAAATTATTCTGTCGATGAAGCTGATCAAAAGATTATCTATGCTGCTTTTCACGGCGACAGCACTATGGAATAGACAATATCGGCTGCGCCGCCCTCATTGGTCGACGCGGATCAGCAAATGCCAAACTGACAGCTACATAACAAACAATGAACCTATATTATTTACAAAAGTGTTTTTGATGAAAATCATGCGATAATTTATGTTTCGACTGTGGGAAATTAACAAAATGCAAAGAGAAAAACACTATGCCTGTGCTACAATAATAACATGAGAGGTTATATCTCAGATACTATGTGCAAAGTGATAAAAACAAATTGTAAGTAAGTTGGTATTTATTTACGAATTTACTGCTTCTACTTTGATATTCTATTTTAAGAAACATATTTAAAATGGAAAGATACTATTGTTAGACAATATCCCTGACTATAAACTCATTTCTCAAATGATTTGTAAAAAAAATCACTAGACGAAAATAACATGCAACAATGGTTAACTGTGTGACGTCATTTTAAATCCAAAATGGCGGTATACCCAAGATGGCGGACTAATTATTTTTAATGCGCTCCTACAATATGGGTATCAAATAAAAGGTCTTGCTAAGAATAACTTGAAATAGGCTCAAAACTTTTCGCTGCTGGTCAAGCATACGTGGCCTTCAGTAGGGTAAAATCATTAGAAGGTCTTCTTATTGATGAGCTAGACTGTTCTAAGTTAACCGCCAAACGACCTTGCAACAATGATGCGTTGAATGTGATGAACAGACTGAGAAACGTGTCCAGTGATAACTAAAAAGTAAAAAATAAATTAAATGTAAAAAAACCTTTTTAAAAACAAGCTTTTATTTAAATGCGCTAAAAAGAAAAAATAAACTTTTACACTAAAATTTTTACTTATAACGTCATTTCACATTTGTCGCAATTTATATGACATAAAAGCTTGTCGCGAGATTTACTTTTGTAGATAAACAAGTGAATGAAATAATTTGATGTGAATAATTTTATCCATTAGAATTTTCATACTAAGTAAATACGAGTAGGTACTTAAAAGTAGATACACTTTTAAGTACTTTTAAGTTACTACACACAAGAAAATCTCGCGACAAGATTTTATGTCATATAAATTGTGTCAAATGTGAACTGACGTTATAAGTAAAAGTTTTAGGGTGAAAGTTTATTTTTTCTTTTCAGCGCATTTAAATAAAAGCTTGTTTTTTAAAAGGTTTTTTTTACATTTAATAATTTTCTATAAAAGTAACTAATAAATCAATTACTTAAGTATTGTTTTTCCTTAACGGACGATTGATTTTAAATACTTCAACGATAGGATTGGGAATATTTTTAGCTAAAAACATAGTTATGGATATAAAATGGTTCCTAATACAGCATTTCGTTTCTTTTATTATTTAATAACACTAGTGTGAGCCAATAGTTTGAGTCCTAGGTTAGGACATGGAACAGTTTTTATTGCAGAAAATATCATGTAAGGGAGAGAAAAGGGGAGTGTAAGTTTGTATGTGGAATCAATAACTGCTGAACCGATTTAGATGTAATTTTGTATGGAGATATTTTGAGTTGTGGGGAAGGATATAAGAAGATTGGATAAAAAATAAGCTACCCAAATTATTAATTCCACGCGGAAGATGTCCGGGGCAAAAGCTAGACTTTTATTTTAATTAAATGAAGTTTAAATTAACACACGTCATTTTTTAATATCATAATTTTACATTCTCGATAGGAATCATACGCTTGTAATACAGATTAGAGAAAGAAATGTCATATATCTGTATTTCTTAAAGGTTTGGGTCATGTTCATTGTCATGTTCAAATAGTCTTTTTTGTTCATACTGTGAATGCAGGCTAGCACTGGTTTAGGAATTCTGATGAACACACGGGTTCACGTGGATCCCCTAGGGGATCGGGCTAGGGGAACCTGGTGGCCTAATTCGGTTTGGGCATGAAATTCGGTACAGGAGTTCGTTGGCTTATGTAAGCGCCCTCTAAGGAAAGATTTTTCATAACTCCTTCAGGAAGCTGTGAAATCCCCATCCAAAAATTAGGACTAACTGATAAAGCCAATGAAGTAAAACAACATGGTGGGCGAAAAATCCTCCTGTCAAATCTGGTATACCTATATAATATTTGTATGTCACGTGTCATATCAGTCGAAATTGCTGTGATTTTTTTATATCTTTGCAGTGGTAAGGCAATAGAATCAAGTCCATACAACCAATTTGTTAACTCATGTTATTTTTTTTCTTATTTGCAGAAAGTTCTCATTTTGCTCAATATTAATAATAATAATATTATCAAAATTAAAATATTTTATTTAACTTGGATTTTACAATCTCTTTTGAAAGTCAAGGAAGCTACGCCAATGGTTCACAAGTCTACGGCGGGAGACCTTGTACTGGAAAGAACCAGCAAGAAAACCAGCAAGGGCTATTTTTTTCTCCCTGTATTGTTACAGAGTCGTCAATTGGAAGCTGACCTCAAGGCAAAAATTTGAGATCAACTTCCATAACAAATTTAGATTTGTCAGTTCTCTTCTTAGTACATCGTTGCCAATACTTAATGATTAGTTATACACAACAACACGATTATTTACATTATAATTTTTTCAAATTAACACCAGGCATTGGCATCATGTAAATAATCGTTGACTTTATAATATCCTTTATTCATCAGAGTCTTTTTTACATGCGCTTTAAACTTATCAAAAGACAAGTCAGTTACACTTTGTGGGACTTTGTTGTAAAAAGTTATACATTTCCCCATAAATGAGCCTCTAGTTTTTTGGAGCCTGTACGTTGGAATGGCAAGTTTATTTTTATTTCTTGTGTTCACACACACCCGCCTCCGCAAACATAGCAGACGCACTACACCACCGTGGCAGCCCCACTGTACACGAACCGCGCTGTATGCCCGCCGTGTGTATCTCACCCACAAACTACAGGTGTATAGTGACTAGCAATAAGACTTGAATATCATCACTTTGACATCCACCCTACATAACATATTGCAAATCTACAAGCGAACATGAATAGACAGCGCCCTCCGCTCCCTCTCAATGTCCATGTCATAACTAACTTTTTTAATTCCTAATTCATTTTCACGAAATCTGTTAAAAAGGTTGATACGCAGCTATTATTAACAGCGAGTAAGGTGTGCTTTAGTTTAATAAAATAAAGAGAAAATATCAATAAAGTTGAAATTTCATTCGGGTTTGGGTTCCACGGTGGGCTTTATTTAATGAAAATCTGTTCGGCAGCTCAAAAGTTATTTGTCATCAGTATTTCTTAGTCAGCAGGATGTACTGCGTCCAGGAAAAGTTGTCGTGGGTTTGTTTACATAGCGGTTCCCCGACGTAATATAATAAATAAAACTAAGAATTATTAAATTAATTAAATTAATTATTTACATTCAAAGGGCATTATGTTTATGTCTTAGATTTTTTGTTTTTATTTTATAGCTCGACCATCTGTTTTTCTAGCATACTGGAGTAGTTGCAGTACTCTATTGTACCATCGTACTTTGTACAACAACCAAATCACTCGATGTTGTACAAACTACATGCGTGTGAAGCTGCGGGAAAAGTCTCTGTATATAAAAAGTCTTTTTTAATTTATTCAATAATAACATACAATTTTAACATTTTATGTATCGCGAAACTGCTTACCAGTTTGTTGCCGAAATCAATGCCCTCATTTTAAAAGTAATGTATACGAGCTTAACAATATTTTGTTGTTGTTATAACATATTATATACTTAGGTGTAAAAAAGAAAAATTGTTTTTTTTATCACCTGGGTGATATCACCCAGGAGCTCAAAGTGGAGTAATCCGCGAGTTTACAGTGAGCAAAAGTAGGTAATTCAAATTTTGAACAGGTACACCACCTTTTTAATTACTATTCGGCGTCGAACATTTTATTTACTTACCTTCTTGCTTCTCTTACCAGTCGAGGTGTAAAGTTGTATGTTTCACACGAGAACTTTAAAGAAAGTTTGTACAAAATATAGTTATTATCAGGGTATAGTTAGTAACCGAAAAATCTTCGTCCACATTACAAAAAGCGAATTATATATTTTTTGTAATACATGTTTTCATCAGTACTTTTATTTTTTAATCATTTAGGTATAATCTTATGGCAGCAGCCCACTAGACAAAAAACTATTTATCAATATAGACCCATCCTGTATCACCCACTAAAGCTCTGGCTTTAAAATTGTCTGTTGTTATGCCGTATCCTCTATTATCAACCTAGGTTTCCAGCCTTAGCAGTTTTGGATTTCAGTCCTTTTTGGCGCATTAAGCATATTGCGTTTTAGACATTACAGGGTCCAGGCATTATATGATACAGGAAATTCCTTTCCCTTCAGGAAATTTCGCAATAGTACTATCAACTTAAATCATACTTATATGCTTTAATTAATGACATGCACTTGTTAGGCTGATAGGCGCAAGTGGCGCATATTATGGCCATTATCTTCTCTCTGGTTTGATCCGTTTGTTTATGAGTGGAGTTTGGCCCTAAGATTAGTTATTCTTCTGAGGTTTGGCCATAGACTTATTAATTTTGGCTACCAACTGACATTACCCATTAAAATCCAAATGACACTATAGGGTCCATGTAAAATTATTGTTCTGAGTGTAAAATAATGTAGAAGCAGAACAAAGATAAATTCAAAGATTCAAATAAAGAAGAACAACGTCAATATAGATTATTTGCTCTAAACAATGTTCTAAAAATCAACAAAATATCAGATTTTACTAAATTAACAAGTAAATTACAAATCCACCATGCCACGTCGGTCGCATTATATGACGATAAAGTCTTTTTTTGTTGATACAGCTATATTTATTGGGGTCTTTGCTCTAATTGGAAATTTATCTTTGAATACTTGGGAACGTTTTATTATACAAAAAAATCTTTCCAATATTAGATTCAGCTTGCAATCTCTAAAGGTAGGTGACTAGGTATAATAGCAGTCTTTCAAAATGATGTAACTAATTAATCCGCGGGACTCTGGTCTGCTCCTTATCAGCTTGGTAATGTTATGATTTATATTTCAGGAAACAATCAACAAAATTGGCTTTGCATATGACAACCTACAGCTTGAACTAGCAGCAATTAGCAAAGAATCACTAGAAAAACAATTTGCACTATCTGCACTGGAAAAAGAAACCCAAGAACCGCCACCCGAATCACCATTGCAGAGTAAAAATATTCAGGCGACGATTGACACTAAAAACCATACAACTCTAACAACGCCGATATCATCCGCAATGAATCCAGTAATAAAATGTCCCATAGCTAAACAAAATCAAATACAGAATTTCTCAGTAGATGCTAATATGCACGGCAAAAATGTTTCAACTATTACGAGGTGTCCTCTTAAATCTACAGGTGTTGGAATTGGACTTGGAGACGTGAAATATAACAAGAATAAGAATATTCACAAGTGTTGTAAAATATACGATATCTATAAATCGGATAATTGGATATTTTGATGAACTCAACATTGATTTGTATATCAATATTTTTCTAATCCGGTAAGTCTATCTATTGCTCCCAAAATAATTCCCCCAGGAGCAATACCTATCCAAGTATTTTTAATACATTTTCTAAACACCCTTAGAACAAAACCACTAAGGGTGTTTAGAAAATGTAGTAGAAATACTTGGATATGTATTGCTCCTAGGGGAAATATTTTGGAAGCAATAGATGGACTAACCGGTCTATTCTATTTATGATGTACACTACGAATGTCAATTTATTACAGATTGAAAACAAGCAATATTTAAGCAAGCTTTTTAATAAAAGCTTCACATAGATGGTTATTATTATTTTATTTTAAAAATAACCGATGCACTGGTTTCTAAGTTTCTTCATTAAATTGCAATCATCTAGTCACCTTTTATCTTTCTTATTCTGTGTAAGTACCGCATTAAGAGTATTGTTCTGAGGGTTTCTATATCGATTCAAACCAACATCGACATTATTCAGTATGGACAGTTGCCTATTGGGACTCCAATTACCAAATTGATATAGCCCGACATTCCTGGCTAATAGTTCCAAAATATCTATTTGACCTTCTAACTTCGGCAAGTCTTCTGAGAATCTTGATATGTTCTTTTCTAAATCCCAATAGTTATTTTTGATAGTGGATAAATTTTTCTGCAAAAAGAAATATTCAACATTATTTTATTTTATTCCCAATTTTTTTCATAATCAAAGTTCTACTGCTCTCTGTGTTTCATTACTAGAAATAAGCTTTCGCTTACCATCAGGTAGGATTGAATTGCTAGAATCTGTATAAAAATGCAATATTGTACAGTACAGTGAAGGTTATAGCAGCTATCAGATTTAGGTACTGCAATGTATGTTGATATGACTTCAGGTTATCTCTGAAAAAATATTCTTGAAATGCTTCAAAAGGGGACGATGTCGTTGATGCAGCTTCTAAAAAATGTTGTGTGAAAGCAAATAGATAGTTATACATTCTTTTTACATGCCACGCTTCCGAATAAGATGTGGGTGATAGGGTGAAGTGGAGAAGTAAAGTGCGGAAGGCTGACCCCATCACCATGTGGGACTAACAGTCAGGAAGAGAGAGAGAGAGAGACATTTTTTTACTCAGTAACTGGCGTAAACAGTCTGTCGAATTGCATTTTCACACGACACATGAAGACTATACGAAATTTTGTTTTCGTGACCACATTGCGCTGTTTTTGAAATATTTTAATATACTTTAGGTACTTAGGTATTTAAATACAAGTATATCATGCAAAATGTAGGAACAACGTTCTGAAAATCACATTTTTTCCTTGAACAATAAAATCGGATTTAATTTGTATTATTGAAATATAAACAAGGAAAAAAGATACTTACCAAATTAAATACTTGTACAGTTCATAGGTATTTATGACTAATCCAAATAATGTTTCGAGAAATGATTAATATTTACCGCCATATTACTGATGTCCTTGGCAATACTACTCATGTCAAACTTATTCTTGCAATTATTACAATGCTGCTCAAGCATCGCATAAGTAAGAGCAATCAGAAAGGCTGTGATGAGGAAACTGACAAGCGTGCTGAAGAAGGACCAGGCTTTTGTAGGCTGAGGAGACGTACGGCTTGACATCCTAATGTTTTCTCTATTTGAATGTGAAAAGCCACGCCCTCTCCGATTTCTTCGACTGTGTTCCATGTTCAGTTCTAGAAATTGTAAATTATTAATCGTAGTTTTAAATTTATTGAGGTATATAGTCCTTCCTATTCGGTATCCTATAATGTAGTTGAGTGCCTAGAACATTTTATCTTTTTTTGTGGAAATGTTTAAAAAGGAATTCTAAAATTCCATACTATTTGGTTGATTTAATAATGGCTTAAATATTATTTAGCCACGTTTATACAAAAAAAATACAGTTTGACATGAGTTGAACAGATAAATTGGTTGGATGACTGACAAAAATCATCTTGTTGCTTGATTGACAGTTATAATTCCAGGCATGATTCTATGCTGGTTGATTTATTAAGTCAGTCAGTTCTACTGTTCTATCAAAGAGAAGATAATCTGTTCTTTTTAAGTTTTCTGTCAATACAATTGTGCTTAATCTAGTCACAGTTGTAGTTAGTTCTACCTCAGAAAAATAACTAGCATTAGTTATTCTTCTGAGAGTTGTACTCTCCGCTCAGGTCACGGTAATACACACACCCACCCAAAATATTAAAAATGGCAGAGTATAGACATAATAACGTGTATATTAAAACAAATAATAATCAGACATGAAGTAACAAAATGACAAACATCATTTAACATCAATTTGAGAAGTTTTTAATTAAATTTTATTAAAATAGGCCCGGCAGACGTTGTCCTGCTCGATTACAGCGCCAACTACCGGGTCCAATTGTACCTACGTATAAACCTTCTCTGGACCTATTCAAACACACACAGAAAATGTTATAAGAATTGGCCCAGTCGTTAAAGAGGGTCGATCACAGGGAAGTAAACTCTCCAACAAACATTACCTCAAAAACTCAAAGAAAAAGCCATAAAATATAACAGTACCTAATACACACATGCAGGGACAAGTAGAACTAGGCCACTAACGAAGGAAAAAAGTGTTACAAGTATTTATGTTTGTTTCGCTAAGAAAAATTATGTATTTGTGTTTTTTCGATGACTTTGTGTCGATTGCTTTATAATGTATTTTTTAATTAAGTTTATTAGGGAAATTCTCAAAATTATGTTCTATTTTTGCACAGGGTTTTATGGTTTCTACAATTATGGTCGCTTCTATCGAGAGGTATCGTATACTCGTAAATATAGAATGTTATTTTTTAGAATGACCGGGATCGTTCTCTGATCAGGTAGGCGATAATTTAAAATAAATAGAACGTATTTACTAAATAAAAAACATTTACTATTATGTAGCTCACCTTGTCCCACTGTGTGATTTTTTTGTCATCCTCAAGTTTTAGAGGCAATGTTTATTAGAGAGATATAGAAAATACATACAAGATGTTTATTTTCTTTATTCTATTGGATCCGATTTCCGTATGTAATATATTTTAAAACTCTTCTTTTAAAAAATCAAAATAAATATTTAATCATTAAGATTTTTAAAGTGTTACCGATTGCTCACCCCTTTAAGCGCTTGCAGCCTATGCTGTTATTAATAACTTGTACCTACTGTAACATAAATTTCCCTACAGGAAATTTCTAATCAGGTTCCTACTGCCATCTAGTGACATTTCCATGTATTAGTTACCTTTTTTTATCTAAATTCAGAAAACATTGAACGCGCCTTGGGTTATAATAGTTTTATCTATATCGTGTCTTTGATTATTTTCAAATTTAGTTCAGGAACTTTTAATTCAATAAATATCGATAGTTTACTTGGTTTTTTATCTATGTTTATTAGTCTATGTTATCTCAGAATAGTTAGTCTGTGGAGTGTGGACTGGCTGAGCCGAGACAGCCAGATTTTCTGTTTTGACGTTGACGGTCGAACACTTGTGTCTGTTGGCTAGATAGCCTAAATTATTTTATTAAAACAAATCTCAAGCATCGATAAGCGAACACCTAATCTTCCACACAGTTGGATTTACTCAATTTCATATAAGGGCCTCTAACCCATTTTACCCGTTCGTTCTTATGATTATGAAGCACGTACGACATAGTGTAGCGTCGTTAAAATAGACACCAGCCAGCAATCTACCAGCACAGCCAGGCAGACTCACTTTCCTCCGACAGGAGGAATTCCCTTACCCCGTGATTATTGAGTACCCTGGAGTCAGACTCAATTACTGAACCCGGTGGCCCCGACTTCTCTTCTACCACCAGTGTCCGGTGGCCCAGAGCCGGTGGTGTCTCCAGAGCAGGATCTCCCCGAGTTTCACAGCTGAGTCCACTCCAAATAAGTTTATTATAAAACATAATTCTACCATCCCTAGGTAAAGGCATTTAGGGAGTTAACTAAAGAGAGCGTTATCGATCAAATCGTGCAAAGAACCTGTACCATATTATCTAAAAATATTAGTGATACAAATCCTCACCACTGATTGGCAGCCGTAGGCCACAATCAGTGCGCCCACTAATATTGTGTTCCCTTGGAAAAAAAAATCCTTATGTCGGCTTTGCCGGATTAAACCACATATTTTGACATTTCACTCTTTTATTAATCACCTTATATCTATTAACCCTATGCTCATTACTCAAAAAATTAAGTATTACACTACTTAAATACTGATGTCAGAAACTTTTTTTTCTAATGTATTTATTTATATAATCTTTATCGTACATAAAACAAAAGATGTAGAAAAGGCGGACTTAATGCCTGAGGCATTCCCTACCAGTCAACCAGTAAAAATGTGAGAAATTGTAGACGGTGTACGAATTAAAGTCGAAAATGACATATAAGTATATTTAAATTAAAATGAAATAAGTAAACATAAACAAATAATAGAAATTATAAATGGAAAAGTGTGTGTGTGTGTGTGTGTTTGTTTGTCCGTCTTTCACGGCAAAACGGAGCGACGGATTGAAGTGATTTTTTAAGTGGAGATAGTTGAACGGATGGAGAGTGACATAGGCTACTTTTTGTCTCTTTCTAACCGCCCACTTCCCTAAAATGGGGGGTGGAAGTTTGTATGGAGCATTCCGCAATTTTCAAGGTAGAAAACTAAAACTTGGTATGCGAACTATTTGTGACTAACAAAAAAATCGTGCATCATTTTTTTTTGGAAATCTGCCCCCAACCCCTTAAAAGAGGGAGTGAAATTTTATATGGGACTTTTTGCAGTTTTCAAGGTAGGAAGCTAAAAATCGGTACACAGACTCTTTGTTACCAACGAAAAATACCTGCCTTATTTTTTTTTGAAATCTTCGGTGTTACCCCGAATTTAACGCGAGCGAAGCCGCGGGCAAAAGCTAGTAGAATATAAATATTAAAATATATATAAAACTACATATCTTCTGCTTATACACCGTGGCCCAAAATAACGTTGACAAAATTAAAAAAGAAAAATTGTAGAAATGGAACACAGCACGATGTTATTTTATTTTTCTTATATTTTCATACATGTTAGTAACGTTTTGCAGTGGATCGTTTATTTAAAAATATTTCATTATTATTGTTATTTGCCATGTCTTCGCAACGCAAGTCAATAATTTCCTTACACGAAGACGGAAAACGACAGTGTGAGATTGTTCGAGTCCTTAGTGTTAGCCGTCAAGTAGTGTCAAAGACTATTCAGCGATTTAATGAGCTCGGGCATGATGCAGACCGCCCAGGAAGAGGAAGAAAAAGGGCTGTTAGGACTCCCAGGCTCCACAACATTATCTAGAAACGGCTTAATCGCAATCCACGGACCAAAGTGCGAGAACTGGCTCTGGAACTGGGTGTGAGTCGTTCGGCGATGCAATGTATTGTCGTTAATGACCTCAAATTAAAAGCGTACAAACTGCGTAAAGTACAACTTCTTGAAAATAAAGATAAAAAAGTTCGCCTTCAAAGATGTCGTTTGATTAGGAAGCGCGCCGCTACTGAAAAATGGGAAAACATCCTATTTTCAGACGAAAAACTTTTTTATATCGAACAGGCTCAATCATCAAAATGTCAGAATATATTCTTCTAGACGTCCTGGAGAGGCCGCAGTTATTCCTCACCGCCAAAAACCGGAGTCAGTGATGGTTTGGGGTGGTATTTGCTCTACTGGTAAAACTCCCCTTATATTTATAGAAAAAGGTGTCAAAATAAATCAGGAAATCTAAAAAAGAGACATTCTTGAAGCCGTAGTTCTTCTGCCTGGAGCCTGGAGTCAGCAATATTTTGGTAAACAACATTGGATATTCCAGCAGGACTCTGCTCCATCTCACAGGGCCCTTAGTGTGCAGCAGTGGTGCAAAGACAATTTTCCTGGATTCATAAGCTCGAAAGAGTGGCCACCCTATTCGCCTGATTTAAATCCATGGATTATAGTTTGTGGTTAATTTTAGAGATTAGGGCCTGTGCCACTAAACATACAAGTGTTGACGCTCTGAAAGCAACCCTTACGAAAGAGTGGGCAAAAATAACGTTGGAGGAGCTGCGGCATGTTGTGGATAATTTTAGCAAACGTTTGCGTCTGTGAATCAAAGCCAAAGGAGGATATTTTGAAGATAGTGAGTGTTTTTTTATAGTTTAATCGTTCCTATTTTAAATTTCATTTTGTAATTAACTTGAAAGTATTAAAAATTATTCCAAAAAATCTTTGTCAACGTTTTTTTGGGTCAGCTGTATATAAAAATGAAACGCTGTGTGTTAGTCTCGCTAAAACTCAAAAACGGCTCGACCGATTATTACGAAATTTTCTGTGTGTATTTGAATAGGTCGAAGGAAGGTTTAAACGTAAAGTTGGACCCGGTAGGTGGCGCTGGAATCGGGCAGGACAACGTCTGCCGGGCCCACTAGTATGATATATAATAAATATATATAAATAATGCTAATATTATGTCGAAATACTGTCAAATAAGACTAAGCAGATTCCAAAAAGAGTCTTCGTATCTGACGTTTGAAAGATGCCTTACTACAGGCCGATCTATAGTTAGGGGGTAAGCTATTCCATAAGCGTATAGCTGAAAGTGTGAAGAAGTCCAAAGCCAACCAGGATCTATGAGTTGGAAACTCAAGTGTGAGTTTTGGAACAGAACGTAAGTTGAGTGCATGAGTACTACCAAGCGCTTGAAATTTACTCTTTAAGTAATCGGGAGCATTTGGATCGTAAATAATGCTGAAAAGCTGGGAAGCGACTCTTAGGTTCCTTCGAAAACGGATAGGCAACAATTTGAATGTATTAATATTAAAAACAATCTTATAGTGCAATGGGCATTATTTGTTATTTTTGTTGATCATTATTTTTTATTTATTGGAAACCGGGATTTTAATTTAAAGACGAATAATTATGTCTTTGAAGCTGGTATCTAATAAAGAGTATTGAATCTTCATTCGAAATTTCGGCGACGTGCACTTAGATCTTTTTGCACTTTAATGCATGATTCAGGATTTTATTATAAGTGGATTTTTAGAACTAACGCGTGTCTGAAAGTCTATTAGGTATGATTAAGGAATGGTTCCTACTAGGCCGGATTCGAAAACAGATTTTTTTTTATTTGAAACCTTTCGACAAAAGAATAGTAAATAGATTGTTCACCGCGGGAAGAAAATGACCGCTTACTAGCGAGGGAGTAGTATCAAACACTATAGGAAACGGACTTTCTCCCAAGTGCTACATAGTGCTTTATACACCTGTGAGGAACATTTAAAACTTGTGTGATTGAAATTATTTATAGAATCATATTAGTATGAAAATATTATTACATTTGTATGGATGTTATCTCAATATCACTTTCACTACTAGAATTAGACATTTTAACATTTATTACGTAATTAAACTCACGTCGTAACAAAAAATTACGATAAATAAATTCACAGATTTTATGAAAAGTTCGCGGGACTTTTCTTTTTTTATGATAACAAAGAGTTCTGAGACCATACAGGCACCTCGCAACGCGGCAAAATGCAGCGCAGGTCGTGGTGAGTGGAGGAGTGCGTTCCCCCGCCCCCGCACAGCGAGCGCGTACTCAAACAGGATAGAAATGGATTTTTTCTCAAACATGCTCGAAAATGTAGGCATTAAGACACGGAAGTTTGTAATTTTTGGCTCATGCATTACTTTACCGACCTAGGCCAGGAAAGTAAGTATGAAAATTCATTTCTGGCCGCTGCTCAAATGTTTTTTAATTCATCTACTTATACCTAACATGAATTATGTTATTTGTCGTACAGCCAATTACATTATATAATATATGCCAATTGCATTTTTAATAATGTATGCCAATTGCATACATTATTAAAAATGCCCTCTTCGAGCATATAGGTTTATAAATATAACAACAATTTTATTAAAATGTTGGTATAAAAACACACGAAAATATGCTTAATTTTCGTTGCGAGAGAAAAAAGCCATAGTCTAACAGTGTTACATTTTTTTGCGTAAAATATGACTGGGCTACAATTACGCGTAAAATATATCTCGTAAATATGTCCTTACGTAAAATATATCAAACATTACGTTTAACATTAATTAACTGCTTTATTCGTTCTTTTACTCATATTATACTCATTTGTTTCCAGTATTATATCTTTCATTATTTCCTCGCAATTATTGAGAAAAGCACTATACATACCCCGGCGGGAATGGAATTGCCGAACTTGTAATGTTTGTCAAGGCCTCGCTGTAGCTCGGCCTTGAAAGCCTCGTCCGGCAATCCCTAACTTCCCGGCCTCTGCAGTAATGTACCATTACCTCCCTCTGAAACGCGTAATGGCCGGTACACACATTGTTTAGTGTTTAGTGCGAGTGGCTTGTTTAGTGTTAAGTGTTTAGTAAAAAACACGTTCGGACAGCTTCTGTTTAGTGTTAAGTGTTTAGTGTTTAGCGAATAGGAACGCGTTCTATTTTTTCTGCGTGCCCCTCCCGCTCTCCCGCCTTCACCCCTCACTTAACACTAAACACGCACTAAACACGTCTGGACAGATCTGTTTAGTGTTTAGTCCATATAATGAACAAATAAACTAAACACCATTTACTAAACAGTGTATGGACAGCACCTACTAATCACTTAACACTAAACAGTCTACTAAACACTAAACACTAAGCACTTAACTAAACAAAGTGTATACCGGCCATTAGAAATGAATTTTCATATAACTTTTCCTTACGCTTATTTTGGTCGTAGAAAAGACTAACTTTCTCTTTCTGTTGCTGTTGTCACTTCCAATCAGGTGTAGTATAAAAATGATTCTGTTTTCGAATCTGGCTTAGAAGCATTAGTTTCAAAAGTGGCCGAAAGGGACATTTTCATAGTTCTAAATCCAGAAGAGATTTTATCATACAATTTTTGTTCAAGTTTAACTCTCAGAACAATAACTAAAGCAATTACCTAATTATTCCGCTTTTCGGTTAAGGGCAGATTCTATAGTTTGGGCAGATTCTTGATACGGCAGATTCTTTTTTCCAAAACATTTAGTAGACTTTTCCTAATAGGTAAGTACATATATCCAAATACATAAATAACTTTGTAATCCCATATAAAGATATAGAATTACAAAGTTGTTTATGCAGTCGGCGTATCTAGAAAACTGGACCGAAATTTCAAAATATTTTAGTTTTTCCTTGATTTATACACTAAAAAACTGATTGTTTTCTAAATTTAAATTTGTTTCTATGTCTGCTAGAAGTGCCTTAAAGTTTTGATGATCGGTCAGTCAGTGAGTGAGTGACAAATTAACAAATTTTGACTAGTTATAATTCTTAAACTACTGGTTCAAATTGAATGAAATTTGAAATATACCGAGTTTATACAATGCCTGCTTGGTTACTGAAAATTCAGGCTTGTATTTTATCCCCAACGAAGTTATAGGGGGGTCGAAAATGACCTGAACTACTTCGAGAAAAGGATGGTACGGCCGTGCCGCTTGTTGTTCGACTGCTCGACTTGGCGGGGGCACTGCCGATGCCGTGCCTCCAGATATAGGCTCTGTCATCTGTCATATCTATAAACGCAATCTCATTTCACACTTGCAATTATATGAATATTGGCGAATGATGAATTGATATATTACGTCTATTGAATATCAAAGCGTCACAGCCAACAAATTTGTGGCGCTGAAGTCGTGCTTACAACCATCCAAAAGTAATTTCGCTATGATGTCTTGATACCATTTTACTTTTGTTCATAGTGTCTTGTTATTTCTTACACCTATTATCATTATCTAAGTCAACAGTGGTACCTAGACGAAAAAAAGGTATTTCTCGCCCAAATAGATAAGTACTAAGTAATTTGACCGTACCTACCCATGCATGTTGGTCGTTCCACGAAATCTTTTTGAGACTAAGATTGTAAAACATGTAAGTAAATCAAATAAAAAGCAAAACATTATGATTAAGCGATTAAATAAAATAACATTTGTCCCACAAGGAGATTTCAAGATAAAAAATAATAGTAGATACTTACTATATTTTAAACAAAATATATTTTTCGGTTCTTCCACGAAACAAAAGAAAATTAAGTAAGTAATTACTTACATCCCTATGGTACAGTAAGCTTCTTATCAAGCTATACCGTTTGACCTTTGGACCGTTCTTATGTCGCTCGTAATAGTGGCGGTTTTCATAATGTAAATTTATAACTTGAATGGGAGCTTACTACTGTACAATGTACATACATACATCATATTACAATAAAATCATCCAATTATTTGGACTTTGATGTTAGCTATTATAGAGAAATAAATAAAATGATAATAATAAATATTTTTTTTATATAATAAAGGCCATCGCCGTTCCAATCATCGTTATTACAAAACTACGTACCTACCTAGTAGGTCATGAATCATGATGTCAATTTAACTCAATAAATTAATCAATAAAGTTATGTAAATGAAATTAAAGTTTAAAAACCGTAGGTCTACTTGTAATTCTATCAAGCGTATTTATTATTGTAATTTTTTAAATAATTAGTTATGTAGCATCTTCTTAAAAATCAGGTTAGGAGAAGGTTACAAGTTATTCAAAGTATTCGGTTCAGCTCAATCTCCTTGCGCGCCCCGGAGCGACTCCGCCGTTTCGAGACATCGGAGCAGCCCAGAATATCTCCTGACTCTCTCACACTCATTGTATTCCATACTTGGTTTTCGTTTTACATTTCGAGCTCTAGTGATGCGACGATATCGATGAGTCGCGCATTTCGATGTTTTAAACAATAATTAAGGATTTTAAAATTATTATTTCAGACTTTAAACATTTTATTTTCATAGTCAGGCAGCATGCCTAGTTGCTATTTCAACATAATTATGCCAAATTTTTTTTATTACTTACTTACATCAAATTTGTTTTTATTTTATCCTATTAACTTCCTTAAATAGAAGATATATTTGTACAATACAAGCACTAAGTATAACATTCCCTGTAACCTTAATTAATCCAGTTCTGTCCTGTCACTTATTAACCACACCAAGAAAGCTCTCGCCCTTTATCTTACCTAATGAAAACGAAATAATAAGATAGGTGGTCAATCAGTATTTTGGCTATGTCTCGCTAATCATTATTTTGCTGTGTTTTGTTAATTATATCTCGTACTTTTTATTAAATCAATTCTGTTTTTATTTTATCCTATAAACTACTATAAATAGAATATATTCAATACATGCACTGACTACAACATTCGTTGTAACGTTTATTTAATTCAGGTCCTGTCACTTTTCAATCACATCAAGAAAAATCTTGACTGGATCCAAAAACTCTGCGTATTAAAAAAAATACAAAAAATAAGAACCGACTTCAAAAACACTGCAAAGTTAAAAATAATATAATATGAATAAGTACAGACAACATCACATTTCTATATTGAAGTCGGTGCCTAATTTTAAGACTAGAAGATCATCGTTTTGCACCAACTTCAATATAGAAATGTGATGTTGTCTGTACTCATTTCTATATATTATTTTAGTGTTATTGAGTCCGGTTTTTATTTTTTGTATTTTTTTATTAATATCCTTCTAGTGAACGAAAAATTTTTAGTCGGTTTTAATTTTTAATCAGCTCGGTTCTTGATTGCCAGACACAAATACGTGAATAGCTTTGGAAAAACATGCAGCACGTTAGAAGTAACTGTAAATTTTAAGGGTTTCCCTCGATTTTCATGGATTCTATCATCAGATCCTGACTTTAGTGACGAAGGCCCCACCCCAGGAGTATACTCTATCGCATACGCGTAACATACAGACAAAAAAAACATACGCATCGAATTGAAAACCTCCTCCTCTTTTAAAGTCAGTTATAAAAAGTGCCTCCGATTTATATTAAACATATTTTAAAGCTATTCTATTAACCCGTATTAACTTCATAATAATATAATTCCCAAAATATATTCAATTACTAAATACTTAATGTATTTTCAAATGAATATTCATTTAATTCATTATTTTAAAAAACATTTACAAATTTTTGAATCAATAGATAGTGCTTGGCTGAAAAGTCTCTTCTTCACTTCACTTCTTTGTTGAATGGCAACCGGTCGTAAACACAGTCAGATTGACAATTTGAGTTTGACTTGACCTGTCTGACTAATGACACTTTACAAGTGGATTATTTTTCTATCGGTGTTAACATATTTTTCTCCAAACACATGCTAAGTTGCTAGGCTGGTAGAATTGTTGTCGGAAATTTTACACTAATCTAAATGAAAACAGCGAAAGAGAGCCACTGCGCAAAGCTAAATTTCAACACAAAGAGGACATACATTTCTTTAATGCACAATACATCACCAACCAAATCACGAACTAGCATAAGTGTCATTGTAATTGCAAAAACAGATTGCAAGAAACGGATATAGAGAAAAATAGATGTTTTTTTTTCCAGATAATATAACAAAGTTGTTGGTCTGTAACAAAACTGTTGCCATATACAAAAATAAAATATTTTCAAAACGGAGGGATATTAAGATATATTATGATTTTTAAGTTGAGTTACGGTTTTCGGACACTAATTATTTAACCTATATTACAGGCATAGTTTCGTATCTTTTAGAGAGCTGTCGAAATAAAAACCCACCCTTCATACAAAAAGGACATCTCCTTTCTATATCGATATCGATACAAGCCACTGTTCATCACTAGTCTGGGGCCGGGTGCCGCGCCGTCGCGGCATGATGTCATTCATTGGCACACACTCACACAACAGCCTGTTAGCAAGCAAACCGCTGTTTACATTCTATACGCAGTGACTCCACGGCGACTCACCGTGTCTGTGATTTATTTATTAAAATTATTTATATTAAACATAGTTTAAGTAGTTAAACATGGCCAACAACCGAGCAGCCAAATCCGGATTTGCCGCTGAAGCACAGAGAAAAGTAAGTCAAATATTTCAATTATATATTATTGAAAAACGCCGCAATCTGTATGCGACCAATTTGTGTAGTTACATCTAGAACTGTTAAACTTTGGAAACAAGATCTCTGTAAGTGGAACGCGCTGCCAGCAGATATTGATTCTGGATGCTGGAGGTCCAGAATTGTGTTAGAAGGACTCAGCCATGACCTACATTTAAACACATGCTGTTGGTACTTGCGATAGAGGCGCCAGACGCTCATTAAAACTTATTTGTAAAGGGCGTTTCTGCAGATACATGAAGATGCTTCTGAATACTAAGTTGCAATCTTAGAATAATTATTCTAGAATAAAGTTGCAATGCTAGTAGGACTAGGAAGATAGGTCTCTACCTACTTAAAATTCAGAAACAAGATCTTTTAAAGACCAGTGCATCATTTCATCATCTATGAAAGGTGCAGCTTAACTATTAGTAAAACTACGTCTCTGTAATTACAGACAGCCAGCTCAGATAAAATATGTAATAATAACATGCATGTGTATTTTCTGACAACAATAGCTACCCGCATAATAATGATGTTATACCTACTTTTGTACAGCTAAAAATTGCTAAACTCAACCACTACAACTGAAATGGATTAAATGTTAGTTAAACAAATGAAAAAAATGATAAAAAATAATTCAACACTTATACACAGTGGCCTTTTTAAATGAACAGGTTTAAAATATTTATTGTATTAAATAATTTTACAGCCATTGACTATCCAATGACGTTATTGTAACCGAATATTTTTATATCACGATTCTCTGTCTGACTCTCAAAATTCAGAGAATTGACCCTCATGTCCGCGTCCGACGATGAAACAGGTTTCTTCGCAAAAAATTTGCGGTTGTTCGGTTGGGAAGCATGCGTGTCCCAAAATAGGTATCCACCTTTTCGGCGATCAGTGATAAGAAATTTATTCAACGTGGAACAATTTTAATGTTTTCAATGCTCAAGTTGGAATTAAATCTTTATGTTCATTGGAGATGGATGATACATACGCAAAATAATGAAGAGGCATAAAATAATATTACTACATTGTCCCATTAAATGAGTCATGCTAATGTAGGAATTACTTGTTATAACCTACTTAGGAGCAGTTTAATTTTAGCGACTTATGCTATAAGTTACCATTCAAGAAACAATGTGTATCTGAGTCTTGTGAGTAGGTAATTCTAATTATGCAAGCAAAAATAATATCGCTTCCGATACAATGTCAAAATAACTACATTATGCCTATTTACTTATTAACATAATAAAATGACTCACTATAAATGCTCATTTTAGTCTACTGAATAAATATGATTACTGGTTGTTCAAATAAAAACTTATCATGTTGCGCTCCATTCAATGTCACGGGAAATATTAGGCAACGCAAAACTTTTGATTATAGCTCTTATATCACCAGCTGTGCCAGCAGCTTTGCTTGCGTGAAATCAGCTTGGTCGTAGCGTGATGTTATAGCCTTTATCAATAAATGGGCTATCCAAAACTAAAATATTTTTTAATTCAACCAGTAGAATGAGAATAGCGTGAATCGGAAGTTCCTGAGATTAGCTAGTTCAACCAAAGAAATAAACAAACTCTTTAGCTTTGTTATATTAGTAAGCATAGGTATCGGTTTTTTTAAATTTTGTATTCTAAGTTAGTAACGACGTAATGCCGTAACAAGCCTTTCTTCCAAGTAGTTGTAGAAATAACTAAATAAAATTGTTGATAGGCAAAAGTAATTTGTATTTTTATGTTCAATTAATTTAGCGCATTTCATCTTAGACATACTAATTCGACATCATCAGTTCAAGCCATAAACGTTCTTTTGCTGGACTCAGGCCTCTCTTTAGAGTATGGGGCATTGGGCATAGGTCACACTGGGTTGATTTTTCTAAACAGCAAAGTTGGCAAACAAGCACTCTGTTCACCTGATGGTGAGTGGCAACATTCGCTTTTAGTACATGTGTTTCCTGTTAGATTTGCAAACCTACAACCTCTACAAAAACCCAAGATACATTGTCAACTTCTGACACAGTAGGTACCCAGTAATTACACTGTCTGCTTTACCTTTCAAACCGGAACACAGTGTGCTCGGTTCGGCTAGTCTAAAATATTCTTAAATAGGTATACAAAACACATAACAGCTAAATTATCAATTCAGATATCCTATACTTGTTATGAATGTTTCAAAGTAAGCAAGTTCTGTTTGAAGGTTTGTAAAGACTTCTTGTAGGTATTAGCTGATCAAATTCTCGATTGGATCATGGTAGTCATGAAACTTGTTATTTCCTAAAAAACATATTAATCTACTACAAAACCCAGATTATCACATAAATCAATGAGGACCCAGGTAGAATACAAAATGTTTATTGTCATAACAATGATTTATTAAGACATTTATATTGACTTATACCTATGACATTGCACATTTTATCTCAACATGAACAGCAGCATCTCTAGGTACATATTATTTATTAATTTACGATAAGTAGGTATTAGAAAGTAGGAAATGATACCTGTTCGTAAAGTTCATATTAATATTTTGATCTAGAAGCTAGATCAGCTGGCGTATGAAATTAGTTAGTTACATAATGATGTTATATAAAATTCCGATAAAGTATAACGCGGGAATATTCTCTTCAAACTTCATTATAGTAGTCTGGATTTAAAAAATGACAAACTACTCTCTATGGTGTAAAAAAAAAACAAAATATGTCTATCTCGGTGTTTCATTCCTAAAAGTACCTATGTACTAATAACTTCATCTCGAGGTTTTACTCACGGAAGACACTACTTGCGCATTCCCGATCCCGTGAGAATGTCTGGATCAGTCTATGTATTAATCAGTGCGTATACAATCGGCTCACTAGTTTTATCATGAATGCAACATTCATCCATCAGCATCCATCAAAATATTTCCCTAATTTTCGCATTCATAAAATTATTTATATTTGCGGAATACGTTTCTCATTTTTCAGATTAAATAACAATTGCTTAAGTATTATGTTAATTAATGAAGACACCTATACTTTCTTTGAGAACCGCGTTAAATAATTTCCCATGAAACGTGACCCAAGCTTGGAATGACCCTATTTTAACATATTCGAATGCATTTACACAGGTCAGCGACCCATCTTATGCTCTATCAGCCATGCTTATCCCCTTAAGCTTACACCTACGGCTTAAGTTGACTCATTATCTTTGGAAACCGCTTCAAATTAAAATAAAATAACGCGGATTAAAAAAATTAAACTCAGATAAAAATACTTAACCTCAAATTGGAATACGACCTCTTATTTGATTGGATTTAAACAAAATCGAAAATAGTTTTATTTACTATAACCATACATGTTATTAGTGTGCCAATCCGACAGTTTATAATGTCAGTATTTTAAAAATGTATATTACACAAGTGGGGAATCATCTTCTTCATCCACTCTTAAAAAGGGAAACAAAAAGCTGGTGACTGCTCCCTCCCACGGGTTCGTTAGTTGTTATCAATATCAATAGTTCTATATCAATTGTGTAAGATAATGATCTTGAAATGAAATTTATGAGTCCATAGTGAAGGTCGTCCATGGAATACTCATCAACATACTCCAAAAATAAGGTTAAGTAGAAAAAAATATAAGAGGTATTACCTCAGGCTCACACAATCACACGTATGAGAATGAATCGGTGCCCATTGTGAAAGCTGCAGACATTTCGTAATAGGCCGTCCAAATCCAAGGGAAACGTTACAAATAAATGAATAAAAAGTAAATAAAATATCCTTAAAAAATACCTGAAGTCTCAGCTTTCAATATGTTTTAGGGATATTTTGGAAATCTGACTTAAACGCTGTCTTATTAGGGATATTTTGGAAATCTGACTTTAACGCTATCTTATCGACCATATGGACCTTAATGTGTAAAATATTCAAAAATATATTTATTTAAGAACTAAGAATGTTTTATTGTAGGAAAGCATACATGTTCCCTTATGTTTTAAAACTTAAGCTGTGAAGGTTTTCAAAGTTACCAATATCTCAATTATTATTTGTCAATATATTACTGTCACCATGATATTAACACGCATGTCACTTTGAACGTCTTTCATTAATTATTTTGTATGTACAAGATTTTCACTTTCCCTCCCGTATTCGTTAAACGTACGATAACATCAGGACACCTTTCTTCCTGCTTCGAGTTAACGTGTTACCGATTCGGGTCAAGGAGATTCACTCTATTCGGCTTTTACAACCGGTTCTGTAACGCTCTCGACCCATGGCACAAAGGAGGCATGGGCTTTTATGGTGTATAAAAAATTCTTACTTTAAATAAAATAGCTGTCATTTTCATAACGGTCTTGCAGGTACTTGGTTAACTTCTTCAATGCGCAAAAATGTCGCTTCTTACCCTTTATTTATATTATTTTTACTTTAAGGAATCTATACCTAACTGCTGCAATTTTATTTATTGCTTCATTGGTTATTTTATGATTTTTTATTTACCATTTTATATATTTATATTTGGTACTACGAGTAAAACCTATTTCCTCTCATCAGCAGTTGCATACAGTTCACATTTTAATAAGAATTATGATTAAAATTTATCCATAAATAGAAATTCATAAATATTCATTTAAGTCGTCTGACGTCAGTGTGTGAAATTTCACATCAAAACTTCGTATGAATAATACGTGAAGTGGAATCAAATTATAATATTCGTATCATCCAAATTGAAAAAAAATTAAATCTTTTTCCAGCACTTATTAAAAGTTACCCATTATCTATGTTAGTGACAAATATAAAAATATAATACGTGCACTATTGAGGTAATGTTTTTTTTATAAAAGGTGCAGTGACATATTTTAGAAATATTGAGTACGAAATTAATAATATTTAGAACTGTACATAGTGCGGCCAATCATTGACGGTTGCGACTCGAAGCGAACGTGATGTTATGCGCTTTAACGGCTTGAGGAAGTCAATATTGGCTCACCCATTCCTCGCCAGCTTATCAGCTAATTACACGCTACTTTGAGATGTCTTATTCTTACAAAACTATTCACTTTTATCTTTACTGCTTATTTATTATCGCTAGGGTTCAGTTTATTGAGAGAAATAGCGTAAACGTCATCATTTCTTCAGGATCATCATTTCTTAGGATTCCGTACCTCAAAAAAAACGAAACCTTTATAGGATCACTTCGTCGTCCGTCTGCCCGTCACTCGTCAAGACTTCTTTTCTCGGGAACCTTAGAGCATTTCGCGGAACGTATAGAGATATCACACCATTATTTTTATCAATCAGGTCCCTACTCACAATTATGGTCTCTTTTAACTGTAAAGAAATCATACTTGGAAGTCAAAGCAATCAAAAGGTATGGCTGTTTATGTCGCATATATCCGCTTTTCGGATTTCACAAGGGAATCATAACCTATAGATTAATTCCCGTTGACCTAGAATCATGAAATTTGACAAGAAAATAAATAAATGAAGAAATCTATAGGTTAAAATAAATATAAATAAATAATGAATCTTAAAACTATATAAATATAAATAAATAATTTAGGAATTTAAATATACTTAGGTAAGTTCGCACGGAATCTTCGGTGCGCGGGTCCAACTTGCATTTGGTCGATTTTTTAAATATTATGGCAAATTGCTTTAGTATTTCCTGACAACTTCTTACTGGGGTGCAGGTGCGTAGCTTGCCCTCGGTGGGTCCTGTATCTAAATTTGTTGGGGGCCCTTCTTCCTAACCGAAGCCCTATTGGAAGGTAAAATTTTCACAATGAAACACAAGCACTCGTCTATACTAATACTTTACTTACTTACTAATATATAAAGCTGAAGAGTTTGTTTGATTGTTTGTTTGGTTGAACTCGCTAATTTCAGTAACTACTGATTCAAATTGAAAAATTCATTTTATGTTGGATAGTCCATTTATCGAGGAAGGCTTTAGGCTATTGTAACATCACGCTATAACTTATAGGAGCTGAGCATCAATAAAAAATGTAGCAAAAATGGGAAAAAATATGGCGAAACGTAGTTCGAGGGCACAGCAAAATTTGATAGCTGTTCTTGTCCCATAGAGGTTCTTAGATAAAGATTAGCATTTTTGCGATACCTCTTCTAACCATGCAGTAAACAAACACGAGTTTAGCGCCTCAACCTTCAACGAGTTAAACTAGCTATTCCAATTTATTTTTGAAATGTTTAATATGTTTTATATATTTTCGAGAAATTTAGCGTACGGCCTTAGAGTTTGAGTGCTATTTTGGACAACATTTTACGAATTTTCAGGGGTTAAGGGCCCCTGTATCTTTGATACGGCTGATACAGCGGTAGCTACGCCCCTGCTGGGATAGTCTATTATCAGAACTAGATCCCAGAACAGACCTAAAGAATCTAGTTTATAAATAACGTTTCTCTTATTCCTATTACTTGGCGTATTTTCATTTTATTTACTTAGTCCAACTGAAGCTTAACTAAAATAAGAGAATAAATAAATTTTTCACCTCTCTGGCAGGATTCGAATCTGAATCTTAAAATGTGTTGTCGCCATTACCACTTGGGTCACCGAGAACTTGCCTAACGTGAGCGAAATTTCAACTATTTTGATTTCTTTACTTTGTTAAGCCAAAGTATACCTTACACATTTTTAAATTACTACGTTCCCATCCACCTCCGATTTCGAAATCTTTTCCGATTTTGTGAAAATTGGTAGAGAATAAATGTTCTTATACGGTAACTAGGTGTGCCCGCCAACTATGTTTCGCTTTAATAAAACTCAATGTTGTAGTTTCCTAATTTGGATGAGAAATTTTGAAAAAACCTTCCTAAGTAGGCACCTACATAAGCCAATGAACTACTGTACAAAAATTAATGCTTCTAATTCCAGTAGTTTGGGCTCTGCGTTGAAACCTCAGCTAGTCACTCACCAAAGCCATTGCAAAATTTTTCAGCATCTAAATTTTCCTGTTCTACGGCGAAATTGATATCCCTGCAATATAACAATAAATGAAACATTTATTATATTGGCATTAAAAACAACGTGGAATATTCGTCACGCATCAAGATACTATTGAACATACCTACGTATCTTCGATTTGGAAATTATGCCGAAATCAATATGGCTCATGTTTACAGCGAACGAGCAAAACATTATCCGATTAAAGGTAAAGAGTTTACTCAACTAATTCGCCGAGACTGACTCATAAGCTGACTTCAGTTACAACACCAAACGCACCTTATAAGGCCCGGCCTTACGCAGGATACATTTATACGGTATATGGGTAACTTTCAAAACCATACGCCACATGCCGTTGATTGACAGGCGGGACCCAAAATTTCTCTTATATTTAATTTTACATTGAATCAAACAGCTGCAGGTCGTCGAGTACCTATATCATATCGTTTGACAAGGTATGGTTTAGTAATAACAGCTTAACAAATTGTTTAGTTAAGTAGATCATACCTAGCCAATGTTTAAGTTCCAAGAAAAATTCAAGGAGTTTAAATGACCAAACTTGATTTTTGTTTGAGTTAAAATTTGAGAATATTTTCGATATTTATCACTTGGAATACGAAACAAAAGGCAAATATGTATAGAGAAAATACTATCAACAGGACAGTGACAGGATTATTACTATTATGCTTATCTGCAGACATTTCCAGCTGAATCTACATCGGTTTAGTAGGTTTGTTACTCACAACAATAAGGTTTGTTTATACAGGATGTCCCAAAAAATAGTGTCAAGCGAAAGTCCAGAGTTAGAGCACCTCTTGGAGTACCCGAATCACCCCCATGTATGTTCCGCGATTATTCGTAGTTTTCGAGTAATAATTTTTTTTCAGACTTTTTGAAAATTTCGATCTAAAGAAATTAAAAAATTTTAATAAAAAAAAGTTGAACATATTTTAATGTTTTTCTTTATGCCACTGAATTATCTTTAGTGCTTTTTTTATGTCTAAAATAATCAGCTTCGTAACTTTAGTGGAAATTTAGAAAACAGTAGTGTAAAGTCAAAATTTGAATGTTAGTGAATAATTACTTAAAAATTCATCTTTAAATTAAAAATCTAAACAGGCGAATTCATGGTTTCTAAGTATGTGTAAAAACTTCTAAGAACTCTCTGCTTTCATAATCATTTAAAAAAAAGTACTTAATAGGGCTACTTTGGCTTAAATCGGCCATCAAAGACAGCAAGGTGAAAATTTCATAAAACTCGACTTCTGAATAAAATTTTTTTAAATTCCAATTATTTATTAATAAACCAAAAATGATTGTAGAAAAGCTAAAAATTTATTATTTGAAGGTCAAAAATAACTGTTCCTGCTGCCATCTTTAATAACCTTTGAAGGTTTATTATAACTTAATAAATGAAACAAAACATTATTTTCAAAGTATTTATTATTCGATCGCTTAAAGAAAGTTTTCAAAATGACGACCTTCGTGCTCAATACATATTCTACATCGTCTAAAAAAGTTTTCTTTTAAATTTATAAATGTCTTGTCTTAATTTTGTTCTTAACACTGTGACGTTTGTAATGTCCATGGCGTATACTAATTCCTTGTAGTATCCCCAGACGAAAAAATCTATGGGGTTCAAGTCGGGGGACCGTGGCGGCCACGCAATGGGCCCTCCACGACCGATCCATCTGCCTGGAAATGTTTCAGACAAATGTTGTCTAACATTTCTAGCAAAATGGCATGGAGCGCCGTCGTTTTGAAAAATCATATTTCTCCGCGTTAATAGGTCTACATCTTCTAATAAGACGCCGAGATCACGTCGTAGAAATTGCAAGTAGGCCTCGCTGTTCAGTCGGTCCGGTAGTTCGAACGGACCAATCAGCTGTCCGTTTAGGATGCCTGACCACAAATTGATACTAAATTGTTCTTGGAAATTAGATTCCCTTGTGAGGTGTGGATTTTCAATACTCCACGAATGGTAGTTATGCGCATTAAACACCCCACATCGCTTAAAATGTGATTCATCAGTCCATAGAATATTTTTAAAGAAATTTTCGTTTTCAGCTTGTCTCCGTAACATTTCCTGACAAAATGCCACCCTTCTCGGGTAGTCTGCGGGCTTGAGCTGCTGAACTTTCTGGATGTGATATGGGTGAAAACGCTCTTGATGAAGTATTCGATGTGCTTGTGATTTCGGAATTCCGATTCGACGTTCTATTGTTCTTACACTAACTGATGGATCTCTCACCACTTCTTCGACCACTGATTGGACAGTATCTGGGTCACTCATTTCAGATGGGCGCCCCGATCTTCTACCTGGTAGGCGTCCTTCCATGTAAGAGTTATGTACTCTTAAAATCATGCGATGATCAGGCCAAGTTTCAGGCTGAGGTCCACCTCCATTTTGTACTTGCTGCCGGAACAACCTGGCTGCTTCAGAAGCATTTCCTCTTGCATATCCATAAAAGTAATGCATAAGAGCATATTCTTGCGATGAAAAAGACATCACAAAATGAAGAGCTTGAAAAGTCCGTTAAGAATGCCAAATTTGTCAAAGTCCCGTATTCACACAAAACCAAATCGTAATCGCACTCAAGGTCCGTAAAGAAAGCAAAGTTCGTCAAATAATCACAAATGAGCGTATCGTACGTAAGGCGCAAACAAAAGCAGGCAAACGACTGGCGCCAGAACACAATAGGCGCTCGGACTACACCCCCCGCCTCATCCCCTTGTCACAAAGAATAGCATTCCTCAGTTACAGTTATCCATTTCGCCAATGAGAGTGAGAGAGATAGCAATAATGCGGTCTCTTTCATATCCTCTCACTCGGGCAATTTTTTAGCAGGTAAGTACTGCGTTACATCCAACACTACAACCGATGTGATCCGCGAGAAAAATATTTAAATATGGGTTTCATGTAGTTAATTTTTGCTAAATTGTAATTAATCTGAACCTTAGAAATTATAAAAAGACCAGATATTTTTTTATCATCTGATAGGAATTTGGTAAATTTTATGAAATTTTCACCTCGCTGTCTTTGATGGCCGATTTAAGCCAAAGTAGCCCTATTAAGTACTTCTTTTTTAAATCATTATGAAAGCAGAGAGTCTAGAGAAGTTTTTACACATACTTAGAAACCATGAATTCGCCTGTTTAGATTTTTAATTTAAAGATGAATTTTTAAGTAATTATTGACTAATATTCAAATTTTGACTTTACACTACTGTTTTCTAAATTTCCACTAAAGTTACGAAGCTGATTATTTTAGACATAAAAGAAGCACTAAAGATGATTCAGTGGCAAAAAGAAAAACATTAAAATATGTTCTACTTTTTTTTATTTAAAATTTTTAAGTTATTTGGATCAAAATTTTCAAAAAGTCAGAAAAAAAATTATTACTCGAAAACTACGAATAATCGCGGAACATACATGGGGGTGATTCGGGTACTCCAAGAGATGCTCTAACTCTGGAATTACGCTTGACACTATTTTTTGGGACACCCTGTATATTAGTATAGATACTACAGGATACTTCTTGCGTTGATCGTTCGCTATGACTGGATCAAAATTATCTCCAAACTCTCCATGATTCTTTTCAATTATTTTAAAACTTTATTAAAAAATGTTTAATTATTTTCATAGCGTGTCTGCATCGGTTAACTGTTCGTATAGTCAGTTAATATGGACCAGCTTTGCTCTTGCAGGAAGGTTATAAAAATAACAAAAAGCGCTTTTACAGTAACTCACACATAAATAAACGTTATTTTGATCATACAATCAAATGGTCCAAAAGGGTTCTCAATTATCTCTAAACATCCATTAATTCTGACGTCATGTGGGCGAGGCTGAAATCTACGAAACGTTTCTTGTGGTACATTTAGCAACACGTCAAGCTATACATTTGCATTAACAAAGCCACCACAATTACGAGCGACATAAAAACGGTCTCATGGTCAACATGTAAAGTGTGGCGTGTTGCTGTGTGTACAGTACAGTAAACGCCGCGTCAAGCTATACTGTTTAACCTTAGGATTAATCTTATGTCGCTTGTAATAGCGACGGCTTTCGTAGTGCAAATGTTAAGCCTGACGTGGCGATTACTGTACCTCCACCTTAACAATTGGTAATTGATAGCTTGCCTCTAAAATTATATCTGTCTCTAAAATAATATATACCTACTACAATAAATAGGTACCAATATTTTTCTTCGGTGAACAAATAGTATAATTTCAAAAAAGCAATTGGAGATAACATCCTAAGAGAACGTGTTATTTTACTTCAACGAAACTTTTGAAATTTTATAAGCTTTAAATGAGTTTAATAAATTTTTATAATATTATGAAATGAAAGGTTAACTTCAGCTGACACTATTTGATCGCGTTAATATCAAAAGCATCAGTACGCTTTACACGCTGGATCACATTGGCCGGTGAGGCAACCTCGCTCGATGACCCCATTCCGAACTCCTTACATGTCAAAAGAACATTATCGATGATTCCTTACAAGGCTACCCACTTTATTAACCTTTTATCTTTGCAGCGAAAGAATTTCGCGTTTGTCTAGATTATCCTCCAAAAACATATAGTTGCGATAGACGCTACATCAGCGAGCCAGTGGTCTGGCGCAACGGCTTTGAATCCATTGACATTGAATCATACTTATTTATGGCAACAAACGCTGCCGTTGTCAGCCCGTGTATGGTCATCCGTAGAAAGATTAGCAGAGAACGCGTGCCTTAATATCATTACCGGGACATTGATATCCGTAATCTCATCCATCTTGACCTTTTTCGACCATATGGTGGTTAAGAAACCAACTTCTCTGCTAATTCACTTAACTCAATATTTGTTTCTTTCGCTGATGTTTCGTTGTGTGAACACATAATTAGATTTTGTTAGTCACACACGTAAACCTCAATACAGTAGTTATGTAAAATTGGTACAGTTGCTATCAGGATTAGTAATTCACCCGGTGACCTTATGTTAGTTTGATAGAAACATAATGAGCAATGAGATAACGATGGCGATTGGGAGCGTTTTATTCAAAATATAATATATTCTAACGTTAATTAATATTTACACAATAACCCAGTGATTGAAAATGAATTATATCGACGTTTTAATACTGATAGTGATAATAAATGTATCGCATAGTTGTTGCTAACGCAAACGCTTTGATGCCAACTTTCAATGTTACCACGCCACGTGAAAACAAATTAAAATTCACAGACGCTCAATTTAATGAATTCCGTTGCAGTATAACCCACATTCGAAAAAATATGGCAAGTGGTTGAAATAAGCAGGACATTGCTTACAACGAACACTTCCTGTGTCTTCAAATACAAATTAGATATCGCTATGGAATAACAATGAAAGCACTAAAGTAGATTCATAAATGGTTTTATCTGTTAACTGATCTATGAGATGAAGATAACATAGAACCTATCAATAGTATGCTATGTGCTTAAAATAGACTAACAATTATTGAGATGGTACCTGTTAGCCTGTAACTAGTTATGTTAGTTTTATTGTACTTTCTCGAGAAAACTGGTCATGTTAAACTATTTTAATACATTATATCAGTTTACCTACTTCAATATAAATATTCTAATATTTTGTTTTTGCTTATACTTTTTTAATTATGTCATTATCAAGCTACTATAGTTCTTTCTTAAAAATAAAGTATAAAAAGTTACGAACAACACTTTAAAGGACCAAAGGTTACCTCATTTACAGTGCACCCTGCCGATTAAAGGATAAACCAACCCGTATTAAAGGACCAACGGTAACCTCATTTACAGTGCACCCTGATGATTAAGATATTAACCAACCCGCACTAGTCAGAAGGGGAAGTCTACGAGCAGCAGTGATGGGCACTAGGCGGCCAAAGCGATGACTTACATCAATTCATATATACATATACGTCCCACTGCCGGACACAAGTCTCTCCTCAGACGAGGAGGAATTCGATTCGTATAGGGCTTAATCATCTCTTCGAGATAATAATGACGTAATTGCGACAAAGTCCCTGAGAAATATTTCTTATTTTGGATACATCATCTCAATTATAGTCATTCCAGAGACAACACACTAATTGGGTTTTAGGCTTTCCTAAAAAACCATAGTGATAGACCGTCTACCACTACGTTGGACCAATGCGAGTAGGTTTGATCAGTCCGTTAGGCATCGAGGGTCACAGCGAATAAAGAAGATTTCTGCTTGCTTGCTGGGTCCCACAAGGTGATATTCTAAGTCCCTTGGATCGTTTATCATGTATTACATCATTGCCGTTATTTTAGCTGTTTTATTAAAATAGTGGTTACATTTTACACGGTGAACGCGTGCGTTCGTGAGTTTAGGTATTTAGTATTCAGAACTCTATTGAGACCACAAGTCGTTGTTTTTTTGTTTGATGCTACACTGACTCATGTTGGAATCCTTTACATATTACGTCATCGTTTTTAGTCAGTTGTGATACTTGTGATATAGACATTATTGTTTTAATTATGTCATTGCTATTCTTATGATCCGTTGTTTGGATTGGATAAAAATCATAAAAAAATGCGTCAAAAAAGAGAAATAATCCGAAAACCTAACTTTAGCGTAACGGTACAAGATTTCTGATGGTGTAAATTTTGAAAATTAAAAATTGAATAGTTTTTTTAGGAGGCTAAACGCTTTTTATTTAATAATCATGTAAAAATAATGATAATTTAAATTTTTAAATTCCTAAATAAGGTCTCAGGAAGAACTACCTACCTAAATAATTCCCGGTAATGTTAATTTTAACAATACAAATATAAACAAATAAGATCTTTTCGTTGGAAATTGTTACTCATGGCACATCCAGCTTACGTAAGATAATGTTACAGGAGAAAATTCTACCCTTGGTCCACCTTACTCTGGACATAGTGTGTCCCGGTGTGAAAAAATATATTTACTGGTCATGTAGATATTTCAATGGATATTTAAATCTAAGGAACTAATTAATAGCTGTTTCTCAGAATTCGTAACAATCACTAATTGATTCGAGGCGCTTAGCACTAATGTCATTCTGCATACTAACATACTGGCTGGGGCATTACAATGATCGGTTAGAGCAAGGGCAAAACAATATTGAAATAGAGCTATAGCGCGCCATTTCTCTCACTGAGATTTTAAGACTGTTTTAAGTGACCGAGGATCTTAAGCTCTTTACCATAACTTGAGATCCTCGCTGATTATTATCGATACTTTGTTGACTCAAGGAACGTAACAGTCTTTTTTTATCCAACAAATATGTAGGAAGACGGTCGTATAAACATTGATGATTGTTTATCGTTACATTTTCAGATCAACAGCAAATACAGCGAGGAGCTTGCCCAAGAATGCTTGGAGTGGGTGCGGCAGATCACTGGGGAGCCAGAGAACGTTTCTGGAGATATGGACAACTTCTACGAGGTCCTTAAAGACGGCACTCTACTCTGCAAGTAAGTTTTTGTAATTTATCATTCATTACATTGTCCAAAACAAAACATGTTTTTTGAAGGTCAGTCAGACCGTTGACCGTTGACAGTTGCCTGTTAATTCCGTTTTTTTTACTCCTAAGCGAGACATTTTTAGTGTTTTTTAAGATGGCAAATAATAAACAAAATGTTAAAAAATGAATTCGTGTTTTGTTGTAATTTGTAACATGAATTCCCTTTCATAATAGTATAGTTACCCTTAACAATCTCAAACAGCAATATATTTTTTTATATTATATTATTATAATGGTTTAGGTTAAACTTGTTACCATAATGTTGTTCTCGAACTACAGAGGTTAAATGAGCTCGGAGATTCAAGAGCTTTCCTGTTCCTGTTAATAATACAAATGTTAAATTGTTCTCACTTAAAGATAACTAAATTGATCCACTGTAATAACGTAGGTGCCTAGTGCAAAATACGTCCGTGCGTCAAATAGACCTCACTGAGTATTTTCGAATAAAACAAAATCATCTATTATTATTCAAATTTTCTAAATTTCAGGTTGGTGAACAATATCCAACCGGGTATGGTGAAGAAGGTGAACGAATCAAAGATGGCTTTCAAATGTATGGAGAATATAAACGCTTTCCTCGAAGCAGCGAAAAACCTCGGCGTGCCGGCTCAAGAGACTTTCCAAACTGTAGATTTATGGGAAAGACAGAATCTGAACTCAGTAGTTATATGTCTGCAGTCTCTAGGAAGGAAGGTAAGGAAACACTTAGATAGGCTTGGACGATCTGCGATTAGCTCCAGCAATCATCAGTTCTAGGTAGTAAACATGAGGCTTATGAAGACCAAGGTCTTTATCTCACCAGATTGTACGTGACGATGGAAGCCTTAAATGGGAGTTTGAATTAAAAGGCAATTTGCTCCCAGCATTGATTGGTATTAGATTAAATTAGGATTTGCTTAATCATCGGCGTCTAAGGTTTTATGGCAATTTGAACAGCACTTCGCCTTCAATAATATTGATTAAAATATACCTTAAGCGCCATAATTTCACAAGCTAACTTGACTCTATCTAAAATTCAGATAGGAAGAAAATAAAATCATTAAAATGCAGTCTTCGTTTGTTTTATGCATTGCTACATCATTAGCCTATGTTACCATTTTATTTGCAAATTCAATATAAATATGAATATGAAGGAGCACACTGATTGGCAAAATAGACTAGGACTAGGAATATCATGCTAGCCAGTTTCACAGGCATTTCACATAAATTTTAATTTAATCGTTATAATACTTAGTTTTAGAGTCCTTTGTTGTGAGATGTAAAGAAGAAATGAAATACAAATGCTCTCCCGCACTGCCAATCTCCGTATTTGGATGCTATTTTCACGTACCATCAAGTGGAATGCAGTCATTTGCTAAACCTTCTATATATACAATAGCTGTGCCCGCGACTTCGTTCGCGTGGATGTCGTAACATCGTGATGTTATATAGCCTTCTTCGAAAATGGACTATCCAACACAAAAATATTTTTTTTAATTTGAATTTGTAGTTTCTGAGATTAGCACGTTCAACCAAACAAAACAAACAAACAAACTCTTCAGCTTTATAATATTAGTAAGTAAGTACTAGTATAGATATATAAAAACAATCCGATACCAGTATTTTAAGATTTCGTTGTACTTATATAAGTAGGTAGGTTGTACTTATATTTTCGACTCACTATCCTTTGTTACTTTGTTTACTTGATGAAAAATCACTATTCCAACTGTGACACTTATAAAACCAGAGCCGAGACTATATGAGTAATGGTGTCTTTGAAATGTAAAATATGAGAGACGGAGTCCTGGCTGCGAAAATGTAAGTGTATTAATTATGTGAACCCTCTCAAGCCTACAAAAGGCAAATAGGATCAATAAATACCTCAATTACCTGTACCTCTCCGAACATATGGAAATTTGAAACAAAACCCTACGTCAACCCATCTGGCCAACGTGGTGAAGGTTTGTGCACAGTAGTAGAACGTAGGGGGTAAACTGATATGAGTACCTATAGTTAATTAAAATTCAAGATTAGGGTATGATGAGACTGACATATTGACTGTAGTACCACTGTCTGGCCCATGAAGCAATGCTCTGGCCCGACCCGGCTCGACAAATATATTCTTAAAAATCGTACAGTTGCCGGCGCTAGCGAATGGAATAAGGTGACATATAATTATATAGGTACATAAAAATATGTGGCTGCGTCATATAAGCTGCAGCAGTAGAAAAACAGCTATTCTTTTGATCTTTATAAAATAAAATAAACGAATATAACTGTCAATATAACCTTACAATAGGGTCAAAACCTGATAGTTGCCCCACTTTTCGAAAAAGCTTTATTATTTATAAATACATATGTACGTACTAAGAAAACGGTAGTGCCACGAATACACACTGGAATAATGCAATATGTATATCAAAATATAGGTCTTTTATCTGTCATGGAAGTATTTCTGTAATATTGGTTTTGAGTAAATCCAGTTTTATTTGACCACTGAAAAGATAGATGCCTATATAGCGGAGAGCAGCCGGACGTAAAAAATGCTTCAATTAATAGTTGCCTCGTAGGAGGATAGACGCCTCACTATGATGCTTTAAATATAGGTAATCAAATGTTTAAGTAATCAGTTTTTATTATTTACTGGGATCCTTTCATAATCACTAATTAACAATATAAAATATATAACGTTTCAATGTTTTAAGCTTTTAAATTATAGAAATGCAACAAGATTAGTCCCCAAAGTTTAAATTGGGTCATTAATGAAATAATGTTATTTATCTTAAAGATAGCAATCAACTTTGGTATAACGTTAATTATCGACAGAAGCTAGGGTTTTCATATTTCCATATTTCTTGCAGTTTCAGTTTTTGAACGTGGAACAAGTTTAATGCAACCACATTCGATACATGTCACATTGAATCCAATCTGATTTCGATTTAGTAAAATTGTAATTCTCAAAACATTCTGCACAATATTCATCAACTGAAATTTTCTATTTGTACTTTCTGTTTTTGAACTGCTTACCCATTTAATATTTACTCAGTTTGTTTTTTTTCCTTTTGATTGATAGTTCCTCGATGAATTTTCCGTTAAATTTTTTTGAACTTAAAGCATTTTCTTTATTTTCACGATCAGAACAGTAAATTTGTGTTCTTTTTTTAACCGAATTCAAAAAGGAGGAGGTTCTCAATTCGATGCGTATGTTTTATTTTTTGGGTGTATGATACGCGATTACGCCGCCAATTGTGGACCGATTTTCAAAATTATTTTTGTATTCGATAGAGTAACGTACACTCATGGGGTGGTCCCAAGGTCACCAAAGTCAGGATCTGATGATGAGATCTCATGAAAATCGAGGGAAACCTAAATTAGGGTTTCTTTCACTAAAAAGTTAAAAATAAAAAATATTTTACAAACAATAAAAACCGACTTCAAAAACACGGAAAAGTTAAAAATAATATAAGAATAGGTACAGACAACATCACACTTCTATATTGAAATCGGTGACAAATTTTAGGACTTTCTAAGAGATCATCGTTTGGCACAGACTTCAATATGGGTGTAACTGAACACCCCAATAACATTTAAGGGTATGTATCCATCAGAAGCTCTACTTCTGTACTACTATTCTGTAGGAAAATATTAGGGCAAACAAACCTAATTTTTCCCCCATACAAACTAAATAAATTATTTTTTGGTATTAAGTGCCGACAACCCTACGTAAGCATACGAGGAATACTACGCTTACGTCATACAAACTAAATAAATTACGTAGGCCGACACGACAGCCCTACGTAAGTATAGGAGGAATACTATGCTCACGTCTGTCACATGTCACTTTGTGTTTAATTTTTTTTGTGTCAAGAGCTGATTATGGTTGTCACTTGAATGTTTTTGCTTTCAGTTTAAAATCAAATAACTCTGAAAGTATTGGGGTTCCAGGTCTCAGACAAGCACCAAAGGTCCATTTAATAACTAACTTATATGCCCCTTAAATGTTACTGGGGTGTTCAGTTACACCCGGTAGAAGTGTGATGTTGTCTGTACCTATTCTTATATAATTTTTAACTTTTCAGTGTTTTTGAAGTGGTTTTTATTTTTTGTAAAATATTTTTTATTTGTTATTTTTAGCATAGCTCGATGGATACAGATAGACTAATGTGATGGACATTACTTTTTAATTTTAAGCATAGGTAACTGATTGACTGATTGTATACAGATCATGACATAAGTCATTTAACAATTTAGATCGTATTTCTTTTTCAAGACTTTGGCTGTGATTCATTTAAAGACATCAGTGATGGCAAAGATAGCTCAGTACCAATAAAGATGTAATTTCCATGCTAGTCCATTGAAAAGTTACATTTGGGTTGCATTTGTCAGAGGATGCAATTTTATTTTATAGATATAAAGGAGGGTTAGAGTAAAGTGAAATCCAAGTTTGTGGGGTTGTTACTCTTATCCCACGGCCGCCATCTTGGAAAGAGGGGTACAAATGATTTTTATGGTTTATCTGACAAATTATAGGTCTCGCAAAAAAATTATATTAAAAACATTTTTTGGTGCAAATAAAATTCTCAACAACTTTAGTCAAGTAACTTTTAGTCGTAAAACCAAAAATAACAAAGCTATAAAGCGAAAATCGTTAAAAATTTGACAAGAAATGGTCCCTATCACTTTTTTTCTAATCATTTTACATAAAATATGACATAATGAAAAAATATAATATGATATATGAAATGGTCTATTTCTATAATGGAGTGTTTATAATATATTTTTTTAAATGTTATTCATTAATTAAGGTTTTACAGCGCTGTGAAACGAATACTATTTTCCAGTGTTCATCATAACCATACATAAATATTAATGATTTGCCATCATTTTCAATAATATTTTCAATTTTTATGACAATATTTTTAATTAATTGATAATGCAATATTGTTAAATTATTGATTTGATACTCTTAGGCTTTATTTTTCGAAAGTCTATTAGACAAATTGTTAATGAGTGAGTAATATAGCAGTAAACAAAATAACAAAAATAACAGTGTAACTACGCAGACCAATAAAATGGTACACCGTCCGCCCTCCCTCAATCGCATCGACAAAGGGATATATTTTTGTCGGAAGGTTAGCTATATATACCTACTCATTAACAATTTGGCATTATTAATTTTTTTTATTAATTCAAATCATCAAATCACTGTGTACATTTCCGAGAATAATGCGCAGGTAAAAAAGACCCAAGTAACTGTTTGGGGATAAAAAAGTATCTGCCTGCTATTACTTTTAGAATTTAGTCCAGTTGTCCTTCGAATTTTTCCAGTTGTGCTACATATTTCACCACGTGCAGACATATTTTATTATATTTTTAATTGTGAATACTATTTTACAGGTTTTGGACACGATTTTGAGTTAAGTGAACACGGTTTTGAGTTCACTGAGAACTATTCTGAATTTAAAATATAAATAAAATCAATAAAGTAAATAATGTCGTCTTGGGCGAGATTGGAACCCGCGTTTCCAACGTACCGTGTATTGATTTTATTAATTTTTCAATTTATTTAAGTTTTTTTACCGAAAAATGCAAAGTTCTATATAAAATATTCTGAACTAGCTATGCCCCCGAACTACGTTTCGCTTTAAAAGATCAAAGAAAAACTGTAAACCTACATTCCCGCGGAAACTACTTACTTTTCCGGGATAATAAGTAGCCTATATGTTAATCCCTGTCGTAATCCATCTACCTACCTACAACATCCAAATTAATTTAGTAGTTTTTGCGTGAAAGAGTATAACAAACATACATTACATTACATACTTACTCACAACCTTTCGCGTTTATAATACCTATTAGTAAGGAAGGATTTTTTAATAAGCACTTTTTAAGAGTGCTTTTTGTATTATTCCATAATGAGTTATTGTTTTATTTGTAAACAACCTTTAGGCGAAAATAAAATCAGAATTGTGAAGGCGAAAGGAGAAAAACATTAGTTACTTGACCGAGCAGTAGTAAAAAATGATGAGGTCGATGAACAATTTTTACGAAATGTTTCGGAAGTTACTGTACTTATTGCATGTTAACTGTTACTGCCTCCTATGGCAATAGTAATAGCACGCAGATGTTCTTTTATTCCCAAACCTAATTGGGCCTTTTTGACCTGCTCAGTATTCTCGGAAATAATGTACACTCAAATTTTTTATAGTTAAGTTTCGTAGTGGAGTGTCAAATCAATAATTCATTAATAACAATATTGGATTATCAATAATTAAAAATATTAGCATAAAAAATGAAAAGATGATTGAAAATGATGGCAAATCATTAATATTTATGTATGGTTATGATGAATACTGGAAAATAGTACTATTCATTTCGCAGCGCTGTAAAACCTTAATTATTGAATAAAATTTAAAAAGCTTATAATAAACATTATTCCTTAAAAACTCTTCTATAGAAATGGTCTGATCTCATTTTTTTGTAAAATGATCAGAAACAAGTAATAACGACCACAAATTCATCGAATTTCTCTTATCACTTCGTTATTTTTATTAGTTCTAAGTACGACTAAAAGTTAACCAAATTCGTAGAGAATTTTATTTGCAACAAACAATGCTTTTATATTTTTTTGAGACCTACAGTTTGATAGATAAACCATAAAAACCATTTGTATCCCTCTTTCCAAGGTGGCGGTCATGAGACAAGGGTAGCAACCCCACAAACTTGGATTTATCTTTACACTAACCTCTCCTTGATATCTAAAAAATAAAATTGCGTCCTCTGACAAAGGCACGCTAAGCCCAAAATGTAACATTTCAATAGACTATATCTCTATGTCCTAGAGCTAACTTGAGAAAGCCCAAAAAATGTTATATTTCAACGAACTATGTCTCTATCTCCTAGAGCTTACTTGAGAAAATTTCAAAAGGCTTGACAACGGCTAAGGCGACAAGTATTTTGGTTCAATTCTTCTGCTCTGTTTCATTTAGACAGAGCAGACAGATTCTAGTTCGGTTTTTCTAGAGTCACTAGCGAGACTCAGCTTCTTGTATACAGTCCCCCAACACAGCCTCTCCAGAAACGCCTCGTACTCATATTATAGAGGTATAGGTACCGTACTTTCGCAAGGTTCCCAATGTAATGTCTGAGTAGGAAAGGCATTTTGCTTACCTAAAATTAACGATTTATGAAATAAATAAAAACTATTCAACAACAAAACATAATAAATAATGTAAGTACATCTGTAACATTGTGTATTCAAAACCGTTAACTGGGGCAAATATCTCACTGAGGCAACTATCTGGGTTTTACCCTAAAAAAATATAAAAACTGTTTCTAAAATATTGTAGTTGTTATAATGGTGATACTTAAACATTTTTCAAACTGAAATCATCGTTTTGTTACCTTAGGCACACAACTATGGAAAGCCATCGATTGGACCCAAAGAAGCCGAGAAGAACGTTAGAAACTTCACAGAAGAACAACTTAGGGCTGGTCAGGGGGTCATATCTCTCCAGTACGGATCTAACAAAGGGGCCAACCAAAGCGGGATCAACTTCGGAAATACAAGACACATGTAATATAATTTGCGACAGCAGACCATATGGTTTCGCGAGATAATCGGCTAATTCTAAGATGTACACTACGTTATTACAAATTATTTTTATCTTAGTTTTCGAATTTGTCTTTCGCTAGAAGCATAATTAATTCATTCGATTTTTTTCTCAAGTAACTGTAATCGTTTTTTTGCAAAGTCCTGTTCATTTCTCGAATAGGTTTTTCGTACTTAAATAAATTTTATCAGTAAGTAGTACTTATTCATTAGATCCCTACGAGTAGTTTCTGACATTATTCTTAGAATTAGCTATGGTAAAATTATAAGAAGATATTTTATTAGAATTATAATCATTGAAATGACAAATTGAAAATATTATTCGAATAAAATATTATATTTTTCATTCAGATTTAGTACTTAGTACTCAACTTTCGTCTTAGAAGACGTTGTAATGGACCATTCTGGCTGACGAGAGATCGTTTAATTTTGAATCTCTATTGACTTTTTTGAAAAGTATCCCTCAGTCATTACTTTTAATAACGTAGAACTTAGGCTTATAATAAACATCATTCCTGAGCCATTCCGATTTTTTTGGAATATATAATTTTGTTGTTTTAATGTTGAAATTAAAATGTGGTTTGTTTTAAGTATTTATATTCAAGGTTGATATCACCTTACATGTATTTTTTCTATTATTGATATTATGACTAATTTTGTTATGCGCCAATATCTTTAACAAAATTATACTCTACTTAAGATCAGTGAATTTATTTTTATAATGATTTAACTACTTATATGTATAGCAAATGTGCCTTAAAGCCTCTAAAGGGGTTTTAAAACGGTATTATCTGACGACAAAAACATTTGACTTCCTCTATTATTTATTATTTTATTGAAATAACATTATTGTAATGATCATTCCATATTTCGTAGTATGTTAGTATATGCACACTGTGATTAACGATTTTTACATATTATTTTATTACAATCTTGATTTAAGTACTTTTATTATGCTATTTAAAGTTATGTTTACTTGATGAGTAATATTAAGTTTGTAAGTTTCGTAAAGTTTCAGCTTTATGAAAGTACGTAGAATAAATAAGAAATAAACGATATTCTCGGGTGTTTTATTTAACATTGCTTGACATCATAAAAGGCGGTAGTAGCATGGAAGAAAGTATGAGCCAATATTTATTTCTGTCTCACTGGAAAATCTGTTTTGCTATTCCCCTGCATATATTTACATTTATACATCTCCATACTGAGGTCTCAATACATTTTTTGTTGAGATGCATCTTCAAAAGAGAGTGCCTCATCTGATATCCGTTTGTTTGGTCCGGTGGCCACCATGATAGCCTAGTAAATCTTTAGGCAGTAAGCAATGCAGAAGAGTATTGAAGTGATTTATTAATTTACATTGTGATCTCAAAATATCCCCACAAAGGAGATCATGGGAATTCGACTATAACAGCATCGCAGAGCCGACTGGCCTAGAAATTCTTGGGGAGCATTTTTACCGCAATCATATGATAATTTTTCAACTAAATCATATTGTGTCTGGTATGCCGAACACTTTGTTTAACTATAGTAATCCTTCGCTCTGCTCTGGATTCAAAAACACTGTCGCTTTAAATATAGTTCTTTGCTCCCTTGGTAAACAATCTACTATTGAAAATAAAAAATACATTAGGTGATAAGTCAATAATAATATTATACATATGTATATCGCCTGTCTCAAAAAAAACTTGTGACGTTAGTCAAGTGTGTAATTAATCAATGAAATAGTTTTACTTTTTGATATACTGGGTCCAAATATGAGTAATTGTTCGGAATCAAGGGCACGCGCCAGATTCACTCCAGTGGGTCGCCTCGCCTTGTCGCCTTTGAGCTCGCGTATTGAGAGGTCAGACCCCCTAGACAAGATGCCGTTCGATAATCGCTAACGCAATCGCTAAATGGACAATGTATGACATTTGACAATTGCGCTCGAAAGCTAAGCGACAGCTTATGTCAAATCGCATACATTTTCCTTCTAGCGATTGCGTTAGCGATTATCGAATAACGTCTTGTCTAGAGGGGCAGGTCGGTGACGGTGCGCACGAATGAAATTGCGTCCGACTCGCGGAAAGTTTGATTGCCTTATTTTATTGATCTGGGAGCTTGGCTGCCTGATTAGGGCCCCCTGTATAGTTCTTTGTCACGTCCATTCTATTGTAATCAAGTATTCCTAGAAGACATTCAAAGTCCGAGGCTGGGCTTTCACCACAGAGGGGCGCCCCTCTCTCCGCTGCTGTTAAGGTGATTTTCGGGACGCTAAAGTGAGTACTTTATGACATTTTTATTATGATTTCTTGCGTATTGTTTATGATCTTGTTATTTAAGAAAAGGAATAAGGCGAATTGAACTGGCAACTCAAGCTCCGTGTATCATGGATGAAAGTACACCCCGGAGTTTGGGTTACGGTTAAGGGCGAAGATTTCCGCCCCCTAAACGAACCGGCCGTGTGCAAAACAGTAATATAAAAATAGCCCTTTGTCAACTAGCCATAAAATTTGGTTGGTTCGAAATTCCAAATTCAATTTTATTTCAAGCTAGTACTAGTCCCGGCAAACGTCGTCCTGCCCGATTACAGCGCCACCAATGAGTCAATTTCATGTATAAACTCAAGCTACTGGACCTACCACAGAACACAGAAAGGTTCTGTGGGACCTACTCAAGCACACACAAAAAATTTCATAAAAATCGGTCGGGCCGTTTAAAAGTTTTTGCGAGACTAACACACAACGTTTTTCATTTTATAAGATTAGTGGGTCCGGCAGTAATTGTCCTGCCCGTTTCAATGCCACCAATTGTACGTATAAACCTTCCCTGAACCTATTCAAATATACACAGAAAATTTTGTAAGAATTGGTCAAGCCGTTTTTGAGTTTTAGCGAGACTAACACACAGCGTTTTATTTTTATATATAAGAAAGAAAAGTGGGCCCGGCAGACGTTGTCCTGTCCGATTACAGCGCCACCTACCGGGTTCAAACTTTACATTTAATAATAATAATAATAATAATAATAATAATCGTTTATTTCAGGCACAGTTCATGTTGTTACAACATAAAATAACCCATATTTACAGATAAAATTAAAATTAGATAAAATTATTTACAGATAAAATTAAAATCAAATTATAAATTAGAATTAAATTAAATTAAATGGAATTGCACAAATACAATACAAATAAAATAATAATAATAAAATTATACAAATGCTTATTAATTAATTTGAATAATTGAAATACGATTGAGAAATATTATCAGTGTAAAAGTCATATGTATAAAACAAGTCGAAAATATAAATGTCAGGATCAATATCATTATGTCACACACGAATAAATTAACGGTTTTTTTACATATTAATTATTTCTAGTAATATAGATAGTGAGTCATAGGTTTCAGTCAAACATATTTTATAAAGGCTACGTCATTGCGATATACAGTCAAATATAGTGCTTGTAAAATGTCATTATCAGAGCTATTTAAACGCTGGTGAAAAGAAAACTTCATTCGCCTCAAGACTGCAAAGAAGTCATCAACTCTACTCTCAGCAAACATACCAGACGCGCTGCACCTCCATGACAGACCGAACATTACTCTGAAGGAGTTATTATACTGTACACGAAGAGCGTTAAATGCACTCTTCGTGTAATTATTTCAGAGCTGACAGGTGTAGAGCGCCTGGCAGTATGCCTTAAATAGTGTCACCTTAACTGTATGAGAACACTGCCAGAACCGTCTAGCCAACATGTTGCTTTTTGCGGCAAGTGATCTACGTCGTCTCTCAAGATCATCATTGTCTTTTAAGGTGTCCGTAAGTATGTGCCCCAGATATTTAAACTTACTTACAACTTTAATGGGCGAGTTGTTCAGTGTGAGCGTCGGTACTCTGTCAGAGCTGCTGCCTGCTCTAAATACCATGGCTTCTGTCTTTTTCACGTCATACGTGAGACCGTGTTCGAGCGCGTAACGCTCACAGATAGCGAGCAGGCGGCGGAGCCCTCCGACCGAGGGGCTGAGCAGCACCATATCGTCCGCGTAGCTAAGATTGTTGACGCATTGCTCGTCGACATAACAGCCGGCCCTGGTGCCGCTCAGCTCCTCGATCAGATCGTTTACATATAGATTAAACAGCACTGGTGACGTCAGACCACCTTTCCTTACACCACGGTTCAGTTTATACGGATCCGAGAGTGACTCCCCCCATCTGACCTGATTATACTGGTTGTCATACCAAAACTTCAATAAGTTTGCGACTCTTGTAGGCACTTTTGTACTGTTCAGCTTTTTCCATAGTTTATCATACAAAATCGAATCAAAAGCTTTACTGAGGTCTAGAAAACAAGCATAAACAGTAGTTTTACGGTTCACATAGTACTTAACAGTATTTTTTAAAGCAAATATGGCCATGTCAGTGGATAGCTCGCTGCGAAACCCAAATTGAGAATGACATAGTGGTATATTGTTTTCACTCAAATGAACATTAAGCAATCGTTCAAATATTTTCGATAATATTGTTGCCAGTGATATAGGTCGGTAATTGCTACTATTAGAAACATCACCCGTACGATTTTTAACAATTGGAACTACAATAGTTTTCATAAAGTCCGGGGGCAAATATTTTGAACCTTTCTTGAACCTAATACACACAGAAAATTTCGTAGGAATCGGTCTAGCCGTTTTTGAGTTTTAGCGAGACTAAAACACAGCGTTTCATTTTATATAAAAGAGACGAAAGAAGAAGAAGAAAAAGAAAGAAGAAGAAGAAAAAGAAAGAAGATGAAGACTAGTGAGCCCGGCAGACGTTATCCTGCACGTTGTGGCCCTCTACAGAAATGTATGGTGCTTTCTTTTACAGTAGCTCCTACAAAGTAAGCAGCTACTGTAAAAGAAAGTATGTTTTTGGTTCCAACGACAGAACAAACTGCGTGGACGGCGGGAGGTGATCGTGGAAGTTGAATCAATCAAAAACCACATCAGAGCTAGCGGCAGGCTTCGGTGTAAATGATAAAACAATTTTAATTAACTTAAAACAAATTGGAAAAGTGAAAAAAGCTCGAGAAGTTGGTACCACATGGATTGAGTGAAGTCACCAACAAAATAATACGCATTGAGTGCTGCGTACCTACATTACTCAACAGGCACAATAGGTAATAACGAGAAAATTTGGAATCGGATCTTTACTTGTGATAAAAAATGGATTCTGTATTATAGTTGGGAATGCTCGTCACAGTGGCTCAGCCCAGGAGAAGTGGCCAAATACCCATTGTCCCAAGTGATTGTTCGATCAGGAATAGCTGCACTGTAAGTTCCTGGTCGGGAAGATGTGTCCCAGTCGCAGAACCCGACTCCGGTGGAATCCACATAGTAATCATCAAAATACCCCCTGAGAAACAAAAAGCTTAATTAGCTAAAAAAGGGAGAGACCACCGATAGTGGTGTCTCAAAGTCCAAATATCTACTATGCATTAGCAGGGACACCTTTGTGACACCGCATGCGGTGAACAGATCGCAACAATAGGTCGACTCCGTAGCAGGCGCACGACAGCTCCAAGGGAAGCGCAGAACGGGACCGCGAGAATGATCCGAACGCGGACCCGTCCCGCAGGCGGCGGTCGGGCAAAAGAAGGCGAACTTACGCCCTCCACCAACTGTCGCAGGGGTCGCAGTGACGGAGTGGGGCTCCCGTCACTCACACTAATGACCCTATGCTGAGGGAGTGTCTAAAGGCGTTCCATAGATACTCCCAACCCTGAAGAGGGACCCGGTGTGGCAGGGCAGCATTGCGCTCGACACACAAAGCGATTGCGAAAAGTACTCCTTGTGTGTCGAGAATGCGATTAGACGGAACCCCTCAGTATTTTTTAGATTGGCGGGGCGAGTCTCACATAACCGCAGGCGTACCCCACTCCATCTGCGGTAGATTGAAAATCTTTATTACTGGGTAAAAAAGCCACCTCCAAGGGAACGTCTGCACCGTGTTAGAAAAAAAAATTCTTAGCCTTCAAAAAATTTATTGATTATTTGCTTCCACAATTTTTTCGGCAATAGAATCAATGAACAACCTATGTATAAAACGGCGAACTACTATTGATGAAATACTTATTAATTTCTTAATATTTCTTTTTTTGCTTTACCTTTTCTGTAGTATATTGTAATTGATGGTAGTTCCTTAATTACATTTTATGCAGGTAGTCTGTATTTTATAATTATAAAATGTAGGTAATGTAATAACTGCAAGCATATAAATACAGTGTACTAATTAACCAATATTATTCGACAATATACCATCATCTACGAGTTGTGTCTTATTGCTGCCGATACCTTAGTGGCGACGAGGAAAATTGCAAGATGTCGTTCGGAAAAATCAACGAGTTTGACGTGAGCACCGGGAGCTGGACATCTTACGTGGAGCGACTGGAGATGTACCTGCGGGTGAACAAGGTGGAGAAGGAGTTGTGGCTTGCAACTTTGATAACGGCAGTTGGCGATGAGGCGTACGAGCTGCTGAGCAGTCTTGTGAGCCCGGTCAAACCAGCGGAGTTAACGTACACTGCCGCGGTGACGGCGTTGCGGGACCATCTGCAGCCTAGAACGTCAGTGGTAGCGGAACGCTACCGGTTTCGGCAGAGAAGACAGCGGAGCGACGAGAGTGTGGCGCAGTATGTCACGGAATTGAAGAAACTTACAAGATTTTGCGACTTTGGGAACTTTGCATGCTGTGAAGACGAGGAGGACGGAGCGTGGCCATTCAAATTTTGGTACCAGATCCGGACGTTGCGCGGCGTGTGGAGGTAGCGGGCACAGCGAAGAGACGTGCTGGTTCAGGGAGTTTGTATGCAGCCGGTGTAAGAGAACGGGGCACCTGAGACGTGTGTGCCCAAGCAAGTCTATTAGCAGTGGAGGCTGGAGGAAGGTGAACAATGTCGAGGCTGCTGGAGTTGATGAGACTTTGCACCGGGAAGAGTTGGAAGAGGAGCTACATCAACTCAGTTTGAACAGTTACAAACCGGTGAGTCTTCCAATTTCCATCGATGGAGTTAGGCTACACATGGAAGTAGATACTGGTTCCGCGGTTTCTTGTATAAGTAAAAAAACTTATAATAAATATTTTTCATCCAGACCAATAATTTCAAATAACGTTATTTTTAAATTTTATGACGGTAGTTGCATAAAACCTTTAGGAGTCATAAAACCGACAGTAAATTATAATAAAAAAAGTACCCGCTTGGAATTATTTGTAATAGATGGGGGTACTACGTCTTTGCTAGGTAGACATTGGCTAACAGAGTTGGGTATAAAAATACCTTTGTTTAAAAATTTCATGTGCGAATTAGGAGAACAAAGCAATTCCTGTACTGATAGGAATAACGATTTTGAAAATTTGATCAACAGGCATAAGGAGTTGTTCAGTGGTGGGCTCGGAAGGTTTACGGGGGGCAAGGCTCGACTGCGGGTGCGAGAAGGTGCAACCCCAGTGTTTTGTCGCGCGCGGCCGCTGCCCTACGCACTCCGGGACCGGGTGGATGCAGAGCTAGACACCATGCTTCGCGACGGTATCATTGAGCCAGTGGACTGTTCCGACTGGGCGACGCCCTTAGTACCGGTACGTAAAGCGGACGGAGGGTTACGAATTTGTGCAGACTATAAGGTTACATTGAATCCCGTTTTGCTGGTTGATAGGTATCCTTTGCCGAAAATAGCCGATGTTTAGTTAATTTAAATGGGGCGCAATTATTCTCGAAAATCGATTTGACACAAGCGTATAACCAAATCGAGTTGGACAGTTCGAAAGATTACACCGTAATTAATACTCATAGAGGTCTTTTTAAATATAACCGATTAGTGTTTGGGCTCTCTTCGAGTCCGGGAATTTTCCAGCGCATTATGTCACAGTTACTAGGCGATATTCCGGGGGTAGAAATTTTCCTGGATGACGTAATTATAGGGACTAAGGGATCGCGGGAGGAACATTTAGATACCCTAGGAAAAGTATTTGAACGCTTACAATCGCACGGTTTGAAACTAAAAAAAAAGTAAGTGCTCATTCTTAGTCGAAGAAGTAAAATATTTAGGCTACATTATATCAAGTAACGGTGTTAAGGTGGACAAGGACAAGGTCGCAGCTATCGCTGAAATACCTCGACCAGACAGTGTTACACAGTTACGGTCGTTTTTAGGCTTAGTAAATTTTTATGCCAAGTTGTACGTAATATTAGCACAATTCTATTTCCCTTATATGAGTTACTAAAAAAAGGCGTCGTGTGGAAGTGGTCAAAAGAATGTGAATACGCATTTGTTAAGATCAAGGAGATTTTGACTAGTGCGGAGGTACTGGCACACTATGATCCGAACAAACCGCTTACGTTGACTTGTGATGCCAGCGCTAGAGGCATCGGCGGCGTACTGACTCAGAGCACACGGTCCGGGCCCGGGGGGAGGAGCGCCCGGTCGTGTACGTGTCGCGCGCGCTCACCGACGCCGAAAAACATTACTCGCAAATAGATAGGGAAGCCTTAGCAATTGTATTTTGTTTGCAAAAACTTCATCAATATTTGTATGGAAGGCGTTTCACTCTTAGAACGGACCACAAACCGTTAGTGAGTATTTTTGGACCGAAAAATGGTATTCCAGCGATGGCGGCCAGTCGAATGCAACGCTGGGCTATCATAGTTTCTGCCTATAATTACGATATAGAATACGTTAATACTAAACTCAACGGAGCGGACGGGCTGTCGCGGCTGCCCGTCGCGCGCGCGTGTAGGGATGACTCACTCGATCCACCCGAGCAAACATACTTACATTTCGCTCAGAACGCGTTGCTATTGGATTATAATAAGATCAAAGAACAAACGTTGACAGATCCCTTGTTAAGCCGAGTTTTATTGTACATAAGGGATGGCTGGCCAGATAGGAATGAAATTAGAGAATTGCAGCCTTACTTCAATAGAAGGAAGGAGCTGTATGAGGAGCTGGGCTGTATCATGTGGGGTCATAGGGTTGTGATTCCGGACAGTTGTAGGAGTAGGGTGTTAGATGAGTTACATGAATCACACATGGGTATTAGCAAGACCAAGGCCATGGCCCGCAGCTACGTGTGGTGGGCCGGCGTCGACGAGGCGGTGGAGGAGCGGTGCGCGCGCTGCGCAGTGTGCGTGGCGGTGGCGGATGCGCCGCCGAGGCACGCCGTCTCAGCCTGGCCTTGGCCGGATAAACCATGGTCCCGGGTACATTTAGACTTTCTAGGGCCGATTCAGGATAAAATTTATTTAATATTAATTGATGCTAGAACTAAATGGATCGAAGTATTCCCCGTACCGAGTACAGCAGCTCGGTTTACCATCAGTAAACTAAGTGAAGTATTTTCTAGGTGGGGTTTGCCAAAACAATTGGTTACCGACAATGGCCCACCATTAACAAGTACAGATTTTTCCAATTTTACTCGTGGGAATGGCATTGAACATTTATTTTCGGCGCCTTATCACCCGGCTTCAAACGGTGCAGCAGAAAATGCTGTACGTACTGTTAAGCGAGCAATCCGAAAAGCGATACGTAACAAAGAGAACATTGATATGTTTTTAAATACATTCCTGATGCATTACAGAAACACTGTTCATTGTACAACCGGGGAAAGTCCGGCTACATTAATGTTAGGTAGACACTTCGCACGAAATTGGATTTACTTAGACCTGACAGGGACAAGTGGGTTCGAGAAGCACAAGCTCGGCAAAAGGGTACAGGGACCAAAGTAGATAGGTCTTTCGAGCACGGAGATGAGGTATGGCTACGCCAGTACCAGGGCGGGGACAAATGGATACCAGGCAAAGTAGTGGAAAGGCTAGGTACTACGGACTATAGATTGCTAGATTCAGTAGGAAAAGAAACACATAGACATATCGACCAGCTAAGACGGAGGTCTGCACGCAGTTCTTTAGGAGTTCCGTTACCCACTAGTGACGATAACCCTCCGGAAGCATTACAGTCACCGACGGAAAATAATAGTGCAGTCCAGCCCACGGCCGCTGGTCTAGCTCAGTCTAGCTCTCATATTTCCTCCCCGGACCCGGAGGAGAAAGGCGAGCAGAATAAATCACCTGCACCCTCTTTACCCGCAATCGAGTCTTCACCTGAGTTTTTCACCCCACCTCCATCCCGTTTAATCCGTACATGTCGATTGAATAAACCTGTGTCTTATAAGGAATAATAATTATGTTTTAGTTTGTGTAAATATTTGCTTTTCATTTATTTTAATGTTTATTTAATTCTTAGAACCATTATTGTTTTAAATTGTATTGGGATATTCAACATTGTATGTTATTTAGTCTCTGAGTTGATATTTGTTATTTTATAAGGTAGTATCACAGAATACTTAAAATTAGTAGGAGGGACTGTAGTATATTGTAATTGATGGTAGTTCCTTAATTACATTTTATGCAGGTAGTCTGTATTTTATAATTATAAAACGTAGGTAATGTAATAACTGCAAGCATATAAATACAGTGTACTAATTAACCAATATTATTCGACAATATACCATCATCTACGAGTTGTGTCTTATTGCTGCCAATACCTACCGATGTGTTTTTATAAAACACTAAATTCATAAGGACTTAATAGTAGGTCGCTTAATTATGTCAATAGTTTCATAAACATTTTCAATTTACATTTATTTTAACTTTTTGCATTGTAAAAATTTGTTTTTAAATATTATAATGGTGAAGAAGAAAATAGAACGCGATGATCAAGAGATATTTAGAAAGATAAGAGATCTGGAATAGTACTTACATTACGATATAAGTGCGGTATGTTGGTTATAACTTATGAGGCGGTATTTCATTTCATCGTAATAGAGCCGAATGTATATAACCTATACGCACGTATATCGTAAGACGTTTTTCAACACACTTGTGAGGAAATATAATAATAAACTGAATATTTTGATTAAATAACAAAAATCATTGTTAATTTGTAGATTCAATAACGATATTCGAAAAAAATAATTTGAAAAATCATTTGTTGATGCTTTTTATATTACCTCAAGCTTTTAAAAAATATGGCACGTTAGGTACTGCCACGGCCGGAAAGTGCAGAATTGACGGCCTTTGTGATGCGTACCTCGGGTCCTCGGCTATAACACACACGTGTTTTATGAGCTGCATTATGTATCTAAAGCCGGTGTAATTAGATCCATTTTACGAGCAAGTGTGTTGAAAAAGAAATTACGCGATTCATCAAAACCTCAGATGACGAAGGTTGGTTTATCACATTTTTTTTAAAATAAACTTTTTTTATTATTAACAAAATAACGCAATATTATAAGTTTTAATATTAGTAGAATAATTTCTTTAATCTACACTCATGTTTTAATATTCAAATTATGGTCTCAAAGGTGAACATAATAATGACATTATGTACATTTTAATCGACTTCACAAAAGGAAGAGGTTATCAATTCGACCGTATGTTGTTTGTTACCTCATACTTATAGCTCTGTCATTTATTATCACATTTAATATTCGCAGATGATTTGATAATCCTCTCGCCAACGAGTGAAGGCCTGCAAATAATGTTATTTGAACTAGATAGTGAAAGCCTAAAGGTGGGATTAGTCATGAACACACAAAAGACCAAAGCCAATTGGGAAGCAAGAACCTATCAGGATCAATAACAATCTAATCGACTATGTTGATGAATATGTACATATACCTAGGTCAAATAACTTCTCCTTTAGATCTTACCACAAAATAAATTGACAAACGTATTGGAAATGCTTGGAAACAATATTGGGGTTTGAAAGAAATTATGAAAAACAGTGAAACCAGGATAGCTATCAAACTAAAACTTTTTGATACCTGCATACTTCCGGTAGTAACTTATGGATGCCAAACTTGGGCACCCATACAAATTCACTATAAGAAAGAGCTCCATGGAAAAAAGTATGATAGGGATAAGACTGTCTGATAGAATAAAAATTGCAACCATTAAGAAACACACAAGAACAAAAGATGTCATAAAAACTATAAAAAAGTTGAAATGGAAGTGCCGGTCAGGCTACACAATCAGATAATGTGAAACATGGTCAAAATTAGTAATGAATTGGTTCACAAGTGACGTGAAGAGAAAACGAGGTAGACCATTTAGACGGCGGCAGGTTGACGACATCAAAGCCATAGCATGATCGCTTATAGCAAGGTTAAAATAATATTAAAACAGAGACACCGCTCTTGCTGCGTATAGCGCCATCCCGCTCTCAGGTCGGTTTTAATATTGTTTTCAGCGATCATGGTGAGGGGGCTGGTGGTACATGGACGACTGATGCAAAAGGCGCTACACAAGGTTGAGCGCTGGTGCAGGGAGACTTCCCTTAGCATCAATCCGAAGAAAACTGTGATTATACCATTCACAAAAAAGAGGAAGCTCAACAGCATGATAAATCACCTAAAACCTGGGGCCTCAAGCCCAAGATCCTCTATTGGATCTATAAAATAATGATACTTCCAATCGTCACTTACGGAAGTATAGTCTGGTGGCCCAGAACAGAGATGGTCACATGTAAGGGACTCCTAGAAAGAATCCAAAGACTGGCCTGTATGGCTGCAACGGGGGCTTTCATATCTACTCCTACGCCGGCCTTAGAGAGATTTCTCAATCTCGAACCACTGCATATTGCCATATACAGAGAGGCCATGAGTGCACTATACAGGCTCAACACCATGGGACTGTGGAACGTGAACTGGCCACGTACAAGACACGGGACTAAAACCTAAAGAAGAGATTCCATTGCTGGGCATGACCAGCGATAGAATGACACCTAAATACGTATTTAGGCGACTCTTCGAGGTTTTTATTCCAACAAGGGAAGAGTGGGATAAGGGGCTGGCATCCCCTTTGGGGGAACAGCATGATATGGTACACGGAGGGATCAAAAATGAAATCCGGTACAGGAGCAGGCATATACTGCAACAAAACGGAGATATCGGTCAGCATGGGCAAGCCGGCAACTGTGTTTCAAGCCGAAACATACGCTATCCTAGCCTGTGCACAAGAGAATCTGGACAGGGGTCGTAAAGGCTTGAATATCTACATTCTCAGTGATAGTCAAGCAACGCTTAAAGCGCTTTGTCACACAAGGTGGAATCCAAACTAGTGATGAACGCGATCGAAGTACTAAACAAATTGAGTAAAGCAAACACGGTTCGCCTAGTCTAGATACCAGGCCACAAAGGTTTCACTGGAAACGAAAAGGCTGACTATCTGGCAAGAAAGGGTTCGGAAACACCAATGGTGGGACCGGAACCATTTGTCGGAATCACTCCAAAACAGTCGGGACAGGCCTAAGAGCTCAATCACAAAGAAGGCACCAAGAAGAATGGGCCAACCATAAAGGAATGACACACGCCAAGCTCTTTATGGGCATGGATAACTGGCTCAAATTTACATTGAGCTCAAGCAGATCCCAGACCCGTCTAATGGCAGGTGCCTTAACCGGCCATTTTGGCACTAGAATCATGCTTACCCGGATGGGACATACCAGTTCCAAAATTTGTAGGGCCTGCAAAGAAGAAGAGGAGAGCATGGAGCACCTTCTGTGCCATTGTGATGCTCTTTCCTGCAGGAGATTAATGCTGACGGGAATGGGATACCCAAAACCGGAGGACTACAGGGCCATGCCACCGAGGGACATCATCAGGCTCATGAGCACGATTGACTGGACCGAAGGTGGTGATGGCTTTAAGGACTAAATATGGGGAAGCACAAAAGATCCACGATGGGTTGAAGTGCGAAGGCTCTCATGCTGAGCCACCCCTACATTAAGATAAGATAAGATACATGGACAAGAGTAGCTAACGATAGAGAGAAATGGCGATGTTGGGGGAGGCCTTTGTAAACTATTGACATACAGACAGGGAGTCGATGCATTATAATTTTATTTATTATTTCATTGCTACTGAAAAACTTTAATGTAAATAATACTGTCTAAATAAAGGCTATTATTATTATTATAACTACCGAGCTGATGGTGGAAGGATCCTTAATTTTTAGGAGTCTGAACTAATTCAGGAAAAATATTAAAATAAAAAAAATATTACACAAGAATAAAAACCGACTTCAAAAACACAAAAAGTCAAAAATAATATGAAAGTGCAAACAAAATTAGGTACATCTCTTATTTTGTAGTCGGTGCCAAAGAACTCACGAATACAAGTTGATTTTTTAATTACCAAAAAAATTTTGTGCGCTCGTTCACACAAGCAAACTGAAGAACTTTCACTATGGGACCATCTTTGAAATCGCAAAAAAATCAGCTGTTCCATACAAATGTTCAACATTCACTGAACCTAGATATACCAATGCTTTCGGAAATTTTATATGTGATTAACTACAATGATTAAAAATCGTATGAAATGCTAAAACATCCTGTATAACAATAAACCCCTGCGCAGTTAACAAAACTCGATGAAACTAATCACGCGCGTGCTTACCGAATCTTTATTGACTGACATAGGGGTTACGTTAAAAAAAAAAAAGATAAACCATATTAAATTTTTAGTCTATTATCTCATGAATTCAGTTGCATAATGCCGTAGAGCTATAAAGAACTAGACAGAACTGTGTAAATATTCTTCTTGGCAAATATTAATAGCAATTTGACTTGACTAAAATGTACATTTTACAAGTTAACAATGTTATAGTTTTACAATTCATACAGTTGAGAAAGCCTTTGAAAACGGATAACATCGCCGCTCGCGTAGTCATTCTATCTACCTAACTACACGTACCTACATGTGTTGCACTACCAGGTATTTACGTGTCACTTATTCTGAGGTGCTTACAATAGACTATTATTAAATTTAATTGTGTAATCTATTTTTTTTTTTATTGCAGAAAGTTGGCAAACAAGCAAACTGCCCACCTGATGGTAAGTGGTAACAGTCACCTATAATACATGTGGCTCTTGTGAGATTCGCAGCAAAACTGCAACCCCCACAAGAACCACAGTGTACGTTGCCAACTTGTGACACAATATGAAAAGTCACAGTACCCAGTAATTTCACTGCCATATAATTAAATAATTTTATCGGCATTCAAACAATCTTATCATAAAAATTACTCTAAAACATTGTTTCCAACAAATTAACAGAAATTCTGGCTAAAAAGGTTCATTACAGTAGTCAACAAAATATATCAATAAAACTTGCTTTAACAATACAGTGTATTACAGGGGACAGACGACCGATGCTTGGTATAATAAGTGCCGCAGTAGCTGAAACGTTGATAGGTAGGTATAAGACGCCTTTAACAATAATCAATAATCTTTTTTTGGCAATCATTTCTTCCAAATAATCATCTTCAAATACCTATCTAAATTAGGGTTTAACTCTAAGCAAAGTAATGTCTTTGGAAATCGTTAATAAAATTAAATATAGATAATATTATTATCTAATACCTATTTACCTTTAATTAAATTGGCGGAAAATACTCAAAAAATCCTGCCAAGCAAGAGTTGGAGTCGCGCACCAAGGTTTCCTTACAAATTGCTTACGGTTTTCACATTATTCCTTGAAATGTGCATTAACTAACACATTGCTTCTTGCTCTTGCCACTAGGTCAATATGAAGGAGCCTATAGGTTTTGAATTCCTTACGCCAAAATATGGGACATACGTAAACGGTCATATTTTTTGATGGCGTTCACTAACAAGTTTGTTTTGGTTTACAGCTGAAAGATACCGTAGACCCGAGTATTTATCATTTTCAGTGCGATATACAAGTTAATTTTTTAGTTAGGACAAAAATTTTGTGTGCTTGTTCAGACAAGCAAACTGAACAACTTTCACTATGGGACCAACTTCGAAATCGCAAAAAAAATCAGCTGTTCCATACAAATGTTCAACATTCACTGAACCTAAATGTATGGAACAGCTGATTTTTTTTGCGATTTCAAAGTTGGTGCCATAGTGAAAGTTGTTCAGTTTGCTTGTCTGAACAAGCACACAAAATTTTTGTCATAATTAAAAAATAGGGTTGTATATCTCTCTGGACGCCAGATTTTCTTTTATATTTCTTTGGCACTGTAATTCTATAGAAAGGCTAAACATTAGGGCTATGGCACGTATTCCTCGAAAAATCGGAGATACTATCTTTTAGTATGGTATACACGCCCATCTAATTAATGTCCCATACAAAAAGTTGTTGCATCTGAGCACTAGAATCAGCCCCTGGGAGGTTGTTGATGGTTTAAAAATTACCCTGTACCTATAGTATATTCAGGATAAGAAAGTTTCCGTGACAGCATGTCGATTCTGTAAAATTCGAATAGCTCGCACCTCACTTCGATATTCACGCTCACTTCGCATAAGATACAAGATACCCTTACATAGTCATTATCACGAGTTAGTAGCGATAAAATTCTAATAAATACCTCAGAACTAGTTTTTATCACCTTCAGAAATAATTTTAAATGTATTTTTAAACTATGATAATAAACTTTGCCTGTTTTCACTCACAAAATAGCAACGTTTTATTTGACACTTTGTTTCGAGTTCGTGTGCGAAGTGAGCTTCGAAGTGATAAAGGAATTCCCTTTACGGAATGCCATTTCATACGTCATCCCATATTTATAATGTCAAAATCGGTCACTAGTTCCACTCGCTGCCACGCTCGCAAGTGTAGCGCTGTAGCACAGATTACTAACTTTCAAATCTACATTCGAATTTTGAGAATGCCAATCTAAGAACTCACTGCGGAATCAGATTCGAAGTTTAAAGTGAGGTTTTACAGAATCACACTACAGAGGTCGAAGATTTCCGTTTCATGCATACTAGTTTCCGTGATGTTTGAAATGAAAAATGTTATGTTTTGAAAATGTAACTTTCAACACACTTGCTCGTAAAGTGGGTCTTATTACCTTGAGTTTAGACCCGTTATTCAGCATATTAAACACGAGTGCTTTTCACTTTACATAAACGCACAAGTGCGGTAATCTTAACACAACAAATTTTAATTTGTTCAAGATTGCAAAGTAAATGTATGTCCAGTACGCATTCTTAATTGCGCTTAAGGCGCATAGTGCTCTCAATGACCTTGCGTCGATCGTCCCGCACTGATTACATAGGAGTGAGTGAGTGAGAGTGAGGGGAATATTCAAGCAAACCTTTACGCGTAAGATGAATTATTTCAATAAAAAATTAATAAAAGCGAATAAGAAAAATCTAAAAAGACCATCCCCTAGAATATTGTTCACTTTATTTATTGAAATCGAAAGTATGTGATTTAACCTAATATTTACGAAGCGATTAGGTTTATAGTTTTAAAATCGAGGCATGTTTGGGTCGCATTTTAACCAAGTTTTAATTAATTTATCAAAAAACTAAAAAGACCATCCTCTAAAGAATGCGTTGAATAATAACATATCTTTTTTAAAGATTTTTTTATTCAATATTTATGAAGAGAACCGGTTTTTTCTGCAGTGATTTTTTATGATTGACGTTACTATGCGCCTTAATACATTTTTTTAACACGACTTTATGCGGCTGCCAATTGGAAACAAATGAACAGCCTACTACTGGTTACTTAAATATTAAATTAACAACGACATTTAAACACAAACATTTAAAAACAATAATAAAAAACTATAAATAAAATAAATTATTAAAAATTCACACAAACTTGTTTTTTAAAAACTAAAATATTCATAAATATAAAGGTTTATTTAGTTTTGAAATTTGGCTGTTTGGCCCTTTTTTGTTGGCTGTATGAAGAGTTTAGCCATGCCCGGGCGTAGTTACTACGTTTCCTTATCATTGTTTATTTTTGTTGAAATAAGTTTGTTACAAGCTCTCTTTTTATGTTTCTTGCACCGCCTCAAATTTTTCTGCCCTGCCCTCACGGTTGACTGGTAGAGAATGCATTAAGGCATTAAGTCCGCCTATTGTACCATATTTATTGTGCAATAAAGTGTAAATAAATAAATAATTGATTATCTACAAATATGTCAAGTCCAAGTGAAGAAGAATCCATATTATTAACTCCGCCGGAAATAATTATGGCGGCGCAAAACGCGAGTAATAGTTTGTTGCCGCCAAAGTCAAAGGATAAATACTTGGCGGCATACGATACTTTCATGCAGTGGAAGATTGATAAAAAGCGCAGTCATTTTCAGAAAAATATTAATACCACAAGATCTTTTATTTTCCTCACAAGTGTGTTGAAAACCGTCGTATGATACACGCGCGCATTGGTCATTGCGTACGAGGCGACAAGAAAGCAGAGTACGACCGACATAGCGCGCTCGTATCATAATGTACTATTATCTCTTTAGGTTATTTTTATCAAAAAAATACAATAATTAATTCCACATTAAATAAAAACAAGAATATCAGTCCAGATAAATAAATTTATAATTCTGAAAAACAAAAACATGAATAAGTTAAAGAAAGGATGACTGAATTTTATTTTACATAAATCAACAGCTTCTGCTTTAATTTCTTCTCTAATGAAACCAGGCGTTAAATTAATCAATATCTGAGATTCTACAACTCGAAAAAAACAAATGAAGATCGGATTGCCGCTTTCCCGCCTATTTTTTTTTTTTTTGTATGACCGGCCATCTATTTAGCCATTATTTTTTATTTTCATCATTGAAAAAAAGCAAATATTTGCCCAAATCTATGTTATTTTAAAGAATTCATTGAAAGTAGGTATATTATAATAAAGTGCCTGACGATGATGTATCGAAACCGGTCGCAATAACTTTTTTTTTATGGTATGGACGTATCACCTGATGGTAAGTGATTACCGTCGCCTGCCCGACGTCGGACACCCGCAACCCCAGAAGAGTTACAAGTGCGTTGCCGGCCTTTGAGGAAGGAATACGCTCTTTTTTTGAAAGTTTGAAGGTGGTATCGGTCCGGAAATACCGCAGGCGACAATTCGTTCCAAAGTTTGACTGTGCGAGGCAGGAAACTACGGGAGAATCGCACAGTTGTGGACTGCCAACCATCTAAGTGATGGGCATGGATTTTTTGTCGCGTGGAACGATGGCGGAAAGAGGCGGCAGGTATAAGTCCGAACAATTCCTCGGAGCATTCCCCGTGATAAATGCGATAGAAGATGCATAGCGAGGCGACATCTCTACGCAGCGCCAAAGTATCAAGCCGATTTGATATTTCCAGGCAGTCGACGATTCGAGTCGCTCTCCGTTGAATGCGGTCCAGTGGGAGAAGCTGGTATTGGGGTGCCCCAGCCCAAGATGAGAACAGTATATAGTAAGGCCGAACCTGTGCCTTACAAAGCTGAAGGCGGTGCGCCGGAGTGAAATACTGTCTCGATCTATTGAGCACACCAAGCTTCTTAGAAGCTAATTTAGCCTTACCCTCTAAGTGGCCACGGAACTGGACTTCGCTCGTTATGTCGACACCAAGGATCTCAATATTGGCTGAGACAGTTAGGGGGATGCTCTGAAAGCGAGGAGATACGACAAATGGCATTTTCTTTGCGGTGAACGCGCAAACCTGTGTCTTTGTAGGTGTTAAGTCTGGAGCTTGAGGTAGGAAATAATAACACGTCTGAGTTGAACGGCTTCTATTGCGAGACAAAGTCATTACAAAACTGTGCGTATATATAAAGGTTTGTAAATTAACAATTACCGACATTATAAATTATGCATAATATTTATGTACCCGATTACAAATAAATATAAATTATACCCACATACATCACACCTCCCAACTAAAATGTAACACTGAGTCTAAATAACAATACAAAAAGAAAACACTAAATACTAAAATTACAATAAAAAAAACAATTAAAATAAAAAGGAAAATTTATTAATAATCTATGCCGTAGCGCAGTACGGGCAGGCCCCCGTCACTCGCGCAATGCAGCGTTATAAATACCTACCGCTAAGTAGCGCGCCGGCGCGCCGACCGACAGAGGGCCGCCGCCACCCGCCGCACCGCACGCGAGACTTTTATTATTATTACTTTGAATCTTGTATATTTTTTTCATATTTTTTTTATTATATTGTTTCTTTTCGTTCATTTTATTGCTTTTTTATTATTATATTAATTTAGTTTTTGATTTCTTTTAGTTTTTTATCAATTATTTTTTTTTATTTATATTTTTCTTTTCAGAACTAAAAATGGGATTTTTATACCTAAATTGAATAATTTTCCGAAAATTTTCAGTTAAATGTTGATACGAAAAAAGTTCCACTTGCATTGTGGTTTTACAAAACCACACAATAATTTTAATTTTTTAAACTTGATTAAAAATACGGTGGTTCATTACTATGATTCATTACTATGGTTCATTACTACCGCTATTGGATGTCGTTGTTAAAAGACAAATAAATAATTTGATTTTTTTTTCATAGTCGAAATTCGAAGTAATTCGAACTAATTAGATAGTAATTCGTCGCCATTGTAACAATCTTCAGTCCTCAGCCTAGTTCCTCACTTGCTGAGGAGTTCAGGTTGAGCTCACTTTCATCTTAGACGTTTTCGTCACTTATCATCGGCTAAGATGAAAGCCAACAGCTTCCCTGTTGTTTGTATAAAAAAATGGCAGCCTGCTTGATTGCCTACTTAGTTTTATAAAAAAATAATAAAGTCTCGATGAACCGGTTATTTGATTCGTTACAAAAAAAATATTCCACATTACTCCTGTTTTTAAAAGATTGCCTATTTATCACAATTATTCATACGATTCAGGATATTTTCGATAGTAAAATTGAATAACCGTGAGTTCAAACATGAAAAAAAAACATCGATCATGTATTTTTCATAATAATTCGTAATTTTTTTAATCGCTTGTAATTTGACAAATGAATAAAATCAATGAAGAAAAAATTTCGCCATGGGCGGGATTAGTATTTTTTTAATAATTTGTATTTTTTATAATTTTTAAATATATTAATGACGATAAAATAATATTCTATTCTCTTATTTTTTAACAAATACTATTTTAAATTTTTAAATATATGCGCACTGCCAATTTAGAAGTAGATTATGAAGAATAATGTAATGATTAAAACCAATCATGTATTTTACCATATTCTTGCAAATAAAGTAAGTACTATTATTACTATCATTTTATAAAATTAAAGCACATTTGAGTCGGGAGCTTTCCTCGCAATAACTTTATTTCATTATAATCCTACGTATATTAATAAAATAATAACATTAAAGTTTTACTTTAGCTATTTTGTTTATGTTCTTTGTACAACCCTTAAGTTTTCGCTCGATGACGCAATCACGCGGTGTACGCGGGAATCTCGACTCTCGGCGCGCGTTCATAGAGACCTTTTCTTCTTGCAGCGACTTTTGTCTGTCGGTTTTGGCTATTATTATTACAACGATTCGAGCGTTTCTATGGGAGTGATGTATCTGTTACGTAGTAACTATTATCTAATCTGTGGTACGGGCTTACGAATTCGTCGTGAGCGATTCACGGGCATACTCAGTGGATCAGAAGAATCAGACGCATTCACGGTTTTTGGCTCCGATTCCTCACAGTTACTTCCTACAGCAGGTATTGACTCTGCCACATCCCCATTGCCATCTACAACGGGTGCGTTTGACGCTGCTACGTCACCCTCACTATCCATACTAATCAGACTTTCCGACTCTTCGCTATTTGCACCGGAAGGACAAGGGACACTCGACATTCTTGAACGACGTCTAATCTGATCTATATGTCGAGGCATTAGTCGACCGTCACCGCTATCCACTAAATACCTACTTCTACCTTGATTGTTTGCTACTATACCTTTTAACCATTTGTCTGGTTGACGGAAACTCCTAGCCCACACAGATTCGCCCGGCGCGAGGTTGCGCAGTACGCCACCTGCGTGCTGTTGCTGACTACGCTGTGCGTGGCTCACGCTCCGCTCTCTAGCGCTTGTGCTACGCAACAGGTCTAGCCTCGAACGCAGTGGACGTCGCTGCAAGAGCATAGCGGGCGTCTCGCCTGTACTGCTATGAATACTATTCCTATAGCTCAATAAAAATGTTTGCAAGGCACAATCGATGTCAACCGAATCCCTATTAGCTTTTTTAACGACTCGCTTACATATCTTCACGGCGTTCTCTGCTGCGCCATTTGATGAAGGATGATAAGCGGGTGAAAATGATTGCCGAATGCCATTATTTATTAAAAAGTTTTGAAACTCTGAACTAGTGAACGGAGGCCCCTGATCCGACACTACCTCTATAGGCAGTCCAAATCGAGCGAATGTGGTTCTCAGTACCTTAATTACTGTCACCGCATTCGTCCTAGGCATGTCAAAGACCTCAATCCATTTCGAACTGGCATCAACTAATATTAAATATGTTTTCCCATTAAATGGCCCAAGAAAATCAATGTGAATCCTACTCCACGGTTGTATGTGATAAGGCCAGGGTTGTGGCGGTGCATGGGGCGGGGCAGGTGCCTCCGCCGCGCACGTCTCGCACTGCCTGCACAGTGTTTCTACATCTGCGTCTATGTTCGGCCACCATACGTAGCTACGAGCTAAAGATTTTGTCTTTACTATACCCATGTGACCACTATGTAATTGCATCAATATTTTATCTTTTAAACTTTCTGGAATAATTAACCAATACCATAAGAATAACTAATAATACGAGTATAGAAGCGAAACTCCCGGCCGTCGAGCGCTCAATGCCACGTTATTTACCTACCGTTTGATTTCCGTTGAACGGAATCGCCAGTCAAGGCGCGCACCGTGTGTTTCAGGTACCTTGTGAATGTTTTCCTATTGATTACCTGATTAAGCTTTTTATAAGAATGCGTATTTACTACGTGCTGAAGTTTAATAACCGAAACTTCAAATCATCTACAAAAACGCCATCTTTTATAAATATCAGACATTTGTAAAGATTTCTGTTGAATTGAAACCTTTTAAATAAAAATGATTGAATACTTTAAAATTATTTTTATTACCCTAGATACAGATACCGTTTTAATCGTAATATTCATTACAAGTCAAAGCTAATACAATATAATGTATCGAGTTTCTAAAGCTGTCATTGTAGTGCAATTTTGAAACTCTGTAAGTATGGGATTTTTTTTGTCAAGTCGGGAATAATTTGAATTATGAGAAACTTTGGTACTGCTATATATATTTTTATCGACCTTTGTCACTGTTCCATATAAAATTTAAATACAATCGAGGACACGACGACTCGACGACACGGTTAGCGCAGAGGTCGAGTGATCACCTACTGTGCAACGGGTCGCGGGTTCGATTCCCGCATGGGACAGATATTTTGTATGGCCTACAGAAATTTGTTCCGGTCTGGGCGTATGTGCATGTGATATTCTATGTTTGTAACTGCACCCACGACACAAAAGAAAATCCTAGTGTGGGGCGACGTTTTTAAAAAAAGAAAAAAAAATCAATACTTGATTAAAATTATGAAACAACAGATTTTTTTTCAAGTGAAAATGTTGGTCTGATAGTAAAAAGTGAGCTTAGGTTTCATCAGTGCTCGAACTGAACATTTTTACGAGACGGAACGCTAGGCCTGAACATTTTTACGAGACGGAACGCTAGGCCGCTATTCGCTATTCCGCCGTATTCCACGAGACGGAACGGTAACTTCATAAATTTTCACGAACCGGAACGGCGTTCCGGCGTGTTCCTGCTCAATTCGAGCACTGGGTTTCATCCATTAGTACATTCATAACTGCAACTCTTGGACTATAAACGTAGGTACGATACCTAAATTACAAACCATTTTTGTACATCGAAATTCGAAACATTTTAATGATTTTGTTCTCGAAGTGTAGGGGTTATGCTCAATTAATCAAAAATAGGCAGGTTCTTATAACTACGGAATCAAAAAAACTAAAAATGTGCGTACTATTGCTAAAGATAGTCGCTCGCTCGCTACACTTGAAGTACAAAATCAATAAGACTAGGTGTTTGCTCAGTTTCTCATTTAATGTAAAATATGCAGGTACCTATATAAAAAATATTGTAGTGGTAACCATACGTCCATGTGGTAACCCTAGCGGCGTCCGCAGACTACTGCGGGGCGTTACAGGGGGAAGGGCGCTGTAGGTATGCAAATAGCGGCATTTGGCGCACCCACAAAGGAGATTCGCTTCTATACTGTATTAGTTATTCTTATGCCAATACCCCCACATGAGACACTCGCGTTCTAAATACAATTCATTTCTTTTATTGAAAAAATGTTTAATCGATTCATCGCTACACTTACTTGGCCAGCCTGATTGTACATACAGCATAATACGGTTAAGTAAGTTATCTTTGGACGTAGCCTTCCGGACATCATCGTGTGTTACTGGTAGAAATTGTTCGACAAAGTTCATGTATGTTACTTCCTTAGGTACTCGAGACTCGAATTCCGCCTGTAGCAATCGAGATAAAGCATCAGCACAGATTTTTTTGATGCAACATATTCTATGTTATACGTGTACCCTGATAACAAAACAGCCCATCTCTGCAACCGAGATGCGGCCATCACGGGTATACCTACTTTGCTACCAAAAATATACGTCAAAGGCTTGTGATCGGTCCTGAGTGTAAAGCTACGACCATACAAATATTGGTGAAATTTTCTAACGCCAAATACAATAGCTAAAGCTTCTTTATCTATTTGTGCGTACGCTCGCTCGGCCGTGGTAAGAGACCGAGACGCGTACGCCACCGGCCGTTCGCCGTCTGGTGTTATGTGAGATATAACCGCCCCTACCCCCACACAGCTCGCATCTGCTGTTAAAATCAAAGGTTGTTCTAACGAGTAGTGTACTAGCACTTCACTAGAAGCTAAGCTCCGTTTGATGGAAGTAAAGGCTGTGTCACACTCTTTACTCCACACAAATTTTATATTACTGCGCAATAAATTATATAATGGTGCCATAATTGTACTAACGTTTTTAATGAACTTTGAATAATACATAACCATGCCGATAAAAGCCCGTAGTTCTGAAACGTTTGCGGGAGGTCGGGTATATAAAATGGCCTTGACCTTGTCCTCGCAAGTGCGCACCCCATTTTTGTCTATAACATGTCCTAAATAATTAATACTATCTTCAAAGAAAGCACACTTTTCTCTTTTTACTCTTAGTCCATGAATCCGCAGACGTTCAAAAACCTTATGCAAATTATCCAAGTGATCCCGGGCCCCTCGCCCGGATATTATAATATCATCCAGGAACACTCCTACGTATGGTATATCAGCAAACAATTGTTCCAGGCGCTTTTGAAAAATACCTGGACTAGACGACAAGCCAAACACGAGTCTATTATACATAAACAAGCCTTTGTGTGTATTTATAACTGTATATTTTTTTGAATCGTCTAATTCAAATTGTGCGTACGCCTGCGACAAATCTATTTTGCTAAATTTTTCACCGCCGTGCAAACGTGCTAACAAATCTTCAACTTTGGGTAGCGGATAACGGTCGACCTCTATGACCTTATTTAAAGTTAACTTATAATCAGCGCAAATTCTTATATTACCGTCCTTCTTGACTACCGGTACAATAGGCGTGGCCCAGTCGGAGCGGTCTACGGGAGTGAGGATGCCGCTGGCGTACGCAGTGCGTACGCCAGCGGCCGCGCGCGCATAAATACGGGCCGCGCGCCCTCACGAACGTGAATGCTAACCCGGCCGCCCGTGAATCGCCCCAGACCCTCCGCGAACACATCACAGTATCTGGAACTAAAATTATTTATATTAAAACTATGACTTACATTATTCATACATTCGAACTTTGGCAGTTGCACATTCAACTCCATGAGCCACTGTCTTCCCAACAAAGATGTTTTCGCATCTTTTATAATGTATAAATCTATTTTTTTTCTACTATTACTGTAGACAACTAAGGGTTCAATAAGGCCTACGGGTTTAATTAGCTCCCCGGTGTAGTACCTCAACTGCAAGTTTGATTCTTTAATTTGTAAGTTTTTAAACAATTTTTTATATAACTCGAAACTTATACAAGACACGGCGCTTCCCGTGTCACACTCCATCTCAACATTGTGACCGTTTATATTAAGGGTAATCATGATAGGATGATATTGCTTAACAGACAACTGATTTAATGTTTGTATAAGTACCTCATCGCTGTCCGCATCATTGGTCGTGTCCTTTTCAGCGGCTGGCACCCCGTCGATGTTGTAGTGTCCCGTCAGGTTGGGACAGACCCGCCGCAAATGCCCTTGCCTATTGCACACTCTGCACACGTAGCGGGCAAACTGGCACCGCGCCACGTCGTGGTTCGCGCCACACGCCCGACATTGATGCTGGCCGGCGGCGTTCGCTCGCGCCTGCTGGCCGAGCGCCGACCGCCCGCGGGCCGCCACCGTCGGCATCGTATGGCCGCTGACCTTCACGCGCCGTGTGCGGCCACGGGGCCCGCCGTCGCTGCCACCGCGCCCTTCCGCCGTCGACGCCGGCCCTCCATCTCGCCACGATCCCGCTATTGCCTGACACGATGCCGCCATGTCGCCGCTGGCCGCGACGGTCCGACCTTCCACCGCCGCCGCGTCCTTCTCCGCCGCTTCCATGCTTACAGCCAGGGAGTAAGCTTTTCCGAAATCTATCTTGTCTTCGGTAAACAAGCGCTGCCGTATCGTCTCGCTGCTGATCCCGCAAACTAGTTGGTCACGTATACTTTCTTCTAACCAACCCTCAAATTCACAGGTTTTCGACATTTTCTTCAAGACGGCCACATACTCAGAAATAGTTTCTTGACTACCCTGCTTCCTGTGTCGAAACTTGTACCTTTCGGACAATATACTAGGCTTCGGTTGAAGATACCTTTCCAGAATTTCCGTTAGCTGTTTGAAAGATTTGGTCGTAGGTTTCTCGGGAGTGCATAGGTTCACTAACAGCTCGTAACACTCTGCTCCCATCACTGTAATTAGCGTCGGTGCTTGTCGTTCTGCGCTGATGTCGTTGACAACAAAATATTGTTCCAGCCGTTCGACATACATTTTCCAATTCTCCGTGCGCACGTTGAATTCTGGTATTCTTCCGACCGACATCTCTTCTTTTTTTTTACACTTTCTGACTGGTTCGTGATTATTCTCGTCGCCACTGTTAAGTCTGGAGCTTGAGGTAGGAAATAATAACACGTCTGAGTTGAACGGCTTCTATTGCGAGACAAAGACATTACGAAACTGTGCGTATATATAAAGGTTTGTAAATTAACAATTACCGACATTATAAATTATGCATAATATTTATGTACCCGATTACAAATAAATATAAATTATACCCACATACATCACAGTAGGGTTGAAATGAACGAAATTAAGTCGACCCCAGTTAGAGACTTTCTCTAATGAAGATTCAATTTCGGACACAAGTTTATTCCGGCACTCAATGACGTTTTCCCGAGAAATGTTCGCACGGCCGTTATAGAAGGTGCCTTTCGTGCTGTCGTCTGCATAACAATGAATGCCGCTGATTTGCAGCATATCATTGATATGCAGAAGGAATAGTGTAGGTAATAGCACACATCCTTGGGGAACACCAGCATTTAAAGACAGTGAGTCTGAGCATTCGCCATCAATTAAGACCTTGATGCTTCTGTCTGCTAAAAAACTAGTGACCCATCTACATAATTTCTCGGGAAGCCCATATGAAGGAAGTTTTGAGAGAAGCGCTTTGTGCCAAACCCGATCAAAGGCCTTCGCGATGTCCAAACTAACTGCCAGTGCCTCCCCCTTCGTTTCAATTGCCTCTGCCCAATGATGAGTCAAGTAAACTAGAAGATCACCAGTAGAGCGACCCCTACGGAAGCCGTATTGTTGATCACTGAGCAGCTGGTGATCCTCTAGGTACCGAAGGAGCTGGCGGTTGATAATTGATTCCATTATCTTTGAAAACAAAGGGGTTATAGCTATCGGCCTGTAGTTGGACGGATTCGAGCGGTCACCTTTCTAAGGGATCGGATGCACTAAAGCTGTCTTCCACGAGGTTGGGACTACGCCAGATGAATAAGAGAGCCGAAATAGACGCGTTAAAACCGGTGCCAGCTCTGGAGCGCACGTCTTTAGCACGATAGGAGGGATACCATCGGGCCCACTCGACTTATGGATATCCAGGGCGAATAGTGCTCGACGCACTGAGCTTTGGTGGAATCGAATATCTGGCATAAAGCCCTTGCACCGCGGTATGGTAGGCGGTTCCTGTCCCCCGTCATCCAAAGTCGAGTTGGATGCAAAGAGTTTCCCAAAAAGATCGGCTTTCTCTTTTGCATCATGGGCTAACGATGTATTATCCTTGTGCAATGGTGGAAAGGATGGCATGCAGAAATTTCCCTGTGTAGCTTTGGCGAGAGACCAGAACGCACGAGTCCCCGAAGGAAGACGTTCTAGTTTCTCGCTAATTCTACTGATGTGCTCCGACTTCGCTCTTGCAATGTCTCTTTTGAAGGATCTGGAGGCAAAGTTATACTGCTTTTTTAAAGCGCTGGTATTTTCATCTCGAGACGTCACCGCGTTTGCCCAGGCTTGTTAGGTTTCCTGCTTCCAGCGAGAAGCCTTTTTGGAAGATTGACCAAACCAAGGTTGGAACCTGCCACCAATGGGGACAACTGAGGATGGAACTTAAATATAATAAAGATTCAAGTGGAACAAGTGTAATTAGTGTTTTTATTGGAGGTTGACCGTAAATAGTTTATAATCCATGACATCGTTTTGAATCGTCTGTCTAAGTTGGTTCCATGACAACGCTATAACAATTGCCTAATGTTTGAAATAATGTTGTAAATATATCTTGAGTGAATAAAATTAAGTAAATTGCTGATTCTGTGCGTTTTAGTGCTCTGCTGCCTATCTAGGAACCTATGATAAACCTACAGGTTATGGGCATGCAATAATTTAAATTATTCACTTGGTTATTTGATTCGAGTTTGTGAAGTCATGGGTGAAAATTCGTCAATGCAAGGGTCATTTGGCATCCCGAAACTCAAGGGGACTGCTGATTTCCCTAATTGGAAATTCATGGTTCGCAATTATTTAGAGAACAAAGATTGGTGGAAAGTAATTGCAAATGAGACAATTGACCTGACTGACGACAAACATGCTGATGTAGATCGCAAAGCGAGAACCACGCTATGTCTGCTGCTGGAGCCTCCATGCTTTATGCACGTATATAACGCAAAAACAGCAAAGAGCGTATGGAAAAATCTTTGTCAGGCATATGAAGACAAAGGATGGGGTCGGCGAATCATGTTACAATGACAACTGTGGCAATCGAAGCTTGAAGACTTTGAGTCTATGGATAAGTACATTTCGAATGTAGTATACCTATCGCAGCAGTTAGCAGACATTGATGCTAAGATTTCTGATGATTGGATTGTATCTATACTATTAAGTGGCCTGACGGCAGACTACAACCCACTGATAATGGCTGTAGATAACAATGGAACAGAAGTCAGTCTAGAGCAGATTAAGTCGAAGTTGCTGCAAGAGGCGGATAGACAGAAAGGTCAAACTAGTTCAAGCGATGCACAAGCCCTAATGACGAAGAAAGCACCACATTTTATGAGCTCCTACAACAAAAACTTCGAAAAGAAGCATAGGTTTGTGTACAAGTGCTTTAAATGCCATAAACAAGGGCACAAGGCTTCAGAGTGCAAAGAGAAGAAACAGAATGCTTCAGCGAACTATGCAGAAGAAGTCTGTATGAATGCAGGTAATAAGACTTCCAAAAGAAAAAGTTGGTACGTAGATAGTGGCTGTACGAATGACATGACCCACGACTTGACTATATTATCTTCTTACAGTGAGTCAAGTACGAGCAAAATAAAAGTGGCGAATGGAGAAGAGTTACAAGTTCATGGCAAAGGAAAAGCTGAGCCTAATGTTGGCAATAATGAAAAACTACCATTAGAAAATGTTTTACATGTTCCGGGCCTGTCCATGAATTTAATTTCCGTAAGCAAGCTAACTGAAAATAATTATACTGTTAATTTTGACAAAGAAGGCTGCACTATCAAAAGAAATGACAATGACAAAGTAGTTGCAACATGTCAAAAAGTTGAAGGAATTTACGTATTAAAAGAAAAAGTGAATTGTTTTGTCAACTTGACATATTTGAATAATTCTTTGACAAATATATGGCATAAAAGTTTAGCACATTTAAACCAAAATTACATGGAAATTTTAAAGAAACTTGTAACTGGATTCCAATTAAAAATGAGTGATAATACCGAGCCTTGTGTACCGTGCATTCAAGGAAAGACGAGTAAAAGTACATTTAAAAACAAAGGGACGAGAGCGCATGACGTTTTAGAATTGGTGCATACGGATCTATGTGGCCCAATGGAAGAGCCTTCATTTAATGGATCGAGGTACATTTTATTGTTTATAGATGATTTTACTCGTAAAACCCACGTTTACTTTCTACGAAATAAAAGTCAAACTTTTAAGATATTTTGCATTTATAAGGCGGAGGTAGAGAAAGAAACGAATAAATCGATAAAATGTTTACGATCCGATAATGGAACTGAATTTTGTAACCATATTTTTGCTAATTATTTACAATCATCTGGTATAAAACACCAAACAACTGCACCTTATACACCAGAACAGAATGGAGTGGCCGAAAGGGCAAACAGAACGATCGTAGAAAAGGTGAGAGCACTTTTGTATGAAGCGAGCTTGAGTAAAAAGTTCTGGGCAGAAGCTGCCAATACTGTTTTTTATTTTAAAAATCGAAGTCCAACAAAGGCTGTCAGTAATGTAGTACCTGAGGAACTATGGTCCAACAGGAAAATTGATTTGAGTCATCTGAAAGTTTTTGGTTGTTTAGCTTATGGTCTGATACCTAAACAAAAGAGACAAAAACTTGATATGAAAACAACGGAAGCCATGATCTTCGTCGGATATCCTACACACACGAAAGGTTATCGGCTTATGGATCCAAAAACAAATAAGATCTATGTATATCGTGATGTCAAATTTTTAGAGAATGTTTTTCCTGGAGACGACGCCACTGAAGTGACGAAAAACACAATTGTTCCTGTATGTTGCGAGGAGCAACAATTAGAATATGTACCCTGTACTAGACCTGAAAATAGTGATATATCAGGGAATACCGAGAATATTGAGACGATGACAGAACCTCAACGAGATGTAGTTGAAGAGATACATGATGATAATGCTAATGTCGAAATCAATATTCGAACTGATACTGCAGAAGATGCAAACTACAATATAGAACAGGAAAAAAGATACAATTTTCGAGAGCGTAATCCTGTGAATTACAGTCACTGCAATGCAATCACAAATATTGACGGCGATCCTAGGACGATAGATGAGGCGCTAAGGAGACCCGATGGTGATTTGTGGCAGAAAGCCATTAACAATGAATTGCAATCCTTGAAAGAAAATGAGACGTGGTCCCTTGTTGACCTGCCACCCGACAAAAAACCTATCCAATGTAAATGGGTGTTCAAGATCAAAAAGGACAGCGATGGTAAAGTTACGAAATATAAGGCTAGACTCGTAGCTAAAGGTTTTACGCAGGTACGTGGTGTTTATTTTAATGAAACTTATTCTCCTGTTGTAAGAGGCTCCACCTTGAGGCTGTTATTTTCTTTAGCCGCGGAATATGGTTGGTTCATCGACCACTGGGATGTTACCACTGCTTTTTTGTACGGAAAACTAAAAGAAGATATTTACATGCTTCAGCCGAGAGGTGCAGTCGTCAAAGGTCAGGAAACCAAGGTATGTAAATTGAAAAAGTCTCTTTATGGACTTAGGCAAGCCTCAAACGCTTGGTTTAACGAACTGGACCAGGAAATGTTAAATTTAGGCTTTTGTTACGCGCCACACCGCCTCAGCCAATCGCAAGCCAGCCAAAGCCAGCCAATCAGAGCCAAGCACGTGCAGCCATGTGCCAGCCAGCCCAAGCCAGCCAATCAGAGCCAAGCCAAGCTAGCGCCTTACTATCGGAGAAACTATAAAATGCCGCGCCATCTCATATTTAGATCACTTCTCTGTTTTACTGTTGCTAAGACGGAGCTCTGCCCGATTGTAAATCGAAATTAAATCAGTGTGATTCCGCAACGTCTACTTTTTATTTTATCACGTTACATATCAGAAGTGGGATAAATATTTAAAAAAAACCCTAAAACGTAGTTACGTCAATGCGTCGAGTGTAGGCCGCCTGGTCCGTCCGCACGAATGGGGTAAATCTCCGCGTGAAGATTCATCCGAGACAACTAGTGAAAACGAAGACAAAGTTTCGCCACCAGCCTCGCCTTCAGCTCGAAAAATCCTACGCAAGCTTTTGAAATCAGAGGTACAAAAGGCCATGAGTTCTTTAAATAACGAAATACCCTCCGTCACTACAAGAAAAGAACCCCGTACAGCCTTGCTAATCCCCGAGTTCGACCCGGATAGCGAAGAGTATACTACTGGACGGCATGGCTCACAAAAAAAATTGATTAACTTGGTGAAATTCATATGGATGGTGCGAAAACACGAAGTCGTTTCATCTGCCAGATAGAATAAGGAGGTCAAGCAAGAAGATGGTACAACCGGCTGGATGAATACGATTACTCTTGGGAAGACTGGAAGCAAATGTTGATACGTGCATTTCCCAGACATCGCATATATGGATTCGATGACCAAATATTATCAGGACAAAGTCGCCATGTGTTTTCGGTGTAAGTTGTCAGACAGCGCAGTTGTCTCATGCATCATTCGCGTTCTACCACCACCAGCACAAGCGAATGCGAGAGCATATCATTACGAGCGACCCGAAGAATGATACGAAGGCTTCCTATGTGTGATGGATGACTACCAGCCACCGTCAATTTGGATTGGAACAAGCCCGTCAAGTAACGATGTCGTCAGCCGACAAGGAAACAAAAAAATGTCTGCCTCGTTAGCAAGAAGCAGGGCGAAGTGCTGAGCAGAGCCACCAGCTGCACTACTACGCCGCCTTCGGAGGTTCAGGTTAGCCCACATTATTTTATTGCACTACCTTTGTAGCCAAAATAATCTATTGCACACTAGCCAAGCCAATATTAGCACAATCGGGGCATCAAACATAGAGGAAATCAGTTCAGATCTATTGAATAAAAACCGATTATGATTATTTGATTGCTTTACTAATCAATTTCCCTGACTATTTTGCGAGTAAAACACAAGACTTAGGATGTACAGATTTATTAAACATAAAAATAAAGTTAACAAGTGAACAGCCTATATACCGTCAACCTTACAGCTTGTTGCACAGTCAGTAGTTAGATCCAAAGTGTCTGAATTGCTAGACGCAGGTATAGTTCAAGAATCTGAATCATGTTTTGCTTCTCCCGTAATTCGTAAAAAAAAAAGAACGGCGATAGTAGACTTTGTGTTGACCCTTGCCTAATATCGATGATTAGGTCTCCAAATTAGCCGTTAAGAATTTCTTTACGAGTCTTAATTTGGCACAAAGTTACCATCAGATCAAAATCGACCCTGCAGATAACCACAAAACAGCCTTTATAACGCCACATTGGTAAATGAATATACGCGTGTTCCGTTTGGCTTAGATAACGCACCGTCTGTTGTTATACGAATAATGAATAAGGTCGTAGATTCAATACGAAATTCCAATCACAAAAGGCGGTAGTTCAAAAACCCACAATGACTTTCCCGATAAATATGAAATTTTAGCATTCTTAGACAATTTGTTGCTACCCTCTTTTGATGTTCAGTCAGGTTTAGATATTTTACAAAAAGTTCTTTATAAATGAAGATCGGAAATTTTAAAGTGAAATGTTAGTAAGTGTTCATTTTATAAAACAAAATTACATACTTAGGACATGAGATATCTTCGAATGGCATTCAACCAGGTGAATCAAAATTGTTAGCAGTGTCACAGTTTCCTACCCCTAGTAGTGTTCATGAAATACGTCAATTTATAGGGCTATGTAGCTATTTCCGTAAATTTATTAAAAGCTTCGCAATTTAATTGCTCGCCCTTTAACAGATTTAACAAAGAAAAATGCAGTTATGGAAATGGGGCACTGAACAAGTCGATAGTTTTCAATAATTAAAACTGTGTTTGTGTACAAGGCCAATACTGGCTTTATATGACCCTGTATTACTAACTGAGATTCACACCGATGCATGCAAATCCGGTATCGCAGGTATTTTTTTTACAAAAATACACTGATAATTCCCTTAGGCCTGTCATGTATTTCAGTAGGGCAACGAGTAAAGAAGAAAGTATATACCACAGTTACGAGCTTGAAACGCTTGCCGTAGTAGAATCTATGTGTAGGTTTAGAGTGTATTATAGTAGGGATACATGTAAAAGTGGTAACTGACTGTACTGCCGTTCGCGCCACCCTTACTAAACGTGACCTTATCCCACGTATTGCTAGGTGCTGGCTGTCAATACAAGATTTTGACATGAGTGTACAATATGGTCTGGGGAAAAAATTTAACACGTAGACGCGTTGAGTAGAAATCCCATCGATGCTACGAGTATTAATGTCAACCGCCTTGAAGTGTCAGACGGGTTCTATACAGTCCAGTACCAGGATGACAAGTTAAGGGGTATCATTGTTCAGCTTAAAGATAGCTAGCTATAGGAAGACATTGTATGGTAATCGCCTCGTAGTGTCTGCATTGATCAGATAGACTAGTTCAGATGCACCACAATGATATAAGTCATGTAGGCTTTCAAAAATGTATAGATTTAATAAAGAGGGAGTAAATGGTACATTGTTCCCTATTCCGAAACCCACAGAACCCATGGTCATGGTTCATGTCGACCATATGCCCCTTTTGTAGAACAGCAAAAGGTTATCAATATATGTTGGTTATTACAGACTAGCTTCTGCCCGCGACTTCGTCTGCGTGGACTTTAATTTTGAACAATTTTTAATTTTCCCTCGGGAACTACTTAAGGAATCGGGATAAAAGGTAGCCTATGTCACGTTCTTTTCCATGTCAAAGGCTACATGCATGCCAAATTTCATCCAAATCCGTTCAGCCGTACACTTTCACGTTTATAATATTAGTAGGAAGTAGGATAATTTCTCTAAATTTGTTATTGCTGAGCCCACCCACGGTCAATTCAGTAAAAAACAATAAGAACACTTTAAAAAATTATTAAGTTTGTTTGGTTACCCTCATAAACTTGTCAGTGATCATGGCAAAGTTTTTACCAGCATATATTTAAAAAAAAATTCAACTGACAAGCAATTTAAGTACATTTTGACATCCGTTGCATGTCCACGAGCCAATGGTTAAGTGGAACCGGATCTTACTGAATGCGTTACGTGCGATTGATCCTAGCCAGACTTCTAATAATTGGACCAATAGCTTACCTGACATTATTTGGGGTGTTAATAATACTGTAAATGAAAGTACAACATAGTCGTATAGCCCTATGATTTGATGTTATGAAAGTAATAATGAATCGGTTGAAACCAGGCGTAATAATAGATCAAATAAAAAAAAAAGGAAAACTAGTCGAATTTACAGAAAGGGAGATTTAGTTCTTTGGGCGGCAAGCACCCACAAGTAGTGTAACAAGAGTGAGCACTAAGCTTGATGATATTTACTCTGGCCCATATAGCATTACTAAGGTGGGGGTAATAACATATACAGAATCCTCAGTATCAAGGGGTTCCGAGGCTACAAAGCCTTTATTAGCCTGGTTGCATCGGACTCTTGAGGCCCTATCACAGAATCACCGTACCCTATATCATACAGTGCCAGTAGCTCTGATGACCAGCTTGAAACCGAAGATCTTATTGACCTACTTGAAAGCTAACCACGTCTTTTTCCATTGCGGGAGCAATGATTGTTTCAGGACGGCCGACTGTTACGCGCCACACCGCCTCAGCCAATCGCAAGCCAGCCAAAGCCAGCCAATCAGAGCCAAGCACGTGCAGCCATGTGCCAGCCAGCCCAAGCCAGCCAATCAGAGCCAAGCCAAGCTAGCGCCTTACTATCGGAGAAACTATAAAATGCCGCGCCATCTCATATTTAGATCACTTCTCTGTTTTACTGTTGCTAAGACGGAGCTCTGCCCGATTGTAAATCGAAATTAAATCAGTGTGATTCCGCAACGTCTACTTTTTATTTTATCACGTTACACTTTATACAATCTAAAATTGAACCATGTTTGTACCAGAAACAACTATCAAACAACAAAACAATAATTGTTGTTATATATATCGATGACATATTTGTATTTGGAAATTGTGAATCTGAAAAACAAAAACTAAAAGCAGGCTTACTAAATAAGTTCAAAACCAAGGACTTAGGTCCTGCTAGGCATGTTTTAGGAATAAGGCTAAGACGGGAAAATGGTGATATCTGTCTCGATCAGGAGAAGTACATTATGAATGTCTTAAACGAATTTGAAATGACCGATTGTAAATCAGTCGTTACACCAATGGAGGTTGGTCTTAAATTAGATAAGGCACCTAACTCTAACTGTAACCTACCGTATCAAAATTTGATAGGATGTCTGAATTATATAGCGTTGAATACGCGACCAGATATCGCTCATGTTGTAAGTGTTCTATCGCAGTTCAATTCGTGCTACGATGAACTACATTTTAAATGTGCGAAAAGAGTCCTTCGTTATCTTAAGGGGACATCGAATCTCTGTCTAAAATTCAAAAAGGCAGAAAAACCACAATTGCATGGCTTTGTAGATGCAGATTGGGGAGGGTCTTTCGATAGGAAATCTTTCACAGGCTTTATATTTAAATTCGGACAGAATATTATTTCATGGGAAAGTAAAAAGCAGCAAAACGTATCTCTATCTTCAACTGAAGCGGAATACGTGGGATTAGCTCAAGCTTCAAAGGAAGCGATATACTTAAAGAGTATATTAAGTAACATAGTGCCTAACATGAGCAGTAGCCCAATAATCATCTATAACGATAATCAATCTGCACATAAAATTGCAAACAACAAAATGAATCATAATAGAACAAAACACATAGACATTAAGCATCATTTTGTCCGTGAGGCAGTTCTGTCTAATCAAGTTGAGATAAAGTATTTGTCATCTGACAAAATTGTCGCAGACATCTTAACCAAGTGTCTGCACAGCCCTAAAATTAAATATTTTATACCTCAACTGTGCTTAAAAAAATGTCTGATTAAGGGGACGGAGCTTAGGCAATAATTTTGGAGTGAAAATAATTTTTTGTAATCAAACATTTTTGGATAGTTATTATTGTATGTCGGTATTAATAGGGTTGTCACTTTATTTAATAACGATTGTTACTTAATTTTTTTTCTATCATAATGTTATTTAATGCTGATATAATGGATTAAGGGGGTGTATTGGAGGTTGACCGTAAATAGTTTATAATCCATGACATCGTTTTGAATCGTCTGTCTAAGTTGGTTCCATGACAACGCTATAACAATTGCCTAATGTTTGAAATAATGTTGTAAATATATCTTGAGTGAATAAAATTAAGTAAATTGCTGATTCTGTGCGTTTTAGTGCTCTGCTGCCTATCTAGGAACCTATGATAAACCTACAGTTTTAATAACAAGATATTATATAATAAAGTCATTTAAAAAATGTATCTTTTTTCATTAATACTGTAATTGAGTGGCTGTATAGAAAGTTGGGACATGGTTCAATAGAAGTGGGAAAATAGAACTAGTTTTTTAAAAATAATTTGACAGCTGTCAGTTGAAAACGATTCTTCCTGGGACTGAAAAGTATTACTTACTTTCAACCCGCTCCTCAGGCAACATCAGACCTAATTTCTGAGTATGAGTAATGAAAAAGCTAGTTATTTCCTTTGCCTGTGTGTTGAGTAGAAATTGGGGCACCTATCTTCCTGAGGTATCTATCCCAATTTACCCTACATATTTCAAACTTTATATTCACTTATAAAAGAGGAAAGATATTAATATGCTATGGTTGTATGTATCAAATCCCTTTGATTCATACAGGATGGTCCAATTAGTGACGTCAACAATTTTTTTTAGATTCCTCGCACCTGGGGGTATCCGAAAATACCCGATGTATGTTCCGCGATTTTTCTTAGTTTTCGAATTATATTTTTTTTTAGTGTATTTTGATTGATTTCTGCCAGCGAGGTTTCAAAAATTCATATCTTTTTTTCGTAGTAGCTATTTTGCAGTCTTTTTTGTGATATAATTGTCTTGAATGTTGTTTTAATAAAAAAAATAACTCAGCTTCCTGAAATTACTTAAAGTTACTCAAAAAAGGCATTGGCTGCGTCCTACACCTGCCCATAACTAGCAAGCATGCCAGTGCGGCAGCTGACGCCCGCGAACATGCCAAACGGTTGCTCCGTTGTGTACGCTCTGTTAAGGCCCCTGTAGACGATCAAATGTTTGTCAAATTTACGTGTTTGACATACATGCCTGTTCGTGTAGGGCTGTGTTTGACGCGTTTGACAAACGAGCTACGTGTTTGATGTGTTTGAAAAGTATCTGAATTGACGTCGTGTTTGATGAAAACGTCAAGTTTGACAAACATGTTTAATCGTTTACAGGGCTCTTTATACGAGTTTGTTGCATTCGGGGTTGAGACCCTAGGTTCATGGTGTCAGGGTGCGCGCAATTTATTCAGGAAGCTCAGCAAATGCCTGAGGGAAACGGCGACCCAGTTCAGCATCCTTGCCCAAAGACTTTCTATGGCAATTCAGCACGGGAACGCTGTCTGTATTATGGGCACATTGCCAAAGAGGCCTACATTATATTATACAGGGTGTCCCAGAAGCCGGCGTCAAGCCGAAAGCAGGTGATAGACTAACTCATATATGTTATCAGAAAAATATTTAAAAAAATCTAAGTCACCTATTTAAAAAAAATCTAGCATTAAAAAAATGGATAAAATTTACACCCTGTGACGGTTTTTTCACTGTTGTTGCTACAATTCTTGACTTTTCTAAACATTTTTTTTTGTTTTGTAATCCTGAATAATGTTTCTGTATACTCTAATCTAAAATTTAAAGCCAGCTGCTCCAAATTAGAAGAATATGCCATTTTTATCTAAATTAAATATTATAAAAAAATAAAATTAATTTTTCGCATAGCTTTGACAAGCTGTACTGAAAAAAAAATGTACTATGCGAGTTTGGCAAGTAACTGCAAAAGTTGGCGCATTCAATAAGGATTCCAAAATGGTATGATACTTGGTAGATAATTTCTACGATTGCAGACAATATTTTTTTTCCAAAAAAAGGCAGTTTTGAACAATTTTTTCTTACGTACTTAAAATTTATTCTAATGTACCCATGGTTTGCTTTAAGGCCGTAACTTTAACATTCTAGTTTGAGTGAGACCTGGAGAGTCATTTTACGAAGTGTGAGAGAGACAGATAGTGAAATAAATTAAATACACAAAAATTGTTTAACATAATTTATTTAAATGTCAAGATTTACAACAGGTGTTCAAACTGTCTTCCTTCAGCTCTAATGCAGGCTCGACATCTTCTTAAAAAAGATCGGGCTATCAAGCGGGCGAATCTTCCATTATTAACAAAATCATTTGCTTCTATTATTCTTTGCCGTAGGTCAGTCACAGTTTCGATTGGCTTTGCGTAAACTTTTTCTTTCACCGCTCCCCAGTAAAAGAAATCTAATGGATTTAAATCTGGGGAACGGGCTGGCCACGAGATAGCACCAGATCGTCCTATCCATCTGCCTGGGTATTCCTCATCGAGATATTCTCTTACTGAGCTGGCATAGTGAGCTGGGCAACCATCTTGTTGAAACCACATATCTCTTAGAATGTTAAGTGGCACATCTTCCAGTAGATTTGGTAAATCATTTTGTAAAAAATGTAAATAAACTTCACCAGTCAAGGCGTCTGGCAGCTCAAAAGGACCTATTATTTGTTCATTTAAAATTCCGGTCCACATATTCACTTTAAATCGATATTGTGATCTATCTTGCTTCATCAAATGAGGATTTTCGATATACCACTCGTGTAAGTTGTGTAGGTTCATGTAACCATCTTTTTTAAATGTCGACTCATCTGACCACAAAATTTTTTCGAAGAATCGCGGATCTTCTCTGTGTTTTTGTAGCATTGTTTGACAAAAAGCAACACGGGGTCGATGGTCCCGGGGTAGTAGAGTTTGTACTCGCTGTACGTGGTACGGGTGTAGCTGATTTCTTTGCAAAATCCGATGGGCTGTACTTTTGGGTACTCCTGTGCTTCTCTCTATTCCACGTACAGAAATACTCCGATCTTCTTCGACAATGTCTAGTACAACGTCCTCGTAAGGGGGACGAAATCTTCTTTCACTATGTACTTGGTTCAGCAGTCGGCCCTCTGAGAAGAGTAATCGGTGCACATTTGTAAAGACTCGATGATCCGGAAAACGAGCTGCATTTGGGTACCTCTCACGATAAAGTCTAGCTGCAGCGTTGGTATTGCATCTACATTCCCCATAAATTAAATGCATGTTGGCGTATTCTTGTGTCGTGTACGCAGACATGGTGGCACTACACAATTACACAATCAACGATAAGTAGTCCGGAGCAAAGCAAAGGTCGTCGGTAGAGAAACTAAACAGTCCGAATCCAAATCACAAGTAATCAAGTCCAATAAACGAAGCAGAAAGTGGTAAGCACGAAATCAACACGAACGAATACAAAAAGATGCGCAGTAAGCGACGCACAGAGGGACACGCTCCATACAAGGGCGGTCATAAATAGTTAAAGTCCTGTTACTATCAATACATTGTATTATTTTAGTGACTTATAGTTGTAAAAGTGTTTTAGGAACATTAAAATGAAAGAAGTACATGTATTTACGGAATAAAAAACGTTTACTTCAGTAAAAAACAAATATAAACAATAACATACTTTTACCTAAATTTATCATGAACAAACACTTAAAAATTGGAATGTAAAACATATATTTTAAATAAAATAAGAGTCAAAACATTGATAACATTATTTAATTATAATAAAATAATAGAAATAAATAAATTAAAATTAATTAAATACAAAAAAATAAAACAACTAACAAAATACAAATAAATTATTCTTATTCTAACAATATTAAACATGTAACAATTCTATTACACTTTGTGACAGAGTATTTTTCTTTTTAGGGGGAAGTTTCCGAAGACTTGTAATATAAGGATCTGAATGTAATAATAGTCGTTGTATTAAATCTTGATTGGTAACTTCACGTGACATTTTTCGAGTGTGACTTCGTCTATAAATTTTGATATACTTATTTGTCGCTTCAGCAGCTTCTTCGGAAAGTTCTCCTATAGATAACAATGCATAACTTATAATATCTGATCCATGTACGAGCACCTTGTGGACAGAAGCAGGAAGACTATACCACGGATATTCCTCGACCAGGCTGTATGCTGTTTGTAATGCATAGTCTTTAAACTTGCATTCATTAATTTTATGTCCAGAAGATAACGTTTGTAATATTACACAACAACGATCTATGAGATCCTTATTCAAACCTGTAATTTCAGCAGATACAGCTGATTACAAAAAAAACTTCCTGGCCGTGTTTCCGTCGTTAGACGTCCCGCTTCCACCACTACGCGGCTTGTCAACTATTAAACCTAATCGTTCCCTAAACTGGGACTGTACATATTGTTTTTTATTTGATAACAATTGTTTATCACTATCTAGCCTAACTTACCATTTTTTTATGTCTAATCTATATGAAAGATGAATAAAATATTCGAAGAAACGTATCCAAGAATGTAGTGGTGATAATCCAAATTGGTATCTACTCTCTATTACAGGTTTTTGTAAACATTCGTCTATTTTATTCATCTCTTTAGGGGTAGCATTACATATATAACATCTACTTGTAGATGTTTCACTTAAAGCACTACAAATTTTACCATCTACCATTGAAAGCTGCAACTTATGAGAAACGACCAATTCACGATTGTCGATCTGAATAAAAGTAGGTTGCAAACTTTCAATTTTATCCTTAAAATAAGCTTCCTCTTGCAAAGACACTGCTGTGCTTTCTTTCAAAAATTGAAATCGAATAGGACGGCAGTACCTAGTGGAAGAGGGTCGAGGATTTTTCCATAAAATTTTACAATTATCTTCAGCTAATTTTACAATAATTTGAAGGGGTACATAAGATGTTACAAACAAACTACTATCTTCGAAAGTTGAATCTGAAAAAAATTGTTTGTATTCACTATGTCCAGTGCTGCCATCGAATCCCCATTTCCCAAGTAAAGAGATATTAGACAAACAATCATCAGGAATCTGATCTAAGACCTCTTTTTGAGATTCAAGGATTCGAGAAGCTGTGTGATCAAAAAGACTTTGTAATTCAACTTCAGCTGAAGACTCGGAAACAGTTATATTAGAAGGGTAACATCTCTGTTTCGCTTTAGTAATTTGTTGGTAACATGGTAATACATTAGGAGAAATCTTACTATTAACAAAGTTTTTAATTAATAAATACTGATGTTTTGTCAACTGAGCATCAGTCACAAGTGACAAGACATCATCAGTGCTAACTCTAGATATACACGAATCGAATGAACAGTCTGAAACATCAAGCAATGCACTCACAGTAGAATCATCAGACTTTGACAAATCAGCTACTCTCCGACGTTTAGTCCTTTTACTACATTGCGTAAAAGGTTTTCGAGGACGACCACGTGAATGACACGGCGACGTTTCAGACGGAGTACATTGCTTATTGTTTTTCACAAGTTGAATTTTTTCAATAACATTAAACCAATCGGAATTCTTATATAAAAGCTTGGTTTTATCCCTATTACATTTTTTCCAGAATCGAGCAATAGCTTACATAAATTATTAACAATTTTCTCTAAATAATGAATATCAATGTTCTCAGCATCGTCGTTCAGAGTAGTCAACAAACTTTGTAGGACTTGACGACACTTTTCCGAGTCATTATCGGTATTGACAGTTAGCCATATTTCAAGAATATGCATTCTTGAAAACGAGCATATATATAAATTACCTAAAACAAAAAAAAAACGGTTAAAATTCAGTCACAAAACCTACACAAAGCACTAAGACTAAATAAACTAATTTCGTAGCAAATGCTACGAGATAATCTGGCAACCGTAGCACCCTTGTCATCGCCAAAAGGGCAGATAAGGGCAGCCAAGTTTTAATTTTTCTAAGATAAGAAAGTCTAAAGATTATGGTGCAATATACCTCCATAGTCGGAGCGAGTGGGAACATATTTAAAAGTTTATTCAAACTTTGAATATTAAAATATAATACTCCAAGAAAAGTCGCCTCGTAGCAATGACATACTAAAGAAAATATATACTAAGATACAATTAAAATAAAAATATTAATTATTACATACCCTGTTCTTGGATATCCATTTCAGAAAAAACTCACACAGCACTCACAGGTCCCGCAATGACAACAAATGACGTCACGCTTTTTAATGACACTGATAACAGTATTTACGATTGGCGATGCGCTCTCTTTGAATGCACAATAGATAATGAAGGCGCACTCTAATTACTGACCTATTTATAGTTTCAGAAGGTACCGCAACTATCCAATGTAACGACAAGGAATAAAATGTAAAACAAGAAAGCAGGTTTTTAAGATTTATGACCTATGGATGTCCCACAGTGCGACGGAGCGAAACGTACTGATGTGTATTGTTTGTGCGTTAGCGAATGTTTGGCGTCACTATCTGTCTCACTTCCACTTCGTTAAATAGTCATTTTACGAAGTGGATGTGAGACTCGCCGTCTCTGTCACGTTAGCGTCACTATCTGTCTCGCTCATACTTCGAATCTCTCCGTCTCTGTCACGTTAGCGTCACTATCTGTCACTCTCACACCTCGTAAAATGACTCTCCCGGTGTCACTCAAACTAGAATGTTAAAGTTACAGCCTTAACGCAAACCATGGGTACATTAGAATAAATTTTAAGTACGTAAGAAAAATTTGTTCAAAACTGCCTGTTTTTGGAAAATAAAATATTGTCTGCAATCGTAGAAATTATCTACCAAGTATCATACCATTTTGGAATCCTTATTGAATGCGCCAACTTTTGCAGTTACTTGCCAAACTCGCATAGTACATTTTTTTCAGTACAGCTTGTTAAAGCTATGCGAAAAATTAATTTTGAATATTTAATTTAGATAAAAATGGCATATTCTTCTAATTTGGAGCAGCTGGCTTTAAATTTTAGATTAGAGTATACAGAAACATTATCCAAGATTACAAAACAAAAGAAAATGTTTAGAAAAGTCAAGAATTGTAGCAACAACAGTGAAAAAACCGTCACAGGGTGTAAATTTTATCCATTTTTTTTAATGCTAGATTTTTTTTAAATAGGTGACTTAGATTTTTTTTATTTTTTTCTGATAACATATATGAGTTAGTCTACCGCCTGCTTTCGGCTTGACGTCGGCTTCTGGGACACCCTGTATAGCATTATATTATTTTTATTTAATATTGTGATTAAATTATATTATTATTTACCACACTACATAATATTACAATAATAATGTCCTCCTAACCGATATTCGGTTACAGCGGCCAATATCAACAGAGACTAGCCATCTGCGCGGGAGATATTACAGCACAAGTGTCTGCGCAAACGCCAGTCCGATGCGACGAACGGTTAGCCGACACAACCGGGGCGAGATCACGCGCAGGACCCACTGTTTAACGTGCCTTCTGAAGCATGGAGGAGCTCGACATGTTTTGAAATATGGTCTCCCATCATAAGACTGACCACAGCAAACGTCGCCTAGCCCTAGCAATCGTTCGCTGACCGCACGCGCCAAAGCGTATCAGGTCAATGTAATTTGTTGTAGCAATAAAACGAGTAGGTATCATCAAAGTAAAAGTAAAATTTAAAACCACCAAAGAAGCAGTATACCAAAATTCAAGTCTTGTGAAAGTTGAGATGTCTTCTTCAGCGAGAAAATAAGCTGATGGTAGTGAAAGCCTGAAAAGATCTTCATAAATTATAGCTAAGAACCATCTCGATCATGTTAGCTTTCAAACATAAAACCGCATCAAAATCGGTCTATTCGTTTGGGAGCTATAATGCCACAGACAAACGCAGGATACACAACAACACAGATAAGTAGGTACCTACACATGTTAAACTTATGACACTCCTTTATTTCCGTCTGGTATTGAAAAGAGAACATTTCGTCAGTGGAAAGGAAAAATGCTAAAGCGCCATTTGGGCCAAAATGAGTTATATACATTGTTGGATAGATTTTTTTTTCTGCGTCGATCTGTCTAGGTTTCGCGTCGATCGGAGCATATTTTTGGCGCTTTAGCATTTCAACATTTTGAAGTGTTTAATAAATCTCCTTCTTTGTTGCGACTAAAACGACGTATTTTCAGTGTTTTCTGAACAGATGGTACTTAAGAATTTTTTTCATGTCCCACTATTTGCAATATCATGACATAAGTGATTTTTTATTTTACAATTTATTGATGATGTTACTTTAGCAAAGTAACCTTTCTCAGTGTTACGTTATCTTGGTCTGTTAGTAATTTATCATTACCAGTCATTGATTTACTACCAAACGTTTGGTAGTAAATCAATGTTACCAGTGTTAGAAACTGATTGGCGTGTTAGAAAAAGTAATATGATTTGATTTCATTATTTATGGCGCTTTAGCATTTATTCGTTTACTGTTTGTGTATAAGTGCTTTATTAAGTTAAGCAAAAGCAAAAATATCATGCTTGTGATATAATGATAGAATCCATGTTAGAAAAAAGAAGCCATATTTATAAAATTTTTCAGTATTTTAGCAATATAAACCTTGAGTGAAAATGGAATATCCGGTAGTTAAGTATTTAATAATACATACACTTTAAATACGCCCGTGATTATAAGCACTGTGATCCAACTCATCAGATTATGAAGCCAGAAGATAACACTTGTTATTTGGATGAATATGATTCAGTACTCATAGTGAAGCACCCATTCAGCACACCAGAGCTTCCAAAAGAGGCGGTAAGCCACTTTTGGAGAACAACGCATCTGACAAAATGTGTACTCAGCAAACCATGGCTCCTGACACGTTGTCTACCCAGCATAACTTGCATTCTGTCCTCATATAACCGAAAACATCAGTGACGTGATCAAAATGTCCTCCCAGTACGCCTCGGCTCATATGCTCTTACAATTGGATACAAACATAAACTCTGCTGACAAGTTGTCCACTCAGGAAATCGCGGCACCTGAGCCCCTACTGGAAGTCATGAACACACTGGGCACAAGCACTTCTGCCCAGATGTCCACTCAACACACCTCAGGTTGGGTGCTAATGCAATTGGATATTGACAGCGGCGCTGCTGACGTAATAACCACTCAGCGCACCCAAACATTTTTTCTTCTTAAACCTACCATGAAAACTAACGCTATTGAGAAGATGTCTACTTAACAACTTCAGGCTTCTGAACTGTTCCGATCAGCCATACACACAAGCACTCCATAAGTCTTTGCAGCATACATTAGTTTTGAAGCAGGAGCCAAATTTTTTGGGCTTGTTTAGACAAGCAAACTGAACAACTTTTACTATAGGAAATCGCGAAAAAAAATCAGCTGTTCCATACATTTAGGTTCATTGGATGTTCATTCCCATAGTAAAAGTTGTACAGTTTGTTTGTCCAAACAGGCACAGAAAATTTGGCTCAGTTTCAGTTTGCTTTTCTGAACAAGCACACAAAATTTGGATCCTACCTTGTATGTAGCAGCTATGTACTAAATTGTTACAACCTAAAACTAAAAGAAAATCTACCTTATAAACTGAGACTCCTAGTACGATGATATTCAACATATGCAGCCCCTGAGTTCGTACAAGAGACTTCCTGAATTCAGTATTTGTCTAGAACAAAGGGATTGGAAATTTGTTTATAGCAAATAAAAGATTTTTTTAAAGAAATTATTGGGATCGCAGCCGTGGTCTAGTGGTTGAGACCACCGGGTATTGATCGGGAGGTCCGGGGTTCGATTCTTCGTTATAAAAATTTTGCTATTGATTAAGTAAGGTCATAAGCTTTTAACGATAATTATAGCACAGATTAGCTAATAACTACTACGATTATACGAGTAGTAACCGAATAAAAGTAGTTTATTGGTTTTCGTCCTGGCGTCAAAATAATGAAATCAGCAAATAAGCTGCGATGAAAAATAAAATAAAGAATTTACAATAAATAAATGCTGGCAGTAGCTACTATATCTGTAATCCTCCTTTTTTGGGGAGACCCTGCCCAGCAGTAGGCATTTCGTGGCTAGGATGCCGCTATGGAAGGCGCACTTGAGGAGATGTTCCGCCTATGGAAGGAGATCCTGGGTGAGCCGGCCTCCGGAACTCTCAGGAGAGCCGTTGAGGCATTGCTCCCTGTACTCAAGCCGTGGGCGGAAAGGAAGTACGGGTCGCTCACGTACCATCTGGTGCAGGTCATCAGTGGTCACGGCTGTTTTGGCCGTTACCTGCACCGGATCGGGCATGAGCCGACCACTCAATGCCATCACTGTAGCGCTGCGGAGGACTTTTCCTCGCAGCGCAACAGTCTGGTTTCGTGTGTTGGCCCCGACCTCTCTCTCCCATCTCTAATCTCGAAGATGGTCGAGAGTGAGGAGGTCTGGGACGCAACAAACTCCTTCTGTGTGGAGGTCATCACGCAGAAGGAGGCGGCAGAACGGGCCAGAGAAGAGGACCCAGCGGCAGACCCTTGCCACCGCAGAAGGACGGGGCGGAGGAGGCAGCAATTTGCACGCCTTCTTCCTCCTGACGGTGACCAGCGGGACGCGGGCCCGGGAAGCCCGAGTCCTACATTGCACAGGTCGCCGCCAGTCGTCGCTGCTTCTGATGCCCAGGAGCATCGCCGGCCTTCCCGTTAAGGGGAGGTGAGAAGGGCGAAGGGAAGAGGAAGGGGAAGAGCAGACGCTGATAAGGGCATGGAAGTGTCCGAAGAGGAGGATGCGGCGGTGATGGGCGTCCTTGTGCCAAAGCGTTTGTGAGGGGGCATCGTTGGGTTTTAGTCGGTAGGCCGCGGTTTCTGGCTGGCACTCTGCCCCCAGTGGCCGCGGAGAGTCCGACATAACATCGCGTTTTCCCAAGCGCGAGGTATGCGCAACGCATTTCCCAACGTTAAAAAAAAGGATGTTTATGATGATGAGTTTCTGATTTTCTTATATTTAAGTAAATTATTATAAGGTACAGTATGACATTAGCAATTTTATGTAACAAAATATTATACGTATTCAAATCTTTAAGTGGTATTCTTGCTGAAAACGTGTAATGAAGCTAGAGTTTAGTAATAGTTGCATAAATCCTTTCTATAGGGTTTGTGTATGTAAGCAAATTTTCCTGAACAACCTATGAAGGATATCGCTTCTTAAGCATTTCTTCGCTAACGTATCTGTCTATTGTGACTGTAGTTTAGAAATTTATCTTTAACATACTTATAACTCATCAGATCACTGAGCATTTTTCGTTTTTTGCGCAAGAGTTTGCTATCACCGCTTAGCACTTTTTGATCGCTAGATACTGAAATTTAAAGGAGATTAGAAGTTTTTTCCTGAATATAATTTTATTAGTTTTCGCAATACTTTTGCTTAAGCGACAACTATTTCACGATCTAAATAAGCTACAAACTTACAGATATACAGTAAATTTAGATAAAAAATCGATAAACTAGGCACTTTTTGTAAAAACCGATTTATTTTTATAACAAAAGAGATATGATTTTTTTTCGAAAAATTAAAACTTTATCCTTCATTTTCCACAAGTACAGTTTTGGCGCTTTAGCATTTTCTCCTTTCCACTGACGATTTCATTCTTTCTACTCATAAAACTAAACAACTTTTCCTTACATCTAAAACTTTTGTTTTCGGATCTTCAAGTAAAATGATAGACTGCCCAACGAAATAAGTAGGTTGGTCTCACATACCTGTGGGCAGTCCGAAATTTGGCAGTTTTAGACAATGTTGTTGGAGTTGTTTAGTTTTACGAGATGATTTATTCTCTTTTGTTCGCAATGAATTATAGCTACGACACGAATTTCTCCATGTGGGCATGGGCTTTCTATGATTGTTACAATGCATCTAGATTTTAGAATATAGGAGCCATAACATTTCGCTATGTGATTGTTAAAGTGACCTTAACGCGTTGTATGTAAGCTGTTTTTTTTGCACGATGAGCGTTTTCGGCCTTTGAGCGTATGTAATATACACCTACATCCCTACCGTTTTAAAATATACAGTTGATGTATTTAGTCATAACCATAGTGTCTCAAACTGAACTTCTTTTATTCAGTCATCACTCCGGTCTAATCATTTCGGTGTTTCAGTGAAAAGGTGTTTGGGGCTGTTAATTTAACGTGGGTTGTTGGTCGGCTAAGGACGTGCGACCTCTCCTCTCATATGATAACCTCTCTATAGTAAGCGTTCTGCTTTACAAAAACTCTTACGCTTTTTACCTGCTACCTTGTGTAAAAAAACCCTTCCTTATCTATGTAAAATGACGTCAACAAGGTAGGAGATGTTGGTATCTCTTTCGGACAATATGACTTATTAGGACTACAGAGTTGTATCATATTAAATTGATCCAATGTAAAATTCAGCAATATGTATAATTTGTTCATACATAATACGAGTATAGTAGTGATAATGTCGAACGTTCACGTTTCGAACATTGACAAATCAGTGCCGCTTGTGCCATAGTTAAGATAAAATTATCTTAAAATATATATTTTTTGTTCTATTGTAATTATCTCTACTTCTTAATGAGCTAGGTATTTAATAAATATATGTTATGCTTGTCATAACAAAACTGTTTGATCGGAAATTAAACATTAACATACCTACTTAACTATCGCTAATGATAGGTACGTTACATAGGTACACCTTATTGAAAAAAATAAAAATGAACATTTCAATTCTTTCTTATTTCGTACTTTGTACTTTCTGCGCAATTACTAATAAGTAAACAACAACTACGAAATTATTAGTAAGTACTAAGTTAGGTGTAAGTAAGTACCTACTAAAGTTTATAGTAGGATCAAATCAACAGTGGGCGTATCGTAGCCTAAGATCGTAGCTGAAATGAAAATGATGGTGAACATTACAGTTGTACTTGATGATTTTGTAGATTACTTTTCTCAAGGTATAGTTAAATTGAGATGTGTTTTTTTTATTATTTTAAGGGATAATTTTATTAAAAACTTTTTAAATTTTATTAATTAATTAAGGTTTTACAGCGCTGCGAAACGAATACTATTCTCCACTATTCATAAATATAGTACAGTAAGCGTTGCATCAAGCTATACTGCTAATTGACCTTTAGACCGCTCTTATGTCGCTTGTAATAAGGGCTGTTTTTGTAGTGGAAATATTAAGCATGACGTGGCGCCTACTGTACATAAATCACCAAATATAGATGCTGGTCATATGTCTAGAAATGTTAACACTGAGTGGGAATTGTATGTCAACGCCTACGCACAAATTGTTTCCAAATATGGTACACCGGCGATTGATTTACTTGCTTCAAGATTAAACGCTAAATGCCAAAAGTATGTATCTTGGAAAAAGAGAGCCTTTTTCCTTTCGTCGACGGTTTTACATTAAAATGGAGTTTTGACTTAAGCTTTCCCACCTTTTGCGCTAATTTTAAATGCTAATTTTAAAAGTTTTACAAAAAATTATCCATGACAAGATCATTGAGATAGTCGTGGTGCCCGTGTTATCCAGCCATTAAGCCTTTATGCGTGGGAGAAATGATAACATTTCCCCCTGAAAAGTATTTTCTTACTTTAATTTCAGAGAACTTCATTCCCAGCACCATAGACTTTTCTTGGTGGCGTTTTTATAATCTGTCAAAAAAGGACACGTTATTGCAAAATGAAAGTATGATCAAGAATGCTGTAGTTATTGTTCTGAGATCAAGAATAAATGCTATTGTAACAATAATGACAGACATTACACAAGTCACAATCTACGTCAGAAACCTTAACGATGGGTCACACACAGCACGCGGCGGCTTGATAACTTGTAAAGATTAATAATATTGAAGAAAGATTAACCACATGTCAAGATTTATAATATTTCCTTTTTTCACGGTAATATTCTTATATTACCTACTACAATATTAATTTTTCTCTACTTATTGCTGCAACCTACAAAATTGTTTTTAAATTAAATAATAATTCCCGGACAGTGTATCGTTTATTAAGATCTCACTAGGTAGTCCACTAATAGGTGACGCAGGGGAAAATCTACATTACAGGAATCATCGAATTGATAACTGCGCTCAGGCCAAGCACATGAAGAATTTATACTATTTCTATAAGGAGACAACTCTATAGTTGCTGTTTCCAAAAAAGGACGGCGTTTTAGCCTAGGTACCTCCGCGGTAATCATTATCGTGCTATCGCTGTCGGCTGCATCAGCTGCATGCAGCGTACGATCGGCTGCTCTTTTAGCCGCGTTGTTGCCTCGAACGAAACTGTGTTGTCGTGCCTTAGAGTGCTTGCGCACTTATACGTATTCGGTTCGTATTCGATTCATGTTCGATCCGTTAATTCTTACTTCGAGTCGTTTTTAGGTGTGCATCAGCATGGCAGGTCTCCATCATTTATTTATATTATTTGATGAAGTTGTTAATAACGTTTATATTAGATCCTTACATATGAAATTGGCGTTTTGCCGTACTCGCCACTTTGATCTCAAATATCTCCTCTATGGTTAGGAATTACAAATTCAAATTTATACAGCTATTTACTCATGTATTTGTGTTAAAATTATATTTTTTCTCAATTATAATTATAATTTATTATAATTACAATTATAATTATAATTTATTATAATTACAATTATAATTTCCTCAATTGTTTTTTTTTTTCTTTGCGTTACTCAGTTTCATCATCATCACAGCTCATATTCTTACGTCCCCACCGAGGGGCACGAGGCTACCCTAACTAGTTAGGACGATTAGGCCATAGTCAAACCACGCTGGCCCAGTGCGGATTGGTAGACTTCACATACTCACTCAGTTTACAAAATGGAAAACTTGAAATATCGCGTTATTTACGAGTACGAGTTCCACCGTGGCACCAGTGCTGTAGAAACGGCTCGAAGGATTAATGATGTGTATGGCAACGGTGCCGAAAAAGAAAATACTGCGTTTTTGGTTCCAACGTTTTCGTTCTGGAAATTTCGATCTGCAGAACAAGCCCCGTGGACGGCCGGCGACCAAAGTTGATAATGAAGAATTGAAGGCTATTGTGGAAGCGGGTCCTTCGCAAACCACGTCCGAGTTAGCTGCAGGCTGCGGTGTTAGTGATAAAACTGTTTTAATCCACTTGAAGCAAATTGGGAAGGTGAAAAAGCTTGAAAGGTCTCACGAATTGAGTGAAGCAAATCAACAAACGCACGTTGACTGCTGCGTTGCATTACTCAACCGGCACAATAATGGAGGGGATTTTAAATCGAATCATTACTTTTGATGAATGTGGGTCCTGTACGATAATAGGAAGCGCTCATCGCAATGACTGTACCCTGCCGAATCAGCCAAACTATGCCCCAAGCGAAAATTGACTCCAAAAAAATTGAAAACAAAACAATTGATTGAAAAGTCCAAAACAATTGAGGAAACATCAAGTGAATTATAATTTTCGAAACACAAATACATGAGTAAATAGCTGTATAAAGGAGGATGCCCGATTTTGCCCCACTATCGAGGTCGACGACCAATAAAGCGATATTTCCAATTAAATATTTTTATCAAAACACGATTTTTCAGTATAATATAAAACAGATAGAAGGTACGGTTTTCTTCGGCAAAAAATTAAATACTTACATGCATTTCCTGTTACAAAATGGCAACTAAATATTTATGCATTTTTTCGTTGTAGCTACAATAACACCTTTTTCAATGTTATGCATTATTTCTTTCATTAGATTTTAAAATGTTTATTTCTAATAAATTATAAAATATATGACATTGTGATTACATTTCATCATTTCAATAAATTATAAAGCATCTTTTTGCAATGATAACAGGTTGACAGATCGCATAGAATATAAAACCCCGTTTTCCACCTAAGCAAGCAAGCTCTGAAGATGATCAAAAACCTTAGAGTATTTTACCCTATAAAAAACTAATGAATCGCGATGATGTTGAATATGCTGCAAATCTGTAGATACTTAGGTGGAAGTTGGAACACGCCTAAAATAAGTCGCAGTTCCCTTTGCTGCTTGTCACGTTGTATTCTTTGCGATTTTTGTTATACATTTGATTCCTTATTGTTGATAATACTGGATATCAATTAGTAAGTATATTGATAGTATATTGTAACTGACTTTTAATGATCGTAAGTTCAGCCTAACTAGTTTGACGTCTTGCAACTATATGACTCAGTTAGGTTAGATTAGGAGCAATTTTTATGAATATCTACGAAACTGCAGCTTTAATTAAAAAAACAATACTTGTTTTCTACTGAATGACGAAAAACGTTTAAAATGAGCCTAGTTGTTAGAGTTGTTTCTGTTCATGGAAATTTGTAAGTGGGGCAAGTCTCCATACAAAAGTGGGCATGGTCCTTTGAATTTGGAATTCCTAACCATAGAGGAGATATTTGAGATCAAAGTGGCCAGTACGGCAAAACGCCAATTTCATATGTAAGGACCTAATATATGTATTAATTAATAATGATTGCTTAATTGTTTTTTTATATAAAATTACAATTTATACTGGAAAACATATGTTATAAGTGGAATGTTCAAACGCCTACAGCTTATTCAAATATCAATTAATTAAGCTGGAAGTTTCGCTCGAAATTCCTTTCCCATATAACAAACTTTCTTTAGTCCTAGTTATGTATCCTTTCCCCTATTGAATATGCTGTCTCATTCTAACGTCCCAAGGTTGCCTGGAAGAGATTGCATTTTAGCAATAAGGCCGCCTATTTGTATTGGTTTGTTTTTTTTGCAAAATGTTTCATAAAGTTTTTATTCTTTTTTCTAATTTTTTTTGTGCCATCGAAATTTAAATATTCAATTTTAAAAGAAACTGATTTTAATTTTTGGTGGTAGGTACTAAATTGTGGTTTAATCTGTTACATCAAATAGTTACTAACTATAATGTTAGAGCATGATCCCGCCATTTTAATAATGAAAGCCGGATTTTGTCTAAACTAAGTAGGTACCAAAATTATCCCAGCTGCCGGCCACCGGACGATCGACGCGATCCGTCCGGTGTTGGAGGAGTGAGTTGGGCGCCGGCAGGGCAGCCTCACTTTCCGCATGGTGCAGGTACTGACCGGGCATGGCTGCTTCGGTCACTACCTGCACCGAGTCGCGCGTCGGGAGGAAACGCCGCGGTGTCACCACTGCGACGCTCCTGACGACACTGCCGAGCACACCTTGTTGGTGTGCCCGGCCTGGCGACCCCAGCGCACCGAACTTAACGCTGCGCTGGGAGACGGAGACCTCTCGCTGCCGAGCATGGTCGTGGCCATGCTCCGTGGCGAGGCGGAATAAGGTACTTTTTTTTATAGCTTATGGGTAGGTACTTGTCCCCATCTTGCCTGATGGTAAGCAAAGGTGGGGACTAAGGTGGAGCATGCCTACTCATTAGGTGCCGATTCACTCTAGTTCTGAAAAGACCCGGGTTGTAGTGAAGTAGGAACACAGAGGACGGCAAAGAATTCCATTCCCTCGCAGTACGCATTAAAAAAGTGGAAGCGAAACGCTTCGAAAGGGCAAGTGGAATTTCTACTACGTAGGGGTGGGTCTTTGCCGTTCTCCAGGTGTCTCGGTAATAAAAGGGAGACGGTGGAATAAGATCAAACAGCTCTTGGGAACACTCCCTGAAATGTAACCTGTAAAAAACCGATAAACGGGCCACTGTGCGGCGATGTTCAAGACTCTGAAAATTTGAAATTTTCAGAGTGTCTTCACCGATCAACCTCTTCGCCCGGCGCTCTACCGAGTCAAGGGCAGATAGCTGATACTTAGCAGAGCCGTCCCAAAGGTGGCTGCAGTATTCCATGCATGACTGTCGCCTCCTTTTGCGAAAACGTCATCTCGCAGAAGGAGGCCGCGGAGAGGGAGCGGGAGAATGATCCTCAAGCCGCTCCCATCCGCCGTAGATGGACAGGCAGGCGAAGGCGAGCATTCGCACAAGCGATGCCCGTCTAAAGACCCTGCCGTGGAGGCCTGCGTGCATGGTTGGCCCCGTGCACGATGCCATAAGGCCCTCCGTCTGGGGATTGCCCTGGTGTTCTCAGGCAATCCCCCCTTGGCGATAGCCTGACCAGTTGGTCAGGCTTGCCCGGGTGCGTGGGTAGTGGAGTCGCAGTGTGGACCTTACCTAGCGCGCCCATAAGGGCAGGAAGAACACCGGGGGGTTTTAGTGGGTAGGCTTGGCACTCTGCCGAGAGAGCCCCACACACGCTCGCCGTCTAGCCAACGGCGGGTACGGTGCGGTTACGCATTTCCCCACGAAAAAAAAGGTACCAAACTTATAATATTTGGTATCAAATAGTACCAAATGAGTACTAAATTGCAGTAGGTTTTTCAAAATAGGAAGTGATCCCGCCATCTTAACGTTTATCGCACAACCATCTCAAACACGAATCGAATACGGATATGTGCGCAAGCGCCCTTAAGCGACCGGATGTCTATAAGATATGATAGGATATAAGATAGGATGCTAAGGCTATTAGTAGGATGTGAAGCTGCTAACACGCAGCCAGCACAAAAAATCTTTTGATGCTATTTTTAATTTATATTAAAGACGCATTTAATTCCATAGATCGTGGCATATTATTAAACAGGTAAGAAAAGAAATTCCAGTAGCTTTCGTTGCACCCTCAATTTTTTTTAGCGTCGCCCCATTTTATGATTTTCTCCTGTGTCCTGGGTGCAGTTACAAACATAGAATATTACATGCATATACGCCCAGACCGGAACACTGTAGGCCATACAAAATATTTGTCCCGTACGGGAATCGAAACCGCGACCCGTTACGCAGTAGGCGATCACTCGACCTCTGCGCTAACCGTGTCGTCTCCGTAATTAATGTTCAAAGGCAACAAAATTTATTCATGTGTGGTGTCAGCAAGGTGGTCCCCTCAGTCTACTCATTTTCAAGTGAGCAATTCATCTCATAATTTCAAAATTGAACTCTGCTTTTGATCTTTGATTTCAGATGACGGTTCACTAGGTGGTAATATGTCAACCATTACAAAAAATCTCAAATCAATAATTCATAGCTTTACCTGAAATTGATAGTGAACCAAATTTGAGAAAACTTTTCTAAGTCTAATGTCAAGCAAAAATAAGAGCATATTTCGCACAACGTCTAATGCTGCCAGTGCCCTTGGCAATATGCACACAAGCTCAAGGGATGAGATGAGCTACTCGTACATTAATGTGTATTTTGTTGTAGGTAATTTTTTTTCTACTTAATTACTAATATGCACAGTCATAGTAGGTATTACTTAATTTAATGCTATCTAGATTTAGAAAAGTTATATTTCATTCAACATTTCATTTTTAAATATTTCATGTTATTTTAAATGAGGTACCCCAAGGCCGCCAAATAAATAGTTCTATATCTATGTTTTTTTTTCATTCATTTATTGTTCAAATCATAAAAAGTACATATTAATAAAAAAACACCGCTACAAAAGCCTTTTTGGCTTTAACTGTGACGGGGAGTACAGGTTTTTTTTTATATTAGCATGCCAAGTACATTAAATTTATTCTAATTGCATGACTTAGGTAGGTGCATATTTCTATTCTTAGCTTTAGTACAAAATTGTTTTTTAATAACTGGCTTAACATTTTTTTTGGTAATATAATTCTGAACGAAGTCGTCATTCATTTCGTTTAGCAATTTTGGCAATAAACATTTCCAATTTCTGCTGCCGTAGAAATTTTTATATCTGGGTACTATAAATTTTTTGTGATGTAAGTTTCTTAAATTTGGCGGTCGTCTGTGGGTGATAATTTTTTGACAGTTTTTATGCTCGTCCATTAAAATGGCCGAATTAAATTTATCATAAACAGTTAAAACTCTGCAATGCTTGAATAAGTTAATTTCGTTGTCAGTTAATTTATTTTGAGTTTTAGTTGGGACAATTAATCGTAGTAATTTCAGTTGCAGCTTATAAACAATTTTCAGATATGTTTTGAAGGTTCTGCCGTAACTACTTATACCATAGCCAATAATACTGTCACCTAATGCCAAATATAACATTCTCAATGTGGAAAAAGGGAGTTTGTAACGTAGAATTGAAAGCTTAGAAGCTAAAGCCCGCAACCTGTCACCAATATACTCAATATGGGGTCGCCAGTTAAATCTATTATCAATAATAAGGCCTATATACTTGTGCTGGGATAAAAATTCTATCTGTGAACACGAACACTGCGATGTATTTTGGTGCAGGCATGGCAGGTCACTGGACTCAGCACATCCCTGCAGTGTATGTAACAAAGTATTTGCTTCCCTCAGAGGCCTCCATATTCATCAATCTCGTATTCATCATGCTCGTATTATGAATTCGTCATTACCTATTTTGGTCACCACAAACTTCGGCACACTAACACAACACACATCTTCATCAGGCCCAGAATCATCAGGATCCTCCAATCCCCTTCATACCATTCTTGGCCAACTTAAACATTCATTACCTCTCATAAAACGAATACCTCGCGGCGCTAGAAGCTCAGTGGCGAGCTCAGTAGAAGCTCAGTGAAGCCCTAGCCAACACAATCACGAAATGTTTACAAAATAATTGCACATCATCTTGGCACGATCTCTTCACATTCTCTTATAGAACCCTTCACGTACCCGTTGACAAAAATAATAATATCTCTCTCACACAAAAAAATAAAAGTAACTCGAGCAATAATAAATCGAGAAACGCTAATTTAATACGAGCTCACCGAAGGTGAGCTGGTATTAAATCAGGGTTTCTAGCACTAAAAATATTGCATTCACTAAAAAGTTAAAAATAAAAAATATTTTACAATAAATAAAAACCGACTTCAAAAACACTGAAAATTTAAAAATAATATAAGAATAGGTACAGACAACATCACACTTCTATATTGAAGTCGGTGCCAAATTTTAAGACTTTCTAGGAGATCATCGTTTGGCACCGAATTCAATATAGAAGTGTGATGTTGTCTGTACCTATTCTTATATTATTTTTAACTTTCAGTGTTTTTGAAGTCGCTTTTTATTTTTTGTAAAATATTTTTTTAGTTTAGCAATATTCTATTATTCACAAACTAAATATCAAAATTTGACACATGGTACCTCAATGATGGCACTTTAGGTGGAGATTGGAAGACTGTTCTTGCAGACTTTTCTAAAATTATTGAAAATTTTAATGTTATTTAAATATTAAAGTCCTAACCAAGAACAGCCTTGCCTCCTCGGATCGCCCATTTATGATGAGGCTATACCACTATTTTTGGGATACATCGCTATCTAAATTTAATGAACACTCAGACCGCCTCGTCAAAATTAGCAGTAAAAATGAAACGTGTTAGTCTCGCAAAAACTCTGAAACGGCTCGACCGATTCTTACGAAATTTTCTGTGTGTATTTGAATAGGTCCAGGGAAGGTTTAAACATACAATTGGACCCAGTAGGTGGCGCTGCAATCGCCGGGCAGGACAACGTCTGCCGGGCCCACTACTCTTCTTCTTCTCTTCTAATATATAAAATTCTCGTGTCACAGTGTTTGTTACCGAACTCCTCCAAAACGGCTTGACCGATTTTTATGAAATTTTTTGTGTATATTCAGTAGGTCTGAGAATAGGTCGTAAACTATTTTTTATTATTGCGAAACGTAGTTCGCCGGCACAGCTAGTCTTCTAATTTCTAATATATAAAATTCTCGTGTCACAGTGTTTGTTACCGAACTCCTCCGAAACGGCTTGACCGATCCTTATGAAATTGTTTGTGTATATTCGGTAGGTCTTAGAATAGGTCGTAAACTATTTTTTCTTATGGCGAAACATAGTTCACCGTTACAGCTAGTCTTCTAATCTTATATATAAAAAAATTCTCGTGTCACAGTGTTTGTTACCGAACTCCTCCGAAACGGCTTGACTGATCTTTATGAAATTTGTTGTTTATATTCAGTCGGTCTGAGAATAGGTCGTAAACTATTTTTTACCTATTTTTTATTATGGCGAAACGTAGTTCACCGACACAGCTAGTATATACCTAAAATACTCGTGTTAGAGTGTTTGTTACCGAACTCCTCCGAAACGGCTTGTACGATCTTTATGAAATTTTTTGTGTACATTCGGTAGGTCTGAGAATAGGTCGTAAACTATTTTTTATTCAAAAATGCATGTAATGTGGTCATTATTTTGACAATCTTGTTTGAGCAAAGTCGACCTTGCCGTTAACTTTTCATAATTGTCATTTTAATTAAATTCCTAGTTAATCAATATATTTTTTATCCATTTATTATTAATATATTTTTTTATCCATCACCAAATATTGGAACATTTATCGACTCAATTCACTCCGTATAGTATAGTCGTAGGTCTCCGTCTAGGGGCTGAAATTTGTATTGACCACTCCTGTTTCCTGTGGAGCCAGTGTGAGCCGCCTTAGACACCATGGTCTTGTGTGCTCTTCTGGCGCAGACCGCCATTCGCGGCACGCTACATTAAATGACATTCTTAAAAGAGCGCTTGTCAGCGTCAACGTTCCTGTGGCTCTAAAGCCACAGATCGCCAGGGACGGTAGCAAGTGTCCTAATGGAATGTCATTAATACCGTGGACATTGATTTACTACCAAACGTTTGGTAGTAAATCAATGACCGTGGGGGATGGGCCGTGCGCTATTCTGGGACGCTACTTGCGCAGACACTCTGGCAGCGTCCTACCTCCCGGTGACTTGCAAGTGGGCCAGTGCGGCAGCCGATGCGCGCGAGCAAATAAAATATAATAACTACCTTTGCCTCGGCACTCAGTATGACTTTGTTCCGTTTGGTTTCGAAACCCTTGGTCCTTGGGGTCGAGGCGCTCTACAGGCAACTGAGCAAGCGTCTGAGGGAAGCCACTGGTGACCCCCGCGCGGGCAGCTTTCTTGCGCAGAGGCTTTCCTTAGCAATTCAGCACGGTAATGCTGCCTGTGTCATGGGGACTATGCCAAAAGGGATCCCTCATTATTTTCATAGTTATTGTTTTTTTGGTAAGCTTTTAGTTTATAATGTAGTTAGTTTTTAGTCTTTACTTTGTTTTGGTTTAGTTTTTATTTTTTACTAGGTTATTGATTAGACGTAATCTACATAAATATTGGGTATTGAAAGCAGATTTTAGAAAGTCTAATAACAAAAATAATAAAAAATAAATTTTATCGGAAATAAAAATGTACGTAAGTAGCAAAAATCCAAATGAAGATAATTATCTTTGTCACCATGCTAACGCTCCGATAATTTTCGACGTTACGTGTTTACAATACTTGCATAATGGTCTTTCTCTTGCTCTTATCATGGAGTCATTCATAATCGGAATATTATGATAAAATTATAAAACTTGAAATACAAATGAAAAATACAATGTAGCCGTGAACCGTGAATGTGTGCTGTTGTTTTGATGACTATAGATTTTAGACCTCTTCACATCTATGCATATTACCTGATGAAAATTTTATTTTATAAGTGGTGGAAGCCATCTGCGACGACTTGCATGGGTCCGCCAGAGTCCAGCAGTGCCAGAGCCGTCACAGAAGCCATACATGTTGCATGCCTGCTTGCTTGTACTCTGCATTCTCGCTTGCATGCTGCGTTCTTGCTTGCTTGCTAATTGCTATATTATTATGCTCCCTTACACGCTGCATTCTCGCCTGCATGCTCGCTTGCATGTTGAATGCTCACCAACATACTGCAACATACTGCTTGCATGCGTGTTCCATAATTTGTATTATGAATGAAAGTTGTTTGATGAAATACTAAAATGCTTATTCTTATTTCTATGTACAGCTTCATCGATTAATAATATCTAATTTAGGTACCTATATAACGGACGTCCCAAAAAGGACGCAAGATTTTAATTTGCCGCCATTTTTGTATTTTAGTGCTGGCAACCCTAAAAAAACTATTACACAGCTGAATGTTTAGGGTTTGTAAAAATGGCGGGTTATACGAAAGATCAACTCGTTTTATTATTGAACAATATTTCAAAAGTAATGAAAGTTTGGCGTGTACGGTTCGAAAATTCCGTGCAAAATATGGTCGGAATATTGACTTGACTTCATCAACTGTGAGCAGAGTGGTTGCAAATTTCAGGGAGAGTGGATCAATTAATGGTGTTCATACCACTGGTCGTCCAAAAACAAGCCGTTCAAATGGCAATATCGAATCAGTGCGTCAGAATGTCCGTGAACATCCAGAAACATCCATTAAGCATCGTGGATTTCTTGAAATTTGCAATTCTTGAATTGCAAATTTCAAGAAGCTCTCTCCAGCGTATACTCACAAAAAATCTGCATCTCCATGCTTAAAAAGTTCAAATAACACAAGAACTGAAGCCTCATGATCATGGACAGCGAAGAGAGTTCGTTGAATGGATTATCGACCGCCAAAACAGGGATGCAGATTTTTCAAACAACGTCATCTTTAGCGACGAAGCACATTTTCATCTCGATGGCTTTGTTAATCGACAGAATTGCCGCATTTAGGGCTCAGAGAATCCACATGTGATTGTTCAAAAACAAATGCATCCACAACGGGTCACTGTGTGGTGCGGATTTTGGGCTGGAGGCATTATTGGACCATATTTTTTTCAAAATGAGGCCGGTCAAGCAGTTACTGTTAATGGAGCTCGATATCGCGACATAATAACAAGGTTTTTTCTAGCCGAATTAGAGGATATCGATGTGGAAGCAATGTGGTTTCAACAAGACGGGGCCACTTGCCACACAGCCAGAGAAACGATGCAATTACTGCATGAAACATTTCCTAGTCGTGTGATCTCTCGATTCGGTGATCAGAATTGGCCCCTAGATCTTGCGATTTAACGCCTTTAGACTTCTTTTTATGGGGTTATTTAAAGTCTATGCCAATAGCCCACAACCACTTATGCTTTAAAAGAGGAAATTCGACGCTGCATTGGAGAAATTCAGCCGCATCTATGCGAAATAGTCATAGAAAATTTTGACAAAAGAGTGCGTATGTGCCAGCAAAGCCTAGGAGGAAATTTGCCTGACGTATTATTCCACAAATAACCCTATTTTATGTATTTTACGATTTTATATACAACTATATAATAACGAAAAAAAAAGTGTTTTTCATCAATTTCAAATCTTGCGTCTTTTTTGGGACACCTTTATAAGTCTTGCCATAAATATTGTAAAAAAGAATTTTGTTTTCTATTGCAAATAACATTTATTACCCTTTACAGTATGTTAGTTTAATACATAAATATAAAACAATTTAAAATATAAAAAGCTTATTCGAAGTGGTCTCCATTTGCTGCAATACAGTCCTTTAAATGTTGAGGCGAGTTATCAATAGAAGCACGCACTCTTTCTATGGGAAAATTCTTCACTGCCAATCGTATCAGTTGTTTTAGGGACTCCAAATTATCATGGCGTTTAGAGCAAGCCGTACTCTCTAAAACTAACCATAAATCATAATCCAGCGGATTAAGATCGGGGCTAGACGACGGCCAGTCTTCAGCTCTGATGAAGTCGGAAACGTTAGTTTCCAACCAAGACTGCGTGGACCGAGCTTTATGACCCGGCGCCGAGTCTTGCTGGAAGGACCATTCTTGGTTATTGAACATGGTGTTGTTAAGGGTCTTAACTACCTTCTCTAGAATGGTATCTTGATACACTTGTGCCGATGTTTTGATACCTTTTTCATAAAAGTATGGCTCAGTCGCTCCTTCATAGCTAACACCCCACCAAACCACCACTGAAGTCGGATAATGCCCACGTTGCACTCTGTCGATTAATTGGGAAGCTTCCTTAGAGCTTTGAGCATAAATACGGTCATTTTGTTTGTTAAAATGTTGCTCAATTGTAAACATTTTCTCATCGGTAAACAAAATTTTTCTGTGACCTCCCTTTGCGTACCGCTTCAGTAGTTGTTTCGATTTTACCACCCTATACTTTTTTAAATTATCAGTTAAGAAATGACCAGTGCGTCTCTTATAGGCTGCAAGTCCTAAGTCATCTTTTAAAATACGCGACATGGTTCTAGGTGCTATCTTCATCTCCCGAGATAAAATCTTTTGCTTTCGGACAGGATTTATTCGAATTCTTTCCCTTACTGCTTTGACCACCTTTTTCGTACGAACACTACGTGGACGATCTTTACGTGTCACAAACAGAGGAGGTCTCATTGTACCTATTAATAGCCCGGTACCTACACAAACATTTCACTAATACCAAGCGTAATTAGAGTTTTGAAAATTGCTTTTGGCTCCATACCTACTTTGAGTAATGCAATCACAGCGATTCGGTTCTCTTAATCACCCCACTCCATTTTAATATCGCAAAATATTGTAGAATGTATATTGGCGCCAAAATGAGAAAACAATGAAAAACCATATAAAAATGACAGATTCCAAATTCAAATGTAATATTTTGTTTATTTTTAATTGTAACAGTAAGTATTTATGGCCAGACTAAGTATAAAAATCTCGTGTCATGTGTGTTATCGCGAAACGGCTTGATCGATTTTTATGAAATATTTTGTGTATATTTGGTAGGTAACTAGGTCTGAGAATAGATCGTAGGCTATTTTATTATACCTAGTGAACCTTACCATGCGCGCCCATAAGGGCAGGGAGAACACCGGGGGGTTTTAGTGGGTAGGCCTGGAACTCTGTCGGGAGAGCACACTCTCGCCGTCTAGCCAACGGCGGGTACGGTGCTGTTACGCATTTCCCCCCGACAAAAAAGGTGATAAGGGTAGCCCTTACCAGAATTTTTTTGACAATAATTATGGCGAATTGTAATTCGTGGGCACAGCTAGTGGTGATATGAAATATGAACTCGATGGATCGATATTTAAATATGTTCGTGCCTATGTCAGGTATTTGTTTTATTCATAATTATAATTTACGCTCTTCTTAAATATTTAATATACAATACCCGCTTTGCTGCACTCTAAAGTCAGTCTACGAACTAACGGCGACTCGTCCGGATGCTGATCCCGGAATCTACCGCTTTTTTCATTCTATAACGGCGACGTGACGTGCTACAAGTTCTTCTGATTCTTTCCGTGCCCAGTGCGTTAGTAAAGTTCTACACCGCTGTCTCGGCTGGCTATCTGGTCGAGGCTGGTCCTTCATCACCGCATCCATCTTCGAAGGCTGTTGAGGGCGAGTGGGAGAGCTGCAGCTCGTGAGCCCGGCGCCGTGACTGCTGATGGTGAGTTGCTGTTTCTATTCGTAGCGATAGGGTGCAGCGATTCCCCTTCATTTCCGACTCTTCTTCGACCATTACTTTCAAGCGACCTATGGTATTACAATTATTCCCGCTATTCTAGGTGTTGGTAAAACCTACTATCCTTATTGCTAGGATAAGCGCCAACAAAATAATTAAAGTAAATTTGAAAAAAAAAATTAAACATTTTACAATTGAATGAAACGGTATAAAACGGAAATAAAGATATTGAAAATCGTGATAAAGTTTTCTGTGAAATGAAATTCGATATTAAAAAATCTGTGTTTAAATAATCTCATTATTCTGGGAGGCTTATTGCTCCTTCTGCAATAATATTGGAGTGGAAGACAATACGACAATGAATAGTAAAGCATTCAATACCTATTAAAACTGAAAAGTTAAAAATAATATAAGAATAGGTGCAGACAACATCACACTTCTATATTGAAGTCGGTGCCAAACGATGATCTCCTAGAAAGTCTTAAAATTTAGCACCGACTTCAATATAGAAGTGTGATCTTGTTTGTACCTATTCTTATATTATTTTTAACTTTTCGGTGTTTTTGAAGTCGGTTTTTATTTTTTGTGAAATATTTTTATTTGTAACTTTTTAGTGAATGCAATCTTTTTAGTGAAAAAAACCCTAATTTAATACCAGCTCACCTTAGCGTTTCCCTCGATTTTCATGGGATCCCATGATCAGATCCTGACCTTGGGACCACCCCAGGAGTATACTCTATCGAATTCAAAAGGAATTTTGAAAATCGATCCACAATTAGCGGTTAATCGCGTAACATACATACAAAACACGTTGGACACACCTTAAAATTTAAGGCTTTTCCTCAATTTTCTTGGGATACCATCATCAGATCCTAACTTTGGTGACCATGGGACCACCCTTGGGGTTTACTCTATCGAATACAAAAAGAATTTTGAAAATCGGTCCACAATTGGCGGCGTAATCGCGTAACATACACACAAAAAAAACACGCATCGAATTGAACCTCCTCCTTTTTAACCGACTTCAAAAAAGGAGGAGGTTCTCAATTCGATGCGTATGTTTTTTTTAATACCAGCTCGCCTTCGGTGAGCTGGTATTAAATTAGGGTTTCTTTCACTAAAAAGATGTCATTCACTAAAAAGTTAAAAATAAAAAATGTTTTACAAAAAATAAAAACCAACTTCAAAAACAATGAAAAGTAAAAATAATATAAGAATAGGTACAGACATCACACTTCTATATTGAAGTCGGTGCCAAATTTTAAGACTTTCTAGGAGATCATCGTTTGGCACCGACTTCAATATAGAAGTGTGATGTCTGTACCTTGTCTGTACCTATTCTTATATTATTTTGAACTTTTCAGTGTTTTTTGAAGTCGGTTAAAAAATCAACAAAATTAAAGTGTTTCTCTATCCTGAAAGGTAAAGATGACAAAATTGCAGTACCTACTCATTTGCTAGCGATACCTGCCTATGACGTAAACATTAGGAGTCAACAAAAATTCACACTAAGTAGTTTGTTTATTACCGATATGGGGTCTGTGACCTGTGGTGATAGCAGAAGAATTTATACCTACATCGTGTAGAAAATATGAAAAATAAAAAGTATGTCCTGTAACTAAACGGCTACGTGTATTTGTTTGATTTTTGTATAAATTGTATGAGTTCTGAACTGAGACGTAAAACGTTCCTACGCAAAAACAAATAAGTAACATATTTGTTAACCTTTAAGTATAGACATGTAGTCTCACCGGCTCCGGGTGAATGTTAGTTTCTAATAGTTATGAGCGTTATAAACCGTAAACAGTTATTGAAACTATTTATTAGCAGCAATACCGAAAACTATGTATTGACTTCTTCAGAAACTATTTATCGGGAGTAACTATTTATTGTGTGGAACGGACGGTTCACTTGCTGTCGCTCGCAACGTGGTACCCGAGCGAGAGCCGATACTAGGCGCCAGGCTGACGGAACCGACGGCAAACGATTCGCGCCTAATTGTAAATACAAAACTTCGTAACATAGTGTAAATAAAAACGTGTAAAATATAAAATAGGTTTATAGTAAAGGGTATTGTGGATATGTACAGAATAACAATGTACATAAAATCAAATGAACTTTTAATTTAAATACGCCTGCCACCTGGCAGCCAGTCCTAAGCCTGGTCAAAGTATGAAGGAAAGTTCATTTTCATTTATCAAAATACTACAAAATACTATCGAACACCCAATACTCAGTCACGTCAATAGATAGTTGCCGAATAAAATCATTTATTCAATAAAACATGATTTTCCTTCGAACCGAAACCGAGCCCTCAGTCGACACTTGCGATACCCGATACCCATTCAATAACTAGTTATTAAAATAAATAGTTACAAAAACCGTTATTACAAACTAAACCAATACATAGTTTCGGTATTGCAAAAACGCGTACCGACCCACCACTAGTTTCTAAGTTTTGTGTACTTCCCCCCGCTCCCCACACTTGAGTAGCTCAGTAGCTTCAGTTTTAGTATCAAAACGACCAGCGAAAGAGGAAATTATATCATTCAATGAAAAATACGTGAGTAATACTTATCTAAAAATCTTTTGGAGCCTGTCAGGCTACACGTCCATAGTTGTGTTATAAAAATATTTGTAAGCAACTTTGTTCTCTTTTTAGATTTTCTTGTAAACTTTAACTTATTTATAATAGTAAATAAATAAAAGGGAGTATGGTAAATATTTATTTTTTATAATTTCTAGTTGACTTTACGGCTGAAAACGTAGTTGTACTTAAAATTACCCAAAATTACCCATTATATTTTAATTTTCAATGTTTCTAGAATTATTATAAAAAAGTGGATTATATTTTCACGTATTTTTACTATAACTAAACCATACATTAAGTTAAATATAGTATTCAAGCTATTTAAAATAATTTTGTTAAAAAAACACTAGTTAATATAGGAGCCTGTGAGACTACACGTCCAGGATAGTGTTTTGAAAAAATGACGACCATACTTAAAGGTTAAAAAGATAAGGCCAAGGCCAAGGGCGACGGCAGAGGTCAAAAGTGCTGGTCGGCCAGATGCTGCATCCAAATTTTTCTCCGGTCGTAGCGGTTCTCCGTTCCATCGGATCAAGAAGAGTGAGGACGAGAGAGTGCATCTATGTTTGCGCGCATATCTATGCACTTAAATATATCCTGCGCAGATGACTGCGACACGAAGAAAATTAAGTCCTGGCTCCTGTGGCGATGGACAGAGGTAGAGAGGTCGGGTGGTGATGTGCACCTGGTTTTGTCTGATGCCCGCCCACCGGCGGCTTAGTCGTTTTTACGTTGAATTAAGGTTAACAACGTAGATTGGGCAGCAGCCTGAGTGACGAAGCAGGGAGCTATTTAGGGAGGCACTGCTTCCCCCACACAGGGAGGGGACTAGGAAAGGTGTCCTAAACAAAGCTTGTCCTATAATGACTGGGGGGTAGAAACCACGGCTGCCCGAGCATCCCGTTTCTCGTGGTCGACATAACAAGAGATGTATAAAAACAACCACCATGACATTCGGTGCGTGGAATGTCCGTACTCTCCTCGATCGAGACGTTAACCTTTGCCCGGAACGGAAAACTGCTGTCGTAGCTAAAGAGCTCTCATGTTACAATTGTGTACATGTGTACATAGCTGCTCTTAGCGTAACCCAATTGCCAGATGAAGGAGAGCTCATTGAACATGGTGGCTGGTATTAATTCTTATGGAAAGAAACACCGGCCTCTGAACCAAGACGCTCTGGTGTCGGATTGGCTGTTAAAACTCAAATTGCCAACAAACTTATAGACTGTCCTACATATATCTCGGACCGTGTTATATTACTTCTTTTACATCTTGATAACAGCAACTGCCTGAACGTTATCAGCGTATATGCGCCGACATTAGATAGGGATGAAGAGACCAAAGGAAAGTTTTATGACGAGCTTACAAGCTTGCTAACTAAAATCCGCCCGAGAGAGCAGATTCTGTTGCTAGGCGACTTTAACGCTCGGGTAGGTTGTGGTTGCGAGGCGTGGGGAGACATGGGATTGGTAGTATAAACAGTAATGGTCAATTATTACTCAGCGTGTGCGCTCAATTATTAATTATTATTATTGTCGGATAGTGAATTGTGTAGTGAAAAGTGAAGTTAAATTGTATTTTAAACGCGTTTTCTAAACTTAAACATGAATGACAAATACGAACGAACTGTCAAAAGGACATCACCCATTTTGGGCTATTTTTTTTTAGCCGGCCAACAAAAAATAACTAAATTTTATCATAGGCATAATTATAATGAACGTTTTGTATTATGACAGTAAAGCTCGAAACCTATTGGTTAAGATGATAATCAGTCTCAAAGTATTTATTTTATTACCTACGGTTTGCGGGGTGAGCTCGTGATTTCCAGTTAAACAGTTATTGTTAATGGTGTGCGAGCGAGAGGACGTTGCAAGTACATTTACCTGCCGAGTTACAACTGTTAACAAGAGGCAAAATACACCCACTTAAATCCTTTTCGTAGGTACTTTCGTTCGTTAGTTCTCCATGCAGGCGTTTATGTACAGGTTTTTTATTAATTCTAATGCATATTATTTTCATTTCATATATTTTTATTCAATATTTACAACTCTCCTGGCCTTACAATAATATCTTCTAAACCTTCGGCGGGAATGTGTATCGTTGGCTCGTGCCTGGCAAACCCCATGTACCACACAATGCACATGACGTGTGAGCAGCAGCCAATGGTTCTTCGGCCAATGTTACATGTACAGTAATAGTGTTTTATAGCCTGTCGCCCTTCGAGAGCCCTATCTATGCCAATATAAACGTTATACGAACGTGAACGGACATGTCGGGACTGGATTCTACCGCGCAATACGTAAAGGTCTGTTCCTTCTAGCTCTCGTATGTGTTCTGTGGGTAATTGGTCGCCAAGTTCAACGATGAACATACCATTTGGCTGCAAATGCTCCGCATAGTAACACCTAGCTTGCTTTATTTGGTATACACCAAGTGCAAAAAGGATAAGATCTTCTTGTGTCAATGTGGGGAATTGAACCTCAAGCGCATCAACGTTTATTGAACGAAATGGAGCACGTCTTCGGTTATAATTGTATCTGTTCACCAGATCCGCCAATGTATTCGGTACATTAACCCTTTCCCGTATTATTTCTAAATACATTGGAGCCCTTACATTGTCCACAATCAACACATGATAGGCATTTAATAAAGCTGCACTGATTTTAAAATATTCCATCATATGATGCAAGGCGCGATTGCTGTGTACAATTCTTAACAAGCGAAAATCTCTTTTGAATCGTCCATTGATTATTTCTACTACCCAGCGGCATATAGTCACAAGTCTGGATTTATTCGCTTGTTCCGTCGTAAGTTGCGTTTCGTTTGCATTTTTCGTTTCTGGCATATGTACTGTATATCCATGTGATTGTAAAGGATAGGCCGCGTCTCTAAAGCCACGATCTAAGATAAATACGTCACCCGGTCTGAAAAACCAATGAAATATGCTCTCCTCATTTTCAATAATTGCATTCATTATTGTTGCATCGGAAGTTGAAGCGGCGTGCGGGCCCGTTACGTCAATTATATGACCGTCACAGCAAACAAACAAGAACGGCTTGGTCAGATTTCGATATTTGTGAAGACTATATGTTTGTCGTTGAAAAAAATAGTTCGAGCTCTTTTGGTTGTATATATATTATTATGTACCATCAACTATTATTATAGCATTTCTTTGTGGCAAAGGGCTTTCTGGATTGCCAAATAGAGTTTCAGGTACTAATAAATTCCTTTGAGCCACTTGTTCCCTGTTTATGTGGTCAAACCCAACATGCAAGGGAACAAAATCACGCAACAATGCATCACGACCTAGAGCTAACATTCGTTGAAAACGGGATTCGCTCGTTCTAAACACTAAAGCAAGTCTGGCATTAGAGTCTCCTGTTCTTAGTTTTGCCAATACAGCGGCCAGTATTGTCTTCTTTTGACGATTATTATTTAGGCTGGATGTGTTTTTTTTTTTTTTTTTATTATTGTCTGTTTGTCCAGTTGGTGAGTATTTAAATTTTATACTAGTACTGTTGCATCGCTTGGGACTCTTGCTTCCACCCCTGTTCTGCGAATGGGATACATAGCAGGGGTGTCCGCGTCCTGACGGTGTTTGTCGAGTGAGGTATTATAGTTAGGGTATAAAACTCGTCATATTCAAATATTACATTTATGGATAATATTTACAGTACAATGTGATTATATTTAAAATTTATGTCAGCATGTCGGCTGATGGTCTTATTACTAATATTTACAGTTAGTTCTATTATCTATATTAATTGCTAGGTATTTATCACAGTTATTTGTATCACAGGTATCGATAGTTTATTAGTTCTAGGGGTTGCCATTAAAGCTCTTTAGGCTATTGATAATGTGGTGCGTTAGTTTTTTAAAGGACTCTCTGCTACTTGTCCTGCGTCCCACCTCCGGCAGGTTGTAAGGGGGCACGCTGTGGCTATTGCATACGACTTCATGATCGTGTCTCACGGCCACGTACCTGACACACTCCTTGAGCAGATGTTCCGCTGTTTGGGGGGTTTGGTTATCGCATGGGCATAGGTTGTCGTTAATGATTTTAAACCTGTGAAGGTACGATTTAAATGCTCCATGTCCCGTTAGCATTTGAGTCATCTGGAATGTGCGAGGCACGTGCGCGTTGAACTCGGCTATTTGCTTGAGTAGGGGGAATAGGGATCTGGTGTGAGATCCCGTATCAAGTCGCTCGTACCGCTCCTGCCACAGACCATGGTTCTCCTCTTTGATCAGTCGTTTTATGTGGCTGATAGGGAACGCGTCATAATCAGAGGCAGCGCGCGCGGTGGCTGCCGCTTTAGCTGCTAGGTCCGCCGCCTCATTGCCGGTGATGCCGACATGTGCGCGCACCCAGCAGAAGCGCACCCCCACATCCTCAGGTAGTTCATGCAGGGTCCTGTGTATGTCCGATACGATAGGGTGAACGTTGTCCCTCTGGCCGATGGCGTCAAGCGCTGATCTAGAGTCGCTGTATATGACGTTGTCCGGTCTCTTACGCTGCTTGATCATCCTGCAAGCTTGCTTGATCGCTAGTAGCTCTGCCTGGAATACTGTGCACGTGTTATGTAGTTTAAGCTTCTTGGTGGTGACAGAGGGTCGGTCCTCCGGACACACCATGACACAGGCCGCTCCGACGCCATCATCCTCCAGCTTACTACCGTCCGTAAAAAGTTGCACCGAGTGCTCCAGGCAGGTCTGGTCTACATCATGTTGGTCATTGGCGGTTCTATAGAGAATTGTGACACGATGAGCTGGGTGGAGAAGCTCGTGCACCAGGGTGTTAGCTTCGAGCTGAAGGTCGGCTGGCAAGTAGTTGGAATGTTTGTTCAGCCTGGTGCTTTCCACAATGTATCTCTCTCGGACCTTCAAGTCCAAGGGCATGTACTGCGCCAATGCCAGGACCGCGTTGGTTGAGGCAGTGCGATACGCTTTAGTTGCGCGAAGAGCGAAACCGCGCTGTGTCGCGGCCAGCATTTTGCGGATGTGCAGCTTGTCCGCAATGTGTCCCCAGATCCCCGCAGCATAGGTAATGGTCGGCTCCACTACTTGACGGTAAATGCAATCGATGTTTTCAGGGTGGGCTCCCCATGTGTTCCTGGTAAAAGTGCACAAACTGCCAAAGATACGCCTAGCTTTATCGACAACATATTTGACGTGCTCGGTGAATAGAAGTTTGTCGTCTAGGATGACGCCGAGTATTTTAAATTTGGAAGAGAAAGTTATAGGGTGGTTTCCCATCACTAGGTTGGCCCGTCTTGCAGTGGGAGAGAACGCCAATGCCCGGGTCTTGTTGTGTCCAAACGTGAGTTTGACACTCTTGCCCCAATTGTCGATGATTTCTAGGGTTCTGTTGACTCGGTTCTCGAGATGTTGCACATTTTTGTTTGATGCGAGCAGCAAAATGTCGTCGGCGAAAGCCTGCAGTTGACATCCTTCCGGTAGCTCAAGTTGTAGTAGCTCGTCTAACAAAATATTCCAAAGGATTGGCCCGCAGGCCGAACCCTGTACGCAGCCTTTGGTCATTCCCTTGGACACCTTGCTGCCCGCATATTCTAGTGTGAGTGCCCTGTCCTGTATGTAACTGCCTATCAGGCGAAAAATGTTACGCGGGCATTGTATTTTGGGGAGTCTCCTGATTAGTGCCGGCCACCACGCATTATCAAACGCTGCCCTAATGTCCAGCGAGACCGCCACAACCAGACGACCTGCTGCTTTGGCTTGTCGGATGTATTGAACAGCGTTATGAAGGGCTGGAACAGTGCCAGTCTGTTCCGTAAAGCCGTACTGGTTGTGACACATGAGATTTAGGCTGCGCGCCTTGTAGGTAACTCGCTTGATAAAAAGCTTTTCTAGAAGTTTCCCGAATACCGGGATTAACCCGATTGGTCGGTACGCTTCCAGCGCCGAGTAGTCGTCTTTGCCCGGTTTCGGTATAATCTTGACTACCGCTTCCTTCCACAACTTAGGGAAATAACCAATCTTGAGGCACCTGTTCATGATATCAGTTATGAACTGTGAGTATGACAGTGAGACTTGGTGGCAGATGTCGGACGTAAGGCCGTCCCACCCTGGAGCTTTGTTGGGATTCATAAACTTGAGATGGTTTATGATCTCTTCAGCGTTGAATTCGAAGTCGTCCATGGAGTTGTTTGGATATTCCGACTGGATGATGTTCGTTTCAGCTCTCAGGGTGCGATGCCGGTCATCCTCATCGCCACCGTCGTCAGGGTAAAAGTGTTTGAGCAGTTGTTGTGCTGTTTCCTCTCCACTGGTGGTGTAGTTGTTCCCAACTTTCATAGTGGTTGGAGGGCGTCGGCCAGTAGATTGCTTTAACAGCCTGTTGGTCAGCGACCATACGTTCTCTTTGGTTTGTAGCTCGCAGAACTTCCTGAAATTCTTGCAGGATTCATTTTTGATCTCATTTGCATACTGTTGTTTCAGAGAACGTTGGTCGCCGACCAACCGGTCGATTGGAAGGCCCCGCCTGCTGGCGATATGGATGTTGTGGTGGATCTTGATGATCTCCTTCTTCAATTCGTCGAGCCTGGGGGTCCACCAAGGTGGTCGCGGCTTACTACCCCCTCTAGCGCCCCGTCCAGTGAGTGGGAAGGATTCCTCACATGCGGCCTGTATTATCTCGACGAATTCAACAAGGAGACCCTCAATCTGTCCCGGTCCAGCAAGCGTAAAATCGAAATCGAGCAAGTTAGAGATGGTCATTTTGGTGCTGAGTGTGTTCTTGAATTCAGCCCAGTTAGCTCGGCTAGAGTTGTATTTAAAGGTGGACGTAGGGCCGCGCGTGTCTTGTGCGCGGTTGCCTACATCTATAGTGAACTCGATACAATTGTGTTGCACTGACTTGCATACATCGAGTCTCACTCTCCAATCAGACACGTAATTGTGCATATTATCGGTTGCCAGTGTAACATCGATAATTGATTTTCTTAGCCTGCCATGTGTTACAGCCTCGAAAGTGGGTACGGTTCCAACGTTGCATATATTTAATGAGTGGGTCTGAGTGAGGTCGTAGACCTCTTTACCTCGATAATTAGCAGCCACTCCCACCCCGCCCCACATAGGGTGCCAACCGTTAAAGTCCCCACCGATGACGCATGGTATGTTGTGGTTCTGACTGAGCAGATGGTCCAAAGTGTTCAAGGTGTTGGCTGGATGTGTTTACGAGTAGATCGGAAAACTGTTCGTGAGTAAGTCCCGTCCAAGTATGAAACTCGTTTGTATTAATGACTTCGTATGTCTCGAAGTTTAACACGTCTGTTGTAATATGATTTCTCATAATCGTCAGAGCATTCACTATTTCAGATGCAGTAAAATCTTCTATGAGATTGTCTTGTAAAGGTAGAGTATACCAAAGGTTCTGGGCTAAGTGTTCTTCGCAAACGCGAGCATTTTCTGGTATTAGTAGATTGTACCGCCCAATCATACGAATTATGATATCGTTAGGTATTCTAAGCCTGGTAATATTTTGACAATGCTCAAAAATGCAGTGCACTGTTGAGTTTGGAGTACGTACAAATCCTGCTAAGGTCATTGTTGGATGATTACGGCTTTGTTGCTGAATAGGCTCATCGGGCAACACGTCATCATCTTGACGCGCCTCGCGTATACGCCGATGAAACGTCCTCTCAGCTCTTTGCCAGCAAGGTCGGCAAATGACGTCGGTAGGTTCGTTCTGAAAAAAAAAACAATTTTTGTAAACCCACCTTCTACAAGTTAAATACAAACGAATCTTTCCCAAAGGACTTCTTAACAAAAATAATAACATGTTCGTGCCCGTACTCACACAAAACTAACTATTTCAAAACTTTTGAAATAGTTTTGAGTGTAGGCAAGAGCCAATGCCTACATTTAAACCGGCTATAACTTAGACGGGCACTATACCATATTGAAGTGGTACTTAAGATCTGTACAGAGCGCCGATAAAAATACTAACAAATAAATAAGAACAACAAATAGTTAATTCGTGGCAGTAACAGAGAGTCGATGAAATACTAATAAACACTCGTAAGTAGAGATCTTACTTAAAAATAACAATAATAATAAAAATCTTTCCCTATACCTTCAAAGGTTCTTGTCTACATTTCTATCACTGATGTAAGCCTATGTACTTTATAAAAAAAACCCTTTCATAGTACTAACTAAAGAACTTAAGTATACATTTTACTTTATTGAAGGAAGGTAGGTACTTCAGCAAAATAATTCAACGCGACACCTACGGCCCGTTCCAGATAAGCATTTTTAGCCATAAATACCAACATTTTTAGCATCTCTGCGTTCCATTAGCCGGTGATGCTAGTTTTTCTTGCTGGTTGTCATGCGTTTCATTTAAGCATTTTTAACACGAAATGCTAGCATCAAATACCCATGCTAATAGATGGGTCCTCTGATACCACTTTTTGACAGCTTTCAAATTTGACATTTGGAATCTTTTTTTCATGAATCAAAAAGGATTTTCAGCGGATTTAAAAAAATTATTGAAAGATATTTGTAGTATTAGCCAATTCTGATTTATATTATAAAAAATTTTAAGTGGCTGGACTAATTAAGTGAGGTGTCAAAATTCAGCACGAAAAATCAGTACCTTGCGTTTCATTTGTAACAATTAGCGCGGCTAAAAATGTCAACATTTCTTAAAAGAAACGCAAAACGAGGCTAACATCAGATGTTAGCCTCAGAAAGTAGCAGTGCTTTATCTGGAACGCAGGGCTAGTCCTGATCATGATGTCATATCGACGATCTGTTATTATCACAGAGTAGGTACCTAGTTATGACTTAAATGTAAAAAAGGTTGCATTACATACCTGTCTCGCGATTAGCTCCTCCATAATAATCTGAGCTATGTCGATGTGCTGATCTTCCCGAGAAATCCACGTGTAAGTCCTTCGACCTTCACATGGTTCACGACAGTTAATACACAACATATGTGCCATGATTAACAAAAACAGTATAACAAAAACAAAAACTCAACGATAATTAAAACAACAAACAAAACAAAATCAATGTTAAAAACCACGAAAACAGTGAAAGTAGCCGTCCGATGTAACGAGAGTTGCATGGAAAACTAACGAACGAAAGTACGAAAAGGACTAAGTAGGTGTATTTTGCCTCTTGCTCACACTTGCAACTCGGCAGGTAAATGTAGGTACTTGTAACGTCTTCTCGCTCGCATACCTATTATGCCTCTTGCTCACACTTCTCGGCAGGTAAATGTACTTGTAACGTATTCTCGCTCGCACACCATTAACAATAACTGATTACCTGGAAATCACGAGCTCACCCCGCAAGCCGGGTGCAAGCCGTAGGTAATAAAATAAATACTTTGAGACCGATTATCATCTCAACCAATAGGTTTCGAGCTTTACTGTCATAATACGAAATGTTTATTATAATTATGCCTATGATAAAATTTAATTATTTTTTGTTGGCAAATTTGTATGAAGCCTGAATGATGTCCTTTATACTTTTACGTTATGAGCAGGGCGTGAGCTCCGTAAAAAGTATCCGTATAAGTAACCGTAAAACGTATCGCAAAAGCGTGGTGCAACATCTTTTTACGATATACCTACGTTTACTTTTTACGAGTTCGTTAAATGAATTTTTGGTACAACCGGCTGCTAGGGTCTCTAATTGTACGACAGATTTAGACGCCTAAATAACGTCAATAATACGTCGATTTGGTGACAGCAGATTATACGTCATTTTTAGACGTTCTACAGACTACCATGACAGTACCACTACTTGACCACTAGCCATTAGTCGTGGATATAAAACGAGCACGACGAACTTTTATATTTTCATAAAAAATGTATAATGTTATACATTAATGTTTATTTTCCTCATTTAAGGGCATTAAAATAAAAGATTGTTTTTGAAAATATTTTTTACCATTCATTTATTTTATGTTTTTAATGTCAGGCCCTTTCATTCATGTCACGTCATTGCTTAATTTTGTAAGGATATCCTAGGTGGTCCGTCTTAAAAACGTCATGGAAAGTCGTCGTTGAAACGTCTAAATATGACGTCGTGAGGCTGTGACATACGATCGTCATTATAGAGTACCCTAGGACGACTTCACCGACGTCTTTTACGTCTGTGACGACATTAAAATATCGTCCGACCGAATAATGACATTCCCCGGCCCTTGCCATCTATGAGAAAAACACGCAATAATAGGTACCTACTTATTCCAATTTATTAACGACACCATTGGTCAAATATCAAAATTAATGTAAATGGAACAAAATTATTAAGATTTGACTAGATGGCTAACCACCAATGTTAGCCATTTATTCTTTAAACTTACACTTAAAAAAGGGTAGAACCACGGTAATAGTAGGTAACCTATATATACAGAAGACTTACAGAAGACCGACTCCATAGAAACTGTCAAAACACGCGCTATAACTACGCATCTCGATTTGTGATCGCACTCGGATCGCATCTCCAAGGGCAGTCATGAATGCAGTTCGCCGCAGGGCATACGCACGAGCCAAACGGAGCGCACGATCGGTCACGGTAGGTGTGTTTTCCAAGAGGATATGTGATCTCGCAGGAGGCAGCGGAGCGGGCGCGAGAGGACGACCCTCTCGCCGCACTACTCTGACGCAGGCGGTTGGGTAGGAGGAGGTGCGCTTTCTTGGACGCGTGCCACCAACTCCCATAAGCAAGCCTGGGATGAAATGGCCCGGCCGGCCGACAACCGGTCGGGAGATATTACGTTTCTATCCCTAGCCTGCCCGTCTGGGGGGTCGCATTGTGGCACTTAGCGACCCCTTCCCCCGCCCAAAAAAAAAGATGTGTAACGCTTGAAACAAACTATTGTGACGTGTTGTGTTGTGATTGTGACGCGTCAGAAGCGTATCGGTTTCATACATTTTATATGACTAGAAACACATTAGCGCCACGACATAACACAGTGTAATAATGTGTTTCTAGCCATATTAAATTTATGCAACCGATACGCTTCTGACGCGTCACAACACACCACGACACAATGGTTTGTTTCTGCCTTTAGTGAGGTAATTAACGTATTATGGAAGCGAGCAGCCCTATAGCGGTCCAACGCACTAAGCGATGCCGAGCTGCCCTAAGTATAAAATTTCAAAAAGATTTGTATAATATTACTATTACCGTGGTAGTACGTACCTTTATACGTAGATATGTGTAGTACGCACCTTTTACAACTTAAAATCTCGATGACCTTTCATGCTCAGACCAAAGAAACCAAAGGACATGAGATATCTACAAAAAAATCGTGCCAATAATGTATAGTGGTGCTTTAAGATGGCGGAAAAACCTAGGGATACCGCGGCGCCGCGTCCAATATTCCACAACTAAGAAGTTTCTTTATACCGTTTATTTTAAAAAAATATTCAAAAACATAGAACTGTAAATTGCGCTTACAACCAACGCTCACTGTCACTGAGAGATTATGTATTTACTAAACTCGGATTTCTAATTCAAAAATATTTTTGTAAGCAAAGTACTGCCATTGTCAAATTGACATTTCACTGTGCTGGTTATTAGATTTGAATGAATTTATATTGTGCTAACAAATTATGTAAAACTTATTTAATGGTAATGATTTTGAAATTCCAAGAATTTCTGCAGCATTCTTTTCGCAGTCCCTTGTAGAGCAGTACTCAGTTTTAGGCCATGTTTTATATGTATATTTATAAATAACAGTTCTCATGATCATTTCTTTTTCTGATACCGACAGGGCAGGTCGTCGTCGTTTTTTTTATCGGGGATAGAGACTCTTTTGCCGTCGATGGACCAGGCTGAGGCTCTCTTTTGTGTCGCACAACAAGAGACACACAATGTCGTTTGGTGTTGAGACACACAATGTCATTTGGTTAAAATTGGTTAAAAATATAACACGGCTAAACTCTATAGTTCCTTGTATCGAAGATAGACCATCCGAGTTTGAACTATTTGAATTTTTCGTATAATATATGTTTGTGCGTCCCGTGCATTGATTTACTACCAAACGTAGAAAGAGCACTTCATACAAAAACGCGCTTGAAATCTGTCACCTAGTCAACTATACATTTGTACTCGCTGATATATTGTTAAATATGCACGCCCGAATTAAAATTATCATAAAGAAGGGATACCGCGGCGCCGCGTCCAATATTCCACAACTAAGAAGTTTCTTTATACCGTTTATTTAAAAAAAATATTCAAAAACATAGAACTGTAAATTGCGCTTACAACCAACGCTCACTGTCACTGAGAGATTATGTATTTACTAAACTCGGATTTCTAATTCAAAAATATTTTTGTAAGAAAAGTACTGTCATTGTCAAATTGACATTTCACTGTGCTGGTTATTAGATTTGAATGAATTTATATTGTGCTAACAAATTATGTAAAACTTATTTAATGGTAATGATTTTGAAATTCCAAGAATTTCTGCAGCATTCTTTTCGCAGTCCCTTGTAGAGCAGTACTCAGTTTTAGGCCATGTTTTGTATGTATATTTATAAATAACAGTTCTCATGATCATTTCTTTTTCTGATACCGACAGGGCAGGTCGTCGTCGTTTTTTTATTGGGGGTAGAGACTCTTTTGCCGTCGATGGACCAGGCTGAGGCTCTCTTTTGTGTCGCACAACAAGAGACACACAATGTCATTTGGTGTTGAGACACACAATGTCATTTGGTTAAAATTGGTTAAAAATATAACACGGCTAAACTCTATAGTTCCTTGTATCGAAGATAGACCATCCGAGTTTGAACTATTTGAATTTTTCGTATAATATATGTTTGTGCGTCCCGTGCATTGATTTACTACCAAACGTAGAAAGAGCACTTCATACAAAAACGCGCTTGAAATCTGTCACCTAGTCAACTATACATTTGTACTCGCTGATATATTGTTAAATATGCACGCCCGAATTAAAATTACCATAAAGAAAGGACCGTATTTATCGAATTCAACTTTATTCTACATTATTACGGCAACTTTTTTAAGTACAACCGTGTGAAGTTACATCATTTCATACCTAGCCACAGATCAATTGACGTTTTAGTAACTATGGAAAAGAACTTAATATTTAAGTGATTAGAAAGCAAGAATTCTTTAGATATTTACAAATAGTGTGTGTTTGTGCACTCCGTAACACAATGTCTTGTGTAGTTTGGGGCTGCAAGTCTCATTCATCGCGAAAGGAAAATAATCAAAATTTATTGACCTTAAATTGGCATGTTTTTTCATATTGTTACTTGAATGTGAGCTAATAAGTCAACATAAATATCGCTGAATCATTTTGTAGAAAAACAATACGTAATATTAACTTCACTTTTATGTTTTAGCGATTTTTAGAAAATTACTGAGGTTTTTTTTTTTTTTTTTATGGATGGCCCGGCAAATGACCTCCTCCCGCCTGATGTTAAGCGGTGAAAGAGGCCCAAATGAGTTGACAGATAGAGTAGGGACGACATCCACTTTCCTACCTGCCCGCCCCTTGCCGGCCCAAAAGATGCTTTTTCACGCCTCTTTTGAAGGAACCCATGTTGTAGGATGGAGGAAACACGTGCGCAGGTAGAGAATTCCAAGTGTGGGATGAACGACAGAAGAAGGAATCTTGGAATTTCTTGGTACGGTGTGAAAAGGAGGACACAGTGTACGGATGACTCCGAAGGCCCTTACGCGTGTTTCTGTTAAGGAATGGAGAGGGAGGGATAAGGTTAAAGAGCTCCTCAGAGCATTCCCCATGGAACATTCGGTAAAAGGCGCTAAGAGAGGCGATGTCACGACGAAGTTGTAGAGGCTCGAGGGTGTTAGTTGCCTCTACATCGCCAATTATGCGAATAGCGCGACGCTGCAATCTGTCCAGAGCATCGAGGAGGTACTGAGCGGAGCCGTCCCAAAGGTGCGAGCAATATTCCACGCAAGACCTAACCTGAGTTTTATACAACAAGCATAGTTGGTCCGGCGCAAAATACCTACGCACCTTGTTCAGGACACCGAGTTTCCGTGAGGCAGTAGTTATGACGGATTCGATGTAGTCTCTGGGGTTCAGATCGCAGCGAATGTTCATTCCGAGCAAGGTGATGTTGCTCTGTGTGTGAAGGGTTGTGCCCTGAAGAGAAGGAAGGGGGAGGAAAGGTGACCTTTTCGCCGAGAACACGCACACCTGTGTTTTCTTAGCATTGAACTCAACAAGATTGTTGGAGCCCCATTCGGAGACGAGGTCCAGCGTCCTGTTGAGCTCAATGATAAGATTCTGCCTTTCCCTACCAATATCACCACGAGCAGCCCCCGAGGCTCCGTGATATCCCCCATGCACTGTACTGTCGTCTGCATAGCAATGTATAGCTCCCAAGGAAAGCATATCATTGATATGCAGAAGAAACAATGTGGGGGATAGAACGGAGCCTTGCGGAACACCAGCGTTCACTGCCACGAACCGCGAAGCGCAGCCGTCAACGACAACGCGAATTCTACGCTCGTGGAGGAAGCTGGCAATCCACGTACAGAACTGCGCGGGTAATCCGTATGCCGGAAGCTTGGAAAGAAGAGCCTTGTGCCAGACTCTATCAAAAGCTTTGGCGATGTCGAGACTAATAGCCACCGATTCGCCGCGCTTATCGATAGATTCACCCCATTTGTGCAAAAGGAACGCTAGAAGGTCACCTGTTGACCGTTTAGGACGAAACCCATACTGTCGGTCATTAAGTAACGAGTGACCTTCCAGGTAACGGATCAGCTGTGTATTAAGGATCCTCTCCATGATTTTACACAAAATGGAAGTGATGGCTATAGGGCGATAGTTAGCCGGATCAGAACGATCTCCCTTTTTAGGAACCGGCTGGACATTGGCCTCTTTCCAAGATTTCGGCACACAACCAGCAGAGAACGACAGACGGTATAGACGCGTAAGGACCGGAGTCAACTCCGCTGCACACTTCTTAAGAACAATCGCAGGAATGCCGTCTGGTCCACTTGCTTTTCGAGTATCGATCGACTGGAGCTCCGCCCGCACATCACGCTGTCTGATACGGATATCGGGCATGGTCCTGCCACAATGGGACAGTTTCGGAGGTTGTGTACGACAGTCATCGACACGGGAATGAGCCGCAAAGAGTTTTGCCAGGAGGTCGGCTTTCTCCTGCGGCTGATGAGCAAGTGAGCCATCGGCAAGTCTCAGCGGTGGCAGCGAGGGTTGGCAGAAGTTTGATTGCACAGCTTTGGCCAGGCGCCAAAAAGAACGGCTACCCGTAGGGTGCGATAGCAGTTCCTGGCCCACTTGTGCAATGCGCTGAGCATCCGCTCTAATGTAAGCCCTCTTACATAACTTGGTGGCATTATTGTAGGCTGTTTTCAGTAGGCTTGTATTGGGATCCTTAGATGCTCGGCCTCTGATCCAAGCGCGGTAAGCCAGCTGTTTGTTTTCAACAGCAGAGGCGCACTCGCGATTGAACCAGAGGTTACGTCTGCCTCTACTGACGAGATTGGAATGCGGAATATAATATTCCATTCCTAGTATGATCTCGTCAGCAACAGAGGTAGCGCAGGAGTCCGGATCCATCCTATTGAAACAGCGCTGCCACCAAGGAACAGATGCGTAATAATCCCGCATACCGTCCCAATCTGCTGACGCATAGTGCCACAGACGGCGTGCTGCAACCACAGGCGACGGTCGTGACGCCTGAGGCACTGAGACGGATACCAGGCAGTGATCCGAAGATCCTAGTGGAGCTCGAACCACAACCTGATATCCGTCAGGGCGATTTGTCAACAGAAGGTCCAATAAAGAGGGCGCTTGACCGATAATATCTGGTACCCTGGTGTTCTGGGTGACCAATTGTGTCAGGTCGTGCGTGAGAGCGAATGCGTGGGCAGTCCTACCCGCATGGTCAGTTTTAGAGGAACTTAACCACAACTCGTGGTGAGCATTGAAGTCCCCTAAAAACACCAGCTCGGCGGAAGGAAATCGCTCCTGCGCGTCATCTGCCACCCGACTTAGATGTTCAAAAAGTCGAGTTGTCTCCAAGTCACCACGATGGGAACGGTAGACGCAGACGTAGACACGGCAATGAGTGCCAAAATCGACGTGTACCGCAAGGAAGGAAAAGGAAGGTTCCTCCAAACAGCGCAGGCGACGACAGCAAACGTCCGCCCGGACGAACAAGCAAACACCAGCCTTCGCCTTGAAGGACTCCTCAAGAGCGTAGCCGGGGTAATTAAGGTAGCTTGTATCGGCCGGGCAGATAATTTGCGTCTCCGTCAAAAACAGCATTGCTGGACGGGCTGTCTCGAGATGGTGGTGGACAGCTAAGAGGTTAGAGTGGAGCCCGCGGATGTTAGCGAGCCCCACCTCGAATAATGGTGTTTTGGTGGGATAATGCACCGCTGTACGACCAGTCTTAATATTTTGCGCTGCCATAATTATTGGAGTGAGAGGCGTGAAACTGAGGTGTCCTTGCTGCGCTTCGCATAGTTAATGTGTGTAGGCCTGTTTCGCCAGGGAACAGCCGACAGCTGATTTGCGCTGACCCTCCGCACGGAAGGGCCCCCGAACCCCCCCGGAAGTGGCCGCCGGGACCCACCGTCCGGTCACCAACCGGCACGACGGACCACCCCGAGATTATGCGTGGCATGGTGGGGCAGCCTCACGGACTGGTTAGGTCCGCTTGGGCCCCTGTACTATACCACGGGCGGCCAGCGGAACAGCCGTTTCTTCGGGTCTTCCTGGGCGGAGGGTCAACGCAGTCAACCTGGCACTGGGTCGACGGAAGCCCGCACAAACCATACGAATCGCAGCAACGACCCCTCAAGCTCTGGCTGTGCGCAGACTGATCCCGAAACGCGGACAAAAATGGCCACTTGACGGGTTTTACATCATGCGCACGGTGGTCGCTAGCCAGTCGGGTTTTTCAAGCCCTACCACCAGAAGTTGGTCACTCGATTAGCACCACCCGGGGATCACGTGTAGGGTCTCGAGGGTAAAACCTACGGACGTGAGCGACTCCAATCCCCGCGAGGTTATCTTGATCATGCGTAGTGTTGTAAAATTTTGTCGAAATTTTTATTTTACAGATTTCCTAAAGACATTGTATAAAAAACATGGATAAAGTGTATTGTCAGACGAAATTGGAGTCCAAGAAAGCATAGTCAAATTTGCTCCAGATATTTTCTATCAGATTAATTTGTATGTACTTAGTAGTAAAACTATGAAATGGAGACGTCATGACGTAAGTCAAGTTATTTGATGAAAGGAAATCTTTAAACTAAAATATTATTTATGAAAAAAAAACGTATTTAATTTTTCAACTATTTCTTTAAGGAATCCTTGACACGGATGCCAAGAAAAACCAGTTCAGATGATTTTTTTCTAAGAATAAAATATTAGAGAAAGAAAAGAACTTGAAAGAGTCAAAAAGGTAAGTTATCAAAACGCCGCCTTCGGAAAATTTACATTCTAACTAAGCCCGTCCGCACATCAAGCGCAATAAGTCTATCGAAAAATGTCTTAACAATAAATTATGGTCAAATGTTAATGTTTTTATTTAAATTTCCAAGCATATGTACAAATAGTAGTTTTAGCATATTCACGAATTTATCCAAGGTTCAAATTCAATAGGGGTAAATTTTCGGGTAAGTAAATTAAATATGAGATAAACTTCAAGTACCTCTAAGCGATGCGATAAAAAAATGAATGAAATCTAAGCGATGAAATAAAAGCAATGTGTCTTCGATTTCCTTCCCATATAATTTGTGAATCTCTGCAATTGGCTGTGTGCACGACTTCAGCGCCACCTAGCGTCCGCAACTCGGTTGGCTGTCACTTTAAAATTTAATGGCGGCATTGTGAGAAAATATTTGAATTAGAAACTATCTTTTAATTTATATTAAAATTACTGTGATATCGTGACATTACACACACATACATTTTTGGTCATAAAATAAAATTAACCTTTCCGCAACTGTGTTTGAGGTGCCCCGAGTCGGTTCTGGGTAGTCTTAAAAAAATAACAACCTAACCAACTATATTTGAGGTAATCTGAGTCAATTCTGGGTGGTGAAAAAAAAATGTTAACCCATAATTAATATTTGCTGATTCTTTTTTACATAATTTGGGTTATTTTTTCGATAGATATAATTTTTTCAGACAACTAACCTCAAAAATCAAAATTAAGAGTACCTAGTCGGGAATCGGTAAAACTTGCATTTACTATTTCTGTCAGTATTCTTGCAATTTACAATAAAACAACTGCTATGATTCATTTTTGTTAGAGTAATAATGGGATTATTAATATTAGGTAGTTAAGTCTAAACAGATTGCTTTGACATTTATGACAGATAACGGAGCTAACATTATTTGTAATTTTGGCCACCATGAGCGCTGCGATAGATGTCATTACCCCCACCTAGTACTTCGCACCCAGCGAATAGAAAAATTTCAACATTTTAGATAACGGGAAATACCCGTCACTTAAATAGTCCAAATTTTAGGGTTCCGTACCTCAAAAGAAACACTGAACCATTATAGGATAATTTTATTGTCCGTTTATCTGTCAAGACCCTTTATCTTGGAAACGCGTGAAGGTATCGAGTTGTAATTAAAACCATATAATTACTCAGTTCTACACTACAGTCCCTTGAAGTTGTGAAAAAATCAAACTTCTAAGTTAACATAAAAAAGGTACGGCCGTTTAAGTCGCCAAAAACGTATATTTCGACATTCTCACGGGCATCAAAATGTATAGGGTACTTTTCGTTTATCTAGCTCGAACTATGAAATTTGTGAAGTTATTATTATACTCTTTATTGCATAAAACAAACAGTACAAAACAATAACAATACTACACTCATAGATACTTAATAATCTGAAATATATATGGCATACTCAAATATATACATAAATATTATATATATATATATACATAAATATCCTGTTCAACGATGAAGAAGATGATGACTTTTAACTTACACAGAGGTGGAAAGCTTAGACAGATAGAGTTGTCTTAATTGTTTTTTGAAGCAGGCAGCTGATGGACTCCGTTGAATGCCATCCGGTAGCCTGTTCCAAAGTTGGGCGGCACGAAATCCAAATGACCGAAAGGCAAACTTAGTATTCGTTTTAGGGAGATCAAGCACAAGGGAACGACAGGAACGCATAAAGCGCGTGGGAGTAGGACGAACTTGGAAGCGAGAACACAGGTAAGGTTATATAGTCTTACACTACAAGTACAGGAAAAATCTCAAACTCCTCATTTGTAATTAAATCATAAAAAATTTAGTCTCTATTTAAAGTATAGGTAACCTACAATTTTATACGGGACCCTCGGTGGGCGAGTTCAACTCGCACTTCCCGCTTTTAGTCTCATGAAAGGCCAGCCTGACCATACCAAAGAGACACAGCAGCTATTAGCTGGATAGGTTACATAAGAAAATCTACCCTTATTTATTTATGTTATATTTCTCGTAATAAAGACATTTTAGTATTAGGGATCTATTAAATACCTACATTATATAATTTATCGACGTTGAAACTAGGTAAATGATGAGCACGACATCACTGGGAGAAGAACTGACAAGCGAGAATTAGTGACGACCTACAAAATTTCGAAACATTTTGCATATATGTGTCTCTTTCTAATTTCTATTAGCAGCGCCTAATGTCAAAGTGAGTCAAATATATTAAGTTCAGTAGCTATTTTTGCTAGGTTTCTATGCTTAAAGCTACGGACAGACGTGCTCATTACTAGCACGAAAGCATGTTTTTATTGAGCAAGTGCTCATTAGTAGCACGTGTGTACTAACATTGCTAGTAATGAGCATGCTTATTTAGAGCATGCTGAAAAATCAACCGACGTTTGATTTTCGAGCATGCTACCTGAGGCGCGGGTGGAAGGGGGCGTGCTCTGAGCGCGTCTGAACAGGTTTGTCTATAATCATGCTATTATCGCTTTGATCTCGGTCCGCGAAACTTGCTGCATCAATCATCAAACGAAATAAACCAAATAAATAAAAGGTACGTGATAAATCCTCAATATGTCGCGTTGGGGAGAAGAAAAAACTTTGCTTTTTGTGACATATTATCGATGTTCCGAATGTCTGTGGAACACACGTTCACCCTAATATAAAAATAATATTGCACGAAATAATGCTTATGAGGCTTTATTAAAGGACATGCATGATTCAAGTTTAACAATGAAAACAATTAAAACTAAGATTAAAAATCTAAGATCTGTGTATCATGCCGAAGTAAGAAAAATCAACAGTTCGAAGCGGTCCGGAGCAATATGATTATTATATTGAGTTCTGTGCGGATAGCACTGTCACTATATCTATTTACATCCATTTTGGCCGAGAGCCTGGCTCCAAATAAGTACGTCTGTCCGTAAGTCATGCGTATTTATGAGCGAGCTTAAAACAAGCATGCTTATTGCTAGCAAATGTGGACAGTTGCAGAGCATGCTAATTTTAAGCAAGCTTATGAGCATGCTTTTTTTTGAGCACGTCTGTCCGTAGCTTTAGTTATTCTTCTGAGGTTCTGTATGGAGTACCTCAGAATAACAACTAAAGCATAGAAACCTTGCTAAAATAGCTACTGAATTCAATATATTTGACTCACTTTGACATTAGGCAGACTATAATTAGTTAGAAAGAGACAGGTATTATGTAAGATGTTTCGAAAATTCGTAGGTGGTCACTAATTTCTGTTTCTGCTAGTGATGTTTTTCTCATGACTCGCCTAGTTTCAACGTCGATATATTATGAATTAAATATATTCTTAATACTAAAATGTTTTTATTATGAGAAATACAACATAAATCATAAAGGATACATTTTCTTATGAAACTTATCCTGTTAAAAGCTCCTGAGCCCTTTGGTATGGTCAGCCAGTCAAGAGGCTAAAAGCGGACGTTGACATGCTATTAAGAAAAACGAGTAAAGGGGTTTTTGGGGGATATAAGGGTTTTTGGTGCTCAAGAATAGCTTTAAAAAGTTGATAGTAAATGAATAAAAAATATTTCTAAATTATTCCCTTTTCAGTCCTACCTATCTGAGAATTGAAAAATCTGGCGTACTTAGACAAAAATTGCGCTATTACAATTAAGGGTGTCTCCCGTTGGCTAGATTGATGAAATTTTTCCATTTAAGAGATTCACAAATTCAATGGGTAGGTAATTAGTAATTTTTACGTTAACTTAGAAGTTTAATTTTTCACAACCTCAAGGGACTGTAGACCTGAGTACTTATATGATTTTGATTTAAACTCGATACTTTCACGCGTTTCAGAGATAATAGGTCTTGGCAGACAAACGGACAATAAAGTGATCCTATAATCGTTCCGTTTTTCTTTTTGAGGAACGGAACCCTAAAAATTGAACTATTAAAATTACGGGTGTTTCCTATTACCTATCTTTACTGTTGGAATTTTTCCATTGCAGAGATTTATAATCTATAGACAGGAAATCGGAAACACACACTATATTTATTTGTTCACTCTTAGGTATGTACTTGAGGTTAATCTCATATTTAATTTACCCGAAAATTTAACCCTCATGCATCTTGTACTTCGGATAAATTCGTAAAAGCTAAAACTCCTATTTGTACATATGCCTGAAAATTAAACTAAACACATTAAAAATTGACCATAATTTATTCTTAAGATATTTTTCGATTGACTTATTACACCTGATGTGCGGCCGTGTTTATTTAGAGGTTTAGAGGTGTTAATTTTCCGAAAGCAGCTTTTTGATATTTGATCTTTTTGACTCTTTCCAGTTCTTTCGCTAATATTTTAATTCTTAGAAAAACTCTTCTAAACTGGTTTCTTTTGGTATCTGCTGTGTCAAGGATTCCTAAAAGAAATATTTAAAAAATTAAATACATTTTAATTTTCATAAATAATATTTTAATTTAAAGATTTCCTTTTATTAAATAACTTGACTTACGTCTTGACGCCTTTATTTCATAGTTTTACCATACAAATTAATCTGGTGGAAAATGTCTGGAGCAAATGAGACTGCTTTTTTGGACTCCACTTTCGTCTGCCAAATCTGCCAATACACTTTATCGAATAGTTTTTTTTACATCGTCTTTAGAAAATCTGTAAAATAAGAATATCGACCAAATTTTACAACACTACGCATGATCAAGATAACCTCATAGTAATTTTCTAATAATCGCTAAAACATAAAAGTGAAGTTAATATTACGTATTGTTTTTCTACAAAATGATTCAGCGATATTTCATATGTATTTATATTGACTTATTAACTCACATTCAAGTAAAAATATGAGAAAACATACCGATTTAAAGTCAATATATTTTGACTATTTTCCTTTCGCGACAAATAAAATTTGCAGACCCAAACTACACAAGACATTGTGCTATAGAGTGCACAAACTCACACTATTTGTAAATACCTAAAGAATTCTTGCATTCTAATCACATAAATATTAATAAAATATCACCAAAATATTTCTAACCACGGGACGCACAAACAAAGATTATACGAACAATTCAAAGAGTTCAAACTCGGATGGTCTATCTTTGAGACAAGGTACTATAGAATTTAGCCGCATTAAATTTTAACCAATTTTTAACCAAATCACAATAATCTTGTGACCACCTTGTGATCTGCCAAATAGACAAATATTACTTATCTCTTACACTTACACAATTTTGTGCTGTATGATAGAAAGAGACAAATAACACATAATGAATTCTTATTTTAATGTTCCTTCTATGCTTTAGTTGTTATTCTGAGTGGAGTACTATGAAATATTCTGTGCCCAGAGGCTCAACGCGCTCCTGGGCTGCGTTCGTAAACATCGCCCGACGACGCTCGATGACGTACTGGCCGTTCTAAAACACCCGGTGTGAACGCACGACGATCATGTATAGCCGTTCGTAAACCTCGCTCGACGACGCACCGGTCGCCCCGTGAAATGGGTGGGTGAAAATCGCCCTGACGTTTATTTGACAGATGACATGTCCGTCAATTCGGCTATTTTCTCCTTTTTGTAATAATTTGTAAACAATTTCATTTTGTATTATCGTAGATATATAATTACTCGACAGTGTTTTGAAATTTCATAAATATGAAGACAATAGAAATAGTTACAGAAAATGGATACATTATTATGGATGAAAAAGGCATTGTTTATGTATGAGATGGATATTTGCTTAATAATTTCTATGGGCGAAGTGCTAATTGATCAAAACAAGTAAAAAAATGGAAGCAAAATTTATCAATTTTAGGTTATTTTGACATCAAAATGACATTTGACAGCCATAACTTACGATGTCGTTCTAAAACGTCCGACGAAGAGCGTCGTCCTCTCTAGGGCGATCGCCCGACGTCGAGCGATGGTTTACGAACGCAGACGAGTCCATTAGTTTCTTTTGTCTGAGTTTTCGTGTCAAAAATGTCAAAAAAAATTGGACTTGATTTTGACATTTGAGGTTGTTGACAAATAAAGTCAAATAAAAAAATGAAAAAGGAAACATGAAACAAAAAGATGAACATAAAAACGCAAACAAAATGTATTTAAACAAGCTTTTAGTTTTCTATTAATGGTGAAAAATATATTTTACTGTTACCACTACCTAATTGGTAAAAATAACAGCTTTTTATTATAATAAAATTTTGATTTATGTATTCCAAAACTGTCACAGCTGTAGTAACATAATTTTCTTTTATTTCTATTACGTCATAAAATATCATTATAACTATGTACAAACAGTAAAGATATAATGTAAATTAGACCAGTGACGCGTTTTTTTAAAAATCGCCAATATGACAGGAAAATTTATAAAGATTGATTTCCATCACGTTTTTCTGTGAAAGTAAACTATGTCGCAAGAGGTCGAATCGTTTTCAAACGGCTGGGCAATCGACACTGTCCCGCCCTCTGACCCCCAGTGCTCCGATAGCGACGTAAGTGGACCCCTGCGAAGTTGTTTGTTTTCGATATCAGTGTCCTCTATTTTGACCTTATCTTCATGACTCTTGCTGGTATTATTCCTGTATAATCATGCTCCTATAAGTATTTATTAATGTGACGTCACTGCTTGTGATGCTGAGAATCCACTGTTTTATTTGCTTACAGTTCTCTGGTCTTACTAGTCTATCTTAAGATACTTTTTAAATTTACAATGGAGGCCTGTGTTCAGGTAATGTGATTTTTTTCTTATATCTCTTCAGTAAATAATCTTATGCTTTATCTCTTTATTATTATGATTTATTCTAACAAAAGGTTAGAATAAATCATAATAAATTGTAAGGTTGAATATGTTGTGTAATTAAGTTGTTTTACTATGTTAAAGTAAAGAAAGATTTAAGGATGAAGTAGATTTTTAATTTTAAATTCTAGAAATTGACCCAGTAGATATGACAAACTAAAATTGGCAAATCTATAAAATCATCAATTGATTCATAACTAGCATATAACATGTAAAGTCGTTGACTGTCAAATTTTTGAAGGTAACTTATATTCAACTTATTTTGTTTGCTATAATTTTGAAAGCAAACTTACATAGTTTGCTTTACAGTCACTTGCTTACAGTAAATAATATTGTTATAAATTTAGGAGGTTGAACAATACAATAAACAATTATAAAATAGATCACCTTATATTTCTACCTTTTTCTAGTAATATCAATAAAAAATCTCCCATTCTATAAGTGATAGGTAATTGTTAAAAATTTATTCTTAAAAATACACCAGGCATCATAATTTCCATACCTCACAGCTTGTTATGAGGAACGATGCAATCGTTTATTTTATATTTTATTTGACAGTAACATTATCACAACAGACGAACATCAATCCGCATTTGTCCTTCTGTCTAATGATGAAAATAATGTTTACCTGATTTAATCGAAATTATTAAGTACTGTTTTCAAAAAAGAATATGCCTTATCTAAGTATAGTTGCCACCTAACTTGGCAAGTTTGACGTAGATTTTTTGATATTGCACCTGTACCCTCTTGTGCAAAAAAATTGTTACTGCTTTTCATTTCATTTTCATTCTGGCCAATAATATGTCAGTATTATTATTATTAGCATTGTGTCCCCCATTCAAGCCAATATTAGTCATAATAATTCTTGCTAACTTATGTGCGCCAACTATACCAAGGTAGTAATTTATTACTTTTACTTTGAATTATTATGCATGAAAACAACACACCCATCTTTCATTGTCTAATGACGAAAATAATGTTTACCTGATTTTATCAAAATTATTAGTACTGTTTTCAAATAAAATATATGCCTTATGTATTAAGGACTAAGGTAGTACTTTCAATTATGCATGAAAACAACACACACATCTTTCATTAATAGATAAAATATTATATTAATTTGATAGAATTGATTTATCATCAGTGTATTTCCTTATTCTCAATAATGACTTTCTAGAAACTTGATTCTTGAAAATACCTTAATCAATTAGATTTTCAAACACCTATAGTGATACCAAAGCTACTTTTGAATGGAATAAATAATTTTTATTTTATTTTGATTACATTTCATAATCACATCAGACACATGCATTCTTAGCTATATTTATTGTTATGTACATTATTTGTACAATGATACCCTATCAACTAATCGTTTAGATAGTACTAGATATTCTTGTTATTTGACCAAAGCAAGTAGAGAATAAATTAAGATAGAAACTATTTTAAAATTTAAAAAAATATAAGAATTGTTGTAAGTGTTTCAAATAAGTTATCATCAATATTTAATTTTTCTATACTTATCTCTTAATAGGTATTTAAACATAATATTATTTATATCTAGTCTTGCAAATAATCCACTCTTTTTAGCAGTTCCAATATGATAAGGCAAACCTAATAAGTTTAAATTTTGTAGCACACAAGTGTTTCAAACAAGCCTTGAAATGATAAATTGTTATACATTTCCTTATTATACTTACATCTTGCCAAAAGCTTACCTAAAACACATCCAATAATCAACAATTTTGCGTCAAGTTAACTAAACACTTTTATGACTTGGGTTTGACAAATGTAGATAAGTATACAGTACATCAAAATAAATAATGGGTATCGGAAAACATTGGAAACAATTGTCTAACTTATCACAGGCAAATGACAAAAAATTGTTTGACCCTAAAAATCATTTACAATCACAAGAGCAGCTCTATATCATTATACTGCCTAGATGTGTCAGTCATCTTCCCATATGCCTATTATTTAACTTGGAGTGGGTACTGTAAATAGACTCATTATTATTTCTATGCCATCATTTAAAACATATATATGAAAATATCTATACAATCTTCTATACAAATAAATAAAAATTGAAGTGTCTGTTTGTAATGTCAAAATGTTTTTACTAAATGGGTATGAATGTATATCGGGTACCAATAACAAAAACATAATTTAAAAAATTTTTGTCTGTCTGTCTGTTTGTTCCCGCTAATCTCCGGAACGGCTGGACCGATTTTGACGGGACTTTCACTAATAGATAGCTAATTATATAAGGTATAACATAGACTTTTTATCAAGATCGGTTCAGCCGTTACTATTCCACGCGGACGAAGTCGCGGGCACAGATAGTTTGTAATAAAAATCCCGTATACAACAATTAGCATTGCTCAAATGGCTGACCATATCACGAAAATAATAATAAACCTTTTTTTAACATATGAAAGGGAAGCTCTTGACCTTCTCACCTGATGGCAAATGATGACAAGGCAGAAGGTGAAAGTGAGCTTCACCTAGACTTCAGCAACTGAAGAACTGGCTATATACTGAACAATGTTATTCACATTGTTATTATGGCACAAACTTAGGTAAGAAGGTGGTAACTAGTCAGGCGGGCTCAGAGGCCTTATCACCAACCAAACCGAGCAGGAAAATTTCGGCCCCCATGGGGAATTGAACCTTGGACCTCGCAATCAACACCCAATGGTCTAAACCACTAGGCCACAGAGGCAGTTACATGTGTTACATACATTGGTTTTTGTCAGAGTTAAAGCATACTTATATGTTAGCTTTTACTTAAGGTGTTGGTTTTTTTTAAATATCTCCTAGTTATGTGCGTGTGGTGTGAGTGTGAGAGCTCTTTTTTTAAAGGTTATAATATTTTTACGAAATCATGGAAGAATTTAGGAAATAATTGTGAAAACATCATGGAAAAGATAAAAAAATTGTGAAATCTATAGGGAGAAAGTTCTGGTCAATTAACTGGAACACTGAATCTGCTAACCAGAGAAAATACTGTAACTCCGGTTTAAAATATATAAGATATATGTTTAACATTTTTATGTGGAATTATTATGTTGAATTTGTGAAACCTATTCACAAATATTCAAAAGATTTTAACTCTCTAGAGCTCTCGAACGGGATGTTGAAAAGAAAGCATATTTTTAATTTACTTTGTAACTATTATGTTTTACGTCAAGGTTTTTAATTCAGAAATTGACTCTACTCATATTGCTATACTCGTAAAACAGAGTAAAAATATTAACTATTTATTTAGCTAAAGTTGGTAAGTTTTGGAACACTACGTCTGCGTCTGCACCATAAGAGAATTGAGTGTTCCAAATAAACCTTTACCAAATCCTAATTAACCGATAAATTTTTTGAATATTTGTGAATAGGTTGCACAAATTCAACAATTATTCCACATAAAAATGTTAAACATTTATATCTATAATATATAAAGCAAGTATTTTCTCTGGTTAGCATATTGTGTGTTCCAGTTAATTGACCAGAACTTTCTCCCTATAGATTTCACAATTTTTTTTATCTTCACCATGATGTTTCACAATTATTTCCTAAATTCTTCCTTGATTTCGTAAAAATATTACAACCTTTAAACATTAAGTATATTTCTTCACAAATGTGTGAACACCTACAAAGGGTTCCTTTTATCTGTTAGTAAAAATAATAACTTTATGTAGAGCTTTGTACTTTCTTTAAAAATGCAAAATAAATTGTAAAATTAATAAAATCAATAAAAATATCGTTTTGGGCGGGGGACACGATATTTTGGAGACGCGGGTTCAAATCCCGCCCAAGACGAATTTTTTTCTTTAATGATTTTATTCATTTTTCCAAATAATAATTGTTGCATTAAGCTGCCAAGGTAATTCGAGATTGTTTAATAAGTTATTTATAAAAATAAAACATGGTTAACAACTCTCTTTTTTATATTATTTTATAAGTAGATACCGCATTGCGCCGCAACCAACGTGCCCAAGCCATACAATATGGTTGTCTCATTATTATTGCAATTAATATTACACTGATATAATTTACATGTTTGTTGAAGATATTGTTATCTGACTTTGATATTATCTCTCACGATAAAAGTTATTATTAATGAATAATATGACGAAGTATCAATTGTTTGAAAAACAATACGTTGACGTCAAATTAACGACAGAACTTACTATAGTCTTACGAGCTGTGCCCGCGAACTACGTTTCGCTTTAATAAAGTTCAACACTCGGACATTTCTAGAGAGCTACCTTTATCACCTAGGGGTGTAAAAATAGCCTACGACCTATTCTCAGACCTACCAAATTTACACAAAAAAAAAATCGGTCAAGCCGTTTCAGAGGAGTTCGATAAGAAACACTGTAACACAAGATTTTTTTATATTAGATTTTGATAGAAGAATATTTGTTCACTATTATAACGATTCATAAAATGTCTATTGTGTTCAAAATTGAAAGAAGCTCTCAGCGTTTTAACTTATCTCTGGGTGTAATTTAAATAAGTAGTTCGTTTATTTCCAAATTCATATAAACATTTAGACGAGGAACGATGTATTCTCTTATCACTACCCCCTAGTTGGTAGGCATGGATACATTGCTATCAGAGGTTGACAAGGATGACCTTACGCCTCTAGCACTTCGATCACCCGCGATGGCTGTCTGCTAGTGATAGCGGCGCCTATATAAGCAACTATTTATCAGACCGGGCCATTATTCTGTAATCAGTTTGCCCCCGGTCGTCTTTAGTAGCACTCGTCAAGTAACCCAAACTCGTGTCAGCAATCAACCTTACATTGGAGACGTGCCTACACAGTTTTCCTCATGGCTAAATTTTATAACTTCTGTGATTTTCTCTCTCCAAATTAATATTGTGTGCTATAAAGACATTTGGACAGTTTGAAGTGTGTGCCTATCTTGGTGTGATTCGCCGCTACTGGCAGTAAATATTAATACGATTCAAGCTACTAGCTGTATACATGCATCTTTCGAGCGATCTACTGCAAAAAATGACCATTTCCTTAATGTTCCGTATCAACCCCATATACTATTCAGACTACTCCGATACGATCTAAGTCTGAACTTCAAAGTAGTTTTAGTAAAACGCGCCTACTGTCATTGGCTCTACCATTTCGAGTACTACAAATTTGGATTATATCCCAAAGATATCACCTGACAGCATAATAAAAGAGTTTCCAGAAGTTTTGCGTCCAATATGGATATTGTGGCAAATGTAAGTGTTGCAATAAGTCCCTTATCAAAGTTTATTCTTATGTATCTATACGTGGCATAAAGTGAGATGAGGTCAAAGCGTATCTAGCAGCTTTAAAATGTGTAATCGCAATGCTCGTGCTCATTATTCGTGATATTTTGTCCACAGTATCATCCAGTCTTCAAAGCCTTTTTGGCCGGGTCGTTTTCCGGGACCTTCAGCACAATCCTTTTCCAACCACTGGACTTGGTGAAGACAAGGTTGCAAAATCCCACACAAAATGTTGTTGCGGCGGCGACGGTCAAGTAAGTAATTTATTTATCTGGATAAATTAAAGTTTAAATTAGAATTTTGTTAATTTAAATGGAGAGATTTATGTAAGCATTAGTACAATATGACAGAACACAAAATGAACTTTATTTGCTTGCTTAACTCATGCGTACTATCAGCTCCTAATCGCCAATGTTTTCTTTCAGCAGCCGAATCCAACCCGGCATGATAACTATATTTACGAATATAGTTCGCCAAGAACATATCGTGGGACTATGGCGAGGTATGGTGCCGTCGGTCGCACGATGCGTTCCAGGCGTGGGATTGTACTTTTCCTCCCTGCATTGGTTGAAAGCAAAGGCTGGCAAAACTCGGAACCAAGATTTGGGTGCTATGGAAGCGGTGGCATTAGGCGTCATGGCTAGGACTATGAGTGGAGTCGCTTTAATACCAATCACCGTCATCAAGACGAGGTAAACCTTGAATAAACATAAGCTCTTTATGAAGTTTTCATTCTGATTACATATATGCGTAATACTGGCGTAGTAGCATATCCAATGCTTTAAAATTTGCATGAACACAATCGTTACTTAATTTTTATCGGCGTGACTTGATTGTTTTTGTTTTTCTTGACCCAGGACCCTTTCCATTTATTCTTACTTTATTTCTAAATTTGCTTTGAAAAAGTAATACGCAAATCGTGTCAATTTTTCGAGTTCGATGATTAATGCCAATCGGAAACAAATGTAATCCCGAATGGTTCAAGACTTAAGACATTTTTTTATCTTACAGATACGAATCGGGTGTTTATAAATATAACAGCCTCACCGATGCTCTAAAATCAATCTACAAAGCAGAGGGTCTTCGCGGACTGTCTTGCGGTCTCGGCCCAACTCTGGCGAGGGACGCTCCCTTTTCCGGCCTCTACCTGATGTTCTACTCGCAAACCAAACAAGCCATGCCAAAAGGTAAGGATGAGAAACTGTCTAAAGACGCTATCCTACTTCAAATTGTGTATTTCTCTGTAAGACTGTACCCAATTAAAGGTTCTATTCAAATTTTAAAACTTTGATTAGAGAATTAGTCCCTCTGATTTTCGCAATGGCTCTCGAAGGACCAATTTAAGCCAAGATATTTATATACAGAAATTATTGTCGGAGATTATGGTACCTCGTGATACAAAAGGACAAACATAGACTTCTGACCCGTTGATAGGATGTAATCATAAAATTATTCTATTGGATAGAAATAAAAGTGTAATAAGCGATAAAATTGTTTGAACTATTTATCTGTGTGGTCGCTCATTAAACTTGTCTCGTTTCTAATTAAACAAACACCTTTTGTTGTCTTATCTGTAAAAATGATAAGGCTTTTCAATCAACGCAACCCGGATCTATTAACGAGACTTCATATTTTTGCGGTAATTTATTTTAATTATTTTCTTCGGTTTATGTTTTAACATGAACGTTTGCATCAAATGATTTCTACCGACTGCTTAAATATTTGTATGTAGATTAACAGAGAACTTGCTCAATTGGTGCTTGAGAAAACCAAACATTAACCACAAATTATAATAAAAAATCGCAATTATATGATCTCTTACAAAAGTGGTCTTATATATTCGATCCAAACTTATTATTCGATTATACATTGTTTGGTTACGATCTTTAGTGAGGTAAAGGTACTTCCCCATGAGCACAGTATTTATCTTAGGTGCTGGACTACTTAGGTTTAACAAATTAAAAAGCGAGAAATGACGTTGACATTTCGCTCGGCTTGTATAAATCCTCGGTTGCCTAAGTGGTAATGGGGTCGACAAGGTTGTTGAATGACGCTGGTTCGAATCCTGCCAGAGGTGAAATATTTGCATGTATTGAGTTATTTATTTTGGTACTCGACTCGTCTCAGACAGTCACTGTGTAATAGAATAATTAATAAGAAACAATTTCCAGAATGGCTCCAAACCCCGACTGCCGCTAGCGCGGTCCACTTCAGCTGCGGTATAATCGCCGGGATAGCCGCTTCCCTAGTGACGAACCCTGCAGACGTACTCAAGACCAATATGCAACTGTACCCGGACAAATTTCCCAACGCGTTCAGCGCGGCTCTCTACGTTCATCAGGTATTTTTCTAGTCTTTTTGTTTTCTGGGGATTGCCCTGGTGTTCTTGGGCAATCCCCCCTTGGCGATAGCCCGACCATCTTGGTCGGGCTTGCCCGGGCGCGCTGGTAGTGGTAGTCGCAGTGTGGACCTACCATGCGCGCCCATAAGGGCAGGGAGTACACCGGGGGGTTTTAGTGGGTCGGCCTGGCACTCTGCCGGGCCAGCCCAACACACGCCTGCCGTCTAGTCAACGGCGGGTACGGTACGGTTGCGCATTTCCCCCCGGAAAAAAAGTCCTTTTATGTTTATTAAGTTTTCGTAATTCATTTCACTTGATTAGTAGATGACAAAGAGATTGAATATTTCACGCGAGTTTCTCGTCAGTTCATCAATCACTGCGGAACTAAGTTTCATTACGTCAGGACGGCTCTCTATTTCTAGGCATAAAAATTATTGTCATAAAATCATATTCCATAATTTCGATTGAAATAATCGTCAAGACGCATAATAATCAGGAAGCAGAATGGTAATAAGCATAATATTGTGTGGCAGAAAATCATTTGTCATAAGTATTAAAACCCATAAACTTGAAACACAGAACAACTTGACGCATAATTTTTCAAAGCATAAATAATGTTTAGCATATTAATCACAACGAACAATACGATTACGCAGAATTTCTCTAGGCATAAACTTGCGCGCAAGCATGTAGCAATGTACCATGCAGTATGCATGCAAGCATGCATGCAACATGCAAGCAAGCATGCAGCAATGTATCATGCAGTATGCATGCAAGCATGCATACAACATGCAAGCAAGCATGCAACATGCTAGCAAACATGCAACATGCAAGCATGTACCACGCAAGCAAGCATGCACATGCATGGTTTCTGTCACGGCTCCGACGCTGCGGGGCTCCGGCGGTCCCACGCGAGCTTATCGTCGCAGATTGGTTTTCGCTCACCACCTGCTCCTCAGCTCGCGGGCCGCCTCGCCCCTCCGCGCCTACGCGGGTTTGAATAACACTCTAGGGGTAGGACAAACAAGACTACGTGGAGTCGGTTTTGCAGCGATTCGTTTCTGTCACTAGTAGCATGCATGAATTACTTTTTCAAATAAAAAAATCAATATATATACTATGCAAAAATTATATCAAATGAAAATATAGAAGATTCGAGTGATATATTTGAATAAAATAATATATGAAATGTTATAAAAAGTTAAGTAAAACAGAGTAAACATTATATCCTTTAAAATAACATCATTTCTAATTATAAATAAATGCCCCAAAATATTAGAGATATCATTAATTATGACACTTAAAATTATGGCAAAACATTTTAGGACTACCAATATTATGTCATAAGAAATTAGGGATTTCATTAATTATGCTTCATAAAATTATGCCTTTGGGGAATTGTGCCTTATACAAATTATGCAATGAAATAATTATGTGACGTTAATGTTATGCTTTTCGATTATTATGCTTAGTGATTTATGCCAAGCGTCTTTATGACAAACAACATTATGCCTAATGAAAGGTCCCCCGTCAGGACACTAGCTTTTATTAATTAGTTAGTTACGTAGAGGGACAAATAAATCAAATAAAGATGAGGATATAAGAAGATATCCTTATATGAATGTAATTAATTTGTATGAAAACAAAACTGCAACGTCAAACAAAATGTTACAATGTCCACATCTCCAAACGAGTTGAACAGTCCAATTTAGATAACATGATGTAACAATTTTCTCTGATATAATGTAACTTTGTATTGGATACTGTAATTATAATGAATCATTATTGGCATTTCATCTCCATTCATTGTGATACATTTTGCGCAGTTGATTCTGCGATCCACTGAACTTTAGTTGATCATAATCATGGCACGTGAGAGCTGAGATAGTGGGCGGTAGTCGCTGTTTTTCTTTGTTTTTTTTTTATCGTCCGTAACATTGCTGGAGGTTATCACTGTTAATGTCTGTGCAATTAATGTATGTATAGCCTCCAACTAAAATTGTAAAGGCCACTTGCATAAACTAAATTGGTTTTACACTTACAACAAAACGTTGTTTAAGTAATAGTTGTTTAAAGTTATATTTAATTTGTCAACAAAAATGAAACAGTATCATACATAAACTATGACCTATTTTAGATAATGTTTTGTGAGTAAGACCAAATGTGTTTTGGCGATTGTTTCGTCTTTGTCATATGTTTGTCATTGACAGATATACAACGATTTAGCGCCAACGTATTTTTTGTGAGTTTGTAACATAAATCTAATATGAGCATTATGCAATACATAGTGATTATTTATTGCTCATAAGAATATTTTACGCATAACTCATATTATTTTCGAGAACCGAAATTATGCAATACATAGTGATTATTTATTGCTCATAAGAATATTTTACGCATAACTCATATTATTTTCGAAAACCTAAGAAAGGATTGCAGGGACACCTATTTTTAGATGTCATTAATTTACTGTAGTTTCATTTACTACACCACTACTACTATAAATCGGCCACATAGTAACATCACCCCCTCGGAATGTCGAGACCATTTGACTTTACTATAAATGTATTTTCTATTTGTTTCAGACATATGGAGTTAGAGGATACTTCAAAGGTGCTGTACCAAGAATGCTGCGCAGAACCCTTATGGCGGCAATGGCGTGGACCGTCTTCGAAGAGATAACTCGATCTATTGGGTTGAAATGACATAAGGCGTACATTGACAACTATTTTGGCTGTTACAAAATATCATGGCTATGTAGCTATCCCCTACAACAAAGTTGTACTTTGATTGAGTACAAATTGTACCAATAGCAAAATAGGTTCCTTTTTGCTAATTAGAATGTCACGGGATTTTTGGAATTCTAGTAGTTTTAAGAGGATAATTTATTTCACAATAAGAGTGCAACGGAAGCATGAGGCAGTGTATCGTACTGTTATATCCGAACTATCTAAAAATCAAAACCGTACTTACTAGCCTGCAAACAAATGGTAGACGAATGTTATACCAATCGCAAGTTTTAATTCCTCATCCTATGTGATATTTTTAATATCGTCATTGAAGTTCTAACACCACGTAAGTCATTTTTGGCGGAAAAAGACCACACGACGTTTTTCGAATACTTCGCATTAATCACAAATCCGTACTAACATTATAACGGTTTTATTTTTCCTAATGGATCCAATGAAATGTATGTAAGTGATGGAATGCCATTACAATAGTATATTTATGTATAATTGTGCAGTTTTTTCACTCTTCGTAAAAGTTGCTATTTTGACATACGCGGTGTTAGAACTTTAACGACGATATGTTTCAATAGAATAGGTTGCTATTGTTGTACCTAAAAACTTTATTTCGAATAATTATCGCTTTAAATTGTTATTGCTTTATGTTAAACTTTTTTCCTTTATATGTTACTATATAATAAATCATTGTTGGTCGAGTTTAATAAGATTGGTGGTTCTGGTAGTAACCTACCTGTGTTGATTAATTGTTTATTGTACCCTTGTTATGTTATCTTAAGATATATTCGCCTATAATGTTATATACAATGTGATATCAATAAATGTTTATAGGTACATTAAATACTCTTTTCACTTCTCATGCTCGTAAAGTTGTTCTTTGTGCCGATAGAAAGCTGTATAAAATGGCTTTTTAAGCTCTTGTGCATAAAGTTCGCTTTTTAAGGCAATTAGGCTTTGCAGCCACAAACACGGTAACCTTTATTTAATAGATGTTTTTATGAGATTTAAGTTAATATCTGAATTTAATTACGACATCTTAATAAAAATTTAAAATTTATACGGGCGTGCATTGATGTAAAAAACAAATAAGGTAAATATTTATATTTCAATTTCGCCTATAATGTTATATACAATGTGATATCAATAAATGTTTATAGGTACATTAAATACTCTTTTCACTTCTCATGCTCGTAAAGTTGTTCTTTGTGCCGATAGAAAGCTGTATAAAATGGCTTTGAAAGCTCTTGAGCATAAAGTTATTTCGCCTTTTAAGGCAATTAGGCTTTGCAGCCACAAACACAGTAACCTTCATTTAATATGTTTTTAATGAGATTTAGGTAATAATCTGAATTGAATTACGACATCTTAATATAAATTTAAAATTAATACGGGCGTGCAAATAAGGTAAATATTTATAATTCAATTGGCAAGCCACCGCAGAAACAAAACCGAACTGTTGCGACCAATAAGAAAGCCACATTAACACGTCATCGAACATGTAATAGTCAATATCTGAGCTCCTATTGGTCGATCGTAACGATTCAAAATTCGGTTCGGCTGCAACTTATTACTTGAATTGGACCGCTGACCATACTCGAACAGCACAAGTAATGATATCAAATAATGATTCCGCCTGATACTGATGGAAAGAAGTGCGAAAACTGAATATGCTTTAATCCTTGTTTAATCTCCTTGCAATCAAAGTGAAAAGTAGAGAGTAAATCTCGTCCATTTACCCTCCACGTGACTATTCACCCTCGTCATATCGGTTGGCTCGGGTGGCTATATGAACGTCTCGGACGAAATGGTTCGATTTATGCTCTCTTAAGGTTCGCGCACACTGTGACGGGGCGCAACGGGTCGGGTCGCAGCGCAAAAATCAGTTCAAATCGCTCGTATGTATTTTATATGAGCTATCGCACACTATGCCGGGGCGCAGCGCGCCGCTTTATTCCGCCGCAGATTGGTTGCGTGCGATGCGGCCCGCCCCGCCCCGCCGCGCCCCGACACAGTGTGCTATTATAGCTAGCGGGTTGGAGTGAGGAGCGCGCACGTGTCTATTTTACGATATTTGCGTATTACAGTATTTCGAACAACAGACAAAAAAGTATAGGTATTCGTCAGAACTATCCATAACGTACAGCTGCACGTACTTTTGGTAGATGGACTTTTGGTTTGACGGTCTGTACTCAAAATCCGTCAATGCGCTGCGCCCCTTGCAATCCGTCAATGTGCTAAGTAAGCATTTTGCGCTGCGCTGCGGCTTGATCCGCCCCGCTGCGGCCCGTCACAATGTGCGCGAACCTTTATTGCACAATCTACTTTGTCTAATTTTTCTTGTATGCAAATTTTTTAACATCATAAGCACACAGACATTGAAAAATGTGTATTTTGAATATTTGACGAGTTTCCAAAGAATTGCCTCAGTTTTCAAGCTTCAAGCTTCATAGTGTTTATTTACTACTGAACAACTTAAAAAAATTCAAAAGAAAAAAGTACCTACAAGACTTTTTTGAGATATTGTTTTTGCAACTGAGTCTCCACCAGTTATACTCTTATGCTTAAAATAATCAGCTTTGTACCTTTCATGAAAGTTATGAAAAAGTTAGTACAAAGTTAAAAATTAACTTTTGGTAAATTATGACTTAAAATTTTAACTTTAAATTAAAAATCCTAACATAATTTCATGGTTCCTAATTAGAATCTAAAAACTTTGCCAGACTGTCGGCTTTCATAATTATTTAAAAAAAGTAGCACTAATGAGCCACTTTCGCTAAAATCAGCCTTCAAAGGTGCGGCTGACCCCAGCCGGGCCACAAAAAAAGTGTGAAAAATAGATTGTTTGAGTATGTCGCTATAATTCTATAACTTGCCGACAAACTCTGACAAAGTCTAGAGACTTTGTCAGAGTTTGTCGGCAAGTTTCTGTTTGTCGCTCGCGCGTTTCAGAGATCTGTGTGGCCCGGCTGGGGACACGTTACCCCAGCCGGACCACACAGATCTCGAAAACGAAACGACCTAGTGAAAATCTGTTTGCTGATATAGATAGGCGGCAGTTTGTCGAAGTTTGTCGGACCAGCCCTGCGAGCATAGACTTGTGGATCGACATATATCGATCGACAAAAGCATCTGTCCTTTTCACTCTAAGAATATCTGTCAAATTTATAGATTTTTGTCGAGTATGTCGATCTTAGCTGTCAAATTTTGTTTATCGAGAGTTCCATGCTCACAGGGCAGTTTCAGTTTTCATCGGGCTCGCGTTTAAGAGGATTGTGAAGCTGTAAATTTTCATACAAAAAGCGATAACGCTTTTCTTCCACTAAACATAGTCCAATTTTCATAATTTTTGAAAATGTTGTAGATATAATGAAGATCTAGGTTTGTACGTTTTGATTTTGAAGAAATATTGCTCAGAATATAAATTATTAGCATCTAAATATCTATATTTTAGACTTAAAACTACCTCGAGCATTTTTATCTTTTTTTGACTAAATTTTACTGAATTACGAAAAAAGCAAAACGTACAAACATAGTTTAAGGTATACTGAATCGAATGAGACCAAAAGTGTCTAATTTCGTAAAGGTTTAGGGGGGTAAAACAGTTATCGCCCGAAACAATATTTCAAACAGGAATTGTAGGCAATTTAATTTCGACCAGTTCTTGCAACTCTCTCTATCGCACGATACGGGTCGGGGGCAGGGGTATAATGGGGTATAATCTACTAGTGATGTGACATAATGTTATCGTAGTTATTGTCGACTAGGGAGGAGAAAGTAATATCGATATATCGATCAATACTGAAAGGTATTGGGTGAATCTACGCGGGGCTCGAATTGTATGTCCCGCGTGTTTACTCCGTAACCTATTTAAATTTATAAAAAATTAAGCAGTCATTCAGTTCTAAAATAAGTAAAGAAAAAGTTTTTAATAAAATTTGCGGCTGAAAACAAATGATTAAAAATTAATTAATAAAATATGCCTAAATTTTACGATTTTCGCCATGTCCGGAAAGCACTGCTGTTCGTTTAAATGATCATATTAAATCATTATATCTGTATTTAGGCCAAAGTTTCTAATAAAAATGATGTACGTTTATAACACTTCCTATTAATAAAAAGAAAAATAGTTATCGGACTATTAAGTTCTCTAAATCATGAATAAAAAAAAGTTCACAAAATTAGCGTCATTGGTCAGCGCGGTTCTTGTGTTCAAAATTATTCGCAATTTTGAGACAGAAGATGCCCCACTACCTAATTAGCCGACGCCCCGCCCACCGCCACAGTCGACCGACACACTCCACCGAGGAAGAACGTACGTTGTTAGCTCTGGTAAGTTGTTAAAGTTCATTCTACAAAATTTGTCACTTCGATAGTCATTGTATTTTCTCTATCCAAATTCAATTTATCTCCATTCCTACGTTCTTTTGTAACGATTTAGAATAAAGATATAACTGTTTAATAACGTATTCATACTTTTAGCTAGCTGCCACGATTCCAGACATGTTTCAGACTTGTTCTTATCAAATTCGTCATTTGTCTGAACATCATTGCTCTGAATCTTGATGAAGGTGACAATGACGCTGGTTGAGAATAATGACGAATGTTGTTTGTGGCAATGACTCGCGTTAAGAATAATGATTTTATTTCTCTTTACAGTAAATTATCCTTGAGATCGCCATGCATCTAATTTATTACGTATTGACCATAAACATTAAGCGCAATCATCCCAATATAGCACTATATATATAATCACATTTTACAACACTTTGAAGTACTATTCGCCACCTACGAGGGTGGAGTATGCAAAGCATTATGTGAAGATTCAGCAGATATGAGAATATTTTATTCTTATCAGGAAAAATATGCAAATAATTACGAATACACAAACATTCTGACACAGGGAACCAGAGAGCAATTATTTAATTTGTACGAAATCGTAAATGACGGTGGCAATGTCTTGATAAATAACATAAGCAAGTTTGTTTTAAACTACTGAGATAGAGTGGCGCTTAAAAATAAATTGTTTACATATTTTGCAATTCACGTAATATTAAAGTTCTTACTGTAGAACAGCTAATAAGTAGGCAGTAAAAGTAATCCATTTCCTAAGCTACGTAGTTAACTGTAGTAACACAGGAAAGTAGGTAGGTATTTGCATGGCATGTAGTATCTCGAATATTTCACGCATTTAGTTTGAGTAGGTACTAAGTATATTATATATCTCGTAGTATATTATCCTAATTTATAACTTGAAATTAATTAAATATAATGTTGTACCTAGTTACAAACTTTATTGAAATATCTGCGGTTCATAATCTTATGTATTCACTTTACTCTTTGTTGCAGGGTATTACATCTAACTTAGCTGATTTTGATTCGAGATATTTAGATTTTTGTTAAGAGTGTAGTAAAATTTCACAAAACAATTTAGGTAAGTTTATAGTTTGTGTCGGCTTATTAATTACTTACTGTGAGTAACGTATATTTTTATATTACAAGCTTTTAAGTGGAAAAACATTTTTAAACAAGCTTTTATTCCTAATTCAGTTAAAATTTTTAATTTAATTGTTAAAATTATTGTTAAATAGTTTTGTTATAAAGACGTAATTTGTAAGTTTTATTTTAGATCACTTAGTATTTATTTTGAAATAAAGGCTGAATTTGAAGACTGATTGATAGCGTAGAAAATAGATATAATAATTTATCGCATTGCCGCAGATGGCTCCTAAATCAAAGAAATATAAAGAAGAAAGATTGGCTTCTCCGAAAACTATTCTTTAAAATATGGATCAGAAGTACAATCATTTCACTTTGGTGGAAGTAGGCAGCAGGTAACGTTGCACACTGCTGTTATACATATACACACAATTATTCTGCTGGAAAAGTTACCCCACAATCTTTTTGTACTATTAGTGATTGCTTACGGCATGATGCTGCAGCTGTGTGGGCCCATTTGGTGCCCTTAATTGAAGAGGTAGTCAAAATAAATCCTTTTATTGACACCATACATTTCGTGTCGGATTCGCCAACGTCCCAGTACAGAAATAAGCACATTTTCTACATCATTACTCGAATTTGGAAAGAGAAGCTGGACACGGGAAAGGTGCCCCTGATGGTGTTGGAGCGACTTTGAAGAGAACAGCAGATCGTATGGTTGTGTTTGGAAAAGATGTAGGAACTAATAATGTAGAACTAACAATTCTGCGATTTAATTTCCAAATGTATCCAGGACGGCAATCTAAATGTGGTTCTCAGAAAAGTTGACGGTAAAGACGTCGCATTAAAAGATAGCTTACTTCCAAAAAATTTAAAACCATTCAGGGGCACCTTTTCCGTGTACCAAGTTTTATGGAATAAATCTGCCTCAAAAACGACTGTTCGCAATATGAGTTGTTTTGACTGTGATGATTAAGAAGTTTGTGTACATGGCAAACATCTCGGGTATGTAGAAGATGTAAAGAAAAACGAACCAAATAGATCCGAAATATTACCTTTAAATCGAGAGAGTCGCGTCGTAGTTCTTTCTGATATAACAATTAAAAAGGCAAATGCCAACGTGTTATTTCCAAAACCATCGACATCAAAACAGACATATTTCTAAACAATTTAATATTTTGTTGATTCCAAAATTTATTAGTTTTTGGGCAGTGCTTCTGATTTTTTTTACTGTAATTAATTTTGATCCTTAGGAAAGTTATCTTGATCAGAGATATATTTTTCATTATTGTTGTGTTAATTTTGATGTTGATTTATGTATCTGATCCCTTAGACAAAAGCCACACGCTAAGTTTTCCGCAGTCGTTCCGCAGAAAAAAATTGCTCGCTTTTGTCTGCGGGGCAGAGCATTGTTATGATTATGATTAAGTTCCAACATGTTACGTCAAACGATTGATATAAGTCTCAGGGTGTATATAATAGAAATACACTCCGGGACACCTAGATCGAGCCACCCTCCACTTTTGGGTTATATCGTCCATAACTTTAAAAATATATTTTTGGACATCCAAAAAGTTTTTATGCAATTTCGTAGATGACATATTTTTGTTTAGTCTGATTATAAATATGCCAGCTATAAAATTGCATAAAACTTTTTGGTCGACCAAACAGTTATTAAATGTTATGTGGTGTCAGGAAGTGTATATATTATTGTACCTAAATTTAAGGTTTATGGTCAATTAATGCCAATTATTAAATCAATGTAAAACAAACTATTTTTGATATTATTACGTATTATTGTATGTTTAGAATTTTTGGTCAATAAATGGCAAATTTTTAAATAAGTCTAAAACAAACGATTTTTAATATTATAAAGTACAGTATTATTATATATAAGTTTAGGGTTTATACTCAATCAAGGCCAAATATTTAAACAGGTGTAAAGGAAGAGCCTACAGTTAAGTTTTGCGCTACGTGTTCAAATATAAACTTATTACGTTTCTACCATTGAAGTTAACTAATTTATTTACGAGGTACGTGGTTATTTTTTATCACCCCGTATAATTTAAGAAACGCTTAAGACACACGTGCATTATTTTATAAAAAACAAAATTAAATAAAAACAATATAAAAAATACTGCACTAACTAGGTATTTTTTGTACCTATATTTTAGGAAATTATTTTATTTTTTTACATTTTTTATTAAATAATGGGGTGATAAAAAATTAACCGTGTATATTATGATTCTGACATATTTATGTAATTAAAGCAAATACTGCGTGTAACTCTTGTAGGTAGTAGGTACTATGAACCAAATACTTATCTTTTTAAATTGCATCTTTTTTAAATTGCGTAGGTACTTAATAATTATGTTTTATCACTGTATTATAATTAAATTAGACTCCGTTAACTTTGGCTCATAAGATGTTACACTCGGTATAATTCAAATCATTTTGCTCTAAAAAGAATAAGTATACATATTTGTTACGTTTTGGAATAAGAAATTACATAATATATACAAAGTTAAAAACAACTGATTGTTTATAAAGATTAAAAATCATGTTTACTACCAAAAAGTGTTTTATTCCTGTTGTTACAAAACACATAAAAATTTTTGTCATTGTTATCAACGGCAGTCATTGTTCTTTACAGCAATATCATTTTCCTGATACATAATCATTATTCTGAACGTATTTTTTCTTATTTTATTAATATTTTATTGAATAGAGGTCGGATTTGTGTGCTTTTAGTATACAATTACTTAAAATCATAAAAACTATGGATCCTACATCGTTTTGAAGCTTTGCACGTGGGTAGATATAAAATCAAAAATGTTGATCAAAATTAACATTCTACGTAGATCCACCCTATTACTAACAGATTTAGAGTAGGCTAGATACCACCTGTTGCCCGGCGCAGCGTGCCCCGAGACGCCCCGAGTTTGAGCAATGCTCAAACTGACCGCGCTTCTACTTTAGTTGGCATTCTAACGTAACGTTGACGAGTCCTGTGGTTGAAAACGTAAAAATGCCAAATTGCGCAAATTGTAAACTGTAAAAACTCTTCAAAAGTAGTAAATCGTGTCAATGGAGATCATCGGTAAGTAACTTTGTTTCACAAATAGCTGTAATTCATTTTAAAATCAATTATTTATGATTTGTTGTGATATTCGCGTGATACTACTGCGATAAATTCGTATTTGGGAATGTTGATATATTTATTTTACATTGCGGGTTTGGCTTTGAAAGACCGCCATCGGGTGTTCTGGCCGTACGCAATGAATTTTAAACGACAGAATCACTTCAAAGTAAACAAGTTTCGTGGTACAAGGGCTTTTATCATTCGTCTGTCAAATTTTGCGATTAGTGATGTACAATGGTTACTTTCAAATCGATTCAAGCAATCGAGCCATCAATTCGGTTTAAGAACAGAATGATAATTGAGAGACCAATGAAAATGCATTTTCGAATTAAGTATAGATAGGGCATGATTGTTTTCAGTTTTCCAAGCGATCCCATTGTAAAAAATAAATGGATTGAAGAGACAGGTAATAGAAATTGGTTTCCTTCACCACACAGTACAATTTGCTCAATCTACTTCAATAAAGAGGAATATGTAATCAGCAAAAAGTTAAGACGATTATCCGGAACAGCATATCCGAAAATTTTGGTGCTGAATACGACACAAAATGAAGAAGTAAGTGGATAACTGTTCTATGCTAATGACTAATGACATATACCTGCTACTGATAATTATGACATTTATTAGTAATTTTGAGATTCTATTCTATTCTTTAATGAGCCTACTTGGTCAAGTCTGAATCAAGTGCGCTAAAAAAAGAAATAATATTCTATTTTACAGAAAGTTTACCACCAACCAACAACAAATGAAAATACGACATTTTCTGATTTAACCAGAAAAAGGAAGCTATATTACAGGTAATTTAGGGATCAAACACATTTTGTTACATCCTATCAATTTTATTATAGGTACATGTGAATGTTTGTTAGTGTGTCTGTGTCTCAATGTTTGTTAATGTGGATGACGGATTTGGATGAAATTTGGCACACAGATAGTTTTTAAACGCGCATCGTCTCTCGTCGAAGTCTGTTGGCTCACTGAGCGAGCGCGGCGCATCGCGCGTTGCGATTGAAACGATTCTTTTTATGTGTGTACATCACTAAATGACTCGCGTGACGTCATAGTGAGTGGGGATACGGAGGCACGCTCGGTTCTCATACTATTTAATGAACAAGTGGTATCTAGCCTACTCTAAATCTGTTGTATTACTCGAGTCTACACAAATACCTTCTACATCAAAAAGTAAATGTCTTTTCGAATACGTTTATTGATTTTAGTGTTTTATTTTAAGGATCTTATTTCAATACAAACCTTATTTAAGGGTAAGCAGCCTGTAGCCTGTTAACTAACTGTAAATTCCCAAAATTAAATAAGAAAATAAATTGTAAGTATGTAGTTGTTTGTTAACCGACTTCGAAAAAAGGAGGTTACTCAATTCGACCGTATATATGCTTTTTTATGTTTGTTCGCGGATAACTTGGTCGTTTATGAACCGATTTTGATTATTCTTTTTGTATTCGATAGGATACTCCAAGGGTGGTCCCATGGTCATCAAAGTTAGGATCTGATAATGGGATCCCATAAAAATCGAGAAATACCATTAAATTTTTACGTGTCCAACGTGTTTTGTGTATATGTTACGCGATTACTCCGCCAATGAGGATCAACGCGGTTTTTAGTTTTGAATCTAGAATAATAGTCCGTAAAAAATCCTGAACATTGGTATAATTAGTTTTTTTATACGACCAAAAATGAGTGAGTGGCGATTAAATATATGCGCCACTCGGTTAAAAGTCGCGGCAAGAGAGCGTGACGTCATAAACCCCATGACCGCCAACGGGCCGATGTCGCGATACTGTGCGCCCGTGCCTACGCTTGGTAATTGTTGTTTTTAGCTTATTTGGCGTCCGATTGATGTTTGTTATTATGACAATCAACTATGTCTTAATATTGCATAGTACCTAAATATAGCAATACGTCCATGAAAAAGCCAGAGAAACTTTGTAAAAAGTGATGTTCCGTGACAAAGAGAAGAGAGATGTTAAGCAACTTGTAAAATCTAGTGGGTTGTCATGTGTCTACGTACGTACTAAACTAGATCTTAACTATCACAGAACACAGAATAGGCTAAAAAGGTATACAATATACATATACTACGTGTAAATGTAAACGTCCGGAAAAAAATTATATGTGTAACATACAATCCACATGATGATTAAAAATACACGAGTTTTTCATTCAGCTCTTTAACACTAAATATTCCGCAGTTATATTTTTATCGTTTTAATAACTTTAACAGTTCTATTAAAATATTATTACTATTTTTAATATAATAATAATATTAATATAAAATAATAAGCACCGGTAGCTTGGGCCGTGCTCCGCTGCCAGTAGAACCCTAGATTTGTTTTTTAAAATATTTGTGTTTTTACATGTATGAATTGTAAAAAATTAAATTTAGGATACTTTTTGAAAAAAAAATTAATAATAATAAGACCAAATAAGTACATTGGTAGTTGTAGTTAAAGGTTTAACAACAAGGCGTTTCTAACTTATGTATTCTGTGGTAGGTAGGTATATTATTTTACGTATTTTGGCGACATTGATTATAATGAGCAGCAGCTTTGGATGTAAAATGGATGTATAAACGACAGATCAAGCCATCAACTGCATATACACAATAGAGGGCAAATCGATCCACGGCTCAACAACAAATAGATGCAGAAGGCCGACCTTAGTTGTTGATATCGACGAGTACTTTGACCTATGCTTCGAAGTAGTGTTAAGGTTGTCGTAACACCCGAGGCTTACTCACCGTGTATTAAACGTTGTCCTAGCGGGTTCACCGTTCGCAAACGCACATGGCAGTTTCATATTCAAATTCAAATTCAAAAATCTTTATTCAACATAGGCCTTTACAGGCACTTATTGACGTCAAAACAAAGCAAAACAATCTTATTTAAAGAAATTATATTAACCTTGTATGTGCATACATCCTAAATATACTCAAGATGTCTGCAAATACAAGTAGGAATGAAAAAAAAAAAGTTGATTCTACACCTACATACGCAGCGGCAGCCAGGATGTCAGTAACGGGCGCTGGATCAACAACAGCCCATATATTCGTCCCCACCGAGAGGCTCAAGCCCACCCTAAACTAGGATGATTAGGCCTTAGCTCACGCTAGCCAAGTACGGGTTGGTCGACTTCACACACAACCTGTAAAGAAATTCTTTCCTCACAGGTATTTGCAGGCTTCCTCACGATGTTTTCCTTCACCGTAAAAGCGTCGAATAAACGTACATATGAATTCAAAATTTGAATACACATTGGTACGTGGCGGGGTTCGAACCGCTACCTTCCGATTGGAAGGCGACAGCCTTACGCACTACGCCATCGACGCTTTCGTCGGCGAGCAGGGCTAACAATAAGTACTGCTGTCCCTCCTGGAGCTGGTCTTGGAAGGTGAAGATGTCTTCGATGTAGGATGCGTAGAGGCACGGCGACAGGCAGCTGTCCCGGGGTATACCTGCGAGTATGGGGCGTGGCTGGAAGGTAGCCTCCTTGACCAAGAGAACGAAGCTCCGAAATAGCGTCAGCAGTCTCATATGAGCGGGCGACATGCTGGTGACGGCCAGCTTGTAGAGGAGACCGGGAGGCCACAAAACCCTGACGGTGTGGTTATTCAGCTTCATTACGGCCGCGAGGTGGAGCTTCTTCAGCAGCAGTGGCTCGAATAGCTTGGCAGCGTGAGACAGAGCGTTATGTATCGATATGTGAATCGCGCGCTATCACAAACGGGCTTGAATCCTTCATTCCTAACTGCACCGAGATCGCTGTATGCGCGCGTCTATGTACGAGTAAGCCTGTTTCCGCCCGATGTAGACAGCCTGTCCTCTTTATTACGTACACAAAGTAAATATATACAGAGGGCCGTGAATTTCAAATAGATATTTATGGCGAACGCAAAACTCAAGACACCAACAGCTGGTTGTACCAAAATGTATTCTTATGATTTTGATTTCTTATTTTATCCTTTATGTAAAAAAAATAGAAACCGTTTAAAATAAATCTATATTTTATTTATACCTACTTTACTTGTAAAATAAGAAGTATGAATAAATAGACCCTGACTAAAAAAACGCTGGAAAGTCTATGTAAATTACATTCATTCACAACTACTATATTGAAGAGACATGGGACCAACAGACGATTCCGGAACTGATGATGTAAATAAGTTAGTTTATTTATTTATGGAAAGCAGAGAGAAGTTTTTACACATACTTAGAAACCATGAATTCGCCTGTTTAGATTTTTAATTTAAAGATGAATTTTTAAGTAATTATTCACTAACATTCAAATTTTGACTTTACACTACTATTTTCTAAATTTCCACTAAAGTTACGAAGCTGATTATTTTAGACATAAAAGAAGCACTAAAGCTAATTCAGTGGCATAAAGAAAAACATTAAAATATGTTCAACTTTTTTTTATTAAAATTTTTTAAGTTCTTTAGATCGAAATTTTCAAAAAGTCAGAAAAAAAATTATTACTCTAAAACTACGAATAATCGCGGAACATACATGGGGGTGATTCGGGTACTCCAAGAGATGCTCTAACTCTGGACTTTCGCTTGACACTATTTTTTGGGACACCCTGTATAATAGCATATTTTGATAATATACTATAAGTTTACCCATACTTATCACACAACATAAATGGTATGAGGTTACATTTTTTAAGAGGCCTATTACAAAAGAACGCGCAGATTAAGGTTTTTAATAGTTAAAATAGTATACCTTTCGTTGGTTGCAATAAAAAGCATTTACTTGATAATATTGTTATGTACAGTAACAATAAAGCGGTTTATAACTTAGTCATAATTATTTACCAGTAGCATGTTTAAGGCAAAAACTGGCGGACCTGATTTGGGACTCTTGTAACTATCTTGTTATTAAAACACTAATTTCACAAGTTCCACTTGAATCTTTATTATATTTAAATTATTGCGACCGGTTTCGATACATCATCGTCAGGCAATAATTTAAATATAATAAAGATTCAAGTGGAACTTGTGAAATTAGTGTTTTAATAACAAGATACCATGGAGTTCCATCAAGAAATTACAACACAAAGCTTTAACTGTTGTAACTCTTTATAGATTCTGTTTAATATTAACTATCAAAATATAAATTTTACGTGACACTATATCCTTCACTTCAACAAAAATTAAATATATTTAGTTAAATGGCTCCTAAGAAAAGAAAGAAATTCTTAATCAAATTAAATTTTCTAACGAAAAGCCGTCGAAACTAGTCACATTATGTACGAAGTTCTCCATCGCTTAAACGTAATTTTCATGCCAAAATATTTTTTGCCCTTGCTTAAACTGTTGTGTTATTTATATGTTTATAAATCGATACTATATTTCTTATGAATAAAATAGAACTAGAATATATATTGTTTCGTCGGCGATGCCGAAAAGTTTGTTTGTTTAGTTCCGCGCGCCGCGATTTTGTGATTGGCCTCTTAACAGTAATCCAATCACAAAACAAAAAGATTTAAGTAATTTATAGGCATGATTAGAACTAGTTCGATATACAATGTCACAATATAATATATTTAAACACATTACACCTTAATAAACAAATGAAACATCTTAACTCACACCGTTGCCTGGCGGACTAAGGCGTGAGCGTACAAGGAGCACGCACGGCATGGAGCCTGTGACGTCACGCGTATTCTCGGCACACGACTTTAAACGCCCGCACGGGTCTAGGTTTAAAACTCAATATCTCGGTGACTAATGGGCCGATTTCGATAATTCAAAAACATATACCATTCGTATGTCATAAAGAATAATGTGAATACTAATTTGAACAAGTTTGTGATAGTTGTACTGATCCTCATTGTTGACCGATTTTCAAAATTATTTTTGTATTCGATAGAGCATACTCCTGGGATGGTCTCAAGGTCACCAAAGTCAGGATCTGATGATGGGATCCCTTGAAAATCGAGGGAAACCCTAATTTCACTAAAAAGACTTCATTTACTAAAAAGTTAAAAATAAAAAATATTTTACAAAAAATTAAAACCGACTTCAAAAACACTGAAAAGTTAAAAATAATTATAAGAATAGGTAGGAGACAACATCACACTTCTATATTGAAGTCGGTGACAAATTTTAAGACTTTCTAGGAGATCATCGTTTGGCACCGACTTCAATATAAAAGTGTGATGTTGTCTGTACAATATTCTTATAATTATTTTTAACTTTTCAGTGTTTTTGAAGTCGGTTTTTATTTTTTTATAATAGATATGTGCCACAAAGACACACAGTCAAAAGAAATTCGTTTTTTGTTTCTTGTGATAGGTATTTGTTATGCATTGTATGTTCGTTATCGTATTCTAAGTTGCTCACAAACTATTTTTCGTATAACCAAGTTGGAGCAGCTAAAAAACGTGTAACAAACTATATGCAAGTAGCGTTATTTTCAATATTATTTTATTTGTACTCGCGTTATGGAATCTACGAATGTATAACAAATACAAACGACAAAGTAAATAATATATGTAGGGTAGGCAGGGTAGGCATATATTTGGAGAAGGCGCCCTTCGTACGGATTTGACGTTTTTTTTCATTTTAACAATATAATTTAAAGCAGCTGAATACATATAATCCTACTAATAGGTATTTTTTTTCATTCGACAGGGAAGCTCTTGGCCTTATATCGGAACACAGCAATGCTATTGACATGTTATTATGGCGACAAACTGTTATTATGGCGGTAAGACGGTGGTAGCTAGCCAGGTGAGCTTAGAAGCCCTACCACCAACCAAACCGATCAGAAAAGCTTCTGTCCCCGATGGGAATCGAACCCGGACCTCCCGATCAATACCCGGTGGCCTCAAACACTAGATCACGGAGGTGGAAAAAAATTAATTCTAAAACTATTAGTATAACTAGTTATTTACTTAATACGCCTGCGTTTTTAAATTGGGGATATGTCAGTCCAGTCTACTTTTTTAATGTCATCTAGCTACCTTTTCCTTTGAAATTCCGGGCTTTTTGAGGAATCTTCGGTTTGAGGATCAATTATGGAAACTCATAGAGGGATCAGCCACAGAGCCCTGTTGTTAACCCTGATTCCACCAACGCACATCACTTCTGTTTTGCTGCTGACTAATTTCAAAGATGGATGGAGATGGAGCTAGTTGCAGATGATGTTACGTTTGGCTTATTAATAAAGAAATTGAGGTGAACATCACCAACAAAAATAATCATATAATTATTAAAAAATATTATTCATCATCTAAGCCTTTTCTTCTACCATGGCGGTATAGGCCTCCTTCAACTTTCTCCATTCCGTTCTATTTTGGGCTACTCTAATCCAGTTCGTGCCCACCATCTTGACGATGTCGTCCTTCTACCGCATCTGTGGTCTCCCGTTGGGTCTTTTACGGTTCCATGGCCTCCACTCTAAGATAGTTCTGCACCACGAGTCCGGCTTTCTGGCTATATGTCCAGCCCATTGCCACTTGAGCTTTGCTACGCGGTGTGTAATGTCCGAGACCTGACGCCGTTTTCGGTGCCAACTATTCGTTTTCGTGTCCCGGAGTGTTACTCCTACCAATTTTCTTACCATTGCTCTTTGTGCCACCTCTAGTTTGTGGACGATGGCCTTAGTTGTTACCCATGTCTCGGCTCCATAAGTAAGCACTGGTAGGGCACACTGGTTGAAGATCCGCGCTTTCTGTTTTATGCTAATGCTCATATTAAAAGCAAAGCCAAGTTTTGCAAAAGCTGCCCGCCTAATCAAAAAAATATTATTATTATTTATTATTACTTTTTTTTGTATCCCTGTTCCTATTTATTTTGTATGTAAAAGTATTATTATATGTTTAATGTTTTTTTTTTTCAGAAAGATTCACATCTCAAATGCAAGTTATTTTAATTCAGTATAACACTCATCTTAAAAAATGGCATTTTCCTTAGACAGGTAAATATAGGATACATACTTTCCTAACAAAAAGTCCTCACCCTCAATCCTATAAGGTATAGGGATACCAAGTGCCTCTACAATAAATTTCAATACAGAAATAATTTACGAAATGTAAATAAATTCTGTATTCCGAAACTCATCTACTAAAATATTATGAAGAAAGAAGATTAAGTACGTTTGTATTTTTGTTTGTAATGAATAAACTCAAAAACTACCAGACTGATTTTAAAAATTCTTTGGCTAATAGAATGCTACATTATCACTGAGTAATATAGGCTATAAAATTATTTTTCCTGTGTGAAAACATAAAATTCCCACACGAAAAATGAAAGTAACGATGGCGAAGTTGCGAGCGGAAAGGGAGTCAGAAATATAAACAACGCAAAACATTACGAACGATAGAATAATAATCTCAAGCTCTCGCGCCGGCCGCCGCCGCCGAGTAGTGGCCGAGTCGCGCGCTGCTGTGTCGTAGTGTGCGTGAAAATTTGCGCATGTTGTATTTGTGGTGTAAACGCCGGACCGGAGGCAGTGCGGTGTGAAACAGATAGCATTTTAGAAAATACCTACTCGCGCCGCGCACGGTTACTTCACAATCCTCTTAAGGGGGCCACACAGATCTCCAAAACCAAACGACATAGCGAAAATCCGTTTGCTGATATAGATAGGCGGCAGTTTGTCAGAGTTTGTCGGACAAGTTTCAGAGTTTGTCGATCCACCATTACAGAGCTCACCTGCAGCAAAGTTGCTGCAACTGAGCTAGCTGGATCTCGAAAACAAAGCGACGTGGAGAAAAACTGTTTGCTGGAATAGTGAAGCGGTAGTTTGTCGGACAAATTCCACAGTTTGAGACATGCGCATTTCCGAGATATGGGCTGGAGAAACTTTACCCCAGCCGGGCCACCTGGATCTCGAAAACGAAACGACCTAGTAAAAATCTGCTTACTGACAAAGATAGGTGGTTGTTTGTCGATACATTCTTCAAAGATTCAGAGTTTGTCGACGCCTCAATCCAAAGAACGAAAGAATTCTTTATTTGGGTAAATAGTCTAGAAGCCTGGAGTCCCAAATGTGCGAGGTTTCGTTTTTTTATGTTTTATGTACTTACTTACAATAAGAAGTTAATGTAAAATAGTTAATTGAATTCAGTGATGAAACAGTAACCGTTAATATTTAAATTTATGTAAATCCTTGATGAGTGATTGATATTTTTTTAAATGTAATATTTAAGCAGCATTTGACATCTGGTCTCCTTGCCTATCTATATAAAGTAATGTACAGTCGCGTACAACTTTCTTTAAAAAAGTATGTTTTATGAGGTTTTGTTTGTTATACACGGTGTTTCATAATAACCAATAAATAATCAATGCGCTATTTAAAACTAATTATTAAAATGTGTTTACACGTAATGTCATTCAACCCAAAATTTTCATGTATATCATAGTATCATCATCATGTCTATGATTTACATGAAAATTTTGAGTTGAATAATAATAATAATAAAAAAAACCGCTGCCACGACAAGACGTCAATTGTATTTATGTGATATTTTATTTTGATTTTACAATTTATTTCTTTAATATTTGGGAAAATTTACATCAAAATTAAATCTAATGCAACAACAGCCGCATGTTGTTTGGAAGAAAATATACATTTAACTGAAAAGAAAAGGAAATTACAGCCAAACCGATATGACATCCAAATGTCAACATGTCACCGATTTCGGAAAAACCTCGCATAAACGAAATTTCAATATAATAAAATGATCACAAGATCAAAAACATCGACGTCACGAGTAAGAGCGGAACCAAGGAGCGCACAACCACCATCACCCGTCCCCCCGTCACCGTCTCCGAGCGCAGTGCCTAGTGAAGATAACGAACCGAGTGCACGCAGTTCGTCGAGTGATGACAGTGGACCCTGGACGCCGCCGCCACGACCACCTGCGCGACGAGGATGTCCCCCACTGTCGGCACGCTTGGGGCTGGCGGGGCCTTCTGCCCCGCAATCGGCTCCCGCTACCGGTGGTGTAGTGCGCCGCATGCGATGGTCTCAAGTAATGAACGAGAACTGCATGCGAGCATACTATGGGGCTACAGGGGGGGAAATTAACCTGACGGCTTACCGTGTTAGGATGCTGACTTTGTTCCAGGCTCTTGAACCAACCGTCAACGTGACCACACAACGGCTATAGGATCAGGTGCGAGTAATTCAACGGCTTAGGCTTCTGGATGACTCGGCACTTGAGCGGCTACGCCTGGAGATACTAGCTGTTTGCCCGAGCCCTGCCTCGTTGCGGAACCCACCGGCTGCATTGCCTGCTCCTATAATGGAGTTGAGCGAGACACCTGCGGGCCCTGTGGATTCTGTCATCGATGTGAGTGGTCGGACAAGCGATAGTATAACTGACCAGGTAAGAGAGCAACTGAGGGGGGCTTTGGAGGATGCGATTTCCCAATATCGATTTGCACCGGAATCTAGGCCTCGATTACCTCGTTTGCCCACCCATAAACGAAATATAGTGCTAATGGGAATCGTGAACGCTTTGCTGTCCCCATATTTACGGGATAGTGAAGATTTAGTTGATACGCACTCTATCATGTACTGTGGTGCGATCGCGGTATGTCGCATAGCACGTGTCCGGTTCCCGGACTCAGAACGTGTAAAGCGGGATACCGGGACCGTACCTGCATGGCAAGAGCGGATAGAGCGTCGTATTAACACGTCAAGGACTCTCATTGCAAAGCTAATCTGCTTCAGACGAGGGAACAGACGCCCTCGAATAATGCGTTTCGTGACACAGGCATTTGCTGGAACTGGTATCAGACCTCAGCAATACTATGCCAATGCCACGGAACGCATTGATTACCTGAAGCAGAAAGTGTATGCGTGGGCTAACCGTATTCGTCGCTACAGAGAACGTGTCAATAGATATTGGCAAAATCGTCTCTTTCACAGCGATCAAAGGAAGGTATACCGAGATTGGGAGGGAACCGACCAGCGTGGAAGTGGTGGGCGGCGGCCGGATGCTGATATCATGAATGATTTCTGGCGCGGCATCTGGTCGGCGCCTGCTGAACACACGGAGGGAGATTGGATCTGTGCTGTCGCGCGGGAGTGCGAACAAATCGAGCCGATGGAACCAATTATTATAGTTCCTCATGACGTTAGTTGTGCAATTCGTGTGGCACAGAACTGGAAAAGTCCTCGGCCGGACGGATTGCACAACTTTTGGATAAAATGGTTCCGAGGTTCTCACCCCCGCTTGGCAGCGCAGTTCCAAGAAGCCCTGGAGGTGGGTTCTCTCCCCAGTCTTTTTACCACCGGTATGACCTTCCTGCTCCATAAGTCTGGTAGTACCATGGAAGCAAAAAACTATAGACCCATCACGTGCTTACCAACCATTTATAAGCTCCTTACATCCATTTTGAGGCAAAAAATTTATGCACACTTAGTTGTGAACAATATTTTGGCCGATACTCAAAATGGGTGTAGGGTTGGGTCCCGTGGTACTAAGGAGCTCCTCCTCATAGACATGACCATTAGTCAACAAGTCCGGCGGAGGAGAGGGGCCCTCTGCACTGCTTGGATTGACTACAAAAAGGCTTATGACTCGGTGCCTCATTCATGGCTGGAGAGGATTTTAGATCTGTATAAAATAAATGCAGGCCTAAAATCTTTTCTATGCACGTGTATGAGCCAGTGGGCCACAATCCTTTGTCAACCAGGCGATGCATCGGGCCCCTCTGGCCCGCAGGACTTGATTAGGATTGAGCGCGGCATCTTCCAGGGCGACAGTCTGAGTCCCTTGTGGTTTTGCCTGGCTCTGAACCCTCTCAGCACGTTGCTGAAGGAGTCAGGAAGTCACTTATAGCTATGTCCTATAATAACTGGTTGTCTACCTATAGCTCTATTGTAAGGAGAGTGAATACGCATACACTTTGTCTTATCTATATTTATAATGATCCCGTTATCATGTGCCCATTTAGTTATATGGTCCAAGTCTTTTTGGATTTTTGTTCTATGTATAATAGTTATATCCCTATCAGCATAATATAAACATGTGTCATCCACATACATAAGTATATTACAATTTTTTACAACTTGACACATACTATTTACATGCATGGCATATCCAACCGGTCCAAACACAGATCCAGTCGGAACTCCGTAAATTATATTAGCATCGTTCCCTGCCGTTCCGGCTACCACGGTCCTCAGGGTTCGACCTTGAAGGTAGCAACTTAACCACTGGTTAATTGGTCCACGAATGCCACACTCAGTCATCGCCTGAAGCAGCCGGTGGTGGTCCAATGTATCAAAAGCTTTTTTGAAATCAATGTAGACCACCACCAGCTGGCACCGGCGGTCGAGTGCAGCATTCACGCTGTCCGTGAAGCGTGCCAGGGCTGTAGCCGTGCTGCGATTCCGCCTAAATCCGTGCTGGGGGTCGGTTAATATGCAATGCGTTTCCAGGAATGTACTTATTTGCCCTATAATGAATTTTTCAACGATTTTATTTATAACAGATAGTAAAGCAATCGGCCTATAATTTGTGTAGTCGTAATGACTGCCCTGCTTATAAATGGGTCTAATTAAAGCTTTTTTTAATAGCGATGGATATTTGCCTTGCTGGATACATAAATTCACAAAGTTTGCTAAAATAGGACTAACTCTTTCATTGATATATTTTAAGTCTTTGACCCTTATTCTATCACACCCAGGAGCTTTGTCAATACTCAGCCGATTTATAATTTTATATATATCACTTGCATTCGCCTTACGATATCGTATCGATAGGTCAGCCTCCGTAACATAACTTGACCTTGACAAAAAATTACAGTTACAATTATACTTTATATTAGATATTTCTTCAGTAAACGTTCGAGAAAAGTTTGAACATATATTTTTTAAATCATCTTTTTTGCCTAAATATTTAACAATTATATCATCCAAGCTACTCTTTTTTCTACCTAACCAACTATTAATTAAATTCCATACCTTTTTTAAATCATCTTGATACAAATTATAAAAAATCATTTTCTGTCTATATTGGTTTTTAGCAGAATTTATGCATTTATTCACAACATTCCTAAACTTTGTGTACTCTAATCTATAATTCATATTATTACGAGCTGATTTCCATCTTCTAAATAACTTATCTCTTCTATTTATCATACTTTTTATTTTATTACATATCCAAGGTTAAACACAATTTAATAATTAGTTTTAGATAACGCATTGATTATTTATTGGTTATTATGAAATACCGTGTATATGCTGAAAATAATATATTTTGTATAAAACATCCATAAAGTTTATTACGAATTCATTGCTTTCATGTTCAAAGTTGTTGTCCTTTCATACCCCCCACGGTGAAACTTTACAACGCTTTGGAAAGCCTGGCTCGATTTTGATTAAATAAAAACTATTAGTATAGTATTTGCACGAGTACGCGAATGAAATGCAGTAACTTTATAGTAATATTTTGATGTGTTGGTGTGACTATCATTATTAATGGATTGGAATAGATCCAACCTACTTTCAAATAAGAATTATATTAAAGTAAAAAAATAATAATGAATTTAATATGTTGCGAAAAACAATTCCATTATCTATCCATAAGATGGTTACCCATAGGTAATCAAATTGTTTTCCGCAACATGGTGAGGTTTTTTATTTTCCTAAGTTTTTATACTTTTACCACAGATATTTTGATTGAAGTCAATTCAATTAATTCATCTCACTTTTTAATTCACAAAAGTCCATCTCAAGATATGTAAAATCTATAGGAACACATAGATTTTTTTTCGTTGCACCATATATTTAAAGTGTGTTATCAAAACAAACCAATATTTTCTACTAGTTTTATTTTAATGTTTACTTGCGTTGATATACGGAGTGGGTGGAAAGGACAACAACTTTTAACATGAAACAATAAATTCGTAATAAACTTTATGGATGCTTTATACAAAAATTATTCTTTTCAGCATATACATCTAACAAACAAAACCTTATAAAACTTACTTTGCATGCACTTTTTAAAATCGATTTTTTAAGAAAGTTGTACGCGACTGTACATTACTTCATATAGATAGACAAGGAGACCAGATGCCAAATGTTGCTTAAATAATACATTTAAAAAATATCAATCACTTATCGAGGATTTACATAAATTTAAAATATAAACGGTTACTGTTTCATCACTGAATTCAATTAAGTAACTATTTTACATTAACTTCTTATTGTAAGTAAGTACATAAAATATAAAAAATAACGAAACCTCGCACATTTAGGACTCCAGGCTCCTAGACTATTTACCTAAATAAAGAAATCTTTCGTTCTTTGGATTGAGGCGTCGACAAACTCTGAATCTTTGAAGAATGTATCGACAAACAACCACCTATCTTTGTCAGTAAGCAGATTTTTACTAGGTCGTTTCGTTTTCGAGATCCAGGTGGCCCGGCTGGGGTAAAGTTTCTCCAGCCCATATCTCGGAAATGCGCATGTCTCAAACTGTGGAATTTGTTCGACAAACTCCGACAAACTACCGCTTCACTATTCCAGCAAACAGTTTTTCTCTACGTCGCTTTGTTTTAGAGATCCAGATAGCTAAGTTTCAGCAACTTTGCTACAGGTGAGCTCTGAAATGGTGGATCAACAAACTCTGAAACTTGTCCAACAAACTCTGACAAACTGCCGCCTATCTATATCAGCAAACAGATTTTTGTTATGTCGTTTGGTTTTGGAGATCTGTGTGGCCCGGCTGGGGTAACGTTACCCCAGCCGGGCCACACAGATCTCTGAAACGCGCAAGTGACAAACTCTGAAACTTGCCGACAAACTCTGAAACTTGCCGACAAACTCTGACAAACTCTAGACATTATAGCGACATACTCAAACAATCTATTTTTCACACTTTTTTTTTGTGGCCCGGCTGGGGTCATCCGGGCCCTTCAAAGACAGAAAAGGGAAAAATTATTGAAATATGATAACCCAAGAGGTGCTCTATCTCTGGACTTCCACTTGACACTAGTTTTTGGGACACCCGGTATAACGATTTTATTACGAATCTTAATTGTTTTGTGCTTGATGATAAAATATTACAGGAAAATTACTCTAAGTAAGCAATACCTCATACTACCTTCAGATATAGTGCTGGCCGATCCAACCTTCGATGAACCAGGTCCAATTGACTTCTTGATAGGGGCTGACCTATTCTTGGATATATTGCAACCCGAGCAGATTTCTTTTGGTATAAACAAACCAAAATTGCAACAATCTCATTTTGGCTGGTTGATTGGAGGTCGTATTATTTACCTAAATCTGAAAATGTTAGTTATAGTAATGTGAAGATCCATAATGATGTGTCAAATGACGATAAAATCGACATTACATTAACTAAATTCTAGGAGTTAGAAGAACTTCCACAAAAATCATTTTTGGGTGAATCTGAAAATGCATGTGAAAATCATTTCGTCACTACTATGTCACGCCTCAGTAATGGACGATTTTGTGTAAAATTACCGCTTTGATACACCGGATTGCTAGGGCGATTCCTATACATTAGATAAAAAAAGATTAAATTAATTTAGAAAAGCGATTTAGGAAAAATCCTGTATTAAGAGCAATATGTTGCGTTCATAAGGGAGTATGAAATACCTGTGGACATCTTTCTGAATCTTCTATTGATTTTCAACACCATCTTATTATTTGTGACATCATGTTGTTTTAAAAATGCAAAGTGAATCTAACTAAATATAAATTAAAGAGTTGTTTTAATGGCTCTGCCTGCTCCGTTTTTATCGAGATTTCTAATTAATGATCTACATATGGTCTTACATAATGGTTGGACCTAATATCCAAGATTCTTTATTTTCTATATTAATTACAGCTACAACATAAATATGTACTTACTGGCGATATTGAAAAGATGTATCTTCAGATTGAAGTAGACCAAGCTGACAGGAATCTACAGTTAATATTATGGAGAGATAATGAATCATCTCCACTAAAAATATTCAACTTACTTAGTACTGTTACGTAGGGTACACCGAGTGGCATTTATTTGAGTACAAGATGTTTGTGGCAAATTGGAGACGAATGTGACGTCATCACTGGCACAAATAATCAGATAAATTGCATCGCATACTCCAGTCTCTTGTTTTTTTAGCCTACTTACTTTCCCACTGCTGAGCAAAGGCCTCCCCCCCTGTCTCCAACGCTCCTTCTCCAGGTTAACCCGGCGACAATGACGCTGGGTCATATTGACCCGAGGCAATTTTTAACGGACATATTTTATTTTTGCGCTAGTCGTGTGCTGTGAATCTTTATGTAGCTGGAGATATAGCACCCCTTTACCCTCTTTGTTGGTATTCTCAATGCGACGCCGTCTATGCAGTAAGATACACTTGTGTTAAGTAAAAACGGGTCATTATGGCCCAGCGTCATTGCTGGCGTGGTAATTTTTTGACTTAATTTTTTTCTTTTTTTGGATGTTATAAGTTAATATACCTTTTATTTTAGCTTTTTTAATAAAAATGTAACTATCTAACGACCCGGAGAGTATTACAGCGTTGTTAGATGAGTCAGATTCCGACAATAAAGATTCGCAGACTGCTTCGGATTTTTATATTGACCACCACTTATATTGAATATATCGGGCATAAATGCGAACATAATACATTGGGCTAATAACAACGAGGAACTCCCAAGAGATGTCAAATATGTCCGTTTAAAAAGGTCAAAAAAACATCTCATACTTGTCTTGTATATTACATTTACGTAAACCCAGAGCATTTGATTCCATTCCGCAATAACTGCAGCAGTTCCATGACTCTGAATGATGAAGTAGAAGAGAGAGAGAATTATAATTTTAAAAAGTTTGTTTGACCTCCCTTTTATCCTGTAAGATTATTGATTCCTATTATTACTAAGAATTTTACCAAATATAAAAAATGTTAATATGTTATATTTTCAAGGTTGATTTTGCATGTGTTATCGAGAAAGCTTAAAAAATTTGATTTATAACATTTATAAGCATTATTTTTATTTTACTACCTAAGTAAAGAAGCCTTTTTAGATAAACAGTAATTAAAATTAAAGTGACTTCCTAAATTTCGTGTAACAGTTATTAATAAAAATTGGGTCATGATGACCCGGTGTCATCGTTCTCGTAATTATTTTGACGTCATTGGCGCCGGGTTAAGGTTAAGGTCTAAGCCCCCCTCTTCATGGCATTACGCTCTTTACCAAGTCTCTTGTTAGGAAGCAAAAGGGCTGTTTCAATTTACGAAAATTCAAAACAAATTTACCTTCAATTTTTGTAAAAATTCCGAACAAATTTTGTTGCAAGATGATTTAACTATAAGCGAATCTGCGAGCACTCTAGGCTTGGGTTGGAATCCAAATAGTGAAAGTTTCCATTTTCCAAATAATATTCCACACTGTGATAGCGTTACTAAGCGCAACATTTTGTCACTTAGCTTTAAAATATTTAACCCCCTTGGTCTTCTAAGTCCTGTTATAATGCAGCCAAAGCTTATGATACAAAAATTGTGGCAACTTAAAATAGATTGGGATAAATTTGTACCTAATAACATCCAACTAATCTGGACATTATTGACGGTCTTCAATCTATCGAAAATATCCACATACCTAGGTTTGTTTGGTGTGACGCACCACAACATATTGAAATTCACTGTTTTAGTGATGCATCGCAAGTTGGCTACAGTGCCTGTGTCTACGTTAAATCTACAAAAATTAAAGATAAAACTGCTGTTCATTTATATACCTCTAAAGCTAAAGTAGCGCCAACATCTATCCCGCGGCTAGAGTTATGCGCAGCTCTACTTTCTTCGTTTGTGTAATTGTTCGTTTTAGAATCAATTAGATTCTTGTCCAACAAAATATATCTGTAGTGCGATTCCAGTATTGTTTTAAGGTGGTTACAAAGTGATATATCTAAGCTGAAAACCTTTGTCGCTAATAGAGTTAGCGAAATACTAGACATAACCAATTCATTTATTTGGCACTATGTGCCTACAGCGGAAAACCCGCCGAAAAATTTTAATAAACGCCGGAGGGGCACGTATTTGAATATCGAAAATTGAAATATCGACACTTAAAATATCGACGGTTAAAATATCGAAAATCACAATATCGAACGATCATAAGGTCGAAATTCAAAATGTCGAAAGTACACATTATCGAATGGTATATTTATCGAATGCTTAAATGTCGAAAATCTAAATATCGACAGACAAAATATCGAAAACTGTAGGCGGGTCAAAAATAGGTAGCGAGGAGCGAAGCGACGAGCGTAGGTTTGAACATGAACCAAGCGCGCGAGCCGAGCGAGCGAAGCGAGCGTGCCGCGGCAGCGGCCGGCGAAGCGCCAGAAACGACTTTGTGTATTCTCGAACATTATTTACACGTATCGATTATTCGATATTAGATGTTTTGAATTTTCGATATTTTAACAGATCGATATTTGAGTTTTAGCGATTCCAGACGTCGATATAATGATAGTAGGTATTTAGGTCATTTGATATTTAAATTTTAGATATTTTGAACGTCGACATTTTAACTTTAGATATATTAACTTTCGATATTCAAATACGTTCCCCGCCGGAGAGCTACGTGCGGCATTGGGCGGCGGTGACCTCTCACTGCCATCATTATTGAAAGATACTGGCTGATGGGAGGGAATGGGAGGCTATAGTCTCCTTTTGCGATATTATAATATCGCCGAAGGAGGCAGCGGTGAGGGAGTGGGAAATTGATCCCCACGCTGCTCCCCTCTAACGCATACGGTTGGGCGGTAGAAGGCGGGCATTAAGCTCGGCTTCCATAACCGCTCTTGGTGATGCCTGCGAGCTAAGGTGGTTCCTAATGGGCGCTATTATAGGCTCCCCGGTCTGGGGATTACCATAACGTCCAAGGTGATCCCCCACTTTAAATTAGACCCGGCCCGTAGCTGCCTCGAATGTCGCGAGGTGATCCGGAGAATTGGGTATTTCCAAAGACATTATAAGAGTAGACCAACAATGCAAACGAAATATAAGAAGTCCCCTTCAACCAATTTTGATATGATAACTAAATAAATAAGCATAATTAAGACTCATCGGTAATAAATAATGTTACAATGTGATTTAGTTTTTATTACTGTTCGTTTTTTACACTACAAAACGAAGTTATTTGGGCATGTTTAAGTATTTTTATAGCTTGACGCGCGCTCGACACTCGAATGCAGTACAAATACAGTATGAGTAGCGGCCGCCTGACCGCTGTGTGGTTGAGAGGGGTTTCTTAGAGGCCGCGCGTATTGTCGGTCTACCTCTTATAATGTCTTTGGGTATTTCCATCCCGAGATCGCCTCGAACTAAGGTCAAGGCGGACATCGAGATTGATTTAGTGAGAAGCCCCAGATTTGCGGGGAGAGTCCCACACACGCCCGTCGAGTAACTATTAGCGGGTATGATGCGCAAAAGCATTCCACCCTTATAAAAATGTATGTATGTATTACTCATGTCTTTTTTCAAAGCTTTAATCACGTGACGTGTATAGTTAAGACTGTTGCCGTTTGTACATACTTTTAATTTTTAGAGTAATCTGTTACGACTATGTTACGAAGGAGCGGATTAATGAAATAGCTTAGACGACTATACCTACCTGTTGAAATATTTTGACTTTATGATATACTGCGAATATGATATTTTGCGAGTATCATGTTTTGCTAATATGATGCTTTGAGAATATGATGTTTTTCAATTATGATAATATGATATTTAGAGACTGAGCGAACTAGATTACAACGGGTTACACGTCTTGAGCAAATAAGACAGCATTTCTGGCATCGATGGGAACGGGAATATATCAGCGAGTTACGGACACGATCTAAATGGAGAACTAACTCAAGAAAACTGATGGTTGGCGATTTGTTCTTCTCAATGAAGATTCTCTTCCTCCGTTACGCTGGCGCACTGGACGAGTATCCAAGCTGTATCCTGGACCAGATGGCATCGCTCGCGTGGCAGATGTTTGAAACTAGGACTGGAAAATACTGAGGACCGTTTGTTCGACTTTGGCCCTTATTATTTGAATTGATTAGTGTGGAAGAGCTAAATCTTCCACAGGGGGGGGGGTATATTCGCGCCAATACATGACTTCAATCTCACATTTTACCGAAAACACGATTTGTAAAAATTATTGATTAAATATTGTAAAAATTCATTACCGACTTTAAATTCAAGTTCCAAGATGAACTCCATAGCTCCATAGAGTCTTCATAGCTTATCACCGAGGGGTACGGCTACCGGCGCTTTGCGCCCAGAAAGAAAGTCGCTGCCATGGAAAAGGATATAGTGGAGGCTTTTCGTCTGCGGTTTGAGGAGCTCAAGGAGTAGAGGGGTTCAACCTCAATCACAGGCGCTTTGTCCAGGATCTTGCGAGACCCATGAACCCATTTCTCACCACATAGGCGAACGAGCACCGCCGATCGCTCTCGTACCATTTAATGCTTGGCGGCCATTGTTCTATTGGTCGCTATTTGCAATCGAACGCGTCACATCGGGACGCAAGCGAGGACACCATGCGGCACACTTTCAGTTCCACTAGTCCCTACCAACGTATCGACTATGGTAAGTAAGAATGGATTTTTTAATGCGTAGGTTCAGTTTAATAGGAACCACACTACTATAGGCGACTGCATCCACTTACCATCAGGTGGGCTACTTGTTTGCCACTTAAAACTAGGTTTTGTTCGCGGCTTCGTTCGCGTTGATAGGGATATGTCTAATTTAAAAAATACAGCCTATATTACTTGCTATTAATGTAGCTTTCTATTAGTAAAATAATGTTTAAAATCGGTTTAATGCTTTAGGCGTGAAATCGTACAAACAAACAAACTAACATTCGCAACTTTAATATTATAGTTAGGATAATCATTCATTTCCTATACAATTAACGTGGTTTTTATAGGAATTAAAATAAACATACATATTTATAACAATACAATTTACAATATTTATTTTACATTTTTACAAAGATTTATTAAATTTTTTTACTATTTTAAAAATATTTTATAAAATATCTATTCTTTTCTAAAATGGCAAATTTTCTAAAAGTTTATTTCATTTCATATAAATTCTATTCCCTCATATTTTAGATTTTCAATTAAAGTGTCATGTAATAGCACTGTACCATCTGTTTTAAATGCATATATGTATGTGGCAGTTTTACCTTCAAATTCGGTGGATCTCAAAGCAACTATAGCCTCATCGTTTGACCCAGGTATGAACTTAAATGAAGAGAAACCATGCTTTGGCTGAAGCTTTGTGATCTGAAAATGAGTAGATTGAAAGGAAATAAATAGCAAATAAGAAACAATTCTATGAACATATAATATAATAGGAGGAAAAAGATAGGAGTAGTTGCGGCATATATTTTATATGTATAGATTTCTTTTTGGGAATATTGACAACATTGGACATAATATGTGTCAAAACACTTTCTTTTGACAGTATCATAAAAATAATAATTTCATTCCTAATCCAAAATCAACAATCTAAAGCTGCGCACGGATTAAAGGCAGCCTCGGGGGCGAGGCACGCACGGTTCACCCTATTTGCTCAAGTGCGTACGCGTTTCAACCCAAAACCGCCGCCATACGAGTCACTGAGTGTTGGTTATTTGATTGTGCTCAGTTGCCTCGACAAGCGTGCCTCGCGAGTATGGACGTGAAACAAGTATGGTTTTAATGAACCAAATACAGATTCGCAAAATAGACACGTTCCACTTGCATATGATAATGTGTAAGGGGTTCCAAATACCATCTATGACGAGACCCAAGCCAACCTCACCTGCACGCGGTATACCCCGCTCTTCAATGGACAAGGCTCTGTCGCTCCCCACAAATCTGCACTAGGCTATATGGTGGGGTGCTCGGCTGCCACAGAGGCCGTGTTTGCGGTTACGGACGTCGAGTTGGCGCCGGGACGTGGAGTGCGAAGAATCGTCGGGTGGCGAGAGCCCCCCGTCAAACGACCTTGGCCCTGGCAAATTATAATGCGCGCACACTGCGAACCGATAAGCTACTAGAACTGGAGAACGAATTGAACAGGATTCGTTGAAGTATCGTGGTGTGAGAGTGACAACAAGATGGTCCTTAAATCTGGAAACCTGCTCTATTTTCGGGAGGGCGAAGACCTGTCCCAGGTGGTGTCGGATGTATCGTCCACAAGTTTCGTGAACAACGTAGTATAGGCCGTAATTATGTACAACATGGAGAGAAAGGGACTCTTTCTTCAAAAAACGGCATGCAAGGCAAAAGGACCAGGAAAAATCCGAATGGTGTGACAAAAATGAGATTGACTTCATCAAGTCTAAGACTCGGTTGTTCCATGATGTCTCACTATTTGATTTAGCACGCCTTGGTTTGTTACCTCATGTTGTTCTATCGAGGCAGCTATGCAGCTTCGCTGCGAGCCGTGCGAGGCGCGACTGCCTCGACCGAGATTGTCTCAAATCCGTACGCACGCAGCTTATGAAACATACAAATACGCACCTCAACTGCCTCTATTTTTCTGAAATCATTGTCAGCTGTTATCAAGTAATTACATCCCATCAATTCATCTTTTGTTTCATTATAAGTTTCATGGCTGCAACGTCTCGGTAAGAAATACCATTCCTGTTTTATGGGAGACCAAACAGCTGATTCATGGATCATATAACCTGGCCAATGTATTCCTATGGAACTTCTAATTGCTTTGTAATGTTTTACCCAATTAAGGTGTTGTACCTGGAAAATTAATCAAATAATATTTGGATTAATATTCATTTATGATTTTATTAGTCATTCAAAAAACAATACAGGGAATTCAATAGAAAGTTTCTCAATGAGTTCAAGTATAAAGACTATACATATAGTACCTACTTATAATAAATAATAAAATACAGTGTCTCAGAAAAAAACTTGCTTTGTAAATTGTTTAATTTTTATGCATCAAAAAATAAAACAATTACATTCATCACTTCAATCCATACACATCCCACTGCTGGGCATAGATCTTTTTTCAGACCAAGAGGATCTGGCCTTCTACACCATGCTGGTCAGATTTTTTTTTTTTTAAAACGTCGTCCCACACTAGGATTTTCTCCTGTGTCGTGGGTGCAGTTACAAACATAGAATATCACATGCACATACGCCCAGACCGGAACAAATTTCTGTAGGCCATACAAAATATCTGTCCCGAGCGGGAATCGAACCCGCGACCCGTTGCGCAGTAGGCGATCACTCGACCTCTGCGCTAACCGTGTCAAGATGGGTCAGTGTAGGGTTTTGTTTGGAGTTTTCCGTCTCTTACAGCTATGAAACTGCGTTCAAATCCCTTAGCCGGCCCCTACGTCATCCATGAGAAGAAAGGGAGCGGCGACACACGTAAAGCGTTAATCAGTCACCACATGGAAAGGTCTAAATATAACACTTTATAATATCATTCATCGCCGCTCTGGCACTCTTGAAAGAGATCTATAACAAAATGCCTTAAAAGTTTTGGAATACCGCCGATTTCAAGTTTCTCTGATGTTTTCCTTTAACATTCGATCTCTGGATCCTCAAAAAGGTACAGTCCTACGAAAAAAAGTTTTCAAAAAAGTAGGTTATGCAATTAGCATCTTGTTCAACCGTGAAACAGGATATGGCAACTGAATTTCTCCAAAATGACCTTTTAACACTACGCCTGCGATGTTACTAGTTCGTGTCGGTATCGCGCGGCCGCCGCGCGAGCATTGTCCGACCGCGGCAAACCTGTGTTTTGGCTCGCATTACTAGCGCACAATGGATCCGTCAACGAGCGTTCATTTCGTGCGCGGCAACCATGCACGTTTAACGTCGCCGACGTGCAGCTGCTGCTTTTATAATTATTTATAACATTATTCACAATAGATTGAAGCAAAAAGTTTGTTGATGGATGAAAATAAATATAATAGAATGCTACATGGTAGTGTGAGGCTAATGGAAGACATGAGATACGAAGCTGTTGACTATACAATAAAAAATTAACAAGAATCACATCAGATGATTTCGAATTTTAAAAATCATAAATAATTATTTAAAAAGAACTTTTTTAAATTTTAGTATGTACTCATCAATACGAATCCAACGAGGCCAAACTTGATGGGGTTGTGTCGTTTTACTGCAGAGTTCCTATGGCCACCTTTCAGCTCCAGCATTAAATCAGCTCCATGACATCACAATATTGCATTGTCATGCGATATACATATGCATGCAAAAAATCAGCTTAATCGAAAACCGGGAAGTGGGTCCAATTTAACTTGCAAGATTTAATTACAGACACCGGGACAGGTAAAAGTAAATAAAGCCTTCTTAAATAATAGATTAACAAAAAAAATAAAGCCTGTAGTAGGCAAAATAATCCTAAAATATGTGATCTGTTCCAAATGCGTGCGCGCGACAAAGAAAGCACAGACACTCCTGTACCGTGCCATCAAAAGCTCGATCCACACATTTCCGTGCAGTGCCCGGGACGTGGGCCGGAAGTGTTCCGTAACTGGCTTGAAAAAATATCATTGGTTCACCGGCGGTGAATGTTTGAGTTGCTTGCCTTGCATTCGGCGGCTAAGTAATTTTCGATGGTTTGCCACGCAAAATCGATAGGCAGCTTTAGATAAAAGCATTGAAAAAATAAATTTCAGAGACTCTCTGTATTTGAAGTATAAGATATCAGATATTACCTCTCCATAAATATTTATTGCTTTCACCCACATAGGATCATAACTAGAAAATTCTCCACTAGCTGTAGTCCATTCTTTTCCCATGGAACCCACATACAATATCTCATCTTTAATTGTAGCCCACTCTGACTTGAAACCTTTGTCTGCATAACCATCTCCATCAATTAATATTACCCATGGTATAACTTTGTTATTGATAATTTCAAATACCTGAAATTGAAGAAGTTATATTAAGTACTAGCTGTCCTGGTGAGAGGGTTGGTGGCCCTGTGGACTTAGCACTTAGCCTTCTGATCGGGAGGTCCGTGGTTCGATTCGACCATATACCAATGTGTTTTTCGTTCTTCGAATTTTGTATGTACATTTGTCCGACACTCCTACAGTGAAGGAAAACATTGCGAGGAAACCTGTATAATGCAAAGAAATTCAAAGGCGTATGTGAATTCAACCAATCCGCAATAGGCTTGCATGGTTGACTTAGGCCTATAAACACCTTAATTTTAGGGTAGACTCGAACCCCTTGGCGGAAGCGTACATGAGCTGTGGTGATGATGTCCTGGTGAACTTTGTATTCCTTGTCAGATAACAGATTGAAATAAACAATTGTGAAGTGTACTGTCATTTTCCAATTAAAAAACTTTATATTGTCTTTTTTCTTTAACATTTTTACAGGTTATTTTTCTTTTTAAACTACCCCTGTATTATAGCAAATAAAAGAAAAAAAAAATCCAATTGGTCAAGCCGTTTTCGAGTTTTAGCCAGACTAATAAACAGCAATTTATGTATGTTACTCCTAGTACCTACTTTTTTTAGAGAAACTAGCAACTTTGTAAGTGACATTAATTCACTCTGAATTCAAGTTTCAGACTAGGATACTTAAAGTGAGAAAATAAACATATTTCATTTCATTCAAAAGAAAATGAATATATATCTCATTTCTTATATCTTTCATATTAAATGAAACTTACAAATACAATGATTAATATCACAGCATGGTGTATATCACTAGAAAGATAAAATATATAAGAAATTAGATAATTATCAAACCAAGGCTGATTTGTCAATTACAACTCTTCACAAATTGAAATAAAAATATTCATCAATTTTGGTAGATAATCATTGGAGAGAATTAGCTATTTGACAAACAACAAACAATATGTGACAGATTAATATTGTCAGTGTATTATTGAAATTTTTCCATTTTTATTTAACCAATTTTAAAATACAGATTGATTAAAACATATTGCACATAGGTAATTGCAAAAACAACAAAAACACATTACTACTCAGTTATATTTAATATGGGGTATTTTCAAGTGCTTCAAGGGTGCAAACTGACCTCTGTATCTTCAAAAGTGATAATTGCAGATACACAGTTATAGAAAGAAAGAAAGAAGAAAGAAAGAAAAGTTTATTGGCCATTAGTCTAAGATAAAAGTTTAACAATGATTAAAAAAAAAAAGCAACAAATGGCCAAATGGTCCCATCTCAGCTAAATGCTTCTGTTACATATTGTAACAGAAGCGCTGGTTTTCAGAGCATAGCATAGCAAAATGCTATACACACAAAAAAAATGTAAATGTGTCACAAACAGGCCATAGAATGTAAAACTAAGTAAATTCCGTTAAATCATAAGCATGTGTAAGTTGTAATAAATGTACCCTTATCACCATACTTACCACTCCAGACCTATCATCAAATGACAGAAGTTTTCCATCAAAAACAATTAGTTCTGACAGTTCCATGCCTCTTCCCTTGTTGGAGTAAGTTGAAGAAAGCTGTATAGCTGGAGTTGGGTCCCAAGATACTGCCACATAACTTTTGCTTCTGTGATAGCTCAAGAAACCTTTCTTCAAATAACTATTGTAAGTGTGAGGTGTTGAGCTTTTGGAGTTAGTATCTAAATCAGCCACAATACCTATTCTGAAACTTACTAATTCACCTGATATGATGGGTCTTGTAAGTGGATACGTAGCATTATACTGCCTCACATTACCCATCCATTTATGTACTGTGGGCACTTGACTACTAGTCCACCAATTATAATAAAAAAGAACTAGCAGAAACACACCGACGAGTATTATTAGTAGAATAAACTGTGGTTGTATTCTTACAGCATTACCGACTCTGTACGTAGCTGGTGTCCTGAGCGCTTTGCGCCAATCCCGAAGGGTGCCTTTCATTTTTCTTTCCTCTAGTTCGTAATAGTCGTACATAATAGATATTGTCAATTCATTATTACTTTATTGAAAATAAACTAAGTTTAATTAATTTATGACTAGGTTGCATAAAGTCAACTTCATATCTTGTGGTCCGTATAACAATTGATTTTAATAAAATTGCTTTTATCGTTATGGAATGTAACTTCTACCTAAATTTATAGCACTGATAGAAACTGTACAAGGTTTCTCATAAAAATATTGGGTCATTTTGTATTAAAACAACACCATTTATTTATCACAAGAGAGAAATATCAAATTGTTTTGTCATGTGTGCGGCGAGTGTGCGATTGATAATGACATTGACACTGACAGATGACAGACTGAACCGTGGACCGATGGTGCGTTCCGAATTGCGATAAAAGCGATAATATCACGAATCCGACCAAATTAAATCGTCACAAAATATAAGGGTCACAACATAAAGTCACAACATAACCTTAGATAAAGAATGAATAGATAGGACGTGACCGTATACCCGTAAGGGACAGACATAGATGACGTCATACCTGCCTAAAGTAGATGGGTATACCAGTGTTGCTTTAAGTTTTACCCTACTTTATGTTTATAGTGGCTTTTACCACTATAAACATAAAGTAGGGTTGATTGATCTACGTATTTTTTTTGAGACATTTTAATGAGCGCCCCTCGCTCAATATGTCTCAAAAAATAAAAGTGGGAGGAAGTTGCGATTTTTTTTTATTGAATTCTTCATTCAACCTTCGCCGCAGTCTAAAGTTATTTACACTTTTAAATAAAACTACACTTTTCGGATTTACTCGAGTATATTTCGATTTAAAACATTTTACTATTATTTATTTAAGCTATTATGTAAACATCTTTACAAATATAAGAAAAAATATTAGGAATCATCATCATCATCATCCACACGCGTCCACTGCTGGACATAGGCCTCTCCAAGTGCTCGCCAATGAGCACGATCCGCGACCACTCGCTTCCAGCTTCTGCCAGCTAGGCACCTTGCGAAGATCGTCGCTCGATTAAGAATACAGCGGGCAATAATCATTGTTTTTTCTTTATCTCTGCAGTTTATTTATAATCCAATATTTACACATTTACTAAATATTTGTGAAGATTTAGAAAATGTATAATATTAAATTTTAAATAAACATTTTCTAAAATTAGATTTCAATAGCACCGTTATTGTCATCGAATAAAGGACTTCGGCTTACAGAGATAAAATTCACTACAATACAGGTAAAAATTCACTTGGGCTGGGTAAGTTCAAGAATAAATTTAGGTTTTGGCTTGATAGGGTATGTACCTTGTAGATATAATATGTATAAGTTACTGACCTGTAAAAAAAGTTTAGGAATAGCACCACTCCTAAGAAAAGTGCCTTTTTTGTTTTTCTGAATCCACTGTTGTTCAAAATGCTTAGAACACATTCGGGTATGCTTGGTTGGCTACCAATTCAATCGACCAGTAGCTTTAACCCAACTGTTTTCGAGTAGTTATCTCCGAAGGAAATCTGTTAAATACAGACAAACAAGCAAATGGAAAGTCTCACTACAAAAGAATTACTTTTGTTATCTAAAATGCTCAGAATTTTATACTTAAATATGTCAATATTAATGTAACACAGAAACTAATATGTGAGTTCCCTTTCACGTAACAAATTACCTACGAATCAAGGAAAAATAGTCGTAGCGTAACTGGTATCATTATAACCCGGCAAAATGTTATACGCGTTGGCTGTATACGTGGCCATATTGCATGGCGACATTCCTAGCTTGTTAGGTTAACAATAACCTTACTACTTAGTTTGAAATTTCATGTTTAATCCCATAATATGATTGAGAACCATAGTAGAAGGATAAAATATTGCAATATAACTTGTATTTATAATTTAAAAAATAGTTTTGGCGCTTTTTATTGACACAATTTAGGTCTTACCTGTAAAAGGTTATATTTTCCTGTTTTCTAGCACTATCACTATTACAAACTAAAACGGAGCAGTGCACCATGATTTAAATATTCAAATAGTTCACAATTACACTAATTAAAGTGTTAAATAATTACACAGTAAGCTATAATTCACACAACAAATTTCTTCCACGTATTTATTTAGCACCAGACGCTGGTGATAAACAATCCCCACTACCAGTTTCACCTATATACGGTAACAAGGACAAAAAAAAAATGATGCCATCTTCTTCTTTCCTTTCGCAATGTGTATAAGTTTATCTCTTTTACTCATGTTTGACGGCTTTTATAGCCCATCTATTTCATTCTATATCTATGCAACATAACCTACTGATTCAATAGCCCGTAAATGTGACGATTTAATTTGGTCGGATTCGCGATATTATCGCTTTTATCGCAATTCGGAACGCACCAAAGGAGAGTTTCTTAGTTTCTTGCATGCGAGCGGCGAAAAATCGTATGCGATTATCGCATTGTGATAAAACTCGGTCATAAGGCTAAGCGCGCACTACGAAAAATATTCGTTGCGATTTTTAAAGTGCGATTTAAAATCGCAAACGACAGGAGTTCCTACGCGCATTACGATTTATTGTCGTCTGCGAAATACCTACTGGATGCCAAAGACAGTTTCAGTCATGCACGAAAGACGGAAGTGTGCATCATGGATTTACAAAAGAAAATAACCATTGCATACTACCTACTTAATTTTACGTAATAGAAATTTGAAAAAGAAGAAGATAACTAAACGATACTGGGTCCATCCTTTAACAGCATTAAGACCTTTGAAAAGTTTTTTTAACGTACGGTATAACGATCTCCGTTTACACGACAAAAAGTTTTTTGGTTATTTTCGGATGACTATACAAAGTTGACCGCTTCAAAGGGTACAAAATATCTGTAAGATTTCGCATCTACAGTTTCAAATCGCAAACGATTTTTTTCACAGTGCGCGGATTTAAGTGTATTTGTGTTGTTCACAGACTAGCGTTTTCTTTTCGCAACGAATAATTTTCATAGTGCGCGCTTAGCCTAACACGTGTTCCTTGACGAACGGTACGCAACAAATCGCAGTAGATTTAACATTTTCTGCCACATTTGGCGAAACTCTAGAATTCCCTTTATTGGTTCCCTTTAAAAATCCCCCCCTCCCCTTTTTACACCCTTAAGGAATGATTTATATAATCTTTAACCTATTTCGGGGATAAAAACTATAATCTTTATCCTTCCCCATAACTCAAACTATCTCTATACCAAATTTTATTTAAATCAGTTCAGCGATTATTGATTCCCCATACTAACTTTTCCCCCTTTTCTTTTAAATTTCAATAATGTAACTTTGTGTTCTTAACAGAGTTAAATATCAATTTTTTATACAAAATAATAATATCTTGAATAGGCTTTTTTAACCTTTTAAACTGACAAACTTCTGAATCAATACACAAATAAGTACTTAACATAATTTGTAACATTAGAAAATTTGTAACAAATTGATTTCAATAAAAAGTATTTCAAAATTATATTTTTTTTTACAATAAAAATAGACAAAATATTATAAAAAAACTAAAAATGGATCCATCGGTAGTGTGACAGTGCCCAAACTACCGGTGGTTATGGCTACAGTGTGAGGATCCTCGTGCCGTGTCAAGAATTACCGCCTTTTATATCTCTTGATCCATCCGCCTAGCGAGTCTCTCAAAATGTTCTCTTCGCTTTTATTGAATATGAATAAAGAATAATGTTACTAAAACATCGTGCTTTACTCTTCAATGGCTTTCATTTCATACTCGCTTGATTCATAGTGATCTACTCCTCAAGTCTATTTATTTGATACCCACATTGCAAAGGTTGTAAATAAAGTTTTACTCGCCATTTTAAGCGACAGCTTAATTGAATGCTAGTTTTACTAGGCTTAAGCTTATTATAGTGCACCACTCTTCGATTCTGATTCGATGCCCATATTACTGGGGTTGAAAACGAACTTTTATCCGCTTATTTATTGAAATTAGACTAATGTTGTTAGATTCCACAGACTTATAAACTTCCCTTTATACGTCTGTGTTAGATTCACAGTTCTCTACTCTTCAAGTCCTTTTAATAGAATACCCATATCACAGTTTGTTAAACTGTGCCCATACCTATTACTGGGGTTGAAAACCAAAATTTTATTATTCCATAATTGAGTACTTGAGTATACCTATGTACAATTCGCAACCGGACAACGTGGCAATATCCTTATTTTATGATTTAACACATCTACTTACAGCATTCGTACGGCACTGATGGTGTTGTGCGGATTTGTGGGGCATCTCCCATCAGCGTTGCCAGACGTCCCGATTTTGGCGGGACGTCCCGATTTTTAAATCAAAATTAAATATCCCGCGCGGGACAGGCTCAGTCCCGCTTTTCGGGGATAACTCTGCCGTGCGTGCAGCGTGCTGAGAAAGCACAGCCGGGTGGCACAGACAAGTGTATTTTTAACCGACTTCTAAAAAAGGAGGAGATTTCTCAATTCGACCGTATATATGCTTTTTTTTGTTTTTTTTTTTTTTTATGTTTGTTCGCGGATAACTTCGTCGTTTATAAACCGATTTTGATGATTCTTTTTGTGTTCGATAAAGGATACTCCAAGGGTGGTCTCATGGTAAGTTAGGATCTGATGATTGGATCCCATAAAAATCGAGGGAAAGCCTTAAAGTTTTAGGTGTGTCCAACGTGTTTTGCGTGTATGTTACGCGATTACTCCGCCAGTTGTGGACCGATTTTCAAAATTCCTTTTGTATTCGATAGACTCCTGGAGTGGTCCCAAGATCACTAAAGTCGGGATCTGATGATGGGATCTCATAAAAATCGAGGGAAACCCTAATTTAGTACCAGCTCACCGAAGGTGAGCTGGTATTAAATTAGGGTTCCTTTCACTAAAAAGTTAAAAATATTTTACAAAAAATAAAAACCGACTTCAAAAATACTGAAAGTTTAAAATAATATAAGAATAGGTATAGACAACATCACACTTCTATATTGAAGTCGGTGACAAATTTTAAGACTTTCTAGGGGATCATCGTTTGGCACCGACTTCAATATAGAAGTGTAATGTTGTCTGTACCTATTCTTATATTATTTTAAACTTTTCAGTGTTTTTGAAGTCGGTTTTTATTAAAATACATTTTCTATGGCTATTTTTGCTATATTGTTACATAAACGTAATTTAAAACTCAAATAAAAAGATAAATATTTAAAAATATCTAATTATATACGTTTTCAGGGTTCCGTACCTCGAAAGGAAAAAACGGAACGGACGGACGGACAAGAAAGTGATCCTTTAAGATCACTTTGTTGTCCGTCCGTCCGTCCGTCCGTCTGTCTGTCTGTCAAGCAAGACCCTTTTTCTCAGGAACGCGTGGAGGTATCAAGCTGAAATTTATATCAAATACTCAGGTCTACTGTCCCTTGTACCTATGAAAAAATCAAACATCTAAGCCAACGCAATCAAAAGATACAGTCGTTTATGCCGCAAATTTCCGGAAATTTTCGACACTCGCTAGGGAATCAAAACCTACAGGGTACTTCCCGTGAACTCAGAATTTTGAAATTTGGTACGAAGTAACGTCTTATAGCATAGATAAAGGAAAAATTGCGAAAATCGTAAATTTTTAGTTACATCATATAATAAAAATATTTATAATAATTTTGTACGGAACCCTTGGTGCGCGAGTCCGACTCGCACTTGACCGGTTTTTTACTACGTCCCGCTTTCGACGAAAGAATCCCGCTTTTTTACCTCAAAAAGTTTCAAAATCACGACTTGCCAAAAAAAAATCTGGCAACGCTGTCTCCCATCCACGTTTTATATCATACTTCGATTGTCATGTTGACCTATCGCGAACTGTATATTGTATACTCGTAGGCCATTATGTGATATTGGTGAACATAAAACACAGTTTAAAGAAAAAGTTACTAATCTATACTTAGAATGTCGTTAGGGCGAAACTTTTATCGGCAAATCTTAAATGCACAACTAAAAAATTGTTCCTAAGCGGCTACAATTGACAGACAATGAAAAAACATTCCTATAAGTTTAATATGTCGGCTTTCACTGAATGAAGAGCCTTAACTGTGATTACTCCGTAGCGGACGAGCTTCCTGTGCAAAAAATGTAATTGAAATAAAATTGAACGCAATACCTATTTGGGTGTCTACCAATTTATACTTTCGGTTTCTTTTCATAATGGAACCATTGATACCTAAATTATTTTGTGATTCAAATGGTTTAGGTACACAGACGACGACTTACAACAGTACGTACTTGCATAACCTAATTTTCATTAGACATTCATATCAATAATTGAGTACCTAATTTAAATTATTGTTAAAAAATTGTTATTTTGAATTGGCCATTGGACGATCGAGCTTTAACTTTTTGGCTGGCCGGACACGAAATACCCCTGCAGGCCTATTCGCTAACTACGGTTGGTAAAGTAACTAGAACTGTCATTATTGAAAGACACTTTATATCCATTATTGGTTTAGTGATCTTATGTGTTACGGCAGGGTTCATGAAAGCAAAAATGGATGTTAGGTTCCTTTCAAAAATGACAGTTCTAGTTAGCAACCGAAGTTACAGAATAGGCCTGCTGGTCAGATGGTATAGCTCCGTTATTTAGACACATTTGGGGGATCGCAGACGTCGACCAGCAGGCCTATTCGCTAACTACGGTTGGTAACTAGAACTATCATTTTTGAAAGACACTTTATAACCATTACTGGTTTAGTGATCTTATGTATTACGGCGGCGTTCATGATATTCCATCCCCGTCCCATTAGTATCCCGTCCCATTGCGCCCCATAAAGTATCTGAATCTTTTAAAAATATGTTAAAAATGTTGGGTTGTGTTTTCCACTCCACATGTAACGGAATTAAATGCGTAAATTGATTAAAATTCATGCAAGAAAATATTACATACCTGTTATTGATACCTACTTTTCTTGTGAAATCGAAAATTCTTCGTAACGATGTTACAACTTTGGAGCCCTGAAAACAATTTTTTTCACATTGAAACTTTGTTGTCGAAGACTGGTCAAATTGCACTGCGCTATCATGTGCCGCATGTGTGTAGCTTGCTACATATATCGATCTGTGCATGAGTGGCTCTTGTTGATGGAAGCAAAAGTGCACGAATTTGTTTTAAATTACAATAATTATCGTCTTTGTTTTATTGTACCCCGTGTTCCAATGCGCCCCACTTGTCTATTATTAATTCAAAGTATTCATGATTACTGTTTAAATATTTCTAGATGGTTACATCTATACTAATATTAAAAAGAGGAAAGACTTGATTGTTTGTTTGTTTGTATTGAATAGGTTTCGAAACTACTGAACCGATTTTGATAGGGGTCTCGAACTATCTATCACTAAGGACATAGGGTGATTTTCCTACGGGAAAATATGAAATTCCCACGGGAAAACCATAATAACGCGGGCGAAGCCGCAAGCGGAAAGCTAGTTATAATATAAGCCACAGTGGCAAACTGTATGAAGGCATTTTGTGTTACTTCCTGGAAATAATTATAGGTATGCTACGTAAAAAAATTATCGAATCTTGTATAAAATGTAAGGTATGCGAGTAAAGAGGATGATGCATGGTTTATAACTTTAAGTCCTGTTATAGTGTTCAAACAGTTTCTCGAGCATTGTGAGGTCTTGTGTTATCATTCAACATCACATTACAACCTTGTAGGAATCGTATTTGTATTTGTCCATTTTTTCGCGCTGTTTTAAGTCAATAAATATTTTTTCGTGTAAGAGGTAAAGTAGGTAGGTTTTTACCGCAAGTCCTTTTTGTAATTGGTAGAAAATAGAAAAAAAAAGCAAAATAGTGTTGTCATTTTAGTGCCAAGTTATGGCAAAATTGTCAATTCTGACAGAAGCCATAAAATCTAAAAATTGAATTGATGCTAAATTAATGTGATTTTTGAGATAACTGTAAAAAAAAAATTAAAAAATCAATTGTGCGATCATAATGCAAAGCGTGTTTACTAACGTCCTCTGGTATTTAGAATTCTTAGCATTTGCTTTAGTGCTAATCTTGTTCTTTTTGTTGTTTCTGTATTTAGCCAAAACAAATTACGTTAGTTACAACTTACAATATGATATGAAAAAAAAGTAAGTACACAATTACTAAAAAGTAACTATACAATCAATTTAAGTACCCTACATACTTATTTGTGGCAGTCAAGTGTGCGTCCACAGTGAATGCGCGGTGACTAGGGCGGCGGGTGCAACCGCGGGGGCGCGCGGTGGCCACAGTGACGAGATACGTAGTATCTCTATATAGTTTGTGGTGACGAGCGAGCTAGCGCGCGACCAAGTGACGTAATTTGAGGTATTACAAACCATGGATGAGGATTTACTCGACATTTACTCGGATTTACTCGACATCCCGATCTTTAGTTGGGAGATGTTGAGCATGAAGAAGTTGTGCACTAAATAAATAAAAACAGATAAAACTATGGTGATTCTTTTTACTTTGTACGAAGTGCCATAGGCAACTATAGCTGTTTTAGACTGAGTCGCAATTATAAACAGTTTAGTATTTAATTATATTTTTAATAATTCATCAGAAATAAAATATTGAAGACACGCGTACGCCGAGCGACAAGACCGAACTAAATTGATACCTCCGCCACCCGCCGCGCCTTGGGTCGCTTGCTAACTAGGCCCGTAGTACGGCCATGGCGCGCGGATAGGAATGTTTGTAAACTACGCGCGCTATGTCGCTCATGCCCGTCGCGCTAGGCGATTTCATAATGTTAAATATTTCGCGCCCGTCGTCGCAACCGCGCTAGGCTCGCACTCTGGACGCGCACCTAGGCGCCCGCCTTAAGCCGGGTCCGCAGCGCCAATTTTTTAACAAAACATATTAACAAAACATGTTTGCAAAACATGTTAAGAAAAACAGCCAGTCCGCTGCACCGATTTTCTAACAAAACATGTGCCCAACATGGCGTCTGTTTTTAAAATGTTTTTGTCATTATTTATCAAGAACTAAAAATTTATGATAGGTTCGGTATAATCAATTAATGTAACATCCCACAGCACCGGTCTCTCTCTTATTAGTTGTATTAAAAACAAAATATTGTCTTTATTTCACTCAAAAATAAACCAAAGAGAATTGTTATAAACTTCAAGCGATACGTGTTCCTCTAGTGAGCGCTAACAAAAAATGCTTAGCTTCCCCTCCCCGCAGGCGAATGCGGGGGATGTTATCCATTCGTCGCGGGAAACATGTTATCGTATTTTTCTAACAAAACTGTTAAACCACGCCCCTAATCGGTTAACTAAACAATGTTTTCGTGTTTACAAACACGAAAACATGGCGCAGCGGACCCGGCTTTAGTCACTACACTGTGAACGCAAACGGCGATTTCATAATGTTCAATATTTCGCGCCCGTCGTCGCAACCGCGCTAGGCTCGCACTCTGGACGCGCGCACTATGAGATTTTTAGAGCGAGGCACGAATTTCTTCATCCGCTGTTGAAAAGAAAATAGGCAAGTTTATTTAGTTAATATAGTCTTTTATTTGCATAAGTAGTGCACATTTTTGAATTTCCTCGCTTAATGTTTAAAATCATATAATATAGTTTCATTTAAATAAACTTAATTTTTAAGTAAGGAGGTATATTTATATAATTACCTACATATCTCATTATATTAAAAAAAAATCAACGACGTATATAATGAATTTTAAACAGTACCTACCCAAGTAACATTTTAGACCTATAACTTAGACTTAAATCACTACAAGAGTCAGTTGTTAGGCGTTTAATTTTGCTACCGAACTACTAACATTCTTTAGGAAGTCCGGCAGGCAGGCACCTAGGGCAATTTGTATACGTCGATTTGTAAATTTCAGTATAAATTCTATACCATCTGCTATCGAATTATAAGTGCAACCGAATTTTGACCCAAATCATAAAAACCGACCAAGACCAAGTATGAGTTGGACTCGCGCACCGAAGTTTCCACAAAAACGTATTAATGTAGGTACCTATATTTACATTCTGACAAAAAAGGATCGGGAATGAATGAATTGTTTACGGTTCCAAATTCAATTTAGTTTTTTTTTGTTGTGAGATTAGCACAACTGTTTATCATTGGGATTAAATGATTTTAAAAATACATTAATACCCTAAGCTCTAAAAAAAACTAAACACTAATAAAAATAAAGTCTAATATTACAATAGTTTTAGCCAGTTCTAGCTGTTTTAGTCACGACTGCACTTCAAATCGCATTCAAAGACCAAATTTAGTACATGATCACCAAATCTTACGAAGCAAATTAATGAGCTATTTCTGCCTAAGCAAATTCACACGATGGATGTATGCCTGCATGAGTTCAGGCGCAGGCGCAGGGAAAAAACTTAAGAAGGACAAAACTAAAAACTGTAGGTTGGGCGCCGGCAGGGCAGACTCACCTACCGGAAGGTGCAGATGATGACCGGGCACGGCTGCTTCGGCCATTATCTGCACCATGTCGCACGGAGGGAGCAGACGCCGCAGTGTCACCAATGCGGCGCTCCCGACGACACGGCCGGGCACACCCTCTCGGAGTGCCCGGCCTGGCGACCCCATCAGCGCGACGCACTAGCCCTCGCGCTGGGCATAGGTAGGGACGCACCCGTCGCGCTGGCCAGCGTCGCACGCGAGATGCTGACCGGCGTGACGGCGTGGGAGGCTGTCGGTACCTTCTGCGAGGATGTGATCTCGCAGAAGGAGGCAGCGGAGCGGGCGCGAGAGGTTGGCTCCCTCGCCGCACCGCTTCGGCGCAGGCGGTTGGGTAGGAAGAGGCGCGCGTTCCTGGACGCGCGCCACCAGCTCCCTTTAACAAGCTGGGGATGAAATGGCCCGGCCGGCCGACAACCGGTTGAGAGACACTTTTCTACCCCTGGCCTGCCCGTCTGGGGGGTCGAATTATTGCACTTGTCGTAAGACCTGGCGCTTGGGTCAGCTACTCTGGATCACCGTCGGGCCTATTCTCCAATGGGCGCACTCGGGGAATGGCTAACGCCGATCCCGATTGTGCCCCTACGGAGGTAGAAGTTGCTTGGAGGGTGGTTTAGCCAGGTATGGGGTTTATACCCGAGTCCAATGACATATCCTTGGGGCGGCCTTGTCAGCTTTCAGCCCCTTGTCGAATCGCAAAAGAGATTCCCCCGCCCGCCTTAAAAAAAGGCAAGACATTTTGATACACATATGTTGCATGCATAATAACGTGACCATTTTTCTTATGTGTCAAAGCGGGACGCTTACTAAATTTTGTGTATAAATAATTTTATAACTATATACATCAATAATTAATAATTTTAATATAATTTACGTGTTAATTAAATTACGCAAAACCTGAATATAGTTTGTTCAGAATCGAGAGTAGAATCGACTCCACTAATAATTTATTCATAATTTTCATAATAGGTATAACATTCTTTTATAATTTTATACGTTATTTTGGTTCTGCAGAACCAGACGTCGTTTTTTTGGATATGATATTTCGAGACGGAGTGCTTTTGCAACGCGATATACCTATTTACTATAATTATTGTAATTTCTTATTAATTACAATAATTATAGTAAATAGGTATATCGGTAATTTAATCGAGCCTCGACTCGAATCGACTATACAAATATGAATTTGATGCAGTTAGTTAAGTATGTAAAGGTTTATTTGCAAAAGCGGGACATTTTTGCTGTCGCTGGGGACAGCGGGACACACAGTCCGAAAGCGGGACGTAAAATTATATTAAATGACATTGTATAATATGACTATAAGTACTAATTGTTGTTATATCATAGATTAGGTACACACCCCAAGTTAGAATTTTATAACTTTCGAACCAAGCGAAGACTCGCGGGCAGCATATTGGGGGATTAGTCACCGACATTGCACTAGCTACTACTATGATGGCACTCCCGAAGAAGCATGCTTGTGTCCGATTGAGTATGAGCGGTCTCGGTGTTGGGAGAATCATATGATTTACGTGACAACCTGCCACACAGTTAGAGGTGCAGCCTCGCTAGAATTTAATGGATAGATGGAATAATAAAACCAATTATTTTCAACCGAAACGACTTAGATCTACGCCTACAAAGCCTAGTTTGTTAAGCCAGAGTGAGAGACGGAACTCATACTAGGATACCCTGTGTTAAAGGCTCCGGCCTCCCCCCACCCCCCGTTTTCCGGGCAAATGTTGGGCGACACACATCTGTCCTTACTAATGCATTCTGTTACGCAACAAAAAGGCTACCGTTGGGAGTTACTAGGAAACATTTACACCCATATCTCCATTAAAATTCCGTTAAATCAGTTTCAAAATTTCAGGTCAACTTACACGCACTTATGTTGTTTACTTTCAGACACATGGCGGATGGGACGTGGTTTTTACAAAGCTAAATATGACAGAAGCAAAAGGAATTTCAAACTTTCAGTAAGCATATACATTAACATGTACTTACTTTGTTTACACTTAGAAGTTTTTGTTTGAGTAAGAAGCTATAAAGGTAAATCTATTAGGGTAAATATACTCATAAAGTCTTTTTTTTTCGCTCAAATAGAGAAATTAACACCAATTGAGACTTCATCATAATCATCATAACAGCTCATATACGTCCCCACCGAGCCGCTATTACGAGCGACATAAGGGCGTTCTCAAGGTCAACATGTAAAGCCTAGCGTGTTGCTGTGTGTACATATGAAGTTCGAAAATAATTGAGACTTAAGGCCTCTGCATACGTAACGTGATTAGAACGTGGACGGAGCGAGGTCGGGACGGAGACGGGACGTGGTTTAGAAAACCCTGACGTGGAGTTTAATGCATACGCAACGTCACAGGGACTCGTAACTAACGTGCTAGTGTTGTGCATAGGAAAGATGAACTTTTCATTTGAAGAATTGGCTATAATTGCTATTGCTTTAGATGACGAAAAAGCTATGGTTGCCAAGAGGAAAAGAAGATTTTCTGTACATCTTACATGGCAAACAAAAGAACAAGAAGAATTTCACAAATTTTTGAGCATATGTTATCGAATCATAATCATTATTTTTTTCGCTTAACAATATAAGATGGGTTTCTATCAAAATTTAAATATTTTTTGTGTTCCAAATAGAAATTAATTTAATTACTAGGGAAATAATGAAATTCGGTATAATATTATATCCCTGTTTTTTAGAGGCTTGAAATGATTAGGTACTTCACATTGAGTTTACATGACCTAGAATTTATTAATCTTGAGTAGGTGGTGCGAAAATATTTTAAATAAAGTTATGAATGCAGTAAAAAAATTAAATGCAAGTTATCGTTTTCAGTGAGTGATAATTCGACTGCAATTTTACGGCACAGAAAATTTTTATGCTTCGTATCTAAATACTTTGCGTCTGCAAAATTATACAAAGCTGGATATAAACGTACACACTCGATTAGCTTTTCGTCGTCCATTTTCGATTCTTGTAGCATCACTATATTGGTTTCGGAAGCGAGTGGAGTGAGTGTGCATACGCAGCGAAATCACGGACGGGACGGGGCACGTGCGGGGCGGGACGTGCTAAACATCGTCGCCGACGATATTTTTCCTATCACGTGGGCGCCACCTTCCCGTCCCGTCCGTGTTACACTATCTGATACATTCTTTAGAAAACGATATTTCTAAAATTTCCCGTCCCGTTCCATCCGAGTAAAAACACGTTACGTATGCAGAGGCCTTTACTCACCTAATACTGTCCGTTAATCTCATCATTATTATCGGTAGGCACATATGTCATATATACATATATGTCTAGTTATCTACTGCTACACAAAGCCCTCTTAAGGGGCATGATCCGCTGCTATTCTCATCCAGCTCTTACCAGCCACCTTGCCAAGATTTCACTACCACCTATCAAGGCCTACTCAGGGCATTCTAAATAACTGCGATTAACGCAGTAGCATTTAATAGCTTGTTTGCACCAATGACCATCAGTTCTACAGTTGCTGTAAAAAATTAAAGACGTTTCTACAAAAAATAGATCAGTCAAGTACTCAATACAGATATTTCAGATTTTTTGAGCTATTCAGGCATAGATTAAATGTATAGGAATAATCATAATCCGAATTATTGTTCAAAGTGGCCACTTTTAGCAATAATTCGGATTATGATTATTTCTATATATTTAATATATGCCTGAATATGCGCAGTGTAGGATTCCGTAGTTGCAAATGCCAACTTTGAGTTCACACTCACCTCACAACACGTTGCCACATCTAAGGTTGCCACAGATGATTAAATACGTTGCTATTAAATTAGGCATTATTAGTAAAGCTGCAATGATTTTATATTTCCCTAACTTCACGTGGGTCGTAAATTTATATTCAGTACTAATTTTCAAAGAAATTTTACTTTTCCGAGTACATTTTATAAGTTAGTCGTCTATAAAGTTTGTACTTAGTACTCAACTCTGATAGTTTTCCTTTAAACTTCGTTATATATATTTTGTTGTAATTTTTTTCACGTGTCGATATATAACCGTTTACCAGATAGAGGGGTGGGGGGGGGGGACACTTACCTCTAACAAAAATTTGCATCCCTAAATCGAAAAATGGTTTTCTGAACCTTACATTATTTTTTAATGACCTATTCAATAATACACCAACGGTGGGTTAGTTGAGAAAAAAAAAATTACAAAATTTTTTTTTCAATGTTTTTTTCCACCACTTTTTTGCATGATTAATATACATACCCATACCAAATTACAGCTTTTTAGTACTAATAGTCTCAGAGTAAAAGCGCGGACAGACAGATAGACAGACAGACAGACAGACATGGCGAAACTATAAGGGTTCCTTGTTTACTACGGAACCCTAAAAAGGCAGCACCAACAACATACGATTACAAAAAAGTTTATGCTCATTGCAGATTTGTAAAAACTATTCCGGTGAAGCAGAAACGAACGAAGGAACCAAACCAGCGGCCCGTTTGCTGTGACCTAGGTTGCGTGTGGTTCTGCCGGGTGATCGGCAGCATCGTCACCATAGCCGTCTGCTACTACTGCGCTTACTCACTCATCTCCAACACCAAGCTGAAATTTGGATTATTTGTACCGTAGTGACTGTGAAACTTGTAGTATGTATGAACAGTGCCAAACTATTTTCACAATTTATGACAATAGTACCTAATACAATAATATTTGTTATTATTTGAGATCCCTCGAATTAATGGAATAATTAATAAACAATGGTGTATCATATGGATTTTTCAATATTATTGTAACACAAAATGTTGAAAACCAAAGTTTGCTGGTGATAAGAATTAATATAGCCGCATTCCGTAACCTTGGTTTGCCTAAGAGTCGTTTTTTGTTTCACCGGAATAAATGTCAGGGTGTAACAATAATAAAGCAAGGAATAGTTGCGAAATTTCACATAAAATTTGGAAAAACCACTTTTGAAATCCCTTCAGTCATATTGGTAACTGTATGTTTGATAACTGATTACTTTAAAAGATTTTTTTTTCACTGTTTCGTAACTAGTTATTAAAGGAGAAAACGTATCCGCATTCTTAACTAATGTAAAATTAACTAGCTTCGAAAAGATACTTTTTTTTCCACTGTTTCATAACAAGTTATGAAAGAAAATTTATTGAAATTGTTTCATTTATTAAATTCATTGCATTACAAGTATCTGAGATGAAGTTACACATTTTACCTACCTAGTTAAGGTGTTGCAATAAATCGGGCAGGCTCTGCCTGTTAAGGAAGGAGAGCCGCCCCGCTGATTCCCCGACTGGGTATCGGCCGGTGGTGCTGCTCGATGAAGCCGGGAAGTTTTTCGAGAAGATTCTCGCTTCCCGCATCATCGAGCACCTAGAGGACCAGGGGCCGGACTTGGCTAACAACCAGTTCGGCTTCCGCACCGGCCGGTCCACGATGGACGCGGTGGCCTTACTCAAGAGGTGGACTGAGGAGGCCACAGCTCGTGGGGAGACTGTTGTTGCGGTGTCTCTTGACATCCGCAACGCTTTTAACAGCCTGCCCCACGAGTGCATAAAGGAGGCACTCCGCTTCCACCGGGTGCCTCCGTACCTCCGCGCCCTCGTGGAGGATTACCTGCAAGGCAGATCCATCCTCTACGAGGGGCCGGATGGGCGCGTCCACACGTGGACAATGGCGGCGGGTGTACCCCAGGGTTCCATACTAGGTCCTCTGTTATGGAACCTGGGGTACAACTGGGTCCTGCGACACGCTCGTCGCGGCGAGGGCGAAAACGGGGGAGGAGGCGGCTCACCTTGCGTCGGTCGGCACCTCACTAGTCGTCCAACGCATCCGCCTCCTGGGCCTTGACGTGGCCCTCGACAAAACGAGGGCCATGCTTTTCCACGCCCCCCGTCGCAGGATCCCACCGGGGCTCCGCGTCCAAGTGGAGGGGGTCCGTATACCGGTCGAGGTGCATCTCAAGTACCTCGGCTTGGTTCTGGACTCCCGATGGAGTTTCGGGGAGCATTTTAAGCTCCTCGCTCCACGGCTGTGCGCCGCCGCAGCCGCACTCGGACGGGTCCTCCCTAATGTGGGAGGACCAGGATCGGCGTGCCGTCGACTGTATCACGGGGTGATACGGTCGATGGCACTCTACGGAGCCCCGATATGGGCGGAGTGCCTCTCCCCCCGAACGGTGGCCCTCTTGCGACGTCCGCAGAGGGTCATAGCAACCCGGGCCGTGCGAGCTTATCGCACGGTTAGCCATGGCGCGGCCTGCGTTCTAGCGGGTCAAACGCCGTGGGATGTCGATGCGCGCGTACATGCAGAGGTGTATCGACATCGGGTTGCCGTTAGTGAACGGGGGGGGGGCGATCCGCTCCTGAGGAAGTGGAGCGGATTCGTACCCAGGCGCAGAGGGAGGCTCTGCGTCGATGGAGTGAGGCACTCACCTCCCCAGCTGCCGGCCACCGGACGATCGACGCGATTCGTCCGGTGTTGGAGGAGTGGGTTGGGCGCCGGCAGGGCAGCCTCACGTTCCGCATGGTGCAGGTACTGACCGGGCATGGCTGCTTCGGTCATTACCTGCATCGAGTCGCGCGTCGGGAGGAAACGCCGCGGTGTCACCACTGCGACGCTCCCGACGACACTGCCGAGCACACCCTATTGATGTGCCCGGCCTGGCGACTCCAGCGTAGCGAGCTTAACGCTGCGCTGGGAGGCGGAGACCTCTCGCTGCCGAGCATGGTCGTGGCCATGCTCCGCGGCGAAGCGGAATGGGGGGCTGTCGCCTCCTTCTGCGAGGACGTAATCTCGCAGAAGGAGGCCGCGGAGAGGGAGCGGGAGGCAGATCCTCAAGCCGCTCCCATCCGCCGCAGATGGATAGGCAGGCGAAGGCGGGCATTCGCACAAGCGATGCCCATCTAATGACCCTGCCGTAGAGGCCTACGTGCACGGTTGGCCCCGTGCACGCCGCCGTAAGGCCCTCCGTCTGGGGATTGCCCTGGTGTTCTCGGGCAATCCCCCCTTGGCGATAGCCCGACCGGTGGGTCGGGCTTGCCCGGGCGCGTGGGTAGTGGAGTCGCAGTGTGGACCTTACCCAGCGCGCCCATAAGGGCAGGGAGAACACCGGGGGGTTTTAGTGGGTAGGCCTGGCACCCTGCCGGGAGAGCCCCACACACGCTCGCTGTCTAGCCTAACGGCGGGTACGGTGCGGTTACGCATTTCCCCCCGAGAAAAAAAAAATAATAAAAAAAAGGTGTTGCAATAAATGAGAATAGAGAAGGGCAGACATTAAAATTTTATTTTTGGTTTATATATTTTCAAGAAATATTTAAGTGCTTAACAGGAATCATATCATTATTGGTTACTATCTTAGGCCTGACAGAGGCTGACGTTGCTTAAGTTTAGCAATTGTTTGCTGAGCGCCAAAGCTACTGCACCACCTAGTCACCTTTTCAACTGGCGGTGCAAACATGCCTTGCTTGAAGGAATGCTGGAAGCTTAGAGGGAGGCTAATGTGAAGCCAGTGCCCAAGAAAGAATCTTGGCTAGGACTATATATTTTAGGCTTTTTTGGCCTGTGCTAAACCTAATCAACCAACCAACTCTGCTTGCTATACAAATCGCAAGTACAGTCCTGTGTAGAATATTGCTCGCATCTCTGGGATGGCTCCGCCAAGTACTTGCTCGATGCTTTGGATAGATTGCGGCGGCACGCAACATGCAGCATTGGCGATGTGCGTTGTGAGAGGTGACGAATAACCTCGAACCTCAGCAATTGCGCCGCGATATTGCGGCACTAAGCGCGTTCTACCTCTTTACTACGGCGAGTGTTCTGAAGAGCTTTTTTCTCTAAAGTCTTTTTCTCCTTTCCTTTTAATGATTACACGTACTGGTCTGCGCTGTCACCGTCTTACTGCGACTACTATTCCAACGCGTACAATGAAATTTGGTAACTCAATTCCTTGTCGTACAATCAAAAAATGGAATTCCCTGCCAGCACACGTGTTCCTTCACAATTATAATCCCCCGGGTCATCTAAAAGAGGCGTGAAGAAGCACCTTGCAGGTCGGCAAGGTGAGTGTGGTGGTGTGTAAAAGCTATCTTCGCATTTGGACTCCATTTCCACCTATTATCAGGTGGAATGTAGTCATTTGCTAGGCCCACTATAAAAAATGTCTACTTTGTTAGACGGACGTCTAGGATACCGTTTATAGCGGAGGCAAAGGCAGTTATATTTACATACTTTTTCATAACTAATCATTATAACAGCTCATATATGTCACCATAGGGTAAGCTCGAGCCTACCCTAAGTTAGGGTGTTTAGGCATTGATTTACTACCAACGTAGATAGAGCGCTTCATACAAAAACGCGCTTGAAATCTGTCACCTAATCGACTATACATTTCGGCGTGTTGACGTGCCGACAGCTAATCATTTACTATGGAAAAGAACTGCACGAGTCGCGATTGGGTAGTTCTTCACCGGCCCACTTTTCGAACGTTCATGCGTCATCTACGTTTGGTAGTAAATCAATGTGTTTAGGCCTTAGTAAACCACGCTGGCCCAGTGCGGATTGGTCAACTTCACATACACCTTTGAACTTCTTCGCAGATGTATGCAGGTTGCCTCACGATGTTTTCCTTCACCACAGGAGCGTCAGACAAATGTACTCGTATATATGAAATTCGAAAAACGAAAAATACATTGGTACCTACATGGTGGTCTCGAATCCCGGATCACCCGGTTGGAAGGCAAGAGCAGAGTCCACATCGCCACCGACGCTCTATAGTTAGGTACTAAAACTAATAGTAACATAACTATAGTTACTAAAAATTACTAAAATGGAAATAATTTTCTTCTCTGATAAATAGTTATGAAACAGTGAAAAAAAGCCTCTTTTCGAAGCTAGTTTTCGCACTAGTTACGAATGCAGAAAAATCTTCTCCTGTAATAACTAGTTACGAAACAGTGAAAGAAATTCTTCTTAGGTAACCAGTTATCAAACAATCAGTTATCAATATGACTGAAGGGTTTGAAATTTATAATTTAGTGATGAAAAAACTGTATGTTAATGTATGTCTATCGCATGCACGTGCCTTTGAGTGATTTATTTTATTAAAGACGTTCAAAATTATTCGTGCCCGGGTCACCCTTTTATGTCAAAAACATTTCAACGCCACCATCAACGTTACTTAGTTATACCTTCACGTTTTTGCTAAACTTTGTAAAAGAATAAGAAAAAACCGGCCAAGTGCGAGTCGCACTCGCGCACGAAGGGTTCCGTACCATTGACTAGGTAAACAACAGTAGGTGCACAAATTTTATATTTATTTTCAAAGTAAATATACAATTAAGTACCTATTTGTGAATATTTCAAGTGCCTACCTGTTACCATTTATTGATATCGTGCAAAAAAGTGCAGAAAATCGCGTTTGTTGTATTGTATCGCCCCATTTAAATATTTATTTTATTTCGTTTTTAGTATTTGTTGTTATAGCGGCAACAGAAATACACAAGAAATACATTGAATAATGAAAAGAATTAGAATTATTAAAATTTTAACTGTCTATAGCTATCGCAGTTCTTGAGACACAGCCTGGTGACAGACAGACAGACGGACCGACGGACGGACAGACGGACAGACAGACAGCGAAGTCTTAGTAATAGGGTCCCGTTTTTACCCTTTGGGTACGGAACCCTAAAACGACTCGAAGTGTGGGCAAGGACAATTCAATGCGTCGGTTCAATCCGTGTTGTCTGTTCAGAGGTTTTTAGCCAGTACAACATCTCGTGTTATATTGTTCGCATTATTCATCGGATGTTGCTCTGAGCGACTTTTATATTTTTCCTCTGCATTAAAAGGAATAATATTTGAGTTCGTAGTAGCTGTGAAAAAGAAAACGGCATTGTGAAGAAGCTGACAGAAGAAGACCTCCAGCACTGTTTCGCATGAAGAATGGAAGATTCGCATAAAGCATTGTAAGGATAGAGAATATTTCTTGTTAACACTATTTCTATATGCTCGCGGTAGGTGAGGCACGCGGGACTTGCATCTGCTACAGTATCGAGATGAGGGGATCTACCATGATCGCTTATAGCAAGGTATAAACAATATTAAAACAGGGACACCTCTCTTGTTGCGTATAGCACCATCCTGTTCTCAGTGCGGTTTTAATATTGTTTTGATCGATCTTGGTTAAGGGGCAGTTCGTTAGTTTTGGAAAAGGTGCATGGTGGAGCAGTTTATTAAAGTATCGCGTTAACATTAACATGGGGTTGACATTGAAATTTTTGTGTTCGTTGATCGTGATTCTAGTCTTGTTTTTACTCTAAAAAAATACTATAATTATTCAAAAGCGAAGTTCCCTCAAATCCTAATAGATCGAATCAGTAGAACTTCATTCTTAAAAAATAGTTCTTTGTGGGTATATATCACTTCAAATACCTAATAAAAATGATAAGAATGTTCTAAGATGACTAATATTAAAAAAAGAAGTCGCCCAAAGAGTAACAAAATTGATCTTATGATCTCACTCTATGATGATATGACTCTTATGTGTTCTTTATAGGTACCTATATGATCAGATTGATCAGACCATTATACGGACATGTCATGCAATTCTTTTCCAGGAATAACTCTCACTTTACGGTCAGCTTCTTATTGCAAATACTTATTTCAAGTAATCCAGTCACGCCTTGGTGTTGAGAAATATAATTTCTTTTACTTAGTTAACTCGGCAGGAGGCGCATCAAAAAAACGAACACAAAGAGTCGCTACCGAGTTAAAAACACCCACTTACAACATGTTGTGTAAATGTATATGTATATTGATTATTGTAAAAATTACTAATTTACCATTAAATTACCTTTATTTTCTTCGAATAAAACCTTTTCAACAAATCTTTTCTGGAAAATTGCATTTATTTACAAATATTATAGTCTATGACATTTTGTACTTAAAAATTATGTAAATTTTTGTATCACATATAAAAAACAAGTCTTTTCTCATATTTAGTAAAAACATTTTTATAAAATCACTATGAACAGGCACTAAATATTACAAAAAACAACAAAAAAGCTGTCTGACAATAAAACGGACAAAATAAAATCATATCGAAATTTTGGTAGAAATAATCAACAAAAAAAAATAAAACAAAAAAATAATAAGTACTAACTTCTAAATAATCATGGGAAAAGAAAATTTCGCCAATTCCACACACCCAGTGGTTGATAAAGCGGTGATAATTGGCGTGATTGATGATCGACAGGGTCGGCATGTTCTTCAGAATCAGTTCCGTGAATAGTGATATTTTCTATATCTCTGGGCTCAGAACACGAAGATTCGTACTCCGCTTCTAATTCTTCTAATATTAATTCGTCGTTCAAAAAGCGTAAACCTGACATTTTTGGCGTAAAATAATATAAAAAACACTAGTCACAAAATTACACCACTGTAAAAAAAGTGTAACACAAAAGGTCGCTACCGGGTAAGAAGCACCCATAACTCACTTTAGATGTCCATCCTGGTCGCGCCGCGCGGGCAATCAGATCGACACTCCACGTGCGCTTAGCTGCATTCCCTCCGGAGAGGTACCTAGATCGCCGAAAGCCGGCGGCTACTTGTTGAAGAAATATCGACATTACAACCACACTCTGGGTGTTTTTACCCGGTAGCGCCTCCTCGCGGGTTAAGTAGTTGATGTATCTTAAGATTCTTAATAGAAATTATAAATAATAGACGAAAAAGTAGTGGGAGACTTGCTCTTTCCAAATAATATGTAAAGCTGTGCAAGCGAAAGCAACTTTATGAGTTTACTGTCCTGATATTTCAAGATCCAGGGATGTAAATACTAGGTACTAGGTAGGTATAAGTTTTATTATTATATACTATCTGATATATGTTTCAAAATGTAAGTGAAATGATTGTCTTTAAAAACAGAAAGAATGTGTTTTCTTTTAAATTATTTAATTGAAACCATTGATGTATATATTTAATGTAGTAACATTGATGGTACAAGTGATACAACTTTGTATCCCTAGTACCATCAATGTTACTAAGGATACAAAGTTGTATCACTTTGGAATAAACTTTTGTTTTATACTAATACTAGCTTTTAACCGCGACTTCGTCCGCGTGGAAATCCTTTTTTATTGATTTCCTTTACAAATCCCGACCCCCCCCCCTCCCACCCTTTTTAAACTATTTTTACCCCAACAACTCACTATCTCCATACCAAATTTCATCTAAATCTGTTCGGCGGTTATTGATGCCTCATACACAAACATCCACCCCCTTTTCTCCCCTTAAGAGGTGATTTCTGCAATAAAAGCTATCATATGTCCGTCTCCTCGTTCTAAGCTACCTCCCCACCAATTTTCAGCCAAATAGGTTCAGCCGTTCTTGAGTTATAAATAGTGTAACTAACACGACTTTCTTTCCCGTGGGAATTTTTTATTTATATAAAATTATATAAGACTGTTATTTATATTTAGGAGCTCGAATAATAAATTTCATAGAATAATAATAATAATATACTTTATTGCACAAACATTACAACATAAGTAGTCGGGAACACAGACATACACGAGAAGGTCGAGGAAGGACGAGGGAGACTCTGTACCAGGGTCGTCTGCTTAAGTACCTCCGTCTTACCTATTTCTGCCGCAAAGCAGCAGTGCTTGCATTGCTGTGTTCCGGTTTGAAGGATAAGATATGGCAGTGAAATTACTGGGTACTGTGACTTTACATCTGGTGTCACAAGTTGGCAACGTACACTGTGGTTCTTGTGGGGGTTGCAGTTTTGCTGCGAATCTCACAAGAGCCACATGTATCATAGGTGACTGTTACCACTTACCATCAGGTAGGCAGTTTGCTTGTTTGCCAACATTCTGCAATAATAAAAAAAAAGGTACAACTGGCGGCCTTATTGCTAGTAAGCAATCTCTTCCAGGCAACCATCGATAGATAAAAATTTGAGACAGTACATGAAGTTAAGGGTAGTGCAAAAAAGACTTCAAATCTAGGTTTAAATTCTAAAAAAAAAAATTGAACATAATGTACAAAAAACAAAAAAAAACATAATATACAACAACGAACAGTGAAAACACTAAGAATCTAGTGATAGATAGTGGCTCCGTATCAAGTTCTTAAAAATATTCAAGGATCTGGCCCCTCTTCTGCATTCCGGGAGGCTGTTCCATAGACCTTCGCTGTCCGCATGGACAGTGAAGGAATAAGAATAATAATCTGTAGTGTGACCAGGTATGTCAAGAATTAATGTCTTCGTGGAACGTAAGCTGCGATAATGGCAGGAGGACCTAAAGGTGAAACGATCTTTAAGATATTCAGGACTAGTAGGATTAAATATATTGTGTATAGAAGAGAAAGGATGTGGAGATCTCTACGCCTGCGAATGGGAAGCCATTTAAGCTTGGAGCGGTATTCAGAGACATGATTGTATTTGCGAAGATTAAATACGAATCTGATATAGACGTTTTGTAGTCGCTCCAGTTTATTAAGTAGTTCTTCAGATAGGTCAGCGTAGCTAACATCAGCATAATCTATAATAGATAGAAGCAGCGATTGCGGTTTTAAGTGGCAAAAAATTACGCAGACGATTTAATGAAAAATATGCACCAAATACTTTCTTTGAACATGCTCAATTTGTGGTCGCCAAGTCAAACAACGATCGAAAATAATTCCGAGATTTTTTACAGTGGTAGCATAAGGAATAGTAGTGCCGTCAAGGATAATTGGGGGCAAAAGATCAAAGTTCACCCTCGAAACATAATAAGAACTGTCAATTACTATAGTCTGAGTTTTATTAGGATTTAAATGTAAACCAAAATTCCTGCTCCAAGTCAAAATGTTACCCAAGTCGCTATTAGTAATTGAAACAGCTTGTACTAATTGAGGTAATGGTGACTGGGTGTATATTTGTAAGTCGTCTGCATACAAGTGATAGGAACATGACAATAACTGTGTGATAGTGTTAATGAAGACAGAAAAAAGTAGCGGAGATAAGACGCCACCTTGAGGCACGCTATATACTCAATGAAGAAAAGCACTCTTCAATGCGTATACACTGCCGGCGCCCCTGCAAGTAACTACGAAACCAGACAATAACAGCCGGAGATATGTGAAGAGAAGCCAAAACTGCAAGAAGGATGTCAAAATCAACACACATGAATGCACTACTAAATATCTGGTATCTCGCTTTTATATATTAGAATATTAAAGCAAATTACCGCATTGTTGTATTATTTTGAGATTGGTACTGCCGACGTCTTATTTAAGCAAGAAACTTTAAATTGTTGTTTTAAAATTTATTACGATGTAACTCCAACTAACGGCAAGCAAATATTTTGCGATATGTGTTACATAATTAATAAGTGGCTGTGCAAATGAGTGAATCTCTATTCGCATAATTTATTTTTTGATATCATTCAATATCATTTTAATTTGTGTTTTAGATGAACTGCGTAGGTAGATACTTATGAATGTTGGACTGTGTCATTAGGAAGGTATGGAGAAATTAACAAAATTTGTAATAAATACCTGCTTTAACACGACAAAACGATTTAAATTAAGTAACAATAGGGATTAAATGATAAAGATATTTCAACAAGAAACAGGTAAAAAACAAAATGACACTATTTACTGGTTGATAGCATCGATTTTTTACTCTACTGACTAAAAGCTTCCTATTTAACGTAACACAAAAAGCACCGGCTAGATATTTCAAAGCTTTTTGTTTGCGTTTTCCAACAAAAGAATGGTTATCTCGTTTGTACAGTGCCTGTGAGCGTTTACACTCTAAGGTAGATTGATATGAAGCACTGGGAACTCTATACAATAATAATTTTAAAGTTCATTTTGACTGTCAAAAAGGGCACGGGTTTAAAGTTTATAATCGTATTGGAATAGTCAAAAAACGCAGGAATGTAGTTGCAGTGTTTACTGTGCAACTTTCGTCCCACTTAATATCAAGTTTGGAGTATTATATGAGTGTTTTGCATAATGATATGGAATAAAAGATGAGTTTCCGATTGCCGAATTTTCGACGATCAACAACAGCCTCTTAGTAGTAAGTTAAGGATATAATTTATGCACCAGCTCGACACGTTTCCGCGCAGAATATACTCGTAGATGCAACAAATCATCAGTCTTTACATTTGCACTACGATAACTGTCTATAATTAAAGTCTGTTCGCAAATCAATTACCCATTACTACAAGGTACGAGTACGTACGAAAATACTTTTTTATCACATCTATTCGAAAAGAGCGAATGGGAATAGTTTTTTTTATTACTCATACTTGGAAAGCGGTCTGATGTTGCCTGAGGAGCGGGTTGGAGGAGTAATAGTTTCTTTTCAGCCCTAAGGAGAATCGTTTTTAGCTGACAGCTGTCAAATTATATAAAAATAGTTCTTTTTTCATATTTCAATTGAACCGTGTCAAGCCCATCTTATTTATTTATTTATTTATTTATTTATTCTTTGGCACGGTAACAAAATACAAATTACAATAACCTTATAAAATCATTGTACATAGAAAATGTTGTTAAATTTGTATTTCAACAACTACCGAGCACAACTTTCGACTTAAATATGTCCAGCTAGTTAATTAAAACAATCTAAGTGTCATTAGTCCTTACAGAGAACCATAACTACGCTTTCCGACAAGCTTATACTTTTAATAAAGGATCTAATATTTTGATGGAATATGTCAAGGTCTTTACAGAGAAGATTGTACTTTCTACACATACGTAAGAGTGGACTAATTTATGTTACATTATTACTGGCTAATGGGACATGAAAGAGAAGTTGCCTACGATCTGACTTATTTGTAAATCTCAGTGAAACATGGCCCAACATATCTGTATCCCAGCTAGAATTAACAATTTTATGTAATGCTACAAGGTCACTAAGTTGCCGTCTCACCAGAAGTGAATCCAATCCAAACTTTTTGAGTCTTTCGTCATATGTTGTCAAAACTTTGCCTAAACCAACTTTATAACTGAGGCCACGAACAAACCGCTTCTGTATTGACTCTAATTTTTCTACGTGATTCTTATAATATGGTGACCATATTGTGCTACAATATTCCAGAGTGCTTCTCACAAGGGTAGTATAAAGGATTAATATGCTTTTACTTTTTTTGAATGGCTTTGTCACACGATTTATAAAACCCATGGTTCTCTTAGCTTTTAGAACAACTGTGTCATAGTGTACTCTGAATAAAAGTTTTGTGTCGAACCAAACTCCAAGATCGCGCACAACACCAACATGCTCCAATGGATCGTGGAGTATATTATACGTGAAATCTATAATTTTTCTTTTCTTAGTAAATTTTATAACTTGACACTTTTTAACATTCAAGGACATGTTGTTGTTGACACACCAATCAGCGAGAGTACTGATGTCAGATTGAAGTGTAATGCAATCTTCAACAGATTTAATATGTCTAAATATTTTTATATCATCTGCATATGCGAGGCTTTCACTCTGAAATAAATTTAGTAAATCATTAATAAATATTAAAAATAATAATGGACCCAGATTCGATCCTTGCGGAACACCTGACTCAGCTATAAATGGTGTTGATTCGTGACCACAAATTGTTACAATTTGGGGACGATTTTGTAAATATGATCGAAGCCACGATAAGAGAGAACCATGTATACCTAGATGTTCAGCTTTAATACATAATATGGCGTGATCAACACGATCAAAAGCCTTAGCAAAATCTGTGTAAACGGCATCTACCTGTCCTGATTGATCAAACGCTGTATTTAAGTAATGTGTATAGCTTAATAAATTAGTGCTTGTGGATCGGGATTTTACAAATCCATGCTGTTTAGGACTAATGATTAATTTAAAATGCCCGTAAATATGATTATATACTAAACTCTCAAAAATCTTAGCAAAGCAACTTAAAATAGTAATAGGTCTGTAGTTTGACACACACTTCTTATCACCGGACTTATGTATTGGCACAATTTTGGAAATTTCGGAATTCTTGAATTACTTACCGTACATAACTTTTGAAATTTGATTTTTATTCGGTAAGTATATTAAATTTACATGTTTTTGCCTTACAGCGATCGACTGGACTAATAGCCGCGATCGGCCGGTTGACCACCAGCACCACTGCTATATAATGTACATATAGAAATGTTTACATTTATAATATTTTTTTATTGAAAATATCGCTAACAATATATATATTTTTTTTTATTGCAGAAAGTTGGCAAACAAGCAAACTGCCCACCTGATGGTAAGTGGTAACAGTCACCTATAATACATGTGGGTCTTGTGAGATTCGCAGCAAAACTGCAACCCCCACAAGAACCACAGTGTATGTTGCCAACTTGTGACACAAGATGTAAAGTCACAGTACCCAGTAATTTCACTGCCATATCTTACCCTTCAAACCGGAACACAGCAATGCAAGCACTGCTGCTTGGCGGCAGAAATAGGTAAGACGGAGGTACCTAAGCAGACGACCCTGGTACAGAGTCTCCCTCCAGTATATTAAGAATATATCGAATTAACAGTATAATAATACAGGGCACAGGGTTAAATTCACAGGAGCCAAATTTTAATTATGATGTCTAGATAAACGACTGTCTTCATGATTATTATTTGCCGTCGTACCTAGTATTTTATTAATGTGATAAGCTTCTTTCCACGGATTCTAGTCCCACCCTACACCCAGGGGTAGTGCCAGGGGTATGGTGGGTCCGGAGCACTATTTTGACGTCGAATAGAAATAATTTAGTTTTATAAAATTTCAACAACCTCCGTGGTCAAGTGGATGGGACACCGGGTGTTGATCGAGAGGTCCGGGGTTCGATTCCCCATAGGGCAGACATTTTTCTACTCGCTTTGGTTGGTAGTAGGGCTTCTAAGCCCTCCTGGCTAGCTACCACCCTCTTACCTAAGTTTGTCGCTATAATAACAATGTTAATAGCATTGCTGTGTTCTGATAATTAGGTACAGGTAAGATAGCAAGTTTCTTAGTTGTTGAGGTGTCCAGGTGAAGCTCCATTCCTTCTTCGGCCTTATCATCACTTATCATCAGGTGAAATGAAGGCCAAGCTTCCCTCGTGGTGCACCCTGGGCAGCCCGGCAGATTTTCGGCCGCGGGCTAATAAGTCTGAAGAGAGACCCTCCATGGGGGGGGGGGGGGGGCGTGGGTTGGCCGGGTTCAACCCGGTGGGTACCTCGTGTGGCCACCCACTTCATGTGGGGAAGAGTGGAGTCCCTCTTCTTGTGTCAAGAAGAGGTGTGGCACCGGATTCCGGCGGCAACCTTTGCTATAGTTAGTTGAGGTGAGCGGTGGAGCCAGTGGGTTCTGCTGTCGGGCAACCCGTTAGCAGCACTGAGTGGGCCGGGAGCCTAGCGCACTGAGCGTCGGGTCACGTGGAAACCAACCACAATATAAAAACAGATTCGGGGTGTAGAGCGGCGCAATTCAGCTCCACAAAGCAGAGGACCCAGTCGGGGAGGCCGGCAACGGAAATGTCACCGGTGGTCACAGGTGGCAGTCAGCGGGAACAAGGCCTGGCTGTTATCCCCTTCCCCCTGTCTTGTAACGGACGGAGGAGCTGCTGAGGGGGGTGGGGAGTTTAGTTGGTGGGCCTAGGATAGGGGAGTCCTACATACTAGACCACGAGAAACGCGTAAATGCATCCCTCCCAAAAAAAATCTTCCTTATTTTTTTTCCTAACGGAAAAAATAGAGTGGCGTCTTTTTCAGCAACAAAAATCATTGATTTGAGACAGTATTTTTTAAAATAAATCTTTTCCAATTTTTTATGGCTCTTTAAAGGTAGAGCCAAATATATCATCCCGCCACTCCCAGATACTTCAAAACACACACATTATTTTAAAGCGTTCTACATTCTGCAAATGTTATATAATTCGCAAACAAATAGCATTATTTACATTATTTAACATATGTGGTTAACGTCAACATTCTTAAACATAATGTTAATAATGTATTTACATATTTTATTATTTGTGTTACTTAATCAGTAGAACGTTAAAACATGTTATTGTGAATCGGGGTAGTGGAACTTTTTTTGCATAAGTATACTTTTTAGACACAGCATTGAAAACAAGACAATACTCAATGCTATTTTAAATAAACACCAAACTTATTCTTACGCTAGGGATGTTTAATGATTTTCCTTTTAATATTAGAACTTACTTTTAATTAATTCTAATCTTTAAAAAAATACAAAAAATAAAACCGACTTCAAAAATACAAAAAAAATTAGAATACATACAACATCACAGTTTTATATGGCTTGTGTTTAAACGCCTACCAAAAATGTACCTATTTTTCTACCAATAAAATACGAAACGCTTACCAAAACGGATAAATGGTCACCAAATTGTGTTTCCTGAAATATTATAAAATTAATCCAATTTTTCTGTTTTTTGTATGTCATAATAGTACATTGTTACCCCAGGGGTGAAAGTAACTTATCTAGTCCCGAGACGGATTTTGGCGTCCGAGCGTAAAGTTCGAGGAACTAAATAAGTCTTTAACCCGAGGTAAACACTGTGCTTACTTCATTACGAATACAAGGAAAGTAAAAAAAAACATAAATTAGCTAAAGAAAAAATGAGTGAATTTTATTTTATACTAGCGAACTGTATTTCGCTATAATAATTGTCAAAAAAAAAATATCTGAAACAGAGGTATAAAAAAAGTCTACGACCTATCCTCAAACCTACCAAGCACACACAAAAAATTTAATCAAAATCGGTCAAGCCGTTTCGGGGGAGTTCGATAACAAACACTGTGACACGAGAATGTTATACCGGGTGTAACTGAACACCCCAATAACATTTAAGGGGCATATAAGTTAGATACTAAATGAACCTTCGGTGCTTGTCTGAGACCTGGAATCCCAATACTTTCAGAGTTATTTGATTTTAAACTGAAAGCAAAAACTTTCAAGTGACAACCATAATCAGCTCTTAACACAAAAGAAATTTAAACACAAAATGACACGTGACAGACGTAAGCGTAGTATTCCTCGTACGCTTACGTAGGGCTGTCGGCACTTAATACCAAAAAATAATTTATTTACTTTGTATGACGTAAGTGTAGTATTCCTCGTACGCTTACGGTAGGGCTGTCGGCACTTAATACCAAAAAATAATTTATTTAGTTTGTATGGAAAAAAAGTAGGTTTGTTAGCCCTAATATTTTCCCTACAGAATCTCTACTTCTGATGGAGACATACCCTTAAATGTTATTGGGGTATTCAGTTACACCCTGTATATCAAGACAAGATAAATCAACAACTCTTTTTTGATAGTAATATTAATCTTTTTGTAAGACATTTTTTGGTGACCATTTATCCATTTTGGGAAGCAAAAAGAATATTTGAACAAAACGTGCAAATTATTCATTGGTATGTTAATTTATTTTGGACGATTATATCATATATTTTAGGACCCTTTTATAAGCCATTTTAATTTTTTTGGAATAATTTATTTTATTTGGTGCTTCGGCTTAGGGTCTTAAAAATATTTCTGGTGACCATTTAAATTATACCCGTTTTATATTGAAGTTGGTGCCAAAGTAACTAAGTACTTTTATTAATTGTTCTTTTAATTTTTTAAGACTTTCTTGGTGATCATTTCTTGGCACCGACTTCAATATAAAACTGTGATGTTGTATGTATTCTAAAATTATTTATGACTTTTTGGTGTTTTTAAAGTCGGTTTTATTTTTTGTAAAAAAAAATTTTTTCAATCTTTTTAGTTTATATTATACATGCCTTTTAGAATTTGATCCAAGGCAAACACCAGAACAACTTAACATAAAACTTCCTTCGCACTAAACAGTAGGTACTGAAAGAATTATTTCCGAACCCCTAACCTACCAGAAACCTTCCATCATCAGCTCAGTAACATGATTGATGACTATCAGATGCAAATACCTTAACATCTTCAGCAAAAACATGAAAAACCTTTGGTCGTGCCTATGAAATTCAAGGGTTTCCCTCGATTTTCATGGGATCCCATCATCAGATCTTGACATGGTGACAATGGGACCACCTCGGGAGTATTCTCTTTCGATTACAAAAAAAAAATTAAATCGGTCTACAAATGGCGGAGTAATCGGTGAACATACATAAAAAAAATAGATACAGCCGAACATAGAACCTCCTCCTTCTTCGAAGTCGGTTAAAAAGAGACCTTGTATTTTATTAATACTCTCATAATAATAACTAAAGATTCGGTCCAAATTAACCACAAGTGCCTATTTATGCGTGCTAAACTTGTAAAAAAAATAAAGTGTGCCCTATAAATAACACCTGTCGTACACAAGTCGTATACCTAATAAATAAGCAGTTGTAGTTTAATAGAAATTTTAAAAAAGCATATCAGTGTGTCAATAATTAGATCAGTCACATACATACTAGGGAAGAAACCCTAGTTACCCTAGGGATGAAAGGAACCTATTATAAGCACCCGACATGGTTTAGCATACAAGCGTAGCAATGGTGTCAATATTCGAGGCCTAAATAGGTCTTTCTCTTGAGAGATACACTCTGCATTTCATTCCGAATAGAAGGAATATAAAAAACCGGATAAGTTAAACAGAAACTGATGAATTCATTTTAAATATAAACAATTAGCATTGGTGGACAAAACAACCTGAAGATCGAATTCCTGTTTTCCCGCCTTTTTATTTGACTTTACAAAAAGGAGGATGTTCTTAATTCGACTGTTCGTTGTTGTGGTTTCGTATATTTTTTTATGTTTGTTACGTCATTACTCCATCATTAATTAACCAATTTGGTAAATTCTTTTTTATAAGGATATACTTTCCCAATTGGTCCCATTGTCACCGAGTCAGGAAGTAATGGGTGATGGGACCCCAAGAAAAACGAGGGAAACCCTTAAATTTTATAGGCCTGCACGTCCAACGTTTTTCATGTTTTTTTTGAAACTATTCAGGTATTTGCATCTGGAAGTCAAGAGCCGAGCTGATAATGGAAGAAACCTTGATTTTTAGGAGTTTGCTTATGTAGAAAATCAACATGGCGCACGTGAAATTATTTTGACAAGTCTGTCACATAGTAGGTACCTCAGAAAGTACAAACAAAATTTTATATTTTCTGTTATGGCTGTGCCCATCTGGATTTCGCCAACCAAAATGTCTTTTTCTTATGTCGTATCGTGGTGGCAAGGCAAAAGGATCAAGCCATACAACCAATGTATGAAGCATTTTTATGACAATATCGAGTCACAATAACATTTGTAGATTGGTTTAATTCTTGACAAATTTTCACAAAATCGGTACAATTTTTGAAATGTTGAAAAGTGAAGATACCCTTTTCAAGGTATTTTGAAAGGTGTTATATGTTTTTACATTATGACTAAGGAGTCAAACTCTTTCATGCATTTAAAACTATCAAAAGTAAGTAATAGATTATATTGCCTTGATGAGTAGAGCACTATGAACCTAGCAACACTGACATAAATTCAATATGGCCGCCGCTCAAAAAAGGGGGATAAAAGTTCGTTTTCAAATCTAGCAATATAGGTATCAAATGAAAGCTCTTTAAGAGTAGAGCACTATGGACCTAGCAATATTGACGTAAATTCGACATGGCCACCGCTCAAAAAAGGTGGATTAAAGTTCGTTTCCAAACCTAGCAATAAAGGTATCAAATGAAAGGCCTTGACGAGTAGAGCACTATGAACCTAGCGCCATTGACATAAATTCAACATGGCCGCTCAAAAAGGTGGATAAAAGTTAGATTCCAAACCTAGCAATATGGGTATCAAATGAAAGGCCTTGAAGAGTAGAGCACGATGAACCTAGCAACACTGACATTAAATTCAATATGGCCGCCGCTCAAAAAAGGTGGATAAAAGTTCGTTTTCAAATCTAGCAATATAGGTATCAAATGAAAGCTCTTTAAGAGTAGAGCTCTATGGACCTAGCAATATTGACGTAAATTCGACATGGCCACCGCTCAAAAAGGTGGATTAAAGTTCGTATCCAAACCTAGCAATAAAGGTATCAAATGAAAGGCCTTGAAGAGTAGAGCACTATGAACCTAGGAAAATCGCACAAAATTCAATATGGCCGCCGCTCAAAAAAAACGGATAAAAGTTCGTTTCCAAACCCAGCAATATGGGTATGAAATGAAAGGCCTTGATCAGTAGAGCACCATGGACGTAGCAACATTGACGTAAATTCAACATGGCCGCCGCTCAAAAAAGACGGATGAAAGTTCCATTTCAAACCCAGCAATATGGGTATTAAATGAAAGTAGGCCCTGAAGAGTACCTAGAGCATTACGAACCTACGAAAATTGTCCTAATTTCGAAATGACCGATGCTCAAAAAAGGCAGAATGAATTTGAATCATTACAGAATAAAATGGAGGAAATACTAAACACTGTGCTATGCATTTTGATGGCGAAACGTAGTTCGCGGGCACAGCTAGTTTTTAATAAGATGGTTCGGTTTTAAGTGAAGAAAGTTTGTATTTGAGTTTTCTTCCCGCTGTATTATAATACCAGAATTGAAAGCCAGACAAAAAAACGAAAATTAACGCAAACAAATCAATAAGTAAATAACAGAATTGAGAGTGAAACAAATTAACGAAAATCAAATTGAAATAAAATTCAAGCAAGCAAACAAAAGCAATTAATCTATACAATCTATACAGATAAATAAAATTGAAGTGTCTGTTTGTAATGTCAAAATAAAAAGTTTTTATTAAATGGGTATGATATGAATGTATATCGGGTACCAATGACAAAAACACAATTTAATTTTTTTTTGTCTGTCTGTCTGTTTGTTCCCGCTAATCTCCGGAACGGCTGGACCGGTTTTGACGGGACTTTCACAAATAGATAGCTAATTATATAAGGTATAACATAGGCTACTTATTATCAACCTCAACAAAAGTTACTATTTCACGCGGACGAAGTCGCGGGCACAGCTAGTTAAAAATAAAATATTAAATGTTTATGTGTTCTTCCTTTAATTACCGTAAAAACTCACAGTGTTTCGGAGGAAAGCGAGATGCCTGGCATATCACGTAACCACCATAAATAATTAAAAACATGCAAACGACAAAAATTTTAATTAGGTACCTATATTGGAATCTGTCCTTATGCGATAAAGGGAGAATTCTGTGACTCATAAAGTTCAATACTGTGTTTATACTTTGTAACAGTATAATTATGTATAATTCCCAGTCATATCCTGGTGGGTACTATTAATTTATTAGGTGTAGTGTTTTACTTTAATTACCTATTTATAATTTTCTCGCAAAGTGAAGAATGGATTTGAATTTACTTAATTTTTATAAATAAAAATTAAATCAATAGAATAAAATTTTACATCGGACAGTATTCAATCAATCTTGCATTTTCAACAGACTCTTGAAAATACATTTCTGAATCCAACTTGAGGTGACTTTTTTATTGTAACGATTTTTATTAATTTATTTATTAACTACAAAGTTAACTTATTTAAACCCAATGCAAATTCACAAATTTTAGTGCGCGTATTCATTTGATCACATACTACTGACTCCAAACATAGGGTAACCTCTACCTCTACTAATTTCCTTATTATTATAACCTCTACTAATTTCCTTATTATTATTTTTTAATAATACACAACTAAGTTCGCAAACAAGCAAACTGATGGTAAGTGGTAACAGTCACTTGTAATAAATGTGGCTCCTGTGAGAATCGCGGCAAAACTGCAACCCCCACAAGAGCCACAGTGTACATACCTACGTTGCCAACTTGTGAAATCAGATGTGAAGTCACGGTACCCAGTAATTTCACTGCCATTATCTTACCCTTCAAACCAGAACACAAAATCAGTGCAAGCACTGCTGCTTGCACTGATTGCACTTGCGGCAGAAATAGCTAACGAAATCGCTGACAAAAGCTAGTTTTAGACTTTGTTTGTTCTCTGTAAGACTGTAAGGTACATAGTATATATACTAAGTATTTCACACTTAGCCATTCTCGTAAGGCCCGAATATTGAACTTAACTCATCCAACTGTCTGCATCCAAAACGATTCATATCGTTACGCATAATAATATTTAAGTAACATTAGAAAACGACAATTTTCTTGATTTTTAAATGATGCTGTGATAAAACTGTTTGTTACAGAATAACGCATGTTAAATTGAGCGAGACACTAAACTGCTTTGCTGTCATTTGGACGGTGTTTCTATTAAATGTACTTATTTATGATAAAGAGCCTCATGGAACTTTTACTTTTAGTTAATAGCTTAGTTTTAGAGGTGTTCTTGAATTAATTTTTGACAATATTACTTGTCTAGCACAACAAATCTCGTATAAGTAATCTTCGTTTAAATATCACACATTGATTTGTTATCTGTGTAGTAAATTTTATTTTCTATTAAATATATAAGGGTTATATTTGTTCTTATTATTTGTTACCGTAGTATAGAGGTAGAGCAAATTGTCTGAGTAAAACAACAACTATAGTATAATACCCATTGAAGTAAAGAAAACATAACAACACTTTTGGAAATGTATTAGTGTAACAAAAGGAATTAGATTTATGGCTTTTTAACGCGGATAAGTAGTGTTTATAGCAATTAATAGATAGCTATTCTAATTTAACAAAATTACACTCGTGTGACTCTGTACTTCGCTGTTTGTGTACATCACCAACATAATTACTACCAAATTACTATGCGGCCTATTGTTTTACGAGTATATGGGTAGGTACTATCATAATTTTGTTGGCAATATCATTTTGATGTCGGCCAAAAACGAATTCATCATACTTAAACAGAATGGTGAGAATTGGAGCGTGTTTTAAGCTTTTTTGTTCTAAATTATATGTTATTGAATGTTTTAAATAAGGCAATTCATAAAATGGTGCAATCCCAGTTTTGATAGCGTATGTACTATTTTTTAATTAACTTCGTAATATATCTGGAGCTTATGAGTGTTGAGCCAAGATGCAGCCATAGAATAATAACTGAACTACATCTTACAATATTGTAGAGTTTTTAAAAATAATAAACCACTTAAAGCGGAATCTAATATTGAGCTTAATTGCAACACAGCAGTATAAGACAATTTACTTTATAACTAGTCATAGGCTATAATAACTTAAAATATAAGTTAGCATATTTTTATAATAAGCTCGCGGCTTTTGAGACTATCTTAAATCTGAAAAAAAAATAGGTTTCTAAAGCTATTCAAGAATTTGCGTTTGGTAGTTACCACCTCATATTGCTTAAATATGAGGTGATAATGAACTTTGTTGTATTGCATGCAAGTGAACAAAAATCAATAACTTTTTAACTCAATTCTTGTCTAATATTTTTTTAAGTATTTGAATCTTCCAATGGATCTTCAAAAAAAAATCCACATAAATAAAATTCAATGAAAAAAAACCTCATTAGATCCATAATGGATCTTTTGAAATTGAAGGAGCCATCGCTTGACACCGACTTTAATATAAAAATCTCATGATTGCTTGGGATGCATTAAAATGATGATAAAATATAATTTTTCATTTTTAGTTTTTTAAATTATTTTTTTTATTAAACGTGTTATTTTTAAAATCACCATAAAATAATTTTAAAGATCTTGTCCACAATAGTAAAACAACAAGCATAATGTATGGTTTTAAATTTTGGCATGTAAACTGATGTAAAAAAACACCCAACTCAGTAGGCGCCCTAACTCAGTTCATCCCGACCTTGAGTGAGATCCCAAAAATTATCAGGGAACGTTATCATAGAGTATGTTAGTTCGGTACTGTTGGTGAAGGATGCATTACTAACTCGTGAATAACCCCATTGGACTATAGGTGTTGCTGTCGTTTTTGGTGTTTGCATGAAGTTTATTCCTTTTTCCATCGGTCACTATAGGCCATACATGACTGGTATTTACTGATGCTTACTTAAGCGTGTTAAAGGTGCCTAAGGTTCCAAACATGTTTATTGCACTGATTTCACTAGACACATTTTTAAAAACAGAAGTAAACAAATATAAATTGCAAATCTATATTAAACCAAACGCGAAGAGAAATTGATCTCGTGATGATTTCTCCCACAATTGAAGCGACGAAACTTGTTGTTGGAGAGGAACTGCATTCAGAGATATCCTATTACATATCACAATTTAAGACTACACGCCAAAATATAATACGAACGCCTAATCTCAACACATCCGCGTTACCTTTCATAAAGAGTTTAATTATAAAATTGATCTTGTTACCCGATAATTTATCATTTGTTATAGACAGACAGACACATTACATTTGTGCGGTTATATAAGGTGGAGATATTTAACCGAGACAATTGATACTTTTTTTTTCATACTGCTACCATTTTTGAGTATAGCGATTAATTTTTCTAATTGCTTTGTTTGTGAGGTAGTAATTGTAGGTTGTGCAGTTTGTTATCAAAAATGAGCTGCGAATTGCTATAATTTATTTCACTAAAATGAAAAAATAAAACATATTTGGAACCTTGTACCTAAGTATAAGTTATATGGTTCCAAATATGTTTTATTTCTTCACTACCAGGAATGATTGAAACAAATAATGATAATTAATGAAATAAACATTATTATAATTAGTATCAGTGAAGCAAAGGTATTATATGAGATGCTGATCAATAGGATTTAAAAAATTGCATTATAAGAGTTTGACTATTTAACATAATTTTTAACCGACTTCAAAAAAGGAGGAGGTACTCAATTCGATGATTATGTTTTTTTTTGTGTATGTTACGCGATTACGCCGCCGCCAGTTGTGGACCGATTTTCAAAATTATTTTTGTATTCGATAGACTCCTAGGGTGGTCACAAGGTTAGCAAGCTGGCGGTTGAAATGGCTCGGCCGGATGACCACCGGCCGAGAGATACTTTTCACCCCTAGCTTGGCCGTCTGGGGGGGTCGAATTTCTCAAGATACTTGTCGACCCCCTCCGTAGAGGTAAGCCCTGGCACCAGGCAACCCTCCAGGGGGCACAATCGGGGAATGGCCAACGCCGATCCCGATTGTGTCTCCACGGAGGTATAAGTATCTAGAGAGTTTTTAGCCGGTAGTGGGTCTTCTACCCGAGTCCTGCATATCCAAGGGGTGGCCTAGTCAGCTCAATTTCCTTGTCGAATACCGTAAAGACTGTATTTTCTCTCTTGTAAAAAAAAAAAAAAAAGGGTGGTCACAAGGTCACCGAAGTCAGGATCTGATGATGGGATCCCATGAAAATTGAGGGAAACACTAATAAAATACCAGGTATTTAATTAGGGTTTCTTTCACTATAAAGATTTTATTCACTAAAAAGTTAAAAATAAAAAAATATTTTACAAAAAATAAAAACCGACTTTAAAAACACTGAAAAGTTAAAAAGAATAGGTACAGACAACATCACACTTCTATATTGAAGTCGGTGCCAAATTTTAAGACTTTCTAGGAGATCATCGTTTGGCACCGACTTCAATATAAAAGTGTGCTTTTGTCTGTACCTATTCTTATATTATTTTTAACTTTTCAGTGTTTTTGAAGTCGGTTTTTATTTTTTGTAAAACTATTTTTCATGACATTGTCTATGCCAGTTTGATGCAGATAAATTTATTAATATTCAAATGTACATTATGTATAATTTATACCTATTTATTGTAACTAGCAATTATACGTATAGTCTGTTGGCAGAATCGAATACGAGGGTTTTATAGTCGTCGAAAATTTATATGACATTCATTATTACAGACTATACATATACACTCCCGGACACCGTTAATCGAGCCACCATTCACTTTTGGATTATATCGTCCATAACTTTAAAAAAATTTTTGGTCGACCAAAACGTTTTATGCAATTTTATAGCTGGCATATTCATAATCAGCACATCAGATTGCACGTGAATATGTTAGCTACAAAATGGCATAAACACTTTTTGGTTGTCCAAATATTTTTTATAAGTTATAGTCCGGGAGTGTATATTGTCAATGGTTTTTTTATTTCTAGTTGGTCGATTTTCCACTGTCCCGGCCCATCGCCGGCGTCGGCAACGGTAACAGCACGACTATCGGCAAAGCAAAAATCTATAAAATTGTATACATGTTCTTCGTCGTCATCCTCGTAGCCAGCCATACGCAAGCAGACTGGCCACCTGAAGTAAGTACCCACAGTCGTCTATAGTAAATGTTGTTCCTGCAAGATTTTAAAAATACAATCCCTAATAATAATAATAACCTAACCGATATTCGGTCACCGGTCATTAATCTCAACAGAGAGATTAACCATCTGCGCACGAGATTTATAGTGCATGTACAAGTGACGCGCAAACGATGTGCACTCGCTGTTCCTTCACTCACCTAGTCCGATGGGACGGTTAGCCGACACGACCGGGGCGAGATCAGCCGCAGATGTTTCGTATTTTGGGCATCCATCATAGGACTGACCACAGGCAGCTCCCGAAATCCATAGACATGAATACAATCGGTGTTACTCCAAAAAGTTTTTAAACGCTTTCTAAAGCTAGGCATTGTTTAAACATTATGCTATCTTTATCCACAATTTTAAAACAAACGAAACAGCGTCATGTTTAAACAGTGTCCAACTTAAGATAGTTGTGTCCAAATTTTGTAGTGACACCGAAGAACTTTAATAATAAATATAAAATTTATTAATAATAACTTTATAAGAAAATTATTATTTCTATTGCGGTTGGACCATCATTATGATAGTATCGTTATTAGTTAAATTGCGTGCAAGCACATTACTCGGAAAATGGTGCCATTCCACGAATTTACGGAATAACGTATATAAGTTAGTCACACCTTGTAAATTGCAGTGCAGTCAAATTATATGTGTTATCTGTGACGATAATATTAGAATTAAATATGACATGCTCTTTTGAGACAGTTAAAGTGATGAAAGCATGATAAATCTTATTTTAGCCCGAATTGAGTACCTATATAATGGTGAGTTTGTATGTGGTTTTAACTGACAGATCCTTATTAGTAAATTAAGTAGGTACTCATTTGAATACGTGATCTGATGTGCAAATATATTAGGTTGGGGAAAAAGTCTTTTCGCATTATAGTATGTATAAACTTGTAATAAAATCTCTTTGGCTATACTATTTGTATCTGGCTGGTTTTGGTATCATTGAAAGTTTAAATTTTAAAGAACATAATTCCAAATTCAAATTAGGAAAATGTGTGATTTTCATTTGTTTTTCGTACCGCCAAGATGAGTGAATCTAATGAAGAAATTCGATACATTTTAAAATTTTACTACAAAAAAGGTAAAAATGCAACGCAAGCCGCGAAAAAAATTTGCGATGTTTATGGACCTAGTGCAGTGTCTGTGAGAGTAGCACAAATTTGGTTTAAGCGTTTTTAATCCGGAAATTTTGATGTCAAAGATGCACGTCGCTCTGGTCGCCCTATTACAGATAAAATGGATGGCATTTTTGAAAAAGTGGAGCAAGATCGGCATGTCAGTAGTTACGACGTAGCTGAAGAACTGGGAATTGACCACAAAACAGTTTTGGCGCATTTGAAAAAAACTGGGTACACAAAAAAGCTCGACATTTGGCTACCTCACGAGCTCACTGAAAGAAACCTAATGAACCGTGTACTCATTTGTGATTCTTTATTACGACGTAATGAAACCGAACCATTTTTGAAGAAGCTGATAACTGGTGATGAAAAGTGGATCACGTACGACAAGAACGTGCGAAAAAGGTCGTGGTCAAAGGCCGGTCAGGCTTCACAGACTGTGGCGAAACCCGGGTTAACTCGCAACAAGGTGATGCTGTGTGTGTGGTGGGATTGGAAGGGCATTATTCATTATGAGCTGTTATCACCAGGCAGGACCATCGATTCTGAACTCTACTGCGAACAACTGATGAGATTAAAGCAAGAAGTTGAGAGAAAGCGGCCGGAATTAATCAACAGAAGGGGTGTGGTTTTTCATCATGATAACGCTAGACCTCACACATCTTTAGCCACTCAGCAAAAATTAAGAGAGTTTGGCTGGGAGGTGTTAATGCATCCGCCGTATAGTCCTGACCTTGCACCTTCAGATTTCCACCTGTTTCGGTCTCTTCAGAATTCTTTAGGCAGTGTCAGGTTAACATCACGAGAGGACTGCCAAAACCACTTGTCGCGGTATTTTGACCAGAAGTCTCAAAATTTCTATAGCAATGGGATCATGTCCTTACCTACAAGATGGCAAAAAGTTATCGAACAAAATGGTACCTACATACTTTAGTTAAATGTAAATAAACTATATTAAAAAATGTTTTGAATTTTCTTAAAAAATGCGAAGAAACTTTTTCCCCAACCTATTATAATATTCTGTATCGTCTTTATACAGTATCATCCTAAATGCCAGAGCTTTTTATTTGATCATACGTAACTCATAGCGCAGGAATGGGGCCTTACCCCGATCGCGTGTAGCAAAGTTAAAACACAGACATCGCTCTTGCTGCGTATAACGCCATCTTGCTAATCGGTTCGGTTTTAATATTGTTATGCGATTATGGTATAAGGGGTTGGTTACTCATTGGATCATCCTTTTTTTTTTTTTTTTTTTTTTTGAGGCGGGGGAATCTCTTTACGATTCAACAAGGGGCTGAAAGCTGACAAAGCCGCCCCAAGGATATGCCATTGGACTCGGGTTACCTGGGTAACCCCATACCTGGCTAAACCACCCTCCAGAGCAACTTCTACCTCCGTAGAGGCACACTCGGGATCGGCGTTAGCCATTCCCCGAGTGCGCCCCCTGGATTGTAGGCCTGACGCAAGCGCCAGGTCTTACCTCTACGGGGGGGTCGACAAGTGCAATAATTCGACCCCCCAGACGGGCAGGCCAGGGGTAGAAAAGTGTCTCCCGACCGGTTGTCGGCCGGCCGGGCCATTTCATCCCCAGCTTGCTTAGGGGAGTTGGTGGCGCGCGTCCAGGAACGCGCGCCTCCTCCTACCCAACCGCCTGCGCCGGAGCGGTGCGGCGAGAGGGTCAGCCTCTCGCGCCCGCTCCGCTGCCTCCTTCTGCGAGATCACTTCCTCGCAGAAGGAGGCGACAGCCCCCCACGCCGTCGCGCTGGTCAGCATCTCGCGTGCGACGCTGGCCAGCACGACGGGCGCACCCCTACCTAGGCCCAGCGCGAGGGCTAATGCGTCGCGCTGGGGTCGCCAGGCCGGGCACTCCGAGAGGGTGTGTCCGGCCGTGTCGTCGGGAGCGCCGCAGTGGTGGCACTGCGGCGTCTCCTCCCTCCGTGCGTCATTGGATCATCCTAGGATTAGTTACTCCGTTTTTGTCTTGTTTTCGCAGATGTTGGCTGTCATATGTCAGAATAAGACAAAACACGGAATAACTAAACCGAAGATGATCCAAGGAATTTTTTTTTTTTAGTAATAGGACCGTTATCGGTACAACGTGGTCAGTCGAATACGAAATGAAACTGTAGATTGTCAGTCAGTACCTACGTCGTACCATGGTTGTACCTACGTACTGACTGAAAATCTACAGTTTCATTCAATCATCATAATGCAAACCGTTAAATTTAAGACTCCATACGGCAAGATCCACGGAATAAGACGGCTACGGCTTTTTTTGATGCCCATAAATCTTCTAAATTTAATGAAATAACTGTATGTATTCTGTGTACGAGTATAACGCATGTATTCATAGATATTTCATATTTCACAGGTAACGAGTTGTTATAATAAAACAATAAAATGTTTAATGTGTCTTAAGAATCATTAAATTGAATTTGATCAAAGTTTTCATAGGTAACATTTTTCGTTTTATTCTCTCTGTACTTGGATTAAGGTATCCAACTTAAGAAGTTTACAACAAGCTGCCACCTTTTTCATTTATCTCGCTTATATAAATAGTGCCCTGACATATAATACGTCGATGAGTTATGAGAAAGTAAAAGTTCAAAACAGTTCTAATGTAATTCATGTTTCGTTGTTGAGGTGCACAGATAATTAAGCTCGGGCCGCTTTATTTGTAACAAGCAATTTATGTAAAAGTAATTAGCTATTTTTATTGACGTACTGGGCCGATAGAATAGATTGGCTATATCCTGTTAGCGTAAAGCGTATGCCGAGGAAGCTGCGGAGAGTGCCATAAAACGATCATGTTTGTGGATCTGGAAGTTTATTAACTGCGCTATTCGTCAATTTGAAGGCTTATAGTTTCCGTGGGAAAACGAATACCTTCACTAAGTGAAACAAAGTCAAAAATTGCGTGAATTCACACGTAAGCTTGTATGAACTTTTTATTTCAAATATTGAATTTTTGCAGAGTTAGTGTTGGCTAAAAAATAAACAACAGCTCTCGCTATCGAATTTATAAAGTTAGCAAAGCTAAATCATAGTTTAATGTTAAATTTTGAGATTTCGAATTAATTAAATACAATTATAATTATTTTGACATTATTACGAATTACATTTCTATACAATTACATACTAACAATTACAATTAATTAAATACAATTTATTTATTTTGACACCATTACAAATAACATGTTCAATTAATTAAAAACAATTATATTGATTTTTGCATTATTACAAATTACATTATCATGTTGTCATTTTTTTTAAATTAAATAAATCAAACATGACATGTATGCACCTATGAGACTAGAAATGCCATTTTGACATTAAAATATATTATTGTTACTAATACAAATTAAAATTTAAAATCATTGAATTGGAGTAAAATAATTATTTCATATAAATTAAGTTAATTTTACCATTAAAATTTGCACGTCGATCAATCGATAGGATATGTCGGGGTCATATGAATGTTACATCATAATTTGTTACCATATTCTTGCAAATAAAGATTATTATTATTATTAATTTAGTTTACTTTCTTTCCTGGCTGAGAAATTGTGAATTGTGGGTCTTAGTACTCTGTCTCGTTTGTGTACGCATTTATTGCTTTTATTTCTTTTTAGAGTGACCCAACTTTATTTGGTAACACTTATGTGCTCATTTTTCCGTTCGTTTGTCTGTCTGTCCGTTCCATCAAGATCTCGGCCGCTGTACCACCTAGAGACTTCGGAGTTTCACTAAATGATAGATGACCTTATATCTTAGCCGATACTATTTTGTAATTATTTTAGATCAAACCCTAAGCTCATGCTGGGTTAAAAGCTCTAATCTAATAAATAAAAATCTAGATTTTTATCTGACTCCCCTGAAACGGCTTGACCGATCTTTATGAAATTTTTTGTAAGTATTTGGTATGAGAATAGGTCGTAGGCTATTTTTTATACCCCTAGGTGATAAGGGTGACCTTTGCCAGAAATTTTTGAGTGTTGAGCTTTTAATAAAGCGAAACGGAGTTTACGGGCGCAGCTAGTTTTCATATAAATTCAATTTATAATTTGTTGCTAATTGTACTGGATTTATATTGCTAAGTATGGAAATGTTGAAAATAGCACATAGTCTTAGGTCTAGGTCTTAGGTTATCCTACTAGCGACTAAGGGCCAGGCACTGTATAGTAAAATTTCGTTTTCCACCCCAGTCAAATGAATATCAAATGAAAGGATTTGAAGGGCAGAGTACCATGAACCTAACTACATTGACCCAAATTCAATTTGGCCGCCACTCAGACATGGCGTATAAAATTTTGTTTTTCGATTGCCACTCAAACTCTATTTTATTCACTGAATGAATAAAAACATTTTGAATTTGGCACAAGTACGAATTACGAAAGAATAATTAAAACGTGCTGAAAGTATCTACTGGCTGGCTACAATGGAGTTATTCCAGGGAATTTTTTTAATGATATAGGGAGCAAAAGTGCAACGAGCTTGATGGTAAGTGATTACCGTCGCCTATAGACATCCGCAACCCCAGAGGAGTTACAAGTGCGTTGCCAGCCTTAGAGGTAGGAATACGCTCTTTTTTTGAAAGTTTGAAGGTCTTATCGGTCCGGAAATACCGCCGGCGACAATTCATTCCAAAGTTTGACTGTGCGAGGTAGGAAGCTACGGGAGAATCGCACAGTTGTGGACTGCCAACCATCTAAGTGATGAGCATAGATTTTTGTCGCGTGAAACGATGGCGGAAAGAGGCGGCAGGTAGAGGTAGTCCACCAGGATCCTCTGAACGCAAATTCATAATGTTAAGCACCATTCATACAAAGGAAACCTAAAACAAAAAATGTCACTTCAATTTTCGCCAGTTGGTGCAGCGCAATAAAACATTATAAGTGCGAACGATCCTCGGAGCATTCCCCGTAATAAATGCGATAGAAGATGCATAGCGAGGCGACATCTCTACGCAGCGCCAAAGTATCAAGCCGATTTAATATTTCCAGGCAGTCGAGGATTCGAGTCGCACTTGCAAGTTAAAAAAATCCTGTCAATTTTAATCAGCGCTGTTCTATCTGTAATCGTGTTTGCTTTATGTCATTGGAAAATTAATTTAATAAAATGAGTTCTTCCAGTGACGAAAATAAGACAATGACTCCGGAATTATTTCATACTAAAGGATCATTACTCATATACAATTATACAGAGTAGATAATAGATAATTGATTCCCACCAAAATCTCGGCAGTTGTACCTGAAATAATATAATTTGTTTTACGACTGGAAATCCACAAATGACGCTAATTCTTCTCAGAGTCCGATTCTTTATTCTTCTCTATTTCAACGAATTAACCAAGATTAAGAAGCCGTCACAATAAATGTTTAATGTTTATATTAAATTCTTTGTTTTCTTATTGCCGATTATGATACCTGTCAGCCGCCAACCGGTCTCATGAGACCGGTGTGGACGCTATGTAATAATTAAAAAATACCCTCACAAAAGGAAATTTATAAATTAATACATTGCTTTTTACAGAATGAAAAATATGCTTTGATTGTGAAATATTTTTTTTTGTGAAAAATAATTTTGTGGTTATTTAAAAAAAATCATAGCGTGACGTCACACCGATCGCATACGACCGCCTAGAGATGAGAGGTTAAATTATAATAGAATGTGACACAACTATAAACACTATACCTATTAATATTTATTTTCTTGCAGTCAATGGTAAAAAGTCGAGTAGGTACACAATAAAAAAAATCATCTCGGTCCTTCACTCGCTCCACTCAGGATTCAGCTCTAGAATCCCTCGCTTCACTTGTGATTCAGCTCTAGAATCCCTCGCTTCACTTGTGATTCAAATATCGAATCCTTCGCTGCTCTCGGGATCCAACTTAATCCCTTAAATTAATTTCCTTTTTTTTCACTTGTTTTGTAATCTACTATTTCAACCCTAGTAATATGGATATACAATGAAAGGGATTGATGAGTAGAGCACTTTCAACTTAGCAACACTGTGCTAAATTCAACACGGCCGCCGCTCGAAAATGGCTGATAACATGTCGTCTTCAACCTCAGTAGCATGGATTTCAAATAAAAAAGCTTGAAAGCATTACGAACCAAACAATATTGCCCTAAATTCGTTAAACCGCTGCTTAAAATGGTGGATATAACTGAGTAACGCGACAACACCCTTATAGGTTTTGAAACATTCATTAAACGCCTTAAAATATCATTGACTCAGTGAATCGCAATGAAATTTCTTAAAACTTATCTTGTTTTAATTTGCACAATATATCTTGTTTAAATTTTATTCAGTGTTAAGCTTTGCAAGCGACTAGGAAGGTAGATACTTATTTTAATTCGTCCAGCCCCCCAAGCACGACTACCAAAACACGATATGATAAAGCGGTTTATCGCGGTGAACTGTCAAAATGCAATAGGTTTTCATCGTATTTTGACCGTTCACCGTTATAAATCGCTTTATCATATCGTGTTTTGATGGTCGTGTTACGTGTTACGTAGGTATGTTTTAAATAAACCTTTGTCATGGGCGCAAGTTTTTTGCTTCTTATTTATGACTGTCTGTACTTGAAAACTTCTTTTAGACAGAAAATAGTCGAAAATAGTAGCACATAATATATTGCTGTTATTATCATAAAATAGAATAATAAATTTAATATAATAATATCATAAATTATCATAATCTAAATGAGATCCGTAGAAGAACTAGAGTTACCGACAAACCTTAAGGCGCATAGTGGTCCCAATGACCTTGCGTCGATCGTCCCGCACTGATTACATAGGAGTGAGTGAGTGAGAGCGAGGGGAATATTTAAGCAAACCTTTACGCGTAAGATGAATTATTTCAATAAAAAATTAATAAAGGCAAATAAGAAAAATCTAAAAAGACCATCCCCTAGAATATTGTTCACTTTATTTATTGAAATCAAAAGTATATGATTTAACCTAATATTTACGAAGCGATTAGGTTTACAGTTTTAAAATCGAGGCATGTTCGGGTCACATTTTAACCAAGTTTTAATTAATTTATCAAAAAATTAAGAAGACCATCCTCTAAAGAATGCGTTGAATAATAACATATTTTTTTAAAAGATTTTTTTATTCAATATTTATGAAGAGAATCGGTTTTTTCTGCAGTGTTTTTTTATGATTGACGTTACTATGCGCCTTAAGTGGCAGTGGGCAGCAGTGCGATTCACTAACAGAAACAGTCGTCATCGAGATCGTTGTCGAGCTCGATGACGAGCTGGCTTTCATTTCGACGAAGAGCGCAGCGCTGACGATAAACGTATTCACTAACGCCATTTAACTCGACGTCGATCTCTTGGCTGTTTAAGGTCGTCGCTGTAATAGAGTTGCGACACACGTGCATATATACAGTTCATTGTATATTGATTTGAATCAGGTTTTAATGTGTTAAAAATATCGGAGCGACATAAAAAACATTATTTGAACAAGAAACAAGTTCGTAAATATGGTTTAAAAATGACTTTGGTCAAATTGTGTATTTATTTCGATGTTAAAATAAAATTTAAACCCTTTGCCTTTTTGACAGTTAGATATAATATATAATCTCTAATCTGTGATCTCTCTGGGTATTATTAATGGCCATTTTTTAATTAATTTTGTGTAAAATTATATGAAATTGCAATGTTTATTGTCATCGTGTGTTCATTTTGTAGCATGTGAAAATACGTAGTTCCTTTGGATGTCGTAATAGCCGACTGAGGGAGCATACGGCAATGATGTCTGCGCGAAGAAATTGACTCGAAAGAACCCTGCACGGACCCATCTCACCACCACATTTCTGTTGTGTTTAGCTCCTCGTCGGCGCGTCGCTTGGTCGGTTGTTCTCTGCCATCCCAGCGACATCATAATTGAAATAGCAAGCCTGACCGCGAGATTTATTGCTATCAAAGAGACTCAAAAAGTAGAGAAACGCTACCGAGCAGATACTGGCACAGAACCCGACACTTCTAGTTACTGCATTAACCATGAGTGACGCTTCAACGCTTGGCTAAGACTAAGTCACCAAGCCATGCAGATTTGTCAAAGGGCAGGCCCATGTTGCTAGCAAATTCATCTGTTTTAAAAAAGTTTTTGGAAGAGGGACGCGAGAACAAAATTGATAAGCGTCAACTTTTAAAATATCAACCTACTTATTATCAAGGTGATACACAGGCTGTCTCTATACATCAACTTATATGTAATTTAAAGAGAAATATGTTAATGTGTTTTTGAAAAAAGTGCATGATTATCATCTTCATTAATACAGACAGAGAGTTGAAGAAGAAACAAGGGACAATCCACGATCAGCCTATGGTTTGAACTGAGGTATGATCGAATAACTGCTTCAAGAGCCTTTGAAGTTGGCTGAAGAAAAGTAAAAATGACACACTCTTATCGCTCATACTGTGGTAAAATTCCAGATACTACATTAATGAAACATGGCCATCTTCTGGAAATGGAAAAGCTGGTAAAAAAAAGGAAGATAAATAATTTACACCCAATATTATATTCCAAATAGCGAGCGTCGGTGGCGCTGTGACTCGGCACTTGCCTTCCAACCGGGAGGTCGGGGTTCGAGACCCGCCATGTACCAATGTGTTTTTCGTTTCGAATTTCATATGTACATTTGTCTGACGCTCCTACGGTGAAGGAAAACATAGTGAGGCAACCTGCATACATCTGCAAAGAAATTCAACTGATTTTGTGTAGCTGACCCAGTTTATAGTGAAATATAATGTAGATTTTAACTGTACCATTCAGTCTTGAATATGTTGAGTTGAGAATAATTAAATTCTATAAACCCTTTAACTTTTGGAATATAAATGTATAGGTACCCATTGTTCTAACAAAGTTTGGAACTATTTATTTTAAATAAAAAACAATCTTAAAGTTTTCCTTAGTTTTATTTGTATTAAAGAATCATACACATTATTCAGTGCATATGCCATGATTGAGAATGTTTAGAAATTTAAAATTAATATATGCATGTGGTCTAACAGGGTGTCCACATTCTGGAAAGTCAGGGAAAGTCAGGGAAAAGTCAGGGAAGCTCAAGGCAGTCAGGGAAAGTCAGGGAAATCGAGAGGCTACCTGGAAAGTCAGGGAAAAATTAGGATTTTACACTGTTTGGTCCCCAAATTTCCCAGTGATTGTCAAATGAGGAATATGTTTACTTCATGCTTTTTGTAGAATGATTCCTAATCTTGACTATCGAATTATTTATGTCCAGGTTTGCACATTATATCATAATTTTGGCAGACAAATCAACCGAGCAACCCTTAACCCTTGAGTTCAAATGCAATTTCCTTCAAATGTATGAATATAATTTTGATAAGTGGCATAGTTAAACTACGCGCGGCAGCCGCGCGAGCCAGTGTTCGACCGAGTTAGACGTTCATTTGCCGCGCGAGCCAATTTTTAGATAATAATTTAGCAAAACGCAGCTGCCGCGCGCGGCAAGCGATCCAGCTCGAACAGCCCACGACGGATTCATTCTTGTAAACCTATGAGTCGTCCGTTTTACGTAAGTACCTATGCGCTGCGCGAGCCAAATCCCCGAAACAAAACAGCGTCCCAACTGTGCGCAAGCAGACGACTCGAGCTCCTTTGATGCGGTCTCAAAAACCGACAAGAAGCGGTTCGTCGCGCGGCACGTTCGACCGCGGCAATGCTCGAGCTGCCGCGCGCGGCGACCGCGGCCACATAGCGCGCGGTCGCTGTGCGAGCCAATGTTCGAGAGTTTGCCGCGCATAGTTTATACGCACCTTTATGTTGTTAATTTTATAGGTTTTATATTGAAAGTAAATTGTATGGCGTTAAGACAATTATTCTGCTCTAGAGTGAAAAGTCATTTGAAACATAAAGATACAATAAAAAACAAAAATCAATGTATAAGTAATGTGTGTTGCTGCCTTCAGCTTGGATAACTGCTTGCATATTTGAACCTATTGATCTTACCAATCTTACAATGATATCTTGAAAAATGTTGTTCCATTCCTCATCTATCGCCATTCTGAGCCCATAAGGTTTTGAAGAAGCCGGATCCCTATCTTAGGCCCTGTGCTTTAATTCGTCCCAAAGATATTCCATGGGGTTCAAATCAGGGCTCCGTGCCAATCCATGACACGAATGCCAACGTCCCTGAGTATAATATTGCGTATAGGGTCTTGCACATTAGAAACATCTCATCTTAAATACATCCTGATTAAGGTACCACGAGATCTTCAAGAACATCAGGGATTTATCGTTCTGTAGCAAATCCGCGTGAAAGAGCATTGGATTCGATATAAACCATCTCTGTTTATGCTGTTAGGGAAATGCCGCCCCACACCATTATGGAGGCTCCATAATGGAGCCATCATAAGTAACAGTTTTTTAGATACAGCACTGAGTGTAACGTTTTCTAGGGCAACGGTACAGTCTCTGTCTTCGATTATTTCTGTAAAGACACACTTGCCTCGCCAGGAAAAATAACATGCGCCCATTGATCTATTGTCCATCAGTCTATATGCTCACGAGCAAATTGAAAGCGTGATCTGCGTTAAGCTACAGTTAATTTTGCTTGGCTAGTTAGTAGGCTAGCTCGGCAGTTAAATTGCGATTGGCTAACCTTCTCTTGACTGTACGCGCGCTTATGGCCAGGCAACTCCACGTTCGTCACGAAGCTGTTGTTGGACCTGAACTGCGTTCTGACGCTGATTCCTCGGGACATTTAAATGCATGTATCGATCATCTGCGGAGGATGTAGCCCATGTCCTATCAGTTTCTGCGCGTCGATCGAAGGCTCCTGTCTTTAGGTATCTTCTATAGACGCGCTGCATCGAAAAACGCCTTAACATTTGAGCAACCCGACGATGAGTAAGGCTCCATTGAAGTAATGCGACAGCTTGAGTATAGCTTCCTGGAGCGGATTATCTATTTTTAGGAACAAAAATAACCGTAATCTGAAGACTTAAAGACAAAGTAAGCAACTACGCAGAAAAGTCATTAAAGTCAAGTGAAATTCCACCTTTCCAAACGTGTTCCTATTAAAAGAGGTGTGCGACAAGGCGACACAATCTCACCTAAGTTGTACACGGCGTGCTGAGAAGATACATTTAAGGTTCTCGACAGGTTTGGTAGGAGTATCAACATAAATGGAGAGCAATTAACTCATCTGCGATTCGCAGATGACATTATCATTTCTGCTAAGACGGCTGCAGATCTTCAGCTGTCGGTGGGCCTTCGCATGAATACCTCAAAAACGAAGATCATGGCTAGGGATCCGAACATAGGACCCATAATGATTGCAGGAAACGTGGTTGAACAGGTTGACTACTACATATATCTGGGGCAGCTACTTACCCTTGAAAAAAGTGGGCAAACACAAGAAATAGAACGCCGAATAAAACTAGGTTGGGGTGCGTTTAGCAAAATGTCCCACATTTTCTGGAGTGAAATGCCTGTATCTCTTAAGTGCCGAGCTTTCGAGCAATGCTCGTGATAGGGGCTGAGACCTGGACCTTGACTAGACAACATATACACGCCTTACAGGTAGCACAAAGAAAAATGGCTTAGGGTTTCTCTGGGGGAACGGATCTGGAATACGGAGATACGCAAGCACACCAAACTGATTGACGTGGCTCGTGTCATTGCGTGTAGAAAGTGGCGATGGGCAGGGCACGTGGCCCGCAGGACCGACAACCGGTGGAGTAATAAGATCATCGAATGGGAGTGGCTCCCCGGAACAGGACGAAGGAACGATAGTCGACAGCCGGCTCGTTGGTCAGACGACATAACAAAGACAGCGGGCAAGAACTGGACAAGAAAAGCCCAACCCCGTAGTGAATGGCGTAGAATGGAGGAGACCTATACCCACCAGTGGGTGGACATAGGTTGAAGAAGAAGTCAACCCTCAAAAGATGAAAAGCGATTGTGTTTATTACGAGTATCTTAGTATTCAATAAGAGCCTTTTTGCATTTTTTATTTTGGGTGAAGGGTGCCTCGGTTTATTTTTTCGCCAGTGTATTTTCTACATTGTAAAAATACTGTGCCTAAAAATATAAATTATGTAAGTAGGTACTTAAAAAAATGAAATCTATACTAATTTTATAAAGAGGAAAGATTTGATTGTTTGTTTGTTTGTATTGAATAGGCTTCGAAACTACTGAACCGATTTTGATGAAAGTTGGTTTAGGGATAGTAGACCAGGGGAACATAGGGTAATTTTCCTACGGGAAAAAAAATTCCCACGGGAACTAAAAAATAACGCGGGCGAAGTCGCGAGCGTAAAGCTAGTTTTAGATACAATTTGGTCTGAAAATTGCAACAAAAAATACTAAATATTTTTGAAAAAGTATTCTATTTTATTTTTCTGTAAAATGAAAATATTTGGTCAGGGAATTTTGAAAAATGATCAGGGAAAGTCAGGGAAAAGTCAGGGAATTTTTTTGAACATTAGCAGTGGACACCCTGTCTAAGCATATACAAACAAAAGGTTAGCTTCACTTCACTTTTACTTGTTTGGGAATATTTATATGACCTTTTATTATATAAATCAAGTAGTAACAACTAATTGAAAGACTACAGTACTATGTATACAGTTGTGGCTTTATTCAATTTTTTATAAATGTATTCAATAATACGGTCTTTTTGCTTCTACTTTTGTCTTCTTCAATTAATTCACTACAGTCAGAAGATGACTTAAGTTATAATAAATGTACTGATTGTGAGCAACTGGTGACATTTATTAAATAAATATCACTGTCCAAATGTGGTTCCATATAAATATTTTTGCTTAAGACTGCTTAAATTATAATAATGCCTGGTCTATCATTTTCACATTGGTCTGCACAGTCATACTTCTGAATTTGTAGGTTAAAATGCTTGAACAGATTTAAATCCATTGTGTGCTTAAAAACATTTCTGGCACATTTCCTCCAACTGTTTCAATATCTTAAAAAGCAAAAGAAAAAACTTTATAATGGTAATAACTGAATATTTGCCATTTAATACTTCAACTTGTATCAGAAGCATCTATGAGAGTTAAGCTTGGTGTAGAACTTTCTTTTGATTCATTCAGACTATGATTGATCATCTTTCTATGTTTTTTATAAATATAACAATGACTTGAAATAATGCTGCATGTAGGTAAGTATGTTTTCTTGTGTCTTGTGGAGTACAACCTGGTTTCATGAGCAGTTAAGTATGTTCTTTTATGATAATCCATATATTATTATTAGTCATAAAACCGAAACAACCCATCATCAACTTATGCATTTATTAATTTATCAATTACCAACTCCTACTTAGAATAGGGATTCTACAAAATTATTCTGTTTTACAAAAATGAAATACCTAATAGACTACTTATGTTGTGAGAAATAAGTACTTACTTATCTACATTAAAATGATCTTTACAAAAATACATTCTTGAATCTGTTCATAAACTGTGATCAGACTTGAGCAGAGCATCATCTCTTCTTGCGAGTTTTAGCCATTATTTCCGTATTTATTAAGTTATTTGGCATTTGTATAATAATTGTGCTTTGACACTGGGGCATTAATTTAAAATGGAAGAAAATACATAGCACAAAATTAAATTATATGACTGACACTCTGATGTTGCAAACATTCATGGGTTATGGTCGCTGCTTGTCGTCATAAATCATATCTTTACTTCGCTTCTTCGAGCAAGAATAACATGATTGATAATCCAGCACACATTGTTTTTTTATTCTTGAAGTATATTCTATGAAAACTCAAAATAATCTTGCAAAACACACAACTCGACTTAAAATTTGTAGCTTTTAATTTGACACTAGAAATCGTGGCTGTGAGCCAGGCTGTGCGTCGAGCTCGACGCTGTTTTCTTTTGCTGAATACCAAAAAACATAAAGAAAAACGTCAAACTTTTAGTACCGGTTCACGCCGTGCTCGTCTTCGAAGCGCTAGTATCGCCAACGATTGTCAAGCAATATTAGTGAATACAAAATCATATTACAGCGCTGCCACAGCGTCGAACTCTAGGCTGTTAACTTTAGTGAATCGCATAGCAGGACACGTCGCTCGTAGGACTGACGGCCATTGGGGCGGAAAGGTCCTCGAGTGGCGGCCCCGTACCATGAGACCGTGTTGGTAGGCCCCCCACAAGGTGGACCGACGCTCTGGTGAAGGTCGCGGGAAGCCGCTGGATGCGGGAGGGGCAGGACTGATAGGTATGGAGATCCTAGGGGGAGGCCTATGTCCAACAGTGGGCATCTCTTGGCTGATATGATGATTATCATAAAATAAAATAGAATAAAAATATAAATGTTTCAGCTTACGTTATGTATTTTACCTCTTAATAATATGCAGTTGGCCGAAAATGAACAGTTCGACTGGAGAAGTACCTACACCACTGCATAAAAAGACCAGTTGTCACTGAAATTGCCCTATCACGTATACTTTATATACTTTATGTTTATTTTTCCAAGAAGCTCAATATATATTGACACCGCAGTCAAACAATCTTTTTTTTTACATACGACAGGGAAGCTCTTGGCCTTCATCTCACCTAATGGTAGTGTCGATAAGGCCGGAGGTGGAAGCGAGCTTCACCTGGACTCCTCAATAACTGAGGAACTGGCTATCTTACCTACCTTACCAAATATTAAGCACTCTAAAGAACAAAACAAAAAACGTAGGCAGTTTGCATTATTCTTAACTACATTACACGTTGTTTGTTGAAATTTCTGTCTAAAATAGGTACCTACATCTATTGTTCAAGTAACTGAAGTTAGTTTGATCAACAAGGATAAAATAATTATCTAACTTGGCAGTACCTCGGTCACCTAATTGCTTAAATTATTATTTGTTAAGCTTGATAAATGAATAAAAGTTTTATAGTAACCTATCTTTCAATAACAAGCATCATGGGTGGTTGATATTACGATTATTGAAATCCAAAATTATTGAAATTCAAAAATAACATCTCGAATACAGTTATGCATACTGTCACTAAAACCCACACAAAACAATTTAGGTATGCATGTTTTGAATGGGGAAGTACTTTTAAGTGTAAAAGAATCAAATATGGTCAAATGGAATGACATTATATCTATACTTGTGATATTATGATATTTCTTTGTATTTATATTGCATCACTTGTATCATTTAAACATTACCGATTTCAAACTATCGATCGAAGTAATTGTGATTGTATAAAGAGTGGAAATTAAAAAGGTAGTAAAGTAAATATTGATGATAGCAAATTTTACTCAAGGGGAATATCCCTTAATATTTTAAATAAGTAAATTTGTATAACTTGTGCAATAAAGTACGTAAATAAATAAATAAAAACTGCCTGTCTTAGATATTCTATAATTTACTTGCCTAAATCGGGAATCGAACACGCTAAAACAAAAAAAAATACATCCTCTACTTTTTGGTACTTGATATGGTAAATTGTAAAGAATCGAAAAAAAATTATACACACTGCGAAAAGCATACACTCAAAAATCAAAGCACCTTACTTAAATTTTTGAGTGTATTTTAGTAGATATGTGTATTATCAGCAATTTTTCACAGTAATTCTATACCATTCTTCGAATCAAAATCTGTTAAAATCAATTAATTTCATAAATAACGCCCTCAAGGTAACACAAATAACGGAAAATAACGGCTATAGATTACCCAAGTTACTACTACATCTTTATATCAATGTTGATGAAGCCGATTACAGGATTTTAATGAAAATGGTTAAAATACTTAATACTATTATTTTATTTACCAAAAGAAATTTCTTGACCTTTATTTAACTTGACTTTAGGCGATGACAAGCAAGACAGCTTCATATGAATTATTCAGAACTATCTGTCTCTCCCTTAATTTCTTGAACACAATTAGTTCTTCTCACCTGATAGTATCTATATTAATATTTTAAAGAGGAAAGATTTGATTTTTTGTTTGCATTGAATAAGCTCTGAAGCTACTGGACCGGTTTAAAAATTCTCTCACAGAATCCTATATTATCCCTGATGAATATACACTGACCTTCAAAAGTAAATACTACACTTTTAAAATTATTTTTTTCCCTAAACTACAAAAGATAAAGGATTCAAACAAAAAAACATTTTCAGCTCATTTCGTCAGGTTTCTCGGAAGTTATAGTTTTTTATACATAAGTCTTTTTGATACTTTTTATTTTGAAAATATATTTTGCCTACTTTAAAAGTTATTGCATTTTTAAAAGTGTGATACTTACTTTTGCAGGCCAGTGTAGGCTATAAAATTATTTTTCCTAGGGGAAAATATAAAATTCCCATGGGAAAATAGAAATAACGCGGGCGAAGCTGCGAGCGGAAAGCTAGTGTTTCAATATTGCCGATGATGGAAGCGAGTTGGATACCTCAATGACTGAGGAACTGACTTTCTTATATAGGTATCCCAAATACAGCAGAAGTATCGTATTAATATTAGTATTACAGTGATAAATTTGGACGAGACGGTGGTTTTTAGCGAAACGAGCTCAAAAGCTCTATAACCAACCCAAGCAGAATAACTTTTGCCCTCGTGGGAAATTGAAGCCTATACACTCAACTATTGTTAGATCCTGGAGACGGTTAAAATACGACAATAGATTTAGATAAGAAGATTGTTTGACTAGCTATCGTTAGTCAAAAATTCGTCAGAATTTTAATAATTTGAGATGTAAATAATATGTTTTACTGTTGAAATTCTGCTATGTTGATTAATTATTATTATTTAAATAGAGTTGGGATAATAATTAACTTGGAAAACCTTATCATTAGGACATACCAATCACAAATCGTGTTAGACTTAAACTTAAAGAAACATCTCCGTATTTCATCCCCTGGCTCTCATAACCCTAGCGAAAGTGCACGCACCCCGTGGGCTGCGTAAAAGCGAGTGCATAGCCGCGCGCGCGCCATTCGCGATACAGCTTACCTGCGCGCGCGCCGTGCGCAATTGTGAGGTGCTACCACTAGTGAATGAACTCCGAATAGTGTCCGTAACGAATTTACTTTCTACGGGTGTCATGCCGATTTTCTTTCGCTCGTGGTGAGTTCATATTTTTTTGCGAAGGGACCGCGGGTTGCTGTGCAAATATTTGAACGTAATTTACGTGACTGAATTTTCTTTATGTAGGAATTGGGAACTTTTCAGGTAGGTGGTTTTATGTAGCTCTCTACATTTTTTGTTGTTTGATTTTTAATGTTTGCAAATTATTGAGTGGCATATTTTTTATAAATGAAATATATGAAAAAGTTTAGTGTAGAAAAAAAAAGTTATAAGTAAATAAGTAATAAAAAATAATATTTTATAAAATATTATGATAATTTAAGTACATACAAATATTGAGACAAAACTTATTACCATGACAGTATATTATTAATTAAAAAAACGATAGATAATATAGATAAAAAGAAATATTGTAAAATTCTTAAAAATTATAATGACGCTTTAATATTTTTCATGTAGACTATAATTGACCTATTTTTAATTTACGGGCATTATAACCACAGTACATCAAGTATTTCATTAACACTTAATAATTTATTTACGAATTGTTTGACCAACTTGATTTCTTATTTCTAAATTCTCGAAACTCTACCTACATTGACTTTTTATAAAAGAAACAATTTAAATAGTACTTTTACTTTGTTTCCTCTCTTCATAATTACGTCTGTGACATAAAACGTTCAATCTGACCTACTGTCATATACATCACGAACGCCGTCCAAAGTCACACCGCACCATTAAACTCCAATATAGCACCCTACCTCACTTTCTATGCACCTCGCACCAAATTGGCACTTTCACGGAAACGTGCGTAAAACGATTCTGTTAATCGATTATCAGCAAATCGGTAACGTTCGATAGAATAATCGAGTCATCATTTCCGAATCGCATTCGGGGTGATTCGCATAATTATTTATCTGTTACGTTATTGAGATAATTGTCGCGACTTTGTTAATTCAATGGGGATGAGATGGCAGTTTCGTTTCTATCGCCGTCATATAAAGGTAGTAAGACTGCGTGTTCTATCCGGCAGTAAAAGTTATGCAATTACACTCTCTAAATGAGGGATCTCGTAATTATTTTAAATTATGTCATGTGCATGTATGTGGACAGAGATCGGTTATTAACGTAAACGTCTCACAATTATAATGTTATACGCAACAATTGAGTTAACTTTGCAGAGTCATTAATCGACCTTAATATGTTATAGAAAGAACCTTTGTTCAAACTTAATATAAATTATAACTTCATATAGGTTTTTTATACATAGAAACTTATACTGATTGGTCGTGAGATCATTAATATCAGTTTTATACTAACAGATTACTTTTATCCGTTGTATTGACTGGTTCTTAGTTTTCTTTAATGTGGGAACTTTATTTTATATAATTCGATCGAATTTTTAAAAACCCTATAGTTATAGCAACTAACCGAATTAAGTTTGATGAAGTGTAGATATTTTATGATTTCCTCATTTAAATATTACGCAGAGGCGTCTACTTCCGATGTTTTTAAGTGATCCGAATACATGTTATTGCATTTTATTTGCATTTATTACGTTAAGTAAAGCAAAACACGAGAAGATCGAATAATATTACACAACTTTTTTAATTTAGAAAAAGCAATTTAAGAACAATAGGTAGCCTTAATCACAAATTTGGATTGATTTTCTAAAAAACCTAAAAATGAACAATACAGATTACATTTATGTTCCATATAATTTATGTGTTATGTGTATAAGTATTCATTACTTAGAATGTTGTTGAAATTGCAACTTGAACTAATCTTCAGTTTAAAGTAGATCATCTAGATATTAGGTGAAATCAGTCGAAGACCTCAGGTTATATGGTATAAACCCTTAAATTATATGACAAATTTTCTATTAGTTTTCAGTACGATCTAGTCAAAATACTGTTTAAGGCCGGTCGACCGCACCGTAAAAACATCCGTTGCTAAGCGGTTGAACCTCACGTTTTTTTCTGTCCGTAATGGCTCACCGTAAAGTCTACGGTCCGTGCTTTATGATCAACGGTTACATTTTATTATAATAATAGTGTATGATACTACTGCATTTGTTCCAAGTGGGTATTATGCGACATCAGATGCAGAAAAGTTTTCAACTAGATATTTGCAAATATCAGGATATAATAAGTGGGTTTGCAAGTGATTTAAATAATGCAATTAATATTCCCATTATATTTTTTTGTGCTCCAACTAACTTTTATTCGAAAGCTATTTGGCAATAAATTCAAATTAAGGGTGCAAAACGGTTTCGTTGCACCCTTAATTAAATTATTTAGATATAACGTTTTTTTCTAAATACACTTTTGTTGTAAGTTATCTATCTATTTTGAAGGCTTATTATGATTGCTGTCTTAAAAAATCTTGCTTTTAAGAATTACCCTTGTATGTCAATGAACGATGAATTTATATTGTGCTATTTGTGCTAGCTTTGTAGGCAATTATGGTAAAATTGCTTACATAATATATACAGGTCGCGGTTTTGAATGTCACAGAAATTAAAATGTATATTAAAACAAGTACCTAGCAATAAGTTATCTTTAATTTAGGCACTTTTAGTCAATTTAAAGTACATTAATTAAGTATACTTATTAAAGAACGTCAACTTTATTAAGCTAGAGGATAAATTATTTGCAAAAAAAAATTGCTTACTGACATTAGACATATTTATAACTACGAGTATGCTGCTAAGCTATGCAGCTGCTGAGTACATATATACTGCAAGCAAGTAGGTAACCAATCTTACTTTTTTAAGTTTCGCTATTTTTTACTTTATGCCAACTAGGCATAAACTACAGTTAATTTCCCTTTTCCTTTTTTTTTTTTTCGAGGGGAATGCGTGACCGCACCGTACTCGCCGTTGGCTAGACGACGAGCGTGTGTGGGGCTCTCCCGGCAGAGTGCCAGGCCTACCCACTAAACCCCTCGGTGTTCTTCCTGCCTTTTTGGACGCGCGTGGTAGGGTCCACACTGCGACTACCACTACCAACGCGCCCGGGCTAGCCCGACCTAGCTGGTCGGGCTATCGCCAAGGGGGGATTGCCCGAGAACACCAGGGCAATCCCCAGACGGAGAGCCTTACGGCGGCGTACACGGGGCCAACCGTGCACGCAGGCCCCCACGGCAGGGTCATTAGACGGGCATTGCTTGCGCGAATGCCCGCCTTCGCCTGCCTGTCCGTCTGCGGCGGATGGGAGCGGCTTGAGGATCATTCTCCCGCTCCGCTCTCCGCGGCCTCCTTCTGCGAGATGACGTCCTCGCAGAAGGAGGCGACAGCCCCCCATTCCGCCTCGCCGCGGAGCATGGCCACGACCATGCTCGGCAGCGAAAGGTCTCCGCCTCCCAGCGCAGCGTTGAGTTCGCTGCGCTGGCGTCGCCAGGCCGGGCACACCAACAGAGTGTGCTCGGCAGTATCGTCGGGAGCGTCGCAGTGATGACACTGCGGCGTTTCCTCCCGACGCGCGACCCGGTGCAAGTAGTGACCGAAACAGCCATGTCCAGTCAATACCTGCACCATGCGGAACGAGAGACTGCCCTGCCGGCGCCCTACCCACTCCTCCAACACCGGACGTATCGCTTCGATCGTCCGGTGGCCAGCAGCTGGGAAGGCGAGTGCCTCACCGAACAGTTAATTTCCCTAACGATCTGACATGAAACTTTAAGGTCTTAATGTGTTGCACACGCATCTCCATCGCTCGTAGCTCCCGTTCTACGGCTGTAAAATATTAATTAACTTACCGCCTATTATTATTTAGTTATGAACTTATGAGCAGAAATATTCAGCAACCAGAATCAAGACAAGATTTTAATGTTTCGCTTATGAAGCTATTATTAGGTATAGGTGCTTTTCTTTTTTTTTGAAACCTGATAGTGGAAAAAAAGAAACTGAGACATAATATATCTATTTCAACATATTAAAACAATAAAAATGAAATGGTTTATCTTTAGCAAAAGTTTTTAATATTATTTTTGTTAATATGCAGATCTAATACCTATCTAAATCACGTTTTAGCCTAAACTTCTTCCTCTTAAGCTTGCTGCATTTGATTTAGTGTAGGCCTTCTTCAGCGTCTTCCAATCCTCTCTGTCCACTTGGATCCACCAACAGGCTCTACCGATATATCCAAATCTAACTTTTTCTCTTTTTCCTATTGAATCCACCGGCTGAGGTATCAAAGTATAAACATAATAGTAGTATGCCACTATGATCCACCGTCTGAGAGATCCAGATGTGACCATTTATTGGGATTCCACTTTGATCCAAGTGGACTGAGAATTAGCGCAAATCGAAATTTCATACATTGATATATACTCGTAGATGTAAAAAATATAAATTCACAACGTACTCTAGATTAAGTGAATAGTCGTAAGTCGGCGGGAAGTAAATTATGCTACACTAACAGTCTAATCTTTTGTAGGTCAGAGTATTTGATATAAATTTCATTTTGATATCCCTACGCGTTCCCGAGGAAAGAGGTCTTGACAGTTCGACGGACTGACGGACAGATAGACAGAGTGACAACTAAGCAATCTTCTTCATAGATCAAGAAGGTTTTGAGTAATCGTGATTAGTCAGTGAAGAATGCATGGTGATTTTATCCCCGTAGTTCCCGTTCCCGTGGGATTACCGGGACAAAAGAAGTCATATACCACTAAAAATAAGCATTTCATTGATGAAACATTTTTTGGAATCGAATCAGTGGTGTCGGAAACGGGGTTTGACACCTGTAATTCCCGTTACCATGGGAATTTCGGAAAATCTTTGCTTTAACTTTGTCTAGGCTATAAAAGAAACCTACTGTCTAAAGGTCGATGTCCACTTTTGTATGGAGACGTGCCCCACTTACGAATTAATAGGTGCATTTTAAACGTTTTTCGCCCTAGAATAGACAACAAGTATTGTTTTTTTAATTAATTCTGCAGTTTCGTAGATATTCATAAAAACAAAGCTCCTAATCTAAGCGACCTATATACTTGCAAGACATCAGACTAGTTATGCCGAACCATCGATCGAACTATCGTTTTATCAATAAAAATCAGTTATAATATTAATAAGCCAGTAGATAGATATCCAGTATAATCAATAATAAGGAATCATGTGAAACAGAAATCGTACAGTGCGCAACGTGACAAGCAACGAACGGAACCGAGATTTATTACCTAAGCACAGATTTGCTGATTTGCAGCAAATTTAACATCATCGCGATTCATTAGCTTTTGACTATCGTAATCGAGTAGCTTCGTGAAAAATAGTGTGGTTAAAATGTTTACATGGACATTGCATAAAAGAAACGTAAAACATAATTATTTTTTAACATGCTGCTTACCTAAGTGGAAAACAGGGTTTTATATTTGCGATCTATCAACTTTTTGTCATAGCAGAAAAAATGTTTTTTGAATGAAATGATTAAGAAAATGTAATACTTTTTTTATAATTAATTAGAAATAGATATTAAAAAACGTGATTAAAGGAGTAATCCAGAACATTGAAAAAGGTGTTATTGTAGCAATACCGCGAAAATAAATGCTTAGATATGCAGTCGCTATTTCGTAACAGGAAATGCATTCAAATCTTAAATTTTTTTGCCGAAATAAAACCGTAGCTTCTATCTATTTTACGAGTATATTATACTTAAAAATCGTGTTTTAATGAAATATATTTAATAAGAAATACCGCTTTATTGGTACTCGACCTTGATAGTGGGGCAAAATCGGTTATCCACCTTTCATCATTCTAGGTCTAGCCGTTTTGGCTCTGCGATGATGAGTCACTCGGTACATTAGGTTCTCTTTTAATATAATACTAGCTGTGCCCGCGAACTACGTTACCCTTTAATAAAGCTCAGAACTGTAATTTATTTATTTTTTGGATGGGATTTTATCAGCTGCTTGCTAGAATTTTGAAAAATCCATCCTGTGCGCCTACATAAGCCAACGAACACCCTGTACCGAATTTCATGCTTCTAATAAGCTCTAGTAGTTTGGGCTCTCTGTTGATACCTCAATCAGTCACTCACCAAAGGCTTTTATCTATACTAATATGATAAAGAGGAAAGATTTGAATTTTTGTATGTTTGTATTGAATAGGCTCCGAAACTACTGGACCGATTTGGAAAATTCTTTCACCATTAGAATGCTACATTATCCCTGAGTAATATAGGCTTCAAAATTATTTTTCCTACGGGAAAATATAAAATTCCCAAGGGAATGCAAAAATAACGCGGGTGAAGTCGTGAGCGGATAGCTAGTATAGAGTACATAGATATACGATTAACAGATGCATAGAGGTATGTGTTTATTTGTTAGGAATCTCTCCAAATTTTCAAACTTAAAGGAAATCTAAATTACACTTTTGAATAGTTAATCTTCCATTTCGTTGCCATCACAAAAATATACACATTTTACTTAATAAGCAAGTAATTAATATGATCTACTATATCATGTTTCCGTGGGTTTATTGCGTGTAAATAATAATAATAATTATAATATTAACAAATTACTTTAACAAAATATTTGCTGAGAGAAACTCCACAAATTATTGCTGTCATTTCACACCTCGGATTACTTTCCTAGCGTGAAGATGATAGATAGGAAAGAAGAAATAATAATGATCACTAAATTGCTCCGCTTGTGGTGGTTTCTTATCGGTGAATGCCTTAAGCATTCATTTTTTGTTTTGTTATTAGCTGGCTTCTGCCTGTGACTTCGTCTCTGTTTCGTTCACAATTTGGTCATTATGAGAATAAGAAGTATATATGATATAGTATGGTGTGGTAATGTATACCTCTATCGTAATAAGTCATATATACCCGTATAATTGTAATAATGATAACATTACGGTAGTTTTTGATTTCACAGCTAATGGACAGCTATTTTTTCATATGAATTGCAAAATCACAATAATATAGTTACATTTAAAATTTATGTTATAGATCAAACAGATAAATATAATGATAATAATTAAATATATCGACCGAGTAAATGTGAGACATGATGAATTACAAGATGGTTAGTTTAAATATGCAACGTGAAAGTTATAAATGTCACACATTTTAAATCTCTAATGTAAATATTTTACGTAAATAAACTGGTCTAAATTGGTGCAAATACTAAGAACAAACACTATATCCAACAAATATATATGAAAAATTTCACTTCGGGCAGGATTCAAACTTGGGTCTACCAACATACTTAGTTACCACCATGACTACGAGGACACCGACGATGTGATGTGATGTGAGATTTCTGTAAAAAATTCTAACTTAAATGTTGATAACATAGCTGCTTAGAGTGAAGAAGGTCTGCTGTGGCATGAAAAAGAAAAAAAAAAGATCCAGTATTTGAAATTTCACTCGGGTTAGATAACTCCTTGGTAAAGTAGTCATAGTATCAGAACGGTATGTTGAAAACGTAATTTTAAATCCAGCCTGAGGTGAAATTTTCTCCACGTTAAGTAAGAGGGTGGCAACTACTGAACGCCAAAACATTGCTATTAAATGTAATAGTAAAAGTATCTAAAAAGACCGCATTCCTAACTTTAGACGAGTTTAACCCTGCAGTGGTCGCGCCTTCAAAAATGACATGAATGGTCGCGCGGATTACATTATGTAGGCCAATTTGTTAATTCTTTATGAATGGAAATTCAATCATACCAAAAAATTATTTATTCAAATATGACAAGTTCACTTATCTAAAATCAGATTACAATAAAGTAAACAAACATAAATCGTTAATAGTCTTGTATCAATCAGTTATAACAAAAAAATCTAAAAATTCTTAACAAAAAATCAACTTTGCACAAATCGAGATCATAAAGGCACTTTATGTTTAGATAATAAAAACCAATTCAATCACTATCTGACTACATTATCATCCGATGATCCTGAAGAAGCAAGTTCGTATCCCATTCGATTTGACACTAGGTTTCGTTCCTCAATGTTATCCTGCTCATATTGAAGTGCCTCACTCTCATTGCTGCTTACCTTGCACATTGCTTGCACATCACCTGCTCGGAATAGGACTGGTGGTCTTGCTCTTCGAAGCAGTCTGCTGGCTCATCACTAAACGAGTTTTCATGGTCTATTCATGGTCATCGACTTCTAGAGGTCACATTCATGAAGTTAGCTTTCAATTTGGGCATGCTCTCAAATCCATTTTTCTTTCTTAAAAAGCAATAAACGTATTACTATTTCCTGTAATTTATGACAATATTATCTAAATACGCAATAAAACAATGAATATTGTAAATCCAAAATACGGCAAATACCATAAAATATAAAATTTCGTTCGAAAAAAATACTTACGAAATTGGTCGCGTGGATTACATAATATGTAGGCCATCAACTTTGAAACGCTCTTCTAAAGCTCAATCCATACATATCCGGGCCGTGCACGGGACGTGGCCGGGACGTGTTCCGTCAGTGGCTTGAAAAAAAATCATTGCATACTTTTAATATGAACTCGTTCACACACATCCGTGTCCGGGCCGGCGACGGAGCTTCCGTGCCCGGGCCGACACCGTGACTGGCGCCCGTCCACCGATATTACTTTCCGTGCCGTGCCCGGGACGTGACCGGGACGTGTTCCGTCAGGGGCTTGAAAAAATATCATTGCGTACAATCTGTATGAACTCGTTCACACACACCCGTGTCCGGGCCGGCGACGGAGCTTCAGTGCCCGAGCCGACGCCGTGACGTGCGCCCGTCCACCGTATAACCTGTGCGCGTCGTTTTCTTTTCGAATGATGAAAAATGAATGACGAGTTATTGATAGAAGCGGTATGCAGTTATAGCGTGTTGTACGACTTATCTAACCCCAAGTATATGGATTCTAAATATAAAAATAATATTTGGAATCGAATTCGACAAAAATTAAACTGCGACGGTAATTATTTTTTTGTTATTAAATATTAATTATTAATACGATGTCTTTGCTTGAGGGATACAGATTGAAGTTAGTGGACAGGCCACGGTCCGGCCACGGCCTGGACACGGCCCGGACACGACCCTGAAATGTGTGAACAGAAATGCCCTGACGGGGCACGGATTACCGGTCGTGCCACGGATACGGCCCGGTCACGTCCCGGGCACGGCCCGGATTTGTGTGGATAGACTTTAAGTCCTAACACAACCACACGTCGCCAATGCGCTAGCGCAACGGAGAGGGGGCGGGAGTTACTGCACTTAAAGTACATGGCGCCCCGGTTAACACACTCAAATAGTTTCAGAGAAATATTATTTATAACCATCGTGGATTACATGTTAGGTAATCCGCGCGACCACTGCAGGGTTAAAGCTACCGACTAAAAAGCGGGAATATTCAACCGACTCAAGTACACTTTACGGTTATCACGGCATTAGAAATAAACTTCGAATCAACATGCAAGCAACCACAATATCCCAATGCAGTCTGAGCTGGTATAACTTCTAACGCGACCTACAGATAGCATAACAATAATCTGTGTCTATAATAATTAATTGAAGACAATATCCAGATTGGCCGCACTAGACACGCAAGTACCGTATCTTTACAAATATGGCGCAGACGCAGGCACACCACTGTCACGATCTCACTAATGGTTCCAACCTCTTACAAGTTAGCATTCCCAAACCCAATTGCATTCCTGAACTGCACCAGTGAATGTAGAATTATGCGGAACAGTGGTCTGCACTATACGGTGGGTGATAGGAATAATTTATTAATTTCATCTCAGGATAATATTTGCGTTAGAAATCCTGTTAGGTTCAGTCTTTTATGAAATATAATGTGGATCTTTTAAAAATTATTATAATAGCAAAATGAATAAAATAAATAAAGAAAAAAAAATCGTCTTGGGCGGGATTTGAACCCGCTCTTCCAACATACCTAGGCCACCGTTCTTACTCGACCCGACGAAATTCTTAGCCTTAAAATTTATAAGTTTGCTTTGTTCTTAACCAGTTTTCAAGAAATTTGTAAAGATTTCTAAATTGGATATTGATACGAAGTTATTAACAGTGAATAAAGACTACGTGTGTACGCTTTGACTTACACTAAAGTGGCTTTACAGAGAATAAAGGAGATCAAAAAGGCTAAGAATTTCGTCGAGGCGAGTAAGAGCTCGGTGGCCTTGTTGGTCAAGGTGTCAACACGGTATGTTGGTGCCGCGGGTTCAAATCCCGTCCGAGATGAAATTTTTTCTTTATTGTTTTTATTCATTTTTCAATTTATTTAGCATTTTTATCAATACTAATATTATAAAGAGGAAAGATTTGATTGTTTGTTTGTTTGTAGGCTTATAATAGGCTTCGAAACTATTGAACCGATGTTGATGAAAGTTGGTGTAAGGATAGTTCGAGACCAGGGGAATGACATAGGGTAATTTTTCTACGGGAAAAAAAATCCCGCGGGAAAACAAAAATAACGCGGGCGAAGTCGCGAGCGGAAAGCTAGTTTTTAAATAAAATGCAAATTTCTATTTAAGAAAAGTATTATAATAATTAAACAATGTAGTTTCAAAAAGTGGTTATCTTACTTTGAAGAACTGCCCTCCAACAATGATCGCTGGAAACAATATTAAAACCGCCCTGAGAGTCAAGTCGGATGGCCATATATGCAGCAAGAGCAGTGTCTCTGTTTCAATATTGTTTTAAACTTGCTCTATGCGATTATGGTAAAGCCCCTCGGCATAATTTTAAATTTGCACCTTTATAATTGTCGGAACACAATAATGTTATTAATAACACATTGTTATTATGGCGACAAACTAAGTTAATACGATGAAAGCTAACCAGGCGGACTCATAAGGTCTACCACCAACCAAACCAAACAGAAAAGCTTCCGCTCTCATGGGGAATCGAACTTTGGACCTCTAGACCAATACCGGGTGGTTTGAACCACTAGACTACGGCGGTGGTTAAAGAAATCTCTACTAGTCTACGTCTTAATTTTTTCGCCTAAACGTTTTCATACCTAAGTCTAGATAGAATCTTGTATAAAAACAAGACTACTAATAATTAGGATAATTATATTATTGTATTTTTTGCGAAAAAAGAAATATAAAGATGCGAAATGGAATGTGTAGAGAGAAATGGAAATAAAAAACAAATAAAATAGAATTACGCAAGACTTTATCCCTAGGGTGAGAAATAAGGGTTAAACGTTAATCCATATACAGGCGTAATGGCGTTCGCCCGAAAGCTTCCAAAATGTATTTACGAATGTTAAGCTTAATTATTGTCAATGCTCGGTAGTGTCAACGTATTATCTGTAATTTATCCAAAAGTGATAAAGTAAGGGCATGCACAAGTTACTGGCAATTCTATTTCAAACAATAGCCATTTATTGACAAAGGGGATAAAGCAGTGTCTTATATTTCAGGTGTAGACTTCACCGGAATTTAAATTCGCCCAAGACGATGACTGCTTCATCTCCGAAAAAAATGTTCTACTTCTCGCACCACCTGCGAGAAAATAGTAACAAATATGTTAGAAATACAGCATTTATTCAAAATCGTGTTATCATAATCATTATTACATCATAAATTGTTATTTTACTTAAAAGCCAGGAAACTTCTGTATTGTAAAAAAATATTCAGAAGACATACTATTATGATCATAAAAAAAATAAAGACATGGTTAAAAAATGCGTAACTTATACTTCTGTCATGTTAACTGTTTTCTACTTCTATCACATACGAGTACGTTCACGTCACCTACGGTAGCAAATTTTATAGATATTTACATGTCAATAATAATATTCATGATCGTATTGTTTGTTTGATGGACACTACAACTGCAACTTGTACTAATCTTTTAGCGAAATGGAATGAACATAATATTTATTATTACAATGACGTGTCAATTGCTATGTTATTGATTGCTTTAAGACTATGACTGCTATTGGAATAATTGGTACGAGTAAGTCGCAAATCAGTCAAAACAGCAAAATGGCGTGTGAACTAGGTATAATTGTAAAAATAAAATAGTTTAATCATTTTAAATCAAATCTAGACATCATACAATTTTTTCTGTGCAAACAAAGACTATGCAAATCAACACATTTAATCCAAACAAAATAATTTTGAGACTACGTACACATATTCAAGAAATTAATATACATACCTACATCTTATGCTCGCCGCTTCCGCAACAATAAATCTAAAGCAAAAGTTACACTTGACTATCGTGAGCTGCAAAACAATAAAAAGGAAGATTAACATGAACGATTTCGCTAAGCATCTGAAGCGTAGCATATTAAGTCGAGATCTGATCTCTCTGTGAACTCAACCTTACTTTGCTGGGCTAGATTATACTAATTCGTAAGACTATGTAGGGCGGAACAGGTTGCTGTGGCTGCCGCCTGAAATACTTGACCTTGCGATGGGAATAAACGCCTTATTGCAATAGAATAAGGTGCTTTAAGATCCGTGGTTAATGATGTGTTGAAAGGCGGGAGCGAACGTGACCAAGTGATCGCGGTTGTCGTCAAATTAGTAATCTTAGTCATTATGTATCTGCGGATGACGATACATTTAACCACACGTAACTTTATTACGTAGAATACTAAATGTGGCGCTTAGAAATCAGCCATTTAACATAAAACAAAACGCTTTAGAGCGTGTTGTGGACATTACGCCAAAACATCTTTTTGATTTAAGTCACGAAAACCGTATGAATATGTGTATGAATTGTTCTTATTCTGTTTAGGGTTCCGTATCTCAAAAGGAATAAATTCATTTAAAAAAAATAATTAAAAACTAAAAAGAGGAGGTATTGAATTTTTTTTCATAATGTACTTATGCGAATCAAACGAGCCCAAACTCGATGGAGTTGTGTCGTTTTATTGCAGAGTTCCTATGGCCACCTTCCAGCTCCAGCATCAGACCCTGGTTACAATATAATATAGGATCAAAGTATTCGTCAATACGAATGAACGAGCCCAGACTCGATGGGGTTGTGTCGTTTTATTGCGGAGTTCCTATGGCCACCTTCCAGTTCCAACATCAGATCAGCTCCATATCCTCATAATATGGCATTGTAGTGCGATATACATATGCATGCAAAATTTCAGATCAATCGGAAACCGTGAAGTGGGTCAAATTTAACTTGGAAGGTTTCATTACAGACACTGGGAGAGGTGAAAGTAAAAAAAAGCTTGTAATATAATATAACGGAACCCTTATAGGATCATTTCGTTTTTCGTATGTCTGCCAATGCCTTTTTTCTCAGAAACGCATAGAGATATCGAGCTTTTTTTAGAATACTTATTTGGCTCTACGATCACTTTCATCAAAAAAGCATAATAGGCTAGATGACAAAAAATTTTTTTTTGCTTTAATAGAAGATCATTCATACAATAAACACAAAGAAAAAATCGGTTTTCGAATAACTATAAAAACAACCTAGATATAAGGTATTAAACATTTTTCTCCATCTCTTTCTAGCAAAACGGCAATTTACAAGGAGTTTATATGGCCGTACTCAACGATGACGTCACGGTTGATGTCGGATCTCTCTGTCTAATCGCCTTCAAATTAACAACTTAAAATGCTTGTATCTAATGTATTTCTAAGCCGATTTTAATTCTAATTTCACAGGACTGCATCTTTTTCCACGGTATTTTAATATTTAATGACGAGACGTAAAAATTTGAATCCAGTCATCATCCCAATTGTCAACGCGATCAAATGCTATGTCCATTTATGTCGCATAATTTGCGATTTCACAAGGGAATGAAAACCAATAGGGTCACCGGAAAGAATCCCGTTGGCCTAGATTAATGTAATTTGTCAATAAGCAAGGCATTATAGCACATGTTAAGGAATAGTACATTACGATATAGGTGCGGTATGTTGATTATAACTCTATAACGAGGTGGATTTTCAGCGTAGTAGAGCCGAGTGTGAATAACCAATATATGCACGTATATCGCACGACGTATACCTAATAAACTGAGCTTTTTGATTAAATATCACAAATAATTATTAATTTATAGACAAACTAAATAATGTTATGAAAATAATAATTTCAAGATCAATGTAGTTCGTTGATGTCTTTTATATTCCCTCTAGCTTTTAAAAAATATAGTGCATTACTGCCGATGCCGGCAAGTGCAGCATTGCCGAACTCTGTGATGCGTGCCTCAGCTGTAACACACGCTTGTTTTATTAGCTGCTTTTTGTATCAACCAACTTTACGAGCAAGTGTGTTGAAAAAAATAAAACAACAACCGTAAATATGTACATGCTTAGGAAGTTATATACTTAGATAGATTTCTACGGAACCCTCGGTGCGAGAGTCCAACTCGCACTTGACCGGTTTTATTATAATATGTATATGTTTGAAAGAAGTGTGACTAAGCCACGTAAATACTTTCAGCTTTTAATCCGTATTGTCACTCAGGATACTTATTTATCCCGGTATTGTGAGCTTCAAGTCAAGACTTACTGTTAAGTAATGTGAAGTAATATAACTGAGATATAGCCCCAGTCACTATGTTACATAAGATCACGCTGTACTGCAAGTGAGGTGTTAGTCTCATAAGTGCCATTAGGGGACAATGGCGGAGACTATTTTGTTTCCAATAGGTCACTAAGCTCATTGGGGGAAACGTCGTCAGTATCATAGCGCCACCAGTAAGATCACACCGCACGATGACGTTACATTAAGGACCCTGTAAACGATCAAACATGTTTGTCAAATTTACGTGTTTGACAAACTTGTTTGTTCGTGTAGGGCTGTGTTTGACGCGTTTGACAAACGAACTACGTGTTTGATGTGTTTGAAAAGTATCTGGATTGACGTTGTGTTTGATGAAAACGTTTGATCGTTTACAGGGCTCTTTAGAATGACGGTAAGGGTCTAGGGTAATCGCACAACTTTTTGATATTAACATTATTTATTACATGGCAGCAATTCGTAGATCAGCGTGGTAATTAAACGGTTTTATTTATATCCCATAAGAATACAAGAATTACAAGAAATTGAGATCTTAATTGTTGCCTTAAATCACAAAATTGTCGTTAATTAATTTCTATCTATCTATATTGACAGGGTATATAATGCAATTTGCAAAAATAAATTCACAAGGACTTAATCTTCTCGGCTATATATTGTTTATATATAAGTTACATAAATAAATGCCGGTAAAATAAATGCCGGTATTTTAAATGGTAATGGCTGCAGCTCTTAATTTTTTTCGTCAGGAACTACTATCAAACAGATACATTTCAATAGAAGCGATCGCAACATTCAGCTTATTGTATTCCCAGTAGAAATCGCCTCACCATTGTCATATCACATTCAACATACAATGAGACGCCCAATATATAATTCACACGACTAATTGAATGAAAGCTAGCGAGTAATTGACGAAAAACGTTTCGTCTGATATCAGTCTGTGATTCTCTAATGCAATAATGGCTGACCAAAATTGGTTTTCCAGTTCAACCGATCACGCAAACATTAGTGCTCTAGCGAATTTTTCAGACGCTTATGCCGTTGTGTTAGAGTTCGTAATTCATTTAAAAATTTGCCGCTAAAAGGTCCACTGAGAGTACTTTCGCTGCGTAAATTATGGTTTTATAATGATCGACAAGTGATGTTTTAGTTACGACATTTGACCGATGACTCTTAAACTTAACTTTGTCTTATCTGTAATTTTGTGGGAGTCTATTATTGCAGCAATTTGCGATGTAAGCGTGACGTGATTTACACTTTATTTCCTCCGAGGTCGTGTCAGGGTGGGATAAGTGTTAGATCAGAGTGTCAGATGCAACGTTTGCTGTGTCGATGCTAGTACAACGCTAGACGGTTTGGATATGGTAGTTTAAGACAATAGTACGTGTCTGTTGTTTTTTGAGCCTTAAATTGTTTTCCTATGCTATTAATGAACTCGTACAATGATTTCCGTTAGTTTTGCATTGATTAACTTTAGACAGCAGATAGTAGCGCTTAACAAGAATAATACTTTTGTTTTGTTTTCTTTCAGGTAAGTAACAGACATAATGATTTGAAAAAATATTGGTAGGAGTTTATTTGTTATCATTATTCACGAGATAAATCTATCTGAAGAGGAAACGTAGTTAATCTTTAGACTATCCGATAAGATTTCAGTGGTTTAGTGGTTCATAGCGTTCGGTCAGTATACAGATGACATAGAGTTTCGATTAAAGTGCCAATAAATAATAAAAAATGCAGTCGCCTTACTATATAAAAGAAATTTTTATCACAAATGTATTAACATACCCACAGCAATGTTCTCAATGAGACAGCTTTTAAATGTGTCATAAGTATAATGGACATTGCCGTATCTGCTGAAGCGTGAAGGTATTGGTTACTCGGTCGGACATAAGCGAAGTGGTTCCGCTTGTATGCATTAACGTATTCATGTCATGCACAGTATTGTACACGTTGACATAACTTGGAACTCGCATCGGTGAAATTCGGAAACATACTGCAACCAATTAATCTGTTGCCATTATAATCGATGAATACTCGGGAGTATCTTGACTAGATTGCCGTACATTGCTGTGTGTTGATGTAATTCTACCTAGTATTTCACTCGAGGTGGCTTAGTGGACAAAGCACGTTGAAGATACAAGTTCAAATTCCGAGGTAAAAATTTTTAGGAGATAATCAAGACAATGATAATAGTCATGTGACAAATAATAATGTAACGTTATATTATTATACAGTCTATAAAATACTGATGTTATTCCCCATTGAAATGTATGAAAATATTGTTTAGGTGAAGCTGTCTAGACGTAGACAAAATAAAGGCTGTGAATAATGCATTTAACGGGTGTACTCAGAGTTAGCTGTTCCGGCTAGATTGAGCGCTTAGCTGTCTACGCTTTAAATGCATTGTGGATTTCCCTTTGCCTAGAATTGTTGAGCTTTTCTCGTACCCATTTGATAAGCCAGAGACGTGTTTGTGTCTTGGCGTGTCAAGCTAATTGTATACTAAAGGCCTTACTAATAAACATTGTATACACCTGATTTAGTTAAACAGTGTTTTGTCACGTTCACTGGAATGACATTTCAAATTCGAACAAAAGAGACAAAACACTACTTAACTATACAAGGCTTATACAATGGTTATTAGTAAGGCCTTTAGTATATTGAGAGGCACGACGAAAGCGATGATTTCATAACGAAAAATATAGAACTGCAATTATTTGATTAAAAAAAATTAAGATTCTATTTTGTAGAAATAGTTAAAAGTATTAAATGTTCTACCTAAATATACGTATACTAGCTTACCGTATGCAACTTTGTTTGCATTATAACTTTTTTTTTCCGTAGGAAAACTTTTCCCGGTAGATTTTCCCGTAGGAAAATTAACCTATGTCCTTTCCCTGATCTCGAACTATCCCTATACCAATTTTCATCAAAATCGGTTTAGTACTTTTCGAAGCCTATTCAATACAAACAAACAAACAATCAAATCAATATTAGTATAGAAAAGCAAAATATATAGAATTCAAACCATCTTGCCACTTCGATGTATTTTGTAAAGCATTTTAAAATGTGAAATTGAAAATAAATTCTTACACAAGTATTTTGTTGTGTTCGGAATTGATAATTGCACTTACAAATACGACTTCTCTGATATTGAATTATTGGAAGTTACTATACTAAGTGCTAGGTAATTAATTGACATCTAAATAAGAATTTCTACTTTGCGAGAATCTAAGCTTATTTCATTTTTACCTCGCTTTGCGATCACTATGACAAAAAGTGCAATACTAAACAGTTACTTAATACGAGCTTTCTCGTAAAGTACGTATTATATTTTCATTATTTCTCGACAGAAAACTATCAAGACTGGTTTCTGCGCGAACCTAAGCGGATTCTAAAAAAAGTTACGCATGCAAATAAAATAAACGCGATATTATCTGAGCTAACTTAATTAGCAGCAAACGGTAGTGTCTGAGTAATTGCAATTTAATGGTGCTCCCTCGCGTGTTAATTGTGTTTCTACATAAGATGATAACCACAGCCCATATCATTGCTGATGTTATTTGCCTAGATATACTGATAGCCTGAAAGACTGACTGACATAAATAGATAAGAAAATAATTAAAATGTTAAGTTTTGCATGAAATATATTAATTTAGAATTGCTTACACCGCTAACAGTGCTAAAAAGTACATTAAGTATTGCTTCGAAACTTGGTTCTAAAATAGAAGTAGGTAGTAGGAAATTAGAGTAACTTTAAAAAACATAGTTTAATATAATTATACATATAACAAACAGTAATATAATTAGAATAAACGCAGTAAAGTATAAAATATAAAAGACTTAAAAAATATTTTTATCGGAAATTAATGTAACTACTTAAGTACAAAATAAATGCAAATTGGCAAATTTTTATTGTGCCTTTCAAATTTTTTTTTATTTCAAATTCATATTTTATCTTTACATGGGGCATTTGAATGTCTGTTAGGGCACTTGAATAACTTAATTTGTGTAATCAAAATATTTAAAAATAAATATGAATGAAATACACATTATAACAGGAGATTTCCCAAAAAACATATCACCTATTTGCATTGTGTGCCTTCACAAAACAAAAACCATTAAAATTATATTTTTTTAATCATTCTAAACTACATACATGAAAAGAACTTTCGAAGCCTGGGTTTGAAGCGCATAAATTATCAGTAATTTTATTGATTTATTTCTTTACATTTAGTCAACTTCCATCTTGTCTATAGATTATTATTTATAAAAGTTAAAGGGAAATGAACTTACGCAGCCATATGCTTAACAGCGTTTTATTTTATTAAACAAAAATATGGGCGTTAAGTAGACATTTTAATAAAAAAATTAAGTGCTAAGTGTACAATAAATGGTATATTTTTTATTGAAAGCGCGTCAGTAATGTCGCGATTTTATACATTTAGTATAGTTAGAAGCACATTATCGAAGTTTATATCAACGCGACAAACTCGTAGATATTGTGGTAACTGACACGTCATAGTACAACACCATATTGTGTTTCTGGCTTCGAAAATAAATTCATCCTACGATATGTTGTGTTTGCGTGTATTATTAGTGTTCTGTTTTTATACAAATTCAAGACTCTTGATCTTATAATGCGTTGCATACGGTACGTGGTGTAAGTGGGCTCTGTTAAGGGCGATTTGCATGTAAATATCGTACCCCTACCATGCAACTTCGGCAGCCGACTCGGGGATGTAGTTTTGGAATGCACTTTGCAAGGTGCAATAATTTGATCAGAGTTGCATGGAAGGGAAGGAAGGTGGATCATCTCCGTCAGTGTGATTTTTACATGTATAAATAGTAATCTTGTCTTTGCCCCGAGTTAGTAAAAGTATTGATTATCTACATACTCTGACGTGCGGTCAAAATCGCCACTTACACTTAAATGCACTCTTATAGTGCATACCGACATCAACTGCTCTTCTTTAGAGCGAACGCACACGACCGACTATCGGTGACCGATTTTTTGACTACGAGTTCTACGTTGCAACGCACATGAAGTACAAAAAGTCGGCCACCGACAGTGATAAACGTATGCGTTGAGTCGGTCGGAAAAATCGGACCGATTATCGGTCCTACAAAAAATCGGTCGTGTGCGCTCGCCGTTATTCTGAGACTGAGTGTGGCAAAATACTTCCAGTTAGATGATTCTGATCTATTTAGCGTAGCCCTGCAATTGCATAGAATAAGTATCTTTAAACAGTTGGCAGCTTGAGCATAGCACCCTCTGCCTTCCCGAAATAAGAAAATAAAATAAAAGTCTGTATTTGCGCTAAATCTGTAGTTTACTTCCGTGTGTATTTCTGTTCCATTGTATAATTTTTTCTAGCAATTTCTGAGTAGGTAGAGATTTTCAGTTCTCTTAGTTCAGTTCTCAGTCTTTAGTTCTTAAAACATGCGAGGTTATAAAGTATTTAACCTACAAATATTGTAGAAATTGCAAAATATAAAAAATACCAGGGTACTATATCAAAAACCAATTGCTGATTATAATAAAGGATAATTTAGCTATTACATACAATTGAAATTAATAAGGCACAAAAATATTTACAGTGATATGTTTAGCCCTTGGAAAATGGGCAATCTCCAAAACTTTACAGGCATTTAAATTAAGATACTTGTAATTTACAATATGTTAACTGTAAAAAAGGCAAGATACTAGCTGTGCCCGCGAACAACGATTCGTCATAATACTCAATTGTCCAAAAAATATATCACGTAGGGGCATAAAAAATAGTTTATTCTCAGACCTACCGAATATACGCAAAAATTTCATAAAAATCGGTCAAGCCGTTTCGGAGGAGTCCGGTTACAAACACTGTGACACGAGAATGTTATACATATATTAGATTAACTACATGACACATAAATATAATAGGCAAATGATGGCGAAAACTTTAATAATGAAGCAATTGAACGTAGATTTTATAGATAAGACTTTAAAAAACTACAGAAAAAAATATTAACTCGTAATTTAGATAAATATATTTTGATACATTGATTACACCCAGTGCTTAGGCAACTGCTAATTTGTCATTTGTAATTGAAACACCCTAATACCTAATATTAATATATAATACAAATGAGAAACACTAAACCGGTAGTCGCATACGTAATCACACATTTTCAACATTGTAGCTTACCTATTTATAAGTCATGTACAGGAAAAACAAAAGACTACGGTCAGTGATTACCGACAAGCTGCTTCCAGTTTGCATGGCAGCATTACACAGTGTTTCATAACACTTGCGTTACGCGATAGTGAACCTTGTGCTGTTCCAGATAAAAGGAACAAAATGTCGGTGCTTGGGCCAGCATGAAGATGCATATACAACTTATTCCCATTAATCACAGCGGCATTGATCTTGACTATCCAGTGAAGCGGAGTGGAGACAGTAATTATGAACACGTTACGACACTGTGCTTTGAATTTTTAGTTTTTTTTTTCATCCTACTCAAACTGCTCGTAGCTATCAATTAAACATTTAACGGACGTCAAATAAACAAATGAAAACAAAAACTTTTTACGACAACAAAGCAAAGTTGTACAGATGGCAGTAGATGGTAGAAATCAAACACAGTACTGTAAGGGTAAAAAATTTGCTCGCTTTTCTTTTGACGAGGGATGTACTACGATGCCAATGGGCTACGTTGACTAGGCCACTCATTTGGGAGTCCTATTCAGTCGGTATCCTCGATCCCGGCTAAACTTGAAACCTCTCCGCTCCCGATGGAGAAACGTTCAGGGTCAGGAAGTGCGATTCTGGTAGAACATCTGCGATCGCCTAGTTAATAAAATTAGCATCAACATACCTAAATACCACGCCTGACGTTACCGAAACTATTTTAAGATGTTTATTGCAATTTTATGAAATTTTGACCTCATTTATTGCTTTATCCGATAGGTATATATAAATCTCGTGTCGCACTGTTTGTTATCGAACTCCAGCGAAACGGCTATACCGGATTTTATGATTTTTTTATATTTGTTAGGTCTGAAAATAGGTTGTAGGCGATTTTTAATACCCCTAGGTGATAAGGGTGGTCAACTCGAGAAATTTTTAAGTGTTTAGCTTCATTGAAGCGAAGCGTAGTTCGCGGTCACAGCTAGACATATAATAATATCCTCCTAACCGATATTCGGATTCGGACATTATTTTATCAACAGAGGCTAGTCATCTGAGCGGAAGATAGTATAGTGCACAAGTGTCTGCCGCAAACACAAGTGCACTCTCTGTTCCTCATTTGCATAGTCCGATGGCTAGCCGACACGACCAGCAGGCCTCTTAACTTCGGTTGGTAATTAGAACTGTCATTTTTGAAGGAAACTTTATATTTTCCTTACCGAAGTTAGAGAATAGGCCTGCTGGGCGAGATCGGGAGCAGGACCCAATGTTTTACGTGCTTTCCGAAGTACGGAGGAGCTCGCGATGTTTCTTATTGTTGGTCACCCAACATCGGCCTGACCATAGCGCACGCCGCCGTAAGGCCCTCCGTCTGGGGATTGCCCTGGTGTTCTCGGGCAATCCCCCCTTGGCGATAGCCCGACCAGTAGGTCGGGCTTGCCCGGGCGCGTGGGTAGTGGAGTCCCAGTGTGGACCTTACCTAGCGCGCCCATAAGGGCAGGGAGAACACCGGGGGGTTTTAGTGGGTAGAACTGGCACTTTACCGGGCCGTTACACACGCTCGCCGTATAGCCAACGGCGGGTACGGCGCGGTTACGCATTTCCCCCCGAGAAAAAAAAAAGGCCTGACCATAGCAAATGTTGCTTAACTTTAGCAATTGTTAACCAAGCGCATATGTTTATACGCCAAAGAGCTTCTCACATACATATATCAAGATCGTGGAATGATTACCGTTGGGTGTGTATCATTTAGAAACACTTTCTTGTGTTTTTATTATCTTACTCGATAATTACAATAAACCTACACGATGTTGAGCTCTAAGTTAACCTTCCATGAATGAGAAAAGAAATTCAACAGTGAATTAAAAAAAACTACCAAACTCTCGTCACACACCATTATTTTAATAGCAATTAAGTTCACTGAATCCGTTTGGCGCGCATTAAGCAAACACAAGTAAATACTAACAGTACTACCTAATACCAGTGTAAGTACCGGTTACCGGTTGTGCATTTTAATTCGGAAGTTAGTCATTTTTAGGATGAGGTACACGCAGCAGAATAAAATTTTTATCAAAACTCTTTTTTCTTCAATCAATACTTTACTCTAGATAGTAAGATCTTTAAGTTGAAAGTCTGATGAAAAGCTTAAAGTTTTGGATGTGTGTCGTGCTGCTTAAAATTATCGTTCGCTATGAGTTATGCCGTCTCGCTATTCGCTTCGCTTACTGCAGTATAATAACAACAAACCAGCCGGACAACTGAACGCTATTTTTATAAATAAGTTTTCGTTAAAATTAATTCATACTTAATAAAAATTCGCATTCGTCGTATACGTTGTCTTGTCGAGTGGCACGCCGCGCGCAGTTTCATAGCGTGCACGTCACGATTCTCTTAGATCGCGTGATCGCGTATTAGAACCCTAAAAAACGGACGATATAGTTAATTATGTTATTTTGCGTAATGAATTAAGAAGGAACGGTGAAAAGTGGTGGCAATTATCGAATTAAGCGAGTCTGTTTAACGATGAAATTGTATACTTCATTCATAAGATGTTTGGAGAGTTAAGATATTGATCTGGTGTCATTAGTGTGAGTTAATTGTGATAAGACGTAATTGATACTTGCTTGTAATCGAAAATTTTATATCTAACTTAGGCCATAAAAATCATCACTCGAGACTGGTTTGAACTTGGCTTATTAGTATAAACGGCACTTTGTTTACACTCCAAATTTTACCTTAAGTTTTCTGTTACCTAAGTCTTTTGTTACCACTCTTACCTACAATATTCTATTCTATTCAAGGTAGGCAGCCTAGAAGAATTAGATCAATAAACACACATTATGAAAATTTAATTCTTTCATTATTTAGCGATATTGTAGATAGATAAGAATATTATTATTATCATCTATCTATAATATCGTCCAATTGTTACATGTAACTGGTGCATAATATATTAGAAGCACGGATCAGGTATCGACGGTTGGGATTCCTACGCGTGTCGTAAGATACATTTGCACCACGCAGAGAATGCAAAGAGCCATAAATCAGACCAGTAGAGCAGATCGGTACAAGACGTGTGAACTATGTAATTGGACCTTATTAGAATTATCGAACTATATTTATATTATTTTATTTTCTTTTGGTTTCGCCTTAATAAGGTTTATTTTGATGTTGATTCATCTCTCTTATAACTTATATATATCCTTTATTGTACACAATTATAAGTAAAGAACAGTAAATAACAATAAACATGTGTACAAAGGCGAGCTTATCTCTTTAAGAGATCTCTTCCAGCCAACCCAAGCATACGTTAAGATAAAATGTAGTAAGCGGCAACTTTTAAGTGCCGTAGGTAGAATAATTCATTTTTAAAATATTAATGTCTACTTACCTATACATACAAACTAATAATAATATTTTGTCAGGAACAAGTATATAATGAGTTATCAATATTTTCTTCATAAATTATTAATATTTTTATTATAATATTTTATGCCACTTTGTAGCTAGATAAGTTCCTCTATCACCATAGATCAAATCACTCTGAGATCGAGCTACGTTTGATGATAAAATTAATTTCTGTCAGTCAGGCTGTTGTATAACGTCCATTCAATAATCAAATTGCGTTTTAAAATTTAACCATACGTATTTCGATATTATAGAATAATATCTGAGCTATACTAATTTGTAATATGTGTAATGTTATTATTGCCAAACAAGCAGTATCATAATAAATTGTATTAAGACGGTACTGCTGACCTAATGATCTTGATGTTTTCCAAATAACATTCGCGGACGCCTGACGATTATAGGCATTGCGCTGTCCCTGTCAGTCAGTACTCGGGTAATACGCGTTGCGTATGCCATTAATATTAATGCGACGTCTGAAAGAGAGTAGCCGTTCGTGTGAACTGAAAATTTAAATATCCGTAACGACGGAACGTGACGCGAATCGGAAGCGATAACTGTACGCACCGAAAGTAGGAGATCGCTGAGATAGGTTTGATCTATACTGATCTCGGGTGAACCAGATTGGATTTGCGAAGGATAAGTACCACGTAACGGTATTATTGATATCACGTTCTGAATGCCTTATAAGTATTTTCAGTACACAGTAATACGACTAATACCAATAGAATGAGTTAGGGGTGCCAAGTAACAACTCGTGGAAAAATTTGTTATTTGTAAAAATTTGTAAGTTTCTTTATTTTTAACCAATTTTCACGAAATCTGTAAATACTAAATTGGATGTTGAAACGTAGTTATTAATAATGAATAAAGTCTATTTTGGCTTAAAAATATACAAATACACTGACCTTCAAAAGAAAGTACTACACTTTTAAAATAAAAAATTTCCCTAAACTACAAAAGATAAAGGATTCAAACAAAAAACATTTTCAGCACATTTCGTCAGGTTTCTTTTTATTTTGAAAAATGCATACTTTAAAAGTTATTGCAGTTTTAAAAGTGTGATACTTACTTTTGCAGGCCAGTGTATATAATAGAGATGAAATTTCGTCTGGGCTGGTAAGTGGTCGGTGGCCAAATTGATCAAAGCCATTGAATGGCCAATGTTGCAGACGCGGGTTCAAATCCTTCCCGAGTCGGGATGTCTTCCATGTAATGGAAGATTCCCTCCATCTTTGTATTGTGGTTAAAAAGATGATTATCAAAAATGAATAGGTAATAGAATAAGCTTTATCTCATTGGCGCTGTGGCGTGTGGTAAGTGACTGCATTCCGCGAAAGTGTGTATATGTCGTTCATGTAAGATTCGCAAATATGTAGCCCTCACGAGGATTATAGTGTAGGTACATTGCCAATTTGTGACCTAAGATGTAAAGTCAAAGTACCGAGTCAAATCGGAGCACATTAATACAAGCAGTGCTACTCTGCGGCAAAATGGGATTGGGGCACCCCGCGCAGACCACTTACTTACACTTACATTGCCAGTTTGTGACCTAAGATGTAAAGTCAAAATACCAAGTCAAATCGGAGCATTTGCCGCAGAGTAGGCAAGCAGTGCTACTCTGCGGCAAAATGGGATTGGGGCACCCCGCACAGACCAGTTACGTACAAAATCCCTGTCTGCTAGAACACAATCAAAAACCCTCAACCAATAGCGCGAGCCATTGCAAACAGTTTTTCTTGAAATTATACTAATTTAAATAAGGAACTGAACATCATTCTTTCACAATGATTCTGTAACTTACTACTAAAGGAAGTTTGCAATAAAGATTATCGTTAAACAAATTATTGCAGAAATTTCTGACTTCTACGTAGAACGTATCGTGAAGGCGTTAACACGTGCGCATGTAAAATTTTATTCCATGGCGATATATTAATTGCAAAGGCGTTGAGTGTCGGTTTACCTTAATCGAATAGTGTAAAGAAGGCTTAATGTCATGTACCAATAAGGGCTCGCGATGGAAGAGAGCTAAGATTAACGTCACACTCATACTACACTGACGAGCAAGTAAGTAGTCACTTGCTAAGTGGAATAATTTCCACAACAAACTACAAGTAAACAGCATCAAACGAATCAAGTATTAATTGGAGTTAAGATTATGAATATTGATCATTTCGACGATTGACATTGGAAAAAGTTGCAATGCATTTTTAGGGTAGGTAGATTATAAATTAACAGCAATAACATCAATATATCATTCTTGAAATTTGCGAAAATAAAATAATTATATGTAAAAATTAAAATGCTTAATTAATTATCGAGCGATATCTTATATATCAGAAACTAGCTGTGTTTTTTCCTCCTTTTGCAACATTTGTTATTGATGCTCCTATTAGTCGTAGCGTGATATTATAGAGCCTACAGCCTTCCTCGATAAATGGACTATCCAACACAATAATAATAATTCAATTTGAATTAGTAGTTACTGAGATTAGCGCGTTCAACCAAACAAACAAACAAACTCTTCAGCTTTATAATATCAGTAAGTATAGATAACGTTTTCTTCCCAATGCTTTACGAGTCACGAAAGAACTTTTGTGTGTGAATACTTATTCTTACTCTTCATTGTATTTGTAGGAATATTTCTTCTGTGAGGAAGCGTTTGAAATTCTGCTGAGACCATAGGCGCATATTGCGATAACATAAACTTAGTTTCATGTGAAACGTAACAATAAGGATGCCTATTTTAAGCTCGAGGAAGCGATTGGACTAGCTCTGTCTCTGCCATGTTGGCAGGGACAAAGTGAGATAGCAACTCAATGAGAGTTTATTGCAAATGTAATAACGTTCTTTTAGGGCTCACTAATAAATTGATTCCATCTTATACAGGCTAATATGAAGGAATTAAAAATATTATAGAATAGAATAGAAAAATCAATGTGTTTTTTTCTTTTATATGTACCTAAATAAAAATAATATAAAAAAGGTTCAATGGGTATCCTATTTATCTTCATCATTTACTGTAGGGAAGCTTTTTATGACAAGATACCTTTTCTGTTGAATTGATCTTTTTTGATAAAGTCTACATATTATTATATTGAGATTTTTGTTAAGTGTCCTCCGCCCTAGATAAGCGAAAAAAGACATACAGGAATAAATCTATAAATCATTTACCTATTCATAATCATATTTATTCAACTGTGTTTAACGTCAAGAAGTAGCGTGCTGAATAAATTTTTTTTTGGAATTTAATATGAGACAAAATCGCTTTAAAATAAACATACCTACAGTATGCGCGATATTCATCTCGCTCTTACTACCACTATAATTGAATGTATTGTGACAGTTATCCGCGAAAGCGAATACGTTCTGAAATGGGCCCTGCTTTCCTTAATCGCGTGTATAAATAAACCTTATCTTGGACATCCATAGAAATGGTACAAAAATGTTTTACAGTGTACCCAATTAGTGAGAGGCCGGCGTTGTCTTTCTGATTTCTGTCTTTGATTATGCTTAAGAAATTGTATAGTTGCTAAATAAATCTTGCTCTAATAAGTAATTTACTGGAGTTTTGATAATACTTCAGATATTCCGAACACAAAAATAAACTGCTCTATACAGTATGTAACAAAAACCCTGTGAACCCTTTTAGGGGCTTATTCTGAATCGATAACATATAAAAGTTATGGCTCTATTGAAAATTCAGAATTGTAAAATTAATCATAAAATCCCCCATACAAATAGTTGGTTCTGTGAAAAAAAAAATATGAATAATGAGAAAATTAATATTACAATTTCGAATTTTCAATGACGGCATATCTATATTAATAATGTGAAGCAGACGAGTTTGTTTGTTTGTTTGGTTGAACGCGCTAATCTCTAAAACAACTGGTCCGAATTGAAAATTTATTTTTGTGTTGGATAGTCCATTTATCGAGGAAGGCTTTAGATTGTGTAATATCACGCTACCACCAATAGGAGAGGAGAATCAATGAAAAATGTTGCTATAACGGGAAAAATATAGAAGATACTTATAACAATGAACGCGTTGATGTCTTTTATAAGGCGAAACGTAGTTCGTGGTTATAGCTAGTCTTTTAATATCGATTCTGAACATGCTCCTAAAAGGGTTCACAGGGTGTTTGTTATACACTGTATGTAAAAAGAATTTAGTTGACTGGAAAATGTGATAAAAGGCTGCTGGACCAATTGTTGAACATCATTAGGATAAAAGTCAAAATCCAATTGATAAAATGAGCAGTTTTAATTGGATAGATATAGGGAACTTTGGTCAACAGGTATTTTTTTCTGATCTGATGTCCAATCAGATGTATCTGCAAATACTACCGGTATAAAGTATGTAAGTAAAGGAAACCTTACTATTTATTACGTGCTATTATTGGTGTCGATTCAGACACACAACTTAATTAAACTAAACTAATTTGACAGAATTAAAACTATTGCTATCTCTGTTTTTCGCTAAAGGCTTAAAAGTGATGGCTTCATTTTTAGAGCTGTCAAATTAGTTTAGTTTTAGTAAGTTGTGTGTCTGAATCGACACTATTATCTCCTACCAAAACACGAATTCTCCACTATCGCCAAATGCGAGTGAAAATGTAGTAAGAAATCAAAGTCAAAAACCGCATGAAACACATTGCCTTAAAAGTAAATTTAAAGTTTACATAATTTTACACTTGTTTGCAGAAAGTGATATACTTTTTTTCATTCAAATCATAGTAACAGCAACTAATAAAAGAACTAAAGTGAGTATATCTACACCATTTTATTAAAGGGTTAAAGTTGGTAAACTTTCGCGATGAAATTTTTGTTATTACGGTTTCTTTCGTATTTCATCTATACTCATAATATGGTATGTAGATACTTATATCGTTAGTAATTTGCTTTGACCAAAAAGAAATATAGGAGTTGGCTAAAAGCCTATACATAAAACTTCTATACGTACGGTTTGCGAAGACTAAAAATGTTCTCACCGACTCTTAATATTATGTCGGTTTTGATAGATTCAAAACGCATACTTTTTTACATTAGAGTTGATATTCATACTTAACTGGTGTCAATTTTTTTTCTTTTTGAGTATTATTCTATTATTATTTTTGTTCGTTCCTGCTACGAAGCAGGGTAGGTACTTACCGGGATAATCCCACCAAGTAGATGCAAAATGAAACCACAATGACAATAAATAGTATATTTTTAATCGTTCTCTAAATCCACATACACTGTATCTACAAATCCAGCAAGCTGAATCAAGTTGCCTTCGTGCCTGGTGGCCCAGCAACATATTTGTCGAAATAAATGGGCACAACTGAGCAATGTGCGACGACAATATATACGACTACAGCAGTATTCGGAGATTGCGTGACAATTATTAAAGTAGACTATATACCAATTCTATTATTGAAGTAACGTGTCTGGATTTGATCCGGTATCGGTTTAATGCCGTCCATATCGCAGTAAAAATATCGTTGTTTTGATTTTAATGATGAAGATTAGGAGGTATTACACAAGTCCTGACTCCTGCGAATCCTCTTCAGTAAAAATATCGTTGTTTTGATTTTAATGATGAAGATTAGGAGGTATTAAACAAGTCCTGACTCCTGAGAATCCTCCTCCTGACTTATAAAAGAAGAAACTGACTGACTGACTGACTGACTGACTGACTGACATATCAACGCACAGCCCAAACCACTGGGCCTAGAGATTCCAAATTTGGCACGTAGGTTCCTTATGAGATGTACTAAAAAGGATTTTTCAAAATTCACGCCCTAAGGGGTTGAAATGGGGCTCCAAATTTTGTATGGGGGAACAAGATTAGTTGGACTATTTTATTCGAAGCTTCACAGGAGTACTCCTATCGATAAATGAGTCAACACTTGTTTTAGTTTTTTTTCAGAATTCACTCTTTTAAATGGGGTGTCGAAAGCTGAAAATTAATATGGTTATCCTTTGTATGGTTTATCGGGTCGCTCTGGTTACAAAAACAATAACGATTTCTAAATCCAACCTGGCGGTCGTGAACTACCATCATCGTTTTCTATCTTCTTCTTAATATGGAAAAGAAGAAACTGACTCACGTATCAACGTACAGCCCAAACCTTCGGGTCTAAAGATGCAAAATTTAACAAGTAGGTTTCTTTGAAAAAAATTAACAAGGAGGTCTAAGGGCTATGAGCACTAAGAATGGATTTTTCAAAAACCACTCTAAGGATTTGAAACGGAGGTCCAACATTTGTATGAGGAAACAAAATCACACTATTTTATTCGAAATTTCACAGAAGTACCTACTGTTATCAATAAATGAGTAAACACGTGTTTTAAGTTTTAACAGAATGCAACCCCTAAAAAAGGGAAATGGGATGAGAAAGTCTGAAAATCAACATGGATACTTTTTCATTTTAGGTATGCCATCTCGATCGTCGTCAATCGGGTACTACTATCTAGGCGAGCGCGGGCGGCGCGGCGAGACGAGAGTAGTTATCAGGAATAATTCTGCATCTATAATTAGTACAGTTCAAGGTGCTGCTGGAAGGTGGTTGCCTTACCCCGAATATGACGCGAGCGAAGCCGCGGGCAAAAGCTAGTTATAGATAAAATGAAAGCATTTTCAATGCCTACTCAATCCTCACCCGAGAAGTTTTTATCGGCTCAGTTTTTTTGGCCAAGTCCTTTAGAGTCATTACTATGTATCGGCAAAGATCGTGCCTAGTTTTATGAAATGTATCTTAACCTGGGTGGGACTATTGGATGCACATTTTATATGAATCTAAGCCGTCGTACCAAAACGGTAAAATACGTTAGAGCGTTTAGGTATTCAAACCTCGTACGCGTCTCCTATTAACAATATCAATGTACTTCGTTCCACAATACCTTTACGTTCAGGCAACTTGCACTCTGTACATTGGTATGGTGTCAACTATGTATTGTGTGGTGTAGTTTATACTATTATAAAACGCTAACAGGACCCTGAAGAATGCATGAAGCCGACCATGTAACAATAAATGTTCGTCCGCCATTTTATAGCTTCCCCGTATAAAATGTATGTTACGGTTTCGCACTGTTGATAGTGATTGTACATTTAATGACTAACACTGAGAAGTTTGTAAGCGTTCCGTTCATCTTTCAGTCGTTTATATACCAAGAGCAGCTTGCATGAGAGCTGGAAATTGATTTGCAGTCGGCATACAATGGACAAGATTCCATAATTATAATTTCATTTCATATTTTAAAGTAAGATATAAAAATAAAAGACACGTGTTTTTTTTTCATAATTTTTATTCTTAGTCCTTAGCTCCTGAAAGAACTTATGTACCGTTTGATGGTTTTACGGCGGTTATGATTTTGATAAAATGAATTAAAAATGTAATATTGACTTTTATTATCTGTATAATATCACTAACCTTCGAGGCCGCTCACAGTGTGTTCGACTTGAAGAGTCCGACTCTGACTGGTGCGAGCTTGCTGCGGGCGTGCCTCAGGGTGGCGTCCTGTCTCCGTTGCTCTTCTCGGTATTTATTAATACAGTTACTCCTATTATTTCCGCCCATTTCCATCTCTATGCAGACGATTTGCAGTTATACAGACATTTTACGGCGGCAGATGCAAATGCTGCAATTGATGCTATCAATGAGGATCTAACTCGTATTAATGAGTGGGCTACACAATTTGGCTTGCTCATTAATCCTAATAAATCACAAGCCTTGCTGGTCGGAAGTCGCCCTATACTTAACTCGCTGGACTTTGCCTTACTTCACTCAATTTCTCTCGACGGTGCACTTATTCCCTTCGTTGACACTGCCAAAAACTTAGGTGTAATACTCAATTCTAATCTGACCTGGCTCCCACATGTCAATGAGGTGAGTAAGAAGGTACACTTTAATTTTCATTCTCTGAAGTGTCTCCAAGGTTTTCTTCCTTTACACACGAAAATTTCTTTAGCCCAATCCCTTATTCAGTCTATTTTTGACTACGCTGATGCCTGTTTCCTTGATGCCACTGAGGAAGTTTTGAACAAACTGGAGCGCATGCAGAACACCTGTATAAGGTTCATATTTAACCTAAGGAAATACGATCATGTTTCTGAGTACCGGAAAAAACTGAATTGGCTTCCTATCAGACTCCGTCGAAATGCTCGTATTCTTAGTCTCCTACACAATATTCTTCACAATCCGTCCTATCCTGTTTATCTACGCTAACGATTCTGCTCTGCACGTCCTCCTAATGCTGATTGTCGATCCCATATTCGCTCCCTGCTTTCTTTCCCGTCCCATAATAGCGGCTTTTTCTCCCACTCCTTCACTGTGCATGCAGTTAGACTGTGGAATTCCCTACCAGCCAACATTCGCGACTGTCAAACTTTACAGCTATTTAAGAAACGAGTAAAAGCTTATTATCTTTTAACAATGTAGTTTATTAGTTTTTTTTTTTTATATATCCCTATTTTTTAGTATATTGTATTTAATTTAATTAATTAAAGTAGGTCTTTTATTATTAATATTATTTTTACCTTTGTTTGTGTTTACACACACAACTACCATATTAAATATTTTTTTATTAGTAACGGGGCTGCTGGAAGACATTTCGCTAAGAAATAAGCAGTGCCTTTGTACAGTGTTTCCATGTGTATATGTTTTTGATGCTGTTTTTTGTGTGTACATAAATTGTAAAATAAATAATAAATAAAATATTATGTTAAAATGAATACAATTATTACGATAGTATTATTTCCGCAGTAATCACAGCTATAATTATTTAAAAAATATGAACAATGATAATGTTAATACTATGTACTAAAATATTTCGTTTGTTTTCCGTGGTACTATATATAACATGTATAAAATCATAAGCAATTTTCCTATTTTCAAATAATGCAAAATTATGAACGTCACATTAGGGAGAGGGTGCCCTCCATAGTGTGACGTCACATATATGGCGATTTTACATCTAGACATAATAAAATAGCAGTTCCGAAATTAGTTTTAAATTTTTTAATATTAAATTAACATCAAATCAAACAATCAAAAAATTTACAAAAAGTGAAATTCTTAATTCTACGAAGTTACAAACTTAATATTGAGTCCATGGACTTTGAACCCGCTCTTTCAAATTATTTATAACCTATATAGTAACAATTAAATCCTTATACCCAATATGCAACTTTAAAGTTTTTCGTTATTAGTTCAAATTTGGCACTTAGATGTATTAGTTTCCGAAATGTGATCTCACGAAACTTAGGATCTCTCCCAATTTGTCACAGAATGTTACAATTTTTCGACATTCGACACCCATAACGTATGACGTAGTTTATGGTCTCTTATAGTGGGGGCATTTTCATACCGGCATTATGACGGAAAAGTCGAAGGCAGAAAAAACAAAACAAGCTAGTTGTGTTGAAACCAAACACTTTCATTGACACAAGTAAAATTTTTGCGAGAGAATTTGATTATTTTAGGCATCGGCACACTGAAAAAAATTTTTAGTAAAAAATAACAAACATTTGAGTAACCTATTACATAAAAAAGTGACTTCACAACTAATGTTACTAGTAGCCAAATTCAATTTTGTAAAGACAGTTATGCTACCTATAGCCAAACAAAAATAATTAGTTACCGTCAAATATATTAACCATAAGTTACTAAAGTGCTCTCGAGTAAACTACTAATAAATGTTTATTAATAACAGAACATTTAAATAAGAATAGACCACATCTATGTTTACAATTTACGAAACTGTTTTGTTATAAATAACTTTTAAATTGTGTTTTTGTTATTGGTACCCGATATACATTCATACCCATTTAGTAAAAACTTGTTATTTTGACATTACAAACACACTTCAATTTTATTTATTTGAATCTGGTAGATGTTATGTACTCTTAATCAGCTCTCACTTCTGTTTCTTGGTATATCTACCGCATTTCCTTTTCCTACACCACTCTCAGGTTAACTAGAACAAAATGCCTCAGGTATTAAGTCTGCCTTAGTACTCATATTATGTACAAAAAGAATAAATAAATAAACGATCTTGTGTTTATTACATTCAGAAAAGAAAATAATTTGTTTGTATGTCGAGAGTTACTCGTGAAAATCAAAGTAAGAGTTGAGGTTAAGGCAATTTCTGAACCGTGACAAAATCACTGAAAAAATACAACTAACAGTCAATACGTACCCAAAATATTTAATGAAATATCAAACTCTCACCTCAGTAATAAGAGGTGATGACTACCAGAACCATATGCCTGAACAGCTTTATTAAAACATCATCTTGTGTACATCCCTATCAAATATGAAAATTTTCCGGAGGTCCACCATAATGCGACCACCTTAAGAGAATATAGTTCATCAAATAGTTCACTTCACTTCTTTAGACTATGGCAATCGGTCGCGATCACAACCATTACTGCCAAACTCAAGTTTTCATCAAATAGTTTTTTGACAACTAATATAAAAATCGGTGAACACATACAAAATGGAATATAGAGCCTCGTCATTTCCGAAAGTTGATAAAAAAATTACAAAAGTTCTATTTGTAGGTAACAAATAGTAAATTCTTTGCAAAAAATCATTGAAATGATGCTAGAAACTGATAATTAAAAAAGCCTATTGCCACTTCCCGTTTTAAATCGGTTATATATATATATTATTTTTCTAATTGTAACAAGTAAAATTGCACGAATATAAAAATGTTCTAAAAACTAGTTATTTAAAGATATTCTATGCAGTTATATAATACGACAACGCGACAAATATTAAGTTGATAAATATTATGAGAACGTTTCATCAGTAGCCTACTTCCGGTGTGCTGCATAAGTAAAAGTGTACCGTTTGATGTTTACATTTCAGCCCCCGTAGCACGTCCACCAAAACACGATATATTGCGGTGAACTGTCAAAATACGACGAAACTCTATTGTATTTTGACAGTTCACCGCGATAAACCGCTTTATCATATCGTGTTTTGGTGGACGTGCTACGGGGGCTGAACCAGTTTATTTATCGTTAAAGTTATATTTAGCCTGAGATAAATGCAAAATTTGTTTCCTGCTATTTATTAATTAAACATAGAGACTTTGAACATTAAGAAATTAGGAATTTTACCCTTTGTCTATACTAATATTATAAAGAGGACAAATTTTACTGTTTGTTTGTTTGTATTGAATAGGCTTCGAAACTACTGAAACGATTTTGATGAAAGTTGGTATAGGGATAAGTCAAGACCAGGGGAAGAACATAGGGTAATTTTCCTACGGGAAAAAAATCCCACATGAAAACAAAAATAGCGCGGGCGAAGTCGCGAGCGAAAAGCTAGTATAAGAATATTTTATTTATTACGCTTTTCCAGCAACTTTTCCACACAATTAATAGAATATTAATTTTCTTTTTTAGGTCCAGTTTGTGACTTGAGCACCGTTTCGACAACAAGGTATTGTGATTTTGCATATTGTTTGGTGATCATTGCAAAAATCTAACGAAATTAATAGTTACCTAGCTTACAATATTCTTGCATTTGCACATTGTCATGTCAATGAAAATGTCATGGAAATGAGTGAAAATTTATTTAAGGATGTTAATTAAAGTCCTTATGTTTTAATTGTCTTTTTAAACAACTAAAGAGAGTTTCTTCTTTATACAACTCAATGTTAACAATGTTCATACAGACGAATAAAATAGTTCTTATTTTTAAACAAAAAAAGGATAATGGAAAGGATATTTAATAGTACCAATTACTTACTTTTTAGAACGAATTGCATAGATCTCCTTAAGCTTAATTTAAATTTACCAGAGCCAATCAAAAGTGACCTAGAAAATAATTTTCAGTCCATCTACTGATAAAAAATCCTTTATATCGAGCCTTGTATTCTAGTTAATTGTAGCTAGTAATTATACCAATCAATTTGCTGCCTAAAAGGTCTTACAATTTTAATTGGGTTTCGGCTTATTACATTTGACATATTCGTAGTTAATTAAAATCTTCTCGCTACCATACCCGGTGCCAATTATGAAATATTAGGACAGCTTTCTTGTAATACGATACGCCGGATGGTGTCAAGTGGTAAATATAGTTTCTACAATTAAAGTTGTTATTGCATCGGTCTGGTTTTTGTGACGGATCACAGTAAGTAATGGTGGTGCAGTTTTATAATAAAAACCTATATTATTTTAATATCATTAAATTGATTAACCTATTTTTACTTGCTGCCTCATTGACCTAGTTACAAGTTCGATTACTAATCCGAAGTCCCGGGTTGAACCAGTTTATTGAGTTTGTTCTGTTAAAAATGTCAGTAGCGGCTGACTATCTGGCCCCTATTTCACCATCTCTAACAGTTGCGACAATTGTCAAAAAATATGTGATATATGTCATATATTTTGACAGTTGTCGCAACTGTCAGATATGGTGAAATAGGGGCCTGATAATAAATAACATAGGACTTTATAAAAATGGTAAAGTGTGGGCTTCAATACGCCTCTGCCTAACCTTCCGGGAAGAACACTCTTAATCATTTAACCGCCACCGTGGTCTAGTGGTTGAGACCACCGGGTGTTGATCGGCAGGTCCGGGGTTCAATTCCCCATGGGGGCAGAAATTTTTATGCTCGGTTTGGTTGGTGGTAGGGCTTCTGAACCCGCCTGGCTACCACTGTCTTACTTAAGTTTGTCGCCATAATATAACAAAGTAATATTGTTGTATTCCGACAATTAGAGGTACGAGTAAGAGAGCTAGTTCCTCAATCATTGAGGAGTCTAGGTGAAGCTCGCTTCCGCCTTCGGCCTTATCGTCACTTACCATCAGGTGAGATTGTTGTAAACATTTTTATTTGGAGAAATATTGATAAACTGTTTGTTTCTGTCAACAGTATATTATTGATGTAAAGACAGTTCTGAGTTCGAATTAGTACAAAAGTACAAACAGTGTCGTTTTGTCGTTTTGATTACAAAGAGACTGTACATCACAACAGGGATGAAGACCAAAAGCTTTCCTGTCATATGTAAAAAAAATCACATGAATCTTTTTTTAGAAACGCTGGCTACCTCCAGCCGCCACCGCTACCTACAGGTGATATTAGAACCCTCTAGAACAGGATTTCCTAACCAGTGAGGTGCACCCCTTTTTGGGGGCGTAGAGTGAACAAAAAGGGTGGGGGGGGGGGGGCAGTGAGCGGTTCAACTCAATTAAACTGTATAAAGAATATTAAAGTTGTTCATATAAACTCGCGCTAAGCGGTCGGTACCACCTATGCAAAGTCAGCGACACGCTGCAACCATATTTTGAATTAAACTAAACACGCCAATATTTTCATCGTTTGTTTTCTTATTTTGAATCCCCATTTTGGCCCCTAGGGGGGCTTAGTATTTTAGCGCAATGTTAGGTCAGGCGCATAGGGTAAAAGGTTGGGAACCCCTGATCTAGAACCATAGTTCTAATGTCACAGGTAACATTTGATAGCATCGCTATAAGTTCGGCCGTGGGGCCTCTGGGGGCCTAGACAAAGTAACAATTCAAAAACGATAACGAAGTTCGATAAGAAAAAAATGTATGGGATTGACATATGCCTTCGCTAAGTAACGTGGCGAATCGATCAAAGTCATCGACATGTAAGTTGGTAGACAAATTGATTCGCAACGAATCGATGAGGTAGCGAATTGGTTTTTCTTAACTTTCACATACTACTCAAAACAACTCATTTTCCATTAAAATTAAATGATAATACTAATTTTAATAATTTATTTTACCATTTCTCTTCCATTTCTCAGTTTGGAGAAGTTAGAAAACCAATTTATGTTGTTTTAATAATACAGAAAGAACAATTCGACACAGCGATCGCTAAGGATTAGCGATGGCTAGGAATTAGTTTTCGTTATCTCAGAGACGATGACGAGTTTAAGTATCGTTTCGCTATGAAACGATTGCCACTTGTCTAGGCCCGCTGGTATATCCACATTTTAAGTAAGTATCCAAAAGCAAAAAAGATTGGCGCTCTTAAATTGCGTCTATTATTTATTGCTCATCATAGTTTCTTGTATAGAATCTAACAATAGAAACCGACAATGTTAGTATAAACTAACTAGTATAAAAGATGCCCTCAAAAAGAAATTAATTGAAAAAGCCAAGCACGATATTCAACCCTAATAAAAAAATCACTGCAGAAGAAACCGGGTCTCTTCATAAATATTAAATAAAAAAAATCCTTAAAAAAGATACGTTGTTGTTCAACGCATTCTTTAGAGGATGGTCTTTTTAATTTTTTGATAAATTAATTATGTGACCCAAACATGCCTCGATTTTAAAACTTTAACCCTAATCGCGTCGTAAATATTGGGTTAAATCTTATTCGCCTTTATTAATTTTTAATTGAAATAATTCATCTTACGCGTAAAGGTTTGCTTAAATATTCCCCTTACTCTCACTCACTCACTCCTATGTAATCAGTGCGGGATGATCGACGCAAGGTCATTGGGACCACTATGCGCCTTAATGCGAATTGTCATTGACATACTTTATTTTATGTTGTTTGCACTTTGGTTTTTAAAATAGTATTTTGTATACACTTGCTCGTAAAGTGCATCTAATTTCATCGGCTTACATAGTTTACATTAGATACATAAAGCAGTTCAAAGAACTTGCTTGTGTTATAACGCAAATAGTGCGGTTATATAAATTATAGCCGCACTATTTGCGTTATAGTGTTATTTTCTTAAAAGCTTGAGACATCAACGAACTTCATTGAATTATCGTAGGAATGTGGATCTAAGTTATCTATAAAAAAGTGGTCGAAAGAAATCTATAGGATAAAATTATTTTTGTTAATAAATAAACTCTTTTACTTAAATATTATAAATAAACATTTATTTTCATACCATTATTTAGTTTTGTCTACAAATTAACAATGATTTGTGTTATTTAATCAAAAAATTCAGTTTACCTATTAGGTATTTTTCCTCTCAATTTTTTTGAAAAACGTCTTACGATATACGTGCGTTTATTGGTTATTCACTAACGTATAACCAATATAATTATAATCACCATAACGCATTTATTTCGTAATGTATTATTTTGTAACTTCTTGTATATCATGTCATATTGAGACTTGATACGTTTTTTCTTTAAAAACTACATGTATGATAATATGGTACCTACTAAAATTTACAGATTCTATTTGTAATAATATAAATACTATTTTAAGAATCTGATAGAAAAGAATAGGTATTACAATACAAACATACAAATGTAATCAATAAATTGCATTTGTTGCGCTAAGTCTTAGTTATGTATTTGAAGTAGGTACCAGTACGCACGGGAGTGTTTACATATTAAGGGGATATTTCTGGAATAAACCCGGAAATTGTATAATTAATTATTAAGACCCGCATGCGGGGTGCCAGAGATTTAAATTACGGATACATAAATTGCCTGATAGTTGAAACACATTAGTTGTTTTTTGGTATACGGGAGTTTTAGTAGATTATAATTATTTATAATTTCTGGATTTTTATCTAGATGTAACTAGTAATGATTTGTTGTTATTTTCTTTATAGTTTATAGCATTGCATTAACACACAATAAATGTAACTTTAAAAATTACTGTTTTAATTAAAAGAAACCTATATTATTCTCATATTTTATTCCTATTATCCAAGCAGCACAATTTGCCCCACACATGGAACAACTCGCCCCAGCGCGGGGTTGAATGTTCCCTTCCGAAATTTAGCAAAATATGTCTGTAAAAAAATAACTATAGAGATACTGGCAGAAATTACCATACTATTACAGAGACCGATTAAGATTCTTTAATAGGTTTAAATATAAAAAATAAAACTTATCATTTTCATCATATAATTCCATGTTATTTGAAAATCGGAACTTTCAGCCCCGGCCTCCCCTATACAGGAGTTTTAGTAGATTATAACAAGGACATATACATGATACTATTTTAATAGACGAACTCTTTGTTCTAAATTTGTAGCTAATTTAAAAAAAAAATTAAAAGCAAAATTTACAGAAGAGTGTCAGTTACACAGTCTTTATCTATAATATAACCATTTTACGTTAAAAGAAACGATTTTTATTTTGTTTCCTATTATTTCTATACGCAGTCAAAACAACCTCGTGCATATTAAATAATATGTTAGAATACGGATAACCTAGCGAAGTACGCAGTGCAATAGAATACCCAATACCCGAAAGCCTCAAAATAATTAAAACCTAATACCTAAAAATAATTATTTAAAATCGAAGAGATCATTACGATACTCTTTTTTGGATGTTTAGGATTTAATTTCAAAGGCTCCTTACTCCAATACAAACCTGTTTTAATGGCCTCATTCCAATCTATGGCAAAGTAAATGTTTTACTTTTAGCCCCAAAACTTTAATAAGGAACTGTTCCTATTTAGCTTCATAGCAAATTTCGTCAAAATGCGTACGATAGTTGCTACGTAAACATCTTCACGAACTTATGCATTTAAATAAAAGTAGTTATAGGTCTTTTAGTGCTTCACGAGCTACGGTTTTTGTTTCAAAATACAGACATATTTCATTAGATGCTACAAGTATAGTGTACCTCATGTGCGTCATTTTAAACTGTTTCATTTAGTGCTCCACCGTCAAGGGCACGTCCTGTCAGGGAATAAAAATAATAATTAATTCCCTAAGTTGGATTATGAAAAAATTTCAAATAGGTACATATTTTATTTATGTGCTTTGTCGAAACAAACAATGAGAATTTAAAGCCATTATCCTTATTTTGCTGTATCTCGGCACAAACAAAAAAAAAATGGAAAAAACCTGGAAAGATGGCATAAAACGTTTTATGCCATCTTTCCAGGTCACTTTCAGTACCTTAAGGAAAATTGGTTACGATCCAATTTCATATAGATAGAGAGATACATAGACACTGCCTTGTTGAACACATTTCTGTGTTTCAAAATATAAGGACTAAACAAGCGGGCAAAACTATATATACCACAATCCGATTGAGATAAGTAATTTGCATTGGAGTTCCGGGCACGCATTCGAAATTGCCCGTCATCGAATCGGTACAGCCAATCGACGTAATTTACATTGGACTGTTATCGATACAAATAATATCGATCGTTGGTATGAATACAATTAGATGCCGTGGGTGGCCGACTGAGCATCGGCAGGAGTGATCGTAACATCCAGCGGGTAATCAGGGCAAACGAACGCGGAAGGTGTACCTTAGGAATGATAAGCACATTCTGATTTTCTGAGCGGTGCTATATACTCCTAGGGGAATTTACAGACAGCGATCCGTTTTGCATGTCGCTTTTACTAGATACGATTTGTTTTGTGATTCTGTAATTTAAGGGCCGTCATATTACTCGTAAGTACATCGTTATTCCTTTTGAATAAAATGACAAGCATCGCAAGATGGGAAGCGCGGAAGTTTTGCTTTCACTAGGTCTCACCCAACTAGTTGATAAGCCAAATTCGAATGTTTTAGAATAAAACTGATTCTCACCGATACTTAAGTCTGTAGGGGGCACTTAATTCTAGATATATCCGACCGAGTGTCTTGTAAAGTCTATGGTGACATATTCACCACCTGAAAGCATCACAAGGTGGCAAACTGGGCTGTAATGCAAATACAAAAATTTTTTTTTCATCATATTCTTGTCATATTCTTGTCTTCAGACCAGCTTCTATACAGAAGTTCCAAGCGCAGATCCACCGTTCTGGGCACGATGGGCATGCCCACAACCCTAATAGACTTTGACGTCACAGCTTCACGGTCTATTAAGATTATTTGGGATCAATAGACTAATGATTTATCTAATGTCTTAATAAAAAACAATGAATCTTGGTTAGGGCGTCATATGTTTCGGAAACATCTCCTTTGTAGGAATGCACTATATCAAACATGAACAAGTTCGTGCTCTGTTTCGCACTTGACCGATTTTCGGGTGGCTGTTATCTATATGACCACTAACTTTTTTGAGGGTTGGATCCGCGCTTGACACTCGAATCAAAATCGGGCAAATTTTCGAACTTGGTTCGTCCTAGTTCCAGAAAGAAGTCCACTGGACGAATCTGGGTAGCGCAATGTTCGGAAAGCGACGCATTGTATCCTCGGCCCATTAACACGTTTTACTCATGCGTGCTGCTAGTCATGACGTATGGAACAGAGATGTATCCGCTGGCAATGGGCCTCATAAGAAGGTTCCAAAGACAATGAAGAGTCTGCTCGGGATCAAAAGTAAAGAGATAAGTAGTAAAGTTACAGCAAAAGCGCAAAGAATTGCGATTCTTATGTGTCAATGGCTGGACGCATTGCAAGGACTGACGGCTGTTGGGGCGAAAAGGTCCGTGGAAGCCGCATTAAAGGAGATAGAGCATTGGTAAACCACAAGGTGGACCAACTAACGGTCACGGGAAGCCGATGGGTGCGAGTAGCGTAGGACCCTCGGAACCCTATATCCTGCATGGGCGTCTCATAGCTGACCATTTTAAGTGATGACAGTAGAATTTATTTGATCAGAACCGGAAGTACAGCAGAGGAAGTATTTAGAATACGCAAAGTATGTCCTAGTAGAAGAATGGTTTCTATTAGTCTTCTCCACTCCACTCGTCATGGTTAAAGACGTTGTTTGGAGCTAATAACTCCCTGCGAGCTTTCTGACGTCATAATCTACCCACCTCTGTCAACACTGTGTTTTCCGGTGCGCGATCGTCATTTGAACACCTTCGGTCCCCAACGTCCATCGGTTCTTCCGGCTGTTGGTACACTGATCAAAAGCCCGCATGGCAGAATGTACTATATCAACATTTCGAGTACCTACCTACGTCTAGTAGAAACATTAGTCACAAACAGGCCTGTAAATATTTTGTGACTTTCGCTGGGATGGAACTCAACGAGTCGGATATTCGAAAAGAACATTTAGATTTTTGTACATAAGTACCCGTATCTACTTCAACAATAAATGGAATCGAACCTCGAACCACCAAATCAGTACCGGATGTTCTCAACTACTAGGCCATGGAGGCGGTTGAAATTAAGCAAACAAATTTCGAATTTCTAACCCAGAATCCTTTACATCGTAATTAGATAATCGTCAAAAATAGCACAGATTAGATAATAGTTACTACTAGTTTTAAATGCAAGCACGGAAAGAAAGTGAAAAATGACAGCTCCACACATGTATCATAATATTATCATAATATTTTTACAGTTGTGAATAAAAGTCAATGAAACAGTAGCACATTGTGATACAAGGGTGGAAAGTAGTTTATTGCAATCTCGTGTATCACACGTAGTTTTTTAATACTTTTGCGGAACTTATTTTTTAATTAATTAATTAGAAATGGTTGTTTATTGTATTTAATTACAAGTTTTAATTTACTCGTACCTATTTCTCAAAAACATTTCATCAACATTTATCATTGATAAATTATCAAAAATAGAATAGGCTGTATACTCGTTCGAGCCCGTTGCCTAGTTTAGTTTTAAAAAAATACATCCAATTACAAAAACGCGCCCTTTTCTGAAAATGTCCATTGGTTGTGCTATAAATTAATATTTTTTTTTGAATTCAATGCTAAGATGTATGGATTCATTTATTTTTCCTCTTATAAGATCCATCCGATTTCATTCTATGTATGACAACTCCTTGTTACCATTTTTTTTAAATTGACTTATAAAAAAACTAAACTGCAGAAGTAATGATGGAGCTCGTAAAAGAAAGTCAAGATTATATTTTCGAATCATAATTATAGCATCTGAAAGTTCGCCATGTTTAACAACTCTATTGAAAAATATAAAACAATAATATTAATATAAAAATATCAATATAAAATGGTGGGTTTTCATTAGAATTTTAACTGAAATCTAAAGACACTATTTTGCGCACAGATTTTCTAAATAATCACATTACAGTTAAACATCAAAGGGCAACAATTTTTTTATTTGGCAAAATTTCGCTATCTTAATTTTAATTTGCTAGTATATTTTGCTATTTATAATTTCTACGACAATTAAGGGACCGACTGACAAAATATAGAGTCGTTAAAAATATAAAACTTGTGGTTGGAAATATGACCTGTAATATGATATCCGTAACTTGGTCACAGTCACAGGTCACATTTTAAACAGGTTGACAATTTATACGCTCTAGTGCAAGCAGACAAATGTTTCGCATTATATACAAAAGTAGCACTTCTTTAGCAACTATGCTAAAAAAATAATTGCGTTTTCTTAATGTGAGAAGAATGATCTATTTTTCTAATTATTCTACTTACATGTTAATGCGAATATAACGCAAAAAGACACCCCAACTTATTCTTATTATAAAAGAATCTTATAAGATATGAAAATAAATTTTCGCGGATTATTTATGATATTTTCTATTTTTATTTTATTGCATAACTTGCAAATTCAAAACACTATAGTTGCGCTATGTTCGATGTTGCCGTTATGCCGGCTCCAAACTATCTTCCAACAATCCAACAGACTTCAAACTTTTCATATCTCACGATCTATCAAAACATAACATAGCCCGATCGTGGTCCAAAAGCGTCCAACATGCACGAACTGTCTCTCTACACGTGGAAGGTTCGACGAACAGTTGGAATGTTGGACGATAGTTTGGAGCCGGCATTAAGATAAAGACTATATATAGAATTAAGTAAATATAAAAAGCGGCATGGCTTAAAAAAAACAATCTGACTCATATTTTTTATTAGTATAATCGATTTTGCTCTTGATGCTGAACAAACAAATTTCAGCTTTTGCGCAATTTCATTAACTCGTTATATGTTATAATATGTTCCTTCCGTTCCTCGTAAAGTTTATCAGCAATAGGTTATTCTTCCTGCGGTCTGGTGTAATGTTCGTAGTTTACAATTATTTTCTTTTATTTTTAAAGTATTTTAAAGTACAATAATAAGCTGCATCCGTACACATTAGTATAGAGTAACAACCGCAATTTCACCTCGGTCATTCCATCAAAGTTAAGTGGCAGTTAACTAAAAACCCTTTGCACACCTATAAGGCAATTTAAAATACCTTTAAACATATTCTTGAAAATTACTTTAAATTTAGGAACTAAAATTATTAACACAATATCATTAAACTTAAAATCTTTTCAAAGTTTAAATCATAAAGATTTTTTTATTCGATTTCCTATTTAACAATATAAGAATTTTTCTTATCACCGATTTCCACGGTAACTTTTAATTCATAACAAAGATAATACAGTAGTTTGAAGATTACAGCCTACCAGGATACTGAATATGTAATTCGTCGACTGATCAGAACCATATTCAAATTCAAATTCGAATTCAATATCTTTCATCCAAATTGGATTGTTACAATATCTTTTGCACGTCAAAGTAGCTACGCCATTGTTTCACTAGTCTACGGCGGGAGACCTTGTACTGGAAAGAACCAGCAAGAAAACAAACCAGCAAAGCAAGGGCTATTTTTTTCTCCCTGTATTGTTACAGAGTCGTCAATTGGAAGCTGACCTCACAGCAGAAGTTTGAGCTTAACTTCCATTACAAGATTAGATGTGTCAGTTCTCTTCTTACTGTGTCATTACCAAATAGAACAATTTTATTATTTGTTTAAATAAATAGTTAGACACAACAACACGACTCATTATCTTCAAATTAACATCAGGCATTGGCATCTTTCATATAATCGTTGATTTTATAGTAACCTTTACTCATAAGAGTCTTTTTTACATGCGCGTTAAACTTATGAAATGGCAAGTTAGTAACATTTTGTGGAAGCTTATTATTATAAAAGGTTTCCCGTTAAACGAGCCTCTAGTTTTTTAAGGCTGTACGTTGGAACGGCTAGGTTATATACAGCGTAAGGATTGGATGATTTCATAAAGAAAAACAGAGTGTTTCCTTCAGCAGGTATTAATTGGTCGATTTATTGGAAAAATATTCCAATACCACTCAGACGATTACGTTACAAAAAGCTTAACGTAAAAAAATAAATTCAATCACATACCTTAATCAAATCTATACAATGCCCGATAAGTCGTATAATCCCCTGTCTGATTTTGATATTTATTATTATAGACAAAAATTTGCTATTTCGTACAATCATCGCAAAATCTGTACATAATTATATTATATTATCTATCTAATATATATAAAAGCGAAAGGTCACTCATAAAGAAATCTTGAAACCGCATAACGTACAAAGATGAAATTTGGCAGGGTGGTAGTTCATAGGTAGTTGTATGTGAAGTCGACCCAGTCGACGACTGAGTCAGCGTTGTTGACTAAGGCCTAGACACCCTAGCTTCCTCTCGGTGGGGACGTAGGTATATGAGCTGTTATGATGATGATGTGATGAATAGAGAGAGAGATTTTGCAAAGAGGTAGTTTGTAGTTAGTAGACGTCCGCTAAGAACGGATTTTGTGATAGAGCCGGATTAAGGAGGTCTAAGGGCTCTCGAAGTTTTTACGAAAGTCCTTCCTTTTTTTGCTACAAACTTGAAGTTTGGCAGAGAGGTAGTTAATATTTAATAGACGTTTGTCAAGAAATAATTTTGTGACGGGCTGAACTAGGGGCTCTTACAAATTTATATGAGGTCCTGGGCTTTTTGTGCCTGAAAATTGGAAGAAAAATAGAATATAGTTTAGAAAAGCATTTTCGGTTGACTGAAATATGAAACATCATTGAACTTCATAGTACTTTATTATCTTCATTACTACTTGTGTTTTTTGTTGAAACATGAGTAAACCTTATATAAAATCTGCATAGAGGCTTTTTCCTCATCGTTACTTACTATCAAATAAGCTGAATCCTCTAGACAAAGAATATAACTCATATTTAAGTAGAGCCACTTAAATTTTATCTCGTATCTTTAGTTTTGAATACACTCTCAAACATGAACAGAGTCATGCTACGGTTATCTGCATAAGTGCACACCAGTGATAATAAATAGAAAACATTTTTCCCATAGATCTATTCTAGTAAATGAACTAGTCCAAGCTTTTCATATTCACAACTACATATTTCCACACTTGACTCTGTAATTTCGGATAATACTACAGAACATGTCATTGTCCTTCACCAATCCTCGGCTGCTTATCTCTTGATTTTCCTGTCCTTAGGATTTTCAATCCTATTCTTAAGCCAGTAATACTCTCATGATTGCAAAGTCACATATGCTATTCAGAATACACCACAGTTATTACGCCAGCTAAGTTGACATAATACATGTAGTTTGTGTACCTCTAAGGATGATTTGTACAAGAAATTAAAGAACACCATGTTCTTTACGCAGTGTATTTGTAGATTACAAATGTTTGGTAGTTCATTAAGATTTGACTAGCATGGCTCGCAAAAAACACAATAGCTATACAAACAAAACGCATAATGTTAAGGCAGATTACGTTGAATTGAGTTGACATTACAATGAGTGCTCGTGTTATATTTCAATTTAATAATATACAGCTGTACCTAAATGCAATACATATTAAGGACTTACAACTGATAAAATGTCAATATCCCAAAGCAATGATAAAAATATTTTTGCTATAGGTATACCTTTTTTTTTTTCTCGGGGGGAAATGCGTAACCGCACCGTACCCGCCGTTGGCTAGACGGCGAGCGTGTGTGGGGCTCTCCCGGCAGAGTGCCAGGCCTACCCACTAAAACCCCCCGGTGTTCTCCCTGCTCTCTTGGGCGCGCTAGGTAAGGTCCACACTGCGACTCCACTACCCACGCGCCCGGGCAAACCCGACCAACTGGTCGGGCTATCGCCAAGGGGGGATTGCCCGAGAACACCAGGGCAATCCCCAGACGGAGGGCCTTACGGCGGCGTGCACGGGGCCAACCATGCACGCAGGCCTCCACGGCAGGGTCACTACACGGGCATCGCTTGTGCGAATGCCCGCCTTCGCCTGCCTATCCGTCTGCGGCGGATGGGAGCGGCTTGAGGATCTGCCTCCCGCTCCCTCTCCGCGGCCTCCTTCTGCGAGATGACATCCTCGCAGAAGGAGGCGACAGCCCCCCATTCCGCCTCGCCGCGGAGCATGGCCACGACCATGCTCGGCAGCGAGAGGTTTGCACCTCCCAGCGCAGCGTTGAGTTCGCTGCGCTGGCGTCGCCAAGCCGGGCACACCAATAATGTGTGCTCGGCAGTGTCATCGGGAGCGTCGCAGTGATGACACTGCGCGTTTCCTCCCGACGGGCGACCCGGTGCAGGTAGTGACCGAAGCAGCCATGCCCGGTCAGTACCTGCACCATGCGGAATGTGAGGCTGCCCTGCCGGTGCCCAACCCACTGCTATAGGTATACCTAACTATACTTTAACTACCCGAAGTGAAGGAGATGAGTATTTTTGTTAGTTAAGAGAAAGCTATGGAATATATCTTTACTTAATTGATCAAATTAGACATATAGGTGAGTTGTATTTTACGTTATAAAGCAAAAAGATTTTTATCTACATACTATACTATGATTATCATCTTATCCTTGTTTACGAGTACTATGGAGAAACATCACAATTTTACTAAAACATCGGAAAAAATAAAAGTGGTTACATAATGGCATGGTTCAAAGGCATTGTTTCCATAATGGTAATCAAATTGAAAAACCCAAGCATTGACCAAAAAACTAAAATTGCATCTTTATGTGATTACAACCCAAGCGGACCTTCCTAATAGTAATAAGATTCTAACCACTCTACAAATAATCAAAATATTAAACCAATTTCTCTTATCAACATCAAAAGAAAGTATATTCTCAGTTACTGTGCATAAAATAAGCAACAGTCTAGAGATGCAACAAAGTGCAAACAGAAAAGCAAACAGGTAACCAGTGAAAGATTAGCTAAACAAACAGGAAGAAAGGAGCACCGATAAATACTTCAACTAGTTATTTGAGAGGACATTAAATTTAGTAGGTAGCTGCCACAGACCAGTTAGATTAGTCTCCAGTAATAGTTACACTTCATTTAGGGCGATTCTATTTAAATGTATTCTAGCTGGAAATATATTATCCAGTGGTGAGACGTTAAATCTAATTCCCACGTTTGTAAACAAGCCTCGTTCGTTCGTTTGAGAACAAATTACAGGAGGTATCGGCTCTTACGTGGAACGTTTGCATTGCGCATACATAATTCGGAGTTTTATTTCTAGTTTTGTCAGTGCCTGTTCTGAATCCATTTTCGCTAAACGGGAACCAACACTAATTCTCCTAAGTCAAATTTCAATATCTGTAAACGTTATAAATTTCAGATTCATTATTGAATATTATTTTATATCAAAAATGTTTCATATGGTTCATAATTATGCTTGTTGTCACGTTACATAGTATAGAAGGGAAAAATTCGAGGAAGTTGAATAAGTTTGGAAAAAGTAAGAACCTATTAAAAATGTAGGGAAGCCTGAAATGAAATGAATAAATAAGTAAAATTTAAATTTATTTTTGAATATGTCAGATTCCACCATCGAGCGAGTTGACGACAAAAAAATTAGGTAAAATCGGAAGGTGCCAACTGGCGAGTGCTCGCGAGTTTTGCGCTAGCCAGTTGACGAATAAGTCGAAACCGCAGAAGAGTGAATCGGAAACTCGGGGATTGCTCTTTTCACATAAGTTGCGAGAATAAATGGTAGGTACAACAAATTAAAAATAAGTTACATATTTCAAGTTTTATTGTAAAGGAAAAATATGCAAATAAACAGCCTATCATACAACCATGCAGATTACATCCATAACTGTCGTTAACATAATCCGCTACTTTATAGTACCCTGTTAGAAATCATTGAGAGATCTAGTGCCAAGTTGTCGGAAAGTCTTAAATAATGAACAAGGTCTCACACTCAGCACCAGAAGACTTTTACATACAAGTAAGCTTTTGTAAAACTGCAACCTCCACAAGGGCCACAGTGTACGTTGCCAACTTGTGACTTAAGATGTAAAGTCACGGTTCCCAGTAATTTCAGTGCCATATCCTTCAAACCGGAACACAGCAATGCAAGCACTGCTGCTTTGCGGCAGAAATAGGTAAGACGGAGGTACCCAAGCACACCATGGTACAGAGTCTCACTCCGGTGTAGGTAGATACAGATCACCAATTTTGAAGACATGATTGGAAATTGCTTCTAAAAATGAAATTATTGTTGACTTTTAAGCAGTAATTCTATTATGTTACCTTGCATGTCTAGAAGAGACAATCTATCTATATATATAAAAGAAGAAACTGACTGACTGACTGACATATCAACGCACAGCCCAAACCACTGGGCCTAGAGATCCAAATTTGGCACGTAGGTTCCTCGTGAGGTGTAGGGGTGCACTAAGAAAGAATTTTTGGAAATTCCACCGGGGGGTAAAATGGGGTTGAAAGCTTGTATGAAAGTCCGTCAGTTTTGAAGTTAGGATTTCCAAATTTTAGATTTAGGCTGGAGATTTATGCAAGTGCAAAAAGAATGGATTTTTCAAAAACCACCCTCTAAGGGGTTGAAACGGAGGTCTAAAATTTGTATAAAATTAGACTATCTACCTATATAAACGACACATCAAAAAACCAAGGCAAACACCCTTACTTCTGTTCCAGTCGATTCCTTCAAAAAGCACCGGACCGCCAGTATCTAAATGGGGCCATACCCGCGATATCACAGAAATCGGCTCTCAATCAATTAAGTTTCACAGTAGCGAACATAACTGAATTGACAGCCCCCTCCTTTCTGAAGTCGGGTTAAAATGCAATGCAGCCAGTGCCAGAAGGAAAAATATATGAATTTTTTTATCAAACTCACACTTTACCGTTTTTCATAAGTACATTAGATTCCTCCGACTTATCTCTAGGGTATCACAGGGATCCAAAATTTCGTTATTTTTTAAGCTCCGACGCATAGTTTGGAGATATTTGTAAAATCTCTAAATTTCTCTACATAATAGGGCTCGGGATGAAAAATGATTTATTAAATATAGGTCTCGGCTACATATTACTTATTATCTTCTATCTATTATCTTCTATCTATATAATGTATATATAATATAACAGAAGAAACCGACTGACTGACATATCAACGCACATCCTAAACCACCGGGTCTAGAGATTTAAAATTTGGCACGTAGGTTCCTTATGAGATGTACTAAGAAAGGATTTTCCAAAATTCACGCCCTAAGGGGTTGAAATGGGGCTCCAAATTTTGTATGGGGAAACAAGATTAGTTGGACTATTTTATTCGAAGCTTCACAGGAGTACTCCTATCGATAAATGAGTCAACACTTGTTTGAGGTTTTTTTCAGAATTCACCCTTTTAAATGGGGCTATGGGGTGTCGAAGGCTGAAAATTAATATAGGTATCCTTTGTATGGTATAACGGGTCGCTGGTTACAAAAACAATAACGATTTCTAAATCCAACCTGGTGGTCGTGAACTACCATCATCGTTTTCTATCTTCTTCTTAATATGGAAAAGAAGAAACTGACTCACATATCAACGTACAGCCCAAACCTTCGGGTCTAAGGATGCAAAATTTAACAAGTAGGTTTCTTATGAGGTCTAAGGGCTATGAGCACTTAGAATGGATTTTTCAAAAACTACCCTCTAAGGATTTGAAACGGAGAACTAACATTTGTATAAGGAAACAAAATCAGACTATTTTATTCGAAATTTCACAGGAGTACTGTTATAAATAAATGAGTAAACACATGTTTTAAGTTTTTACAGAATGCAACTCCTAAAAAAGGGAAATGGGATGAGAAAGTCTGAAAATCAACATGGGTATTCTTTTTGTGGTTTATCGAGTCGCTGATTACGAAAACAGCAACAATTTTAAAATCTGACGTGGCAGACGTGAAATATCATCACCCATATAAGGGTTCTATATATTTTTTAATTTTAGGTATGCCATTTCGATCGTCGTCAATCGGGTACCTAGGCAAGCGCGGGCGGCGCGGCGAGACGAGAGGAGTAGTTCTCAGGAATAATTCTGCATCTATAATTAGTAGGTACAGTTTAAGGTGCTGCTGGAAGGCGGTTGCCTTACCCCGAATTTGACGCGAGCGAAGCAGCGGGCAAAAGCTAGTAAAATTATGAAAGAAGAAATAGTGTGATTTCAATGTGTGAAGATTTTGAGTATATATTATTAATATTCTGGACAGTATTGTTGTGTAGCAAATTTCAAATTCCAATAATTTATTTATTTTAATTAAAAATTATGGCACAATTACATATAATTAAACTTCACCTCCTGCTCTTAGTATTTATAATGTAAATGAAAATGGAAACCACATTGTCACAGGAAACAAAAAGAGCGACACAGACTGATTAGACACATGTGAACTGTGATTATAGTTAACAAAATGTCATTACGAATTAATTGTTCTGTGAAAAAATGCGACAAAGCTAGTTTAGAAGATTATTGGTTGACGCATTGGCTATTAATTTGCTGTCTCCATTTTTTGCTCAGTCTTCAATGCTTCTGTAGTGGGAAAGATGCATATATTAGCATGCCAAGTATGCATTAATGTGGTTCGGGCTTAAAATTCTGTTTCTGTATGAACTTAGCACCGTATATAAAGTGCTAAGTGTAACGGCAGCTTGCTCTGTTTTCACTGGGGTTCGGATTAATATAAACTTTGCAATTCTATAAATCAAAGGGAATAAACATGTATGTACATATCAACTTATATTTTATAAGCTTTACTATCCCATAGCGTGATTATCCAGGTTAATTATATGTACCTACGTCAAAATTCACTCAAATCCGTTCGAAGGTGGTTCCTTGCGGAAGTTCAGTTTCACGAGTAAAATATTCTTCAATATTGTCTTATATTCTGTACATTATTTAAACACTTCAATTATCTGATCTAGTGATTAGTAAATCTGTCAAGATGTTTCTTGTTGATATATTTATGTATCATTTTATTTTGATGTATCTGTTTTCTAGTATTATTTTTAACTTCAAATAATAGGTATAATTAATATATCTTGATTAGAGTCAAATATAGAAAATGTATGATAGGCGTAAGTGTTAAAATATTTATAATTTCTACGTATTTTTTATTTATTGTCATGTTCTAACTTTACAAAATTATACTTATCGATTCTGATGAATGGGTAAAGATTCAAAATGAAATTTCAATCGTACTCGTACATACGAATATGTAATTTTGTTCTATTAGCTGCATTTGATGGTCAGCTTTCGTGCGAACAAATGTAGGAAACGTTTGCTTAACACTTCATGTACGAATGTTTTTAGTTTTTGTTTGTTGATTGTACACTGTCTACTCTTCATGGCATGTAAAACACTACCGATTTAACTGAGTTATGTCAGTTTTTTGTTTGAAGACTTTTTAAATTTATTGCCTGTAGTCATGCCTGTAATGCCAATAAGACTGTGGCTTAGAAACGTACCTATTGTAATATTCAAATTAAAAAAAATACTTATAACTTTGATAATAAAGAGAAAATCTAGAAAAAAAATAATAAACATAGTCCTTGATTTCATGCATGAATTATTGATCATAATCGACAATTATTCCTATCGTTTAGACAGGTAGTGTTGCTTCAAGCAGGATTTGAAGGTGAATAGTGTCTGGCTCTGCTGTATGACACTTGGTAAACCATTCCACAATCGGGCGGCACGACTACTAAATGACTCGTGAAAGAAATGTGTATTGCTCCTAGGAATAATCAGCATCCGCGTGTGACAGCTCTGTTTAGGACGAGAAGGCGGTAGTAAGTGGAAGCGGGAGCGAAGATAGGATGGGAAATTTGGGTCTTTGAGGATTATATAAAGAATAGATAGGATGTGTACATTACGTCGATCTCTGATAGATAGCTATTTTAACTTGGTGCGAAAGTGGGAGATACGATCATATTTTCCTAAACCAAAGATGAAGCGTATGGCTAAGTTTTGAAGGCGTTCGAGTTTGTTTAATAATTCCTCCGTGACATCAAGGTAACAACAAACGTCGGCGTAGTCGAGAAGAGGTACGAGAAGAGATTGGGCAATCCTAATTTTAGTTTTGTATGGAAGGAAATACTGTATATTATGTATAATTTAAGTTTGAGTTTCGAAATGAAAATCGAGGGAACCCCATAAATTATTTAGGTACGTCTAACGTGTTTCATGATTTTCCCGAAGCTATTCACGTATTTCTGTCTTGTAGTCATGAACCGAACTGATGATGGAAGGATCCTTGACTTTGAGGAGTTAGAGGTTCGTTATTTTAATACAATAGGCACGTATTACCAAGTGGCATCTTCATACCAGCTCACCGAAGGTAAGCTGGTATTTAATTCACCAAAGAGATTTCATTCACTAAAAAGATTAAAAAAATAACAAAAAATAAAAACCGACTTCAAAAACACTAAAAAGTTAAAAATAATATAAGAATAGGTACAGACAACATCACATTTCTATAATGAAGTCGGTGCCAAACAATTATCTCCTAGAAAGTCTTAAAATTTGGCAGCAACTTCAATATAGAAAGGCGATGTTGTCTGTACCCATTCTTATATTATTTTCTACTATTTAGTATTTTTGAAGTCGTTTTTTTTTACTTGAAAAACTCTTTCCGTAGTCTTACAAAATATCACTTCTTGTTTGTCAAAGTGGTTAAAGTTCTAAGCGTATCTACTTAGTTTATTTGAATTGACTTTGTCATCTTTTACCGTTAAAACTTTTTCTTAAAACTGTCCGTGTTACCTTTAATAGGCGATAGCTATTTATCCAATGTTACCACATGTTTTTACACCATTTAAGTACTTTCAACACGCCGTCGCGTCGGCTCTTTGAACGATTCCTCAATGCCATTACATTGCGGGATCGGTCATGCAACTGGCCTTTAATAGCATAAGACGTTTAATGTGGTCACTTTTCCATTTTTTATTTCTTGAAGGTCATTTTAAAGTGGACCAGATATTTGTGCATTTGATCTTCACATTATGTTGTTGTCCTTTTAGAAATCTTTGCGACCTTTGTATAGTTACAATTCATATTTGAAGTTAAAAGGGACGCATATTTATAATACCTACTGTTTGCAGTTAATGCAGTTATTGACGTGCTTTTTTGTGTAGATGTTAAGAGCACTCAGTCTCTAATATTGTAGATAAAGACCAGCCCCCCTAGCACGTCCACCACAACACGATATGATAAAGCGGTTTATCGCGGTGAACTGTCAAAATACAATAGGATTTCGTCGTATTTTGACAGTTCACCGCGATAAATTGCTTTATCATATCGTGTTTTGGTGGACGTGCTACGGGGGCAGGTATAGCTAACATTTGCTTTCCCGTTCGTTTTAGCATTTCAGTCTATCTATTTTAGTTTGTTTGTGTATGATGGATGGCCTGTTATCATTTATTTTCAATGAAACGTCCTCTCTTAAACTCTTTGGTTAAGAGATATTTCTCGCTGGTAGATCTCTATAAAACTGAGGTCTTGTGAACTAAAACGTTTGTGTGAAAACGGCTGGTTTCTTTACGGATAGGCTTGACGACCTTTTTTCTTGACATAGTATATTTTTGGGGGCCTATATAGCCTTGCGCTAAATAGGGGTGCTATGTTGAATCACCCGACGGGTATCGAGCTTCACCTGTGCTTATTTCCCACTTTTATATTTTTGATTTTCGTTACTTTTGCGATGAAAAACATTACGACGAAATCAAAATTATATTCGTTAGAAATAGAAAAATCAATATTATATTCGTTAGAAACAAATGATAATCAGTAGAAATCGAACGCAGACGACAAACACTCAACGCCTGACGAATAAATTATAAATAGAGGCCCATGGCCTTTTAAGGGCCTTCAGACGAATGCATTGTCCTATTCCAACAATTGTAGAAGTAATAATAGTTGTAGAAGATGGTTGGCGGATGGTTACATTACGGTTAAATATCTTTTCTACATAGGTAAATTTTATAATATCATTACCTACATTAAAGAAGAATATTGATTTATCGAAAATATTATTAGTGAATCACTTATTGTGAATTCTCAATCTACAAAGTGTTATGTTAACAGTACAATTACGAGTATATAATTTGAATTATATTGTGGTACTACATACATTGATAAATAACTTGATTTAATAATCATTTGAGGTAAAGTAAAAGCTAATTTAGAAAAAAAAAATAGTTTACTTAAGGTAAGGTTGCATTAATGAAGGCTGGACCTGTCGTCGCCACCACAAACTGGATTATCAGGAATCTAGATTATAAGTGACGATGAATGGACGAGCCTACTGAGTAAGCTCACCAAACGTTTTACACTCTGGTATAATTTCGGGTTTATAAAATACCGGTTAGCTAAAGGATGAATAAATAAGATATATCATTCGCACCCTGTGTTAGATTTCAAGATTAGAAACTATTATCATCAAATTATGCACAAAAATTAATTATAAGTGTCACTACGAATCAAACTCTGGGCATGAGTTCAACACGAGTGATGTCACATGTTTTAACCCTAATACAAAAATATCATAAAAGTAATAGCCTAAATAATGTAATTAAAAATAAAGCTTTAAAATAAATGAAAAGCTAAGGACTATTCGATAGAACATTTAACGTGTTGTCACTGCTACCTTAAAAGGTGTTTGCTGTTAGCTAAAAACGTGTAGATTGCGGGACAGCATCTACATATAATGGCTTCTAGTTCCATACCATAGAATTATTATTATTTATGAAATATGTCGTTGATTGGTTAAAAAGGAAAACTCTTCCACGCTATAAAAGGTAGAGTCGTAGTCGTTAAAGGCGTTACATTTAAGATCAATAATGATAGAGTGTGAAAGAAAACCTTATCAAATAACTTGGAAATGGGCTTGGAAAATTTATTTGCTAGAGGAGCACATGTTTTTGAAGATCTTATTAAGTACTTTGCTTATAGTTGAAAATAATTTCATAGTCTTGAAATAAATTTGACAATAAAAAGAATTTGAATGGATTTTCTATATTATTAAATCAATTGAATGAAACATTCTGAAATAAAAATAAATAAAAAATAAATATTTATTTATTGTGCACAAAATGACCGTCTAAATTAACTCATACATGAGAAGATACAAACTGACAACCTTATCAATCACCTCTTATCTAGTAAGCTATCTTTTTAAATGAATTCTCCATTGCTTTCTCCTTCAAATCTTTTTAAATTTTATTTCAAATTGTGGGAGCTTGAAATTAGCTCTCAACAATCTATATAATTTTCAGCCTTCAGCATTAAATCAACATTTGCAAGCACCTTATAATTTTCCGATTCCATGCATTATTTATTGCGACGCGCGTGACCCACTTAAAATAACAAGAAGAGATCTTTATTGTAATCAGGAAGAGCACTTGTTATAATTTCTGTTTATGGCATTTGAAAATCATCGGTACGCTCTCTATATTAGCAAGAGCGCGTTGGCCAAGAAGCCGTCACGACTTCGATATTATTCCATGATAATTGATAGGGAAGAAGTAAGTATGAGGCCCTATTTGACGCATTCTCAGATAGTTATTCTTAATTGGTGGCCTAATGCTTGTAATTAAATCCACCAGACGTTGTAATCCATTGACCCTACGCTTCGGCGTACTTTCCCGAAGTTGTTGAAATCTACAGATATTTTCTAGGCATTCGAAAAAAAAATATATTTTTTCATGGGTTTGTTTAAGCGTTATATTGTATTAAGAATCTTGACTTCCATACTGAAAAAATATGTATTTTCAAAATCTCCTTGGGACAATCGGAAGATTATAAGATTAAGGATCATTACCAGTTTTTATATTGCCTACTGCTGGTAATTTATTTCTTTAATCTATTGAATATCGTCTGTAATATTTTAACCTGTATAATATACATTGCTGCTCAGAGGGACAATCTCACTATATACGAACGTTTTAACCAAAACCAAATTTGCTGGAGGGAGACTCTGGACTCTACCAGGGTCGTCTGCTTAGGTACCTCCGTCTTACCTATTTCTGCCGCAAAGCAGCAGTGCTTGCATTGCTGTGTTCCGGTTTGAAGGGTAAGATATGGCAGTGAAATTACTGGGTACTGTGACTTTACATCTGGTGTCACAAGTTGGCAACGTACACTGTGGTTCTTGTGGGGGTTGCAGTTTTGCTGCGAATCTCACAAGAACCACATGTATTATAGGTGACTGTTACCACTTACCATCAGGTGGGCAGTTTGCTTGTTTGTCAACTTTCTGCATAAAAAAAAATGTTTACCGTTCCCATATAATTTATCATCTGCCGGCTGTCATGGTGTTATCAAAATGTATGAGATTGGAACGCATCTGATTTGGTAAATAGTGCGATTGCTTCAGGTTTCTTAGCCATTTGATTTTTGCTCTTAGCTATTTTTTGGTTCATTTCTTAAGTTACGTCCTCATTTTATTTTAAAATGTAAGTATAGGTAAATATAATATTATTTTATGGTATTCTTTGTTTTCTCCACATAGCCACGGATTTAGAATAGATACACGTGTCTACTCCTTTTTAGGGTTTTCTCCGAAATTATAAGAACTACACTGTTGAAACTTGGTAAGTAGATGTATTCTGTAAACCGCATTAAGATTTTCATACAAAAATAGAAAAAAGTAATAAATTTTGGGGGTTCCCCATACATAGAACTGAAACTCAAAAATTTTTTTTCATCAAACCCATACGTGTGGGGTATCTATGGATAGGTCTTCAAAAATCATATTTAGGTTTCTGATATCATTTTCTTCTAAACTGAATAGTTTGCGCAAGAGACACGTCCAAAGTGGTAAAATGTGTGTGTCCCCCCCCCCCCCCCCCCTGGTAACTTCTAAAATAAGAAAATAATAAAACTAAAAAAATATATGATGTACATACCATGCAAACTTCCACCGAAAATTGGTTTGAACGAGATTTAGTAAGTAGTTTTTTTTAATACGTCATAAATCCCAGGAGCCCTTCATGGGCGAGTCCGACTCGCGCTTGGCCGGTTTTTCTTTCTTCCCGTGGATATCGTTAGACCCAACTCAGAAAGTTGCGAAAACTCTACAAAGAAACTCGAAACAAACCATTCTTCTGGCTACCGTGATGTAGGTAGTAATAGACAAAGCATTTCCCAGCAGTAGGACGTACTATATGGGTTGTAATGGTGATGATATATATGATGCTTCTTTATCGACAATTTTTTTATTTCTTACAGATTGACTACTTTACGCAAACATCGCAATAATTAGAGGTGAGCTTAGAATATTTTGTTTAATAAACAGATAAAGTTGATGTTTAGTAATCTCTTCTGTTATATACACGTTTTTTAAAAGAGATGGTGTTTGACTAAATGACTTCAACTATTTACTTAAGGTATTTTAACTGGCTTAATTTTGAAAGCTTCTGTTATACAGTAAGTAGGTCATATTTAGACCTAGAAGTTTGGTAAGTGGTGTGTGTTGGTTCTTCTTCGTAAACCCATATATGACTCACCGCTAAGAAAGACGAGCCTTTCTTTAGACTGGAAGGATTGTTGTCGGGTTTTATTTCGAACTAGCTGTGCCCGCGACTTCGTCCGCGTGGAATAGTAACGGCTGGACCGATCTTGATAAAAGGTACCCTATGTTATACCTTATATAATTAGCTATCTATTAGTGAAAGTTCCATCAAAATCAAACAAACAGACAGACATACAAATTTTTTTTAAATTGTGTTTTTGTTATTGGTACCCGATACACAATCATACCCATTTAGTAAAAACTAGTTATTTTGACATTACAAATAGACAGTTCAATTTTATTTATTTGTATAGAGTATAGATTTTCCATCTCTTTGCAGAGGTATAATTGCGATAAACTCCCCTCGTCGTTTATTTTGACATCCATACGAAGAAAGGAACCACGTTTTATTAAACCGTCGCCGCACCGACAATTACAAATCTTAAAGCCCGTTCATTGTGTATGCACTAGCCTTTAAAATAGTGCCTAATAAAAACGCGTGCGCGCGCGCAATGCTGATAGACACGATATGCATCTAGGTACAGGTTATTAATAACAGCCCGGTCCATTGGGTACATAGTGCTATTTCTGCAAATATGAATATTCCTCAGCTTACAAGCCAGCAAAGATGTCGTACATTACATGATGTTTCTATTAAATTATTCAAAAGATTAAATTTACCTAATTTCTATCTTAAGCAAACAGATAAGCATTAAGAAGAACTGAATCAATAACTATATCTGTGAAAACTCATAATTTGACTTATGTGGTAGTGAGCACTGCATTGCACATTGCTCGCAAGACTGGGCTATTGAAATGGAAAGGTCCTCGAGCGACAGCCGCGTCTAGAGGAGATGCAGCGTCGTTAGTAGGCTCCGTACAATTAAGTAACACCGGCGATCTGGTAAAGATTGCGAGAAAGTCCCTGGATATTAGCAGCGCAAGACTGATCAGTGTGGAAAATTCTTGAGGGAGTTTTATGACCAAGAGTGGGCGCTCTCCGCTGACATGGTGATGACAATGACTCGAATTGAAAATCGGAATTATAATCGTCACATTACCACAGCTCATTTATGTGGCTCGCGAGGGGCTCGAGCCTACCCTAAGTTGAAGTTTTTAAGCCTTGTCAACCACGCTGGCCCAATATGAATTGGTCGACTGCTCAGATATCTTTGAATTTCTTCGCAGATGTATGCAGGTTGCCTTTCGGTGTGTTCCTCCTCCACGGACAAACGAAAAACATATTGGTACATGACAGTAGCGAACCCCGAGCTTCCGGATTAGAAGGCCAGTGCCAAGTCACCGACGCTCTGAATTTAATATCTTAATCGTTAAAACGAATTTCTCCTTGTACTAAAAGGTTGTGAGGAGATATTTTCACTACATTTGTCTCAAAGCTTGTTATTGGACTTGTTTGAGCTAGTAGAGTCAGTTATGTTTTCACAAGTGCTGTGATTCAACTCATCATTCGGTATTCTATCTGTGATAAGATAAGGAATAAGAATGCAGCTTGATCCCAACTCAGTACCTGGTATACCTGTTACGCAATAAATCAATATTTAATAACCTATCTGTTCACTAGAGCGAGCGCAAAGAACGTTAATGGCGCCAGTGATCCTCTCCATTACTTTGCTTTATTCATAATGCGCGTATTTTCAAACCGCATCGATTCTTGCTTTGGTCACGTACCATGAGAAGACCTGTATGTTGCCACGCCTTTTTTCTGTAAGTGTAACAATTTTATATTCGTGGTAATTACAAATTGAAACTGTCAACTCTATAATTTCTGTACTCGAATAGTCGTAACTGTTTTGGTTTGTTTTTGGCGGGACAATTTCAGTTGGAGTATCGCATTTTGATAAACAGTGAGTAATCATTGAAAAATATATTGCAAAAGATTACGTTATCATAGACACTCAAAAACTATTTGTTGTAGCAATGAGAAAATAGTCTAATACCTTTCATTATACTAACTTACCTTCTATTTAGAAGACGAATCATCTATAATTTGAATGTTATTCCTTGCAACCGTTTCATCAGTGACAATGACAACTTTTAATTACAATCTCACGGACACTAGGCTCTAATAAATGCCTCTAGCTTTTAACTTATTAGCTCGGAATGCGATAGGGGTGGGGAAAGTGACATAGCGGTCTAGTACTTACTGCGCTAAAGTTACGCTAAGCTACGTATCAGGAAATGGCCTTGCATCGGGCGATTACTTCAATACATCAAACGGAACAGTTATGCTTCTGCAGCTATCTGTTTTATGATCGTCAAATTAGTACTGACATAACTGTGTGAAAATAATAGCTGAGCATTTATTGGGATCAGGAAAAATATGAATCGCTTTAAACTGATTTCGTAATAGGGTAATAATTTCTGTTTCGCGTTATACCTACATAATTATTTACAACTAGCTGTGCCCGCGAACTCCGTTTCGCCATCAAAATGCTTAAAACAGTGTTTAAATTTTTCCTCCATTTTATTCCATAATGATTCAACTTTATTCTGCCTTTCTTGAGCAGCGGCCATTTGGAAATTAACAAATTAAGACAATTATCGTAGGTTCGTAATGCTCTAGGTACTCTTCAGGGCCTTTCATTTAATACCCATATTGCTGGGTTTGAAAACGATCTTTAATCCATTTTTTGAACGGCGGCCATGTTTAATTTAGGGCAATTTTCCTAAGTTCATAATGCGCTACTCTTTGAGACCTTTTATTTGATACCCATATTGCTAGGTTTGGAAACGAACTTTTATCCACCTTTTTTGAGCAGCGGCTATGTTGAATTTATGTCAATGTTTCTAGGTTCATAGTGCTTTACTTATCAAGGACTACTTTCATTTGATACCCATATTGCTGGGTTCGAAAACGAACTTGTATCCTTTTTTTAGCGGCGGCCATGTTGAATTAAGGTCGATTTTTCTAGGTACCTAATGCTCTACTCTTCAAGGCCTTTCATTTGATACCCATATTGCTAGGTTTGGAAACGAACTTTTATCCATTTTTTTTGAGCGGCGGCCATGTTTTATTTAGGACAATTTTCCTAAGTTCATAATGCTCTACTCTTTGAGGCCTTTCATTTGATACCCATATTGCTATGTTTGGAAACGAATTTTTATCCACCTTTTTTGAGCAGCGGCTATTTTGAATTTATGTCAATTTTGCTAAGTTCATAGTGCTTTACTCGTCAAGGCCTTTCATTTGATACCCATATTGCTGCGTTTGAAAACGAACTATTATCCTTTTTTTAGCGGCGGCCATGTTGAATTTAGATCGATTTTTCTAGTTACCTAATGCTTTACCCTTCAAGGCCTTTCATTTGATACCCATATTGCTAGGTTTGGAAACGAACTTTCATCCACCATTTTTGAGCGGCAGCCATGTTGAATTTATGTCAATGTTGCTAGGTTCATAGTGCTTTATGCATCAAAGCTTTTGATTTGATACCCATATTGCAGGGTTTGAAAACGAACTTTTATCCTTTTTTTTTTGAGCGGTAGCCATGTTTAATTTAGACCAATTTTCCTAAGTTCATATTGCTCTACTCTTTGATGCCTTTCATTTGATACCCATATTGCTAGGTTTGGAAACGAACTTGTATCCACCTTTTTTGAGCGGCGGCCATGTTGAATTTTAGGCGATTTTCCTAGGTTCATAATGTTCTACGCTTCAAGGCCTTTCACTTGATACCTATATTGCTAGGTTTGGAAACGAACTTTTATCCACCTTTTTTGAGCATCAGCTATGTCGGCGAATTTACGTCAATGTTACATTAGGATCAAGAGTCCCGTACTCCCTCTACGCGTAATACTTTTAATAGTTTTAAATGGATGAAAGAGTTTGATTCCTTAGTCATAATGTAAAAACATAATATAACACCTTTCAAAATGCCTTGAAAAGGGTATCTTCATTTTTCAACATTTCAAATATTGTACCGATTTTGTGAAAATTGGCCAAAAATTAAACCAACCTACAAATTTTATATTTGTGACGTGATATTGTCATAAAAAATGCTATATACATTGGTTGTATGGCTTGATCCTTTTTCCTTACCACCACGGTACTACATAAGAAAAAGACAATTTAAACTTCTTGGTTGCCAAAATTCAGATGGGCACAGCCAATAACAGAAAAGATTTTTTTTGCAATATGTAACAGACTTGTCAAAATAATTTCACGTGCGCCATGTTGATTTTCTACATACTTGTCATCAAAAATTTTATATGGTATTTTTTGAATAAAAATAAAAAGTGAATTTAAGCAAATGAAATTATGCCTAAATGTTCTTCCGGAAAATTTTAAGCATTGTGGTGTAAGCCATATCAAATTCTGTCCAGTAGTTTCGGAGATCTTTCCGGACAAACATTTGTACCCCTACGATTTTATTATATATGGAGATGTTCGCAATTTAAATGATAGTTTGATAGGAAAATAATAATTAATTAATTATAAGTACCCATTTGAAATATTCAGTAAGAATATTAAATAACATTTTTTATAAATAAAATTAAATATTCATTATTCGTATTTCCAAATAAATATAAAGGCGAAAAGAAATGCGGCGAACAGTTTCTAGCAAAATAATCAACCCGAAAATGCACTGAGAGGTACGTTTAAATCATAACAATTTTTTAAACTCAAAACTGTTTAAATTTTTTGGTAAATAATTCTAGATTATGTCAAAATGAAGCTATATTTTTTTTACTTGAGCGATGCAGAGCCGCTAATATTCTGCACATGAACGCGAATCAGACACCAGTATACAGTTATTCGACAACACAATCGTCATAAGTAATTAAGTGGTTCCATTCGCGGATCACTAGCACGTTATAAAGTCAGTAGTCCAAACTCCGAACGCCCTGAGCGTCATAATCGATGGATCGCGGTGGAATCGTCGAGAACCACTGTGGTATCGCCGACTCAAGCTGACCATTACGTCGGCGGGAATTACAGGCTGCGAGCAATGGACGCGCCGAACTGCCGCGGGTAGATATAGGTTTCCCCAGGGCTGTTGCATTATATTTTATTGACTGCGAAATTGATTTTAATATTTTACAAGGTTTTATTTACTTCTCTTTCTCTAAAGAACTCTTGCAAGTTAAATTTGACCCTGTTTCCGATTCCGATTGAGTTGAATTGCATGCATATGTATATCGCGTGACAATGCAATATTATGATGACATGGAGCTGATCAGATGCTGGAGCTGGAGGGTGGCCAGACTTCGCAATAAAACGACAAAACTCTATCGAGTTTGGGCTCGTTTGATTCATATAGACGAGTACTAAAAGCACGAATTTAAAAAGTGTTTTTTTTTAATTTATCTTGTTTTGAATAAACGTCTGATATAGCTTTCGTTCTGTAATGTTTACTCCTTTAGGGTTCCATTCCTCAAAAGGAAAAAACGGAACCCTTATAGGATTACTTCGAACCTTTTCCCCGAGAACGCGTAGAGATATTATAATATCAAATAGGGTCTACCATTCCTTTCAGCTGTGAAAAAGTCATACATCAGCAAATGTACGTACATAAAATAAATACTTGTAGGTAGCTACCGGAGGGAGACTGTAGGGTCGTGTGCATGGGTACCTCCGTCTTACCTATTTCTACCGCAAAGCAGCCGTGCTTGCATTGCTGTGTTCCGGTTTGAAGGGTAAGATATGGCATAGCAATTACTGGGTAATTTCAATGCCCTAACTTACCCTGATACCGTGATTTTACATCATAAGTCATAAGGTGGCAACGTACATGTGATTCTTGTGGGGATTGCAGTTTTGCTGCGAATCTCAGAAGAACCAAATATTATAGGTGACTGTTACTACTTACCATCAGGTGAGCAGTTTGCTTGTTTACCAACTTAATTGCAATAAAAAAAAGGTCAACGCAATAAAATGATAAGACATATTTTCGTAAATTTTACGATTTCATAAGGGAATCAAAACATATATGATACTTCCCATTGACCTAGAATCATGAAAGGCAAGAAGCATGGTCTTACAGCATATGTTATGGAATAAATCTAAAACCGTAAATTTGAAATAAATAGGGATTTAAGAAAAGTTTGTATGGAACCCTCGGTGCGCTATTACAACATAGACTTGGTCGGTTTTTAAATATAATAATAGAGCAAGCCAAAATATCAGATCAGACTATCTGATGTTAAGAAGACCGAAGTCTGGCAATCCATACCTTATAGAGGCAACAGAATTTAAGTAAAAACTCAATTCTAAATTGCTTAAGCTGTAATAATACTATAAACATACAACTCATTCAAGTAAAGTAAGATGCGTAATGTTCATATAAAATGTAGAAAATATTAATATTGTTCTTTGCTTTTACTCGACGGATACATTATCTAAAATGAAAAACACGACAAAAGAGACAGTTTTATTTTTATAATTGAAGATACGATCGACATAAAATTTCTAAGCCATAAATGTTATTTCTTCATAATTGTATACGTATGTCGTTTTGGAAATTTGTTCTTAATTTATTATTATTACCCAGTTTATTCATCTACAGCTAATTTAAATTTTTAATTTATTTTCCGAGTTTTAGCTGTTGTAATTTAATTTAGTTTTAATGTTTTATCTACATTACTGCAGTATAATAATTATCATATAATAAGAGTACAAAGGAACTGTATGTTACATTCAATACAGTAGTAGTTCAAGCAAATTTCTCTGTGGATGCGGATTGCTCACTCACCATCAAGTTCAATAAAGATGAAGAACTTCCCAGGTGTGTATAAAAACCGATTAACATTAATGTTACAGTGTAATAAAGTACAGTGCAACAAAAAATGGTTTATACCGTAAAACATTAGGGGAGACGTACAAAACGCAGACTTACATATATACATAACATTACATTGCGGTCCAACACATTGGCGTACTTATAGTTTTTTTTCAGGGGTGGCCTGGCCTATGATTTTTGTTTAAAGTTATCACTATTTGGCATCCATCATACAATTTTGAAACGGTAGCCTTACATTATGGGGTGGGCACGGAAATATATACGCCTATAGTCAAACATTACACATTTTCTACCAGTCAACCAGTTAAATGTGGCAAAACTGCTGACGGTGTAATAGTAAAAATTATGATAATGATATTCAAAAAAAATGATAAATGAATAAGTAAAAAAGTGTACTTTTTTTGGAATGTTTAGTTTCATAAAAGTAATCATTATACTCATTTATGTAAGATCTTACAGAAAACTTAAGAGGCAAATTAACGTTTTAATAATCTATAAAACATAATAAAAAAACCGTGAAATCGACAAGAAATAGTAAAAAGGTATAACTCAATAACTCTATCACTAAATAACTCTTTATTTTTATTAGGGTACTTCATAGATATGTGTCGGAATGCACAATGACTTTTTTAATTGACTTCCAAATAACGCGCGACCAATCAATTTATGTCGACTTATAATTACCGGGAGCATATAGGGGGAATTCAATCAAAAGGTTCAATCAAAAACAATGCGATTTTCCAGTATTTTTGTTTGGAAAACCCACGCCACGTGACGGTTTTTAAGCTACAGTAAAAAAGTAGATTGTTAAAATTCATCGTATTACTAGAAGAAATATACTATGATATTAACGAGAACATTCTTTCTCCATCTATTTAAGTTTTTTGGTCAAAAAATCCTCGCTGACGATAATTCTGTTTTGTCGATAAGTTATTTCTCAGTGTAGGTATCCAATTTTTAAACATTAACACTTTTTACACACAACTAGTATGAATGCTCTTCTAAGACAACTAGGAAGCTCTTGGCCTTCATCGCACCTTTTTTCCAGGGGGAAATGCGTGACCGCACCGTACCCACCGTTGGCTAGACGGCGAGCGTGTGTGGGGCAGGCCCCCGGCAGAGAGCCACTAAAATCCCCAGGTGTTCTCCCTGCCCTTTTAGGCGCGTATGGTATGGTCTGCAATGCGATACCACTACACGCGCCCGATGACGCGATACCACTACTATCCCCAAGGGGGAATTGTTCGAGAACACCAGGGCAACCCGCCAAATAGAAAAGACTTACGGCGCCGTGCACGGTGCCAACCGTGTACCTACGTAGGCCTGCACAACATGGTAGTGAAATGGACATTGCTTGCACGAATGTCCGCCTTCTCCTGACGGCATTCTTCTCACCTTATAATCTATCTATCTATATGTATATATAAAAAGAAGAAGTTCTCATCTATAGACGCACGCACAGCCGTAACCGCTAATGGTAGAAACGTGAATTTGGACAGTTGTTTTAATTCGAAATGCCGACGCACGTTAAGAAGGGAATTTAATTTTTTTAAATCCTGAATGGATGAAATAGGGGTTGCAAGTTTGTATGGAAAAATCTTGAAATTAGCAACGATTTTTATAAAACTTGAGAGTCATACTCTTAAAAACATTTCATTGAATATGTGTGGTTTATTGGAACCCCCTTAGGGTGCAAAATAGGGGTTGAAAGTTTCTTTGGAAAATAAAATCTGCTCCAATTTCTATGAAATTTTGTATCCGAGCGCCTAAATATAAATAACAGTCTTCTATATAGAACAACAATATTTTTTTACGGGAAAATATAAAATTGCCACGGGACAACAATAATAACGCAGGCGAAGCCTCGAGCGGCAAGCTAGTAAGTAATATTAACAATAAGGTCTTAGATGAAAGTGACTTTATCTGGACTCCTAGACGACAAATCTTACCTCTAATTGTCGGAACACAATAATGTAATAAACATTGCTATTAATTACCAGACCTTACAACCAACCAAACTACGCAAATTTCTGCCCCCACTCCGGACCTCCAGATCAATACCGGGTGGTCCAAACCACTAGACACGGAGGCGATTTAACCCTAAATCTATCATACCAAGTAAAGGTATTAAAATATTATTCACTTATTTGGCAATTTATCTATTTGAACTGACAATGGCACGATAGCTGGTAGGAGCTACTCTTCGTAATCAGAAGACCTGCTTTGTGCGCGATGCAAGGCCGTGCAAGAGTCCACTCGATTAATGGTCTGTTTAGGACCTACGATCTTTAATTTTGACAACTTTGTTTTAGTTACGGAATCAGGCTAGTTGGCAGGCTCCAAATGCGTTGAAAAGATATCATCGAGCGCATTGTTTGCACTTCTCTTACTTAAAAAAGTATGTTCTTGTATCGTACCAGAATGGGAAAAAAGTAGCATATTTAGCATTAAAGGGTTTTTTTTATTATTTTTGTCAAATAAAACGAAGGAGACTTTATTCATACTCGTATAAAGAATTATCTCTAATAAACTTGGCCTATTACCATTTCACAAAGAAGGAGAATACATTGTGTGGTTTTATGAAATCACTATACAAAGTGAAACTTCTTTTTGGATCGTAGGCATTTAACTGAAAATTTGTGGTAAATTATTCGATTAAAGGTTTTAAAATCACGTTTATAATCTTTAATTCTTCCTCTGAAAAAAATTGTGAATAAAAAACGAATTAATAAAAAAGTAATAAAAGACAAATTAATTAAATAAACAAAAAAGCAATAAAAAAACATTAATATAAAAATAGCGTTCTACACCAGGATCAAACGACTGCCACACATTTAAAGTCGAACATCTAGCGCATAGACAAATCCCGACCTATACCTACGAAGTAGTGAAATCCTAGGTCTCATGTTTTAGTGTAGGCCGTAGGCCTAATGCGACATGCGAAAAAATTTGGGTTGATGTTCATTGTATTGTGACTCGGCTACATAAGAAACTATTTGTTATTATTGCATTGGCTTATTTTATTTTCGTGCATAAGTAGTGGAAAGTATAGTACTATTTTACCATCAATTTCAATCGATAATCTGCCAACGGTTTTGTCAACCCTAATCGTAATGTCATTGCGAGATACTATTTGCGTTCTGTTATTTTGATGTCTTCATTCTGCAAGTTCTGTTTTGTTAGAAGTTAGAAAGCCTAAATTATGTAATGCTTAATCAATATTATATTATAATGTTCTTTATAAAAGTAAAGTGTAGAGTTGTATGTGGATTGTTTAAATCGACAAACATCATTAACATAACCGGAAATTATAATGACATCGAAGCAAACAATTTTATGAGTAGGTGAAAAGATTTTAGTACCCAAAATAATGTATGATTATTTAAATCGATAAAAACACTTAAAACCGCAGAGCAACAGCATTAGAACTCAATTCAGATAATAATAGTTTTTAATAATCATGGCTGCAAAGTTGGAATTCGTCGCGAGTGCTGAAAAATTTGATTCTAAGTTTGAGCCACGAGCAAAGCAAGTGGTTCAAGCGAAGAAACCTGAGCGTAACGAGAGATTTTAAAGCCCGAAAGGCAAATAACTTTACAGCCGAGCGCAACACACAACTTTTCACCTCACCTCAGCGAGGAAAATTTCTTCTACTGTTATAAAACAATTCAACATCGCATACAAAATGCCGCAAATAAAAATTACAAAAATTTGAAATTCGAACATTGCGACGTGACGTATTTAACATCAATAATTTTTAACATGTCATCATTTTTAGATTCTTCTTTTTTAAATGAAATAGTTTTTGACCACAATGTTTGAATTCATATATTCCCAGTCCATATTCTAACATTCGAATTTCAAATCACTTTTCTACGCTAGCGGTTTAAAAAGACTTTTCCACGCAGATTTCGAAGAGCCTTTCTGAACTGGTGAGATAACAAATATATTGTTTTGTTATCGATTTCTAGATCTTCGGGATTTTTCCATTTATTTAAGAATGATCTAGATTTTATAAATTCCAAATATTGTTTTAAAATTACACAATAACATCTCTAATTGAAATAAATTTACTATAAGTACGAGAAATACGTGAGTTTGAAGATAGTTATTAAATAAATCTATTACTGGCGCTGCTTGATGTAACACTTCTTAATTCACTAGACCAACGAGGCAATCAGTATATCTAACTCGGATCACAATAAAAACTGTATCACGAAATCGCTTAAGTCTTATCAAATTAATTATCATGATTCTAATTACGTTGTTCGCGTGCATTTTATTATTCATTACTTCTTATTATAAAACTCAGTTACGGTGTTAGTTTTCATTAGCAATTATGCGTAGAGCTTCCGTACTAAACGATTATAATGTTACTGCCTTATTTACCTAGTACAAGTGATGTTTATCTACCAGATTTTTTATTTTTGAATCATGCTTCTGGTGGGTGATTTTGTAACTCATCGGCAATCGGCTATCGTATAGATTTGATAATTCTATTTCTTTAAAACTGATATTTAATATGTTTAACATCTTGTAATGTCGTCGTCTGAGTAGTCTTGGTATATTTGTTGAATAAATCGACCAATACATATAAAGTATAGCAACTCAGAGGAATTAAGAATATAATTCAGTTGAGGTATGATGATGTTAATCGTATTACATTATTTCGTATTACTTTGAATGTTTTCAGGCGATTTAGAAAGTATGGAAAGTTACACGTAACATATTTAGTAGATAATAAATTGATGTACTTAGGGTTTGAAAGTACCGTTTTATTTCTATATTTTTGTATAAAATTAATTGCAACAATCGGATTTTACAATATTTTATTTTACTTAAATGCACCATAACAAAAACTTTTACTTAAGAAACAACTAAAAACGTAGGTTTATTCAAACATCACTCATATTTTGACTAGCAAGGAACTGGATAAGGAATTGTATATTTTATCTCGTAATGTTGACTCTACGTGATAATTTTATGCTACATATATTAAGTACTAGACATTAGCGGCTTCCTTACAAAATCCTCTTCACATCGTTATTAAGCCGATATAACGGTAGTTTTTTATTTACGCATGTGAAGAAAACATGTGATATGATCACATGTTTTCTTCACATAAACCGTGCGTTAGCTTCTCTTGAGTTTATGAGCGTGCATCGGTCTCTCAATCACATTAAGCATGATTGATGTAAAGATGTGAGAATCGTACTTTAATGTGTGCAGTGAATCGAAGACCACTATCAAATTATCACCTACGTGACGACATTCAGTGTATGAATTACTTGCGGAACTGAATTTTACCGCATTAACTGCTCTTGGAGAATATTACATTTTTATGGATGGCTATGCTCGCGCTCACCGTTCTGACGATGTGGAAGCGTATATGCAATACTGCAAACAACACCTCGAAATTCCGAACTTAATCCAAAAGAGCATATCAGCAGGCGTAGCACGGGTGCCAAGATTGGACTCCAGTCACGCATTGTCTCACAATTTTAGTGACATAATCTTTATGTCTTAAAGAGTAGCACGGTGGCGCGTATTTAGTGTGACTGACGTGATAAAAATTTCTTGACGCTCGTCAAGAAACACGTGTGACAGAGTTTTATCAAAAATTTCTTGGCGTGCCTGTGCTCCCACTGCTGTGGTTGCAGCAAGGACTTTATTACTTTCAAAGATGTAACAGCAGTTGGAGAGCAAGATAGTGATAAAACTCAGTCACACGTGTTCCTTGACGAGCGTCAAGAAATTTTTATCGCGTCAGTCACACTAAATACGCACCACCGTGCTACTTTTTAAGACATAAAGATTATGTCACTGAAATTGTGAGATAATGCGTGACTCGAGTCCAGTCTTGGCAGCCCGTGTTACGCCTGCTGGGATGTCCTTAAGATTAATCACCTTATCTTTCCCTACAGTAAGATTGGTGCAACATATTCCACAAAACATCAGGAGGCAAAAAATGTCACTGAGAAGAGTGAAAACGTAATCCACAAGATGTTATTAAAAATGTTACAAGCTGTGATCTTAGCAAGAGGCGGTCTCACTCTTATTTTGATTTTCATTTTAACATAAAATAAAAATAAAAACATCTAAAAAAGTTTTGTCGTTATTGTTGATCCTTTCTTATTGTTTGGATGTGTACATATGCCAAAATTAACTTCATGCATATTAATTTACAAGATTATACTCGTCAAATAACTACATAGGCTATGTCAAACAAGTAAATTCAACTTGACTTAGATCTGCCTTAGAACGTAAATGTCCTTGGGTGCCTGTGTTTTTTTGCAAGATAATGTAATAGATAAGGTAGTGTAATAACAAATTAATGGCTTTGAATAGATCTATCAATTATAGGTATAGTTATTGCTGTTCTTTTAAAAAAAATATGATTACATCGAAATCAGATTTAAAAGACAGAAAATCAAATCCAAATTTATATTGTTATTTCAAATCGTCTTTGTCGGTGAATCAATTTCACGTCTTTTTAATTTAGATATAATATAATGTGATTTTTGTAACTAGCATGGAGCTAAAAGCGATCCCATATTCAATTGACCATTAAAATGCAAGGAAGCCTGTTTTATCCTAGTCCTTAAGGCGCATAGTAACGTCAATCATAAAAAAACACTGCAGAAAAAACCGGTTCTCTTCATAAATATTGAATAAAAAAATCTTTAAGAAAGATATGTTATAATTCAACGCATTCTTTAGAGGATGGTCCTTTTAATTTTTTGATAAATTAATTAAAACTTGGTTAAAATGTGACCCAAACATGCCTCGAATTTAAAACTATAAACCTAATCGCTTCGTAAATATTAGGTTAAATCACATACTTTCGATTTCAATAAATAAAGTGAACAATATTCTAGGGGATGGTCTTTTTAGATTTTTCTTATTTGCCTTTATTAATTTTTTATTGAAATAATTCATCTTACGCGTAAAGGTTTGCTTGAATATTCCCCTCACTCTCACTCACTCACTCCTATGTAATCAGTGCGGGACGATCGACGCAAGGTCATTGAGAGCACTATGCGCCTTAACGCCTTGATAAATCACCTTCCACCTACCATTATATTACGGTCTATAGGACTAAGACAAATGACAGTTTTTGTCTTGGATGAAACTAATTGTGAAGAGAGGGAACTTACTGTGACTCAAAGCACCATTTTACAAAAAATGTTTCGCAAATGTTAACGATTTTGTCTTTTTTCTATTCAGGCAGAGTCCAAATTTCATTGCTATCGAACTTTGAAGCCTCATGTCGAGACAAATTATTGTGCCAGTGATAATTTATGTAAGTGCAATAGGCTCAAAAATAAGATGCAATTAATTTTGGTTGCTTGCAAATATATTACTTAATTTGAAAGAAAGAAAATGAGTGAATCAGCTTTTAAGGAACCAAAATGATTTTAGTCATTCGATTCATAGTAACGTCTACATGATTTAAAAATGCTCGCAGACGAAAATGACAACAACAAGTTAAGTATTTTATTTAATCTTATTAAGAAAACTCACGCTGCGTCGCTTACAAAATGCGTAAGATACTGCAATTACTTACCTTCTGTGCAAAAAATACGCTTAGACGGCTTGAATAAGCTTCTATAAACAAAATTGCATTTCACCATACGATGCACAATTACGCGGCTAAAGTGAATAAGCTAACATTAAGGCGCTGCGCAGACGTAGACATTATTATTTTTCGGATTCAATGGACTGTCGACAACAAGTCAAGCTGCTATTACGAGCGACATAAGTACGGTTCAGATGCAAAACTCCAAAGACTAGTCGTTTATGGTGTGTTCATGCCTGTGAATATTGTATTTTGTATAATCCATGTGACTTTACTATCCCCTGCGCAAACGTTTGTGCTTTTAGACTTTCTAGGCTTATTGTATACATCTTAAAACATTTTTTATGATTTATCGCGATATAAGTTCGAAGCATTTCGTTCTTTGACAGTCTTGTAGTATTGTGATGATCATAATAAACAACTAACAATTGCAGTTACGATTTCTTGTGATAACATTTTTGCGTTTGCACAACGCCTTAAGGCGGCCTCGGCGGGGCGCCGCCCCGGGCGCATGCGCACGCTTGTTAAGCGGCGCCTTGCTCTCTTGTTCCATATCAATCAAATAGCAATTAAAGTGAAATATACGCAGTGTAGCGAGACATACTCTTTATTTCCATGGGGAGCTTCATGTGCTAAAGTAGGTACTACTAGGTATTACCTTCTAATCTATATTTTGCTCTCTTCACCAATTATGAGTTTAAGCTCATCACAAGTTTCTGAGAATTACTGCTATTTGTATAATTTAGCATTCGAAAGACGGTTGAAACAGATAAATTAATAATGTCTTTAAAAATTGCGAGTAAAATATTAAATAGATATCAAATCCAATCAAGATTCAAGATTCGTACTCATTCTGTCATGGACACCCACGTTTGCCTCAAAATCTTGAATCTACTGATGACAGTTGATAACAGTGTATCGGATGCTTTTTACTTTTGTAACATCTGTATGACTGGTACTCAATGCCAGATATCACCTTGCTAACTTTTTGTAATATAAAATCGTGACCCTCGTTTAACAAGAAATTCATAATTAAAAGTTAAACGTAGGTGGCTTAACTTGTATTTATTTATTTAAACTTTATGTACATTGTTTACAACGGCGGACTTAATGCCTGAGGCATTTTCTACCAGTCTACCTTCAGGTGGTGCAGAGAGCAAACGTGGTAGATGTACCCAAAAACAAAACTAATAAGAAATCAATTTAGCAAATATTCAAATCCTAATACATAAATATAACAGAATAAATAAACTAAAACATATTATTATTCACCAACAATAATAAGTTGCGACCATAATACAGCCAACAAAAGAGCGATGTAATTAGATACAGTTCTGTTGCACATATTTCCGAAGTTTATATTTCCGAAGTTTTTGTAGCTTCTACGTACAAGTTTATAACTATTTATAAGATAATTTACTCTTTAAAGATAATATTGAAAGTCATCTTTGTATGTATTAAAGATCTGGGTATGTATATTGATCCATTTCAATGCTCTTCTAAGACATTTCAAAAACTGTTTAAAAACAAATTTTAATCCATTAACACATTGAGCTATTAAAACAATTACATCGGATATTTGGGGCTCCTTATCTGTACCCCTCCCCTTCCCCGCGCCCCTTCACTCTCTCACACACACAAGTACATTAGTACATACACACACACTCACACACATACACTGTATGGGATTATGTAACTGTTTTTTCTCTTATTGGTAATTTTTAGTCTGTTCTTATAGTTATCGTACAGTACTTTTTTGCGAAACCTGTTATTGGCATCCTTAAATGTATTATAATATGTAAATTTTGTATTATAAATATGCTGTTGGTTTCTGAATAAAAAAAAATAAAAGTTTGCATTATTTTACACGTTTTTGTGTAAATAAAAAAACATTAAATTTTGTCAATATAAAGAAAAATGCATGCTTCTTAAATGAATATTTTTTATTAACCAATATAAATGCGAAAGTATCTCTGTTGTCTGTAAGAGACAACAGACAGACATATATCTAACTAGATCCTAAATTCAGTTCTTATTATGACTAGATTTTATCGATAATAACATATCTAGCTCGCGGGTGTGCATGTGCATATCATTATGTACTTTACGTGTCAAAATGAAGAACAAGTATTTCTTATTTTAAACCTTTACCAGTCGTCAACCGAAAATGTTAATATCACCTAATTTTCTGTTGATCTTCAAAATCGCAAAAAATGGAGATCGAGGTATTTTTTTACGTTTTTAAGCGTCTTTTCACATTTCGTAAAAAACAAATGACACGCTTGGTTTTCTTATAGTTGAAGGGATAGACGTTATCTAGTATTAAATACATATATTATGTTGTCTATTACGTTACTGTATGTAAGTCGTTTGAAGCATGTCATTACCTGCTGGATATCGTGGTTTTTATAATAATATGAGTCTTGAATAAATTTAAAATATTTATTACTAATTAATTTGGAGACGATTAAAAATATTCATATCATCTCTAAAATTGATTCAGCCTTATCCTGATTAGGACTCTTAGTGATGGGGTTTGACATCATAACTTTATATCAGTAGCTTTTTAAAACGACATGCAATAATGATAAATTTATCGGAGTCATCACTTCAATTTCATTGACAGCTTAATAACATTATCACTGCTCCAATCTAACACGTGGCTAATAATCCAATAACGACAATTAATCACCTTGCACATCTCGATAATGATCGGACAGACGTAGCGTTTGGCAAAATTACATCTTCATTGATCCTTCGTGGATCCCGCTTTCTCCGAGCCTCGTGACCTGTGAATTTCGATATGTTATTTAGATACTTCAATGCAATTTTAATTCAGTCTTAGAACTAGGTGAAAGACTAGCGAGTTATTCGAATGCGTTCGATGAATGATTGATGATGATTTTTGTGAAATATTCTGTTTTCTGGATACAACAATGCGTGTGTTGATTAATATCTGTTTGTTAGTTTAGATAGATAGATAAATTCATTACATCACGAGAGTAAGTTAGTCCCTATGTGAAATATAAAATATCTGTCACGCAAAAATAGATTAAAGCTATATTAAAACGAAGACACCGCTATAGTAGCGTAAAGCGCAATCAGAGAGATGGCGCTTTACGCTACAATAGCGGTGTGGTTTTAATACTGTTTAAGAGCGATTATGATAAGGTCCCAGTACAGTATTAAAACCGCAATGAGAGCGAGACTTCGCTATACACTGCAATTAAATAGAGGTGTTTCTGTTTCAATATAGCTTTAAACTTTTTTTTGAGGAGGGGGAAGCTGTTAAGGCCGCCCATTTCGGTATGCTGAAGGGCTTGGATCCACCAGCAGCTATTCCGCTGATGTCCCCATACCCGGCCAATCCCCCTTCCAAAATCTCACCGCCTCCGATGGGGGTACGTTCGGAATTGGGATGTCCAATTAATTTAGTCAAGTCCAATTCCAAGACTCACCCTGGATATAAGAGTAGAGTAGTCGACTTGAATAATAATACATTAAGATCAAAAAGGAACAAAGTATAATAAAGGCACAAGCCATGAATGTGTGATGTATATAATAATTAATTAAAAAAAGTCAAATTCCAAAATATTGAACGGGGCTAGAGTACCTTTTGTACCTTTTTTAAGGCGGAATCTTTATACGATTTCTCTGTATTGAAGCTGACAAAGCGTCCCTTGGATATGCCGTAGGACTTGGGTAAAAACCCCATACCCGACTCATCCGGTACTTCTCCACCCCGTGGAGCTTGGACTAGCCATTCCCCGAACGCACCCCCTGGGAACAGGCCCAGCGGTGCGCAAACTTGTACCTACTCGTAGCACGAAGGTTCTGAATGCGCTCTGCTACACGCGTCTATTAGTATAATTATCGTCTGCAGTTACCCCTTAGCATACAATACATGTAAGCTGTATATTTTTTTGGTGTCGAAGCTGTATAATATTTTTTTTTACTTTAAAGTAACCATAAACATTGGCCATTGTCCGTTTTGGGCTTTGCATGAACATGATGCTAACAAAGAAAATAATTTGCTGAATAATTTTCATAACATTTTAGCAAGCTCTTACTAAAAAAGATTTGTATCATTTGACACTTTTACAATAATATATATTTTTAGTGTTTTACTTGATTGTATTATTACCAGTTAGTAAAATGAGAGTGCGCTTCTAAAAATTTTAATGACAATTAATGTTTGCAAAGGCACAGCCAGCAAATCATTAGATACTTTGGCCAACTACAAATTTATTAAGCGGTTAAATACACAGCAGGAACAAACGCCGGAAAATAAATTTTAATTTATTATAATTTAATAGTAATAACAGCAATGGGACCAATTAAAAAATATTACTGTATTATTATAATTAATGCCGAACAACAGTATGGATTGTTTTGTTCACGTTACGACTATCACAATAATATGATTTTGAACTTGGCAAAAGAATATCATAATATCTCCACCAGGCCTATTTTTTTTCATAATATATATTTGATGTATAAATTACAATAAAATTAAATTCATACAGAAGATTATTTGTTTTATTTTATATTGGTTATATTTATTAACTAAATGATGGCCAATATTCCTTTACATAAGACTGCTAACTAATTAATTATTGTAAAAATATAGTTGCAAATTAATGTTCATGTTTAGTCAAACTCTCATACAAAATGGACAGTCTCCTTTCAGTTTTTGATTTTGGTTTTATTACACTAGCTCTCAGAGGGCCTATTACCGATGTCATGGTTTTGTAAATGATATATGATATCATAGTGCAAGACGAAAAATACGATTTCCGGTCAGATTTTTGATATTTGTTCATTATTTAATGATGACATCATTGAAATTATGCCATAGTGATGGAGATCATTGGAGCTCGGTGATACGAAATGCAGCATTTCATGACTTCTTTTTCTCAAATTTATACCATGTCATACGATGAAAGATCCATAAATGGCCTGCAGCAGGTTTGCTCCACTAATAAATTGCTATTGCACAAGACATTGGATATTATTCTATTTTTTGTTTCAAAATCTGTATAAGTTGCTTAGCTCACGCTTAATAACAATATGTAGCAGTCTAAAATGTCAAAAGGTCAGTATCAACTTAACCAAACCTAAGACATTTTCACACGCTAGTCACGCGCCAATAGTTAATAAACAAACAAAGCGAGAGCTATAATCTCAGTTTTCACATTTTAAATTATTGTTAGATAATCTGTACGAGTATTATAATAACAGAGTAACTCTTTTGGGCACTTTTATTACAAATTAAGTTATTAAAGTTATCTTCCGGAATGTTACGAAGTAGTGTTGCAGTGAAATCGATAGCTTGCCTATCGATAAATTCCCCTTAGTGCGGCTTTAATATTGTTTACAGCGATCATGGCTACGGAACTGCTATTGTGTTATGTAAAATTGTTAAAAGTAAAGCTCCAAAAAGCTCATCGATATTCAGTATTATCGATACGTATATTATGCAAACATGAGAATTTTATAAAAATACTAGCTGTGCCCGCGAACTACGTTTCGCCATAATCATTGTTGAAAAATCTAAAGAGAACCACCCTTATCACCTAGGGGTATTAAAATAGCCTACGACTCATTCTCAGACCAATGAAATATACACAAGGAAATCATAAAATTGGTCAAGCCGTTTCGGAGGAGTTCGATAACAAACACTGTGACACCAGAGTTTTATATATTAGATTGAAAGTAGGTACTATTAAGTTCAGTTTTGGTTATGATTAGATACTGCACAACAGCATTTCTGATGATTGGGTTATGTTACATGATATTAGTCCAATTTTTGATGACGATTTCAATTCCGTGATTGGAATTTCTGTATCAGCTCTAGTTAGAAAAATATGACGGAGTTTTTATTTATAATAAAACACAATATTTTTATTTTTTTTATTTATAACCCTTTATGTACAATCTAGTATACAAAGGCGGACTTAATGCCTGAGGCATTATTTGCCAGTCAACCTTCAGGTGATGCAGAGAATAAAGAAGTAGATGTACAAGTGATAACGATAAATTTTGAACATGTTTAATATGAGTATATGAGTATACCTATGTGTATTTGTATATATATATATATTATATATATGTAAAAATAATACTATACATTTAGAGATAATTCTAATTTATTTAATTCTTGAAATGGAAAAAACTTTCTTTTATATAATTTTTTTGCCGAAACCGAAAGCAGAGAACTATTCTGAATGCTTCAACAATAGTCAGCCATCATGTGTGCGTTCCAGTAGCCCTAATAGCGTTCCTCCATGGTACGGAGGTCCTGGTGGAATGGCTCGCCCTGTTCTTCACTTAGGTCCCCAAGATTGGCGGGAAAATAGTCCAGGTGGTTGTAAAGAAAGTGTAACTTGATACTCATGTTACAGCCAAGCCAAGCCAAGCCAAGTGACTCATCAGTAGTTGTTTGACGTGTTGAGAAAATTCAGGACTGTCTTATTTCCCAAAAAATTTTGATCAAGCCAAACAAACGCATTCCATACCGTTTTCTCAATCTCGGTTATAGTGTCCGTAAAATTTGAGTCTTTTATTAAGGATCTTATTTGTGGCCCGCCAAAAATTTCCGCTTTTATCTTTTCCAATTTTGGAAAATGCATAGGCTCCTCCTGTAAAGCACCAGCTTGAGGTTCAAGTGATATTTTAGGACTCAAAACACGTCTATGTGCCGACCGTACGGAAGGATATTCCCATTTGCATCGATTTTTTCGGTTAATGCTAGTTATTATGTTCACCTAATAAAAATTACAGTAATCGTGGTGGTTCAAGGGTTCAGTCCAAATCATAACAGTTTCGTGCCTAAAGCTATTCCTTTTCTTATTTGTCCACAAACGTAGAAACTCAACGCACGTTTTGCATACATTTTATGGAATCCAAGGCTCGTCTTTCATTTCCAGTGTGTGACCAAAGTAATTTTTGTAAGCCTCAATCACGAACGCTGTCACATTCAAACGGTATTCTTTAAACATATACTCTCCGCAAATGAAACAAAAATGATTCAGATCATGGACACAAACTCTTTTTGACGATGCCATATCAAATTGTATTTAAAAAACTTACTATTTTCTTCATTACAAGCAAATTAAAACACTTACACAGCGACTTTTTCTTGAAAGCTATATCTCGTAAACAAGAGCTGTTACAAAAAAACCGAGGGTATATTTGAAATAAGCGACGTCAAATTAGTAAACATCACGTGATAAAAGTCAATCATCAGACAAAAGTTGCAATTTTGTTGTGCAGTTTATCGATAATAATAGGCTATGGAAATGCAGCACTACTTTAAAGCTTCCTAACAAACCGATGATTTACAGTAACGACTGTTTGATTACTTTATTATTTTTGAGTAAGCAATTAAGTACTTTAAATCATTATAAATCTTTATCTTATAAACATCTTAGTTCTATAACATCTCGTAATACCGATGCTGTTGATACTCATCGTATCGAGCATAGAAATACCCTTTTCTCTGTTTATTTTTCATTTTCATAATTGGTTAACAAGCAAATCTAAACATATACTTACTATTTTCTACATTTAAAATATTGGGTTTGGATTGGTACTTCGTATGAGCAAATAATAGTGCACCACCTATTCACCAGTGCTTACCTGTGGCACTACCGTTAGTTCCTCATCAGCATAAAATTACATCGCCATTTGAGACCTTTTACACAGTAGGTGAAAAGTTTGAAAAATATGAGCAGTACCTAGTCTAGCCACAACTTTTTTTTTAAGTTGCTTCATACTAGGATTTTCTCCTGTGTCGTGGGTGCAGTTACAAACATAGAATATCACATGCACATACGCCCAGTCCGGAACAAATTTCTGTAGGCCATACAAAATATTTGTCCCGTATGGAAATCGAACCCGCGACCCGTTGCGCAGTAGGCGATCACTCGACCTCTGCGCTAACCGCGTCGTCGTTGGTTAATTATTTTAACAAATAAATAAAATAATATTATAATATTCAGTAATTATTGTGCACAATAATAGAATATTCGGCCGAATAAGAATATTCGGTAAACATGCGGAATATACCGAATATAAAAGGAATATTCGGCCTATCTCTGAATTGAAAAGTTGCTTTCAAAATATTTTTATTATGACGTTCTTAAGTTTCATTAATATATACCTATAAATATTAAAAATTGATAATTACCCTAATAGTGTTATTCAACGAAATGATGTGTTCTTTTATTGTCAATATAATAAAAAGTACCACGGTCAAAATAAATTGCCCTATCACGCATTGCAGTACCACGGGCAAGCACTGGTATTAACTACACACTAGTATATATTTTCTAAACACGTTTTACTATTGTTAGAGGCTCATACAGAAAATTAATTCGTAGGTACTTCAATCAACAAAATTTATGTATTTGACTTTTAAGGTTACAGTGAGAATTAATGATTTTTTTTCCATAAAATATGTTCCCATCATATTGAAAGAGCTACCTCATAAGTACTCCTAACCTACCAGAAACCTCCCATCTTCATCGCAGTATCCTACTACGACACGATGACAATGGGACTACCTCGGGAGTATACTCTTTCGATTACAAAAATAATTTTGAAAATCGGCCCACAAATGGCGGAGTAATTTGGTGAACATGGATAAAAATAAGATACAGTCGAACATAGAACCACCTCCATTTTTAAAGTCGCTTATGAATAGATTTTATGCAAAATTTGTATATACTTAAATAGCAAGGAAACAATAAATTGAAAACAATGCTTTGAATATTGGTAAAATACGCTTTACTTATTTCACTTCAATTAGATTTATCTCATTTAGTTATGACAGCTCATAACACAGATCTGCTGCTAACCCTGTTCACGAACAATAAATCCGTTAAATTACAGTTGTATTTAACACTCCAAAGGAATAGACTAAAAATATTATTTACGAGGCAACTAATAGGACGAGGCTGGCATGATTACTTATTAGCCTGTTGGAATAATTACCCTGGCAGGCTATAGCTTTTGTCTATTAAAAATTTATGGGTCAAGTTGGAACCAGTATTTTCCAGTGATTTGTTCATTATTTCGAAATGGGAACTAATGACGGACGTTTGTGGTTTAGTCGTGAATTAGTGTTAGGTTAGAAAAAGCCTTGCTTAAATTTTTGCGCAAAAAGTTATTAAATCGGTCAATTTTTCGCGGAGAGAACAGGGGACTACGAAACGTATATTTCGTGTACTTTTATAAGTAGGTATTTCCAGTCCCAGCTGCAGTTGTCCCTATCCCGCTCAGTTCAGTTGTTCGGACACACAGCGCGACATTAAACATAATAATATTACAAATAGTTCAGTCAGTTTCAGGTGGATAGCACAATTGCACCGGACACCGCTGCTCCGGTGTGCGGTTTTTAATTTTGACTGAAGAAGCCTAATTTGTATACAAGAACTGCAGGGTATACACACTCACACCGCATCTCCGTCCGGGTGTGCGGCGCGCGCGAACGGTACCGCACGACCGGACGGTGATACGGTGCAAACCGTACCGTGGCACGGTTCCGTGTCCCCGCAGCCGCATGGGGATTTCGTCCCTCCGTACACCGCAGCGGGATGCGGTGGCAATGTGTTAAGCGCCTCAAAGAGGCGGAAGCGGGACGTCAACGAAACTGCGGTAGGTACAGTCAGCAACACGTCAAGCTATACATTTGCATTACGAAAGTCGTCGCTATTACGAGCGACGTAAGAACGGTCTCAGGGTCAATATGTAAAGTCTAGCGTGTTGCTGTTTGTACCGCTTCCGTGGGCAGTTTCTGTGTGGCGTGGTTATAGCAACATGAATATTACAAAATGACTAAACAAAACTGCTTTTTATCATTGACTGCGAGAAAATAATTACTCTGTAATTATGAATTAAATTTTATTATGGGTAATACATAAAAGAACAATAGAAAACAAAAGAACTAGAAATTAATTGTAAAATTAGAACAGTTTTTGAAACTTAGTTTAACTTAATTACGTTTTGGTGGTTTTCAGTACGTTTTTATAGCGAGAGTGTGCAACCTCTTTGCACGTTTTCCTTTTTTCTTACTATAATCTGTATATTAGCGCATGTTCCAAATTCATTTTTTTTATTCACTCGGTAAAACAAAGAGCGTTTTATTCACTGTTTTTGAAGAATCGCGAGCCCTTTGTCGAGTGTCAATGGTAAAAAACAGATTGTTTTATCTTTTTTGGTAGCTATCTTCTGTATTATTAGTTTACTCCCGTTCTTTGTATATTACAGTGGTCAGTTTTATGAAATACGATTGTAGATTAAAGGAATAAAATCATAGCGCTCTAATATTAACGTAAAGCCAATGGTCGTTTGAGATCAATTGATGTTAAATGTTGGCATGTAAAAAGGTCGTTTTTCATTTACATAACACAATAAGCTCCTGAACTTGGTTATACTAGATTGTAACTTACAATTTGTAAGTCAAGTGATGGCTGAAAGTATAAGCTTAGCTGTATCGAAAGTTTAAGTATAGTAGAACCTGGCCCCGTAGCATGAACACCGAAAAACGATATGATAAAACGATAACTCGATATGAACTGTCAAAATATGTTGGATATAATAGCCACATTGAAATTTTATCGACATTAATAAATAACGCCCAAAATAACAATACCAATATCCAAAACACACTCAAAAACATCAAGATAACTAAAAATCCTAACTTTTTACAGCTTATATCGATATATCGTTTTATCATATCGCGTTTCAGTGGACATACTAGGGGGGCAGACAATATAAGATCTAATTGCCGCTGTAATTAAGTTCATGGCTGTATCTTCACCAATTGAACCAAACAAGACCACAGAATAACTACCTACTTAATAGTACTAACAAAACTTCTAAACTCAAAGGCGGTCTAACTACTATAGAAGTAATACAGCATCACCCTTGTTTCTAAAATGGTCATCATATAACGTTCAGTCTCTTTACTATCAACTCATAAATAATTCCAAAGGCTGTTATGGGTTTCTCTTCAAAAGTGGAATTACGAACCTACATTACAAAGTCGGCCTTTATAAATATGTGTAGTGATGTATTTCCCAAGCTATCTCGATCAGACAACCTGTGGAAATGGATGTTGAAAAATCATGGGAACAAAATTTGTAAAATGGAATAAAATGCTGTTAATAAAATCTTTGTATAGAAATCATTAAACATAATTTTTGTTCATTTACAAATTTCTTTACTTATAATACGTTTAACTTACATGCTTGCGGTTTTGTTTAGAAAACTGCAATGAAGCGTGTTTGTGACGCGTCGACGACGGCGTCGACGCTGTTTTCTTTTGCTAAATACCAAAACATAAAAAAAAACGTCAAACTTTTAGTGCTGGTTTACGTCGTGCTCGTCTTCGAAGCGCTAGTATCGCCAACACTTGTCAAGCAATATTAGTGAATACAAAATTATATTACAGCGCTGCCACAGGCGTCGAACTCTAGGCTTAACTAGAGAATCGTATAGCAGTAGTGTCAATCGTTAGTCGTCGTGTCAATATATACCACTGTGTGTGTATGTCTACTTAAGACCAATTTCACCAACCTTGTCTTAGCCTCTGGGTTACACCATCAGTATTTCATCAGTTTGATCCATCAGTCTGGCATCAGTATTTCATCAGTCTCCGCTGGACTAGCGAAAATTCATCAGTATTTCATTAGTCACTGGGTTACACGATCATTCTGGCGTCAATCATACCAGACTGATGGATCAGACTGATGAAATATTGATGGTGTAACCTCGCTCTTAGCTTAGGATACTCTTAGGCGGCATGCTGTCACACACTTTTCATTAAAGACAAAAAGTGACAGCATATGTCTCAGGAGTTTCCTAAAAGATAAGCTTGGCGAAATTGGCCATTAGTCTATCTTACTACTAACGCCCACTTCCATATTGCAATAGGTAGGTATTATTAGCATGGCACTAGCTGTGCCCGCGAACTACGTTTTAGCAACATTTTTCATCGATTCTCCTCTCGTGTTGGTCGTAGCGTGATATGACAAAGCCTAAAGCCTTCCTCGAAAAATGGACTATCCAACACAAAAACATATATTTTCAATTTGAACCAGTAGTTCCAGAGATTAGCGCGTTCGACCATACAAACAATCAAACAAACTCTCCAGCTTTATAATACTCGTATTACGAGTACTAAGTATAAATCCATGAGTATAATTTTTGGTGTTCTTTGGCCAATGTACGCAAAACTTTGATTAATCATACATCTTGATGTTTTTGACGAATCTGGAGACCTATAGACGAGGTGACAATTCAAAAACGATAACGAAATTCGATAAGAATTTGTTATTATCGAACAAATGAGATTGACATAAATATGCCATCGCTAAATAACGTGACGAATCGATCAGCCAGTTGTTTTTTTCGTAACTTTCATTATATACCACTCAGAAAAACTCATTTTTCATTAAGTCAAATCAAAATATTAATTTTAATCATTTCGTTTTACCATTTCTTTTCCATTTCGCAGTTTTGAGTACTTACGAGTAGATAACCAATATGTTGTTTTCTTACACAGAGAACAATTCGACACAGCGATCGCTGATCCTTACGGAATTTGTTTTCGTTATCTCAGAGACGATGACGAATTTAGTTAGCTTTTCGCTGTAAAACGATTGCCACTTGTCTAAGCCCCCAATTCTGCCATCGTGGCAACCATTAAAATCTGATCGGTATAGTTTTTGAGTTTTAGCGACTAGCGTTTAACATCTCGCAATATTCTGTTTATATTGACAGTTTCAAAACTAGTAGTAATTCGAACCTTTGAAAATTGGAAATATGAACAGAATATCCTATAAAATATATTTGACTGTTCGACAGTAAAATTCAAATTTTGATGTAGACGCCTCTCCTAGTTATTATTATTATGACTAGTCGTAGGCAGACCGCAGATGATTGAAATTTATTGTCAGTCGAATGTCTGTTATCATTGCCATTGTTGTCTTGTTTCTTTGCTAAAAATCTCGTTGATTGTTTTATGATGCGGCCACATTACCGGGAACATTCGTATCCCGCTGTCACGATAAAATTTTACGATATAACGATAATCTTACGCTGTCGCGACGCGTCTGCGTCACAACTTTTCTTCTAACAATATATTCGAAGTCCGTCACTGCACGAACAATTTAGACGTTACAAGAAAATATTCCGCAACGATTAACATAAGTATCGGAACCTGATAATAGAACAGCTAAATATATCCAGCGATGTATATCTTAAGATATTTTTTACATGCGTATCTTCAATCTTGATTAGCAAATCTCCCACGAAATTATGAAACCGTTCATTCAAAATCTCAAGAAGCGTGTGCACTGTTTCATTAAGCATTTTAATAATTATTATGACGCATAATTAGATTTTTTATAGTCATTAATTTGGGCCTTTTTGGTTTAATATGTCGTGAGATTGGAAGATTACACGCACTAAATAACGAGTACACGTGAGACCAGGGTTGTCCGGTTGCCCGCGGTGAGCTTTCTAGCCGCATCTGATAACCTGAATAATTCTGTTTGCATCTAATAGGCCATTGTTAAAGAGTGTCGTTATCTGTTTCAGATCTGGTGTTTCAGCTGAGGTGAGAAAACGGCAGGCTTCGCGTCGAGGTAATTTCCATTGAACAAATTTTTGCTTCTTGAACATATAATATGTAGAAATAAATGTTCAAATTCAAATTCAAAAATCTTTATTTAACAAAGACCTTTACATACACTTATTGACGTTAAAACAAAGCAAAACATTCTAATTTAAAGAAAACATATTTAACCTTGTATGTGTATACATTCTGAATATACTCAAGATGTCTGCAAATACAAGTTTGTGCATGGATGGATGTGTTTTCGAATTTTCAAATTCGTCATTAAGTTGTCGTGAAGATCTTTACTTCTCATGGAATACTAGTATTTAGCACATGCGCTATTTAATTTTCCTTTGCGGTTCTTATTTCTTTCGTTCTTGCCGTCATCGTACACAAACTTTCGTAAAAAGCCCAATTTTCATCCTCGCAGCCCATTTTTTGTATTCATATTTTTCTGAGCTGATTGATGAGAAACTTGATTTCAAACTCACACTTTTACAACTAGATTACACTTTTGCAACTTACAAAAATATTGATCCTTTGCAATCTGTCATCCACCTTCTTAACTAAAGGGTTAAGAAGTAGAGTAGTTCCAAAAACTTGAAAAAATCATTTTTGAAGAGAATGAGTACCTACGTCGTTTACAGAACGATTTTTATAATAAATATCTCTTTGACAGTTAAATACAAACTAACACTCCCATTTCACTCCTTTAAGAAGGGAGTTATCAAAAAATCTATCTTAAGTGACGTCTCCCATTCATAATCTACGTACCTGCTTAATATATTTTTTTTATGTGTCAAGTACTTTTTGAGTTTTCGTGATTGGTCAGAATGGTAAGTGATCCCTTTCGCTTTTATACATATACTCAACAATGTAGATTATGAAGTTTCTATAGATTAAAGTATATAGAATAATAACATGTAAACAGTAGGTACAGACATAGTTGATAGTATTATAGCTACCTAACAATATTAGAATTACGAAAATAATGAGAACAGTTAACATCGTACTCAAATATTTGTCCCAGTTATTTCTAATAAATTATTCCTACTGCCATTTCCTAAATATTCTTGTAATTCCTGTTTTATTGAGGAATTCGGTTCTTTATTCTAATCAGAAATGACGGAACGCTATTTGCTTCACGGAATCCGTTTGATCCGGTGGGTGTCGAGAAATAAAACGACTGATGCATGTACGATACGTGTCTGCGTTGTGGTGTGGATAAGAGGAAGCTTTTCGACTGTAACATATGTCAGAATAAACGTGCAATATATTGTGCAACGATTATAACTGTAGCGTAACTCACATTATGAATATTTTTATTATAATTATCGTGTAAGTCGTTTCGTGATCGTGTTCTACTTTTTTACTATACTTCTTAGTACCTATGGAGTTACGTGTTACCGTTGTGCTAACATTTTTAAATGGCGTTTTAGTCTAGCTGTGATTACAAAAAATATTATGTTCCAATTTACAAAGTACCTACTAATATTTTTAAGGATAGTGACCTGGAGCAGGAGGCACTACAGTTTTAAGATTTTATTTTTCTTTAAAATAGTTCCAACGTCATGTGTTTCGTAAATTAATTAAATTCCTCCATTAACACACATTATCTCACACCAAGCCAGAATTGCGATAAGATAAAAAACGTTTCATAATAAATCAACTGACGGACAGTCTTTAGCATTGGAATTGAGCAAATTATCACCAATTGGCAATGCCGTGCCAAAGTCAATTACTTCCTGAGTGCGTTTCACAGACGAAACGTAATACGGAACCAACTGTTTATTATGCAGCGTGTTTGTCACGAACAAGAAATGCATCCAATGATTAGTAGTCTCACTTGAATCCGAATGTGGCACGTGGATATGTAATGAGGTGATGTTAATATAATCGTATTTATTCGCTTAGGATATTTCAAATCCTCGGACATCCCAAGATGAATAGTGCTTAGACAAGGTTATTTTTTAATTATGACAAAAATTTTGTGTGCTTGTTCAGACAAGCAAACTGAACAGCTTTCACTATGGCACAAACTTTGAAATCGCAAAAAAATCAGCTGTTCCATACATTTAGGTTCAGTGAATGTTGAACATTTGTATGGAACAGCTGATTTTTTTTGCAATTTCGAAGTTGGTCCCATAGTGAAAATTGTTCGCATGTGCTAAATACTAGTATTCCATGAGAAGTGATGTAGAACTTCAAGTTCTCCTCGTCTTAGAAACCCATGCACGCACAGCAATGGAACGTAAGAATATGGATAGTGAGTTCTTTCAAGAGCTCGTACATATTTTTAGTAATTTGGTTAAGCCGAGGAATTAAATAGCCAGATTGGTCAGATACATGGCATTAAACAATGGCTATTATTGTAGATTAAAGGTCAAAAACTTTTTAAGCTTAGTAGTTACATTACGAGTGAAAAAACTTTTTAAGCTTAGTAGATTTTACGAGTGAGTATCTCAATATTGTTTTGTTACGTAACAGTTTTTTTAAATAATGAACGGAAATATTTTTACTACTTAATATAAACTAATGAAAAATTGTGTCAGCGGTAAATGTTAAATATATTTAAATTGACATAAGTATCTTTTTCTTTCAGAAAAATATACCTGTCACAGATTAATTTGAAATCTATTAAAAATATCTTAGTTATAGACTTTGATTGCTTATGAGTCAAGTTAAAATAGTTTTAAAAAATCTATTGATAAATTAACAACTTAATACCTGGGTACTTAAAATTATCTTTCAAATGGAGTAAACACAGTTCGTGCTCAACAAAAGTGATCACCATTTAAATCGTTTTGAATGCTCAAGTCGTCAATGTAAAGACCCTTCAGAGCGGTTCCATCTCGTAAAAGATTAAAACGCTTAGCTGCCGGAACTCCGAATGCTTCTTACAGATACATTACCAAACTGTAACGGTAACAAGTATAATATTATGGCCGCTTAAAGAGCACATTACAAGCCTTGCTTAATTTTGATAAATGAGTTCGACACGTGTTTGTAGGGTTACCAGTAACAATCAGAACAGCAGATTGCATAAACTTTTTTAAGGGCGTAGCACTTAGTACAGTTGACGATATTGTTGTCATTAGGATTTTTTTTAAATGTATTACCTAATATACACTGACCTTCAAAAGTAAGTACTACACTTTTAAAATTAAATTTTTCCCTAAACTACAAAAGATAAAGGATTCAAACAAGAAACATTTTCAGCTTATTTCGTCAGGTTTCTCGGAATAGTTTTTTATACATTAGTCTTTTTAATAAGTTTTATTTTGATAATATATTTTGCCTACTTCAAAAGTTATTGCAATTTTAAAATTTTAGATTAGACAATCACACCTTTGCGCCGAGATAAAAAACTTCTAATAAAATTTTAAAAAATCCTACGCTTCCTTGTCGAAGGCTCTAGTTAGACAAAAAGTCTACTAAACTGGCGCACTCCTGCCAGCACGTCTTGTCTCGCTTCATTGTTATATGGGAGAGCGAGAAGAAATAAGTTATTTATAATTCGCTTTTAGTCACAAATTAGATACCTATTCATAATAGGTATCTAATTTGTGACTAAAAGAGAATTATAAAAGACTTTATGGATGACCTTTGGCTCTCATACATAAAATAATAAATTGATTTGCTAATAAATCATACATAAAATATGTTTTTGTTTTAATACAGCCTATATAAATTTGTCTTTTGTTTCTAGAAAACCTTTTGGATTTAATAAAAATGCTAAATTATAATTTTACTCCCTGTCTTGTATGGTTTTCGTACAACTCGAGCCTCGTTTATAATAATATTATTTTCGCACTTACAACAAAAACTACTATTTTTTTTTAGGACGGCATTGTAACCATGCATAATATTTATTTATCAGGATGTAAGCGATTCTGATTTCTGAATAACATTTTACGGGACTCAAGCTACTCTCATCGACGTTTGAGAGAACGAGGCTATGGCTCTTGTGATTTACATTTTAAATAATATAAATACATTTTCAAAAATCTACATTAAATTTATTGATACATCAGCCTACGCGCATAAATATGATAAATTATGTCAAAAACTTTCACTGGAAATGACGTAAGGAAATTGAGTAATAGGTATTTCGTGAACAAGGATATGTAAATGTTTTGATATAATATTTTATTTTTCGTGATATTCACTCTTCTCAGAGTTCTATATGATGTTGTGCTTAGCTTTTTATAGTTATGTCCGTACAAAAATGATTTACTTTATGGTATTTTCTTCACATACGACAGGGATGCTCTTGGTGTTCACCTGAGGGTAAGTGAAGATAAGGCCGAAGGTTACAAGAAGGTTTTACCGGAGGGAGACTCTGTTTCAGAGTCGTGTGCCGCAAAGCAGCAATACTTGCATTGCTGTGTTCCGGTTTGAAGGGTAAGATATGGAAGTGAAATTACTGGGTACCGTGAATTTACATCTTAAATCACAAGTTGGCAACGTACACTGTGGTTGTTGTGGGGGTTGCAGTTTTGCTGCGAATCTCACAGGAACCACACGTATTATAGGTTATTGTTACCACCTACCATCAGGTGGGCAGTGTGCTTGTTTGCCAACTTAATTGCTATAAAAAAAGGTGGAAGTGATTTCACCTGGACTTCTTAATAACTAAGAAACTGGCTATCTTACCTCTAATTGTCGGACTGCAACAATGCTATCAACATTGTTATTATGGCGACAAACTTAGGTAAGACGGTGGTAGCTAGCCAGGCGGGCTCAGAAGCTCTACCACTAACTAAACTGAGCAGAAGAGCTTCCCTATGGGGAATCGAACCCCGGACCTCCCGACCCATACCCGGTAATCTAAACAACAAGACCACGGAGGCGGTTGCGTATGATGACATACAGACAAGAGTTCTAGATTTATAAGTATAATCATTTTTATTCGATATTTGATCAAATCTAGATTTATTTATTTAATCTATCAAAAGGATGTACAAAAGGCGGACTTAATGTCTGAAGCATTCTCTATCAGTCAATCAGTAAAATGTGGGAGAAATTGTTGACATAAAAAGTAAAAAGACATGAGTACTTATAGTTAAATTAAAAGGAAATTATTATTATAAATAATGCTAATATTATGTCGAAATACTGTCAAATAAGACTAATCGGATTCCAGAAAGAGTCTTCGTATCTGAGTTTGAATGATGCCTTACTAGAGGCCGATCTATAGTTAGGGAGTAAGCTGTCCACAAGCGTATAGCTGAAAGTGTGAAGGAGTCCGAAACGAACCCGGATCTATGAGTTGGAAACTCAAGTGTGAGTTTTGCAATTGAACATAAGTTGAGTGCATGAGTACCTACTACAAGCGCTTGAAATTGACTATTTAAGTAATCAGGAGCACTTGTACTAAAAATACAGATTTTTTTCGGTCAGAGTAAGATTTTTGATGAAACAATATATTTTTCACCAGTCACAGTAGCAGCAGCAACAGCCACAATATATTTTACATCACTATAATTTTAAAATGATATTGAATGAAAAGAATTGTCATACAGGGATTTTTTGTCATATGAATAATAATTTTGTGGCAGCCCTATTTCTGATGACTTGTCAAAACAATCATGCTTATGCGCGTCTAGTTAGCACAGAAGATATTTATTATCTAACAAAGTAACATGTCCCATTCAATTTCTACTAAAAGATCTTGTTTTGCAATACGACATGAATAAGACTTTGACTCTTTTTGAAAAGGTATCTGTAGTAATTAAATAAATATTTTACCTTAATTGACTAAGCAAGAAAATAATCTAGCGACTTTATAGGACGTTATTTTTGTAAATACTAAATTACATGCATTACATTTATAAAAAACAGTTATGAATGATGTGTTTTGCATACATTGACCACAACTGAACTCTAAAAAGTAGGTAGAATGAATTACAAATATTATTCAAAATTTGCAATACAAATCTATAATCCTATTATTTGCTCATATATTTGCCAAAACGAAGCACGAGTAGTTGAGTAATGTTCAAAAGTTCGATTAAGCTGCTCTTACTTTAAGTCTCTTGAATGAACCTTGATAAAATAGTATTAATTATAGTACTGTTAATGATGAATTGTATCCGTTAGTCATTTCCTTCAATTGATACAGTAAACAGAAACCTTATCGATAAATTTCAAACAGCCTGCAGCACAATCGGAATATCGTAGTAAATCGAATAATCAACAATCTCTATTAATTTCTTCCACCGCTAAGCTCACTTTAAACAAAGATGGTACAAAGATTATTGCATGAGACTCGCCCACCACGAAACACAGATCATAAATGAACAGTAGCGATTAATTGCCGATTATAGCGATAGCAGATTTAATGATAGATTGCATAGGCGAGCGGGTTGCGATGTGGCGCCTAAGAAGACAGCTGAATTATTGAATCGTTAATACTTCACAATAATTATTTTGATAGGTGATTAATTTCTTCATGTTCATTTTTGTCAGTGATTACTTATTCGATATCGATAGCTTAACTATTGGATCTGTAACTGTGTTGTAAATTTGTAATACATTTAAGAATCTGAAGTTATTTTGGTCCTTAAAAGAAGTCGCTCAGCGGTTTTGTACAATACAGACATAAAAGACACTATCGTATTTTTAAACCCATCACGTTGTCACCATTATAACTATCCAACGAATTTATATGTCTGAGTAAAAGATTTATACAGATTATATCAATGCTTTTTTTGCATCAAAAATAAATCATTAGTACAAATTTTTATCTATAATAGCATGATATACCTATCGTGCTATAAATGACCTGCAAGGTATTTATGAAATTAAAAGACACTCATCTGACAACGATAATAATAATGGATTATAATATTACCGATTAAATCAATCGATTGTAACCGATACAATGCGAGTTGGGAAAACTTGCTGCGCCTAAGGGTAGTGTTCCACGCGTAATTCGATTTTTTTACTGTTTTGCGTACCGTAATGGCACTCGTTAGTAAATAATACCCTTTAAGAAATATTACTTGAGGAACTTTTATAAATATTGTTGCTGTTAGTATTAGATATTCTTTCTTTTTACTCCACCTTGACACGAACAAAATCTAAAGGCTTATTGTGAAATTGCGGTTTTTTCTTTCATTAATTAGAATAGATAACAAAACTACATAATAATTATATTGTAGATAACAGAGGTATTTATCCTAAAGATTCTTAAAATGGTGCCGATGACCGGCGGTTGCTATTATTTCCACAAAATAAGCGGGTTCGAGTCTTGACTAGGATATTATGTAGAAATATACATTGAAAAACTTTTAAAAACATTTTTACTTCGTAACTTCTTAGCTAACTTTTGACTGCGCTATTTTTTTATAAATTGGCTATGCACACTCATTTTAAAATGTTACCTCATCTTACTTATAAAATAATTAATAAGAACCGACTTCAAAAACACTGAAAAGTGAAAAATAATATATGAACAGACAACATCACACTTCTATATTGAAGTCGGTGCCAAACGATGATCTCTAAGAAAGTTTTAAAATTTGGCACTGACTTCAATATAGAAGTGTGATGTTGTCTGTACCTATTCTTATATTATTTTTAACTTTTAAGTGTTTTTGAAGTCTGTTTTTATTTTTTGTAAAATATTTTTTTCTTTGTCTTTTTAGAGAATTAAATTATTTTAGTAAGCTGGTATTAAATTCAGGTCCATGGTCAGGTCAGGTCAGGTCAAGTCCAAAAGCTAAGGATCCTTCCATTATCAGCTCCGTTTATGACTACCAGACGCAAATCCGTGAATAGCTTCGGAAAAATAACGAAACACGTTGGACGTACCTATAAAATTTAAGGCTTTCCCTCGATTTTCATGGGATCCCATCATGAGATCCTGACTTTGGTGACCTTATGACTACCTCAGGAGTATATTCTATCGAATACAAAAATAATTTAGAAAATCGGTCCACAATTGGCGCCGTCATCGCGTAACATACTCGTACACACAAAAAAAATAACCTCCTCCTTTTTTGAAGTCGGTTAAAAAGTAAGATGTATTGCTAAAATACAGTTAGTAGATAGATAAATAGATATAATACCTTTTATTTTGCTTAATAATGACACAAACTCTGACAGTACATACTTACAACAACAGCAAAAAAGCGGCCTTCTTGCCATAGAACATTTCAATCAGACAACCTTTTACGTACCTACTTGTCTACTTTATGTTTCCACATTTCTTACACGTATTAGACATTCGAGTTAGAAGCCAGTTACATCGAGTCATTAGCTCAACGTACTATTATTACGTAACTTCACGACGATGCTATTAAGATAAATTTTCTAGATCTTTAGCGTGTGAGGTCTGACGGTTTAATAAAAATGTACTCTGCGCGCCTGTATAACGCGCAGTACAGTACGTTGCCCGGTGAACAGGAACCAGGCAATGTTTTTTTTTTATGTCCATAACAACTCAGTTGTTAACAAGCATACTGCCCAGTTGATGGTAAGTAGCTTCAGTTACCTACGATATAGTACATGTGGTTCCTGTAAGATTCGCAAATCCGTTACTCTAGAAGAACCATTGCAGCACTCTAGGTTGTCCACTTGTGACGTAAGATTACTATGGGTCATCATTTCAAATGGTCAGAGTACAGTCACAGAGTAAGTGGTAACATTCAGTTATCATCAAATTCATTAAATTTTTTGAGACAATAGCTCCAATACTGGCTAGTATTTTTATTGATTGCATTGAATATGGTGTATTAACTGATCTAATTCACATCTGCCAGGCGTCTCGTGACGGCTCACATTTTCTTTTCGGTACAACTACCACATTGTTTTTCTGCATCACCCAAAGGTTGACTGGTAGAAAATGCCTCAGGCATTAAGTCCGCCTCTGTACAACAATATTTGTACATAAAATGTTAATAAATAATGCATGCACCGCTGTTTGTAGCGCCGAACAGTGTAGGCCTCAAAGGATTGAAAAAAAAACAAAAGTATAATCAGCATCATATAATATAATACTAGCCGCGCCCGCGAACTACGTTTCGCCATGTATTTTTTTCCCGTTTTTGCAGCGTTTTTCATTGATGCTTAGCTCTTTTTAGTCGTAACGTTATATTATATAGCCTATAGTCGTCCTCGATAAATGGACCAAACAGAATTTTTCAATTTGAATCAGTTCCTGAGATTAGCGCGTTCAACCAAACAAATAAACTGACAAATAAACAATCAAAGAAACTCTTCAGCTTTATAATATTAGTAGGTAAGTATAGATTTTTTTTAAATTTTATTTTTAATGGGGCTTATTCAATAAGAATATGTCACCCCAATCGGGTCTAACGTATAAATACACTATTTTCTAATTTCCTTATACGTGGACGTTTTCGATACCATCGACTACGTGGACGTTTTGAGATTTGCACAGAGTTGGTATCCTATGCAGAACTGTCTCATTGAATCCCGATACATCATCATCTTGGAATGTCTGTACGTAGTACGTGACTACCACGACGAGTGTTCAAGTACGATGGCCGTTATAGCTGAGGTGACGATAATCACGATGATTTGCGTGTCTGTTCATGTCTGTATTTATTTTGCCATTGTTTTGGTAAAATTCCACGGGTTAACAAACACGACACTAAAGTTATGCCTTCGAATAGTTGAAAGTGTATAATACTGCCTTTTTTGGAGATTAAGTAGTACTCGTCTGCTTCAATTTATTAGAAATCATCACGTTAAAAATTTATTCACCTAAACTAGAAAGCCCTGTAAGTTATTAAAGAGGATAAAAACTTTTTTCTTTCAAAGACCTCAAGAAAATGATCCGTATTTTTTTATACTATCAAAGAATAACGACCATTTGGTAGTTTCAATATACGGAGATTTCAATTCTTATAAAACTGATGTGTTAATAGAAATACAAAGTAACTTGCCCTTATTTAATGGCTATCACTTTGGGGCCGGTTTGATTCAATGCTAAGCGACTGTTTGTGCTTACGCCGAGCATGAATGCATTATGGCGAGCATGAATGCATTATGGCGAGCTAAGCTACCATTTTCTGCATAAATAATGCCGGTTGAAGAGTATTCATCTTTTATCACAAGTGAATTATTAGTACGCTGTCACGGATATTATTTAAATAACTAGATAATAACCAAACCTAGTTTTAGAATTGACTGGTTTTTTTAGCTTGCCTTATTTGTTGTTGTTGTTTTTGGGTGAAATTTACTAGTTAAAACTTTACCCCCTTCCTGTGTGAAAAAAAATCGTGGGGCGAAGTGTAACATAAGTAAATATGTTAAAAGCATTTATAATGTAATTAACAGTTAATTGTTCATACAAATTTCACACGCCCCACGATTTTATATTTGCGGTTTGATTAATCTTCTAGAATCTAGATTGATGAAGAGAGTGGTGTGATGACTGATTCCTAAGACCTGCCTTATAATTTTAGCTTTTAAGTGCATTATTTACATCACCCTTATCTTTTCAATAAAACTATCTTCTATTTTTTCCTCTATTTTTAGGCGCACAAAATACAAAATGGTAAGTGATCGCAAAATGGTAAAGGAGCAAAATGACAAAAGAGTATAATGTCAAAAGCGCACAATGGTAAAAAAGATCATTTTATTTTTTGGTAAAAAAAAATATGTGCACTCTTCTGATTTCCACAAATATATTGGGAATAAAAGAAGCAAAGGTATGAATAAGATAAGTTATATACAATCAATGTATTTGTACAATCATTATCCACGTGTAGGACTAGATTATTAGACATCCTGTCTCAGTAGGAACGAAGAATATTAAACTCGCTCACTGAGCGTACAGCTTTTTGATTCTTCGACTACCTACTTTAAGGTTTTGAGAACTCACACATAAGAACATTTATCTTTTGTTTATAAACTGTGTTTATTAAATAAATAGATACAGCTCATATAGATACACAGAATAGCGGAGCCGATAATTTTTAAATATCAGTCTGCAAAATGACTAAGGAAATTATTGCATATGATATATTTTTTTACTTAATCGACAACTTGTGACAAATTATATTGATTTAAATGTCCTATGGCGTCATAATATACGTAGGTAAAAACTCTACTAATTTGTTGTAAACCCCCACTAAATAAATTTAATATTCGTTATCTCAATATTTTTTTCTTATTTTGATAGAGCAAAATATTATTTGATATTTATTATTATCTAGCTGAGCGATTAATTTGATTTAAACTTTTATACTCAGTCCGCACTCTTAAATGAAAACAAGTTTCTAATTACAAAATTATTTTATCAGTCTCAAGAACAATGTGTTTGGTTATCAAGCCGTAAAATTGGGTGGGTGGTACCAGAATAGATAATAGTACTACATCATCATAAAATAAAGATTTTTTATTATTTATTATTATTATTATCATCATCTTCATCACAGCTCATATACGTCCCCACCGAGGGGTTCGAGCCTACCCTATGGTTAGGGTGATTAGGCTTTAGTCAACCACGCTGGCCCAGTGCGGATTGGTGGACTTCACATACATCATTGAATTTCTTCGCAGATGTATGCAGGTTGCACATATGAAATTCGAAACGAAAAACACATTGGTACACGGCGGGTCTCGAAACCCGACCCCCCGATTGGAAGGCAAGAGTGCCGAGTCCACAGCGCCACCGACGCTCTACTATAGTACTACATAGTGGCACTAAAAACTCATACATAAGTATGTACCAACACGTTACATTGTTTATGTCTTGAAGATATTATAAAAATATTTTAGGGATATATTCATCACATCAATATTCCTGACGCACGCAAATTTTCATTGAATTTTATTCACTAGATAGGTGTACTTATCAAACATATAAAACGCAATAATAATATATTCTTTACTCATTGCTACGTTCTTGGAAATAGAATACAATGGCCATTTCGTGTGTGTGCTAAAAATATTATGAGCTTATTTAAGCTGCTACTTAAGTGAAGCACGATATTAGTATGCACTCCTAGTTTAATATCAAGTCGAATTGGTCTTACTTGGAAATCACTGCTAACCATACTTACATCTTGCAGTGTAAGTGTTTAAGACTAGAAAATCAGTTCAGGGATGGCACGCGATAAAAATAAATTGAATGAACATTCCGTTGCGGTTTGACGTAAACAGACATCGACATTTCAATTGAGCGATCAATCCTGAATGAGTTAATGATTAAACTCAATTATTAGGTAGGACTAAGAGCAATCGTTTTGAGAACAGATTTATTAAAACAGGCTCATAAAGCTCACAAAGGCTGAGAAGAAAGGCAGATGAATTCAATTAGCTCTTAGTTTTCTTATTCCTTTCAAAATGGAATTTTAAGATATTTTATAAATTAAAATTATTATTCAATGAATTCACCAGTAAGGGATTTATTATACGACCACGTGGATATATACGAAGAACATTGGTAACATTCTACTAGTAGTAACAGCAGACTATTATTTCCTAAAAATCATTTTCTAAATTGCGATCGGGGCGGTCATCCTTAATAAAGGCAGGTGATTATTCTAACTCTGGCATTTTTCAAAAAGATCAAGATTAGATTAGGTTCAAAAGTTACTGCTGCATCAATGTGTGGAAACTTGGATATGTCTTACATTTTCTAATGCCCATAAAGATCTTGTAAAACGTAGACGTTGCCTTACTTTAGTTACCACTGAGCTCCACGAAACGAATCAGAACGCATACCGTAAATTTTTTAATTTACTTAACCATTTAAAGATAATTTTATCAAATATTATATTTAATTCAATGATTCAGAAGCAGCCCTGACTCAGGCCGTCGCGTGCGCAAGCCCAGGTAATGACAGCGACACGCTGCGCGCGACCCACTTGCTTGATGTCTTGTTTGTGTCCGAACTGCTTCTGAATGCGTTTAATAATATTAGGCTTTATTTATAGACTATGTTTTGTCTGGGTAGAAGTGCACGCAACACTGCGAGGTTAGGGTTAACATTAACGACCCAATATTAGTAATTAAATTAAAAATAAAAGTAACACAAATTGAAATACGTATAAAAGCAATTCTTTTAATCGTAAATTATAAATCGATCTGTCGACATTACCCGAAACGAACTCTTTTATTTGAATAAACTTTTGACTCTATATTTTGTACATAATATTAGTTTGTAAAGCGTATGTAAAAATACGTATTTGGTGAAAATTACAGATAAGAGTTGCTTTGTACTGTTTATCGGGCACACTAATTTTACGCTATATAGGCATAATAATTCCTAACAACTAGAATACAACAAAACTTAAGATGAAAGAAATGATTCTTTCTAAATTCTTTGCATGATAGGATGAGCCTGTAGATATCAAAATGAACGTTGTTGCAGCATATCAGCATACTAATATATGTTTATTTGTTTAACCCCATTGATAAATTAATCAAATAAAAATAAACAAATATAGAAATAAATTAAGTTACTAAATCAATAATGTTCAATCTAATCACAGTTGTAATACCTTAAGGTATTTTATATTAAACGAAGCTGAATGATAAGTAATTTTATAACCGGGTGTGCTCGACATTTACGGATCGTATAAGTCGCTTACAATATTTTAAAATCTAAATTCAAACACTATTTTCCTAAGCTCATTTGCTTGCTGGTGGCCTAAAGCGATAAAGTATTTTTACATTATTACGTACTTGCCATAAGTGCTTAGTAAAAAGGACTAGAAACAAATCTATAGCTACCAAACCACTAGATGGGGTTGATCAATTTAGGCATTTACTTCTTTTTCTGTGCCTCCCCTCGTTAGGTGGGGTCTGCTCTCCAAATTAATTGACTACAAATTGGTTGTTCTGGTAATTCTCCCTTTTCAAGAAACTGGATCATGCTGATCCACCATGGGCATAGAAAGAGGGCGCTGTTACAACGTAGTCATCAGGTCTTCTCATGACGTAGCCATACCACCTAAGATGGCTTTCAGAAAGCTTTTCTGGTATAAGAGGAACTTTGAAGCTATCTCGGACATACTCGTTTCTGATTTTATCATGCCAGGTTGCTCCACCAGCAGCTTAGCATCTTCATTTCCAACGTGTGAATGTTCTGTACATGTATCTCCGTTACCGTCCAGCCTTCGGTTGAAGTGTTGTTTTGTAAATATTTCCCTCAGTGCGAATAGGCATTCAAGGGTCACATAGTACCCCGGCATTTACATACCTAAACATAGCATTAACTTATACAGTTAATAATATGAATTTATAGTGCAAGTTTTAACATGATTTCGCGGTAGCGTCCGATAGTGTCATGTTTATTTAAAAAAAACGTTTAGGAACTTGATAGTGTTGTCACTTATGACCTTCCTCAAGAAGGGTTTTACAATTATTTGTTGTTGATTATTATTATTTTTTACTAGACTTATTAAATTCTGAGTAATTAAGACCTATAAATTTAATTTAATATCACCTCTATCACGTTTAGCTTTATTTCTATTTTGATTAAACGAAAACAATACAAAGTTTTACATTCTTAATGCCTTAATAAAGCCTTTGTGGTTTGTCAAGGGGTTGCACATTCTCATTTACAAATTAATTCACACTAATTGGTACTCGGTAGAGGTAATAATTACATAGCATATAATTAAGCATTAAAACATTAATTTTTGGTGATGAAATGACTTTTTGGTGACCACATTCGGGCTGAAATAGAACTCTTTTGCGTTAATGAAGAAATTCTATTCACGGCGCAAAATAGGTCGTTAATCATAAAATCATAATATTATATTTACATCATCTGCATAAAGTAACGAGTCCGTTTTGCAATTAACATTGCAATTTTTATATTACCAATGCAAATTGTATTTATTTACGTTTTAAATAAACTCGTTTGTGCTGCCGATACAGCTTCGAAACGTGTATATCTTACAACAGCGTATCGAATGACATTAAAATTGCAAATGGGATATGTGCGGAGGCTAGCGTGTAATAAAACCTCCGCTAACATCATTATATTACTATCATTATAGTTTTCGATCACTTTCTTCGGTGTAAAAAGCGTACAATTTATTGTGAGGTAATAAAAAAATGGTTAAAAAACCTAACTCGATTGTCACGGTTGTCTGCTGCGAGAGGTCGCTCGCGCCGCCGTTGACAACCTATACTCAGGGCTGGCAACTGAAAATTATTTTTTAAACATTAAATAAGATAAAGTAAAAATCCTTTACATAAGCTTAAGGGTAGATATTCAATAAATGGAATAATGCATTTTAAACACTTAGGTATTTGTACAAAAATAAAACATAATCCGTCACAGTTCGATAATATTTTAGTCTCAGTCTCCTTGTCCTTATTTTTTTTAAGAAATCGTCAAATGAGGCAAAGCTTTATTTTATATAACTAAGTTGGCAAACAAGCAGGTTACCCACCTGATGGTAAGTAGCTAAAGTGGCCTATAGTACAGTAAGCTCCCATTCAAGCTATACATTTACACTACGAAAACCGCCACTATTACGAGCGACATAAGAACGGTCCAAAGGTCAAACAGTATAGCTTGATAAGGAGCTTACTGTACCTACATGTAATTCCTATGCAAACAAACCCTACAAGGACGCTGATGATGTACGAAAGCCAACTTGTGAGTCTTGTGACATAAGATGTCAAGTCACAGTACCCATAAATATCACCGCCTGCCTTATCCTTCAAACTAGAACACAGCAAAACACGCTTTTTCTCGGCAGATAAAGGGTAAGTACAGAGAGTAAAGAGTCTCCTTCTGATCTGTCTCTCTGGTCAGGTTGTCATACATTGTGCCAAATATGAAAAATGTCACGATCGAATGTGACCATTGGAGACAGAACAACCTTTCCCAGACCCTAATTTTGTAAAAAAAATATTATTGTAAGATTGTCTAATGAAACATTTAAAACAGACAACACAATATACAGACAGACATTTTATTATTCATATAAATAATTTCTTGAATTCGCTAGCGATTATAATTTTTATATGTCTAATATCGATTGACATAACTTAAACTATTATTCTATATGGATCTATTAAAGACGTGCAAACCTTATATTGTAGTGAACGAATTTTTGTAAAATATTTCCTCTTTTAACAACCCTAAATATTCTTCAAATACCATAGACTCGGTTGCCTTGTCTACAGCCGATTATGTTACTATTGTCAGATGTTTTACTCTTATTAGGATTCGCAAGTGATCTCACTTTCACTCGAACGTGTAATACCGTGTTCTGTTTGTACAGCCCAATTAAAGATCGTTCATCTTTCTAACAAATAAATCCATTTGTAACTATAAACAATATAGACGACAGAGTGCACCTACAAAGTGAGAAATATTTTTTGCGTGCCAAAAAATATTCCTCACTTTGTAGGTATCTTGGTTATACTTTTTATGCTATGGCATTATTTTAAATAAATGAGAACGAGATTTCATTTGAAAATTATTTAAATTTGAAGTTATAAATGTACTTCAACTCAACGAGCTTGGGATATTGATTGATATTCGTCACCAATTGGTTTGATTCGTATGGGACAATGTTTATATTATAAGTCATCAATTTCACAATATAATATACTCTATCATTTTGTTTACGATACAAATATGTATGATTCCTTCTTAAGTTATATAAACGAAAAAATCTGACAAGAGTTTGTTTTTCTTATTTGACAAAATTGTCACATAGTACGGAAATGCACACAACTTTTTTGAATCATGTTTTATTCCCTCGGAAATCATCATAATTGAAATATGATTGAATAAAAATCTTCAAAATTAGAACAAAAATCGTCAGTGCAGGTATACAAATACAACAGAAGCACATTGCACAACCAACACTTTTTTCCACTCAATTAAGTTCGAAAGGGAATTATTCTCATATCATTTATCTTCACAGTTAATCTACATTGGGCTGCTCGGGTCTTTATCTCGTAAGCGATCGTTACTTTTTGATTGACACCTGTTGCATCATGAGTTTTCATTGGAATCTCATGAATGTTTATATGAATGGGGCAATTAATAATTCCATCACAGTCATAACTGCGCTTACTCTAAACGCAAATTGATAAACAGAGCTTCGACCAATTATCTCAGAGTCGGTTCCGTCATTTTGATATTCTTTGATTTAGATTGGATGAATTGAATCAAAAATTTATTGTTCTCGTACAATTGTCATCATAGTGGCTTATTAACATTTTTGTGCTATTACGTCGATTTGGCGTTTTTTATGAGTTATGAGAAATTGATGTTTTGAAATAAAAATAATATGTGTATGTTAGCCCAATAATGACGTGTGCGTTCCCCCAGCAGGAAATTGTGTCCTAGGCCAAATTAAGTTTCATGAATAATTAGAGCGTAATTTGCTATAAATGTGCGCGAAATAAAAAATTTGTGCGCCTTTCCGTTTTGGAATAAAATGAGAAAAACGAATCCTGCTGGGGTAACGTTTTTCCAGCAGGAAGATTTTAAACGAATAATCCGAGAGATAAATAATTTATATGAGCGGATAGCTTATATTTGTGCATAAATGTGCGCCAAAAATGAAATTTGTGGGCCATCGGGTTTTACAGATATTTCGTTTCCTGCTGGGGTAACGTTTTGCTGAAACTTGTTTCTCCAAAACCATCGAATGTGCGCCCATTGAATAAAGATACATGAGTAGCTTTTAATTTGTGCCTATTTGTGACATAATTTGATTTTCAAAAATATTTACAGTTTAGGAGTAATCACGTAATGAAGGAAATTCGAAAAAAAATTCTAGCGCATAAATGAGAAAGCATAGAAGCTCACTGAAAACGTTATTTGATTGGTCTTATTGTTTCGATCAAAAATAAAAAGTTTCATGAATCTGGGAATACGCGTTTTTAAATAATATAACTTTAACTTTAATCGGTGATAACGTCACTGTAAACTCACAATGCAAGAAAGTGACTAAACCAAAATTACATAGGTATAGACTAAAAATTAGATTAGGCGTATTCAGAACTATTTATCATGAAAATTTCAGCATCATATATTTTGTATTAAAGGAGATATAAACAAAAACCAAAAAATTGGTTAATTCTTTGGTTATCCGACTAAATTCGAAAGACCACCAAAAAGCGACGGTTTCATACTTGTTGATGACATTCTTAATTTTACCCACTAACAAGTTTAAATACGTCACGTCTGTGTACACTCGGCTATAAAACTGTTTTGGAAAAATGAATTTATTTAATTTTTTTGAGTTTATTGTCTATATTATTCAAAATAAACACTTCCACTTAAATACCTACTTATTTAATGTGCGTCTATTGATAATTAATAATGTAATATTATATATTATGTGAATATATTATATATTATGTAATATTATATAAATCATAGCATTATATAATATTACAATTGCGGAGATAGACCTCTTTTAGTGGAAATAAAAAGATATCAAATAAATATTAGGCATATTGAAAATTTATTAAGTGTAGGCAAACAAACACAAACATGGTCAAGTTATAGAAATGGATAGGAAACCAATAAAGTATCCTTTTATATTATGAACATTAAATTTGCAACAGCAAAATTATTTAAATGCTTAGAAACTGCTTTTTTAATGTAATAGAATCAAAACATCAATCTACGGCGCTAGGTGAAGTAGGTAATGATGGCACCTAGTTGTTTACTTGTAGCTATAAAGCTAGATTACTCGCATAGGGTGGAAAGCGTGCTTGTCATTCCTATTTGAGGCGATTAACTGTCGCATTCTATATTATATATAATTCTTTATTGTATACACACATTAAAAAAATACATTTAAAACTAACAGTATATATAAAGGCGGACTTATTTCTCATAGAGATATCTACCAGCCAACCTAAGTCCTAATCTATTCCGCTCTTTGGTGATCGGATCTTTTTTGTTGCACATACAGTGTATCCAATGGTGATCATTCGGATTTAACGTGATGTAACAATCTCCAAATGTAGCAATATCATGTGTGAGTAAAATATTTTTTGTATTTTAATTGCATAGTTTTTAATTTGAAATGAAAGTTATCAATGTTTTTATGAAAAATGAATACCTCATTAAATTAATAAATGCCGTGTGTTGATCTATTTTTAAAAACATACCTATATTATTTTTTTTATACCTACCTATAGTACATCGGTTCAGCGGTTATTGAATGTAATAAATTGAAGTAATATTCAATTTATAATATTACTAAGAATTTATTAGTTCTGTTTAAAGTTAAAGTTTTTATCTTTTTAGAGTATTTAATGCTTTTTCAAAAAAGGTATCTTAATAATTTATTTTATATTTTTTGTCAGTGTTCTGTATATTTCTCATTTTAATATGTAAATATGTAATTTGCCGTTTAATGACAGTCAAACTCTTTCATCTGATATTTATATTCGGGAGGATTGTACAAAAATATATTATCAGCCATTTGTGTCGGCGGCCATCTTGGATTTCAATTTTTTTTAATAGTGAATAGTATTTTACAAGTCAAGTCTTTTAATTTGAACACATATTGGGGGAATTGTACATAAATATGTAATCCGCAATTTTGCTGTGGCAGCCATTTTGGTTTACAAATATACTAATTGTACTTACACAATTGCATTGTTATTAGAACTAAAGGGGTGTATCAAATTTCAGCTCAATCAAAAACTGTTAAGTGGGTTAAATTTGACTTACAGGATTTGAAACAAACCAACAATCAAACATTACAAGTTAAATAAAAGCTTATTAAAACAAGATATTGGCCCTCATCTCACCTGATGGTCAGTGACGATAAGGCTGAAAGTGGAAACAAGCTTCACCTGGGCTCTTCAGCAACTGAGAGCCTTATTTATCTCTAATTGTGTGAACACGACAATGCTATTAGCATTGTTATTACAGTGAACAACAAACTAAGACTTTTGTCCCCAAGGGGAATCACCACCCGCAACCGTACCGCCTAACTCATAGCGATCACTCGCTATCGCTATCGTGACATTAGAACAATAGTTTTAATGTCACAGGTGACATTAAAACTATTGTTCTAATGTCACGATAATGATAGCGAGTGATCGCTTTGAATTAGGCGGTACGGCCGCAGATCACAGACCCAATTCTACTAATAAGTTACAGCTAAAGCGAAACTAAACCGTAGCGATCGACCAATCAGACCGGCACATTATCAGGTCATCGGACAGTAGAATGGCAATATAAGCGCTCCGATTGGTCGATCGCACCGGTTGAGTTTCGATTCGTCTGTAACCTATTATCAGAATAGAACGCCACATTATCATGTCATTGAACAGTTGCATGGCAATATACGTATATAGGACGTATTTATTTATAATATGTTTAAGTATATATACGTATTTATTGCAGAAAGTTGGCAAACAAGCAAACTGCCCACCTGATGGTAAGTGGTAACAGTCGCCTATAATACATGTAGCTCCTGTGAGATTCGCAGCAAAACTGCAACCCCCACAAGAACCACAGTGTACGTTGCCAACTTGTGACACCAGATGTAGTCACAGTACCCAGTAATTTCACTGCCATATCTTACCCTTCAAACCGGAACACAGCAATGCAAGCACTGCTGCTTTGCGGCAGAAATATATAAGACGGAGGTACCTAAGCAGACGACCCTAGTACAGAGTCTCCCTCCAGTAAAGTCTATGTCTAGTGTGCCGCAAAGCTCTTTACTTGGTCCGTTGGATAACTTATCTAACAAAAGCACGGCAGTTTATTTTGTACTAAAATTGCTATGAATGATACATTAATGACAATAAACTCAAAAACTCAATTGCCGTTATGAACGCGACTGTATCGACAACAACTGTTGTTTAATACTGTCAAGAATAGAATGTCATCAATAAGTATGAAATCGTCGCTTTTTGGTGGTCATTCAGATTTAGTCGGATAACCATAAACTTAGCCCATATTTTGGTTTTTTGTTTATATTTACTTTATTAATAAATGTATGAAGCTGAAATTTTCATGACATATATTTTGGAACATGCACTAATTTTTGATTCATACCCATTTAACTTGGCATTAATCAGTTTCGTGCATTTTGAGTTTAAATTAACGTTATAACCAATTAAAGTTAAAGTTATATTATTTAAAAACGCGTATTCCCAGATTCATGAAACTTTTTATTTTTGATCGAAACAATAAGACCAATCAAATAACGTTTTCAGTGAGCTTCTATGCTTTCTCATTTATGCGCTAGAATTTTTTTTCGAATTTCCTTCATTACGTGATTACTCCTAAACTGTAAATATTTTTGAAAATCAAATTATGTCACAAATAGGCACAAATTAAAAGTTACTCATGTATCTTTATTCAATGGGCGCACATTCGATGGTTTTGGAGAAACAAGTTTCAGCAAAACGTTACCCCAGCAGGAAACGAAATATCTGTAAAACCCGATGGCCCACAAATTTCATTTTTGGCGCACATTTATGCACAAATATAAGCTATCCGCTCATATAAATTATTTATCTCTCGGATTATTCGTTTAAAATCTTCCTGCTGGAAAAACGTTACCCCAGCAGGATTCGTTTTTCTCATTTTATTCCAAAACGGAAAGGCGCACAAATTTTTTATTTCGCGCACATTTATAGCAAATTACGCTCTAATTATTCATGAAACTTAATTTGGCCTAGGACACAATTTCCTGCTGGGGGAACGCACACAATAATGTCATTGGTTACGGTGAAATCAAATTTTTTCATTCTGCTAAAAACCATAAAAATCAGCAGTTGTATTGTAATAGTCGCAATGTAATATTTGAATATAATTTTACAAATTTAACAAACGATATTTACTTACTTGAAGATCATTTTGATTTCATTGAAAACAATTTTAATTGGAAAAAATAATTGTATTAAATTCAAATGTTTTTAAATAATTGCCTCTCTGAACCTGGAACTGAACTCATCGAATGTAGAAAATTAACAACCTGTATTTTTACCAATCGATACCATCGATCACTGGGACAAAATTTCTGTAATAAATATTATTTATGAAACGACGACGATAAAAATTTGCAATACTTAATGCTATAGGGCACCATAAAGAAGTGACAAAAAACATAGAATTAGATAATTTAATTAGTTTTGCACAGAAAAATTCTTCTTTCGGTACAATTTATGGGCGGTTAAGGTTTCTAGTTTATTTTCCTCCATTAGCATTGTCTTGGGATGCACTGTATAACGTTAGAATCATCCCCAGAGACAGGTATTAGCTGACTAGATAGATATTAAATACCTGACCTGGTTAAGGGTGCAAAATGGACTGAATTACTATAATCTAACTAGTCAAGCAGCCCTAAAGCCACCATTAGTAAATTCGATGGAAACGGAAAGTCCGATTGTCTTGCGATACAGCCATCCGAAGGCCGAGTTCGTGGATCCAGAACCCTTTGTCTGGCTCACAGTACCTATAGTCAAATCTGTTTTCTGACATCAAACAAGGGGGAATACTAACATCAATTAAAATAGATTACTTGATCAGAATGTAATAGTGAACACCAAGCTATCCATGGGCTTTTTTATCTCTTTATTTTTTATAGAGGATTTTATTCAAACTCAAAAATCCTTATTTCAATTATATTTTATTGAAGTAACTAAAAGTTATGTCTATTATAATTTATTTTTATTTTCTAAAAATTGTTTTTAGAAAAGAAAAATAAATGTATTCAAGTAAACATGTTTTTTTTTTTTTGCTATACAGCTTTTAATATAACTTACTGTTAAATGTTGAGTGCTATGGCAGAACGGAAACCCGACATTAGGTAGGAGCCATTTTGGTAGCAATTGCATATTCAGTGCTGGTAGATGGCAAACCCAACTTCATTTGTAAGCCACTTTGGTAGCAATTTCACGTTAGCAAAATGGACCTGACAAGTACAACAGAAACCTGCAGGGCCTCTAAAGTGAAAGAGGAAAGTTTGGAGCATATACTGTCATTGCGATTTTTTGACTCGCCGATGAATGGGTATTTGGTATTCGATATCTCTAGAGGCTTTTGAGCTATTTCTTCATGCAAGGTTGGTTAACCTTATGGTTGAATTTAATTGGTTCAGCAGTAGTGACAATAATAAATAGAGTAACAGGGAAGGGGCAGCACAAAATATTCAAACGGGTACAGGACTTGCAAGGGCTCCTACAACATAAAATAAGATAAGATTAAATAATTAACCTATAATTCACAAAAATACTTTTGTAGCTCAATCAAACAAAAAAATATTGGCCTGTAAGCTAACGTTAATTTTTAAGATAATGTAGGCATGAAAAATGAGAGATAACTATTAAAAGAAGTTCCGGGTCTTTTATGATTTTTCCAAAATGTACCTACTCTGGTAAATATTGTAAGTTAGATTGAATTTATTATACATATTGCCGCTTAAGAAAATATTTATATTCTGTATTTGTGAGTAGGACGATATATTTTATCAATTCAATGAATACAATTTTCTTTTATGATGGTGTGTTTTTCTTATTCATTCAGATAAATAAAATGTACTATGACTTGAAGTTTGCTTCCATATTGAAGTATGCTATAGGGCTAACCCATTTCTATGCTTTTACTTACTCTATTATCACCATACAATATACAAATAGTGATGAGGGCTTACAATATACAAATAGGAAGTTTAAAAGGCACATTTCATTTTCACTAATTTTATTTTAACACTTTTAAGCATGAATGAAAGCAAATTGTTATTGACCATTAATGCAATTTTATGACTACAAAGTTTAATGTAGTTGAAATTTATTTGTTAAAATTACTACATATGAGCCCTTTTAGCATAATATATATGCATAAAATGTTAATGTCCGAAATTTCACAGTAGCAAAATTCTTTTTAAAGTCGTAATACAATTTTACTTTCAAAATTTACACACATAAATGCAAATTCTGATGGTCTTTTGATAGCTTGTAGTATACAATTTGCGAATTAATTAACATTAAATATGTTACGTTCACTTTCGGTTTCTTATTGATGTCGCGGTTTTATTAGGTAGTTTATCATTTTTATGTAATATCTCGTGGCCATATCGTAAAATTGATCAACTTATGATGTGGCCGACCATTTCATGAAATGGTTGTATTTCATAAAAAAATGATAACGTCATGTCAAAATGATATGTTCATCTACGTTATAGTGTTCATGATATAAATCCAAGCTTTAATAAAAATCTCAAATAAGCATGAAACAAGCCTGCAGCGTACAAGTAAGCATGCACCATGCATTTCCGCTGTATGTGGTCACAATGTCTAACTTTTTTTTTACGGCGAGGGAATCTCTATACGATTCGACAAGGGGCTGAAAAGCTGACAAGGCCGCCCCTTGGATATGCCATTGGATTCGGGTAAAAACCCTATACCTGGCTAAACCACCCTCCAGTAGCTTCCACCCCCATGGAAACACGTTCGGGATCGGACTAGCCATTTTCCGAACGCCACAATGTCACTAAACTAATCCACAGATTTCAGTTATCGAAACAATTGTCCGCCGCCATGATGCATCACCGAAACAAAATGATATCAGCGCCTCTAGCGGTGAATAATTAATTCTTTTACGATATGATCACCAATTGTTGACCATATCATGAAGTAACCATACGTAACTGTTCATATCGTTAAACGTTTCATTATTCATTCATGATGTGTTCAGACGGTATTGGCCATTTCATGAAATACAACCATTTCATGAAATGGTCGGCCACATCATGAAGTGATAAATTTTACGATCTGGCCACGACATAATATATACATATAGTTTGGCTCTATATGAATAGTGATCGGTTGCCTTACTATTTAATACAAAGTACGTTTACGGACAGATTCGTAAAATATCAAATAATAATTATTGCCTTTTTTGCACGAGCACATTTATAATAAGAGGAAACAATCTCTACCAGCTCTATTTAGACCAATTTGGTATATCTCCAAGATTATTATAACACTAGCTTTCCGCTCGCAGCTTCGCCCGCGTCATTTTCTTTCTTCCCGTGGGAATTACATATTTTCCTGTAGGAAAATATTCTATAGCCTACGTTACTCAGTGATATTGTAGCATTCCATTTGTGAAAGAATTTTTCAAATAGTTTCGAAGCCTATTCAATACAAACATACAATAATATAAATCTTTCATCTTTATAATATTGGAATAGATAGGCAAAATTATTCCCAAAATTTGTGTTCTGAATTTTATTTTTAATAATGCTCTCAAGTAAAAGTAAATGTCATAAGTTTAAATATAAATATGAAATATTGTTATTTCGAAATCATTATCTTTGTATGCCTGATGAATGATGATAAACACTTACTTGTTATATTATTAGGGATACTTGTAAAACATTTGCCGGGAGCGCACACAGGCTGGTTCAATGCCATATAATTTTTATATTACAGTCAAACTTGGAAATATTTTATATTTTTTCTATAATAGTGATATAAAACAGTATAATTTGCGATCGCCAATCTATTTTCTGCATCCAGTTGACGGGCGGATGTGGCCTAGAGCAACTAAGTATTTAATGGCTAATGACGTTCGAACATTAATATTTTGCTGTCGCATTGTAACCTTATACAGGAACCAGCAATGAAGAGACATCAATCTATTTCCATCAAAAATACAGAACAGACTAAAATTACTAAAATATGTTATGGGTATAAATAAACTCTCTTGGCAGTTATATCTCCTTTTTAAGAATGTTCACAGGAGTCTTACCGCGTAGTCTTACCAGTAGTACTACTGGGAGTTTCGTTCTCAATAGTCTTACTCATAGCAAGACTATATATCTCCTTTTTCGGCCTGTTACCAGTAATATTATCAATAGTACTACTGGGAGTTTCCTTCCCAATAGACTTACTGATAGCAAGACTCTCGTGCAAAATTTGAGCAACAAATTTGAGAACATAAATAATCAAAGCAAATTTGATTAACGATCTAGTGAAAACGATAATCTTCGAAAACCGCCGCAGGAAACCAATAGGCAATCAGGTAGAGGAAGCCTTTGCCCAGCAGTGGGTGTCTCTCTGACGAAATGAAGATGTGTCTTTGCTGGGCTTGTCATAGACAGTATCCTAATCAGCGGTGTTACGGACATTCGCATCCGCATCCGCAAATGCGGAATATTCGCTTTCTTTTAAACATCTGCATCTGCATCCGCATCCGTATCTATTAATGCGGAGCTTTTAGGGCCCTTTTACATTGCGATTTTTTGCAGCGGCACAAACGCGCGTTTGACTGTCGCGCGATTGCATCGCGATACCCGCGATCAACAAGAATTTGTACTGATTCATACGCGCGTTTATATCGATGGAAACGCGCGTCTGTATCGATGAAAACGCGCATTTGTAGCGCGGCTGCATCGCATTTGCGCGTGTGAGTAGCGATGCACACGCATGCTTGTATCGATTTAGACGCGGGGGTAGAAGGTGAGTTCTTGAAATGTGGAATATGACATCCGATAACAATTAAAGAACTTCTTACTTTGGTTTGTTAATTTTTTTAATGTTGACTCATAATGTCCACACGTCGTTCTTTCACTTATAAACGGATGCAAACAATAATTGACGACACGGTTAGCAGAGGTCGAGTGATCGCCTACTGCCCAACGGAACGCGGCGCGGGTTCGATTGCCGTACGGGACAAATGTTTTGTATGGCCTATAAAAATTTGTTCCAGTCTGGGTGTATGTGCATGTGATATTCTATATTCGTAACTGCACACACAACACAGGAGAAAAATCCTAGTGTGGGGCGCATTGATTTACTACCAAACGTTTGGTAGTAAATCAATGGTTCTTTTTTTTTAAAATCGGTAGTCTGCATTTTCGTTTTTTTTAAAGTGATTAAAACTGTTTCAAGCGAACTCATCGCGCTGTAGCTGTCGACGAAATACTGAATGTTTTGCTCCGTAGCGTTTGTATTGATCCTGATCCTGTATTGCGTTTATATCGATGCTGTATCGCGTTTGCATCGCGATTGTATCACTACAGTCGGCAAAGTTGGCGGGACCAGAGTGGCACGTGTCTTTCGAAAGTTTGCTGTTGTAAAAACTATTTTAATTTTTTTGTCAAAATATGATTGAATAAAACATATCGAAATTAAATCGATTTTCATTTATTTGTATTATTATAAGTGGGGGGGGGGGGGGCACAAGCTTGTTTGCCATCTTTGTAGATATAAAAAGATTGGGTTGAGGTCGAGCGATCGCCTACTGCGCAACGGGTCGTTGATTCGATCCCGGTATGGGACAAATATTTTGTATGGCCTACAGAAATTTGTTCCTGTCTGGGCGTATGTGCGTATGATATTCTAAGTTTGTAACTGCTTGACTGATCTTTATGAAATGTTTTGTGTATATTCAGTAGATCTGAGAATAGGTCGTAAACTATTTTTTATTATGGCGAAACGTAATTCGCCGGCACAGCTAGTATATTATCTATATAAATAAAAATGGATCTTCGAAATGTATGTACGCCCATAACATTCGAACGACTGCACCAAATTGGATGATTCTTGTATTGTTTTATGTATTCGTTATTGTTGGGACAAGGTTTGTGTAATATAAAAATTACAATAAACATAAATATTTAAACAAACATTTCAGTAATTTAGTTAAATAACACGGCGATACAAAGTACGCCGGGTCAGCTAGTTTATTATACAGGTTGTCCCAAAAAATAGTGTCAAGCGTAAGTCCAGAGTTAGAGCACCTCTTGGAGTACCCGAATCACCCCCATGTATGTTCCGGGATTATTCGTAGTTTTCGAGTAATAATTTTTTTTCTGACTTTTTGAAAATTTTTATCCAAAGAAGTTAAAAATTTTAAATAAAAAAAAGTAGAACATATTTTAATGTTTTTCTTTTTGCCACTGAATCATCTTTAGTGCTTCTTTTATGTCTAAAATAATCAGCTTCGTAACTTTAGTGGAAATTTAGAAAACAATAGTGTAAAGTCAAAATTTGAATGTTAGTGAATAATTACTTAAAAATTCATCTTTAAATTAAAAATCTAAACAGGCGAATTCATGGTTTCTAAGTATGTGTAAAAACTTCTCTAGACTCTCTGCTTTCATAATCATTTAAAAAAGAAGTACTTAATAGGGCTACTTTGGCTTAAATCGGCCATCAAAGACAGCGAGGTGAAAATTTCATAAAATTTACCAAATTCCTATCAGATGATAAAAAAAATATCTGGTCTTTTTATAATTTCTAAGGTTCAGATTAATTACAATTTAGCAAAAATTAACGACATGAAACCCATATTTAAATATTTTTCTCGCGGATCACATCGGTTGTAGTGTTGGATGTAACGCAGTACTTACCTGCTAAAAAATTGCCCGAGTGAGACGATATGAAAGAGACCGCATTATTGCTATCTCTCTCACTCTCATTGGCGAAATGGGTAACTGTAACTGAGGAATGCTATTCTTTGTGACAAGGGGATGAGGTGGGGGGTGTAGTCCGAGCGCCTATTGTGTTCTGGCGCCAGTCGTTTGCCTGCTTTTGTTTTCGCCTTACGTACGATACGCTCATTTGTGATTATTTGACGAACTTTGCTTTCTTTACGGACCTTGAGTGCGATTACGATTTGGTTTTGTGTGAATACGGGATTTTGACAAAGGACAATGTCGAAAATCGCCCCATGACCAACAAAGATTTGATTTACGTCATAATTATATGCATATTTTATAACACTCATAACAATTATATATATTCGACGGACAAATCAAAAATATATAAAAGTACTTTTAGAAACAAAACCAAATGAAGTAAAATATAGGAATGGTTTATTGTTACCTTTGCTCGACTGAATAGAATTGAGTTGATTTCATGTAGGTATGGCCATTTATTTATATCTATAAATTAAGTTTTTCAAAACTTACAACGTAAATTAAATTCAAACACGTCAATTGACTACTCACGCACTATGGCTTGTTAGTTCGTCGTGTTTTTGACTTGCTTTATAATTTCGAGATTTCTTGTTCTTTACTACGTGGCTATAGTATCGTTCTTTGATTGATTGCAATAATTATTATTTTAATAAATTGTATAGGTATGGACTATTTGTATTGCTTTAACGAATTAAAGTGTTACTTCAACTAACCTCAAAATCTGATTCATTTTGATATTTAAATCGATTTCGAAGCTTGTCCGTAGTAATTGATGTGGACGTACAGTATTTACTCATGTCTAATTATACGAAAAGCGTTTTTTCACTGCTGTTGGTGTTGGGGCGAACAATGTATGGACGCAGAACAATGTCCTTTGGCATTCATAACGGACTTTTCAAGCTCTTCATTTTGTGATGTCTTTTTCATCGCAAGAATATGCTCTTATGCATTACTTTTATGGATATGCAAGAGGAAATGCTTCTGAAGCAGCCAGGTTGTTCCGGCAGCAAGTACAAAATGGAGGTGGACCTCAGCCTGAAACTTGGCCTGATCATCGCATGATTTTAAGAGTACATAACTCTTACATGGAAGGACGCCTACCAGGTAGAAGATCGGGGCGCCCATCTGAAATGAGTGACCCAGATACTGTCCAATCAGTGGTCGAAGAAGTGGTGAGAGATCCATCAGTTAGTGTAAGAACAATAGAACGTCGAATCGGAATTCCGAAATCACAAGCACATCGAATACTTCATCAAGAGCGTTTTCACCCATATCACATCCAGAAAGTTTAGCAGCTCAAGCCCGCAGACTACCCGAGAAGGGTGGCATTTTGTCAGGAAATGTTACGGAGACAAGCTGAAAACGAAAATTTCTTTAAAAATAGTCTATGGACTGATGAATCACATTTTAAGCGATGTGGGGTGTTTAATGCGCATAACTACCATTCGTGGAGTATTGAAAATCCACACCTCACAAGGGAATCTAATTTCCAAGAACAATTTAGTATCAATTTGTGGTCAGGCATCCTAAACGGACAGCTGATTGGTCCGTTCGAACTACCGGACCGACTGAACAGCGAGGCCTACTTGCAATTTCTACGAGGTGATATCGGCGTCTTATTAGAAGATGTAGACCTATTAACGCGGAGAAATATGATTTTTCAAAACGACGGCGCTCCATGCCATTTTGCTAGAAATGTTAGACAACATTTGTCTGAAACATTTCCAGGCAGATGGATCGGTCGTGGAGGGCCCATTGCGTGGCCGCCACGGTCCCCCGACTTGAACCCCATAGATTTTTTCGTCTGGGGATACTACAAGGAATTAGTATACGCCAAGGACATTACAAACGTCACAGTGTTAAGAACAAAATTAAGACAAGCGGAAGAAACAATAAAAAACAACAGAATTGGATTTATAAATTTAAAAGAAAACTTTTTTAGACGATGTAGAATATGTATTGAGCACGAAGGTCGTCATTTTGAAAACTTTCTTTAAGCGATCGAATAATAAATACTTTGAAAATAATGTTTTGTTTCATTTATTAAGTTATAATAAACCTTCAAAGGTTATTAAAGATGGCAGCAGGAACAGTTATTTTTGACCTTCAAATAATAAATTTTTAGCTTTTCTACAATCATTTTTGGTTTATTAATAAATAATTGGAATTTAAAAAAAAAATTATTCAGAAGTCGAGTTTTATGAAATTTTCACCTTGCTGTCTTTGATGGCCGATTTAAGCCAAAGTAGCCCTATTAAGTACTTTTTTTAAAAATTATCATGAAAGCAGAGAGTCTAGAGAAGTTTTTACACCTACTTAGAAACCATGAATTCGCCTGTTTAGATTTTTAATTTAAAGATGAATTTTTAAGTAATTATTCACTAACATTCAAATTTTGACTTTACACTACTGTTTTCTAAATTTCCACTAAAGTTACGAAGCTGATTATTTTAGACATAAAAGAAGCACTAAAGATAATTCAGTGGCATAAAGAAAAACATTAAAATATGTTCAACTTTTTTTTATTAAACATTTTTAAGTTCTTTAGATCGAAATTTTCAAAAAGTCAGAAAAAAATTATTACTCTAAAACTACGAATAATCGCGGAACATACATGGGGGTGATTCGGGTACTCCAAGAGGTGCTCTAACTCTGGACTTTCGCTTGACACTATTTTTTGGGACATCCTGTTTATTGCCAAAAACCTAACGTTCGCTTCACTATAAGGAGGACGACTGATGACTATGTCAGTCGATTCGATCTACACGCCAACTCTACGTACCTACCTATAGTGTCTCTACAGATTTGTAAAGAAATATCGAAATCGCAATCGAAAGACCATAACAATAAATTGAGCATGTTCTTCGCTGTCCATAAATTGGCTATAAAAATAACTCATTGTAACATGCTTTTAATTTTGACCTTAACATTATTTTATAGACCACAATTTGTTAAAGTAACTTACAATAATTGTCGAACAAGTAATTGAGAAAATTCACATATTTTCACGAATCATATTCACTTTTTTCTGATAACCGTCATAGGTTGATAGATTAATGTGGCTGTGCATTTTGGAAGCGACTGCTGCTCAATTACTCGACCTGCAGCAATCGTTCAGAGCGGCAACTTCGATATTTCGTGTTTTACGTTTACCGTAGTAGTATATTGCTGGGTGCCCTGTTCCTCGTCACTATAGATTACGCTCTCTCGCAGTATTGTAAAGCAAGCCATGGGTATGAAGATCTTACCAAAGTTACCACTCTAATTACCAGAGTTACAACCATGCAAATTAAGAAAGGCGTACGCTTGAACAACGCATTCGTTCATAAACGATACGTTTCCACCGTCTCGAGCCTACCCTAAGTTAGGGCGGTTTTAGGCCTGAGTCAACCACGCTGGTCTAGTGCAGATTAGTCGACTTCACATACACCTTTGAATTTCTTTTCAGATGTAGGCAGGTAGCCTCACGAAGTTTTCCTCCGCCGTAGGAGAGTTGAATAAATGTTCATAAAACGAAATTTGTCTGACGCTCCTACGGAGAAGGAAAACATCGTGAGGCAACCTGCATACATCTGCGAAGAAATTCAATGATGTATGTGAAGTCGACCAATCCGCACTGGGCCAGCGTGGTTGACTAAGGCCTAATCACCCTAACATAGGGTAGGCTCGAGCCCCTCGGTGGGGACGTATATGGGCTGTGATGATGAAAACGAAATTCAAAAAAAGAAAAGCACACTGGTACATTTTAGGATCGGATCCCGGACCTCTCGATTCGATTGGGAGGCAAGTGTCGAGTCCACAGCGCCACCGACGCTCCAAACGGTAATATGACATTATAATTGTTGTAAGTTGTGTTGTGTTGTTCTACATTGTGTGGTGCTTAGGAATTCGTTTTTTTAATTTATTTTATTTTAATATTTTAGGGAAACTTACAGCTAGTTACACATTCTAGGTAGGGCAACTAAATCACTGATGGCCAATTATCAGTTTCCACTTGTAGTTGCAAAGATAAATAAAACATGTAAAACAAAACATAAAACAGTAAAACAAACATAAAGTACGGCTACTTATAAATGAAAAATTACAATACTTGACAAAAACATAGATGTTACCGTGGATGACAATGTTACTTATTTAAAAAGAAGTCGTTGCTGATTTGACGTTTTAAAATATTGGGAGAAGTATTGAACAGATCTAGGTCATATTGCTTGGATAGTTTGTTGAATGTTTTGCTTGCTCTGACAAAAAATGTGTTATGCATATAGTTTGTTTTGGTAAAAGGGATGTAAATTGGGTCATTATAACGGAGTTTTGCAACAGAAACTCTTAAATTAATTTTACCTAAAAGGTCACCGCAGTCGACCACACCGTTTGCTATATTAAGTAGAAACACTACATCAGCTATGCGTCTTCTCTCGTACAATGAAAGGATATGAAATTTACGACAGCGATCCAAATAATCAGAATAATACGTTTTGACTTTATTTTGTAAATGTCGTAAAAATCGCTTCTGTATCTTTTCAATGCGGGTCTCGTATGTGGCGTAGCACGGGTTCCACACTTGCGATGCATATTCTAAGTGACAGATTTAAAATCGCATGACAATCGCATTACAAAACCTAGGGCTCTGGATGCTTTCTTTACAATGTTGTCAACATGATCATCAAATAACATCTTGCTGTCAAAAATTAGCCCAAGATCACGTATAGTGGTTACTCTTGTAACAGCAACGCCGTGGAGTTTGTAAGTGAATATGACGGGATCGGGTCTACGTGTGAACGTGCAAATGTTACATTTAGCGACATTAAGGTCAAGTCTGTTCGAGTTACAATATTCCTCAAATGCGTTTAGATCCGCCTGAAGACGCTGAGCATCATTTTTGTTACTAATCGGTAAAAAGATTTTCATATCATTGGCATATAAAATAACTTTAGCATTCTTAAAACAAAACGAAACATCATTAATGAAAATGTTAAACAATAGCGGACCCAACAATGAACCTTGAGGTACTCCTGATGGGATTGATGTAGGGCAGGATGTGTAGCCATTTAGTACAACAGTCTGACTTTTGTTTTCTACATATGAAGTAAACCATCTGTACAAATTGCCTTTTATTCCAATGGCCTCAAACTTATCCAAAAGTACTGTGTGATCAATGCGATCGAAACACTTACTATAATCTGTATAGATCACGTCACCTTGGGATGGTTCAGACATATGTTTCGCCAAGTAGTCACTACAAGATACCAGGTTAGACGTGGTTGATCTCCCCTTAAGAAAGCCATGTTGGTTCGGACTTAATGCAAGCTTAACAGCCGAATAGACCTGCTGGTGGACAATTTTTTTTAGGACTTTGGCGAATAAACATTACTTAGAAATGGGTCTATAGTTGTTAACGACGTCCTTCGCTCCTTGTTTATGTATTGGAGTAACAAAAGCGGATTTCCAGATATTTGGAACAATGCCCTCACTAAGAGATCTTTCAAATAAAATACGGAGTGGAACTGCCAAGGCCTTAGAACATCTGGTTATAAATATTGCAGGTATATGATCGGGGCCCGCTGATTTACTCAGATCAAGGGTGTCTAGTGTCTAGCAACTTCTTGACTTCGAATACATCAATCCTTACATCACCAATGTCATTGGTAGCATTGGGGGCCAGTAACGGAACATAAGTTGTATTGGAGTTACACGAGAAAGAATAACAGAAGTAATCACTAAACATTTCACATATGATTTGTCCCCCACCTGATGTACGCTGACCATAATAAAACGCAGCTGGGTATGCGTTATTGCAACTCTTAGATTTTACATACCACCAGAATGCCTTATGATTAGTCTTAATGTTCTCTTCAATACTGCTGATATACTGGTCAAACAGTGACCCCTCTAATGCCTTTGCACGGTCTCGCAGCAGATCAAATGAATCTCGGTCAGATATGTTGTCATATTTTTTGTATTTTTCATGGTACTTGTGTTTTTCTTTTATATTTTTTTAGTGATTTACTAACCCAGGGGTATACTTTGAATTATTATGGACTATTTTATAAGGGATGAAATCATTACGCAAGTCATATAATATTTTGTAAAAATGTGTAGTCGCTTCATTTAGTGTCATCTGTTCGAATTCAGAAATCTTTAGCTTGTTCGTAACCTCGTTGAAGCAGATATTTTTTTTATTATAATCCTTGAATGAGTATCCAATATCCATGTTGATTCTTATACTCATAGGATTTTTTATATCGTTTATAACAACTATCTCTTTATATAGCCCTCGTGTGCAACTCTGTCGCCACACTAATATAAATTTTTTACAACATATTGTGGCTACTAGAGCAAATGTAACCGGATCTTTGATAAGATAACCACAGAATCTGAGGATGGAACACCATCTTCGGCCTTATATTCACTTGAGATCAAGTGAGATTAAGGCCTAAAGCTTAGCTCAGTCGTCGAAACATAAATCACAATTCTAACAGGACTCTTATCACACATTTAATTTAAGATTAAACTACGATAAAAGCACTAGCTTTTGCATCTAACATATCAAACGTATGTTTAACTTCATCGTATGAGATCTTCACAATCCCTCACAGTCAAAGATAAAAATAAGTTCTTGTCTTTCATCTGTTTCTTAGGACCAAAGTGAGATAAAAAACATGGAGTTTAAGCCTGAACCAGTCGTATCGATTACAAGGTTGCAAATAACACCATCGCCTTCATTTGTCTGGCACGTTTGCACGGATCTTGATAATGGTAATTGTCATTAGGTGATATTGTAGTAATAAATCGAAACAGCGAAACTCGAGATATTATGAGATGCAAAAATTGCTAAACTTTTATTAAGGTACTCACTGTTTATAATATGTTTGTGTTTATGCTTGTTTCTTACTTACATTTCTAAAGATTGATTCGATAACATCGCTTTAACGCTTCAATAATATTATGTTCAGTTTAAAAATTTTGAAACAGGTGCTTTATTTTTTTTTTGGGGGGGTTAAATACGATGCACTATAGTATCTATCTTGACTATTATGCTAAATTATCAACATCTCCATAGTAACTAAAGTTTTATATAATAAATAAGTTAATAATAATAAAATGAAAAACGATCTCAAATTTATTTCACTCTTAAGACTCAAACGAACGTAAAAAATGCTCACATTTATAACAACTGTATGTATAACATGCATATTTATTATGTTGACGTTGTATGAATTATTATCAAAACAGAAACTTATGTTCAATAAAAAATTAGCTTGTTATTTTGCTATACATAAAAAACGCTCTCTGCATATCCTTTTTGGGCCCAGTCGCCATCAATATGTGCTATCTATGTAAATAACAGCAATGAACGCATGCATATAAATGGCGCGTTTCTCGGTTTCTTCGTCCATACACTTTTGTTTCTCATATTTCAACAAAATTGTCTAGTTTTCAATTACTATCTCATTTGCTTCTTGGAAAGTAAAACATTTTGTGCCATCGACCCGTGTAGTTATGACGGTATCTATTTAACCACGTCAGTGTCTAACTACCACTTAGGGAACTACCAGCATGCCAAGTCACAGAGCAGACCAATAAACATAATCTAATAATAGAATAAACATATGTGACTTTGTACGTGACTACTGGCCGGCAACTGACTCCACAAGATACAACATACGATAATTATCTATACTAATATTATAAAGAGGAGCAATTTGATTGTTTGTTTGTTTGTATTGAATAGGCTTCGAAACTACTGAACGGATTTTGATAAAAGTTAGTGTAGGGATAGTTCGAGACCAGAGGAAGGACAAAGGGTAATTTTTTTACGAGAAAAATCTGTCAGGAAAAGTTTTCCTACGGGAAAAGTTAGTTATAATGCAAACAAAGTTGCATACGGTCAGCTAGTTAGTAATAAGTAAGCTGATATATGTCACGGTTGCAATTATTTGTCTGTGGTTGTATTTAATGAAAAATCAGTGTTGAAATTATAGTTGGCTTTGAAAAATAACGCACAAAGTTTACGCACGTAAAGGACTTTTAGCAAAGAGATTCAAAAATTAAAATTTCGTATATTAAATTAAATTGTCTAAAGTTTTTTGTTAGCTTGTTACCATTTCTACTAATCTATGAGATAATTATTTTCCTTAAGTAGATTAATTGAGCGCTTACAGTTCAGTTAGTTAATTTATCATAAAAAAATTGTTTAAAGACATCAACACTAATTTCTTAAACTGATTTGCCTCGATATTCAGCGGCAAATAAATTCATTCCTAAAATAAGCTGAACACTGCATAATAGTCACATTTATGGACGTTATATGTAAATGTCTGGTGATATAAGTAACTGATGTTAATTGATTTTTTAACATAAACGTTTCTGGCTTGTTTACACTCGCAATAAACTTGTTCTAGTAAAGCACAAATCTACTGTGTTTTATTTTTAACTGACTTTCGAAATGGAGGAGATTGTCCCCGTCCCCCCCCCCTTGAATATAAGAATGGTGGTGGTGGGTGGTTGGTGGTGGAATGTCTTAAAAAATGTAAGAACTGCTTTATTGATTTTAATCTTTATTGCATTATAAAGGTACAAAGGGCAGACTTAAAATCCGAGGATGAGTTTCAGAGTATTTTTTTATTTATTTAGGCCGTATAAGTTAAACCATGGGATTAAAACGACAAAAATTGGCGGTTTATATTTTGCATACACTTTTTGATCTGAAATCAAATATGTGCAGAAAATTGAATGTCTTAATGTTCTAACTTCATTCGTTTTAAATAGGTATTCAATTTACCTCTTAGTAATGCAATCTTCTAGCAAGAGTAATTAGTATCTCGAATTGTCAAGCTCGCTCGATATGCAAGCTTTCAAAAAAAAAGATCGGCAAAGGAGCTCAATCCATAATGCCGCGATAGCAGTGCAAACAACAATAGCGCAGCCGGCGCGGCAGGCGAAGGCCGCGCGGAGGCCGGTCGTTGACTGCGCTATTTATACAAGTTGCCTATCAACCTGTCGTCGAGCGCGCCGGAACCGGCGGGGGCGTGACCGTTGCTTTTATATTTCGAAAGAACTAACAGGCCTAGTACGCGATTGCGGTCCATTGATAAAATGGCAAACCTTCGCAAATACACTACGATGAAACACTAAAAAAGTTGAGATAGGTAATAACGATAAAAATAACATATCTCTAAAATTTGTAAGTAGGTCAATCTGTAATGGTTATTTTTTTCCGAAAGAGTTCTGTCATTTTTATGCTCATGAATTTCATTTTTATAGTCATACAAACACACGAATGTTTAAGCACCAAAAAATTATTGATCAATTTAATCAGAAATATTTTTAAATAATCCAATATAATCTTCGGCCTTATCGTCACTTACCATCACACAAGGTGAAGGTCAAGAGCTTCCCTGATGTTTAAAAAAAATCTTAACTTTCACGTGTGAATCTGACAAGATGAACCCATGCAAGAAAAAAATATTTTTTATTCGATATGAAAATACAACATACATACTTGCATAATTTATCTAGAATGAACCTTTTTCTGTTGTGAATTTGTACGAATTCCCAATACCAACCAACGAATGACCAAATTTCAAAATTCCTTCCACTCGGTAAATATTTGGATTTTAAGATTGCCATTAGACTATAATTATCTTGTTAAAGTAAAAACTAGTATGTAATATTAAATTTTATTCTCATTAAAATAAAATTGCTAAATACTATGTTTTTTTTTGTGCAGCAGTCCGACAGTTAATACCTAACTTAGTTAGCTGCGTCGCAACGCAATATATTTGATATCACGCTGTGGGCACATCCAAAGAGCTTAAAGCATTAATTTTGATTATATACTTGTCATAATCAAAGAGCATTAATTGGTATATGGCATTGTTAGTGGCGTTAGATTTTAATAACTTTTGCACCAAACTTCACAGATGTAACTACTGTTGAGGGCGTTATATTGTAACCTTTTTCGGTGAGCATGAGAGAGAATTGTAAGTACCATCAGGTCGTGGGTAAATTTTTTTATGAAATTTCAAGAGCCTACCTGGAGAGGTGCATGGATATATTTTTAGAGGGCGCCTCCATACAGATGCAAGCAGACTTCAGATGTGGGAAGGATCTAATAAAATACTCAATTTAGATACAACATGCGGTTTATTAAATAACAAAAAGTTACTTAGCTTAATCTAAGGATCGTACATTTAAGTGTAGGTAGGGAATAACTTGGTAAGTTACACTAGTGGGGGAATCATCTTCTTCATCCACAAAGGCAAAAGGCTGGTGACTGCTCCCTTCCACAGGTTCATTAGGGGTACTTTACCGCTTGTGTAAAACAATAATTTTGAAATGAATTTCGGAGTTAAAAAAAATATAAGAGGTATTACCTCAGGCCCACATAATCACAAGTATGAGAATGAATCGGAGGTTTGATGTTACAAATAGTTGCCCGAAGACTCGCCAACAGCGGCAGTCCCTCCTTAATTATTGTAATTGTGGAAAGTGTAGGGAAATAGAAAAACCCATGTTCTCCATGGGTTTAGTGGAAAAAATATAAAGAAGATCTGCTACTATGGGCTGGCTCAGCCTTCGCTTCCTTTGAAGCGGCTGCTCCTCCACACCACGAAACGGGAAAGCCCAGATTTAATCGACCTCATCCTGACGACGTCAAAGCGGAAAAGGCGGAGGGCCGAGAGATGGGATCTCAATACAACCATAGTATCTAGTATCGATACACAGATCAAAAATACTACTACCTCTTCCGATCCGAATAGCAAACTTCAGATCAAATATGTTCTCCGGTCTCTGCGGAGTTATCTTGAAGGTACCTCCTTAAGGGAGGCACGGAACTAAACCCGGAAGGGTAGCCGCAAGGTGACCTACTCTGCCATAATCAATACCAGCTCAAAGCCCAACAGCATTCACCTTGCGACGCCGCGGGGTTTCCACAAGCCTAGAGACTACATTAATTCTCTAAGAAGTATACTAAAATAATTTGAAATTTAAACCATTCCAAAACAAACATAGGTAACTCGACATAATTAAACAAAGCGAAAGAGATTAATAAATAAACCCTTTTAAGTATAAGAACGCAGTATCGATATACACCTACTCGATAAGACGATATTTCTTCTAAATCAATACCGCTGCACTAGCTCCACAGATGATCAAAACACAATAATATTCTATCCACAGACTCAACAATAACCATCTTACATCATAGACTTTCACAAATTTATGTTCTACCTAAACTATGGAAACTATCCCGCGAAGCGCCTAAGTGTCTTTCTAAATATGGTAATATTATTAAGAGGTTTAAATATCTAATTAAAAACTACTTACTTAAAAAATCACAACTTGAAACAAAACTAAAACATCACATAATATATTTATTACTTAGAAGTGGCAGAAGGCTTCGAGTTCCTTTGCCTATTCACAAAAAAAACGTTCAGAGGAATGTTGACACTGACATTTTATTATTTAGGTAAACAAATTACATAATGTTTTTCGAATGAAAATTGCAATTATATCTCTCACAAGGCTAAAAATGTTGTGATGGTGATTATATAGTGTTACAATATTTAACGCGTATAATATTGCATACGATGCAGACTTCAGCAATAATATTAAAGCAGATGGATCCTTAGCATTAGACGATGAATTATTTTAAACTACCCATCATGTATGATATTTGTGTGTGTGCATTTATGCCGAATCTTTAAAAAAGAAATGTCAAGCTATCTTCAACCGCTCAATGCTTATCGCTAGTAACCAAATCCACAGATGGATAGAATATTGAAACTGATCGTTACTGAAACCACAGATTAGATAATGGTGAAACGACTTGCATAGCGAAGAACCACAAACTATCGAAAAACAAATTCGAAATGAAATAAATCAAATACAAGTTTGTTTTTTAGTTATGACAAAAATTTTGTGTGCTTGTTCAGACAAGCAAACTGAACAACTTTCACTATGGGACCAACTTCGAAATCGCAAATAAAATCAGCTGTTCCATACAAATGTTCAACATTCACTAAACCTAAATGTATGAAACAGCAGATTTTTTAATTGATGATAATTTAATTCGGGCCCTTTGATTGGTCCGCGGGCGGGATGTCCCCCCGCGGACCAAGGGATAGTCTATAACTATAAATATAGGGCCAAATATTGTAAAATAGTAGTAGGTTAGTGGAAGTCGTGTTGTAAACAAGTCAATAAAGCTCCTAAGTGATCATCTAGAAACCAGTGTTTAAGTAACATCCCGAACAAGTTACCTGCATACAGTCCACTCTCAACATCTTGGTCATTCGAAACGGATACTAACTCTTGAGCGGAGAAGAGATCTCAAGTCACATTGAACGGTGACACCGAACTGAAGGGATCTCAAGTCTCAACTCGCCACGATCGGCGACGCTTAACGCAGCTAGTGCTTTTATATGGCTTTGTGAAATAATATTGCAACAAAAAAGAAAAATATAATTGTAATAGTACATTATGGTACAAGTGTGTAATGTTGGTTATTACCGCTGAGGCGCATTGAGGCCCGAGCCGTCAGGCGAGGGTCTTAAGAAGCCGAGGACGGTAACCATCAATACACACGTGTATCATACAACGTTTTTCAACACACTTCTGAATAAAACAATACTTAATTAAAAAACCATTTTACATAGTAGATAAAAAGTTTACTTAGAGAAACAATTAGTAAATGTGCAGTTAGTAAAATTATAATTAACTATTTTTGATGACATAGCGGTCTCATCAGATAGATTATTTATTGAAATACTTTCATGTTCTATTGTTATTTGTGATGGTTCATTATTCGTGTAGGTAGGTGAAATCCAATCATTGGACGTACTTGGTATTTCGCCAGTAGGATGCGTCTCAGAATCAAGTTTAATTCTTTTTGTGATATTTGCACAAATTTCCTTCTTCTACGTATGATTCTGCTACATTGCTAGATCGCCACCCGCCATGTCGCTTCAAAGTCATTATATCAGCTCCTGAATTTGCCAGCAATGTAGCTGAAGTTCTTCTGAAACTATGTCCAGTGTAGCTCTCAGCATCTACTAAACCCAAAAACTTAGCAATTTCTTTAGGCATAGAACCAAATTTGTTTATACCTATAGGCTGACAGGTACATTTACCATTCTGGTAATTTAGAAAGAAACGGTCATTTTTTGTTTTTGGCGAACGCAAACTTTCATACTTCTTAACAATATCATAGAATGGACCGTGTATGGTGAATGACCTAGGTATTTTATTTTTCGTGATAGGTATCTTCACTAAAAGCATCTGGCCATGGTTCTCTATATCTTTTACAGTTATATTTGTTAATTCTTGTATCCTACAGGCACCAGTTACACCAAATATTAAAGCAACCTGAAACAAAAGAAACAATAATTAAGGTCAACACACAACACAAGCTGCTATTAAATATTTAATTAAAATTAATTTATCTAACCTTTGTAGCCAAATATTGGTTATCTGGAGCATCTTTAATAAATTTTTCAATATCATCAGATGATAAAACCTTTGATTTTTTGCTTCTAAATCCATCAGATAGTCTCTTTAGATAAGCTGACAAATTCGAGTATGTTTTTAAGTCCACTCCATTCTTTGTTCGGACTGTACTTTTTAACATTGAGTAAATACACCACAAAGAGCTAGGTTTGTACTTAGAAGATAATTCTTTAAAGTACGCCATGAACACATTTTCTGAAAAAGACTGCGTATTCTTGTTGTTCTGCCATTGTATGAAATTTTGGTACGCTAATAGATATTTTTCCTTTGAGTTTTCTGGTAGTAAACTTTCCATAACGTTCTGGGCTTCACATCTTATATCGGGCGGTGTACAACATAAATCATTTTCTTCATAAATTGTATTTGCAGACATCTTAATTAATAACTAACTAAATAACTTCAAAAGAGAAAACGAGACGAGTTGTGAAAAATGTTTCGTAATGGCGGGAAAAATTAATCAGTTTTCCTATGCGCGCGCATCGGCCATAGACTAAAAAATGAGGTTTCTTTTTTTTGGGCTTTTCGCGGATAGCATTTTAGCGCAAGTGTAAGCGTAACTCAACCAATAATATTAAAAAAAAACTATTACTCACTCGTGAATAATAGTAATGAAAAAGTCACAGTTTGATTATAGGTGTCATTATGTGCCTAATTGCCATGGGATTAGAGCCACTTTATGAGGAAGTGTGTTGAAAAAAATAATCTATATACTCATATTATAACGCTGAGGAGTTTTATTGATTGTTTGTTTGGTTGAACAAGCTTATCTCAGGAACTACTGATTCAAATTGAAAAATTCTTTTTGTGTTAGATAGTCCATTTATTGAGGAAGGCTATAGGCTATATAACATCACGCTACAACTAATAGGAGCTGAGCATCAATAAAAAATGTTGCGAAAACGGAAAAAGAATGTATGACATGTTGTTACTTTCCGACATCCACGAGAACGAAGTCGCGGGCACAAATTGTATAAAAAATATTATTGTACCCTAAGATTGTAACAACTATCTTCTTAGTTCCAATAAGATTAGGTTATAATCGATGATTGAATAGGTTCATTATTCATTTATTTATACACTAACCTGCTCCCTAGCATGACCTGAGTGTGTGTTGTATTTCCAGCTTATGAGTTTAGACAAGATATGATGCATTTGCTCTCTACATTTCCGAACAGATAGAGTTAACTTTTTTCTTCTCTTCCAGCTGCTCGAATTTGTCTTTAGTGGTTGATTACATGCACATACAAAGATCTCAGTAATGAGTGTAATGACTCATAATGTTGTTGATTAATTTGAATCTTTGCGTGTTTAACGTCAATAATGGACAGTAAAGGTTAAATATTAATGTTGTTGTTATGTTGAATAAAGCTTTTTGAGTCTGTTTTTTTATATAATTGTTTTTAAATAATTATTGAACCTTTTTGCTGTCGTCTATTAGAAATCATATCAAATAAGTTTTCTGTCCATATTTGTAATATTTTGTATTAGTATTGTGTTAATATCGAATAACTGTACTATATTAAGATATCTATATAAAAATTAATCGTAAAATGTGTTGTTCAATGCAAAATTAAAAAATTTGGTCAGGTTTAATTAATTTTATCCATTTCTTGTTTGAAATATTTGTAAAAGTATAATGGAATTTGAATTTATAAAATACTTACTAAAAGATGACCAGGCCAAATGTAATATCCCTTTTTAGAGCTTCCAATTCAAACTTTTAAAAGAGGCCAAAATTTAACAATGAATCAATAAAAGATTTTGACGGAGTGATGTCTGTTGAGTCAGCTATTTAGATTTAAGTGTGATAAACTGAATAAATAATTTTAAGGCATCAAAAAAGAACGTGAAAGATAGAAAGAAAACGATTAAGACTAAATTAAACATACCTGCTTTAAATGTAGAGTATAATCGGATAATGAGAATGCAAAGGTGCTAATAAAAATTCATTAGGTTTACTCTGTGGAATATTTTGACACGGAATTTTTAGGTTTTAATCGCTGCTTGAAACAGTTGGTATTAAATAGTAAAAAAGTTGATTTTCGATTATACTGTGACGTATAAACTGGAAATATGCAAATTCTTTTTCACTTCTCATGCTCTAAAGCAGTGCTGTGCAGCAGTGATGTGCAGGATATAGGCTGCACAAAATCGAATTTTGTGCAAAAGTGCACAAAATGTACTCATGCATAAATCCTATCTATATTAAGGCAAAGAAAATGAACCATACAGCCAAACACAATAAGAAATTCATAGATAGAATTTGTTATTTTATTATATTTACTTTAATTTATTTGCCTTATGTTTTTTTAACACGTAAAACAATTTCCTTCAGTATTCAAAACTGTATTAATTTTACTTTGAACTTAAATTAAAGAAATGTTATGTTATACTACTGTTTTATTTTCTCGCAATCGAAGTGAAAAGCAGAGTTTATAACTCGTCCACAAAATCATTTTAGATATATAAAAATAAATTGCCGTTCATTAGTGTCACTAAAACTAAAAACGGCATGACCGATTTGATTTTTTTTGTCCTTTAATATAGGGATGGGTTTAAAAAGAAAAAATACTAGGAAAACCTATAGAAAAGAAAAAAATCAAATAATTATTTTAGTAATTTTATATTTCAAAAATGACGGCAGAACTTCACGATTGTTTACTTAAATCTGCCATTTGTCACTATTGTAAGTGATACGAAGTTCACCGGGTCAACTATAGTGCAGAAAAAAATGTAACATCATCTCGTTGAAAGGTCCGTCACCTTAAAGACGTATTTGTTTGCATCAGCCTATAATCTATAAATTTTAATAATGATATCAGAGCAAGAAACTGGACGTTTTTTTAATAATGGTATCAGAGCAAGAAACTAGACTTTTTTTGCTATCAATAGTTTTTTTAATGATACTGCCATATGAAACCCAAAATTAGTGTTTGTGAAAGGGTGTTTTGTGAACTGCCCCCCAACCATGATCGCCTAAAACAATATTAAAACCGCGCTAAGAACGGGTTGGCGCTATACGCAGCAAGAGCGGTGTCTCTGTATCAATATTGTTTTAATCTTGCTACAAGCGATCATGGTAAGGCCCCAGAATGATTTGCATTGTAACAAACTGCTTGGACAGATAGCTTACAAGAACGCGAATGATCGTAAAACTACTATAATGAAGCTGCAGCATTTTACAATGACATTTTATTTAACCAACAAAAAACAATGATAGCAATAATTTATAAAATTTAAGAAAAAAGTTTTAATCTACTTTAACAATAATGGGTTGAGGAAAAAAGAAAATATCACTTTAGTTGCATAAAAATGTGAACCTTATAGGTAGTCAAACAATCAACCTTACTTTCCCATACATCCGTCTGTTCATTGTCTCAGTCTTGAAGGGTTAATAATATGCCTGCAACACAAGAAGCGAATCAATTGAAAAACTCGAACCTTTTCATCCTGCGATACTGTACAAGGAAGGGTTATGATTTTATCTCTTGAAGAGATTTCTAAATCGACTGTTGTGAGTGTAATGAAATTGCTGAAATTATTATTTAAGTTATGATTCAAGCAATTTGTATTGGCTGAAATTATCATTTTTATTTTTGAAACCATTACAATCTCTATGCGATGTTTGCAGTCTCAGTTATACAAGGAATCTTGAGACAAATGTAGTTTCTACGTGCCAGATGTCGCGGACGCAGTTAATAATAAATAAATACATATAAGCACAGCATACAATTATTACTTTCAGTTCCTTATTGAGAATATAGATTTCAATATATTTTAATGTATACTTTAAACGTCACGATTGCTACTGTCAGTATATACCTACATTTTCTATGGGAATAATACTTATTCAACAGATCTCTCGCGGAGAAACTGGATTGTATTTTCACTAAGCTGTATTTACCGACAGTTGTTGTACTTGAACAGACAATAAATTGAATCGCAAAACAATAATTTACAAACCCGAATAATGAAATACGATTGTGCATCGAGAAACTTTCTATTCAATTTATATAGAAAAGAACAATGGTAATTTTTGAGATTTATAGCCAAGAAATACATTTGATTCGGTTTGGATTTCCAAAAAAAAGTGTATTTATTACGTTAACCAACGTGGAGTTCTAATTTTACTCCGTGGCTATTATTAATAATAACAATAAGCTTATCTCACGAGGTTACCGCCATGTGGGATGTGGACTCATTGTCCCGATAGTCGTATCCGTGAATGGTCTAATAGCGATGAGTCTTGTTATTTAAGTTAGAAGACAGTAAGTTTTTTCCTCTTTATTCAATAAAAAACTATCTACTTATTTTGTATTAGATTATAGATAGAGGCTCCACTGTGATTTACACTATCAATGACAATAACTAGCTTGATATATAAGCATAACATAGGCTACACTGGAATCCGTGGTGCATCTTACCAAACTACCTGAGTGCTGTTCGATCCACTAGTGGAGCATTAAAATGAGTTAGAGTATCATAGGATCCACCAAGACCAGTGGTGGATCACAGTGAACTTCAAAGCGCTATTCAATCCACTGGTGGATCTTAGTGGACAGAGGGATCTAAATAAACAAAGAAGACAGTCCAGCAAGTCATATTATTAAAATATCTCGAATTAGTGTGTATCGATTACCTATGACAAAGGCTGTTTAATGTCTGGTTTATTGAACTGTTGATCGTGTTTATTTAAGGAAACTGCTAAAAGACTAACAGGGTCTAAATACCAGAATATCAAACAAAACAAATAACTTCAAAGTGCTTAATGGGAAGGAAGGTAAGGTGGTATTAATAAAGCCAGTTTTACTTTTAAAAAATAGCCAAGTGCGTCTCGGGCCATATAGGTTTCCGTACTAATAGTATTACTGCGGTTGTTATACTTCTATTTTACCACAATTTCACACAGTCCGTCGATCTATGTTTAACGCCTGCTTTAATTAACTGACAACTTTATTTAACTAATAGTCAATGGAATTTGTACGAAATTTACATTCAATAAGTTAGTCGACTATACATAATTATATAAGAAAGAGTTATAACTCTTTCTTTTCGAAACCATATTTAACTATGATAGTTTTCCCTTTAATTTCGTTATATTTACGTATTCATAAATAATTCTATCGTAAATTGTTTACGTATTCATAAATAACCATTTAGTTGACAGAGGGAGGAGGGGACACTTGACACTAACAATAAATTTTAAAACAATATTTCACCAACGAATCGCTGAATGGAGAAATGGTGTTCATGCGCTCACAATATTTTTGAAAAACCTATCCGATGTTACCCCATACCATAGGATAGACGAGAAAATAATCTTGCTCACTTTACATGTAAAAGAGTACCGCGATACCTAATTTTTTTAAAATTTTATTTTATTACTTTGTTGGCATGACTACTAATAGTCTTTAAGCTAAACCGCAGAAAGACAGATGGATAGACGGATATGGCCAAACTATAAGGATTCCTTGTTGATTACGGAACTATTACTACTTATTACTTACTATTAAATTATATTACAATATCACGATAGATGCGTTTTTAAATATTTTGTATGAATAGCTAAATCAAATCAATGATATTTTTCAACATTGTATAAGAATTACAACACCCAAACATAATTCATTTGAATCTTAAAGCGAAATAGTTAAAACGACAAAATGTATTGAAATAATTTATGTAGAGATATAAAAAAAATCAAATCGATTTTTGGCATAACAAATGGTCACGTATACATGTCATTATAGTAATTCAATTTAAAAACTCTCACCGAACGTGACTATTGAAGAAAAAAATTAGGAAGCTTCTCACTTTGTATCGTTTTTTACTTTTCCAAATAAATTGTCTTCTGTCACAGGTAATATAATCTTCAGTGAAGTGCTACCTTTCTTTTTTTCTATTGACTACAATGTTTGTTTGTCAATGGTCAATTTCTTGTACCATGGACTTACAGTGGCGGTCACAAAATTAAAGACACCAGTCGATTTTCATACAAACGAGGTAACTTTGAAGCCTTGGTTCTCCGCCAGGGATTGGCCTATCTGTGATCAGATGATGGCCATCTAGGGAGTGAATGGAGTAGATTCAGATCGCTATACACACCCAACTGATCTGATCAGCATTCTAAAAGATATACGGATATGTTTAAAAAATCCGCAAAATTAGCATAAAATTGTATGGAAGTTCAGAAACTGAAAACACTGATTCTTATATCTCTAAGAACGCTGATCAGATCAGTTGGTTGTGTATAGCGCTCTCAATCTACTCCATTCACTCCCTGGATGGCCATCAGATCACAGCTAGGTCAATCCTTGGCGGAGAACCAAGGCTTCAAAGATACCTTGTTTATATGAAAATCAACTGTTGTCTTTAATTATATGACCGCCACTGTATGATAGCGAACTTGCGTAGCGAATTATATCGGTAACTTGGAGTACATCTATATATATATATATATATATATATATATATATATATATATAATATTATAAAGCTGAAGAGTTTGTTTGTTTGGTTGAATTAGATATTATCAATGCATATAAAAGATTACAAATATTGGATATCATAATTGCATAAAAGTTTAGAAATATATATGACATCAGTTGCTTTATACTTATTTACTTTGAAGAAACCTTAATGTCTGCCTATCTGGCCGACCCAAAGTTTACACGTTAATTAAAAAGAGCTTACTTACAAATTGCTTAGTGCGCTAATCTCTGGAACTACTGGTCTGAATTGAAAAAATATTTTGTGTTCGATACTCCATTTATCTAGGAAGGCTATCTAATATCACGCAAGGACCAACAGACGAGGAGAATTAATGAAAAATGTTGCTAAAACAGCAAAAATATAGAAGATATAACTAAGAACGCGTTGAAGTCTTTTACGGCGAAATGTAGTTGGCGGGCACAGCTAGCACAGTATTAAAGATACTGGAAACATCCTAATTTGACTAGAATGTCTACTACGAACATAAGTGGGTCCCTCCATGTAGTCTCGATATACTCTACCCTTATAAGGCTTCTACAGTGGTATTTATACAAGTTTACTTGTGGAGCAGGAGCCAAATTTTGTGTTCTTGTTCACACAAGGAAACTGAAAAGCTGTTACTATGGCACAAATCTTGAAATCACAAAAAAAAAACTGTTCCATACGTTTATGTTGAATGGATGTTGAACATTTCTATGGAACAGCTGATTGTTTTTTAACCGACATCAAAAAAGGAGGAGGTTTTCGATGCGTATGTTTTTTTATGTGTATGTTACGCGATTATGTCGCCAAATGTAGACCGATTTTCAAAATTCTGTTTGTACTCGATAGAGTATACTTCTGGGATGCTCCCATTGTTACCAAAGTCAAGATCTAATGATGGGATCTCATGAGAATCGAGGGAAACCTTTACATTTTATAGGTATGTCCAACGCGTTGTGTGTGTATGTTACGCGATTATTCCGCCAATTGTGGACCGATTTTCAAAATTGTTTTTGTATTCGATAGAGTATACTCTTGGGGTGGTCCCAAAGTTACCAAAATCAGGATCTGATAATGTGATCTCATGAAAATCGAGGGAACCCCAAAAAATTTATAGGTACGTCCAACGTGTTTCATATTTCTTCGGAAGCTATTCACCGAACCGAGCTGATGATGTAAGGATCCTTAACTTTTGGACTTGACCTGACCTGACTTTAGACCTGAATTAAATACTATTCACTAAAAAGATAAAAATAAAAAATATTTAACAAAAAATAAAAACCGACTTCAAAACACTGAAGAGTTGAAAATAATATAAGAATATATATAACTTTCAGTATTTTTGAAGTCGTTTTTTTTTCTTAATTAGTTCTTTTTTTGCGATATCAAGATTGTTTCCATAGTAAAGTAAAGTCCCATAGCTAGCCTGAACACCAAATTTAGCTCCTGCTTCAAAAGTAACCTTGATACACTTACATTTTAGCATACAACTATTCATTTTTATGTTGCGGTGGCTGCTCTGGGGCTCAAAATTATACTCAAATACTATGAACAACTCGAGTACAATGAAAAATGTCGTACACATAGTAAATGTAGAGCCTAGGCCATCTTGTGTAGAAAAGGAGATAAAAAGTGTTTTAATAAAAAAATATTTTGCATTTCAATACAAAATGAGGTTTTATTCCGTTATTAAATGTGTATAGAAATGCAAATATAATAATGGTTTGATAATTTATCTCTGTAAACCTTGGTGTGCTACAGAAAATAAACAAAAGCCGCATTAGTTATAACGATCAAAGCGAGCAAACATGCTTATATTGACTTTTGCATAAAATAATATAAGATTTCCCGTATAATTTTATATTACTTTGCCAGCACTAGGCTGCATAAATAAGAATACAATTTAATATGCTACATACCCGCAGTTGTCACACGCCATATTGAGCATCATAACCACAGGTAATAGTCATGAAACGCCAGTGTATATAAATAATTCAATTCCTTTTGAGATACACAATGAATTCACAACAATGTTTACATATCCTTGATTTCAAACCATATTACTTGGCAATAAGAATTGATTATAAGTTGACTTGGAAAACCTCAGAGTTCGATCACTTAATAAATAAAGCATTGTAAATTTCTTGCACTTGTGCAGTCGCCGTTGGTGTCCTCAGAAATCTGTCTTACTGCAATGTTATAAAAGTTATGAATATGATCCCACTTTATGAATTATGTACAAGACATTCGAATCCAGACCTGACAGCATGACTCACGTATCGAACGTACGGTTAGGTACGGTTACATTCTTTGACGTACACACTGTCGCCATAAAAACACAAGGCTGTCAATGATAATGCTAACAGTATTGAAATCGCCAGAGAACGAGGTATTAAAATTATCAAGTTCCAGTGAAAATGGAAACGGCTTTAAGATTATTCATTAATCACGGAAGTCATGTATCAATTGATTCAGGAGGTTTCGATTTTTTTACGGTTCCTCACTTTAAAAAGAAAAAAACGGAACCCTTATAGGATCACTTCGCCTGTCACCGATCACTTGTCTGTCTGTCTCTCGTCTGTCAATATCCTTTTCCTCAGAAACGCGTCGAGATATCAAACTTTAATTAAATTATAGTTTGATATCTCGACAAGAGCGTCGGTGGCGCTGTGGCCTCGGCACTGGACTGTGCTCCGAGTAGAATCGGGAGGCCCGCGATCGATCCTGCGATTTATCAATGTGGTTTTCGTTTCACGAATTTCATATGTACATTAATGTGATGCTCCTACGGTGAAGGAAAACATCGTGAGGAAACCTGCATACACCTGCAAAGTAATTCAAATGTGTAGGTATGCGAAGTCAACCAATCCGCACTGGGCCAGCGTGGTTTGACTAAGGCCTAATCGCCCTATATACCATTACTGGTCAGGGTAGGCTCGTGCCCCTCGGTGGGGACGTATATGAGCTGTGATAATGATGATGATGACCCCGGGTATTTGAAATAAATTCATACACAACCTTTTTTTATACAACTAACTTGGCAAACAAGCATACTGCCCACCTGATGGTAAGCGGTGACATTCACTTTATAAGCACATGTGGTTACTGTGAGATTCGCAGCAAATCTGCGATCCCCACAAGAACCACAGTGTACGTTGCCAACTAGTGACGTAAGATGTAAAATCACGATACCCAGTAATTTCACTGCCATATCTACCGTTCAAACCGGAACACAGCAATGCAAGCACTGCTGCTTGCCGGCAGAAATAGGTAGACGATGGTACCCAAGCAGGCGACCCTGGTACAGAGTCCCCCGGCAAACCCCTCCCTCCCTCCAACCAACATATGTACATATTTCCTACATATTATTTATACTCAACTTGTACGCAATTAACAACTAAAGTTGTAGATTGTAAGACGCAAAATGAACAAAACTCATCGGTGGACTGGTAATATTCAAAGTTAAGTAGGTAGCTCGTCGAAATGTCAACGCGCATTAACTGCATTGAGAGAACATAATTCTAGGAAACAATTTTGATTTTATTTTTTAAGAACTTCCCAGATCTTTGTAATAAAATTATCAAGTGTCCATTAACAATGATCTTTTGTAGAGCGAGTTTAATTTTACGATATCAATAAAATCAGTAAGCACTCAAGGATTTTTATTGTGCTATAAAAATACCATCCCCGATAATTTGACCGACATTTAAAAAATATCTGTCTCAACATTTTCTAGGTATACCTATTATTTGCATTTACACATTTAGATTCGGCGACTACCTACAGTACCTACTACTAGCAGCTCTTGAGTACAAAAAATTCATATTTCTAAGTATTTGGACTGCAATCAAATAATTTTATTGATCATGTCCCCGTAGCATGAAAACCGAAACACGATATGATGAAACGATACGATATCATGAAAATTTGGCAAGAATCAAGGTCTTATAGCACATATTAAGGATAAATCTGAAAACTGGAAATGTGTACAGTTAGGAAGTTATAGAAGTTTATACGGAACCCTCGGTGCGCAAGTCGAACTCACACTTAACTGGTTTTTAAAAGATTCATATTGATATAATAATATCGATTAATCATATCGTGTTTCAGTAGTTATGCTACCGGATTGGAGTAAACGAATGGTAAAGAAGGTTGCTAAGACCACAGATAATATAATACTACAGTACTAATGGCCATTTTCACCAACCTCTTCTTAGCTTACTCTTAGGTGGCATGCTGTCACATTCTTTTCATTAAAGACAAAAAGTGACAGCATGCGTCTTAGGGGCTACCTAAGCTATGTAATGGTTGGTGAAATCGACCATAATGGCCATTTTCACCAACCTCTTCTTAGCTTAGGGGACTCTTAGGTGGCATGCTGTCACATTCTTTTCATTAAAGACAAAAAGTGACAGCATGCGTCTTAGGGGCTACCTAAGCTAAGTAATGGTTGGTGAAATCGACCATAAGACTCACATTTAAACGTAATTATCCTAAAACATATACATTTTGAATACATTACTGATTGCTGCGTTAAAATAATAGAACCAGCATGGCTTGAGGGTGCAACGATGGAACTATAAATGTATAAAGCTTATCTTCATTATCAGAAGCACCATAATTGGGTGGTGACTCGTAGCTTTATCGGTTGCCGTAATAGACTAGTTAAGGACAACAAAACCAGCTACGCAACGATCAAAACCGCTTATTAAGACGCAAATCTTTACGCGCTACGCTATAAACATTTATAACAGCCACTAAATTGTACCGTTAGTTTGTTAATTTTAATAAGATACTGCCCCACGAGGCCGAGATGATGGTGGATGCCATTTTTGTCGTAACCGGACACCCTGGACATTAAGGCACATGTTACTTTTGCCGCCAGCATTCCATAGGAAAACATGTATGATAATAACATTAGTTGCTGAAAAGAAAGGTTGGTGAGGTTGTAATAATCTTATGATTTTTATCCAGGGTGGCAGGTACCGGGTCGCTCACGTACCATCTGGTGCAGGTTATTAGTGGTCACGGCTGTTTTGGCCGTTACCTGCACCGGATCGGACGTGAGCCGACCGCTCAATGCCATGACTGTTGCGCTGCTGAGGACTCAGCGCAGCACACCCTTGAGGAGTGCACCGCCTTTTCCTCGCAGCGCAACAGTCTGGTGTCGTGTGTTGGCCCCGACCTATCTCTGCCATCTTTCATTTCGAAGATGGTCGAGAGTGAGGAGGCCTGGGACGCGGTAAACTCCTTCTGTGTGGAGGTCATTACACAGAAGGAGGTGGCAGAAAGGGCCAGAGAGGATGACCCATCGGCAGACCCTTGCCGTCGGAGGAGATTGAGGCGAAGGAGGCGACAGTTCGCTCGCCTTCTTCCTCTTAACGGTGACCAGCGGGACCCGGGCCTGGGAAGCCCGAATCCTGCATTGCACAGGCCACCGCCTGTCGTTGATGCTCCTGATGCCCAGGAGCATCGCCGGCTTTTCCATTTTGGGGAGGTCAGAGGGGCTCGCTGTAGGCGAGCAGACGCTGACGAGGCCATGGAAGTGTCCGAAAGGGTTCCCATGGCTTTGTCCGGCGGTAGGGCGTCCCTCGCTGGCGTATCCTCTTCATCTGATGATGAGGAGGATGCGGCGGTGATGGGCGTCCTCGTGCCAAGGCGTTTGTGACGGGGCATCGTTGGGTTTTAGTCGGTAGGTCGCGGTTTCTGGCTGGCATTCTGCCCCCAGTGACCGCGGAGAGTCCGACATAACCTCGCGTTTTCCCAAGCGCGAGGTATGCGTAAAGCATTTCCCAACGTTAAAAAAAAAAAAAAAAAAAAAAAAAAGGGTGGCAGGTACAAATTACAACTACACTGACCTTCAAAAGTAAGTACCACACTTTTAAAATTGCAATAACTGTTAAAGTAGGCAAAATATATTTTCAAAATAAAAATTAATAAAAAGACTAATGTATAAAAAACTAACTTCCGAGAAACTTGACGAAATGAGCTGAAAATGTTTATTGTTTGAATTCTTTATCTTTTGTAGTTTAGGGAAAAATTTAATTTTAAAAGTGTACTTTTGAAGGTCAGTGTAGTTGCTCCTTTACAACATTATATATAAAAATTATATTTAGTAGCCTTAGCAGGGGGTTCTGCAAATTTCTTCAAAATGATAAGCACTCTAACGCTAACCGTTTCTTAGTACCTTCCTATCGCAAGCTCCATTCGTTAAAGGTACGCTTCAGCAAAGACTTCAATAAATTAGCATCCAATAGACACTTCCACACAATTAATTTAAATATCCAGTAAGTGTTCATTGAAAACTTTCCTAATCGCCTTCTATAAAGCATCCAATTAATATTACCGGTCAAGCGTGTGCCGGTAACTTATGGGTAGCAGTTAAACTAGGAGCAGCGTCTTAGTGCTACCGCATCAGCTATAAATCTATGTGCTCGCGTGTACTGATCCCGTGTTAACATCCGCTAGGGTTTTCACTACCTGCCCGGTAGCTGGACCAGATTTATAGACATGACGTGATGAAGTTAACGTTTCAGTGTTGTAAATAATGCAGTCCATGATTTATGTGGGTCAATGATAAATTTTTTTGTCTAATAAAATTGTATCAAATAAATCAAATTTTGAATTATCTACGGTAATATTGATTTGAGTTCCCAACGAGGATGTAACATAAGTTTAGCAGTGCTCTGAATTTAAGCTTTCCGTAGGTACTTTAGATAAAATATAAAATCCGATAGCTTAATGCGGTTACTAAATTAAATAAACATTGAAAATTACTATGATCATATAAAAGAAGCTTCTGTTTATGTCTATATCTAGTGAAGATATGGAAAAACAGTAGGGTTTCGAATAACATCCGAAAGCGACTCTGAATCGTGGCAATAAATCTGGGAGTTCGCGTGCATTGCTCCGTATTTGAATCGTCGCCTACCGGGGCTGCCACCTCATTTGTTGTCTTCTAAAATTAAATATTTAAAGAGTTATGTTGTTAAAGTGGTTTATACTTTGAAACATTTTCGAATTAGGTATATGAAAAAATCCCGTACTTAAGCGGTTAAGTAAATATATAATTTTAGTGCATCTTTACATTTTTTTTCTTTAATGTTAGTGTTTTCAGAGCATAAATTTACCCAAAATAATTACCATTTGACTTGATTGGTGCAATCGCATATCACCACAGAATAACTAATACTGTTAAGTGTGTTATTCCTGACGAAACATCTGCGTTTAAAGAGTACCATATCGTCGAAGAGCGCAGTATTTGATAAAAATACGATATACAGCAAACATAAAATATTTAAAACGTCTTATTTGAAGTCGGTTAAATACTAAAATCCTTTTATTGCATCTAACCCTTTCTAACAGCCTTGACTTTATCGATAACGGCAACCCTACCTACCTACTTACTCAACAGATTCAGATAGGGAAAATACACTCAATTTAAATGTAAATATAGCAATTAGATGGTCCATACCTGCTACTGGCTGCCCAATCCACGGGGCTACGGTTAAAGAATATGAATATAATAATTTACACCCTAACTAAATAGTTAAGATCTCTAAAATGGCTAATTTCTTCGTCCGTGAGTACTTTGTAAGCTCTATAAGAAGATATCTATGATCAATATTAAAAATGGAGCAATTTCTGCGCAAAATATTTAACATGGGAATCCCTATAATGGTCAGGCTCCACGTAACGCGTTTATAAACGCTCTAGAAAGAAAATAGTTTTGACATCACACTATATGTGACCAAAAGCTAATTAGCACGCTACTGGTAAGCGGCATTGTGAGTGGCGTTAGACGTTAACAACTCTTAGCTTACTTTGCAAATGTAGCCACTGTTTTATGGAGTTATTTTACGCATTAGAAGATGCGAAGATGTTTGATTAGACATTATGGATTAAGAAAATAGTTTTTGTGGTAGGTATACAATCAAAGTAACTTAGCTGGGATTTTTTTAAATTATTGCATTCACAATACCATAATAATCTTTAATTTGTAGCCTCGTCGAATTCTTCAAGTTTTTATTCTGTAGACGGCTTGCACGTTAAACTCGCTTAAAATATAACTTATTCTGCCCCCCTAGCAAGACCACCAAAACACGATATGATAAATCGGTTTATCGCGGTGAAGTGTCAAAATTCATTCCGTTTTCATTGTATTTTGATGGTGCACCACGAAAAATAGTTAAATAAATGTAATAAAAATTACCCATGACGTCATGGAACATTTCAAATCAATAAATCATCGTAAGTTGTTGATTACGTAAAATGAAAAAAAATACGTGTGCAATATTTTTAGGAAATCAGCCAGACGAACAAAAAAAAATGTCCGCTTCCCTAGTATCGGAAATATTGCATCACAAGCCGAGTCGTGAATTGAGAACCTGTATCTATTTTTTGTAGTACTCGTATGTTAAAGGTGAAAATAAATAATACAAGCACACAGAATTGACGAATTTCCCTATCGATTACTAACGAAAGAAATGTAAGGAACTAACATTTATTTCTTTAGTAATCGATAGGGAATTTCGGCAATTCTGCACAACTAATATCATATATAATTATATGAGATAAGCTGTGCCCGCGAACTACTTTTCTCCTTAATAAAACTCAATACCGTAGTTTCCTAATTCAGCTTCCTGTGGGAATTTTGACAAATTCCCTCTGAGTGAGCTCCTAAATAAGGCAACAAACTTTCTGTAGTGAATTTCATTTTTCCATCTCCAATGTTTGGGCTCTACGTAGATCTCGTACCTCATTCAGTCACTTAATATACATTACGGAAACTAAAATTATCCTGTGTTTAAATCAATATAATGTTATCAGTCTGAAGTTAAAGTGCTTCCCTTGCTCTAAGCTCGTAACATTGTATCACCTATCTTCATTTACATTGGCAAGATAAATTAGAATTTCCTCTCTGAGAATTTCTCTTTAAATAGTCAGATGACCGGATGCTCCGTTTGATACAAATTCAATTGCTATTGTACAACGTAAAGGCGTTTATTCATGTCGCAACTTTCAGCTTACTTAGTCACCTATTTGATACAGACTTAAAGACGTTTTTTTTATTGTGGCCAAAACGAAACTTGAAAAATAGCCAATTGATTCCCGTTAAAAATATTTGCCCCCATTTTGAATCATTGATCTGGGTCGGACTCTCAATTTCTCCTGACTTCACGTTCGACATTAGAAATAATTTATTTTCAATAGATTGACTGCGACGAGATTATGGGCGTCACTCCAGAAAGAGGGAGAAGTAGATACGCATAGAGAGAGAATGGAGAGAAAAAATTGCAGAGAATCATGATAAGGAATCACTCCCAATTTAATATAATTAATGGTGTCAGGCGTTATTTTTCGGAAGTCCATTACTAACTGTTAAGGAGTTGGTATATAACAAAACTTCCGACAAAAAATGTCGGTAGTTGGTACTAACCACGCAGGCCAAGGTGCACCGCCCGCCCTGCCTCAATCGCATGCGACAAAGGAATATCACTAATTAGTACCACTCCCGATTTGGCCATTATAATCTAAAGGTTGAGATGGACATGGATGGTGATGAGACAAAATCGATTGCAGCGAACAGGTCCAACGACTAGGTGCTAGGCTTCGTGCAATCGTGCCACATTGGGGACTCCACGACCATCTTCATTCTTAGGTTTTTATGTGGTTATTTATATGGTTGAATCGGATGTTTAGTGTGAAAAATTTAAGACTTTTTTGCCGTATTACTTATTAAAAATTGAAACACGAGCTCAGACATTCTATTCCTAGATGTAAGATATTTCTTTGAAGAAATCCATAAAAAGGTTATAGGTATAAACTCTCTGTGACCTTTCTATAACTAAAGCGGTAACTTAGGATACGCAGTTACGGGCATAATTTAGTATCATCACTTAGCCACGAATCTCGTGTCGCAGTAATAATTCACTTTAACTGTCGTAACGATTGAGTTATTCCGTTTCAGTATGAACTCCAATTGCCTCTTGTTACCTAAACCTCAAAGTAACGTCGTGAATAGGCGCATTCTCAGATAACAAGTAGGTAATAGGTATCGGTACCGGTCGCACAGGATTCCTTCCTATCCCGAATAGATTGCATTCGCTACAAGATTAGAGGGATACAAGTTTGATTTGCGTACTTTCTACTCAGCCAAATGTTTGTACCAAATTGGAATCTATCGAGCTAGAATGGTTGTTTGTTTTGTAACAAAATACATTGTTATGCTTGTTTGTATAAACAAAGCTTTTCTCTGCTTACAAATTTGATTACGTGAAGAGCTAACCATAAATTTATTTAGTAACAGAATAATAAAATTATTATTTGTTGAGCTAGCAATGATATTAATAATAAAAATCGGATCATCTTTGACATTTTTTTCAGCCTGTTTTTGAATAATAAGTTAGTAGATCTCCTGACTAGCATTAAGCAAAACATATTTAAAAGGGCAAACAAAGGAATACATTTTATGAAATTATGAATTATAATATTATGCAAAACAAAGTAATCTGTTGAATGCAGAATTCCACTCAAGAGTACTTGTAGCTATAGAAAAATACAGAAAATAAAAACCGACTTCAAAAACACTGAAAAGTTAAAAAAATATAAGAATAGGTACAGACAACATCACATTTCTATATTAAAGTCGGTGCCAAATGAGACTTTCTTGGAGATCATCGTTTGGCACCGACCTCAATATAGAAAGTGGTGTTGTCTGTACCTTTTCTTATATTATTTTTAACTTGTCAGTGTTTTTGAAGTCGGTTTTTATCTTTTGTATTTTTTCTTCTTTTTAATGAATTTAATACACGACAAAGGGTCAATACGTGCCTATTGTATATAAAAAACTAACCTCTAACTCCTAAAAGTTAAGGATCCTTCCACCATCAGCTCGGTTCATGACTACCAGACGCAAACACCTGAATAGATTAATAATAATAAAATTTATGGGTTTACCTCGATTTTCATGATATCCCATAATCAAATCCTGACTTTGATGACAATGGGAACACCTCAGGAGTATATTCTATCAAATACAGGTAGAATTTTGGAAATCAGTCCACAATTGGTGGAGTAATCGGATAACATACATACACAACAAAGCATAAGTATCAGCTTGAGAACCCCTCCTTATTTGAAGTCGGTTAAAAACTACCTGTATGTTTTAGTATCAAAAGTAGTCTATACTGTCCATTTCCATTAATGGCATCACTCAACTCGAGTGGGTTGAGGGTTGAGGGACATCATGTAATGTCACAGTACGTCACATAAGTACTTCCACCCATACGTCTCACTGCTGAACAAACCTCCTCAGACAAGAAGCGATTGACCTAATACCTACATCGCGCTGGTCAGATGGGTTGGTGAATAGTTTTGTTTTTGATTTTTGTCGATTTCCATTAATGTCATCACTCAACTCGAGTAGGTTGAGGGTTGAGGGATTACAATGAAAAAATGGCTGTCAGAGCTCAGATATGCGCAGCGACTTAGATGCGGAAACGAACCACCTCACCCCGAATCCCTCTTGCGGTAGTCCCTCTAGCATTAACCTGGGCTAAGCCATAAGATAAAAAAAAAAAAAAATGCTACAAACATATGGACATAGTTAAGTTGATAGTTAAGAACACGTATAAAAATATCGAATATGTACAGCCGGCTCCGAGAGTGGATAGCAATCTTTTAGCAAATTTGGTGCCATGTCACACCAACTATTCATTTATTTAGTATGGTTACACCTATATTTCATTGTTAATGGTTGGTGTGACATGGAACTAAAATGTTTGTCTACTTTTTGAGCCGGCTGTACAAACAAATTAATAATAATAAAAATACAACATATATAATATATTTTAATGTTAAAATATAATGTAATATATAATTCATGTATGTTAAAACATAATATAAATAATAACAAAAATCTGTAATATGTAAAGTATACAATGTAATAGGAATATAATAGGTATGTATGAGCATAAATATATATATGATGTATAAGCGTGTGTGTATTATATATAAACATGTAGGATAGTTACACTTTAGGTGATGCGCAACTCACCCTAGATATAGAGTAGAGTAGTCGGATTTATTAAGTTTAAAAAAAAAAAAAAAAAAAAAGATCAAAACGAAAATACTGCCTTAAAAGGGCACGGACCACGAGTCTGTGGTGATATAATTATATTAATAAAAAAAAAAAATCATGTAATGTCACGTCACATAAGTACTTCCACCCATACGTCTCACTGCTTAACATAACTCCTCAGACAAGAAGCGATTGACCTAATACCTACATCGCGCTGGTCAGATGGGTTGGTGAATGGTTTTGTTTTTGATTTTTCATATCTTCGCATAGTTATAGATGCAGTAAAAACGCTAAGCTAGCCCATACAACAGACAGTTAAAAAGGGATGACACGTGTATACTTTTTAATATGCTATCTATCCCTGGATTTGTTTACTGGAGATAGAATTTTGACATATTTTGATAGATAGAATTTTGATATATTTTGTATGGAGCTTATGTCAAATGCCTATCTCTAGTAACCAAATCCACAGATAGATAGAACATTGAAACCGGCCGTAAGCCTGTCATTGTACGGACCTAAGGTACGGACATTAATGACATACAGGCCATCCCAAGACTATGAGTCATGAAGGGAAAGTCCTTAAATATCGCAGATAGGATATTTTGCTGAAAGAAGACTTTGTTATTTTTAAAAGTTAATAATACTGCATTCAAAGATTTTCTAAAAATTACTTTCTTCATCTGGGAATCGAACCCACTTAAATGTGAAAAAAAATCACCCGCATTTTTATGATGCCAATCGAAAGAATGAACAAAAAATAATAAGTCTTCTTAAGTAACATAGTATCTTGAAAGAAAGAAATAACGTTTTATTAATAATTTTAATCAAATTAAAAATATACTTGAAACCGCCGAAGTCAATTGAGTATTTTTGAATGCTCAAAATGTGATCCTTCTTGGCTTATGAAAATCGTCAATCTTTATAACAAGTTCACTGCCTGTTGAATTTCTTATCATATTATGGTGAATACTCGACATGATATGGCTCAATTCTGTTTGTAATTCGCCGACGTTGTCGTATTGCTTTTTGTATAGCAAATTTTTCACGTATCCCCATAACAAGTAATCTAAACGGTGTTAGATCTATTAACCAAAAAATCAGGATCTTCGAACAAGTGTCTGGATATTACGACAAAAACTTAGTCTCCTTTCCCTATCGCCCGGAAGTAATTTTTGAACCAATCGTCCTTCAACAAAGCTTTTGAAACCATGTTTTTTTAATACACGGTGTATTTCACGGTCAAGTTCTTCGTCGTGGATCGTATGGTTTTCTTGATGTGGTTGTCTTGAGCGTTGATCAAAACGTCCCAAAGTTTTCAAATTAATCACAAGCCTCCTTAAAACGCGACGAGATGGTGTTTGTATGTCAAGATATTTTACGCTATACCACCGCAAACTTCTAGAAAGGTCTTTATTGTTCAAAAAGTATGCCTCCATTAAGTCAAAACTTACTTCATATGCCATGTTCGCAATAAATTAACACAATAACACGCGTGCAAGTGAATGAAGACTAAACAGATAAAAATTCGAAACACAAACGCTCTCTCAAATTGTTCCATTTTCAATTCAAAATTGAAATTTAAGAACAACATCTTACAGGATTTGAAATTTGAATCAAACATTTTACTTTATTCCTTTCTTTTAAGATACTTTTTTTCTTAAGAGGACTTATTGTTTTTTGTTCATTCTTTGGATTGGCATCATAAAAATACGGGTGATTTATTTTTACACATTTAGGCCGGTTCGATTCCCAGACGAAGCAAGTAATTTATAGAAAATCTTTGAATGCAGTATAACTAACTTTTAAAAATAACATAAAGTCTTCTTTCAGCAAAATATCCTATCTACGATATTTAAGGTACTCTCCCTTCATGTCCCATAGTCTTGGGACGCCCTGTATATTATCAACTATAAATAAGTTTGGTCAAAACACAAAATTATTTCGATTTGTACATTTGTGTTGTATGCACACTGCGTTCAAACCAAGACAATATAAACAAATTGTAATTACGGCAAAAAAGCTGTACTTTATAATCACGACAACATTGCATCTTCATTATGATACGAGTATCTATGATGCTCAAAAAAACGTGCATGTTCTCCCTTACATGTGCAATTACTTCATCTGAAGTTTTTATTGCTCACAGTAAATTCAAATGTACCTATTAAGTCGAAAAGTAATTGTGTAACATTAAAAACTATTTCATAATTATCCACCGCTTTGCGATAGGCCCCGAGAAATAGATATGTACCATCTAATTATTTTCGTTTCAACGAACTCATTTAAAATAGACAATTTATTTTCTAATAAAAACAGTAGTATCGAGTAACTATTGCAACTAATCTCTTAAAGTAATAAGCATAAAATTTTTATTCCTTATTTTTTTCTTTTCCTTGCTTAAATAATATACGAGTATTTTCGGGAAAATTTATCGGTGTTAGAGTTTTGTCAATTTATATAATATGATTTGTTTTAAAGAAAACTTCAAAAACCGATAAGTTATATTTACATTTCCCTTCATACAGTCAAATATAATAATTCTGGTAATATTTTCAAAATTTCATAAGATCAAAGCAATGGTGTTTATTATTTAGCCGAATATAGTAACAGCTCTACCAATAAACCAACAGACCAGAATTATCTGTGTTAGTACTCGTAATAAGCCAAACTTTATACTTATAGATGTGCCTTAAGTCTTATTCTACCATTAGGTTACAGATAAATTCGTAACCAAAAGCGATATGATTATTATAAAATGATTATTACTAAACTGCTCTTCCCGTCGATATTAATAGCAGATAGAAAATTATATACCTATAATGGCCAGATTACAAGCGCCAATGAATACAGAATTAAAGTTTTTTTCCATTTCTGTGGTGCAAAAGATAGAATTAGTGGCGCCAAATAGATCGATGGGCACAGACAAAAACATGACATGGTAGATTGTTTTTTGGACCGCGCAAGGAAATTGGCTAACGGTAATTGCACACGATGTTGATGATAGATTTGTGCAGCATGGACTTAAGGCTAATGTGCTACAAATTGTGTCATTTGAGGACCTAAAATTTTAGGAGTAACCAAAGAATAAGTATTAGAAAATACTTATATTGGACTTGAATTTAATCCTTAAAAGAGTTTGTAAAAAAGTTAAATAATATAATCAAATTATCTGGAATTATGAAAGAAAAATCTTAAAATGATTTGTTTTCAGAATCCCAGTCGCTAGGTATATTCAGCAACACGTCAAGCTACACATTTGCATTACGAAAGCCGTCGCTATTACATTACAAGCGATATAAGAGCGGTCTCACGCTCAGTTTAGCGTCTTGCTGTGTGTGTTTAAATCCAATTTACTCATTTCTGCTGGAGATAAGCCTCTTATTAAAAGGGGTGTTTGGGCCATTTGGGGATTTCGTCACCCATCGTAGGTTAGCAAGGAGCGCGTGATCCTCGTCCGTTAGTCGGGGTTGCACCATGAGCAAGTGATGTTGGATTGGGTGAAACATCACTTTTGAAATTAGAAAAAGAAATAATTCATTAAATAACTTAATTTTAAAAGAATGATAACAGTTTTACAATAAATAGAAACAAACGCCAAAATCGTTCAAAAGTACACTCCCCTTAAAAGAACTTGAATAAAATAAATGTGTCTAATCAATATGTTCGCTTCGCAGACAAGTACCTAACTGTTAGTTTTGGCACGTTTGTTGACCTTCAGCATCTCATGTAAAGTATAAGATGTTGTTGAAACTGTTTTACAGGATTTTTTACTGCCGCTTAATTAATCTTTAAAATTTAACTATTAATGCTATGTTTAACTGAATTATTTAATTATAAATTCAGTCAAACATTAGCGATTGTAATCCGATTTAAATAACTATACCTACTATCTACAGCAACAAACAATCTTATATAATGAAAATTTTATAATTCAAAACATGCTATGTAAGAGATGTTGAAATGGAAAATAATTTTACACCACTCTCTTTAATCTCATCTTTAAATTTTTAAGTACTTCGAACATTTCCTTATTTTCCCACAGTGTGTGTATACTTACTACAAAAAAATTAAGCCATCAACTTAATCATTATGTAAATATGTTAGTCATCTACTTAATCATATGTCACAATATTGTCAGTTATCCTATATAACTGTGATAATCGAAGATATAGTTCGTTACCTATAAAAGTTTAATAATTAGCTAAAACCTTACCTCAAATCCCACAAATATCCCACCTCCGTGGTCTAGTGTTTGAGACCGCCTGGTTCTGATCTGGATATCTGAAGTTCCATTTCTTATAAGGACATAAGGTTTTCTGCTTGGTTTGGTTGGTGGTACGGCTTCTGAGCCCACCTGGCTAGCTACCAATATCTTTCCTAAGATTGTCACCCTAATGATAATGTTGTTGTGCTCCTACAATTACGGCTAAGATAGGCAGTTACTAAGTTGATGAGAAGTCCAGGTGAAGCTCGCTTTCATCTTGAGTATTATCATCACTCACCATCAGGCTAGATGGAGGTCAAGAGATTCCCACTCATAAGTTAAAAAAACGAATCGTAGTAGCAGTCGACATATTTATTTATTTCCGATTTCGTTGGAATACTATAAAAATAATAATTTTATATTAATTGTTGTTTCTCATTCATAAACTACGACTTCTTACCTATTTAAAATAATGCATAATTTCAAAAATCTCCTAATGTCTTCTGTAGATCCCATCCCAAAGTCTTACTCCACGTTTATTCCTCTTAAACACAGTTTTACACCCAATTCTTTAACAGCCAGTTGGTTAGATCCAGAAATGCGCTGCCACATACTCGTAATTTACTATATGTAACTGTCGACTCAATGACGTGTCGTGTCCAGGAGGACTATTTGACATCACTCTGTAATATGGAGTAATAACCATAACCTAAGTATATCATTTTAGTAAACAAGCGAACTAGCTTGTGAATTTTGGTTTTTCTCACTCTTATGAAAAGGATAAATATAAAACATATTGTCAATGAAAATTTATTGTAAGTTTCTAAATAACAGGTTAAAACTTAAATTTATCTTTAATATAATTAATAATATAGTTATTAGTTTTTTCTTGCTGTTTACCTACTGTATGTATTTCTTTATGTGTTATTTCATTGTGTTTTAGAATGTACACAAACAAATCATAAATAAATGCCACAAGAGTTGAGAATATCTCTTGAATTCAATCTTTATAGTAGGTATCCTAACACTTGTACCCACACGTGATATACAACAATATTATCGTCCACAACGTAATATGTAGCTAAACTGCTGGGTAATCACCATTGATAATCAACATTAAGCCTTTAGCAGATTTGTTTATTTCAACATTATCGCTCATTAAATAACGTATTCATGTCAAAAAGTAGTTAGCTTGTTATAACAATCTCGTCCAGATTGCTCACGGTAGTTATTAATCGGTGGCAATGAGGACAGTAAAATTTGTATTGTAACAACATCGGTTGTTAGTGCTGTAGTACGAGTATTAGCAAAGAAACTTAGATTGAAAATATAGGACGGCTTACTTCTAACTACTAGGGTTAGGGTGCAACTTTTAGTATCCGCATCCTCATAGCATTCCATATTAATTTCAGAATTTCCCAAAAAAATTACAGTGTTTCACAAATGATATAATGTTTATGAATAAAAGTTGATAAAAGTTTAATTAATGATAAAAGTTAATGTTAAAAGTTTAATGTTAATACGATAAAAGGGGAATACTCGCGATAGCCTTAACAAACAATTTATCAACTGATTGGAGCTAATGTTTTTTTCTTCTTTTTTTTCAGGTCAATAAAGCGACGAAGCAAGAAGGTGCACTAGAAAATTAAGAGGTAAGTTGTTAACTTATGAAGACTTTTGAATTGACAAAGAAGCCTTTAACTTCTCTTGATTTACCGACATAGATTCTTGCAAATGTGAAGAAGTCTTACGGAAGTCAGACACACAACAACGTAGCCCAATGATCAATGTAGATTTCTGCTCAATAATAATATGTTTCAATAATAAATCAAGTTTAAAAATTTCGGAGCAGTTTGCTTTACTTCTCTTCCTACTGCTCTAGTATTAACGTTGTTTCTTTTCTTCATATTTAATTAGTTTACTAGGGCAGAATGCTCTATGCGCTAAGTCTCTTATTTTATAATTTACTTTTGTGATTGCTGAATCAAGCACCTCCTATACCTGTTGTTTTTGATTGCATAATTTTGTCTTCTTATTGATATGTGGAGTCCAACAGGATAGTAATCGAGTGATATGGCTTACAATTATAAATCTCGGTAATTATAACTGTAGATTTGTGCTAAAATCAAGTCAAGAGGACTACATTTAGTATCATACATGGTTTATTTAAATCAGCGTTTAATTAACCACGAAACTGATCAATTGTAATCAAATAGTTACAAGTTTACTTTTTATTGATCTTCTAACCGTTTGTATGTTTTGTGTATGTTATGCGGTTGCTTCGGCAATTGTGAGCCGATTTTCAAAATTCTTTTTATGTTCCCGGTGATCCCATTGTTACCAAAGTCAGGATTTAATGATGGAATCTCAGGAAAATCGAGGGAAACCGTTAAATTTTATAGTAACTTCCAACTTTTATGAGTTAGAGGCTAGTTTTTTAAAATGTTAGTATTCTTTTAAGTTACTTCGGTGAGCTGGTATTAAATTCACTAAAAATATAAAAATAAAAAATACAAAAGAAATGACTTCAAAAACACTAAAAGTATAAATATATATATAATAGAAGTTGGTGGCAAACGATGATCTCCTAGAAAGTCTTAAAATTTCTAAGAGCATAAGTAAAAAGTAAAATTTTGCACCGATTTCAATATAAAAATGTAATGTTATCTGTATTGTTATATTATTTTTAACTTTTAAGTGTTGTAGGTCGGTTTTTTAATTTTTTGTAAAAAAAAATCGCATTAATAATGAATTATTACGTCCCGCAGCTAGTACGCAGTCACGAAGAGTCACAAAGAATTTAAATGTTAAGCCGGTTGACAAATATTTGTATTTAGTCGTATAAAATACCAAGGATCGGTCAGCGGATCCCCGAGACCTTTACTGGTGCTGTAATAGTTTGAGTGCTCCGTAACAGAAAATCTTTAACTTGCTATAGTTTCAAATTCCGTGCCTGTACGGTCGGCTGATGGATATTTTAGTACCATATCATACCAACTATTCATCTATATTGCATTGGTTATTAATTGGTATGACACTGTAAATGTTCATCTACTTTTAGTGCCGACTGTACAACACATCACGACGCTGGGGCAGACGAGTTGGTATAGAGTTTAATCATTGATTTACTACCAAACGTAGATAACGCATGAACGTTCGAAAAGTGGGCCGGTGAAGAACTGCACAATCGGGCCTCGTGCAGTTCTTTTCCATGCATTGGATAAGCAATTTTGAGCATTATGTTTGAGAGTATAAAGTTGATATTTTCTTGTAGCAATTACTAAAACGTCAAATTTAATGTGGCTAGTTATGAAATGATGTAACCGCACACGGTTGTACTTCAAATAGTTGCCGTAATAATAAAGAATAAGGTTGAATTCGATAAATACGGTACTTTCTTTATGGTAATTTTAATTCGGGTGTGCATATTCAACTACCTATTTAACAGCGTACAAATGTATAGTCGATTAGGTGACAGATTTCAAGCGCGTTTTTGTATGAAGTGCTCTATCTACGTTTGGTAGTAAATCAATGAGTTTAATATATCGAGTTTCATGTCTCTTCGTAGAAGTATGATTGCAGTTGGACTCCCTTTGTTGGCTCTTGACATTGACTTAGTTCAATTGGATAATGTGAGACTCTCAAGATTATAAAACTAGTAGCACTATATTTTTGCAAATAAACGATACTATTACTAATACTATCTTACGATTTTCACGAGGATGAGCGAGCAGCGATATATATATCCTAAGACCGTTACCCCGCTGCGGAAAAACAAAGAATACATAATTGAAATTCATTTACAAAACGCCATAATTGTTGCATTCGTTTATGTAACTTTATTTTTCCAATTTTAATTTCTCGGCCAAAGCCATTTGGATCAAGATAAAATGTAATGCTACAATCTGTAGCGATCTTTACGCAAAGTTAATTAAGCAAATTAATACATGGGTGTGCAAAATTATAACTGTCCTGAATAATGTTGTTTAATTCAGTAGACGTTTAGTACACCATTTATTTTAGTTTAACCGTCTTTTGAAACTAGGTATTTTGTACGCATTAAATAATTGCTTTCAATTAGCTTCATCTTTATTTGATTTACGAGTTTGCTCTGGATTAACATTAATTTTAAATATTGTTATGTATTTATTTTAATTTAATATGTATAATTTATTAACTACTAGCTGTACCCGGAATGCGTTGCAATGCCACGTTAATGCCTTTTTTTTGCTAGGAACTCTCGCGGGCGTCCCCAGAACACCTTACCAAAGTTTCATTACAATCTGATGAATGGTTTCGGAACACATAGAGGACAATAGTAGATTATGCACCAAGGGATTAAAGCAGTGTTTAACGTCACGGGCGCCATATTGAACCCCGAGCGCAACGAAGGACTCTAGAGTTAACTCCCGAGCGTAGCGAGGGAGTTAAAATTTAACTCCTGAGCGAAGCGAGGGAGTTATGTAGAGTCCTAAGTGAAGCGAGGGGTTCAAGTCGCCTAAGACGAAGACACTGCTTTATTCCAAAGGTGAATACTCTACTTTTTATACCATCTGCGAGACAATAAACTCAGGGCTCTATAACCAATTACTTAGGTGGTAATTTTCATCATAAACACTGTCACATTATCATTATCACTATAACTATAGTTAAAATTATGATATTATCATGAAAACCATAAAATAAAAAAAAGATTTATTTCTCTCAAGCACGAACACGTCACGCAATAATTTTATCTTAAGTAAAGCTTAAAACATTACAAAAACTTAAAACATATTTAATAATAATATAACAAGTACTTATGAACTTAGTCTACCCATCGATTTACAATACGATACGATCAGCTGCTGGACCCTGTCAATGACCTTTAGTAGCACGCAGGACGAAAGTTAATTTGTTACCAATAAAATGGTATCATATAAATTTCTTTTATTTTTCAACTTCGTTGCATATTTACTTTTGAAACAGCAATTAATTACTACACACAACTGTCGAAATAAATCTCAAATAGTCGACAGCCTATTGACCCCAAATAAAATAAAAAGCTGAAGCACCTGGACATTTACTTCCGTTTTTTAACTTTATCAATAAAACACTGAATAAACTTCTAAAAAGACTGTATTGTTGATGCCACAAAACACATTCCACTAAGCACTTTACTAACGTAAGCAACAAGATATTACAATTTTGAAATACGTAATGGCGTTGGCGGCAAAGTTTTAGCTATGAAAACAATACAACGGAACACTGTCGATGCAAATTATGGAACAAATTGTAGAAACATTCTTTATTTTTAAATATACCGCGTACGCGTGTAGTTTGTAGGACTGCGTGTCACCAAAAGGGAGATCACCAATCACTCCAGACACGTTAGAAAAACGGATGTGCTAGCTAAATTTAGAAACAAAAAACAACCCCCGACATACACGCCCTTTGAAAAATAGGAAACGGTAACGATTTGGTTTTAATTAAAACATTCGTGAATAGTGCGATTGCCCGTCTAGACTAACGACCAAGAAATACTATTGCTCGGTGACTTTCGAACAGCTGAACAGATTTTCATCAAAGAAAAGCTCAAAAGCTCGCCGAGAACTTATGCAATCAGAAGTGTCAACTTTATTGATTTGCTGTATAAATAACAGCTACATATCAACATTCTATTTAGACAATTTAAAGATTTTGTGTAAATTGATTAGGAATTAAAAAGTTATATATTGATTATAATGTGCAATAAAATGAAAAATTTCACCAAATAAGCAAAAAAAATAACATGAGTAAAGAAATTGGTTATATTGAATTGATTCTTTTCAGAGATTTAATTCATTTGCCTTACCATAGTGAAGGTATTAAAAAAATTGAATATTCAAGGGTATTTTCCTTTGAGGTATGGACTTGTGACACTGTTTGTTGCAGATTTGACAGGAGAATTTAACGCCCGCCATGTTGCTTTAGTTCATTGGCTTCGTCGTTTTGGCTCTATTCTTTACGGCTTCTCTATCTACATCACCAAAGCCCTAACTACAGATGATCCGCCTTACATACATACATAGTACGCCTTATACATAGTATTCTATATCGGATTTACTAAAATTAAGGAACCAAAACAAAGGAGAAATGAAATAAGGAAAAATAAGAACTCACAATAACACACGAAGATTAACTCTTTTCGCGCGGCTTTTTAGAGATAATATAATTGATATTTCAGAGATATAGAGATAATATAATTGTATCACGAATGAAAATAATAATCACGAAGTCTATCTTTTTGTGCATGCCTAGATACTATAACTGACTATAAAAAATATTTTAAAAAATTAAAAAGTGAAAAGTTTTTCATGGGATCCCATCATCAGATCCTGACTTTGGTGACCTTGGAACTACTCTATCGAATACAAAAAGAATTTTAAAAATCGGTCCACAATTTCCGGAGTAATCGCGTAACATACACACAAAACACTTTGGACAAACCTAAAAATTTAAGGGTTTCCCTCGATTTTTATGGGATCCCATCATCAGATCCTATCTTTGGTAACCTTGGGACCACACTTGTAGTATACTCTATCGAATACAAAAATAATTTTGAAAATCGGTCCACAATTGGCGGCGTAATCGCGTAACATACACACAAAAAAAAACATACGCATCGAATTGAGAACGTTCCCCTTTTTTGAATTCGGTTAAAAATTAAAATCAAGATAAGTGTGAACATTTAAATTTAATGTTGACAATATTCAATATAAGTACATAGGTATATAAATAAATGTATCAATTTGTAAGTTTATATATTTAGATATTATGATGATGCTTGAGTGAGGTTCTAAATATTATAAAGTCGACCTGACTAACGCAACTCATCTCGTGCAACTTAATAAAATTAATTATTAGATCGGATTAAACCTGTAATAGTCTTTTTTATAATGTGACTTTGCATTTTATTTAAAATTAATTTCGAACAACAATAAAATGAATACAAGAAAATAAATATAGACAATCCACTTATAGCAAAACTTAAATGCATATTAGAAAAAGAAATTCTAAACGCAACACCAATCAAGACTGACTTGGAACCAATAATTTGAGTTAGCATAGCGGAATGCCACTCAAAATGTAATTTTGCTATTAAAACATTATAGTTGCCGTGTTATTGTTAGTAACTAATTATTAATTTGCCGATTTCCTCGTGGCTAACGTGGCTAAGCCGTACAATTAGAACGTAACTGGGAGTGTTAATGACCTCTCACACTAATTAATATCAGCTAGACATTGTAATGACTGAGTCGCTGTTTCGTTCAATAGCACAATCCAATACATTTTGACGCCCATGAGTTATTGCTAATTGAATTAGAAACGATGTTTGTCTTTGTTTTGTTGATAAACCTAGCAGCTAACTAAGCTCAATTTAATGTTATGATAAAGAAAATGAATAATTACATAATGTTAAATTAATTTTTTTTTAAATAATAGTACTATATTTATATATGCGTGTATATATTACGTTAAATTAAATTCATTGCGTCTAAGTTACTAAAACAAGGTATAAGAGCGGAACTCTGAGATCATGGTTAGTTGCCTATTTTATGTAGTGAAATTATAAAAGATAGTCACAGTCTGTCAACTGACGTAATTAAGCAAACACTTCTCTCAGTGGTTCACATCAGATAATGTCATTATAAAAATGTCCAATTAATTGTTCGTTCTGCTTTCTGATAGGAGGTGTAAGCGAGACGTTTGTTATACTTAGTTTAGTTTTTTACTTTTTGAAATGATTGCGTTTAATTTTATTTGCGCATTAAGTGCACTCGAACTCTAATGCTAAATAATTGTAACACATTTTATTTATTTTATTAACACTCAATCTCAACGAACAGATAACAGAGCTATAGTAATATCCTAAGTATATAATGATTACGAAGGTCCATTTGATCAGCTAAATTAACGCGACACTGGTGCTGATAGGTATTATACAATACATTTGATATTATGTATTTCTAAAAATAACATCTATAATTAATTTTAATATTGTGTGAATCCATTATTACTTAACCAAAAACTTTAAATATCAGTTATCCGTATAATTCACGTCACGTCATTGTTATATTTGTTGAGATATTTATGTCATTAGTAACAACCAACAACAACAGAATTATCAAACAAATTGCGCTTCACAAGCGCTTCGGTTTTATCGTTTTGTGATTGTTACAAATTGCAATTCCTCCATAAATACTTATGCAAGCAACAACGTCCTTAACAGCCTTTACTTGTGTTCGAGCTACTCCATTAGCTCTGCAGATTACGCTTAATCTCACAAAAGGTTGAAAATCTATGGCTCTTCAGATAATGATGAAGGCATTAGTCTCTTTACTTTTTGCACTAACACTCAATGCACGTAATCTCCTCTGTTTATGTACACCGCCGATATTTAAATGGAAAAGATCCTTCTAAATATTACCTACGACTACGGCGATGCAAGTTGTAAGAAGATTGTTAGTTGTGTATGTTGCTTTTTTATATTTCCGTTTGCATCCATCCGGTTAGTATCGTGTTTAGCCATTTTTCTCAGTTCTCACTCAACAGTTGACAGACTAGTAGTGTAAATGTATATTCCGCTAATCTGGATATGACTAGTCTGTGAAACCTTTTTGCATTTCTCACACTCGGAAAGTGCTGTCCTAAGCGTGGGAAAAACACATAATAACATTAAATTGGTTACATAACTGGCCAACAAATCCTGTGTGGCACGTAACCGCCTCCGTGGTCTAGTGGTTGGGACAACCGGGTGTTGATTGGGTCCGGTCCAGGATTAGGTTCCCCATGAAAACAAAAAATTTATACGGAAATCTCTTATCCCTATGATGCGTTACAGCATTTTTTTAAAATTTTAACCTCCAGATGGTTAGCAAATAACAATAAGTTATTAAACGGTTTTTTTAAAGAATATACAGATGACTCTGAGCTCTGATTGTAACTTACCTACAAGCAAGAACATGACTTACGAGTATGTCACAAAATTTTTTTAAGACATAGGGATACTAATGTCACAAACACTGCAGCAGAAAAAATGTATTTTGCATGGTTTATTTTCGCTTCTAACGGCGGTTCTCAGATGGTTCACCTCCTATATCTACAATAGGTCACAAAAGGTAGTGGTTAATGGGTATCAATCTGACAGCGTGAAATTGACAGAGATATAACAATATTTTTGTGCTTAGTAAATTAAAAAATATTAGGTTAGGTTAGGTAGGTAATTAAATACAATCGGGGAATGGCTAACGCCGATCCCGATTGTGTCTCCACGGAGGTAGATGTATCTAGAGGGTTTTTAGCCGGTAGTGGGTCTTCTACCCGAGTCCTGCATATCCTTGGGGTGGCCTAGTCAGCTCAATTCCCTTGTCGAATACCGTAAAGACTGTATTTTCCCTCTTGTAAAAAAAAGGTAGGTAATTAACACTTTAATAAGCTTCACATATTTTAAAACTTTTGTGTAGTTTTGAAACGGCTATTATACTTTTGCTATTTGATAGATAAAATTGTTACGTTCTAAACCACTCACAACAATGTGTTCTAGTGCTACTTTATTATTAATTTGGGAGATGTATATTAAAGTAACTGGCTGTCGATGATATTCCAACATAATCTATCAGTAATTTTGGGAAAACACATAAATAAACAGTACTTACTTAATTATACAGGGTGGAAACTTTCAGGGGGGCAGTAAGGAGAAGTACCTAATCTGTTGCAGCTACACGAAAATGGTCTTAGGGGACTATCCATAATTTTTTATTGAATTTTGATCCCCATTCACAGATTTTCAAAAAAATGTACAGTTAGCAAGAAAATAGCCATTTTACATAAAAACATTTTTTGATGCCAATCAATCCTGTTTCTAATACTGATCAAAAACTTCTATGGGACCAACCATCGTTGGAGTACTCAAAAAGTCACAAATTGCAAAAACCTTTTTCCGTACATTTTGTAAAGAATTTGTGTAACTGAAATACAAAAAATAAAATAATCACGTAGAATTTTACACATATCAAAAAGAAGGCGTATTAATTTTCTTTTTTTATTAACTAACATAACTTGATGATGTTATTCTTATTTAAAATCTTGCTGTTTCTTGCCTTACGATATCAAGTGCTTGAAGTGACCGCCATTTTGACGAATACATAAATTGATTCGTGACTATACCGACCTAGTGCCTGCTGACAATTTATTTGGATGAATTCCATACAAAATTGTGGTTAGTGAGTCTTTAAGTTCTCGGACACTGCTTGAACATTGATTTTTGTAAACCTCGCAGTTTTCAGGTAGCCCCACAAAAAGAAATCTAGAGGCGTCAGATCTGCACTACGCGCTTGCCAAGAAATAGGACCATGTGTTCCTATCCATTGATCACCAAATTGTCAAGATTGTTTTTATTTAATAATAACGAGTTCGAAATTTTAATTGTTTTTAAACTGATCTTTTTATTCAGTCAACAAAAAGATCTCAACCGTCACTAAAAAAACTTTTGCGTAAAATTTTCATACACAATGTACGGGAAAAGTTTTTTGCAATTTGTGACTTTTTGAGTACTCCAACGATGGTTGGTCCCATAGAAGTTTTTGATCAGTATTAGTAACAGGATCGATTGCCATCAAAAAATGTTCTTAAGTAAAATGGCTATTTTCTGGCTAACTGTACATTTTTTTTGAAAATCTGTGAATGGGGATCAAAATTCTTTAAAAAATTATGGATAGTCTCCTAGAACCATATTAGTGTAGCTGCAACGGATAAGGTACTTCTTCTTACTGCCCCGCTGAAAGTTTCCACCCTGTTTTTATATCTATAAAATTGCTGAGGCTTAACCCCATAAACCGCTATTGCGACAAAGTCACGTGTAGTCGTTGTTTCAAATTTATACAATGCCCTAATTACTTTCGTTGTAAGTCTCCCGCCAAGTTGCTTTAAAGAGTTAATATATAACAACTATTTTAATGAATCTACCCAATATTAAGATGTTAGCATCATTTTACTATGTTATTTTATATATTTTAACCATTAAATTGGACGTTAGTCCATTAAAATGTAATTGCCGTACAATAATTATTCCGTTCCCGCTGGGAATACTGAGAAACCCGACACCGATTTGTCCGTCATAAAAATTGTATATTCGTATTGCAGCGGTGCGAAATTTATTTCAAAACACTTACACTGAGAATTCCCTTACGAAGAATATAATTCTCATGTTTTTTTTTTGTCATTTTGCAGAAGTAAGCTCTTAATTTTACTTGAAAGTTATATGCAGCTTTGCTTATGAGCCCATAACATTTTACAGCAACAATGTAGTTTCGTAAAGATTTCTGTTGCGTCCACATGCGTGACAATGTAGCATTGCATTTTAAGAGATATAAAAAGTAATAAGTTTTATGATATTCGTTTTTCTTAATACATACATTTTGAAATTTAAAACTATCATGATTATTAATATGGGTGCTTTCTGTGCTTAATAATTTTTTGCATACTCTTTTTCGCAAGACATTTATTGTAACATAGCTAATTAAATTAATTAAATAAAATATAATGACAGACCATAATGATTTCACGCGAGCTTTTATACTTAGAGTATAGTACATTATGGTACAAGTGTGTAATGTTGGTGATTACCGCTGAGGCGCATTGAGGCCCGAGCCGTCAGGCGAGGGTCTTAAGAAGCCGAGGACGGTAACCATCAATACACACGTGTATCATACAACGTTTTTCAACACACTTCTGAATAAAACAATACTTAAATAAAAAACCATTTTACATAGTAGATAAAAAGTTTACTTAGAGAAACAATTAGTAAATGTGCAGTTAGTAAAATTATAATTAACTATTTTTGATGACATAGCGATCTCATCAGATAGATTATTTATTGAAATACTTTCATGTTCTATTGTTATTTGTGATGGTTCATTATTCGTGTAGGTAGGTGAAATCCAATCATTGGACGTACTTGGTGTTTCGCCAGTAGGATGCGTCTCAGAATCAAGTTTAATTCTTTTTGTGATTTTTGCACAAATTTCCTTCTTGTTTTGTATGGAATCTTCTACGTATGATTCTGCTACATTGCTAGATCGCCACCCGCCATGTCGCTTCAAAGTCATTATATCAGCTCCTGAATTTGCCAGCAATGTAGCTGAAGTTCTTCTGAAACTATGTCCAGTGTAGCTCTCAGCATCTACTAAACCCAAAAACTTAGCGATTTCTTTAGGCATGGAACCAAATTTGTTTATACCTATAGGCTGACAGGTACATTTACCATTCTGGTAATTTAGAAAGAAACGGTCATTTTTTGTTTTTGGCGAACGCAAACTTTCATACTTCTTAACAATATCATAGAATGGACCGTGTATGGTGAATGACCTAGGTATTTTATTTTTCGTGATAGGTATCTTCACTAAAAGCATCTGGCCATGGTTCTCTATATCTTTTACAGTTATATTTGTTAATTCTTGTATCCTACAGGCACCAGTTACACCAAATATTAAAGCAACCTGAAACAAAAGAAACAATAATTAAGGTCAACACACAACACAAGCTGCTATTAAATATTTAATTAAAATTAATTTAACTAACCTTTGTAGCCAAATATTGGTTATCTGGAGCATCTTTAATAAATTTTTCAATATCATCAGATGATAAAACCTCTGATTTTTTGCTTCTAAATCCATCAGATAGTCTCTTTAGATAAGCTGACAAATTCGAGTATGTTTTTAAGTCCACTCCATTCTTTGTTCGGACTGTACTTTTTAACATTGAGTAAATACACCACAAAGAGCTAGGTTTGTACTTAGAAGATAATTCTTTAAAGTACGCCATGAACACATTTTCTGAAAAAGACTGCGTATTCTTGTTGTTCTGCCATTGTATGAAATTTTGTTACGCTAATAGATATTTTTCCTTTGAGTTTTCTGGTAATAAACTTTCCATAACGTTCTGAGCTTCACATCTTATATCGGGCGGTGTACAACATAAATCTATACTGATTTTAAAAAGGCATTTGATAAGGTAGACCACGAAATACTCCTAAATAAAATAGCTTATAATGGCATCCGAGGCAATCTTCTCAGATGGTTCACCTCCTATATCTACAATAGGTCACAAAAGGTAGTGGTTAATGGGTATCAATCTGACAGCGTGAATATATCCTCGGGTATTCCACAAGGCTCAATATTAGGTCCTCTTTTATTCATACTGTATATCAACGATATTAAAAGTTGTTTTAAATATTCTGAATTTCTTATGTATGCAGATGATTTAAAAATATACAAGTGTATAAATTCTATTAACGACTGTCACTTGTTTCAAGAGGACCTTGAAAGACTGACTGCTTATTGTATTAGTAATAAACTTCAATTTAGTATTCCAAAATGTAATTTTATTCGATTTACAAAAAATATTAATGTTATTCGATTTAGCTATCACCTTTCTAACACTGTCTTGAATAATGTTTCTTTGATTAGGGATCTGGGAATATTATTTGACAGCAAACTAATTATGGATCAGCATATTCAAAATATAGTATGTAAGGCTTTCAAAATGTACGGATTCGTTATGAGATCTTCCGTCGAGTTCAAGCGACCATCTACTTTTCTCTATTTATACAAATCTCTTGTGCATTCACAACTTGAATATGCGGCCGCGGTCTGGAATCCATTCTATAACAAGTATGTGGAGGAGATTGAGAAAGTTCAGCAAAAATTCTTACGAACTATGCACTACAGATGTTATAAGCACTTTTTATCATATTCACAGCTACTTAACAAGTATAACATGTTGACTCTGGAGGACAGACGTAAATACCTGGAAATGAACATTCTGTATGGAATTATTAATAATCAGTTTGACTGCATGGACCTAACTTGTAAAATTTATTATACTGTCCCAAGATCAGCTCTTAAGCGTAAGGTCCGTGCCGATCACTTATTCGCCACCGGCATATATCGCACTAATACCGGACAGCGCTGTCCCCTAAATCGCATTATTAAATGTTACAACTCTGTGTTTGGATCATTGGACATATTTAGTAACTCTAAACACAAATTTAAATATGAATTACTACAAATATTTGCGAAACCTCATCAGAAATTATGAGTGGAAATTAATGTAGGTATATTTTAGATGAATATTTATTTATAGATCTGTTGTTCAATGTTAAAATTTATAGATGTAATTGTATATGTAGGTGTGTGTGTGTGTGTGTGGGTGGGTGCGTGTGTGAGTGGGTGTGTGTGTTGTGTGTGTATTTATGTGTGTGTGCGTGTAAAAAGGGTAGTGTATGTATATCGTGTGTATTGTATGGTGTCGAGGTCAAGTTGGGCACACTGTTTTATATTAACCCGTGGATAATGTTGTGGGTTACAGTATTGTACTGTAAAATATGTAATTTTATATATAACCTGTATACTGTAACTGTTTGTTATCCCTTAATAAATAAATAAAATAAATTATTTTCTTCATAAATTGTATTTGCAGACATCTTAATTAATAACTAACTAAATAACTTCAAAAGAGAAAACGAGACGAGTTCTGAAAAATGTTTCGTAATGGCGGGAAAAATTAATCAGTTTTCCTATGCGCGCGCATCGGCCATAGACAAATAAATTTCGTAATGGCGGGAAAAATTAATCAGTTTTCCTATGCGCGCGCATCGGCCATAGACTAAAAAATGAGGTTTCTTTTTTTTGGGCTTTTCGCGGATAGCATTTTAGCGCAAGTGTAACTCAACCAATAATATTAAAAAAAACTATTACTCACTCGTGAATAATAGTAATGAAAAAGTCACAGTTTGATTATAGGTGTCATTATGTGCCTAATTGCCATGGGATTAGAGCCACTTTATGAGGAAGTGTGTTGAAAAATAAATAATAGAAGCTGCTTTCACTTCGATCTTCATCAGATACCAGCAGGCGGAGCACGGGCTGCCAAGACTGGACTCGAGTCACGCATTATCTTACAATTTCAGTGACATAATCTCTGTCTTAAAGAGTAGCACGGTTGCGCGTATTTAGTCTGACTGACGTGATAAATTTTCTTGACGCTCGTCAAGGAACACGTGTGACTGAGTTTTATCATAAAGGAGAATGGCAAACTCCCTAACAAATTTTTGTTGATATATTTTTTTGTGTCTAAGCATGAACAATATGCCAAACTAAAGAGATTTAATTCTTAAGTAAAATGATAGTAGAATGAATATTCTACGAAGTCTGGACAAAAAGTTATAGACACATAAATATAAGTTATAATATAACATAACTTTAAGAGGTTATTTCTTAAAACCTTAGATACCTCGCCAGGAATCGAAATCCTTTGGCTAGCAGTACTCAGCAGTCATCATATGAGATCTCGATAGTACAGTAGCAGTCCAGGGTTACTCAAAAGTACGAAAATTAACTGCAAATACGCGAAGATGCAAAGCAACGCACAATCAAAACAAAACAGCGAAATTCGGACCACATTCGCACGGAACTTGCGAGACCGATGTGATGTCAATGTCAAATAGACAATGCGTCCGAATTGATTTTATGCGTCTCCTATCAGGTGTGAGCGCGGTCATGCTAGCTGTGACTTAGGTTATCGCTGTCATATTATAATATTTTTTCACGTACTACAGTGATATTGCTGCAACGCGAAATCGCTGTATTCGCGCTGACATGAGAGATCTGCGGTACTAATTACTCTTAACACAATATTAATTCGAACCGATATTGCCAGGTAATCGGCAAATCGGACCGCGGTGATTATTGAATGACTAACTTTAAGTCATTTGTCGTACATTATAATTACTTTTTTCCAGACTTAATCATGTTTTTGTGTATTTTGCAAAAATCATAAGATATAATTTTAAGCACATTTGTAATGATGGAATTTGTAGACGCTAAATGATTCTTTCAGATATTATTCTGCCATTGTCCTTTCTTGGAGTATCGTGCCTGTGCGCCGACTGCTGTGCTGTAGCAAGGGTTTTAATACTTTAGCAGAGGAGTCGGAGAGCAAAAAATGTGTGATAAAACTCAGTCACACGTGTCCCTTGACGAGCGTCAAGAAATTTATATCACGTCAGTCCCACTTAATACGCGCCACCGTGCTACTATTTAAGACATTATAAAGATTATGTCACTGACATTGTGAGATAATGCGTGACTCGAGTCCAGTCTTGGCAGCCCGTGCTACGCCTGCTGTAAGTAAATGAGCAGTCACTATTATGTGGATCATTGTGACGATCATGGCCAATAAATTGTTAAAACGCCATAACGCAAATAATTGTTAAAGCCCCTGTAGCATGAACACCGAAACACAATATGATAAAACGATAAATTAGTATGAACTGTCAAAATATTTTGCATTATAATGGCTTCCTTAAAATTTTGTCGGTATTAATATATTGATAGTATTAAAATAACATATCAATATCCAAAACATACTCAAAACTTTAAGATAGCTGAAAAATACAACTATTTTAACAGTTCATATCGATATATCGTTTTATTATATCGTGTGTCGGTGGTCATGCTAGGGGGGCAGATTGTGCGAAGAAGTTTCAATCAATTAAGTACTCCTCAAAATTGAGGTTTAAAGATTAAATGAAATGCTATTTTTCCGCGATTTCGGCTTTTCTTTTACATGGCAAAACATTTTCTCCCAAGTAAAATACAATACAAAATGTCCCCACACAGTTTGTTGAGTCCAGGGCCTCAGAGTTCTACCGCAAATGCATAATAATTATGCATTTGCGGTAGAACTCTTTGAGCTTCCCATAAGATGGCATAAATGTACACCTAGACAATGAGGGTAAATATATTTCGCCATAGAAAAAGAAAGTTTTTTTTTGTACAAAATGGCAATTTCATTTTATTTACCATTTTTCGTTTTCAAATTTCCTAAGTACATTTATCTGAACCTCCTACGGCGAAGGAAAATATCGTGAGGCAACCTGCATACATCTGCGAAGAAATTTAAAGGTGTATGTGAAGTCGACCACTCCGCACTGGGCCAGCGTGGTTCCTAAACACCCGACCTTAGGGTAGGTTCGACCCCCTCGGTGGGGACGTAAAGGAGCTGTTATGATAACAATCACCATTTTTACCCAGTTAAAAAGATTTTATATCTACCGGGTCCGGAATGGGACCGCCTGCGGTTATGTGAATCATACATACCTTCTAAAATACTGGGCGCATCCGTCAAATCGTACTTTCGATACAGAAAAGGGACTGTTTGCAATCGTTTTGTGTACAGAGAGATTCTTTAACCCCGAACATTCTCTTACTCCTAGTACATTGTGGATAATGGTGCTGGCTTATTGTGTAAGGTCTGTTTGTAATACTATTATTATACTAGCTGTGCCCGCGAACTATGTTTCGCCTTAATTTATTTTTTCCCGACATCTTTAACAAATATCGTTAATATACACAGAAATAAATACAAAAACTTAACAAATTATATACTTAAACCTTCCTCGAGAATTACGCTATCGCGTGGTGAAAACCGCTTGAAAATCGGTGCAGTTGTTGTTGAGTTTATCGCGAACAGACAGACAGAGGCGGGGGGAGACTTTATTTTATAATACTCGTATGTAAGGATAGCTGTTTGTTTTGTCCTAAATAAAGAAAAAAAAATTTGATAAGCGTTAGTATCATATATTACTGTAACATGAATCTCCATTTTTGTTAATGAATTTTGTCATACGTCCTCAACAAGATTGAACGGGACACTTTATCCCACATCCCACATTAGTCGGTCAGTGATTCACGGCGATTTATCAATTACCTAACTATACCAAGGCCTAATCACCCCAATAGGGTAGGCTCGAACCCCTCGGTAGGGGAACGTACATGAGCTGTGATGATGATGATGATGACCTAAGTACTTTACTTTGAACTACAAAAGGCCGAACTAACGAAACAGTCTCTGACATCTACATTCTTGTGTTTTTTATTTATAGAATCGATTTTATTCATCCGTTTTGGAGATAGATCTGCTACAAAAACATAGATACGATTATAGCTGATCGGCTATGCCTCCGTTAATTTGATTTATGACCCTGTAACGCCCAAATCGTTGTTCTTTCAACGCTTCACCGTTGCTTTAATGTGTAATGTCCATCGCTCATCTACTTAAATAAATGCTTACTATCGCATGTTCGCTTTAAAATTATTAGTTTATACCTGTTTGTGATGTAAAATATCCGTTAAGTTTCAAGTGTTAAATAGTACTTATTTAAATTATACCAAAGCGTTAAACTAAAGTGTTGGTTTGGTGTTGTTAATTGAAGGAATAATGCTCACAAAAAAAGAATAGAGCGAAGTCTCTTGGCAAAGGACAACAGCCACTTTGTACGGAGCTCTGGTACCAATGTCAAAGTAATTGTACAACTATTAAATGTATATCATTTTATAGCTTATTACAATAGAAAAAAAGTGGCGTTAATTTAACTTCATTAACAAGTGGGGTTCATTTATAAATAGGCGCTTTAGACAAAGTACTATAAAGGTTATTTTATCGAACAGCTGTGGCAGTATTATATTTAGAGACTATAAGCTTGATATTTATGGTGGATAACACAACGCAACCACAATAACACACAACCAAACTAACGACAACGCAGCCAACAACAAAAAAAAAATCACAAGCAGATTTTTTGACATAATATTTTTTTAATCACTCCAGAATAGATCGACAAAGGAATCTACTGTTCAAACAGCCATTTACAGTTATTTTAGAAATTAAAAACTCATATTTTATGCTTTTTATCATGGCTTAGAATATTTTTAGGATCTTGGAAAGGCTTAGAATTGACGTGGATGTCAGTTTTTGTTTCAGTGGTCATCATAATACACGACTTTTTGAAAAATAAATATATGTTTCGTTTTACGCAACGTCCAAAGAGTTTGTTTTCACAAAAAACATAAATGGATATTAAAAATATTTCCTGCTGTTTCCGACTACATGGCATATATCAAAATTATCCTTGAAAAACAGCAAATATAATGGTATATAATATGTAGCTGTACAACTCTGGTACCATTTTGGCTGGTCTCCTTTGGACGTTATTATGTACTCAATTTAATCAGTGTATTTTTTTACAATACGTATACCTAGTTTTGTACGAGAAAAAATGACATCATTTCAATTAGAAAGCTTATGGATTAAAGATTTTTGTTTATTACTTTAAAAAACCGGCCAAGTGCGAGTCGGACTCGCGCACGAAGGGTTCCGTACCATTGACCACTAGGTCAACAACAGTTCGTACACAAATTTCATATTATTTATTAAAGTAAATATACAATTAAGTATTTTGTGAATATTTCAAGTGCCTATCTGTTACCATTTATTGATATCATGCAAAAAGGGAAAAAATCGCGTTTGTTGTATGGAAGGTCCCCTTAAATATTTATTTTGTTTTGTTTTTAGTGTTTGTTGTTAAAGCGGCAACAGAAATATAGAAAATTTCAACTGTCTAGCTATCGCGGTTCTTGAGATACAGCCTGGTGACTGACAGACGGACGAACAGACGGACGGACGGGCAGACAATGAAGTCTTAGTAATTGGGTCCCGTTTTTACCCGTTGAGTACGGAACCCTAGAGATACTAAACAATTTTATGTTATTTTGCCTAAGATATTACACTATCTCCTCAAGGAAGCTAGACCATCTATGTAAGGTAATGGTAACCATGGTAGTTTAACTCTGGATGTTTAAGGTTTAATTTGAGGATGACGACAAAAAAGGTTGACGACACGTTTAGCGCAGAGGTCGAGTGATCACCTACTGCGCAACGGGTCGCGGGTTCGATTCCCGTACGGGACAAATGTTTTGTATGGCCTACAGAAATTTGTTCCGGTCTGGGCGTATGTGCATGTGATATTCTATGTTTGTAACTGCACCCACAACACAGGAGAAAATCCTAGTATGGGGTGACGTTTTTTTAACAAAAAAAAAGGAAAATTCCCCGCGTTAACAGAACCATGCCATAACAACAGTATTTTTGTGTTTCTGTTGTTAAAATTAACTCTATGATTTAGGAGTACAGTTGAAGCTTACTTTAGTCTTCGATCTTATTCTCACTTACCATCAGGTGAAATAAAACTAATGAGAGCTACAGAGCTTTCATATTGTTATGAAAAATGTTATATACACGGTGTTTCATAATAACCAATAAATAATCAATTCTTTATCGAAACCTCATTATTAAAATGTGTTTACACGTAATGTCATTCAACCCAAAATTTTCATGTAAATAAAGTATCATCATCATGTCTATGATTTACATGAAAATTTTGGGTTGAATAACATTACGTGTAAACATATTTTAATAATGAGTTTTCGATAAAGTATTGATTATTTATTGGTTATTTTGAAACACCGTCTATAGAAATCACAGAGACTTATGAAGTCTGCCGTTGGATGTCATGAACGACAAGCATCTTGTCCTGTGAACATTAAACGATTCATTTAGACCATAGGCCAGTTTCTCAATATAATTACCATAAATAATATTTCGCCTCAGAATATCCGACACATCGCGTGTCTATTGCTAAGGCCGGCAAAAGCACTATTTTATAGTATCGATAAGATATTACATGCTCTTTGATTCTCACTACAGACAAGTATACGATGTTTCATTGAAGATAGTGGTATGCTCGTAAATAATATAAGGTGCAATGAATAAAACGATTATTTTATTAACAAATAAATACAAGATGACCTAATAAATAGTATCATCGCAAACTTAACTAGGGGAAGAGAATACTCGTACTTAAAGGTAGAACCGTAGAGTATATGCGAAAAGGGAACAGTCGCTGCTTAATATTTAACCAACTTTACTTTTTTGGCTATCACACAAAATGTTTTTTTTTTCTATTCTATCTTTCATGTGTTGCAGAATGTAGTAAAACGAAAATTCAAAGAAACATTTTCTAGAAACGGAACAAAGAAATTTGATACCTATGAACATTTAAACAAAGTACCATCAGCTAGCAGCGTTTACAAGTATACTAAAGTCTCGAGCATTCGATTAGTCGTCGTTGCTTTGCTTTTAATTCGTCTTTAGACCATGTCGAGACCTAAACGGCTTTTAATCGCTGCCCATTTACGCTACATCGTCGATTCACTTGTCGCCATATCACCATGGTTCAATAACTGTAAATCAGCCTATACAGTATTTACCTTACAGCCACTGTTTATGAAAGCAGCGCACTAACTTATAACTAAATCCTATTGCCATCACTTTCAATTTCACAGTCAATATACCTACCTCCATTAGTGCTTATTAGAGAAAGACGTTACAAAGTCATCAAATTCAATCATGTTTTATGTATAAAAGTAAGATAATAAATATACGTATATATGCTGTCCGGGTCCGAACACCACCTGGGTTCACCACTTGTGTGAAGTATAGGTATTATTATGATATTAATAAGTTCTCAGCTCCACCTAATAATATTCATAATATTGTAAAGCCCATGTAACAATTAATTATACATAATATAGGTACACATTGTACATTGTATTTATCCCGACGGTCGTCGTTATATAATAAGCTCTTGTTTTCGATTGATGGTTTAACGTCGCGGCATAGCTAGAATAGTTTGTAAATATTTTCTTTTCTGTATTTACCGGCATTTTTCCAATTTTTCTATTTGTTAGACAACGAAAACAGGTCTCTGTTGATTTGTAAAGGCACCGTGGTATAACTGAATGTCTGAATGCAATCTGGACTTGGTACTGTCCAGGTCATACCGCTATAAATTCACGTACTTACCACATAGGTTACACCAATCTATGTCATATTACGTGACATAAATAAACGTGCGCATGAGCGTTTTTTGGCATTTGTTTTGTGGAGTACCTACTAACTGTTTTTTTGACGATTGAAACCCTAACCATCTACTTAATTAAAATTGAAAGAGGTAAAATAGGGGCTATAAGTAATCAATGTTGCAAAACCTTTTTAAGGCGAAATGAAGTTTACGGGTAGAAGACTGCTGGATTGCCAAATATTTATGTTATTAAGTGCAAAAATTAAGAACGCCTACACCGATTCCCTTGATTCTTTTCTTCAAGTATTTGTTGGAAAAAGCTATTGAAGACACAAACAAAGTAATTATTGTTGCATCATTTTCACCAGGAACAAAGTTATGATGCAAGTCCATAGCCGGCAGCACACAGCAACTGCAGGCGACGTGTGGGCAATACAGAAGTATGAGTTACACACTAGCTTTCCACAGCTGCTTCGCTCGTGTGTTTCTCGTTTTTCCGTGGAAATTCTATATTTTCCCGTTGTTAAAATAATTCTAACAATAAAACAAATAAAGCTTTTAAAGAAAGTCCCATTGAAATACGTTAAGCAGTTGTTAGTGTGATATTCAAATCAACAAAATTTCAACCGCTATTTCATATTTCTAAGGGGAGAATTTTCAAAAATATATCAGTATGTTTTCACTCATTTCTAATATTATTAGCTTAAATACTAAAGTTCATGCTTCTTACTTAAAAAATGACTGAGTTCCATACAAACTGTCATCCTTTATTTTACCTGCTTAGGGGCTGAATTTTCAAGGGTTTCGTTAGTAAGCAGTAGATAAATGGTCTAATCAAGTTCCAACAAGTGAAGGACTGGCTATATAATTTAATAAGGCTATATATAATACAGCAATATGGCGTCAAACTTAGGTAAGACAGTGCATGATAGCTAGCCAGGCGGGCTCAGAAGCCCTACCACCATCCAAACCCAGCAGAAAAACTTGTGCACCCATGGGAAATCGAACTCCGGACCTCCCGATCAACACCCGGTGGTCTCAGTCACTAGACCACGGCGACGGTTACGACTTGAAGCTGTATTTACAACTTAGTTTACTCGTTGGTATCCAATAATAATATTGCCTCCTACTTACGTCTAATCAACAATTAAGCGTGATCCCAACTAGCAATTAAACTCGTATTCCTTAAATTATTGCAATTTTTATCGCATCAATTTATATTAATGAGAATTCATTTGAACAGATATCTATATGGTAATTGGAGACTGAGCAAAAACATTGCGCCGAGCGAAAAATAGCCAATTAAGTAATTAGTGGACAATATACTCACATTTGCATGGCATTAATCCATTATCTTGGAAATTTATGCTCGTATAAGCTTATTCTACGTGTTATGTAAGGAAATTAATACAGAATCAAATGCAAAAAAAAAAACGTATTTTTGCTCGCCTACAATGTTGAACGATTGCAACTTGCTTGGCGTTAATACAGTGTTTTTTAACCCTTATAAATAAAACACCTAACGAATGAAAATTTCTTCATAGCAAGTATCTAGCATTGTTGTTATTGTTGTTGTTTTAATTTTTGCAAGACTAATACTGTTTTACGAAACCATTTGTAAATGTCAGTATGTAATGTCTACAGTTTTTATTCAATTTTATTTAATTATTTATGTGCGAAATTTTCATATCGAGGCGAACTAAATGCCTAAAGTATTCCTGCTAGTTAACGTCAAGCCGATACTGAGAAACCAAAGGGCTTACTGGATTTCGAAAAATTATTTGAAAAGATAAATATATTTATATATAGGTAGGTATACAGTAGATGATATATATATATTTCTAAGGGCATAGGCATAAGTTAATCAGAAAATAAGAATATACTTAGTAGTTTAAGTGTAAAGTCACGAGAAGTCGCAGCGGTTTCCTCAATTTGTGGTTAAAATTAGTACTAATGACCGTTAATGTGTTTTAAGCTCCATAATCTTTTTTCTTGTAATTTTAGTTCCCGGTGTAGGTACCTATTATCTACAAATACTACAAATCTTAGATCCATCAAACATGATCTTTTTGTTAATAATTTTTATTAATTGTTATAATTCTCCGATAATTGATGTGAATTGAAGAGATACTAAATATTATCATTCTGAAAAATCCTACTTTGGTAACTTATTTTTTATAATGCGTAATTAAGTATGCTTAGTATTGTTAAGCATGATAATAAACTCAAGAGTCCAATATTCTTCGAATATTTTATGGCAACAAGCTAAAAAGACAACATAATTCATTACCTATCGACTTATCACGCGGACGTTGCTCCGACGTAAAGAAAAAAATGTAACAGAACAGACACAGTTCCACATTATCCTTTTCTACCTACAAACAATTTTAACATACCTATTTCACCTACAATAAAAATCAGATTGATATTTATATACAAGCAGGCATACTTTACGCTCAAATTGTATTTATATAGCATTATAAAACATAAGAAAAAATTAATGATTGGTTATTGGTTGCTCGCACCTCGCACCAGTACAACTCAGTGTATCTATTTGAATCAAAATTACACAACAGCACAAGTAGTTCATAAATCTTAGTTTCGAGCCAATTTTTTAAATTCCAACTTTCCGCCCGCTATTTCACCCGCGGTTTTTTACGTTTTTCCCTTGGGATTTTTACGCCCTGGGAATTCTATATTCCCGTGGTAAAAACAATTCATACTATAAACAAAACCTTTCTAAAAAGTGCCGTTGAAATACGTTAAACGGTTCTTAGTGTGACACTCAAACAAAATACAAACTTTCATTTTTCAGAATGCTTTAACTTAATTAACATATGTTCACTCATTTCTTATTCAAAATTTCATACTTCTAGATTCAAAAATTATGGGCTTGCATACGAACTTTTAACCCCCTCCAGAGTTGAATTTCGTAAAATCCGTTCTTAGCTGACATAACCTACCCATAAACTAGAGTCGCGGGGAGAGGCTAGCCTTACAATTATGAATGCCGTTTAGTCATAACTAGTGTCATTATAAGTGGTCAAAAGATCTAATCACTACGAATCATAATAAAGAGACTTAACTGCGTTTATCTCATGCTACTGCCAATCACCACGGTTATTGATCCCATCGGCTTTATTAAACATAGTGCTGCCACCTCGATAGTCTACTATCGATAGACTTTCAATTTAGTAATAAAAACAGTAAAAATCGGTAGATTTGTCAATAGTGTGTTAACCGGAGTGAGTTTCAATAACTTTTTTGGGACGGTGTCTGGTATGTATACACAATATAACTATTTTAGAGTGTCGAGGGGCCCACACACTTAGGTAAATGCATACTCTGACTGACCTCATGCAAACGAATTATCAAGTAGGAATAACGTACTGTCGATTTCTTTAAGGTCCCTGTTATGGCGCGCAATAAACCTAAGTAACTTTAAAGCCATACCAACTAATAATTTTACTAAAATGTGACTCTAGTTAACTGACAGTGTATGATTTTTACTTGTTAATGTAATAACACAACATTTGTGTACCTCCGTTGCAAAACAGTACTCACATAAAGGATTATGATCGCTTTGCAATCATTTACAGTCTTCGGAGGAACTTATACATAATTAATACTATTTTCATATCGTCTGCATATAACAAAACTTTCGAATATAAGAACATTTAATTAGAGTTCCGGGATTCTTGGCGCGTGAGCTCAGATAATAATAGAACTTTACACATTTTCCAGCTGGAGTTGAAAGTTCTATAACTAGAACATTAACATCAACTGAAGTTAAATAAGTAAAGCTACAAACATTTTGTCTTAGTTTGTTACTATAAAAATAAAGTTGAGTTTCGACAATTTATTATTGCTACCTAAGATATAGCTAGCAGTTCCTCTGGGGCCGAGCGAATACAACTCGCTAGCTTTCATTTTCGTGCCTTATCGTATTAGCCCATGGTCACAATATCCATGGTGTAATTCATAATTACCGTGTATGTATAGAAGTCATAAAAGTTTAAAAACAGTATGTATCGATACTTTTATGCTGCTTAACTCGATAACTATCGATAGTGTAGCACATTGTTGAGTATATATAGGCCAACACTAATTCAATCACCTCGTCTATTAGTTTGTGCACTTCAAATTATGTACAGATATTGATGGCGATATGTAAATTAAGGACACACACCTCTTAATTTATTAATCAATTAATTTGGTCGACTGAGGATTATTTATTACAAAAACAATGTTCCACAATGGTAAGTAATATTTATATGTCTATGTGCTATAATGAGAAGCTGATGAATTTCTACATGTTTATCTGCACTGCCTCTATGCTATATAATTAATTTATTACAATAAAAATAGAATAGATTAGACATCTATGACTCCATACTTAAATACTTATTCATATCAGATTATAATTGTACTATTATACTATATAAATTACACTACTTATTCATTTCAGAAATTGAAAGTTTAAATCCAGAAAATTATTACCAATATTTTTGTTCGATAACCCAATGGAAACTGGAAGTTTGTTTGCAAGTCTTGTTTCTATTATATGATCAAGTGTATATTTTTCTATTATTTAAATTTAAATTGTATTTACAATAAATGAATCGATTTCGAAACATTTCAATAAATATAGAAATTATGACAATTATCTTTCACGTTACCCTAATAGGTATGTTAGTATAAAGTTTTTTTAGTTCAACTGGTATGAAGAATTTTAAAGGAAAACCTACCCAGGAGAATAATACCTATAGTTTTTCTATTAAAATTCTTGTACTGCCGCACACTAAGCCTGTAGCCAATTTGTTAGGTAGATTATCAAATGAATTTAATGCATTCACACGTGCAAAGTCTATGTAGATTTCTAACTACATTACATATGGTTTCGCCAGCTTTCCACCTCTGTGAAGGGCAGGACAAATTGCCTTTATTACGATGCAATTTTATGTCACTTGCGTTTGACGACAACAAACATTGTCTTCTTTATCAGAGGACTGTATGTTGTTTTTTTCACTTGGTTGAAGAATTGCTTAATATATTTAAGTACTTAAGCATTATTCAGTTTTATGACAACTACACTGACCTTCAAAAATAAGTACCACACTTTTAAAATTGCAATAACTTTTAAAGTAGGCAAAATATATTTTCAAAATAAAAAGTATTAAAAAGACTAATGTATAAAGAACTATAACTTCCGAGGAACCTGACGAAATGAGCTGAAAATGTTTTTTGTTTAAATCCTTTATCTTTTGTAGTTTAGGGGAAAATTTGATTTAAAAAGTGTAGTACTTACTTTTGAAGGCCAGTGTATTTGAAAATCTGTGACTAGCATCTGAAAAGCTGTCAGATTTATTTTTGTTCACTTTCCTGTGATCGTATGTATCTCTCCAGAATTACCATATTTAAATCTAAGTATCACTGCTAACGAGCCATTACGATTTTTAAAAAAGTATCCATGACTCAAGTGAATTATGTTAGCTCTATGTAACAATGTAATGTAGCATCTTAATAGCAATGCACTGTCGCCCTTCGATTGTTAGTACCATCAGTTGTTCGTTTGTACTCACAAAGTCGGCATAAAGGTTTAATGAAAGATATTGCAATCGTATTTCCTGATAATGCTAACAATAAGTTATACGTACGTAAGTTCTCGTTTCCTAACTGCATACCAGTAAACTAACACAGATTTGTAGATACTATTGCGAAGACTTTTAACGAAGGAAATAAAACAGAATTAAACGCTTCAATTATATGCCGTTCAGTATTAACAAGCAAAGATCTTTAAGGTTATCTTAGTTCATTCAGCGAATAATTTCTTATTAATAAGTAAGTGCCGACTTACTGTGGTTGTAAATATATGTAGGTATTCATGGCATTTTCGAACGTATTACGTTCGAAAATGCCATGATATCGATGGGCTTATTTAGGATAGTTTAACAGAGTCTAGTGGGTGTTTTTTTTTATTATTATGGAGAAACGGAGTTCGCGAGCACAGCTAGTAATTAATATAAGTTTATTTTACTTAATTTCAGTTGTTTATTGAGAAAAAAGTACTTACCTAACTTAAACCTAGAGTCAACCCAGAAGTAAGCACCAGGAATCGCCACTGATGTAATTTAAATAAATGAATAAATTAATACTTTATTGTTAAAAAAATTAAAAACATACAATAGATAAATTGGTTACCTATTGAAACGCATAACGTTTTTCATCATAAACTAAAAATGCATAATGTTAATTGCCATAATCGTCACTTGCCATAAGTCTCTATATCATAACTTCATAACGCATACTATTATAATTCCGAAATATGTAAGGCATAACTATAAAAAGGCATAATTTGAATAATCATAAGTAACAAAAGTCCTAATTTATGTTTGCCATAATATTTCAAAGGCATAATATTCAAAAGACATACACTTGAAAAGCATAACTGACAAAATCCATAAATCCATAGCGAACTCATTTACCATAATTTCAAAAAGCAAACACTTGCTATACTCGTACATAACAGATTAAATTTATTGTCCTCTTTAAATTATTTACAGATTGTTTTTTTATAACCTTATTTATTAAGAAATAGTTTAAAAATACTAAATATAAAAGCTCTAATTTACGAAAAATGTTAAGAAATCACGTAATAAATTATATCATTTTGCATACATGCAGACATGCATGGAGCCGGCATGCAGCACGCATGCAAGCATGCCGTTATGCAGCATGCATGCAGACATGCAGAATGCATGCAGGCACGCAAGCCGGCATGCAAGCAGGCATGCAGCATGCAAGACTTCTGCCATAGCTCCGGTACTGCGGGGTTCTGGCGGTCCCACGCATACTAATCGTCGCAGATGGCTTTCGCTCACCACCGCAGCCTCGGCTTGATGGCACCAGCCTCGGCCGCGGCGGCTCGCTCATAGCCACCTGCTCCTCAGCATGCGGGCCGCCTCACCCCTCCGTTCCTTCGCGATTCTGAATAACACTCTAGGGGTAGGGCAGACAAGACTACGTGGAGTCGGGGTTGACTGAGTCGGTTTGAAATAACACTAGTTTTTTCAATAATTAGTAATCCTAGTATAGAGAAAAATATATTCCGGATTATGTCAAAGAAGATTTATGGATACCTATTTACAGTTATTATTCTTTATAAAACTATGTCTTTAGTGAGTTATGCGTATTTAAATTATGTCAAACAAACTTATGGATAATGACTGTTATGCGTAGTGAAATTATGCGTTTTAAAGTATGCTTAATAAAATTATGGAAAACCAAATTATACCTTTCTGATTTTTAATATTATGCCTTTCGATAATTCTGCATTATAATGTTTATGCCTAATATTATTATGCTTTTTGATTTTTATGCCATATGATGTATACCAATCGAAATTATGACAATTAACAGTATGCGTTTCAAAGTGTCACCAGATAAATTTCATTGGAAAAACAAACGGTGGCTTTATTGCCAAAGCAGCATCTCTACCAGGCAAACGATGGGTAAAAGAAAGTTTAAATTTTAGAAAATGTTGACGGGTACACTGAGAAACAAAATCCTGTTAAATCTCTTCTCTATATATATAATAAAATCGTAGGGGTACAAAAATCTGTAATTGCGAAATATTAAGAAAAAAAATACACAGGTCGCCTTAAAATCATAAGCAGAACACGATAGAACAGTTTTTAAAAAAATTGTTTGTTTGTTGGTTTGTTTGTTTGTTTGTTTGTTTGTTTGTTTGTTTGTTTGTCTGTTTGTCCGGAAAGATCTCCGAAACTACTGGACAGAATTTGATATGGCTTACACCACAATGCTTAGAATTTTCCGGAAGAACATTTAGGCATAATTTCGTTTGTTTAAATTCACTTTTTATTTTTAGTGAAAAAATACCATATAAAATTTTCGAATTGGCTTTAGGTAGAAAAACAACATGGCGCACGTGAAATTATTTTGACAAGTGTGTCATAGTACAGAGAGGAAGGTATTTTCTTCCACGAAGGAAAGGCAATGGAACTACGCCATACAGCCTGATCTTAAGTAATTGGATTTCAAAATTGAAAGGCAGGAATGAAGTGTTTCACATAGTACAAATAAATTTTAATATTTTCCGTTAATGGCTGTGCCCAACTGGATTTCGCCAACCAAATTGTCTTTTTCTTATGTCGTACCGTGGTGGTAAGGCAAAAAGATCAAGCCATACAACCAATGTATAAAGCATTTTTTATGATAATACTTATCGAGTGACCATATTTGTAGATTGGTTTAATTCTTGACTAATTTTCACAAAATCGGTACAATTTTTGAAATGTTGAAAAATGAAGATACTCTTTTGAAGGTATTTTGAAAGGTGTTATATGTTTCTACATTAGGACTAAGGAATCAAACTCTTTCATCCATTTAAAACTATTAAAAGTAATAGATTAATATTGATAATAAAAAAAATATCTGACTGCAATGTTCTGGGTTACGCGTAGAGGGACGGGACGGGACTCTTGATCCTAATGTCTAAAATGACGGATCACATTTTTTTGGATCCACCCAAGGAACATGGATATCGAACGAAGAACCTAAAGAGTAGAACACATTGAACCTAGCCACGTTGACTTAATTTGACATGACTGCCGATAAAGTTCGTTTCCAAACCCAGCGATATGCATATCAAATGAAAGGCCTTGATGAGTAGAGCACTATGAACATAGGAAAATCGACCTAAATTCAACATGGCCGCCGCTCAAATAAAACGGATAAAAGTTCGTTTCCAGACCCAGCAATATGGGTATCAAATGAAAGGCATTGATGAGTAGAGCACTATGAACCTAGCAACATTGACATAAATTCAACATGGCCGCCGCTCAAAAAAGGTGGATAAAAGTTAGTTTCCAAACCTAGCAATATGGGTATCAAATGAAAGGCATTGATGAGTAGAGCACTATGAACCTAGCAACATTGACATAAATTCAACATGGCCGCCGCTCAAAAAGGTGGATAAAAGTTAGTTTCCAAACCTAGCAATATGGGTATCAAATGAAAGGCCTTGAAGAGTAGAGCACTATGAACCTAGCAACATTGACATAAATTTAACATGGCCGCCGTTCAAAAAAGGTGGATAAAAGTTAGTTTCCAAACCTAGCAATATGGGTATCAAATGAAAGGCATTGATGAGTAGAGCACTATAAACCTAGCAACATTGACATAAATTCAACATGGCCGCCGCTCAAAAAAAAAGGATAAAAGTTTGTTTTCAAACCCAGCAATATGGGTATCAAATGAAAGGCCTAAAAGAGTAGAGCATTATGAACTAAATAAAATTGCCCTAAATTAAACATGGCCGCCGCTCAAAAAATGGATAAAAGTTCGTTTTCAAACCCAGCAATATGGGTATCAAATAAATGGCTTTGATAAGTAGAGCACTATGAACCTAGCAACATTGACATAAATTCAACATGGCCGCCGCTCAATAAAGATAGATAAAAGTTCGTTTCCAAACCTAGCAATATGGGTATCAAATGAAAGGCCTTGAAGAGTAGAGCATTATGAACTTAGGAAAATTGCTATAAATTCAACATGGCCGACGCTCAAAAAATGAATAATAGTTCGTTTCCAAACCCAGTAATATGGGTCTCAAATGAAAGGCCTTAATGAGTAGAGAACTATGAACCGAGCAACATTTACATAAATTCAACATGGCCGCAACTCAAAAAAGGTGGATAAAAGTTAGTTTCCAAACCTAGCAATATGGGTATCAAATGAAAGGCCTTGATGAGTAGAGCACTATGAACCTAGCAACATTTACATAAATTCAACATGGCCGCCGCTCAAAGAGAGGATAAATGTTCGTTTTCAAACCGAGCAATGTGGGTACCAAATGAAAGGCCTTGATGAGTAGAGCACTATGAACCTAGCAACACATAAATAAATTCAACATGGCCGCCGCTCAATAAAGGTGGATAAAAGTTCGTTTTCTAATCTAGCAATATAGGTATCAAATGAAAGGTCTTCAAGAGTAGAGCACTATGAACCTAGGAAAATAACACAAAATTCAATATGGCCGCTGCTCAAAAAAAAACGGATAAAAGTTCATTTCTAAGCCCAGCAATATGGGTATCAAATGAAAGGCCTTGATCAGGAGAGCACTATGAACCTAGCAATATTGACGTAAATTCAACATGGCCGCCGCTCAAAAAAGACGGATAACAGTTGCTTTTCAAACCCAGCAATAGGGGTATTAAATGAAAGTAGGCCCTGAAGGGTACCTAGAGCAGCCATGCTCTAAGTGTGTTCCGCGGAACCCTAAGGCTCCACAATACCCCTATAAGGGTTCCGCAATAATTTAGAAAAATCAAAACACCCTCTCTGGTCGCACTTTTATTATGCTTATTAATAAAGAATACACTTTTAAAAATTATTGTTCTATTTTAGGGTTCCGTCAACTATTTCGCTTTCCAAAAGGGTTCCGTCACCAAAAAAGTTTGAGAACCGCTTCGGGGCCTATTGGATGTTCGATGTTAGATGTTACCTGTGTTTAGTGTCCTTCGAGACCATGATAATGCAACGATCGTGAACTAACTAATGATAACTCCAAGTTTGTGTGTTGGATGTTAGTCATCACGGCGAGTTTGCTAACCGAACTATGCTAGCAACACTATATCGCACAGTACACGTTACAAAAACGGAAGTCTCAATACATTTTAAGGCTAACCGCATAAATACGTTTTTTCGCATTCGTTTTCTGAATGCGGGCATCCGAATGCATCAAATCTATACAAAATACTCATTGACTGCCGCACACGTTCACACTTTTCGTTTAAAAAAGTAGTAAGCTTTTCACTGTCGAGAGATAAGTACGCGTTTGTTGTGTTGTGGCTGGCTGCTTTTACGTACGCTTTCGTTTTATTTTTTTAAATACGTGTATAAATAAGCATTGTATTTACGTTTGTTATGCGTGTGTGTATAAAGTGCGATTAAATAAAGTTTATAAATATATAATTTGAAAGTTTTAATGTCGAGAGGTGGTAATAATGTAATGTGGTACTTTTTTGAAAGGAACTTGGTCAATTAAGGCGCGTGATGCAATATTTGTAGAAACATTGTTTATTAAATAATAAAATAAGAATATTAATATTTCCATCATAAAAATATTTCATTTGATTGATATGAGAGCAGTTTTTTCGTTTAAATAGTATAAAGCTATCCCTATAGTATTTTTGTCATTAGCAAAAGAACGGTGCATACGTTGTACTTAAACGTTTTTGCAAACATAATTATACGCAATAAACAATAAGCGTTTAAACGAAAAGCTTTTTTACAAGCGCGCTTATTTAAATAAGTACAACGTTTAAACGTTTTAAAATTTTAAGCCGTTTTTTCCACTTCTACGTGAGAGTGAAGCAAAGAGCGAGAGCGCAATAGGTGTGTAAGGGAGATAGCAATATAAACTGCACGAGTCACGACACGATGATCGCAAACCACTAATTTTTGTGCTTTCTCACATTGACGTAAAGTTCACTTTAAAATGTTTGATGATCGCGACGATTTGAAATAACAGGTGAATAATAATTATTCGTTATACTGCTGTTTTGAATGAAATTGCTGTTTAAAATTTTATTGTTCGCTCAATTCTGTTCTGTTCAGTTCAGCAACAGATCCAATTAGAGAAATTGTGATTATTTTTTGTTACGATTTAATTATTTCAGTGTGTAAGTGCGTAATTAAAAGTTAGCGTAAGTGTAAATAATAATTGTTTTATAGTTGGTGTTAAGTATTTTTCAATATTAAACATGCCGAGAATAAGAGCCGCGATCGCTCCTATTTGGAACTATTTCGATGTTGGTAACAGTGTGAATACGCTGTTGTTCATTGTGCAAAACAGCAGTATAACAGGATAACGAACAGCAGTTTACAATAACAGCTATATGGAAATAACACAGCACTGTTATTCATTATTTGGAAACAGTCGTTACTCTCATCTCTACTTGTAAGCCCAATTGATTTATTATAAACTAGCTGACCCGGCGTACTTTGTATCGCCATATTTTTTTAAACTAAATTACTGAAATGTTTGTTTAAATTATTGAAATTTTTCACAAACGCAACCGCGATCTACGATCTAGACAACGCCATCTATTTAATCTCCTATGGACTAACTATGAACATAGATTAGTTAGAACCATCTTATTCCAATAGTTTATGCAATTGACCTGAGATGGCTTATACACCTATTCTGGCTTTGCTACTGTAACAATGTCACTTTGCTCCCGTATATTCCCTTCTTGATGCCTTCTTGCTTTTCCAGCAATGTAACCTTAGTGTAACTTTGTCTCTGTGCCTATCTTATTTTTGACTGAAGTGAGTGAGAGAAATGGCTTCGGGAACCGAAATACTACCCTGAAAGTTGCACGATACACTAATTTAATTGTTAAGCGAACACTCTTATATTTTGTTACTTTTTAATATTGTTAATCTTGCGTCGTAGTGAATAAACATGATAACAACTTTAGTTTTGTTACAAGTTATGTTGTTATATTATAAACACTAAAATTAATATTCGAACAACTGTGGCGAATCAACATTGTTAGTTGGTTCAAATTTCCGAAGTCGCAGTTACAATAAATTTCTGACCATAAAAAAATTGCAGAGGACACAATATGCCCTTTGTTGTTGTATGTCAAATATTTTGTTGCAGTTACTATAATTATTCAACAACGCTTTTATGGACACTTTATCAGCCAATTTTTTTCTCTGTGTAAAGTATCACGGAAACCTATTCTACATATTTATATCTAAATATATATTGTTATAATAAAATACATAAACTACACATTTTACACATTTTACACATATCCAATAAATAATAATAATTAAATTCTGAATATAATATTAAATCGCATTTCTAATTATAATTGCTTGCACAAGCCAGAGTTACGAGTACCAAATTTCTAAAAGTTTTTGGATAAATATTAAGTAATCTGTATAATCCACTTTTCTTCATCCCACTGCTGGCCTATGGCTCTTACGACATCCACAGATAGATAGATAAAATCTTTATTTACACCCATCTTCATCACACACAAACATAGTTTTACAAAAAAAAATACTTAACATAAACAGGGCGAATGGGAGTGGCCACACATGTATTTTTAATCTTTAACCGCACGCAACTACTGGTGCTTAGTTACAATAATAATTAGTTAATTACACACTAACAATAATGGGTAAAATTAATCTCCTTCAGATATTCAATCATGTTGGATGCATGCTTGCTCGACGGTTTCAACAAATTAATGCCCACTTAGGATTTGGTAATTTAATGATCTTTACACTTTCATTGTTAACAATGTTAGCACAGAGATAGTTAAATCTCTGTGTTAGCAAACCAAATTGTTTTTTAATGTTCTCGCTTTCTATAGCACGCATGTGGCAATTTATGTCAATCATGTGCAGATTTTGTTTTTTTTATCTGTTAACAAAAAATGCAAGATAATGGGATTCGGATTTTGTGTTCCGATACAATTCAGTCACGTTAATTATAAACGAAAGTACTTGCAAAAATATTTGTAAAGATCGCAATAAAATCCAAAGTTTTTTAACTTTTCCTTAACAACAAGTTTATATGATATTTACTAGGTTTGAATACTGAATCGCAAAATAATTATTGCATACTAACTGCCCGCCCTAGCCTCGCATAGGTATACTAAAAACCTGCTGACAATACAACAATGTAAGACACCATAGATTTAATATCACCATAGATATAATTTTGACTTTTTTGTATAATTCTCCAAACATTTTGTTTAATACAAACCTTGTCCTTGTCCAATAATGCACACAATAAAATAAGAATTAATCAATTTGTTTCACCCGTTTCGAAGTTATATGCGTTACAAACATTTCGACGATTCGTTTATATTTATATAGATTACTAGCTGTACCCGGCATGCGTTGCAATGCCACGTAATTGCCTTTTTTTGCTAGAAACCCTCACGGGCGTCCCCATAACATCCTACCAAAGTTTCATTACAATCTGATGAATGGCTTCGGAGCACATAGAGAACAAACATACATACATGAACTCAAACTCAAAGTCAAAAATCTTTATTCAATATAGACCTTTACAGGCACTTATTGACGTCAAAAAAAACATAAAAATATTCAACTAAAAATCTAAATAACAAAATTATTTAATACTTGTATGTATACATACCCCAACCATTATTAAGATGTGTGCAAATACAAGTCAAATGAAAAAAAAAGGTGACTCTACCACCTGTTCGGAAATTGGAAGAGCCTTCTCGAGAAGAACAGAGAAGAAACTCGGAAGGTCTTGTATTTTTTTTGTCTCCTCTTTTAAAATGCCAACATTACAATATTATATTTCACAAACTTATGGATTTTTATTTCCATAGAAGATAATGAAATATATCTTAAATGATCTATTTAAATACTTATAAAAACATAGAAACTAGCAGTGGTCAAGAGAGGTGTCCGCCCCTCCCCCTCAAAAACAAAAAAAAGGTGGTAGCTAAGTGTGAAAAATGCAAGGAATTAGGTTTAAAAAAACTATAATTTTTTTGTGATACGATACAGTCGCGATGCAAACGCGACACAATAGCAAGGTCCCTATTTTTGGATCATTCGCAAGGCGTCGAGCGTTCGTTTGTGCTCGATTTCTACTGATTTTATTTCGTTTCATTTTCGACGAAAATCCATATAATATTATCAATATAATTAATAAATATCAATATCATTTTGATTTTAATCAAAAACGAAATGAATATAAGTAAAAATCGGGCATTTTTATGTGCATCAATGCTAATACACAAATGTGCATCGGCATCGGTGCACACGCGATACAGCATCGATACAAACGACCGCGAATGCATCGCAACTGTAGCTGTACCGCTACAATATGTGTATCATCATCACCACGGTTAGCGCAGAGGTCGAGTGATGACCTACTGCGCAACGGGTGGCGGGTTCGATTCCCGTACGGGACAAATATTTTGTATGGTCTACAGACATTTGTTCCGGTCTGGGCGTATGTGCATGTGATATTCTCTGTTTGTAACTGCACCCACGACACAGGAGAAAATCTAAGTGTGGGGCGACGTTTTTAAAAATAAAAGAAAGAAAAGCTCTTATACGTCCCCACCGATGGGCACAAGCCTGCCCTAACTAGTTATGTTAGGGCGATTAGGCCTTAGTCGAACCACGCTGGCCTAGTGCGGATTAGTTGACTTCACAATATACACCTTTGAATTACTTCGCAGGTGTATGCAAGTTTCCTCACGATGTTTTCCTTCACCGTAGGAGTGTCAGATAATGTACTTATGAAATTCTTAAAACGAAAAACACATTGGTACATGGCAGGATCGATCGCGGGCCTCCAGATTTTATTCGGGGCACAGTTCAGTGCCGCCACACCCTCCACAGCGCCACCGACGCTCAATCAATGTGTATAGGGCAGTAATTTTTTTTTTTTTGCTCAAAGAGATCGATATTGTAGCATACTCGTACCACAGAGGGACTAAGTAAAATAGCAATTTTAGCTTATTGGGTATATGTGTTCTGTGTTGGTGACGCTTATGTAGGTATACATCTTGCGATCCATGCTTCCGTTCCAACGACAGCTCGATGAAACGGACGATTTTTAAGAGATCACTTAGAAACTTCGGAATTTCTCTAGACGATAGGGCATGACCTCCAGCTTAGCCTATTTTAGACATTTTTGGGGCAACCCCTAAGGCCATGCCACCTAGGCTCAAGAACCCTAATATGGTATGTAGTGATATGGTATCAAATAAAAGGCTTGAAGAGTAGAGCACCATAAGCCTTCTTTTTTTTCGAGGGGAATGCGTGACCGCACCGTTCTCGCCGTTGGCTAGAGGACAAGCGTGTGTGGGGCTCTCCCGGCAGAGTGCCGGGCCTACCCACTAAACCCCCCGGTGTTCTCCCTGCCCTTATGAAAGAGCACCATAAGCCTGGCAACACTGACCGAAATAAATTCAATATGGCCGGCGACTTTCAAAAAAGGCAGATAATATAAGTATTGGTGACCGTGACGTTGCAACATTGTATTTTTGTCTTTTACCGAGCCTAAAAAACAAAAAATAAATTAGAGGCACTAATTTTATTTATAATTAAAGAAAAAATCTAAAGATTTCGCGCTAATGCCTCTTTTAATTTCTTCTGTGACCGCACCGCAGCGCAATTCACGTATTCTACCGAGAAGAAAACACTATATGATAAAGCGATTTATCGCGGTGAACTGTTAAATTGCGATAAAAATGTATTGTATATTGACAGTTCACAACGATAAACCGCTTCATTGTATCGTGTTTTGGTTGTCTACGGGGGCTGGTCACGATATGACTTGAGAACCGCTCTCTTCTGTACTCTTTCCAAAGGCAGCATTATAGTTTTACCTACGCAACCCCATGTTGTTATAAAGAGACTGAAATTTATTTATTTATTCAAAACGGTTACACCATCATCACAAGATACATCTCAATTCAATAATGTAGTCAGCTTAAACCTTAGATCATTTAACCTAGCTCTAAGGCTTAAACATATAAATAATTATTAATTTTCCATTATACACGGTCAAATTAATTTATGAATAAAAGTCGAATCAATATAACGCTTACAACTAAATTACATGCATTACATAACAATTATATTAAATAAATAATATCATTATAATTATTCATTTTAATTGTTTAAATGTAATTATTATTATGGGATATTATTATCATTGTCAATATTACCAATGTCATTAAAAAAATTTACATAAAATAAAAACAGACTTTAAAAACACTGAAAAGTTAAAAATAATATGAGAATAGGTACAACATCACACTTCTATATTGAAGTCGGTGCCAAACGATGATCCCCTAGAAAGTCACAAAATTTGTCAAAAAAAACATACGGCATCGAATTGAGAGCCTCCTCCTTTTTCGAAGTCGGTTAAAAATATTTTACAAAAAATAAAAACCGACTTCAAAAACACTGAAAAGTTAAAAATAATATAAGAATAGGTACAGACATCACATTTCTATATTGAAGTCGGTGCCAAACGATGATCTCCTAGAGTCTTAAAATTTGGCACCGACTTCAATATAGAAGTGTGATGTCTGTACCTATTCTTATATTATTTTTAACTTTTCAGTGTTTTTGAAGTCGGTTTTTATTTTTTGTAAAATATTTTTTATTTTTAACTTTTTAGTTAATGAAATCTTTTTAGTGAAAGAAACCCTGTTATTAAATTATGGTTTCCCTCGATTTTCATGGGATCCCATCATCAAATCCTGACTTTGATGACTTTGGGACCACCCTAGGAGTATACTCTATCGAATACAAAAAAAAATTACAAAACACGTTGGAAACACCTTAGAATTTAAGGGTTTTCCTCGATTTTCATGGGATCCCATCATCAGATCCTGACTTTGGTGACCATGAAACCACCCTTGGAGTATACTCTATCTAACACAAAAAGAATTTTGAAAATCGGTCCACAACTGGCGGCGTAATCGCGTAACATACACACAAAAAAAAACATACGCATCGAATTGAGAACCTCCTCTTTTTTTGAAGTCGGTTAAAAATACCAAACGTCATTACACATCATTTTTAAATAACATTTCTAACCATTAACTATTATTAAGTATTTTTTTTATAAAAATACTTACTAATACAAATTTGTCAACATAGTGCCGTATAAACAGATTTTTGTGTTATGGTCTGCAATTTTATTTATGACCATGAAAACAAATATTAACATTCTTATTCTAGGTATTAAAGGTTACGATTAAGATTGATCTACGAGTATGTATAATTTCTAATTTCTGTGTTCTGTGGGCATTAATATTAATATCTGTATTAGATGGCAGCGTACTCATATAGTAGCGAAACTTATGTAATTCATTTTACTTAAATTGAGGATGGGTAAGTTATAGTCTAGCCGTTTTATAATTGAAGAAATTGCCTTATATCTACAATCAATCAAAGTGCCGTAAGTGCCTGGAATATAGAGTCTTAGAGCACTCTAAATAAAAAATAACTCAGAATCATACAACAGACAGAACATATCAATGCACTTTTGTTTTTTAATCTATACCGGATGTATAGATATCACAGTATCCAACAGCGAGTTAATGTTATCTTCTGTGGTAAGATCTCTTATGATATCATTTTTTTTATTGGATATTATGTTTCTCCAATAAAAACTTATCAGTCTGTTATTTAAGGCACGCTCCCTAATGTTGGACATCGCTGTCGGAACTGATGTCGGTGTGAAAATTGTAATAACATCTTTGTCACCAGACTTTTAAACTAGTAGAGCTATGGCACTCTTGGCGAGTTAGCATACATAAGTCAGTAACGGCGCAAAGGTCGTCCGAGAGTTTGGCAAAATAAGAGAAGATATCTCATCTCACCCGACCGCAAAACCCCGAAGACCAGATATTAATCAATTATTTTCTTTACGTTCATCATGCCCGAATAGCGCTAGGGCTTCTCTACAATCTGCGGGATAAATAGCGGAGTGGGAGGTCCAGGAGCCTGTATATTTGTTGCCAATTTTTTTCCAATATCTACTAAAACTTATTTATCAGTTTTACAGTAACTTTTGGGTTATGATGTATTCCAAGTAATGGTTAAGCGTTAATGATAGAATTTGACATACTCATTATGTTTTTGATGGCATTCCAATAGACTTATAATTATTTTTTGCAGAAATCAACATTAATTTCTGTGTATTATATTAATTTGATTTGCCATTTTAAATAAGCAGTTGTAATGTTGATGTCTCTGATGTATGTAATTTTAAGTTGTCATGTTGTCAGGATTACGCCTGAGTTGACCGTACATACAATCACATCAATCAAGTTGCGTCAAATTTACAGTAAAAGAGCAGAAAATTAAATACTAACATAAGCTACACAAGAAGCTGTCTGTGTAGATAAAATCGTTTCGGATACAATTAAAGTGATTGTCTTGTCAGACGTCACTGTCCAGCATAATTACAATAATGAACTATTCAAAAATGCACTTGTCTTTGTGTCTATTTCTAGCATCCCATAGCTTTTTTATGACGCTTCAACAAAAAAGGTGCTAACACGAACCAACAATTTTGCAGTACAGCATTTCATTAAAATGTCACGCTTGTATGCTGCAACAATGTTCACATAAAAACTAATTTGCAATGCGAAAATAGCACCTTCAGCTCCCTACAAATTATACGCTGTCACCGAGCTTACTAATTAAATGAAAATGCATTGTTGCAAAAGTGTAATGACAGTAAACATTTTGTTAAAGAACATTAAGAGCTTTGAGATTATGCGCCAATTTTGCGCCAATGCTTATTAGGTACTTTAAAGGTTTTAGTGAGAGTAAATGGTTTTATCTATATTTTTTGCAATTAAATAAGCTTGACAAGGCTAACAATTTCATTGCTCTGTAGTTCTTATTGGTTAATCTTTTCAATTTAATAAATATAAACCAATTAAATTTTAGTATTTATTAACATTTGGATCCATTACTGCTTTCAGTGCTTGTGATTTTTTACATACAACAGAGAAGCTCTTGGCCTTATCTCACCTAAGTGTCTTCACTTAGGTGAGATAAGGCCAAGAGCTTCTCTGTTGCCGAAAGATAGAAGCGAACCTTACCTGGACTCCTCAACAACCAAGAACCTCTTATTGTCAGAACACAACAATGTTATTATCAGTGTTATTTTGCAACAAACTTAGATAACACGTTGGTTTCTAGCCAGATGGTCTCAGGAGCCCTTTTGGGGGGGAAATGCGTAACCGCACCGTACCCCCCGTTAGCTAGACGGCGAGCATGTGTGGGGCTCTCCCGGAAGAGTGCCAGGCCTACCCACCAAAAACCCCCGGTGTTCTCCCTGCTCTTATGGGCGCGTATAGTATGGTCTCGGGAGTCCTACTGCCAAGCACCAAACAAACCAAAAAGTACTTCTGCTGCCATGGGGAATCGAACTCGAAACCTACACCTCATTACCGCATGGTCTCAACCACTAGTCCACTGTGGCGCTAGACCACGTAGGACTAATTTGGTCACACGAGAGTCGAGCTCCATTTTTTTGCGTTATAAATATTCCATTTAAAATTTTTACAAAATTGCTTACCATAAATTCTGGAAAAACCTCTTTAGCTAGTTAATGGCCTCCCTGCGGCAACGATTAATATAAATATGGTAAAATGTTTGTTTACAATACCCACCACATACAATTATGTTGTAAGAAAAATACACGTATAAGATCAGCACTTTGCTCGACATTCAATGTAAATTAATTACTATCAATAATGTAAATTTTCCTTATTGTGATAGGAACTCACTGTATGAAATTCTAGTCTGGATTCCTATAACAATATTGTGTTGTTATAATAATGGTGGTGTGTCGTTATTTCTAGGTACATACATAGACATTGCCTTCATAGTTTAGTCTATTACATAATTCAATTTCACCTCGATTTGTAAATTTATTTAATGTGAAATCGAATCAATGCATATTTTCTAAATAGTCCAGCCTTTTTACTAAATAGTTAAATTAAAGAGCTTAAAATGCGCCGTTGATATTCAATTATGCAGAGTTTTCTGTAAAATATAAAATTCAAACTGTCTCGGTCTTATAACAAAACCTGGTTTAAACCTGGTCTAAAGTTAGTTTTGGTTTAAATACTATATAGAGACAGCGTCAACTTAGTCCTGGTTTAAACCAGGACTATCTTTAGTCCATGTCATGTAATAAGACGGTCTTAGTTTAACCTACATTAAGTCACTACACGTTATTATTTTACCTGTATCTTGGATTAAATCGAGTTGAATATGTAACTGAAAATATTAGACCCAAATTCCAAAACAAATAAGTATTCCTTATGTTTTCTTCAATGTTCTATTAGATAACGTAAGTAAGGATAACGTGTCTTTTATAAGAAAAGCTAAATAAATGTCAACTATAGGTACGTAGAGATATTTCATGTAAATTTTAGTCTGAAAATAGAAAAAATAATATAAAAGCAAAATAAATCACCTTCACCGCTTTAGAAAAGCTACAAATAGACTTAAAATTACAAATAGCACAAAGCTACTCTTATAATTGTACGTGTCAAGTGAAGTATTATGTTTATTGCTAATGGCATGGCATCTGGCATACGTTATCTTTACTGCAAATAAGCATTAATTTAATAGACGATGCGTAATGCTCAAATAACAAAATGATTTGCCTTATAGCTTGTTCAATATAAGGTGCTAGGTTAAAAGACGGCCTTGCACTATAGTGCAGTTCTGTGTGAACAAGCATTAAGTAGAGCAAGTGTATGAGAGAATACACGTTTTCCTCAATTGAATTTCTTATATCCTTTATGACTGGAATTACACCTACATCCATTAGCGGCTTGAACTGATCCAGTATTGGTACTGAACGAAACCTGTCTACCTAATGAGATGAACAAATAAATGGTTGAAATATAAAAACGAAAATACTCGTTTGTATGTAGAAAAATAAAAATGTGTAACATTTTAACAGCAACGACCAAAACCAAGTGAACATAATAACAAAAGAATTATGATGTATTAAAAACATAACTTTGTATTAAAATACGGCTTCAAGCCGATGTTTTTGTAATTTTATTTCTTTTTTATTTTTTAAGCTATTTATTTTTTATTTTTTAAGCTATTATAAGTATACAAGCATTTTGTCACCAACTTTATTGCATGAATATAATGTAATTAACGATTACATTATATTCATGCAATAAAGTTGCATGCAAATGAAACAAACAAAGTAGAACTTGCTCGAAAATCACACAAGATCGTCTGCCCTTATTGCAGCCCTTACCGTTCCAGGAGACCTATTTTTGAATTACGTATGCGATTTAGAAATCACCGCTGACTAAATAGTCAGCGATGACTTTGAGGTCACGAATTCCTAAACATCCTATTTTTGAAAGTCGAACGCAGAGCTGCCAACATAGATGAAGTACACACATACGTAAGGGTTCGGTTCCACGCAGAATGTAGCCGTTTTCGGTTATTATACGGCAAAAAGTCATTGCAACTAGGTCAAAATATAAGAAAGTAGTGGCCTAAGTTTGTTTAACACAAATTTAAAAGATTTCAAATTTATTTATAAATATTTACTTATTTGAGAATTTTTTTTTTACTCCAACTCAAAATCAACACACGTCTACTTCAAACTTGTCAATATGTTCTCTAAACAAAACACAGGATAACGTTTCCACAGTTATGACTTGTTTAGGAGTGGGTGAGGGCACTCGTAATGAAATCACATCCGTGACTAAGGTAGTCACATGAGTGATATTCAAAAATAAGAATTATTGAAAATCGGTGATTATTAGTCACATCGGTGATTTCGAAGTCGCATACGTAATTCAAAAATAGCTCTCCTGTTCGCAAGCTAAGGGAAATCGCGGGCCACAGATCTCGCTACCCGCCTCTCGTAAGTTCCCCACCGTTGCTCTACGCAAGTATGTACCTACATTCGTTGCTTAACTGTACACAACGTGTTTGGTACATACCATATCAAGCTGAAACCTACGTTAACATAGTCCTATAATAGCTATGGCGTCATTGAAAATTAGAAATTAGAAAAAATATATGGGGTTTTAGAAAATTAATTTTACAAATATTGTTTTTGGAAAAAATGCAGTCATAGTTTACATGTCGCAGAATACTATACTATTCAAAATTATCAAAGTAATGTTAGAAAAATTGTGACAGATCATTTTCCACTTAGCGATGAGTTGATTATGATTCTAACCAAGTGTACTAAGCTAACAGCACTATTGACATTATAAAGCTTGATTGTCCTTCTAAACGATGCCAATCTAATGACAAATTGCACATTGATGAATTTATTGCCGATGGTTGAACAAGTTATTTGTTTGATAAGACCGCCGCAAATAAATTTAAACGGACTTCAGCTGTTCTCAGTAGGGACCGACATGTTGGCATTAAGAAGCTCCTTGTATGTTCGGAACTCAAAGCATTTAAATTGGACATAATGAAATAATAACTAGAAAAAAATCTAAAAATGTCCGACTGATATTGTGCAACGAAATTTTTTGAATTTTTTAATTAATGTTGGTACAATTGTTATCAAATCAAAAAATAATATCAGAGAGCGTTGGTAGCGCTGTAGACTCCACACTGGCCTTCTAATCCGGAGTTCCGGGGTTCGATCCTGCCATGTACCAATGTGATTTTTCGTTTTTAGAATTTCATGGGTGATGGAAAACATCGTAAGGCAACCTGCATACACCCGTGAAGAAATTTAAAGGTGTATGTATACTCAACGAAGGCGACCAATCCGCACTGGATCAGAGACACCCAATTTTAGGGTAGGCTCGAATCCTTGGTGGGGATGTATATGACCTGTGATGATGATGATGATGATGAAAAGAGAAAATGTAATAATATATCTGCCTGAATAAGTTTGTTATCAAACCTTAGCCAAAATACCTATAAAATATAAGATTTTTCATTATTTAACTATCCATAATTTAATTAAACTAGCGTTTACCTAATCAGATAAAGCATTCATTGACTATTGCCTTAACATTGTCTAAAGAGGTATCACAAAATCGAAGTCAACATTACAGTTTACGTTGAGAGAAATTATCGCCTTACATTAAATTATACACTTGTGAACAATAAATAAAATAAGTCATCCACTCCGGTGGCTAATAGTACCTGGCTTGCAACCTCCAGTAGAGGTGCATTATCTTTGTCGGCTTACAAACATGCGTTCAGTTCTATTTTTTATTTTGACCCTTGTTCGAGCACCAATAATAACATGACCACAGACTGAAGTAAAACTAATGGGTCTTTTTACTAATTGCTTGTCCTTTAAATAATTAAAATGTTTCTGTGCATTGTTTATTTAGCAAAACTTATTACAATTTACTTTCACACCGTAAATAAGGTTAGATTGTGCTAAGTAAGGTATCTATTTTCATCTATACATAATTTCATATTATAAAATGACGAGAGATTAGACGCCTTAAAATCACTAGCAGAACACGATGAAATTATTTTCAAAAAAATATTTGTTTGTTTACTCTTCTGAAATGAACTGGATTGATTTCTATGCGGTTTTCATCAAGATATTTACAATTTTCCCCAAAGAACACACATTATATGACATATTCTGTCATTTCTTTTGTTTAAATCATTTTTTGGTTTAGTAAAAAAATATTATATATTAGTAATTTGTAAAACAAAACGTATTAAAACAACAAAACATAAAATTCTTCTGGTCTCTTAATGGACACATATCACCAATATGTTACATCAATGGAAAATTCTTGTGGAAATTGTAGGTGGTTGTTTTTAACCGACTTCACAAAAAATAAAAACCGTCTTTAAAAACACCAAAAAGAAAACAAAATACATAAAACATAATTTTTATATGGAAGTCGGTGCCAAATTTTAACTTACTCATTAGTTAGTTCTTACATTTTTTACCTTTCTAGCAGATCATCGCTTGGCATCAACAATTCATACGTTCTCATACTGCAAATGTCATTCTTATACTGTACTTTTCTATGCAATGGAATGAAATGTACCGCATAATTATACTCGTATTACTTTAGCTAGAGGCTCAGAGTCCTTATTGAATCATTCCTCTGGCGTCAGTGCTAACCGAGCGTAATTTTCATTTCCTGCTCGTAAACTAAACACAATTCAATCGAAATGACGGTCAGCGAGCGCTTGAAGCCAGACGAATGAATCAAGAATAGGGACAACCCCACGACAAGCCCTGCAATACATTAGTACGTTTCTAGTACACCGGCAGTCGGCTATGGCCAAATAGTGGCTTAACAAGAGGAAGGATAGAACGTGATTTTTAATAAATATTTTTTTCTTGTCTTTTCAGTTAACGTAATGGAGAATTCAAGAACTCTGATCTGCGCCCTAGTTCTGGTATGCTTGGTGGTCTACGGGCATGGTGCTCCGGGATCTAGAAGGTCGAAGGCAGCTGCACTACCTCCCGAGGAACACAGCGGAAGAGCTAGCAAACTCCAAGAGAAATTCAAGGAAGAAGTCACTACCAAAGCCCCGGCTCCAACCAATAGGAAGAACAAAGCACTAAACTTATTCGGCTACTTTCCGTCTTTCCTATCATCTAGTTTAGACTACAATGAAGATGATGACGATGACGTCACATTCTCTGTCGCCGACGACCGTTTTCCTAACGAAGATCTTTCCCGAACTATTCCGAACAGACGCAGACAGCAGAACAAGAAAAAGAATGGTAACGCTGAATTCTCTAATGACAGCATCAACTCTCTACAATATGATAACTCTCCCATATTCTATATCAGGCTTCCTCCCACTCCGTACATGTTCGTTCCTGGATTAGGTTATGTTTCCCAGCCCCCTAGTCTTGGACCACCGATGGCTCCAATGATGCCGCCAGTTGTTCCACCTCAGCCCTCTGATCCGTTTATCAATTTGCCTCTTAATTTTGTGTCTAACGGTAAACCTACTGGTGTGTATCAATGGAACGGTGGTGCTGGCTATCCACAACTACCGCAGATACCGCCCGTGGATCCGTTCGGCTACGGAGCTCAGCCTATGATCCCGGCGCCTCCGCGACCGAGCTACAACGAACCAACGTACTCTAAGCCTAAGCCGAAACCAGCCCTTACCAACTCTAAAATCACAAATCTCAAAGGCCAATTTAATTTCAATGGAAAGCCCGGTGACAGCGTCTTCGTTTTGAGAGATACATACAATTCAATATATTCAGATGCACTTCAAAATTTCTATCCCTAAATATAATATTATGTCATTGGGATAGAACATAGGAACCAGCTGGCTCGTATCGAGCTAATGTAGTTTAACAAGAACAAAAATAAAATTAGGAACAGCGTACTCTTGCCACTTAATACAAAAGTGGAATTGGATTGACTGAAAGCAAAATTTTGTGTATTGAGAAAGTTTATTGTTGCAACATATTTTGTGATAAAAGTACCAAGTGCTCTAAACTGATTCCACTTGAAGCCGATCGGGCTTTATTATTACATATGTGCATTGCTGGTGATGTGTGCATTGAAATGCTTTTTATGACAGGTGCCTTTAAAAACGTTTAATGGATAAACTATCGTTCTACTGGAGTTATTATTACCGTAGTATTAGGTACACTGTTCTTTGACATTGGTTGCAAAATTCTGTATGATAAATAGGTACAAGATGCTACTTTTTAAACCGAAGTGCGCACTTATTGAACATTCTTCAATATTTTGGTTAGTGAGAATATAAAGAGGTAGATACGTAAACTGTTTTAATCTGTTTAGTGGCGTATATAGAGGGGAAGGCGTGTGGACTGTACCCATCCCAGTATGGTCTAGTACCTACCCTGGGATGTTAAGGTACCTTAGCAAAAATTTATGATGGACGCCAAAATACTGATAACTTCACACAAAAATGATGGGCCAGACCCCCCTGAAAAACATCCTAGATACGCCATGTTAGTGTGTATGTATTCTTCACCCTTTTTTCTTAATCATGCGAGTGCGCTCTTTCTTCTGTGCTAGTTTTACTGCATATTCAATGTATTACATTATCTTTAAGAAAATTAATTGTGTATTTCTGAAGCTTTTTTTTCTTGAACTGCTTATGGTACTGAATAAACTTATGACAAATAATTTAAGGTGAACTTAATAACAATAAAATAATTTAAACTACTTTTTTAAGCATTGTGATTATAATAATTAGTAGTATAATTATTGCCTTAGTTGGTATCCACTTGGGAAATCTTTAAATAATTTATTTTAAGTATAGGTACGTGTATCGTAATTCTTAATTATTTTCGTAATTATTTTCCAGTCAACTCCTATAGTTTTACAATTAATTTATTGTCTTTGTATTTATTTTCGCATAAGTTTACTGTAAGATAAATTGTCTATGTATAGGTACAAATATGAAATCTATAATAATTGTAATCTTTCTTTTTTGTTTTAAGTTGAAACATTAACATTATTATAAGTCCTTAGCATTTATTTTTTATATTTCTTGACTAGCTCAGTAGCTGTAATCTGGGTGGATATATTTTATTGTTCGGAACATCAAGTCAGTATATCACCATGACAAATTGTTCATAGCTGATTAGGTATTATCATGCGTAACAATAAAAATGCATGATAAAATCATTAATAGAATAGAACTTAAGAGTTTTAGAGTTAAGCTCAAAAATGCCAGTGTAAAGGTAGATACACGAGACACCAATTCCAGCAACCTATCTAATATTAGGCGATATGTTTGAGAGCCTTTTCTTAAGGCAGGGCCTTATCATAAGAGTATAATCACATGGTGATTACACTCTTTGCTATCCAGTATAGTCAGTACGACATAGTACCACTGCGAGGTAATCCTAGGATCGTGACAATCCGAATTCATTGACTTATCCAACAAGTGCATAGTTCTATAAAATAAAGCTGTTCATTCATAATATCTAAGGTGTAATATCGCCTTCATCATATCTATTTCGATAGTTAAAATTCCATCACTTTAGTGTCACTCATCATCACTACGTCATATTGTAGCAATATCCATAATAATTTTTTTTTTCTTTTAATGGATTTTTGATTTAAATTTTTTCCATAACCCAATTCAAAGAATTTCATAAAATGTTTTAACCAAATTTTTAAACATCTCAGCTTACTATCCAGGTGGGATGAAGACCAAGAGATGATCCCAATGGTTCCAAAATCGAATTGGTGTCAAGTAGAACGACCATAAACTTCGGCCTTATTCATAAAAATTTTACTCATTGGATCATCCTCGGATTAGCTACTCCGTGTTTTGTCTTGTTTTGACATATGACAGCAAACATGTGCGGAAACAAGATAAAAATCGGAGTAACTAATCCGAGGATGATCCAAGGAGTAAAATTTCTATTAATAAGACCGTTAATGATATGAATGAAGTAGGTCGGTATAAGTAGTATGTAAGTAGATTACGGAAAAAAAATTATGACAAAAATCTCACTATATTTTTGATATCTATTTTTATCGTTTAAAGAACGAGTGCAATTTTATTAATATATAGTTTTTAAGTAGGTGCTCATTGAAATCATCCGTCCCATTTAAACTTGTATGTAAGTCCTACAAAAATTAAATCAACAAAAATCATATGCAATGTTTTTTTTTATTTTATGCACCACTACCCTCCCCTAGCTATTTCTCTAGATATGACGACTCTCGAATAATTCCTATGGGGCACAATGAAGTAACGTGTTAATAGCACTACTATAAACACCAGAAGTCGAACTCGAATTCGAATTTCGAGACGAAATTTTGAGTTGCGCTGAAGACCTGCGGAATGACGCTGGCATGATTCGACGCGCACGCGCAACACAGCAAATAGATTTTTGCAGAGCAATGTTCCTACAACGAGGGGATCATTTCGAGTATTAAATACATTAATAATTTCTAATAGTACTTCATGATGTAAATACTTCTTTATTTCTTGATAAAAAAAAATACGATTATGAGTTGCTTCATTGATTCTAAATCAAGTCGGAATAACACCAAACAGTCTAGTAGAGAATAATCTACATCTAACTGTGGTATTCAAAAACTCAAACTCAAAAATCTTTATTCAATAAAGACTTTTACAGTCACTTATTGACGTCAAAAAAAAAAATCTTCAACCCAGAATCTAATATATAATTATTTAATCCTTGTATGTACACACATCCCAACAATTATTAAGATGTAAGTATGCAAATACAAGTCAAATAAAAAAAAGTTGACTCTACACCTGCACGCGTAGCACAAGGATTCCGAGATAACTATGTCTATCACTAACTGTCACTTTCTCGACACCAAACCTAACTATCTCATTCGCTAACTATCTCAAAAGTGACATTTCGGTGTAGAGAAATAGGCCGAGAAAATACTCTCGCGATCCTTGTGCTACGCTACGCGTGCTGGGCCCTATCATGATCGATTTATAGCAAGGTTAAAACAATACTGTAACAGAGACATTGCGCTTGCTGCGTATAGCGCCATCCCGCTCTCAGCGCGGTTTTTAATATTGTTCTGAGCGATCATGGTTGCCGGGCTGTTTGGAAATTGGGAGAGCCTTCTCGAGAAGAACAGGCAAGAAACTCGGATGGTCTTGTATTTTTTTGTCTCTTGTTATATAATGCCAACATTACAAATATTATATTTCACAAACATTTTTGTTTTAAATAATATAGAAATGCCTGTCGGAGTGAGTGGAACAATTACTCGATTGACATTTATCCCATTATCACAAAGTGTGACAACCCTTTGAACGTCAATTATCACATTTATTGTCTGTCCCAAGCAGTTTTATATGTCATATATATAATCAGACACTTTATAATATGCTTTTTTAACAAGTGCGTCCTTGATTGTGACTTTAAATTTATTCAAGCTAAGTGCTTTAATCAAATCAAATCAAATCAAAATATTTTATTCAACTTGGATTTTACAATCTCTTTTGAAAGTCAAGGAAGCTACGCCAATGGTTCACAAGTCTACGGCGGGAGACCTTGTACTGGAAAGAACCAGCAAGAAAACCAGCAAGGGATATTTTTTTCTCCCTGTCTTGTTACATAGTCGTCAATTGGAAGCTGACGTCAAGGCAAAAATTTGTGCTCAATTTCCATAACAAATTTAGATTTGTTAGTTCTCTTCTTAGTACAACGTTGCCAATACTACTTAATGAATACATACACAACAACACGATTATTTACATTATTATAATTAACAATTTCTTCAAATTAACACCAGTCATTGGCATCTTGTAAATAATCGTTGACTTTATAATATCCTTTACTCATCAGTCTTTTTTACATGCGCTTTAAACTTATCAAAAGGCAAGTCAGTTACACTTTGTGGGACTTTGTTGTAAAAAGTTATACATTTCCCCATAAATGAGCCTCTAGTTTTTTGGAGCCTGTACGTTGGAACGGCAAGTTTATTTTTATTTCTTGTGTTTAAATGATGAAGTTGGAAATTGGTTTCAAATGTATTATAATTTTTATAGACATAAATCAAATTTTCATAAATGTACTGTCCTGCTTAAGTCAATATGTTAATTTCTCTAAATAAATCTCTAAGAGAGTCTCTTGCTCGTAAATTATAAATAGCGCGAACCGCTCTTTTTTGAAGTACAAAAATACTTTCTATACTCACAGAAGTATTCCATATGACATCACACTATGAAAATAACTAAAGTAAATTAATCTTGCCGTTTCAACATCAGTAAGTTGTCTTATTTTTTTTTACTGCATATGCTGCAGAACTAAGTCTGTTTGCCAAGGACTCAATATGTGGATCCCACTGCAATCTAGAATCTAGAGTAATACCCAAGAATTTTGTAGAATCGACGAATTCAACAATTTGGTTGTTCATTTGCACAATAGTATCAACTTTTCTTACATTTGGCAATGAGAATTTAATACATTTAGTTTTACTTGAATTTAATGATAAATTATTTATGGTGAACCAATGCAATACTTTAGAGAGAGTACTATTTACAACGTCGGTATTTCCGTTTCCTCTGTCAACCTTAAATATTAAAGAAGTATCATCTGCAAATAGCACCGTATCGCACAAACTATTAGTGAAGTGTGGGAGGTAAGGAGTGTAATATTATTTGGGATTTTATTGTAGAAACGTACAAAAAGTATTTTGTTATTCTAAAGCTTCAATTAAGTCGATAGTAAAAGTATTCAATCACATGACTCAGGTTCAAGTAGAAAAATTTGCGAAGTTATCGGTACTGCGGTCTCCAACACCCCGTTTCGAATAATCATAGCTTTTGTTACAATTAACCTAGAGACACGATTTATGTAGTATTTGAAAGCTGAAATGATACAGATTGAAATAAGCACTAGAAAACAATATTATCTAAAGGGAGTATTTTTTGTATAAAAAGTGGATGTATTTAAAAAGCAACAAAAAATCCGCTTTTTTCTCCCTTAATCCTCCGTCATTAATTGTGTGGATAATAATTGTCAAAATTTGTATTTTGACAACACTGTTTCTTTCTATTGATCTTTGAAGATCATGTTGGCGTTTATGTCATTGATATTTCTCAATTCATTCATTCTAAGAGTTATAACGGTTTATGCACGGCAGGTTCGCAACGGAGGGTAAAATATGAAATGGCCCCTACAAATAGAAAAAGAAATGTGTGATTTTTTTTCTATACCTATTTTTAATCACTCTAATGACCCCTTTTGCCCCCTGTCTCGTATGTGTACTTTATGCAGAAACACACAGTACAATAACGACAATAACACACTAAACAACTTCTGTGACCCAATTTTTGTTGAAAATGGGGATTACTTTAAAGGGGCAAAGTCTTTAGTTTAATTCATCATCACAGCTCATATACGTCCCCACCGAGGGGCTACCCTATGTTAGAGTGATTAGGCCTTAGGCGCATAACACATTACACCGGACACCGCTCCGGTGTGCGGTGCTGCGGTTTTTAATTTTGACTGGAGAATCTTAATTTGTATACAAAAACCGCAGGGTATAACACACTCGCACCGCATCACCGTGCGGTTGTGCGGCGCGCGCGACCACAGAACACATATACCCAAGGGCGCGCGACGGCACCGCACTCCCGGAGGGTGATGCGGTGCGGTCCGCGGGGTATGCCACTGCCACACTGTGCCGCAGTATCGTACGGATTTTTGCGTAGAAAGGACGTTCATACGCTTAATAGATCTCAACATAGATAATGCGGTGATGCGGGGCGTCGTCGTGCACCGCAGCTCCGGACGGTGATACGGAGCAAACCGTACGGTGGCACAGTTCCGTGCCGCCGCAGCCGCATGCGGTTTTTATCCCTCCGTACACCGCAACGGTGTCCGGTGCAATGTGTTATGCGCCTTAGTCAACCACGCTGGCCCAGTGCGGAATGGTCGACTTCACATACACCTTTGAATTTTTTCGCAGATGTATGCAGGTTGCCTCACAATGTTTTCCTTCACTACATCGCCAACCACAGTTAATAAATCAGCATTTATAAATTACACAAAAAGGTACAAAGAAATTATTAAACTGACTCAGAAAATACAAAACGAATACTACATAAATAAGTCTAGCAATAAATCGCAAGCAACATGGAGAATAATTAACAAATACAACAACAATAAGCCGAAAAAGAATATTTCTTGTATTATGAACAATGACACAAATATAACTGAGCCGATAAGCATAGCTAATACATTTAATAACTTTTTTATTGACTCAGTAAACACTACAAATAATAATAATAATCCAAATTTAAGTAATATACGACATAAAAATCAACTCCGATCAATATTTCTTTCGCCAAAGATACCAGATGACATTTTAATTATTATTCAATCGTTAAAAAACTCCAACAGTGTAGGTCATGATAATGTGTCAACCAAAGCTATCAAGCAAGTAGGAAATATTATTGCACCTATATTAAGCCACATTATAAATCTATGTATGGAACATGGAATGTTTCCCGACAAATTAAAACTGACAATTACTATACCTATATATAAAAAAGACAACAGGAAACTGTTAAAAAACTATCGTCCTATTGCGTTGATATCCATATTTTCCAAAATCATAGAGAAGGTTATATACGATAAATTTTACAATTACTTTGAAACCTACGATATATTTACAAAACATCAATATGGTTTTCGAAAGGGTAGATCTATAAATATGGCAATATTCGATTTTGTAGAAAAACTAATTAGTAACGTAGAAAAACGAAAACCGACATTAGCTATTTACATGGATATGACTAAAGCTTTTGATAATGTTAACCATGAAATACTGCTAAGAAAACTTCAGGCATACGGTATAAGAGGTAATGCTCTTAAACTAATTCAATCTTATTTGAATAACAGAATACAAGTTACACACATTACTAGAATTAATTATAAGACCGGGATTAACACAACCTATGCTTCAAATGAAAGGTCTGTCTACTTTGGAGTTCCACAAGGCAGTGTTTTAGAACCATTGTTATTCAATATATATATAAATGACCTTCCTAATGTAATTAACCATTCTATGACGATTTTTGCCAATGACAGTACTATCTTATTCACATATGATAATTCAGATGATATAGAACATGACATAAATAATTCCTTATTACTAATAATCAAATGGTTGACATTTAATAATTTGACGATTAACTTGACAAAAACGTACTTGATGAACTTCAAGCTACGCAATAATTACCCATTAAATTTTGACATTAGCTATTTAGGAAACGCAATAAAAGAAGTGAACACCACAAAATTTTTAGGACTAACTATAAATAATAAGTTGACATGGAAATTTCATATTGATAATTTAGTGAAAAAATTAAACCAATTTTCATATGCTTTATACAAATTAAGATATGTTGCCTCTTTAAAAACACTCTTAACCGCATACTTTGGATATATTGCATCTATATTAAGATATGGAATAATGTTTTGGGGCAATAGCACTGACAAGCAAACTGTTTTTATGGCACAAAAAAGATGCGTAAGGTCAATGTTTGGTCTAATGCAAGAAGACTCTTGTCAACCCTATTTTCGCAAATATAAAATTTTGACACTCTCATCCATATACATTAGCGAGTTGGCAAATTTCTACAGGAACAATTCACATAATTTTGAAGCGTACTCTAGCGGAAGTCGACACGAGGGCAAATTGAAACTAATGCACAGTTATAAGACCTCTCTTCATAGAATAAGTGTTCACTGTATGGTGCCCACAGTTTATAACAAAATTCCGTTGTCAATTAGATCAATAACAGACAATCAAAAGTTTAAAACTGCCCTCAATGGCTTTCTTGCTGAAAAAACATATTATAGTCTGAACGATTTCTTAAATGATAAAAAGACAGCATTGTATTGACATTGACATTTTAAATTTAATTTATAATTATCTTTGACTTTTCTTTATATTTTTTTTCCACTTTTGTATCCATTGACATCTTACTATGATATATTTGACTCAATTATTCGTTAATCACTACCTCAACATTGCATTATACCACGACGTTGCATCCTCGAGATTTATATATTAACCAGGTAGTCCACTTTCCAATGTACCGGGCACCAAGCACAATTTTAGAGCGAAGACATAAAAATAAAAAGATAGGTAGGTAGTTTTAGTATTATTTACCCGCTTGCGCGATGTTACGTCGTTTGACTCATTCGCTTTCTTTGTGCGGGCATCACAGCATCGGAATATTAAAGATCAAAGTTTTATTATTTTATAACTTTATTTTTAGTGTGTTGTGTAGTTGTTATAGATATCAATATGTGTAAATGAAAACGTAAGTATTCTAAGCAATATATTAAGGAAAAGATTCGTAAACTAGAGAAACGTTTGCGTCACCGCCGCCGCCGCTGCGAGCATTTTGATGGTGCTGGAAGTACCTATGTAAGTTTAAATTATAAGTGTTTATTGTTTATTATATTGTACTATTTTTTCGACACGTTCTCATCTTTGCATTTCGTTCGTTTAAAGCAAAACTTTATTTCGTGTTTGTTCGAATCAGTAGATTATATTTAGCTCACTAATTAATTTCATTTTGAAATTTATTGAGCAACAAAAAGAGCCTTGCTATTTGCGCATTGCCTAACGTTACTGTTTAATTAGAAAATATTCTGTATACAGTGTTAAATAAAATGGTATCCGCAGAATACCAGCGTCAAAGCACTCTGTGCCTCTGCATGCGGGGCCTATTTGGCCTAAAATCTATCTGAATATATATTTATATTTTTTTGTTACATTGTGTGTTGTATTTTTTGTACCAAATAAACGTCTATTCAAGCAATAATTCATAATTACTAAAGAACCGTGAATCGGCACTTTGAAACACGCCTTGTACACGTGTTTAAGTGTTATTATTTCTTTATATTTATAGAACAGTGTGCCTTGGAACTATGATGCGATTATAGTCACGCACAGTACTACGATGCGATTGTAGTCATGTTTTTTGGTCAGATTTATTGGTACCGTGACGCGATCACGGTCTCGATCACAACACTTCGTGTCATGATGCGATAATGACCTAGCTTATTTTTTCAACAGAATGTTATTATTTCTTTATATTTTATAGAACTGTGTGCCTTGGAACTATGATGCGATTATAGACACACACAGTACTACAATGCGATTGTAGTCATGGTTTTTGGTCATATTTATTAGTACCGTGACGCGATTACGGTCTCGATCACAGCACTTCCTGTCATGATGCGACCATGACCTAGCTTATTTTTTGAAAGAATGTTATTATTTCTTTATATTTTATAGAACAGTGTGCCTTGGTACTATGACGAGATTATAGTCACGCACAGTACTACGACGCGATTGTAGTCATGTTTTTTGGTCATATTTATTAGTATCGTGACGCGATTACGGTCTCGACCACAGCACTTCCTGTCATGGTGTGAGCATGACCTAGCTTATTTATTCAACGGAATGTTATTATTTCTTAATTTTTTAATAGAACAGTGTGCCTTTGTACTATGATGCGATCATAGTCGCGCACAGTACTACCACAATATAGAGAATGGTACTACGATGCGATTGTAGTCATGTTTTTTGGTCATATATATTAGTACACAGGCTGAGGATAGCCTCGCAGAATATGACTCGCCTCGCAGAATATTACTAATGTTACTCGCCGACAAACTACTTCGTAGTTTTGTGTTTATGTTTATAATAGTACATTTTGTTAAATAAAATAAAATAAAAATCTATGGAGAGGATGAATTGGTTTCAGTGTGTTATCATACATCCCACATGTTCAGTCAGTGGTTCATGTGACTGAAACTTGTAATGAGTGACAACCTAGTAATGTACAGGTGATGATATCAGAAGCATCAGCCAAGTGTCCCATACCACCCACTAGCTCTCAGGTACGTGTAAATGATGTTAACCCTCCAGCAACCAATTTATTTGAGAATATTTTAGAGGTCTTAGGGACCTCAAAAGGGAAACACGAGCTTTTCGGAACAAAAATCCAGGATGAAATCTCTGAACGTTGGGGTCATATATTGTGCGGAGGCTTAAATAAGGATTAAAAGAAAGAGTTAGAGGGCAACATCTTCATACCTGAAAACTTTCAATTAGTTAAAACACCCAAATGGAATCCTGAAATCACTGCTGTGTTACTCAAAGAAATCAGCTTATATTGGACCTTCATTATAAAACCTTCATTAAAAAAAAACACGCTTAATCGAAGGAAATTAATAATGTATTCATTAGATTATAAGTTTAAAAAGATATTGCACGTGTACGAAGTGATTCATTTCTCTTTGGCGGGAATCTCACTAATAAAATTAAAGCATCGAATTTGGCAGAAATATCGACTCCAAATCAAGAAAGTTCCAGCGGCGAGTACTTCTTCTTCTAATAGGCCTTCAGTCAGCCAGCAGGGAAACTGCAAAGCTCCACCGCGTCAAATGCCACGCACGCAGAGACGTGGTTAGGCGAGGAGTCACTCGTACCATTAGTCTACGAGGAAAGCATCTGTAGTAGATCGATATCAGACAACGAAGTCTCGACCAAAGGCGCCGGTCAAAACATAATAAAAAAAAAATATTTTGGTACTTAAATGAAAATATTTTATTCACACCTGAAAAAAAAATACAATCGATCCAGTTCTCTTATGAGTTGTAACGGGTAAAACGGATTACAAATTTCTTTTTAAGAAACCGAATCTCAAAGATGTTTACCTATAAGTTCACGTTTTTCACAGTCAAATATTGTGACATTACGTTATGAAATTAAGAAGTTATACTAAATGAGAGCAGTAAGATGATGCAATGATGAATTAGATCAATTTATATATAAACTAACTAACATAATATTTCCCACCTGTAATGCTCTTTTCTTGCTAATTGTCAAAATTTGGGAAAAGAAAACAAATTTAATCCTTGACTTATTGAAATAATAAGCTTTATATGTTTACATACAGTTTCCTTATGCATAAGCATAAGAGAACAATACAATCATAAGCCAGCCATCATAATAATAGCCAGATACAATCATATCCTTAGAGTTGTAGGTTAAATTAAAGAGAATCAGAGGTGCGATTTTGTAACTTATCGGCAATCGGCAATCGCATAAATTTGAGAGTTTTGTTCGATTGAAACCGATTATCGAATACGTTTCGTATTTTGTAACGTAGCCCGAGCGGTCTCGGCATATTCGTCGAGTGAATCGGCGAACATAGCCGATGAGTGAATGATTCCCCATACAAAATGACATTTGACGGAATTTTGTAGATACAGAAATCTATACAATCAAAGGGCAGAATGGTTCGGGATTTTTTATCAATCTCGGTATCAAACTAATATAGCTAAAAATTGGGTACAAATCTGGGTAATGGAATACACCAAATGAAAATGTTTTGTTTCTTTTTTTAAGATTAGCCTTCTCCGTAACGGTGGTTAGTGGATCGTACCTTCGACTTTAAGTTCTTTCGATCACGGGTCAATGATACTGTACTCCAATTCCTTAGATTTTATATGTTTTAGATATGTAATTCCACAGAATTCTTCCCTGTTATACTAGTTGTTTCTTAGTTCCTCCACTGAAAAACCAGACAGGGAACTGCCCTGGAGATTCATAGTACAGTGTTGGGTTAAATATATGTAACATGTCTATGATCATATGGCCCGGGGCTCTCACACTGGTATTTACAAACATATTTTTTAATAAACTGTTATATTTTGTTATTTGTTGGATTATAAAAATAACATATGGAGGAGAGAGCATCTATTTTGTGTACAACTACTACCATTAATTTAAAGAAAATAGCCTTTGTGAGTTATTTGCCAAGGAGTGATCTGAAACTTTCTATGGTGCAAATCTAGAATATTTATAACATGAAATCTGTAAATATTGTTCATTAATCCACCAAGATGCCGCTTACTATCAGGTTTTTTTTTATGAAATAGGGGATGTAAAAGACGGATTTTGGGAATATAATGTGTTTGAAAAAAAAAAATCCTACCTACCAAAAAACTTAATAAAATCTGTTCTAAATCAAAAAGAAAATTCAAGTAATTAAGATATACCTAAGGTACCTTGGTAATTAGCGTAAGTACTTAAATTATTATAACAAATTGATGAATCATTCGGAGAATCCTTATTATTTATAGCTAAATATTTATTGCGTGTCCTGAGCCTTGATCTCGAGCTGGAAACGGAACCTCGAAGGTCGCGTGCACTTGATATGTTCCAACGAAACTATTTCGTAATTTTTCTTGAATAAAATGAAAAGCAGGAGAAATGATACACTTCGATTATAACTAGGGATTGATTTTTCTAAGGTCAAGGTATTGGTAAAGGAATCACACCCATAATACCCCAACCAGTTACACCACCTATGAAACTCTTGTTATGAACTATCAATTTAGATGTCTATTTTTTAGCCACTATGCATTAATCGTCGAAACATTATCTTAGATTTAAATTTGAGCAAATAACTTAAGAATTTCAATGTCTTCCCTTTGCACTTGCTTCAGCTTCATAGATTTTCACTAAGCTTTTGAAACCCATATTATCTTATCTTAGAAGTCTAGTTTACTATTATAAATTATTTAGGTGATTTTCTGTGCCTTGGAAATTCTTATCAAGATTCTATCAAGTGTCTATCATGCGTAATAAAACTCTTATTCACTGATTTAGATTTTGTTATAAATTATAAAAAAAAAAGTCAACATATACCGAATTAACGACAAGCTTCCTTTTTTCTCTCTCTTCTAATCAAAAATTTCTCAAAATACTCTAAACATCCTACCTGGTTAATATATAAATCTCGAGGATGCAACGTCGTGGTATAATTAATGGTTAAACAAACTTACCTTTGTGATGTTTGACCATAATTATACGAGACGTTGCATCCGAAGAGATTTATACTCCCTCCCTACCCATTATTTGCTGTGTTGCAAATAAATACCCAATGTTTTTGAGAAATTTTGCTCTAAAGGAATGAGTCAAACGACGTAACATCGCGCAAGCGGGTGAATAATACTAAAACTACCTACCTATCTTTTTATTTTTATGTCTTCGCTCTAAAATTGTGCTTGGTGCCCGGTACATTGGAAAGTGGACTACCTGGTTAATATATAAATCTCTTCGGATGCAACGTCTCGTATAATTATGGTCAAACATCACAAAGGTAAGTTTGTTTAACCATTAATTGTATTTGACTCTTTAAATCTAATTTGTAATTATTTTTGACATTCTTATTTTATTGCCACTTATTTAATTTTAAGATGCTCCCTTAATTTGACTTACTTTTAGATGTAGTATTATAATTAACAATACATAAGATGATGATATAAACTGTAATTCTATTGACATTTATTACATATAATATATTTTTTATTACTCTCGTTTACCACGCTGACATATTGTAATTTAATTAATAGACTTTTTCTCTGTTCATATGCCTTCAAGGATAAGGCGAAACACGGCTGTACTCTTTTAATTTTAACATCTATGTTTATACCCATGTTTTATGAACAAAATAAATGAATTATGAATTATTATGAATTCACCGTAGGAGCGTCAGACAAATGTACATATGAAATTCGAAACGAAAAACACAGTGGTACATGGCGGTCTCGAACCCGGACCTCCCGATTGGAAGACAAGTACCGAGTCCACAGAGCGCCACCGACGCTCGTTTAATTAATTAATGAGTAATTTATAAGGTTTCTGTACCTGCAAATGGAACCCGATAAGATCACTTCGTTGGCCGTTTGTCTTTCAAGCAAGACCCATAGTTTCGGGAACGCACAGAGATAACAAACTGAAAATATCAAACACTGAGGTCTACAATTTCTTTCAGCTGTGAAAAAAAATCAAAGCTAACGGCGCGATCGAAAATATGTATCATTTATATATTTTTGCATATTTTGTGATTTCTCAAGGGTATCAAAATCTATACCTTTTTCAGGGCGGGGTTAATCTCCTTACGATTCACAAGAGACTGAAGCTGACAAGACCCCGCCCCTTGGATATGACGTAGAGCTCGGGTTAAACCCCCATAACCCGGCTAAACTACCCTATGAAACCTCTCCGCCGCAGGTGGAGGCACGTTTGGGATCGAACTAGCCAATTCACCAAACGCATCCCCTGAGAACAGGCCCAGCAGTGTAAACAAGCTGAGACTTCGCCAAAAAAGGGGTCACCAGGTTAGTTCAGAACTCGTTTGTGATCCTCAGCCGAACGACCAGGGGCCTTATTCTGCTAGCATTAACGCATTTGTGGCGTGTCAATAACGCTTCAATAGCATCGCTTTTTGAGACAGTTATTGTTGGTTAACCGAATACTAACTAAAACATTTGTCACTGTTGACTTATAAAGAAATTGTAGTACAAATAAATTGTAGCAGAAAATGCGCATAAAAGCTGTTCAGGGTAGTTGGGGCGCATCTAAGAAGGTGCGCCTCTTTATACCCAATAGCCTACGGTGGAGCGGAGCGGCAAGAGGGTCCTATTCCCGCGCTCGCTCCGCTGCCTCCTGCGATATCACGTCTTCATAGAAAGAGGCGGCAGCTTCCCACGCCGTCGCACTGATCAGCATCTTGCATACGACGCTGGCCAATGCGACGGGCATTCCTCCTATTTAGGTACGGGCTGTTTGTTTCATCGGGAGCGCCGCACTGGTGGCACTGCGGCGTTTGCTCCTCCCGGACGTGCTCCAACAAAATTAATCTTAAGGTATGGCTTACCTCCTTACGCTCGAATAACCATATATTTCATATAGATTTTTGTAAAACAAATTATACAAAAAATCCTTACTAATATTAGACGTTTTACAAACGTGCATGTTTGTGAGTATGGTTGGATGTATGCTGTCCCGTCCATGTATGGGGAATTTTTTTTGAGCTATGGCTACGCAAGAGGTATCAAAAGTTGCGTTTTGATACGGGGATTACGATTATCATTAAATTTAATTAAATATTTGTCATTTTAAGGCCTCTACCGGTCCTTAAAGTTTCTAAAATTTGCAATTTTCAGGGTTCCTAACATTTACTATTTTTTTTATTGCAGGAAGTTGGCAAACAAGCAAACTGCCCACCTGATGGTAAGTGGTAACAGTCACCTATAATACATGTGGCTCTTGTGAGATTCGCAGCAAAACTGCAACCCTTACAAGAACCACAGTGTACGTTGCCAACTTGTGACACAAGATGTAAAGTCACAGTACCCAGTAATTTCACTGCCATATCTTACCCTTCAAACCGGAACACAGCAATGCAAGCACTGCTGCTTTGCGGCAGAAATAAGTAAGACGGAGGTACCTAAGCAGACGACCCTGGTACAGAGTCTCCCTCCAGTAATCATATAAAATTTTGAGCTACGGTTACGCACGAGGTATCAAAAGTTGCGTTTTGACATAAAGGTTACGATTTTCATTAAGTTTAGTTAAATATCTGTCATATTGAGGCCTCTACCAGTCCTTGAAGTTTTTAATTAAGGGTGCTATAAGTTATACAAAAATCATGTTTAAATGGCATACGTTCAAAATTAGGCATTTCCGCGCGAGATTTTATTCTGTTCCTAATTTTGGACACAATAAAAATATTCTACGAAAAATAAAAAGCGACTTCAAAACACGTTACTGAAAAGTTAAAAATAATATAATAGGTACAGACAACATCACACTTCTACTAGTATATTGAAGTCAGTGCCAAACGATGATCTCCTAGAAAGACTAAAAATTTGTCACCGACCTCAATATAGAATAAGAAATGTGATGTTGTCTGTACCTATTCTAATATTATTTTTAACTTTTCAGTATTTTTGAAGACTTTATTTTTTGTAAAATATATTTTTTTTACTTTTTAGTGAATTAAATCTTTTTAGTGAAAGAAACCCTAATATAATACCATAGTACTAAATTAGGGTTCCAAATTCAAATTCAAATTCAAATTCAAAATTCAAATTCAAAATTTTTTATTCAACATAGGCCTTTACAGACACTTATTGACGTCAAAACAAAGCAAAACAATCTAATTTAATGAAATCATATTAACCTTGTATGTGCATACATCCTGAATATACTCAAGATGTCTGCAAATACAAGTAGGAATGAAAAAAAAAAAAAGTTGACTCTACACCTGTTCGGAAATTGGGAGAGCCTTCTCGAGAAGAACAGGCAAGAAACTCGAAAGGTCAAAATTTTTTATCTCCTCTTTTAAATCGCCATTTACAATTTTGATTTTGTTACAGGCACGTCCATTGGAAGCTGACCTCAATGCAAAAGTTTGAGCTCAACTTCCATTACAAGAAGAGATGTGTTAATTCACATTATATAAGCTATTTCTGAGAGAAGTGCGTGAACTTAGCTTATAAATTGCTCGTAAACAAAAACGCAGTACATTGTTAAATATTAGAAATGAGAGTTCAAACCCAAGCTTTTTTGTCCGTCATGTAATCAGACACTTTATAATATGCTTTTTTAATAAGTACATCTTTGATTGCAACTTTAAATTTGTTTAAGCTGAGTTCTTGTATACAACTTGGGATTTTCCACTCGATTTTCATGGGATCCCATCATCAGATACTGACTTTGGTGACTGTGAGCTCAAAAAAAAATTCCCCATACATGGACAGGCCAGTCTAATGCAGTGGTCTCCAAACTACGGCCCGCGGGCCAAATCCGACCCGCCAATGCCATCAATCCGGCCCGCGACAGTTTAAGTAATTGAAATGCAAAAAAAACGTATGCTTGCTAACGTCGCGCCCTCTGCTAGGTACTGGTCTAGAAATATAGTTTAGGGGAAGAAAAATTAAAACTGTTCTGGCCCTTGGAACATACTGAAGTAAATATTATGGCCCTAAGACTTCAAAGTTTGGAAACCCCTGGTCTAATGTATGGATGTTTCTTACTCTTTACGCAAAAACTACGAAACAGTCGTGCCCAGTCATCATCTACACCATTCGGTAGGACAGGCTGCCCTGCCGGCGCCCAACTCGCTCCTCCATATCAAAACCTACCGTTTATCTAGGTGGTTCTTAACCTTTTAGTGACGAGGGACCATTTTACAAATATCTGTCTAGCCATGGGCCACATAGGCGTATATAGAGGGCGTTTCGGGTGGGCCGTGCCCACCCCAGTTTGGTTCAGTGCTCACCGCAGGATGTGAGGCTACCGTTCTAAAATTCTATGATGGAAGCCAAACAGTGATTACTTCAAACAAAATCAAGGTCCAGGCCCACCCCAGAAAAAAGAACTCTAGATACGCCAATGACGATACGCCAATGATGGGCCACCAACTCTAGACCAATATAGAGTATATGAATAAAGTTGTTTGTTATATGTTTAATATTATTATTTTTCGGATGGCTTCGCGGACCACTTCGGCTGCTTCCAGGGGTCTGTGGACCACCGGTTAACAACCACTGATCTAGAAACATAACATTTGGCAAGAAGCAATGTCTTAAGAAGTAATGTTGTAAAGGAAAAAAAAACTAAAAACAGTAGATATCTAAAAAGCAATTATAATATACTTCCTATATAAGTTTGTATGGAACCCTTTCGGTGCACGAAATATCCAACTTTCACTTGGCCGGTATTTTTTTTTCAATATTTTTGGATATGCCGCAATTAAGGACTCTTTCTTTTTCCTAAACTCATGCACTTGTTAATTGCTAGACTCTGAAATTCTCAAACAAGCATCATGTAACCGTGTACCTAACCGTAAAATATCGCTATGTCGACGATGCTGTGTATACTATAAAAACTTTTCTCCTTTAAATAACTACTAAAACTAGTGTTCGACATCGTTTTATTAGTCTACCTCAAAATTTAAATTTTGGTCTGTAGGTCCTAATTTCAATACCTAGTAAGATATTCGCGTGAATGATAAGATAGAACGATAATCAAGCGTGTTTTCAGAAAGATTTGAACAAAAAACAATTTCCGTTTTTTTAAATGTTGTCGTCGTATTCTTAAATTTTGTTTCATGAACTTCTATCGTCTGTATCACTTATTAGAATTTTTTACAGACGATAGAATTATTTAATTAAGTAAATAAAATAATAATAAGTATATAAAATAAAAAAGAATACATTTATCACTAAATTTGTCCATAAATTAGCAGTAAAGTCTAAATTTTGGGAAAATTCGCAAAAAAAAAACGAAAAAAATCTGTTAGCGGCGGCATATCCTAAATCTTTCAGCTTCAGCATCAGATCCTGTTTGGGCTCGTTTGATTTGTCTTAATGAATACTTTGGTCCTGGATAATATTCGTATGCCACCCCATTCACTTTTTTGAGCTTGAATTGTAGAATACAGTATTTTTTATGAAAACTACTGATCTGATCTTAAAACTAAAAGAATGCTTTATTTCTTTTTATTTTCCTTTTATTTTTAAAAACGTCCCCCACAGTAGGATTTTCTCCTGTATCGTGGGTGCAGTTACAAACATAGAATACCTATCACATGCATATACGCCTAGACCGGAACAAATTTCTGTAGGCCATACAAAATATTTGTCCCGTATGGGAATCGAACCCGCCACCCGTTGCGCAGTAGGCAATCATACGACCAGTGCGCTTACCGTGTCGTGCCGAGTAACATAGGCTATAGAATTATTTCCTACGGAAAAATGTAGAATTCCCACGCGAAGAAAATAAATACGCGTGCGAGCGGCAGGCGCGGATCCAGCTCTCGAATTTTAATAAGGTTGTGGTTACAGCCACCCAAAAATCGTTCTCAAGCGACAATAACCAAAACGAATCTGGCTTGCGCAAAAAAAACATTTTCCACCAGTTAAGGTGGTAGGGCAAAAAAATTGGTAGGTAACTTTTTACTGAGGTTTTCTTCCACGCGATCCGATGCTCAGTGTGCCAGGCCCCCGGCCTCGCTCAGTGCGGTGTAACGGGCTTGCCCGACGGCAGATCCCACTGGATCTACCGCCACGCACGCGAGCCGAAGCTCAACGGCGTTAAACGCCACGGCGCAAAAGCGCCGACCCACCGCAAAAAGCGGCCACGGTGGCCGTACAAGGTGGCCCGCCGAGTAGGGTTAAACACGGCCACACCACGTCCCCCTCCACGGGGGCTGCTGTCAGACTCTTAGCCCGCGGCAGAAAATCTGCCGAGTTGCCCAGGGTGCAACACGAGGAGGTAGTCTGGCATCGCACCCCAAGGGGCACGAGCCTACCCTAACTACTTTTGTTAGGGCGATTAGGCCTTAGTCAAACTACGCTGGCCCTGTGCGGATTGGTTGCCTTCACCGTTTTTTTTTTCGAGGGGAATGCGCGTGACCGCACCGTACTCGCCGTTGGCTAGACGACGAGCGTGTGTGGGGCTCTTCCGGCAGAGTGTCGGCCCTACCCCACTTAACCCCCCGATGTTCTTCCTGCCCTCATGGACGCGCGTGGTAGGGCTATCGCCAAGGGAGGATTGCCCGCGAGAACACCCAGGGCAATCCCCAGACGGAGGGCCTTACGGCGGCGTACACGGGGCCAACTGTGTACGCAGGCCTCCATGGCAGGGTCATTACGGGCATCGCTTGCGCGATTGCCCGCCTTCGCCTGCCTGTCCATCTGCGGCGGATGGGAACGGCTTGAGGATCATTCTCCCGCTCCCTCTCAGTGGCCTCCTTCTGCAAGATGACGTCCTCGCAGAAGGAGGTATTCCGCCTCACCATAGAAGATGGCCACTACCATGCTCACGACCAGTTCAATGACTTCCTCTTTCCTCATTCAATGACTTTAGTTCAATGCTCAATGATTGTGGTATCCCTTTATACAGGTCTATAATTTCCTCTCGGCGCACATGTCACGTTCGCAGAAAGTCACGTTAGCAAAATTTCACGTTCGCAGAATGTCACGTTCGCAAAATGTCACATTCGCAAATTGTCACTTTAGAAAAATGTGACTTTCGCATAAAGTCACACCCGCTTTCGCAGAATGTCACGTTCGCAGAACAACACTATAAACGCTAAAGATTAACGCAGATGATAGAATTTAGTTTGTCTCGACTTTTGTCTGCGAAAATAGAAGCAGAACACTTAAAACTCGATACGCACACACCGCAGACTTGAAGGCGGCTGTGCAAAAGTCGCGCTAGACTAAGAAATCTATTTAACTAACGCGCACCAAAGCTTGTCTGCGTTCGCCTCAAATAACTCATACGAAAAAGCGTGTACCTAAAGTAAAAAAAAGTAAGTGGCATATTATTTTATTCAACATTTAGGCTTAAAAAACACTGTAAAACAATACTCTACATGTAATTGAAAATTCCCTTTCACCCTATGGAATGTGTATATAGGTATATTTTGATCTACAAAACTGGCTATAAATAAAATTATCAGTGTATTAGGCTCAAGATCAATTATGGAGCCTCAACAAACTCCTCTACCACATATCGGAACTCGGGGAAAACTAATTTGCTAAGGCTGCGGTCCGAAATAGATAACAGCGCTCACAGTGCTGACGATTATAATCACCCGGTCCGAATAGGGAACATGCAATATTTTTATTTTTGCGTTTATTGCAAAGAATCCCATGTAGAATAGATCACAAGTATGTTAAAAATTTAAATAATAAAATTAATTGCAATAAAATGCAGTCTGAAACTAACAGTTTCAAATTTCGCGCTAAAACGGACCTCAGTTCTGATGACGTCACTCCTGTCTGTCACTCATTCGTCGCTAACATTCAATTCAAATATCACAGGGAAAGTTTCCATTAGTTTCGAATTAGTTATTTTAAATGGACTATCCATTAACATTTTATAATCAGAATATTGTTATTACTGTTCTGAAAAAAAGGCGTGTGGATTATGTTTTATACCGATGTGTGCACCAACTTCAAAGAAGTTCCTAAATTATTGTTTTTAACTGGACTTTTAAAGTTGAAAAAATGGCTGTAACCTTCTTTTCGTACTTTAAGCTCTAAATGAAACACGAAAACTTAACTGTGACTTAGAACTAAGCCTAGTAGTTTAGTTCCTTTCATTTCTACACTCGAAAACTCGGCACTTTCAACAAAAAAGTTACTCCATATCGACACTAACTCTTGGTAGGTGTCTGGAGTCTATTTTTATAAAACCAACTACCATTTTTTAACATAAAAATGTAAATAATTTTCGTAAAGGTAGAAACAAACTATTTTGTCGTGGTGTGATGTGACGCGTTAGAAGCGTATCGGTTTTATAATAAATGGATAATATGGAAATTGTTTTGCTAGATACTTTCGATAGTTCATCAGACGAAGATGATGCAGTATTCGATTTACATGTCTCATTATTTAACAAAAAATTCAATAAACGTCGATTCTGGATATCGAATCATATTAGACTAAGAAAAGATTATAGTGAATTTCTTATTACGTTTCTCCATGTAGCATCCTTAATTTCATTCATTTTATACTCTACACGATTAGTCGGTCATAAACAAGGATATTTCCTAACACTTTCTATAAAATGTTCCATTATTATAGGGATAAATACGTAAATAGGTAAATACGTAAAGAAAAGATTGATCCAAAATACCCAAAAATCATAACATGCGGACAGCTAGGTACGTGCGCATGACCGTCACGATTCGAAATGAAGGCGAGGCAGGGGAAGAGGTGCGGTGTGCGGGAACGTGAGGTATAATATATACCGCCTAAATAGCCTTCAAATATAGCTCGGTCGAGCGAAAAAACATTTACAGTTTGGGGTGTAATATATATTATAGCACAGTGAGAACGGTCTCGTAAAAAAGTATGGCAAGCGATAAAATATTATATCTCAAAATGTAATATATATTACATTACATCCCATAGTCAAAAGCCGGCTTCATACATTTAATATAGATAGAAACACATTATTAAAGTGTGGTGTGTTGTGGCGGCATCTGTCGTGGCGCGGACCGCTCGACTGCGATCGCGCCAGAACGGTGGTGGGTGTTCTGGAGCGCCGAACACAACACAGTAGTGTGTTTCTAACATTGTGTTGGAGTAATTATGTTCTGTGATTGTGTTGGTATTTGCGCTGGCGGACGCTCGTTCGAATCAAAATGACTTCGGATTTAATAGAACTGGAGCGTAAACGAAACCTGTTGTATGATACAAAGTGCAAAGAATAGACTAGGTAATTTTCTATCAGAGCTGCTGCTTAGAAAGATAGTACAGGAATATCAAATGAACTGTTGGATCTCCGGAGTGTTTCGGCTATGAATTCCAGCTGATTACGGCTAATATCAGTACGATTTAGAGGGATATAAAAAAGTCACGTACATTTCTTTTGAAGAATTAATTTTATTAGATCTATCAAATTAGACATCTCTCATTTTGACACTAATTCATAATCGGATACATAGACAACATTTCACATCCTCCACACCGACAAACAAGACTTCCAACTTATACTTTATTATGTATCCGAATTAAATAACTATCTTAAAATCATGTAAACAAAAGTTATGAATTCCAAAGCCTTAATTTTTTCCACACACAACATTTACAATTACAATAAACAAAAAAGTTCAAGTCTTGGACTCTAACTTATTTTTTATCTTAGGTAGGTTTAATTATAAATTACTACCTACCTACCTATTTTTAACAATAATTAGTTAATGCACATACTTAATATTTCAACAATAAAAATAAGAAAAAGATTAATTATGTAAACGAAATATCAGAATCAACTTATCAATATATTTTACCTACGTAGAGTAAATAATCAATCAGTGCTTAAAGCAATACAAAGGAACTTCGAAACAGTAAGTCTATAATCTTATTTAAAGTACTTTTTTACTATTTTTTTTAGGTATGCATCTGACCCTATTACAAATTGAGCTTTACACAAGCAAATCGTACTAAAAATGATAAAAATGTTATTACTCTTGACAGATCAGAGAGTGAAAAGAGAACCGAAATACGACATACATACATACATACAGATTACAGCTTATACCTGCTCGGTATTCTAATTTCTCTCCCCAATCTGGTCGATCTTAACACGGCCTCCTTATCCGTCATTGTAGTAGATTCTGTAACAATATCCTTATCAATTAATGCAGCACTAGGAGTTATTAAGCTGCGATTTTCATTACTTTCAATGTTTGACCCATCACTTCCTTCGGCCTTTGGAAAAGAAAATTCAAGCTTATACAAACGTTGAAACGGTCGGATCTTAAAACCAGATGACGTTTTAATTTTAGCGGTTCTATTTATATTATCTTTACCTTTGTATACTTCAACTACCAAACCCAATGGCCACTTCACTCTCTTATCTTCAGTCTCTATTAGAACAATCTCTCCTGCTTGAATCTCTTCGGATATCTCTTTCCCCTTCTGTACTAACTCTGTGAGGTACTCGTTCTTGAATCGCAGGCGGAAGTCTTCTCTCAACCGTTGTAAATATCTCAACCTCTTGTTAAGACTGGTAGAGTCGACAAGATCTAAGTCTGTTACCTGTGACTGTGGTAAGGGTTGTATGAAGCACGATGGTTTTAGTGGCTCTAAAGTATTGGTGTTGTCGCCCTCAACGTAAGTAAGGGGACGTTCATTAACTACCGCCTCGCAGTCGCATAACAGCGTCTCCATTTCTTCATATGACACCGAAGACATCCCTAAAACACGTCTTAATAAATTTTTGATTATCCTAATCATGCGTTCGTAAAATCCACCCCACCATGCTGCAGAGGGTGCATTAAATTTCCACTTAATCCGCATTATAGTGGACTGACGTTGTACTTCGTCCCAATCAAGACTGGACAGTAAATTCTTGGTTCCTGTAAAATTTGTACCATTGTCAGATATAATAATATTAACACGACCTCTACGAGCTATAAACCGACGCAAAGTTCTCATAAAAGCTTCTGTAGACAAAGATGTTGTAAGTTCCAGGTGTATAGCTCGGTAGACAGCACAGGTGAATACGACAATCCAGCCCTTCTCTCTATCTCGTAGCAATATCGGGCCGGCCAAGTCAACGCCCGTTACCTCGAAGGGCGCGTTAGCTTGAACGCGTTCTGTCGGCAGTGGAGCAGTAGGTACTCGAGTCGCTTTTGCTCGGTGTCTTCTGCAGACTACACATTTATCTATAACAGATTTTACCAGACGCCTAATTCCTATTATCCATACACGTTTTCTTATATCTGTTATCATCATATTAGTACCCGCATGTAACAACTGAACATGTCGCTGTTCTACCATTCTTCTAATGATAATATTTTTTGCAGGAAGGATTACAGGTGTTTTAATTTCATCTGGAAAATCGGTAAGTAATAATTTCGTTTTCATCCTTAAAATATTATTATTATCATAAAATTTAATTAATTTTCCAGTCTGTTTTTCGATGTATTCTTTTTCTTCTTCTTGTATAATTTTAAATAATTTTATTTCTGCTTCTTCATATTCTTCATATGTTAGTTCCTTTTTTATTTTATCTTTGGTTAAAGAATTAAATTTAAATCGTAATATCCAAGCTATCATCCTAATTATTTTTGTATACTTCGAGAAATAGACAAGTCTATGAATAATACCTCTTTCCAGGTTGGAATTTACACACGCGGATTTTTTCAGCTCTTCGTTCATCTCCCTTTCGTCCACTACGAGGTCAGATTGCGGCCACTGCTGGACATGAAGGAGCAACCACGGTGGGCCCTCCCACCATCTAGACTCAAACAGCTGGCGTGGGTTACATCCTCTGGATGGCAAGTCAGCCCAATTACTGTTTCCTGTAATATGATACCAGTTATGTATATTAGTATTTTGTCTTATTTCTCGTACTCGATTACCAACATAAGTGTTCCAGTCCAATTTTCTTTTTATCCAGCATAGTGCTACATCTGAATCACACCAGTAAAATTCTTGAAATTCAGAACTCGCTTCTAACTGTTTCCTGGCACTCTGTATCAGTCTGGAACCCATCAATGCTGCTAATAATTCTAGTCTTGGAATTGTAATTTTTTCAGGTGGTGATATTCTTGACTTGGCAGATAATAAGCGAATAGTAACATTACCTTTATTATTTTCAGTCCTGAGAAATACACATGCCGCATATCCATTTTTACTTGCATCGCAAAACATGTGAAGGCTCAAGGTGCAGTCTTTCAATGGTTCGCTGGATAACTGCCGAGGAATTCTGCAATTATTTAACAGTTGTATATTATCATACCAGTCATAGAATTGCTGTTTTATATCACTAGGCAATTCATCATCCCAATTAATTTTTCTAATCCATATATCTTGTAGAATTAATCTTGGAATTAGTGTTACAGGACATAATATTCCTAGAGGATCAAATATTCTTTGAGTTATAGACAAGAGGTTTCTTTTATTTAACTTTTCGATATCAGACGAGTCAGGTAAGGCGCTTAAATTTACACAAAAGTTCATCAGATACAGTATCCCATAACAACCCTAATACTGGAATTACTGTTTTCCCAGTTTCATTAATTTCTAGAGGAGATGTTACCCACTGCCTTAAATCGAACTTTGCCTCTAGCATTATTTCCCTCGATTCTTGTATGAAATCTAGTGTAGCCTCTTTTGTATCTAATCTTGTAATTAAATTATCTACATAAAAGGAGTTAGACAATATCTGTGCAGTATTTTTATGCTTTCCAGTTATGTTTTCTAAGTGGTGTTGTATGGTCGCAGACAATAGAAAAGGACTCGAAGTTAAGCCAAAAACTACTCGGCGATGCCTATATTCCTGTACATCTTGTCGCGCCTCGCCGCTCCACCATAGGAATCTTAAATAATCTCTATCATCGGGGTTGATTGAAATTTGTAGAAATGCTTTTTTGATGTCGGCTGAAATACCTATACTACCTCTACGGAAACCTATTAATAAATTAGGTATTTTATCTAAGAAATTAATTCCTTTGTCCAGACATGCATTTAAAGACTTGCCATTTTTATCTTTCGCAGACGCGTCAAAGACAGGCCGCAACTTTGTAGTAAGGCTCGCCTCTTTGTATACAGCTCGGTGAGGTAAGTAATGGGTTTGGTTTTTATCCAAATCCATTTCAGGCACACGTTCAATTATTCCGTCTTGTTCCCATTCTAAAAAAATATTATTATAATCGTGAAACTTACCGCATGATATTAATTTATTTGTTGCAGATTTTAGCCGACGAATGGCGATGTCGCGATTGCTCAACAAGTCATCATGGCCAGTTTTCCACGGAATCTGAACTTCATATCTACCTTCATCGTTGATATGGATGTTTTCTCTAAAGTTCACCATAATCTCCTCCTCACGCTGCTGTTTTGTTTGTACATGGATAGGATCTTGTATACCTAAAATTTCTAGATTCCAAAAATCAGGTATATTCTGTAAACATAATAAAGAAGTAGCAGTATTACTATTTATCATAGCATCGTTAGTCTTTCCCTGTAATGTCCAGCCTAAATTTGTTTTAATTGCAGTTAAGCCATACTCTAACTGAACAAACATATTAGTCATTAGCAATCCTGAATAATCAGCCCCTATTAAAAGATCTATATCAGTACCTTCACACTCTCTGTCTGTCAAAGTAATTTTATTTTTTTGAAACATCTTAAATAAATTATTATTATTGGTGTTTGCTATTGGTACATTTTTGCAAAGAGTATCTTGACCCAAAGCAGACATCACAAACTCAAAATTATTATCTAAGCTCTGAACAGTTATATTATATACATTATATTTTTTAAAAGATACAACTGTACCACCAAAAAGCGAATGGCTTAAACCCTCAGTATCAGCGGGTGTTATGTATAATTTCCTCATAACTGCTTCTTTGACATAGGAACGCTGTGACCCGCTATCGAAAAGAGCTCTTAATGTCGCCGCTCGTTGTCCATTACAAACTCTTACCGCTACTGTTTGCAGAAGTGTTGTCATCTTCTCAGGTGCTGAATAATTCTGTACAGCTGGTGCAGGGTTCTTTGCTGTTGTTTGTTTTACCTCGCTCGTATTTCCAGGACACAGTACTGGGGAATGACGTTGACCACAAACAAAGCACTTGACGTAACTCTTACAGACCTTAGCATGATGTCCAATCTTCAAACATAAGGCACAAGCTCTTTTTTTCCTTAAATGTTCTCTTCTTTCATCGAGTGTCAACTTTGCTAGTTTAAAACATTCTGTACTAAAATGTGGTTTTTCACACCATATGCATAACTTTTCTTTAATATTGTTGTTGTTATGTACTGCCAGACAACTAGCTGTTGGTTCTACTGGTTTTCTTTCTATGCTAAATTCGCTCGCTAAAAACACTCTCTGGTTTCCTTCAACTTCTTTCTTTAAAAATGTTAACAATTCATTCAGCTCGTCTTTTACATCTGAAGGTCGTGCTCTTTCCCATGCTTTCAGAACTTCAGTAGGTAAGGCAGACTCCACCATGGGTAATAAGAACGCAGAATTCTTGTCTTTTGTGACATTTAGAGTCTCCAGTGCACGCAGGTGACTGTTAATATTGTCATAAAGCGTTGTAAGATCCTTTTGTTTTTTGTTTAATATTAAACCAAGGAGTTCTCTCACGTAAATCTGAATTAAAATGTCATCACGGGCATATCTCGATTTCAATTCTGACACACATGTACTGTAGCTTTTTTTCCGCGAATGGGAAACTATCGACAAAAGTTTTTACCTCACAGTTAGGCTCTATTGATTGAACCAAGTACTGCATTTTATCGATTTCATCGATGCTCTCATCGCTGTCATTTTTTTAAATTGTGCCCAGAAGGAGAGCCAATTTTTTATATTACCATCGAACTTCTTTATTTCTAGTAGTGGTAATTTTATTTTATTTTCGTTAGGCTTTACCGAAATTGGTTTTATATTCACTGACCTGTACATGGTTTCCAATAGCGCCCATCTCGCCTGATACTTCCCGGTTTCTTCATACTCTTTTTCGAGCGTATTTTCGTCCCACTCTTTAGCACCTGTGATGAATTGTTTTATCGCATTATCCAAGGCAATTAACTCATCGTAAGCGTTTTTTAATACCTTGAAAGACGCTTCCATCTCTATGAATTTCGTCTCATCACCTTTTGCAGCGGATATGAGATTTTCTAAATTATTTGAAATTTTTGAGAAATGACGTCTCGCCGCGGATCTCGTTCTGATAGTAGAATCCATATTATATACTCACTCGGATTTAAAATAAATGCAGGGTCGCCAAATGTTGGATCTCCGGAGTGTTTCGGCTATGAATTCCAGCTGATTACGGCTAATATCAGTACGATTTAGAGGGATATAAAAAAGTCACGTACATTTCTTTTGAAGAATTAATTTTATTAGATCTATCAAATTAGACATCTCTCATTTTGACACTAATTCATAATCGGATACATAGACAACATTTCACATGAACCTACAGGCGTACCTACTTGCTAACTACAACTTCTTTAAAGAAACTTTATATCCATTACTATTTAGGTGATTACATGTGCTACGGTGGAGTTTATAATAGCATTACTTATTATATATTGTTTCTTTCAGAAATGATAGTTCTAGTTACAATACAACCGAAGTTAGAAAATAGGCTCGCTGTAAGTAAACAAATATTTATTTAAAATAAATATTTATTTTAAAGTAGTTGCCCGGACAGACTTTCCTCTGTCAAAAGTTATTTACTCTGTGATTTGTATGGGAAAAGAAAAGTGTTGTTTTTACTATTTTCCACGCATTTTTTATGTTTTTATCTCCATAAGATCCTTTCTTGTGCCTTAAGAAAAACATGAAAAAGAAATTTGCCGAATCCATTTTTATTTATATAGAAGACATATTAAATTAAATAAATAAATCACTCTCAGAATCGAAAGAAAAAGTTTTGTGAACGTGCAAGCGCTGCAAAGCTTCGATTGACACTGTTGAGAAAAAACGCCATAACGCGTTCTGACGAGACACAACCAACAACACACGTTACTAGTGTGCACACCCACCGTCACGACACAAGGCGTCGCGCCACAACACAACACAATAGTTTGTTTCTACCGTAGAAATAATGTAATCTGACCGGACATAAAACACGAGTGACGACATTAATCGTTGATTGGTAGATTAAGATGCGTTCCGTTTCGCGTATTTTTATTTCGAAACTAGGCATGGAAAATAGTATTAATTAGAATAAAAACGTTGCCATCATTCTTGTTTTACGTTTGTAGAACATTTTCATCACAAATCGCTCATAAATATTACATTTGCATCTTCCCTATTAAAAAGCGTACTAATAGTGCTAACAGTGCTGTTAGCATGCTTACGATTACGGACCGGGGTTTTAGCGTATCAACTTGTCAAGTCAAATGTCGAGGTAAAATTTTTGTTAGGTTAGGTCATTTTGCTTTCAATTGCTTCTCAGCACTTTTGTTTTCTGGATTTTTAATCACAACATTGTTTCTCCGTTGCTTAACCAGAACAAATAAGTACATTCTTTTCAGCCGAAAACACAAGTATCGAACGTCAGACTGACAGTTTGCTTACAGTGATTTCATTTCAGTTATTGTTAATGGTGTCACTTCTGTTGGCATTTGTGGGAATAGACTAAAAAAAATTTAGTTTTAGTGCTGTCAAATCGTGTTTTTTGTTTGAAAATTTTAACTAAAAACACAATTTAACTGCACAAAAACTAAATTTACTTTAGTTTAATTGAATTAGTGCCAACAGAATTGCCACCATTGTCATTGTTAGCGCGCTCACAGCATTTCGGGACGCGTTTAAGGCTTAAGCACGCTAATAGCGCTGATAGTGACTTTTATTGATTTTCGGACCGCAGCCTTGTGTGTCAAAAAACGAATGTCATCAGCCCTGCGTTCCTCAGAATAACAATTAAAGCATTGCTTTATTCTTCTGAGCTGCGTTCCGTAAAACGATAAAAGTGGTAATATCGCGAATCCGACCAAAGTCACAACATAGCCTTCCGATTCAATTACTTAATACCCTTATATTTTGTGACGATTTAATTTGGTCGGATTCGCGATATTATCGCTTTTATCGCAATTCGGAACGCACCACAGATCAGATGTCTGTCAAAATCAAAGTGGGGATTGGGTGGACGGGACGGACGTACAAAGTTGCAAAATAAATAAAAGTAATGCCTATTATATTTTGTTAAATTATGAGTGTCTGTAATAAATAGCAGTATTAACAGTACATAACATGACCTAAGATATCAATCGCATTTCATTGGAAAGTAAGCAGTGCTAATAGGCTTAACTGATTTGAAGGTTGTTTATAGAGGAAATGGAAATGCATTGTTTTTTTTAGAATTAGTGGAATAAAAACGTGCTATCATGTTTCGAAGTAGAAGTTGGTTTGGCGGAGCCTGGGGGCGACCGAAAAATCCTCATTCTTTAGAAAGATTGAAATATCTACATAATATTTTATGCAAGAATACAACAGTATCAGAGAGTAACAGGGGCACCCTGGTAGAGTCACTAAGGTGTATAGCAGAAATATTGATATGGGGAGACCAAAATGACAGTTCTGTTTTTGAGTAAGTATTTATTAATTTATATCTGAGTAAAGATCAAATCAATGTTTTCAATCTTTAATTGGTACCTCCAGTTCTATTAAAAAAGATTACTAAACTTTATGTTATCTTTAATATCACAATCTTAGTATTTAATTAACTATCTCAAATCTCTTGAAATCAATATAATAAAATATTATAATTAAAACAACTAACAAAAAAGTTGTATCAATTAGAAAGAAATTACACAATGTTCCCAGAAAGTAAATTAAATTATAATAGGACATAATAATATATTCACAGTAACACCCACATTGTTAGTTATTTAATTTGTTTTGGTAGAGTTTAATAATAGTGTAAATTCTATGTAAAGTACCTGCTACCTGTTTGCTGAATTTTTTTAAAGCAGAAGTGTGTTCAGAGCCTCGGAGTGTAGTTGTTTGGTTGTTTTTTAACTCACTCGGAGAATATCTTTCAACTCCCTCTTTCATATGCATTTTTGTTCCTCTCCCTTTCTAGCAGATGACGTAATAGATAAAGGCCCCAATATCATCCAATCATGAAAGAGTTTTTTAGTAATAAACGTCAAAGCGTTTTGCAACCATCAAATTCAACAGTTGCTCGGTTGTAACTCGCTCTGACACTCTAAGGTTCAATGGGCCGGTTGTTTCACCCATGCGTCACGCTCAAAGGCATTGCACGGGGTTAGAGCGAAAAGTTGTACTTCGTGCGAAGGCTCTGAATGTGCTCCAGTATAAAAATATTTGTTAAAGGATTAATATTGTGAAGCATTATATTTATAAGCATGATTAATTTTAAAAGCATATTTTTAAAATGAATTGTTAGTTAATACAAGAGTTAAAAAATAATTTGGTAACAATTTTTTTTTTCACTAAGTATGGATTTCATAAATGATACATCATTGTGTATCATATTTTGTTTTACCCAAAACAAGGAAGCTCTTGGTCTATTTCACTCGATCTGAACCAAAGATGGAAAAAATCTATTTTTACCTGGGCTTCTCCACAGCTGAGGTAAGAACAAGCAAGGCAGAGAACTTTTGTAAAATGGTGATAGCTAGTCATAGGGGCTTAGAAGTACCCCAAGTAGGAAAACTGTACCTGTCAGCAGTTTTTCATTGCCTCCATGATATGGTCATGCATACCATGAAAGCCATAATCTGAACCTCTCTATGAAGTCTTTCTGTGACTGCCACAAGGCAACATGAGCATTTTCACAAGAGCTTTGATACAAATTTCACGATGTGGATGCTTTACAGTGCCCAGAGTTGGACAGTATTTCAATGACATGTATGTGGAGTACAAAGATGTAATTCAAATATATGAAATTGAAATACTATGTCAACAGTGTATTATGAAAATGCAGGGTCTAATCTTGATTGTGGTGGAATTTATTAATGTAGGTAAACATTTACTAATTTTTGTTCACACTATGAGTGAACAAAAATTATTTGGGCATCTCAAATTATTTCTAAAGTCCATGCTAAATATAAAAAAAGTATTGCTACATAACATCTTAGTAGCCATTGTCCATTTTTTTATTTATACTGTAATGTCTTGAAGGCTACTAGTAACTACATTTAAAGGAAAATATTTTGCATTTAAAAACTGTATGTTATATATAAAATATCTGTCATTAAACTTATTTCATTTTGTATATAAAAATCATTTTTAATTTGTATTTGGAATGATATCATAAGTATTTTGTCCAAAATATTAATGGATTTATAGATTTGATCTTTCAATATTTTTATCAGTGATCGAAGTACTCAATGCAGTAGAAATATTTACGAAGTTTCATTCCGCTCAGATAAACTGCATTTATTATCTCTTAGTGATGTATTTGTTTTGAAAGTTTAAAAAACAAATAGACCATGACACCACTAAGATAATCTGATGCAGTTAGAACTTACTATATTGACTATACACGGTTATTTTTTTTTCACCCTTTAAAATTTAAGGGACGCTTCACGACATGGTATTAGAATGTTTTAAATATGAATAAAAAAAATAACTCACTTTAATTTTATATTAATTAAAAAAAAAAAACCAAAAATGCTGCACTAGTTGAGAGCAGCATTTTTTTAAGTTTTTATTTTATTTTTTTTATTTCATTTTTTTTATTTTTTATATAATAATGGATGTGTCCTGAAGCGCCCCTCAAATTTTCCAGGGTGATAAAAAAATAACCGTGTATAGCTTTCCGCTCGTGGCTTCACTCGTATTATTTTTGTTTTCCCATGGATTTGTTTTCTCATTGATTAAAACAAGAAAAACAAATCACAATAAGTATTTCTTACAAAAAAAAAACTCTTTTTATGCATTAAATGTTCAAAATGGCTACCACGCTGTTGCAAGCACATCATTCCACGTAAGGAAATCTGTTGCGTAGCCCTGCCATAACCACGTCATTTTTGATATTTTCCGCACATTGGACAATGTGATCGTGAAGTTCGGCCTCCGTATTAACGGTAGTGCTTTACACCCATTGTTTCATCACACCCCATAAAAAGTAATCCAGTGGTGTCATGTCAGGTGAGCGTGCTGGCCATCCCACAGGTCCTCCTCGACCTATCCAGCGATTGGGGTAGGTTTGAATCAGGAAATTTCGCACAATCGTGGCGTAGTGAGCAGGGCATCCGTCCATTTGGACAAACATGTGTCTTCTTCTTGCCAGCGGCACATTCTCTAACATAAGGGGGAGATCATTTCTTAAAAGGGACAAACACCGTTCGCCGTTTAATGTCCTTGGCAGAATAATCGGCCCAATCAATGTGTCGTCAATTAACGCCGCCCACACATTTATTGAAAACTGCACTTGAAATGTAGACGGTCTCTTAAAGTGTGGGTTTTCGTGACGCAATTGGTGCAAATTTCTACAATTTGTTATACCGGCTCCTTTGAAAGTAGCCTCGTCTGTCCACAAAATCCGTTGGGGAAAATCAGGGATATCCCTTATTTTTCTTAAAATCCAAGCGGAAATGACGCACCTTGGCTGCCTATCAAAATCTTCATTGAGGTGTTGCACTCTCTGATAGTGAAAAGGGTGCAGTCCTTCTTTTTTTAAAATGCGCCATACTACGGTTTTGGAAATACCATGACGTGCGGCAAGACGTCTGGTTGCCGACTACTGGTTGTAGGATCAGCGAAGACGTCGTTCAACACAGCTTCTTCAATCGACGCATCAATGACAACGGCTTGTTCGCGATGTTCTCGAGCTAATCCAAGGCCAACATTACTAAATCTTCTATGTACTTCTTGAAAATTCCGAGCAGAGGGTTGCATACGGTTCGGGAACGCAGCTATGTACGCAGTACGTGCAGCTCTTGCCACTCCTGGGCACATTCCGTAATAAAAATGAATATCTGCGATTTCACGCGGAGAAAACTCAGTTAATAGCGGCATCTCGAAAAAAACACGTGTTAACTGCGAGCGTTTCGGATCCACTGAGTCTAACACGTTATAAAGTCCCTAACGCGCTCCCCTCCCGCACCCTTTCTTTGTTCCACGATAGTCAAAGGTCTTAAAAAGAGAATAAAAAAATAAAAAATCAATATTAAATACAATTTAATTTATGTTTTTTTTCTTTCCTTTATCGATAAATTGTAGTCTAGTTTCACCCATTTTCGTTTGTGCACCTTATCCAGGGACACACTGTATAGTAACTAAGCTTTCAATTTTTTTTCAGTTTTTTCCTTGAGAAGAACATGCTTTCATATTTCTTGAAAATTATGAGGCAAAAGTGTGGAGGCTCATCTTATGTCTGCGTTCAACTCCTACAGACGTTAAATATTCTCTTTGAAAATATACGAAATGAAACATCACTATGTAAGTCAACAATCCATTTGGAATACCATAATACACATTCATCTGGATATAGATATAGGTAGTTTATATTTATTTATTTGAACAAACCAAAATTTTATTTAATGTTATTAAAGATTTTTATATGAACTTCATGCTATCTACTAAAAAATTAAGTTGCAAGATTTCACCCGAACATACTTACATATTTACATACTTACATTGCAAGTTAAATAAAAGCTGGTAATAAAATAAACAAAAATATATACTTAAGGGCTTCCCTCGATTTACCTGGGATCCTATCACCTGACATAGTCCCGAGCCCATAGTGAGACCACTTCAGGAATATACCATTTTGAGTAGAAAATAGATTTTTACAATTAGTCCAGAAATATATGTCGAAATCACAAAATAAAATATTTCAAATCAGCAACGCTGCCTTTGTCTTGTCACTAAAATCGACGACATGGTTCCTAAGAACAGATCTTTGTATGTTTTATAGTTACAGACTTGCCCATACTGACCAATCTAAGTGTGCCACCGTGTATACTCAGCATCAAAAATTCAGTTCAACAAGTTGCTAAAAACCATAATATTGAATCTATATAAAAATTAGGGTAGACCTAATTAGATTTAGTAAATTAAATTAGGGTTGACCCTAGGTAGCATGACCTCCCAAGATAGTATATATTTCATATCTTACTTTATAATATGTCATATATAATTTATCAACTATTATTAGGTAGGTACTTATCTAAAATTGTATCCACACTTTTAAATAATCTTTTAATCATTAAAGTAACCTACTAATTAAGATGGTTTTTCAAACTTCCCTAGTGTATGATGATGCCTAACTGATAAGTTTGTCATACTTAATCAGTCTGATCGCCGATTACTTGGAATTCTGACACAGTTTTCAAACACATTAGCCTAATATCATATATAAATAAACAAATCTTGAATTACTCGTAGCTTTATGATAAGCGCAAATGGTCACGAATACAAGCAAAGGCCAGACAATGTTTATTTAAATAATAGGACTCTTTGTGTTTCTCATTACTATCATTTGGTCTTTGTATTTTAATCACGTGGATGAAACAAAAACAATGAATTCAATCCACAGTTTTAAGGACATTGTATCTAAAGTGATCATTCTTGGTAACCTAACCTATAGATAACTACAAACAAAACAATTGTCAATTTAGCTACAATGTCCAAATAGTTAAGTTTCATCTCAACTCATATATAGTTGGCGGCACGTAAGTTGGCAAGAACAGGGGATATTATTACTAATATTGGTTCGAATGGTGGACACTATGAATAATAATAATACTGAAATATTATTGGCCATAATGAAAATTAAATGAAAAGCAGTAACAATTTTTCTTGCACACAAGGGTACACGCGCAAAACCAAAAAATCGACGCCAAAATCTTACCAAGTTAGGTGCCGGCAACTATACCTATAACGTGTTAATAAAATTGCGCAAACTCTGAAATTATTGTCTTCAGAGTCGAGAGTAGAATCAACTCCAGAAATAAAATATATGGTTCAGCTACTCAGATTTAATCCAGAAAAAGAATCAATTTTAACCACGCCGCTTTTTAAATTTACTTAACTCTATCTTCAAGCGGCGCGCGCGTGGCGCGACGACTGAGCGGTGACATCGTACTCGCATAGAGTTTTAATTTTTCAAGGTATGCAACAAAACAAAAAAAGGAAATATCTTCGTTAACAGTTCACGAAATTAGTTGTAAAATACGTTGGGTTGTCCCGAGGTTTTGCGTTATTTTATTCACACATTGCACACTTTCAGTAAGACGTCCAGCAATCCTCACGTGTCCAGTGGGAGGAAGCAGTAGCTGGGCACGGGTCTCTCCTTCGACGTGGAGGAGTTGGCCTACTACATAACGTTGGCCAGATGGGTTGGTGTAGGATTTATTTGTGAGTTTCTGTAAAAGGACTCTTACGACATCGACTGCAAAAAAGTTAGCGGCGACACATCGTTGATTTTAAATCCGTCGTCGCACGGATAACATTTCCTTTCATATTCACATCACAGCTTTTGTCACAGGCTTTTGTAGACGGAAGAAACATATGAGTATGGGCCATGATACCACCACGCTGGTCCAATGCGTAGAATCGATTGTAATAGCAACAGGGACCAACGGCTTACGGTGCCTTCCGAAGCACGGACAAACAAAGTTTTAGTAACCCATCAAAGGTCTAGCCATGGCCAAGGAAGCTTTGTTTTCAATTACGAAACTAAAGCGTTAGAACCACTACGCCATCGAGCTCCTTTGATTCCTCTATATTCAAACATATTTTTATTATGAGTAACATTTTAGATTATCTACATAGATTGGGTGGCTCCTGAGAATTTGACTCCAGATTGCAATGTGATGATGAATATTCTCTAATTATTTCTTTTGTATTTTCTTCAGATTATCTACTGAGCAACAACCATGTGAATTCAATAATAGTTCACAAGTTCGACTTCTCTGATGAGGAAGTAATGGCATACTACATATCCTTTTTAAAAACACTTAGCTTAAAACTCAACAACCATACTATACATTTCTTCTATAATGAGGTAAGATTTATTTATCTGTATTATGGTTATGGATAATAAACGATTTACTTACAAGCAATTTACTTTTGTCGAAATGTAAAATAAGTGTCTCATATATAACTGAGTAAGATTTCAATTTGACAAAGACATGACCATACTTTTATTTATTTAATCTTTTTTTCACAATTAAAAACAATGTACAAATGGCGGACTTAATGCCATATGGCATTTCTGCCAGTCAACCATTGGGTTCAACAGAGACTACATGGCGGTGCAATCTTATTAGTTAATTTATCCCATGTTTAAATATAAGTACTATAATATATAGATTACACTAATTTAAACAAATAGATAAAAATAACATAGGTACCTACTATAGATATACTTTAACTAATTAATATAAATTAAAAAAAACTATGCATGATGAAGAGCCTTTGTCCTAATATTTGTGATTTAAAAGTTCTGCGCGAACTGCTTTTTTAAAACTAAATAAACTTTTAGACTGTTGAATATTCAGAGGTTGAGAGAGTTAATTTTACTCTGTAAGATACTCGATTTTCAATATAATCCTACTAATATTTTAAATGTGAAATTTTGGATGTTTGTTACTCAATCACGCAAAAACGGCTGAACGGATTTGGATCAAATTTGGCATGCATGTAGCCTTTGACATGGAAAAGAACATAGGCTACCTTTTATCCCGATTCCTTAAGTACCGGAGGGAAAATTGAAACTTGTTCAAAATTGAAGTCCACGCAGACAAAGTCACGGGCAGAAGCTAGTCTACTATAATTATGGTTACACGCAATTTCTTGTACTTTTCACTGGATGTGAAGGGGCTATGACAGGCAAAGCAGCTTGCAGCTATAGCATAGTAGCATGCTGTTTAGCCTGGCATACGAGTATATGCATTCACTGGCGTGGTGGTCACCCACGTCCCCATGCTGGCAGCATTAGCGAGCTGAAACGGAAGCCAACTGAGCTCTGGCAATTGCGCTCGCCCAAAGTAACCACCACGTACTTGCCCAGTACGACTACAATTTGGAGTCATCAATGCTTTTATTACAGTGATATATTGTGATACGACTTAGTGATTAATCGTTTAATAATTTCAGCACACCAAAGATTTCCCGCTGTACACCGAAGCCATAAAGTTCTTTAATCACAGCGAGTCGATGGTTCGAATTGCTGTGCGGACTCTTACACTCAATGTCTATAGAGTTCAAGATGCGAGCATGTTGCGGTTCATTAGAGACAGGTAATTGACAAGTTCTTTTTTGTATTAGATGATTCTAAATAAGTATTAGAACTGATATGGTGTTTTTCACAAAAAAGGATTATTTTTGATTTACTTACCCGATAACTAGTTAGTTTTTTCCTTAATGTTAAATTTTACCATCTAGTAAAATTTAACATAAAAGCCGGGCCTGGCCTTAATGTTAAATTTTACTAGATGGTACTTGATCACGACTGGTTTTATAAAATCTAAGATTCAAACGACTTCTATCTCTATTCTAACTAAAGCAGTTTATGAATGAACGAATTCTTAATCTATATCTATACAAATAAATAAAATTGAAGTGTCTGTTTGTAATGTCAAAATAACAAATTGTTACTAAATGGGTATGAATGTACATCGGGTACCAATAACAAAAACACCATTTAAAAAAAATTGTCTGTTCCCGCTAATCTCCGGAACGGCTGGACCGATTTTGACGGGACTTTCACTAATAGATAGCTAATTATACCGGGTGTAACTGAACACCCCAATAATATTTAAGTTAGATACTAAATGGACCTTCGGTGCTTGTCTGAGATCTGGAATCCCTATACTTTCAGAGTTATTTGATTTTAAACTAAAATCAAAAACTTTTAAGTGAACCATAATCAGCTGTTAAGATAAAAGAAATTTTAACACAAAATGACACGTGACGGACGTGAGCGTAGTATTCCTCCTACGCTTACGTAAGGCTGTCGGCACTTAATACCAAAAAAAAATTTATTTAGTTTGTATGACGTGAGCGTAGTATTTCTCGTACGCTTACGTAGGGTTGTCGGCACTTAATACTAAAAAATAATTTATTTAGTTTGTATGGGGAAAAAAGTAGGTTTGTTCGCCCTAATATTTTTTCTACAGCAACTCTACTTCTGATGTAACTGAATACCCCAATAACATTTAAGGGTATGTATACCCTTAAATGTTATTGGGGTATTCAGTTACACCCTGTATAAGGTATAACATAGGCTACTTTTTGCCAAATGTTACTATTCCACGCGGACGAAATCGCGGGCACAGCTAGTTATATAATAAAAATGAATGGATTGCTCAAATCGAGTTAATAGTTTCGTGTGTGAATTTTTATCACAGTCTGATAGAAACTGCGCGTTAATGGGTATGTTTGTCGTGTAGTCACGCAGGTGGAGTCATGTTGAGTGAAGAGCGTCTTGATAATACCTCAGTTGTGTATTTCACGAAAAGTGAATAAGCAGATGTTAAGTACATAGCATCTATGCAAATATGCCTGTAAATCAACATGGCTCTGTTCAACTGAAACACGTCACAATCGCTTATTTCATGAAAAAATCGTCACTAACGGTCCATAACTGCTAGTTGCATTGGCGGTTATTTTTGCGTACTTTTAGATTTTAGTATCCATTGATTTAGAGCTATAAGTTCATCACTGAGTATCACTGCTGGAAATTCATCGTCACACCATGCTCGACATCTACAACCAATGTTTACTTTTTATAAGTACTACAAATCTTTCATACAAGCAGACTGTCCACCTGATGGTAAGTGGTATGGTATGGTAGTATTGTAAGTGACGATCACCTTCAGTACATATGGCTCCTGTAAGAGTTGCAAATATGTAACTACTGCAAGAACCACAGTGTGCGTTGCCAACATGTGACATAAGATATAAAGACGCGGTACCCGGTTATTTTTTTATTTTTTTTTATTGCAGAAAGTTGGCAAACAAGCAAACTGCCCACCTGATGGTAAGTGGTAACAGTCACCTATAATACATGTGGCTCTTGTGAGATTCGCAGCAAAACTGCAACGCCCACAAGAACCACAGTGTACGTTGCCAACTTGTGACACAAGATGTAAAGTCACAGTACCCAGTAATTTCACTGCCATATCTTACCCTTCAAATCGGAACACAGCAATGCAAGCACTGCTGCTTTGCGGCAGAAATAGGTAAGACGGAGGTACCTAAGCAGACGACCCTGGTACAGAGTCTCCCTCCAGTAAACTGTCTGTTTTCAAACCGGAACACAGCAATTCAAGCACTGCTGTTTTGGGATAGAAATAGGTAAGATAGCGCCCAAAATATGTATGCATGCAATAATCTTGCATATTTTGCATCAATATTTCACATTGAAAATTACAAACAAAAATGTGTACGACTGAGTATCTATTACTCTAAATATTCTGTAGACAAATGCGATCGCTTAATACATGTTTGTAAGCGAAAAATTTGCCGAGCAATCGGTGTCCCTTGTGTCAATTTGTGAGACATCTGAACAATGAACGAGGTCAAGCTTAAATATCAATGATTTCGAAAGTTTTTGATAAAATATGCAACTACCGCTGAAAAGGGGTTAAATATGCAAATTCATATACAATATGCAATATGCATATGCGATATGCAAATGCATATATGCAATATTTATTGCATATAATCCGGTTATTAATCATTACAATAGTAATCGTACTGTTTTATCCTGTAATTGATTATTAATGTATATGAAATACTGATTCTTGTATTTTTTTTATGAAGACCATCCCAATCTTTCAACATATATAATGTTTTTTAATCGATTGCAAAAAAGGAGGAGGTTCTCAATTCGATGCGTATGTTTTTTTTTCTGTTAGTATGCGATTACGCCGCCAATTGTGGAACGATTTCCAAAATTCTTTTTGTATTCAATAGAGATACTCCTGGGGTGGTCCCAAGGTCATCAAAGTCAGGGTCTGATGATGGGATCCCATAAAAATCGAGGAAAAATCATAAATTTTTCGGTGTCCAATGTGTTTTGTGTGTATGTTACGCGATTACTCCGCCAATTGTGGACCGATTTTCAAAATTATTTTTGTATTCGATAGAGAATACTCCTGGGGTGGTCCCAAGGCCACCAAAGTCAGGATCTAATGTTAGGATCCCATGAAAATCGAGGGAAGACCTTAAATTTTATAGGTACGTCGAACGTGTCTCATGTTTTTTCCGAAGCTATTCACGTATATGCGTCTGGTAGTTATGAACCGAGCTGATGGTGGAAGGATCCTCAACTTTTGGACTTGATCTGACCTTCGGTGAGCTGGTATTAAAAAATGGTCTAAGGTCATGTCAGGAAGCTGAGGTGATATTAAATTCACTAATAAGATAAATACGACAAATATTTTACAAAAAATAAAATACGACTTCAAAAACACTGAAAGTTATAAATAATGTAAGAATATAAAAGTGTGATGTTGTCTCTACCTATTCTTACATTATTTTCATATTTTCAGTGGTTTTCAAGTCGGTTTTAATTTTTTGTAATATATTTTTTATTCTACTTGTGTTTGCAACTTGGTTTGTTGTGGATGTATGCGCTTACTTAGATATGCCGTAGTGTACTCTGGCGATCACCTTTCTTTATTACGCTATGTGTGTGATCATCGCACAGTAATACGAGTATATTGTCATATTTGAAATATGATCGTGTTGTTATAGTTACTAATAAAAATAACTGCAAGTGCAATTAAGCCGCTCAGACCCTTATTTGTTACTATTCCTCAAATTTCGAAAATCAACACATTGCTGTGGTTGGTATTATTCATGTTTCTTCAATCTACTGTTATAATTCTCTTTCTAGAACTGCAGCGCCATACTTCAGCAATTTGGTGTGGTTCATCGGCAAACATATTTTGGAGCTAGATACATGTGTCAGGAATGATGCTGAGTAAGTGTTTGAAATTATCTAAATATCTTATTTGATATCATTTATATCTGATGTCTGATTGAACCTGTGCAATGGTTATAAGCTGTAACATTTTTTTATATTAAACTGAAACTAAGAATTAGCAATACTGTTATTTTTACGAGCATGCAATAATTTCACTGTATTTACAGCCACCAGTCCCAACAAAAGCTGGATGACTTAGTCGCGGAACACTTAGATCATCTGCACTACATCAATGATATCCTTTGTTTGAATATACCTGACTTAAATGACGTTTTGACGGAGCATCTTTTGCACAAACTGTTAGTTCCGCTGTATATTTATTCTTTGACGTCAGACTCTACACGACGACCGACAAACTCCCCATACAACAGAGACCACATACAGAGCATTGAAGCTATCACGAGAAATTTAGAAGCAATATTAAAAGGCAAGAATGCAGAAGTATCTCCAACTAGAATGACTTTTCCAAGACATAGAATTGACTCCGATGATGAGTCCAAACCATCAGTATCATGCGTCGTCGCCTTGTTTTTACTATCACAAGTATTTCTAATTATAACCCATGGGCCTATTGTACACGCATTGGCGTGGATCATCTTACAGTCAGACTTATCCGTTTTTGAAGATGGAGCAACCAGAATTCTCGAAATGTACATAAGTAATGCAAAGTCCAGTGTAAAGCTTGAATTCTCGAAACCACAACTGAGTTTAGAAAAAGCGTTAGAAAGTACGTCAGGCCATGAAAGAGATTATACTACACCCGAGTATTGCGGTCCGAAGACTTTTGGTCTCGAGGATACGGACCAGTCTAGCTGTGATCTTGATCCCGAATTAGTGTCCACATCTTTACCGTCCACGTCGCATATGAGTGAATCTTCTAGCGTAGCCCACGACTCTACTGAAGACTTGGTTACACAAATGCATTTTATGAAATCTGGCACATCACTGAAAGAAAATATGCCAGATTCCCCACTGCCTGATTCAGGTATTGATTCAAGTTCGTCAAAAACTACATCGCAGCTTAATAATATAACGGATGAAGAAAAACAGAAGCTATTGGGCGTGGGGACGTCAGTGTCATCGGAAAGAGTAATGACGCTAGAATCTATATTAGACAGAGAGAACAGGGAGGTTGAAAAGAGGCCTTTTCTTAAAACAATCTTAGATTCTTTGGACTGCAGTGAAAATGATTACAAGGCACTCTTTGCTTTATGTTTACTGTTTGCGCTTATCAATAACAAAGGTGAGTTCAAGAATTATTTTTATCACGCAAGTTCAATGTTTAGAGTCAATGAGTTGGATGATTAACAATTAACATCGATTACTATTATGTTTACAAATATAGTTTTGTGATTATATTGCTATCACATTTGACTAATTGATAAAATTTCTTTTTTCTTTTCTGCTTGCTTTGGCTGTTAGTGGGTAAGATGATTACATTTGTTTGACTTTGTTCTGCAGTTAAGTTAAGAAAAATTCTTATCATTTGATTTGTTCTAGGTGTAAACACAGAGTTACTAGACACGCTTCTTTGTCCAGAGCTTGAGAGCAATAATGAAACATCTATGGCATTAGAACCGAGCAATAGCCAACACGAATCGACTTCTACCCAAGAGCAAGGGACTCCAACTCCGACACATTCGAGAAAGCCTATGCAGAGTTTTAATGCATTACTTATCTCCAAGCTTATGGCTATCGCCAATTTAAGCTGCAAACCGGGTAAGAGCTCTCAAAAGTGATGTAGTGGACTAGTATAGTTCCATACGTTAGGTAGGTAGGTTCCTACCTGCCTACCATGCGGCCACTCGTGCAAGTTAATCAACACATTATACAAATACAATACGTTGATCAACTTGCACGAGTTCTCGACAAAATTTTAAAGTCTTGTAGTCTGTAGTTTTTGCTCAATATGTTTTTATTTTAATGATATTTTTCAGTTATAGTATATAACGGTATATGTTACTACACATTCCTCTGTTAAACTTTATCTTCACATCGAAATCTCGTATGATTTTTAAAAAATATTTTGTAATAAAGAAAGGCTTCCACCATATTACTTGCAAGTGTTTCTTAACTACAGAGGATTTTACTTTTTTACATCTATAAATTATTATTAGTAATGCAAGCACGAAATTATTACTCAAAACGCGCATCTGGTCATCTTTTATAATGAAAACCTCTTTTTGTCTCAGCTTCCAAAGTACGCCTTGTCACCTTGGAGTTAAGTGTGACGTTAGTGCGTATAGCTATGCAAGGCGCCAGCGGGGTGGCGGGGGTGAGGCATATCGCGTTCGTGGAGGGTTTGCGCGGGCGCTCCGCTGCCCTTGCCAGGAACTTTTACAAGTGCGACGACATTTTCTTGGATATGTTCGAGGATGAGTAAGCGATTGATTTTTTAACTATTGCATATTCTACTTTAATGTAGCTATTGCTGTTGATATTTTTAAATGCAATGGTGAGAATGCCTTGGCGAGAAGCGTAAAGAGTTAAGTGTCTACGTTTTATGTCATCTACAATACAATCTTAGTGTGAATTACATGTAAAGATAACAATACAATAACTAGGTAGAAAGGTATTGAAAACTAAAGGTAAATAAAAATTATCACAAAAAGAATTTAAGGAACATACTAACAAGTCCACTAATGACCAACTCTTGTTTATTCCAACAAACATTAACGTCATATAATTAAAAATCTATTTTAGTATCCACTGGTGATGTTATTGTAAAAAGTATAAGCAGTTTTTTTGATTTAATCTTAAATTTCTTTCAGATACTGCGAAATGAGTAAACGTCCGTTGAACGTTGAGTGGCTATGTATGGACGCGGCGATACTTTTGCCGCCTACCCGCACGCCCATGTCGGGCATTGCTTTCGCGAAGCGTTTGCCTAGTGGAGAGGTGAGAATTAAATTAATGACTAACAATTTGATTGATTGATATCGTGATCACTTTGATTGATATCGTTATGGTCTTAAATGAAACATTCCACCCACGATAACACGAATCCGAAGATTATCATTATTCAATGATATGACTAAGAATTTGATTGATTGATATCGTGATCACTTTGATTGATATCGTTATCGTCTTAAATGAAACATTCCACCCACGATAACACGAATCCGAAGATTATCATTATTCAATGATATGATTTATTTAATTAATAAATTCTGAGTTTTTTTTGCACTGCCTAAGTATCTGCAATATTTCCGAATTCCTTTCTACTTCCGGCATGTTCATCATCGTCATCACTTCATCGATAGAGGGGTTGGTTTTGTCTCGTGTTTCACATCCATCACTCATCCAGTATCCTCTTACGTCATCCATTGGAAGCAGTGCCATTAGTATTTTTTCACCTCTCCAGCACGAAAAGGGTGCTTTTGGTGCGTCAAAACTCACAGCAAAATCGCTTTTTGCTGCGAGCGAGAGGCAAAGAGATTTGAATTTCGAACACCACTTTTTGGAATTTACTCGGCGCTGAAAAAAATAAACTAGGCGAGGTTCGTTCAGAAACTCAATTTGGCCAAGCGATTCAACTCATTAATATTTGTTATTGATAATTATTTATTGAAATTTAAGTTAATAAATTATACTATTACCTTTTTAAAGACGTATTATTTAAAATAAATACCAGTGAACATCATATCGCTTAAAAATCATGTTTGGTTTTTATAAAAATGTCAAGCAGTGCAATTTACGAACGCAACTTCTAAAAAAAAATTAGAAAACGAAATGGTGGAATTGGCGGCAAATCCATTTCATTCAGTATAAGGTCGTTTGAACTAATTTAGTGGATTATACGAATAATGAGTGCGAATGAAATAATTTAGTGGATTAAACGAATAATGAGTTTGAACTAATTTAGTGGATTATACGAATTATTGAAAGTCATACAGTTTCACTAGGCCCTTCTGCAAACCCTCCGCAATGCACAAACGTAGAGACGGAAATATTACATAATACGCAAGTAAATAATGCGACAATCACAGTTCCGAACAAAACTTATTTTTAACTTGCATAATTGCAATAATTTTACTTTTAATTTTTAATAATTATTGTTATTTTTTGTGAGGGTTTTTAGTTATAAATAAAAAAAATGTAAATATTGTCTTAGTGGTTTTCTTACTTATACTTTTCTCGCTGGTAGAGGTGAAAAGTTGTATGTTCAACACGAGAGCATATTTTTTTTATGTCGCGTGCCCAGTAAAATCACTCACTGTGCTTCTATATTTGAATCACTCGCTACGCTCATGATTCAATTCTAGACTACTTCGCTAGTTCGTGATTTAAAGTCAGCACTCGCAACAAAAAATAACTTTGCTCACTTGTTGTACAAATAACTATTAACTACCTCCGCATGATCGTCGTGTTGCATTGAGCTAAAGCTTTTTCTTTATGTTGTTTATAGATGGAAAGAGCGCGTCGTGCAATCAGATCGTTTTTCCTCATAAGAGACCTGTACATGAAACTAACTGGGAAGCAAGAAACGCAACTTCCACTCACCAACCCAGCGCCATTCGTACAAGTTGGAGACGTTTTGGACCTAAGTATGTCGAATTTTTATTGCTTTTTATTTTTTGTTTGATTAATTATTGTACAGTCGAGGTCAGAGATATATTTACAATTGAGAGTTCCAAAAATATCTTTACATTTAAATACGTTTACACACACTATGACAAATACTTGCTTACAATGCATGTGACAGTTTCATCTTTTTACTGAATGCTCCAAAGTTAAGTTTACAGCCTTTTTTCTATGTAAGTTCTATGAAAGAAAGGCTGTAAACTTAACTTTGGAGCATTCTGTGAAAATATGAAACTGTCACATGCATTGTTAGCAAGTATTTGTCATAGTTTGTGTAAACTTATTTAAATGTAAAGATATTTTTGGAACTCTCAATTGTAAATATATCTTTGACTTCGACTGTACAATAAAATTCACTAGATATTTTCATGACAATTTTTTAATTTTCCTTTTCTATATTTCTTTATTTGTATTTCATTTAAAAATACTCAATAAATCTGCAACATAAATCAAAACAAGAAAAATTCTCGACTAGGATTTGGACCTGTCATCAATATGCCATGCCATGCTGACCACTTAGAAAGACTTAACCAACCCGTGCGAAAATTCAACTGCATTGATCTCTTTTTACTTTGTAAAGTAAAATCTAATCGGCCTTATTAATAAAAATTTTACTCCTTGGATCATCCTCGGATTAGTTACTCCGTGTTTTGTCTTATTTTGACAGATGACAGCCGATATGTTCGGAAACAAGACAAAACACGGAGTAACTAATCCGAGGAGTAAAATTTTTATTAATAAGGCCGTAAGTGAAAAAAATATGTATCAACATCCGATTTAGAAGTCTATACAGAATTGAGAAAAAAATTCTTGTCTTGATTTATTTAGTAGTAGCTATTCTGTTACACTATTCCATATGAAAAAAAAATGTTTCTTTTTTGCTACAGACAGATTAGAACAATGTCGAAAATCGCCCCATGACCAAGAAAGATTTGATTTACGTCATAATTATTAGTATATTTTATAACACACATAACAAATAAATATGTATTCGACGGACAAATGAAAAATATAAAAGTACTTTCAGAAACAAAACCAAATGAAGTAAAATATACGAATGGTTATTGTTGCCTTTGCTCAACTGAATAGAATTGAGTCGATTTTATGTAGGTATGGACATTTATTTATTTGTATAAATTATGTTTTTCATAACTTTTTTTACAATTTAAAACGAAAATGAAATTAAAAAATAGGTACGTCAATTGACTACTCACGCGCTGTCGTTTGCTAGTTTGTTGTGTTTTTGACTTGCTTTATAATTTCGAGATTTTTATTTCTTTACTACGTGGCTATGATAACGTTCTTTGATTGATTGCAATAATTGTTATTTTAATAATTGTTTTGGTATGGACTATGTGTATATTGCTCTAACGAAATAAAGTGTTACTTCAACTAACCTCAAAATCTGATTCATCTAAAATATATAAAGATCGATTGATGTAGCTTGTCCGTAGTAATTGATGTGGATGTACAGTATTTACTAATGTCTAATTATACGAAAAGCATTTTTTCACTGCTGTTGGTATTGGGGCGAACAATGTATGGACGCAGAGCAATGTCCTTTGACATTTATTCTGTGGAAAATGTGTCACGATATAACTGTGCGTAGCAAAAACGGATCATTTTTTGAATATAGAAACCGGGGCAGAAGCATTGTGCTTTACGCGGGCGGACTGTGACCCCCAGCACCTCATACGCCGCTGACGCTCCCGAGCTGTCGCGTTCTGTACCTACCTTTATAGCTTTTCCAATAGACTTCGTTCTGTCAGAAGCTTTTGTTTTCGATTGACGAGCTTGACGTTGTGGCACAGATGGAACAGTATCGAAATATATTTTTCTGGCACTTTTTTAATTCTTCTTCTCATGAGAACTTTCTTCGTAACCCGAAAAAATACTTGAAAAAAAAAAAGAAAACTGAGTCGACTCGGGCCATCTCGAATTTAGCGCTTTTTTACATATTTATTGATGCATTTTTATTCTTACAAATAACATTTTGAACGGTTTCAGATGATTCGGATCTCATATCGTGTGATATCATCCAGAAAGACGACACCTGGCATCACCGGTTTTTGGCAGTTGACAATATACAGATAATCTTAGTGGAGCCGGACAAACAAAGGTTGGGATGGGGCGTTGCTAAATTGGTTGGCAGTTTACAAGACTTAGAGGTAAACATACGTTTATGTATTATTATTTTTTTTATAAAAACGTCGCCCCACACTGGGTTTTCTCCTGAGTCGTGGGTGCAGTTACAAATATAGAATATCACGTGCACATACGCCACTGCCACAAATGTGGTTGTAATAGCAACTTTGTAATGTGACAGAGATCAGAAATGCAAAGAAAGTTAATTAAGTTGCCCTATTTTAACATTCTTAATTTAAACCGTGTGTCAATACCTGAACTGAATTCAGTGAAAGATATCCCATCAGATCAGTCATTCTGTTTATTTTTCAGTAATGAGACTTGTAAATTTAGCGTGGTACCTACCACCACCTTACCTCTTAGTAATAACCTTACTTTAATCATAATAGCATTATTGACACTATTGTGCCAAATTGGAGGCGGGGTGGCCAGGTGCCACACATATAGTACACATTTAACTATTTCGAATTCGATGGTGATTTTTTTTAGATACAAGGAGATAAAGAAGACCACCGTTGCTTGCACTTGACCATTCATAAGCCTCGTGTGGGCGCCAGCGGGGCGCTACCGCGCACTGTACTATTGCGTGCCAAATTCAAGTTCGACGATCACATCAGAAGCATGGCCGCCAAACAACGGCTCACCAAGGTATTGTTTGTTTTTATTTATAACAGTATTTGAATCTTTATAACTACCTAGTTAAAAACAGTTTCTTTCGTTTACAGAATACTGTGAGATTCATTTAATTATTATTATTATTATTATTTAATACACTAGCAGCACTTGTGCTGATGCGTGCACTTGTGTCTTTAAATATTTGTCGTCTATTTTTGAATGAGTTCACAGAGGAATTCATGTTAAATTCATGAAAATAGTCGTTTTTGTATCAAATTCACCAATAGTTACAATTTCGTTGTTATATTGCCATAAAATTATTCAATACATATCAGTTGTTAACTATCTTCTCTTATCTTATTATAGAGATATACATTAATGAATTTGTCTTCAACAGGGTCGAACGAAATCTCGTCAAAAGAAGATGCAGCAAATTGGGAGACTTCTAGAAGTTTCTGGTATATCCGCGCCTACCCTCGCGCCTCGCCACCGACCCTTGTTCTCCAGACCGGGGCTGACAGCTATCAGGAGGTCCACAGGTCACTGCTGGATTTGATGATGATTCTTTACCAAACTTACATAGATGCTTAAAAAAGTTTACTTACTGCAGATTATTTAAATTATTATGAAGTAGACATTCTAGTACAGTTAGGTTAAAAAAAATATCGTCATGACAGTGGTCTAATAACTCAATCTAAACAATGATTACTAACGATAAACTAATAGTTAAACCATAAAGGTGCCAGACATTATGTTAAGCGCCCGATCATAAGCGCTCACTCGTGGCTAGATTCCTCTGTCACAGTTTAGACACATTTAGCTTAGTAAGGGCTTGAGCGTTGTTAATCTAAAACGAAATTATCAGCACAAAAGCACTGCCAACGTCCCAACCGTTGAACTCTGGCTGTCTAACTGGTTCCTTGGCGTTATCAGGAACACAATATAACACAAGTGTCGACTTCTGTCAGTTACATTACCGTACCTTCTTAAATTATTGCTTACTTTAACCATTGTTTCTTACAGGGGGAGAGATTGACGAATCGGAGCGGCGCTTGCGCAGGCCAAGCGCGCATATGCTAAAGGACGGTGTTGTAGTGTACAGAGAGCGGACGACGAGTCGGGAGAGGTTAGTCTACTTTGAACCGCTTTCGCCAAGCTTTTTGATTTTGTAAGTTTCTTTTTTTATTATTATTTTTGGTGTCTTTCTCGTCCATCGCTGGGGGAATGGTATGTTGGCTGTTTCGTTTCCATTTTTTTTGTAAGTTGTTTAGTGTGTGACTTACTTGTTTTGATTTGCTATGCAGGTCATTTTCATAAGGCATGCAATGGTAAATTAAGGTAACTTTTACTTTGCATCCATTGATGTTGTACTATAAAAGAACAAGATACAGAATCTCGCAGAAACGTCGACAAAAAAGTGTCGGAGACTTAACTGTACAGACGCATAGTAAGCAATAATATATTGATTACCTAAACATGCTCACACAATTTTAAACAGTACATTTTTACAATAAAGGTGGAATTCAGATAGCACTGGTATAGTGACGTATTTGAGCCAATTTCAAATTGGGGTCACCGAACACAAATTATGTTTATCTCGTTGACTCTACCTCAAGCAATAGATAGGTGCGTCGAAACTTTCCTTTGCTTTGATAAATATATGATATTAAGAAATTAAACTAATATTACCTATTTAAACAATCCAATAATTATAAAAAAAAAACCTAAAAAGGCGTAATTACGTAATATATTATTTTTAAATGCATTTCTTGAATCATTTCTGCAGTTAATTACTGAATACTTCATGATTGCCATGTGAAACGAAACAAGACTGAAAGAAAACTTTGCACACTCGTCGCGCTGAACAGAATTTTCACTCCGACATTTATTACATGAGACTGTGATCTACATAGTTCTTTATAGGACATCAATGTTTGTGTCAGATAAAATAAAAAATATAATATAGAATAATAAATCATTTTAGTGCTGATAAATAATGTGAACACTGTATTTGTAGCCTAAAAATTATTGAATATGTATATTATGAACAGCTTTTTCTCATTTGTTTTTAACCTGGCGATGTGTGATTTTGTGTGGCTTATTTTAATCACCATACATTTTTGTCTATTTATGCCAATACCTTAAAATTTATAAGTATATTTTTTTTGAAATAATAACAGTATATATTTCAGGTCAAAAAGGTCTACTTGCCTATAACTTGCCTATATTTAATAACTAAGATTTCTTGAAGTGCATTTTGTAATAAATAACGTGACTTATGTTGCATATCATTGATGTCTATTCACACAAAAAAGACGGGATAATGGCAATTCGATCTTCAGTTGTTTTGTCGGACAAACCATCTCGGACGCTTAATAAGTTCCTTTCGTCCCTAGGGTTACAGTAGGTATACTATAACGACATCCACGCAAAGAAAGGGAGCGACGGCACATGTATTCTAATGCTGCATTCCGAATGGCGATGATGTCGATCTCAGCGCGCTAAAAGTCGCTTCGAATCACAGTGAGCGAGCTCACAGCATCCAACCTGACGTCCTCGATGACGTCATTATATTCGCCATCTTGCATTTACGGCGACCATGCCTTGGATCGTAATCGTTGTGAGTGTTCTATCATACGACTGTCAAGTTTCAATGTCAGCGTTTGAAAACTTTTACATTTATTGTGAGAGTTGAGTAGAATAATGCAGTCGTGGACTAATTTTTCTGTTGTTTACCTAAGTGCCCATTAAAAAATATTAAGATGCAAAATTACGTGCTATTGCTGAAAATTAATTGTCAAGCGTCATTAGCGCGCAAACGATCGTTTCGAATGGCCAACTGTTATTTGTCGATTTTAGCGCGATATCCCATACGGAACAGTTCACAGCGCTCACACCACACCGTTCTCATCGTTATAAACTCATTCGGAACGCATGCTGGAATATTGCCGGACAATATTGCTTGAAGTTTATAATCTATCGATATAAACGTCGACAACTAGGCAGTGAAGTACGATCGACACCGATTGACAGCTGATCGTTTGGTGTGGTATCATTGTCTCTTACGCACGTGTAAAGGTTCAGTCAGACAGCGGGCGTGGCGGGACGGCGACGGGGCGTCGGCGGAGCGGCGACGCGGCGTGGACGTCACATAGCCGGCGGGACGTCGACGCCGACGCCCCGCCGTCAGTGTGAACACGAAAGCGAAAAGTCATAGAACACAACGCGTAATACGCCGCCGCCGCCACGCTGGCGCCGCGCTCACGCCCGCCTGTTGTATTCACGCCGGGCGGGTCGTCGGCGGGACGTGGCACGCCGGGCGGGACGGCGCTGTGTGACGTCGTTCATAATAACTCATACATTACAACTGCTTATATCGCGCCGACGCCCCGTCGCCGTCCCGCCCCGCCCGCTATCTGACCGAACCCTAAGTGTTCTGGGCGTGCAAAGAGCAAAAAATTTAAGAGTTAAAATGAATTGAAATGAGGGCGCTTGTGTCTGTTATCTTTTTATTTAGCAGGCAACACAATAGTTCATTTTAACCATTATAGCTTTAGGACTTTCGATTTACCACATTTTGGAGCACAAGAATAAAAAAGGGATTTCAAGTTACAGCCGTAACGATAGGACACTTTTTACCGCAGCGGTTCACTTGTTGCATAGACTAGTATAGTAGTGCTTTAACTAAACTTGTTTAAGAGCTTATTACACTTGGTTAAATTTACTCGTCCGAATTTGGAAGCTCCTAAGGTAGCTTATTAGAAACTTCTGATCACACTGTCCTAATTTTGTTACTAAAGCAGTTACTATTTAGAGTGCTACGAAAACGGACGTGTTGCGTACCTACTATTGGGATGATGACTGAATTTTCACGTCTCGTCATAAAATATTAAAATACCGTAGAAAAAGATGCAATAATGTGAAACTAGAATTAAAATCGGCTAAGAAGTACATTAGATACAAGCATTTCAAGCTGTTAATTTGGAAGCGATTAGACAGGGAGATCCGACATCAACCGTGACGTTATTGTTGAGTACGGCCATATAAACTCCATGTAAATTGCCGTTTTGCTAGAAAAAGATGGCGAAAAATCTTTGATGCCTACCTTATGTCTTGGTTGTTTTTATACTTATTTGAAAACCGATTTTTTCTTTCTGTTTATTATATGAATGAGCTTTTAATAAAGCAATATTGTATTTTCATTCATCAGGCTATAAAACTGGACAAAAATATGTATGGGATTTATAGATAACAAAGTCATTAATAAGTATATAATAATAAACATTATCTTCTGTACATATAAAAAGCTCATATCACCGTGTTTGTCAGGGATAAACTCCGGAACTACTTAACCGATTTTGATGAAATTTGGGTTAATGTATGTTATTTGGTCCAACTTAAAAAATAGGATTTTATCTCGATTATCGACCTCAGTATTTATGGTTTGTAATTTTTGTTAGTTCCAAAAGTTTCTTATAGATGGCGATGTGAGTTAATTTATCGACACAACTTTACCTAGGTTGGGTAACCATCCAATAGATGGCGCTGTGTACTAAAACTACCACAGCACCGCGTGGCTGGGACAGCTACTTTCTTTTAGTCATTATTACGATGCGCTAAATGCGCTTCACTGCCATTCTCTATAGCTATGGGATAAAAATAATAGAAAAGAAAGTTCATTTTTCTCATAGAAAATGTATGTCTTTATTAATCGAGCTCTGAAATAATAAACATGATTTCTTTTTTTAGACATTATTACGATGCGACTTAATGCACTTCACTTTTCTCACGCACGTAAACAAAACGTTCTCGCATACGGAAAACGACGCAGCGATTGAATAAATTCAGTAACTAAATGCAATTCCACCTTCCTAAATGCGTTTCCAACTAGCCGTCTGAATGATTCAATCAGTCAGATACCATCCTTGATTCTGAACTTAGGATGCTAGCTTGCTGAATGTGATTATAAGTACTTGACTAAGACTTTATTCAGCCAAGAATAATAAGCCTTTTGTTTATATTTTTCTGATCGGCAAGCCTGGGTTGACGCTAAATTAATGTTAAATGAATGCACAATTCTTTTCGCTTATATGCACTATTGACTAGAAATAAAACAACAATGGTACTGCAGTAGCGTGTCAAGGAGTAGCAGCACGCACGGGTCCCGCGAGGGCTCGCCGCGAGCGCGCTCCGAGGAGATACCCCTCGAGGACATCAGGAGAAACGCCGCCTCTGTGTCTTGTATGCCCTCGACGTCAGTTGCACAGGTCAGTTTTATTTATTGGCACCTTATGTAGACGCATCAAAAGCTATTTTGCCTTTATAAATCTGAGGCTTTGTTCTGTATATTTTTTTTTCAATAATTAAATCTGTCCGGTGGATCATTTGGTACCAGTAGATTAGTCAGTATGGTAAACTTAGAAACTATGCTGGAACCACAATGCGTTATGTGACATTCGTTGTTCGTCTACGGCATACATGTTATGTGCGTGAATAACAAACGTCATCCGCACTTTATGCCGATTATTTATGTATCATTCGTGTACCCAACCACGACGTTAGCGGCGAATGTGTTAGTGACCGTAGCTTATTAAAGTTACAAGATGAATCAATATACTTAAAATAATTCTAGAAATTGTCGATCATTTTTAATCGTTCACTCCATTTTTACGTACGCCGGCGCCGGGCACTTCGTGTCACGACCGTCACAAGCGAGCGAATGATTGATTGACCCGAAGAATGGGCAGTCGGTGCGCCTATTCAGTTTCACTGCCTGTGACCCGAAAATAGAACCCGCTTATTAAAAACAACTTACGTAGTGTAACATACGTTAGTAAAAAAGAGTAGCATGGGGTGCGTTCGGTGAATTGGCCTTCCTAGCCCGAACGTACCTCCACCGCGAACCACCACCAGCAGTACATCAGCGGATTACCCGCTAGTAGCCTCTTGTTGAATCGTAAAAGTAATACCCCGCCCAAAAAAAGTTATAAAGAGTAGAAAGTGTGCTACGAATGTATGCCAAAGATCTAAATCCGTTTTAGCATAATTGTTTAGGAAATCTCTAAACATACAAACTTAATAACTTCATAATATCAAAAGTACGCCTGCCCGCCTGAGTCTAATTATTAATATGATTTTTTCTTCTTTGCAGACTCAACCCAGTACATCCACACAGCTGCCCAAACCAATTGCCTCAGCGGAAACCTCTTTCATATCCGGCGAGCCCCGACCAAAGAGGAAAGGAATAGTAGAAACTATTTGATATTCACACAAACGCACGTGAACCTTAATCGAAGGTACGTCATGATGAATAGATTCTTAATGCCTGAAATTGTAACAAAGGTTCTGAAATCGACGATCACGATGAGGATGTTCGATTATTGAATTTGCTCGTGAATTGAATTTGAAACCGATATATGATTGTTGTGCGAACATAGATTTTGTAAGTCGACAAAATATATCAATAGATTTAGTTACCACAAAAAACATACCTACCCTTGTGACTTTGCTGCGAGTTTTTAGGCAGCAAAAGTCCTTTTCGTTCTGGAGACGTGAAAATACTATGTTTGTTAACTCTGTCGTGAATTCGTCGGAGATTGTCGTGATTTTGAAATTGTTGTTCCACAAAAATCTGTTAATAAAATTATCAAGTTATCGATAACGTTACAGTACAATTTTGGATTCACGTTGGATTACATTGAAAAATTAGCTGTGCTCGCGAACTGCGTTTCGTTTATAAAACTCAACACTGAAAAATTTATGTATGGCCTCCCTTATCAACTAGGGGTGTAAGAAATACCCTACGGCATATTCTCACACCGACCAAATATACATAAAAAATCTCATAAAAATGGTCAATCCGTTTCAAAGGAGTTCAATAAAGAACACTGTGACACGAGTTTTTTATATACATATTAGGATAAGCTTGCTCGAAAACGTTTGTTTAACAATAGAGCAAAGCTATTTTTGCTGCAAGTGCGGACTTTAAATAAAAAACGAAGAAGTCTAAAATTGAATCATGAGTGTGATAAGTGATTTAGTAGATAGTAGATTTGTGAGAATAATCAGTGACCCTCGTGTGAAACAATCTTGCTTTCTCGGCCAATGAGCAAATGAGGTGATGAAAAATGTGACCAAAATTGAATTACTTTTACTCACGCTGTGATTTAGTAATCTCAACAAAAAAACATTATGACTGCTGTGTGTAAGTGTCCTTTTCGAACTGGAAAGGTGAAAATACAATATTTGTTACTGGAGAGATGAAAAAATTATATTTGTTAGCTCTGTCGTGAGTTCGTTGGAGATTGTTATCCGCTGCAAATCAGCAACAGTCGTACTAGCAACTAAACGGTAACAAACCAATTACTCGACTGTTTAAACTACTAATCGACTCTTTGGATTTTTTGCTCCATCGAGAAATCTTAGGGCACATTTTATCACCTGATCAGGAAGATATGTATGTACTATGTAATTGACATGCTCTAGGTTCTTTTAAAAAGGAAACCTTTATTTTTGTTATGTACATCTAAGGTATATATCGTATAGTGAATTTCTAATAAATTGACAATGTCTCATCTTAATGTTATTATTATATAGCAATATGTATAATTTGTTAATATCATGTGTTTGTGATTATCGTTTATGGATAAAAGAAATGGTGTAATTTTCCTATTAAAATTGCAATTAGAAAAATGGTTTTCTAGCTACCTTTGTCAGATTCTAGTATTCTCTCACTATGGATTTGTATATATTTGATAAACTAAACAACGGTCATCCTAAAAATAGTAGTGATATAGTTGAGAATCGCAGTATTAGTAAGTGGTTATATTTAAAATAATAGGTATATTTATAATAAACATGGCAAATTGAAAAATCAACGTATACCTACCTACTAAAATGAAGTTTCATCTAAATAAAAATATTTAAAAGATTAATATTTTAATACAAATAACTAATAGTAAGAAGTTGCAATACTATTAATTTAGATGTGCTTAGTTAGTTTACCTGTTACCGACCTAGGTACGTTAGTTTATTATGCTTTACTATTTCAAATAGAAAACGTCCTCGTTTTACCTAGGAGGAGCTTCTGTATTAGTCAGTATATACTAGGTAAATTGATGTCTTCAATCTAGACAAGTTATACTGGACAATTTCGAAAAGTTATAAGTACCTACGCCATTAATGATTAAGGTTCATTTTATATTTGTATTTTAACGGATGCTGAGAACGAAGTAATCTCGTTATTTTTATATAAAAAAATCGAAGCCAAAATTATCATAGTCATTATAGTTTCAAGAATGACATAAACATAATTACGGAATAGACAGCAATTATTATCAAAGGTTTTAAGATTTTACTTTTTCGCGGAATTTGTATCTATTGGTTAGGTATACAATAATTGACACTTTAAATTTGCACAAGTATAAAATATACATTTATTACTGGCTCTATGTATACTAACCTAGCCATCTACTCGTACCATTAGATATGAAATATTTTCATAGAATTAGTGTAACTTAATAATAACAATAATATAATAATTTTAACGTATCAATTATGTTATCATTTTAACTCACATTCCTGTTTTGCATAACAAAAATATGTTTCACCTTTTAATCAGTTTTGTGTTTAAATAATAAATACGAAAGTATGATTTGTTGACAAATTATTGTAAGACTAAATAACAGATCATTTTTTCTACCGTATCCGATTATTACCGATCCGGTCTTGATCTTGTTGGATCCTGGATCCCGGCCCTGTGTTCGGTTCCCATGGCGGGGGTGGGTGTTTTTTTGCTTGGTTTGGTTGGTATTAGGGCTTCTTAGCCCACCTTGAAGCTTGCTTCCATCTTCGGACTTAGCGGCACTTACCACCAGGTGAGATGAGAGCCACAAGCTTCCCTGGTAGTTGTGTGTAAAAGAAATGAGAGTAAAAAACGGATTACAATGCACTATTCACATTTATGACTAGGCGATGTATTTTTTATTGAGCTCAAAAATTGGGTTGTAATTTCAGGAAAAATTAAATGGGATGTTATTTATATTTAAAAAATGTTAATATAAAAGTACGTTTGTTTTGAACAGGCGCTATTTTTATATAGTCCACATATTTAACGCAAGTGTAAAAACGGTAATTCGGAAGAGATGATGTTTATATAGGTTTTAAAAGGTGTTGCGTCCATTGTACAGTAATAAATAATTATTATTTATAGTTTCAATGTTGGTTTGAGAAAGTATTTGTATTTATGTTGTGATTTTATTTTTACGTCGTAATGAATTATTCTTGTAAATATTTTTCGTGATTAAAATAAATATATCACGCGTTACAATAATGCTGTTTTATTTATTATTTTTATTTAATCACAAAATTGTGTACAAACTGTCCTTTTTTTCTCCTAATCAAAAGGTGTGATAATATTTAACGACCAATATGCTTAACCGGCAAAACATTCATATAGCAAAACACGTAACTATCAAATGTTCGGTGAAGCTCAACGCCTATTTCGCAAGTAGTTCAATTCTCTAAATTCCTGGACGACAAGGTACAATGCTCTTGGCCTCTCGCGCACCATATGCCTGTGGTTAGTTGACAGGCGGGTATGGAACTCTCCCCACAGAGTGCCAGGCATACCCACCCACTAAACCAACCTCGACGTTAATCTTGCCTATAGTCGAGATGATCATGTTTCAGTGTTTTTCCACTTTATCTTGTTTTAACCGTTTGTGGTAAGACTTTATTGCAGTTTAGATAAGTAACATTCTTTATGGATTGGAGGGTTCTGTAAGTTTTTATTTATTACACAGATTACAATAGTTCAACACGTTTTGACAATAAAATATGTGAGTATATAATTTTATGCCACAATTAGGTAATTATCACAACCCAAGTGGGCGGTGAAATAAAACATAGTTTCAACTATTTTTCGTTCTAATTTATTTGATTAATCATCTGCTCTATACACATGATATGCACCAATGCCTATAAATTATACAAACGATGTAATGAACCGTATTGGGTATGACAAATTATTTACAAGAAAACGGTAGTAAACCATTGCTCGTCCATCAATCACTAGTTATACATATAATAGTCATTATAATTATAAAATCTATTTTCATATCGTTAAGACAACGCTCTTGAGCTACGCTTACACCGCCATGCAATAACAAATTATTACTTTATTTTAAAATTAAAATCTCTTAATTAACACTTTTAAACAACATTTAAATCACAGTGTTCCGTACCATTATATCCGTACACGTAACTTAGGTACAACCCTACAAAGTAGGTACAAAATGTTCGATGTAGAAGTAAACAATTTGAGAAAGTTTCAGTAAAATAATCAAATAAGTACAGCTTGACAAAAAAGAGTTTGGAAAAAAAGAGGGCGCCACTAGTACAATTTACCACAAGAAATAAAGGCACAATTTCAAAAAATATGCAATTTTTAAAATAAAAATTAGAATATTAACTAACGACATTCTCACTTACTTATATACACTGTCTAGCTGTGAATCTAGAATTATTACGGGAATCGCTTTTTAGTTCCAGCTGTCATAGCTCCAAACTCTTTTGCTAGTAATAGTAGTAGGATAGTAACGGTCTTACACGATCAATACATTATTATCAGTTCAATCCAACGCTTCCAATACGTCGATCATACAATACGTAAAACCGTTATAGAATTTTACAATAATTCTATCATCATGTGTTGTGAGTGTTGTGACTAGATGATACTGTTTGGGATTTTGGCAACTTACTTATGGTTTTATTGTGAAAAAGTACGATATTTTTATTACAGATTCCCGCACCTATCAAAGCAAGAAAGAAAGCAAATATTTTTTTGGCGTTTTAAAGATTTACTCCCATGCCAAAAGATCACATCTATTTGTTACTCGGTTGCGGCATGCGTGGTGTAAAGGGCTAACAAACAAAATATACCATAGCATTTCTATGCTCTCTTACACTCTACAAACTGTTTACAGAGAGTTAGCTCTAGTAACTTGCGAACATTCTGGAACATTGAAAGGCGAACATGCCCCGATTTTTGAATTGCTCATCTGAAGTCGTTTACGCCGTGTTCCATTCCGCTCTACGCCAAAACCAACTGAGCGACAAGTGGTTGAACCCTCTCGTTGCAGTCAATCGACCGAAAATGGACAATTTCCGTCGTCGTACGATTATCAGAAATCGAGCGCTCTGCGCCAGACGAATGATTCAACAATGGGGCCCGCATGATACACAACACTTCTATTAGGGCTAATAGCGTAAAATTGTAAAACAGTATGGTTAGTATATAGAAAGATTGAACCGATTACAAAAGACCGAGGCGTTTTCGTTTGTGCTCGTAAATTTGAAAGCTTACTAATAAATAAAATACTATACATAAAAAAAAATTGCTTATTTTATACCTACTTGAATGCATTACTTTTTGTTTTTCTTGGCTGGTTTTTAACATTTCTATCACCATATTAGTATACATTCGATTAATGTGGTATAATTTAAAAAATATTTTAAAATAATAAGTATAAATGTAATAGATAGGTAGGTATAATATATAAAAGTTTAAAGTAAGGTTGAAAAATAAATTCAAAACTATTGCATATTTTGTACCTAATTGTCAAGTATTTATGAAACTATGCTAGCGAATAGAAAGAAATAAGAATTTAAACACTAAAATTAATTAAAAATACTTAATATTACTACTTAATTGGTATTTTTGGTCAGCGCAACTCATTTAACTGTCTGATTCATATACTTAGGTATTATAATATATTTTTTATTCTTAAAACTAAAATTATACCTACATTGTATAAATTTCACCACGCTTAATAATAATGAACTGCAGGAACTCAACGGTTAGTCTAGTTGTTTATTAATTACCAGTAGGTAATGGCAAGCAGAATTACGTTTATAAAAAGAACGTACAAATTGATAATTTTCACCCAAATTTTCATATAGTTACCGTAACTGTTTACCATATCATCTAAAAGATGCCCACTGTAGGACATAAGCCTTCCCCAAGGGTCTCTAAGCAGACCGGCCGTGCTTACACAGCGGCTTCCCGCTACCTTCACCAGATCGTCGACCCACCCTACTAACGCTGCGTCTCCTGGTGCGCGGCCGCCACTACAGGACCTTTCCGCCCCTCAGCCATAAGTCCTGCGAACGATGTGTACTGCCGACTGCCACTTAAAGTTCACAATAGGGAAGATGCAAATGTAATATTTATGAACGATTTGTAATTAAAATGTTATGAAAACGTAAAATAAGAATGATGGCAACGTTTTTATTTTAGTTAATACTATTTTTTATGAAATATTGCGGATGAAAATTACGCGAAACGGAACGCATCTTGATCTACCAATCAGCGACTAGTGACGTCACTCGTGTTTTATGTCCCGTCAGATGTAAAGGTAAACATTATTTTTACGAAAATTATTTACATTTTTATGTTAAAAAAATGGTGGTTGGTTGTATAAAAATAGACCCCAGAAACCTACCGAGAGTTAGTGTCGACATGGTAGTAACTTTTTTGTTGAAAGTGACAAGTTTTCGAGTGCAGAAATGAAAGGAACTAAACTTCTACGGTAGTTAAAGTATTAAATTACAGTAAAGTTTTAGTGTTTCATTAAGTTACAATCATTTTTTCAAGTTTGGAGCAGAAGGTCCAGTTAAAAACAATTTATTTGGGAACTTTTTTGAAGTTGATGGACACATTGGTATAAAACATGAGTCTTTTTTCAGAGCAATAATTGCATTTTTCTGACTATCTTATATCTATAAATATATAGTGATGGATAGTCCATTTAAAATACGCAAATTGAAACAAATGGAAACTTTCCCTATGATATTTGAATTGAATGTTAGCGACGAATGAGTGACAGACAGGGGTGACGTCATCAGAACTGTAGGCCCGTTTTAGCGCGAAATTTGAAACTGTTCGTATCAGACTGCATTTTATTGCAATAAAATTTATTATTTTAATTTTTATCATACTTCTGATCTATTCTACATGGGATTCTTTACAATAAACGCAAAAATAACAATATTGCATGTTCCCTATTCTTTGGACTAGATTTGTGACTTTAGTTCTACGGATCTCATTATTTCTGATTCGATTACGTAGTCTTAAGGAACAATGTAAATGCATTCCATAGTTGCAAAAAAGGCCCAATTTGTATACCACCACACAGGCGAAGTAGCAGCTGTGTCATTGGTGTTTATCGGGTAAAGTTTACCTACCTACCTAGCCATTAAACATCAGCTAGAGTAGACAAGTAGGTAGTGTAGGAAATATTTTGCCTACACCGGGTCAATTTGAAATAAGGATAAAAATAATCTGAAAATATGTTAATAATGAAAGATTATGATCAAAATAAAATATTTCTTTGACGACGATAAAGGCGAAATTGATTCTACAAGTATTTTTTATCAGTCAACCCTGAAGCGCTACACACACAGGCGGCAAGCGAGATGGTAGTGGAGCGAAATTTTTGTAATGTTTGTGTTGGTATGGACCATGCCACACAGAAACTGCCAGCGGAAACGGCGCGGTGTAAGTAAATCGCAAACCGCAGTTCGCTTCTGTGTATGGAACGCTTAATTAAGATAATGCTGAGTTCGACTACTGACTGTCCAAATTTTTGACTTGGCAAAGTAAATCAAAGTTATAAGTCAATTATTGTTAAATATAACAAAAAAAAACTGTTTTAAATGATTATAAATGGTAAGAACCTACTGTAAATAGTAATTATGATTTCCTAAGATAGGTACTAATCACACATTTAAAATTGTTTTTAAAATAAATTATTACAACAATGATGAGTTAGGCCATCGCATTCTACTAATATCGAAAATTAAATAGGTAGTACAAAGTAGTAGGAATTTATTAGGAAAGAAAAGAAGCATTTTCCATGCCAGCTTGTTTGGAAGCACTTATGCTCGAATCGCAGTTAATATTTACTGCATAGCACTAAAATATTTTTATTTAGCAGCTACACATCTATTGGTATTCCTTTAGTTGAAGCAACAATACAGACGTCACAATATCAAACCATTCTAATAGCAAACTATTACAACTACATATTGTCATTAGATTCATTTTATTTCAATCAAACAGTTATTTTAAATGAAATAAAGTCAGTAATTAAGCTTACAAGTAGGTAAGTACTAATATAATATTAGTATAGTAGGTAGGTATAGACATTAAAAGTAGTAAACAATTTCCTAGGCTTTACACTTGGCGCAATATAAGTTAATCTTGAGAAAAACTGAAAATGATATACGTACTTAAATCTTAAAATTAGTAACAAAAAATACTATGTAAGATATAGAAAAAAAATATTTTCAGGAAGTAAAATATTTATTTTAAATTTAACTGTGTACTTAGAATATGTGATTAATTTAAATGTATTATGGTGCATCAAAAATATTATAAATTGTGACTTAGATTTGTACATTTTTATTTTATAGTTAAAATAGCTATTTTTATTCATATACACGTGCAGACGAGTTTTCTTCATGCTTTAAGGTACAAGGTACTTACGGTAATTAAATATTTTTTATAAAACTTACAAATAAGGATTAAATCTTGCTTGTTCATATCTAAAAGCTGATGCACATGATGTCATAAGCTCTTAAATGTTTGCTCATAAATAAAAAATGTAGGTATATTTTATAATAAGCAAAAATCTTTCAATAAATGATAAATAGATACAGGTAATGTGGATATCATTTTTCCATATCGTTCAAAAGTTCAGATATGGACTGAATATTCTTGTACTTTTCCGGTGCTGTAGTCTGGTTGTTAGACCGGCTACAGGACTTATTAAACGGACTAATTAAACATTTTGGTAGCAGTAGTCCGGTTGTTAGACCGGCTACAGGACTAATTAATCATTTTGGTTGCTGTAGTCCGATCGTAATACCGGCTACAAGACTTGTCAAACTTTATAGTAGCAGTAGACCGATTGTATGACCGGCTACAGGACTAGTCAAACTTTATAGTAGCAGTAGACCGATTGTAGGACCGGCTATAGGAGTAGTTAAACTTTGGTAGCAGTAGTCCGATTGTTATACCGGCTATAGGACTAGTCAAACTTTATAGTAGCAGCAGTAGACCGATTATTATTTCACCGGCTACAGGACTAGTAATTGTTTTTGGTAGCAGTAGTATGTCTTTATTTACTATACCAGCTGCAGGACTGAAACATTTTGGTAACATTAGTTATATCGATACCTATATATGTTATACCGACTACAGGACTACTTGAAGTTTTTGGAAGGAGTAGTGCGGCCCTATCAAGCACCGACCTATTAGGTACCTAATACTAATTTACTAACAACCGGACTAGGCACATCTACGGAGTGTTGTCAAAATATTCGGTAATGGGGCTACTTCAACGGAATGGTGGTAATATTTGTTAACCGGACTACTCATAACAAAGGAATTAAAAATTGACGTAAGTAATTCTAATTTATGAAAATAACTTAGTAGGTTAAAGTATTTTCTTTACATACGACAAGGAATCTCTTGGTGGTATGTGATGGCCGAAGGTGTAAGAGAGCTTCATCTGGACTCCTCAACAACTAGGGTATAAAATTTGAAAAACAACCATAACGTAATTAGGTTATAAAAGTGGGTACTAAATTTGTGACTGAAATGAATCTGTGAATAAACACGTAGATTACTCAAGTCACTTTACGGAACGGATAAACATCGTACCTAAAGGATTCGCTATAGAAAACTCGTCTGCTAATAGATATTAAATAAATGAACCCTGTTACCAGTTTATGTGCGCTTAGTTAAGCAATCTTTTGGTACAAACAATTTGATTACAAATAATATTTAATAGGTAAAGTAGGTTTAGTAGGTAATTTTTTATTGTATTTTTTATGTAGTAGGTACGTTTTTCAAACACTAAGGGCCAGTTTTTTGAAACATTGGTGCTTAACAATATGGCATTACTTTATACGATTTAACAAACAAGTTAAAAGTTTGTTAACTTCGAAATCATGTTACAATAGATTTGAAGTTAGATTTAAAGTTTAGCTGTTATCGGCAGTCAGATGAAAAATCGAGTAGGTAGGTACTGACTGTTAGATATTATAAAGTTTGTGTGTGTACCTACATACCTTATGGTCGCTACACCTCCGATTTTAACAATTTATTAAAGACTTAAACGACCTTACTCATCATAAAATTTTATTCAAAAATAATATTACCTACTTATACCATTTTTCAAAAAAAAGTGCGAAATGTAATAATTGTTAAGTAAAAGCGATGATTTTGATATAAATAAACGTTAACGATAATATAGACGAGGTATAACTACTTATATAATGCCTAACCTATTAAACTATTCACACCCCCCAACCCATCACCCTTAAATGTTTTTCTCGCGGGAATTGTTTTCAAAAAATCTTTTGCATCATTATAACAAAACCTCTGAGGATGTCATTTTCTAAAATTTAAATACGAGTTTACTCATTTTTTATAAATTATTTATCTAAATTTGAATTAATAGGTATGTGTTACAAAATTACCTATTGAATTCCTAACAAATATTTTATTCGAATAGGAGAATATTAAAAAAATACTTTCTTGATAGATGTTTCCATAAATGTTATCATTACAAAAGGAACTTGCCAGATATTTCATAGCTTTAATACATAAAATTTAAACAATGAATGTACGCAATTTAGAAAGACTTACGTTTTGCACTTTATTTAGAAAACTGGTTAATTTTGAAACAAGTTACTTATTTGATTGCGTAAAGTTGTCATTGACGTACGTCTAGACTTACGTTTTTGTATCAGTTTAATCTCTGAAAATAAAAATAAAGCGATAATCTATTAAGATGCAAATTAAGCTTCAAATTTTTCGAGCTATTGACTTGTCTCAAAATAGTGTTGCTTTATTCTTTAAAGTAAAATAAACTTATTTAGAGATATATCAGAAATATAATCGTTTTCTCGATTTATTTTTACTATTACGAAAGTAATTTATATATTTTGAATCGCCCTTACATTTTGATTATTTCTTAAATATTTTTTGATTTTATTGTAGGTAATGAAAGAAACACCTATAAGACCTATAGCAAAAATATCATTGAGTTACAAAATAATGCACCTTTATATGTATACCTGTTATGATTTTTTCATAAGTTTTTTACGACCAATGGATAGGTGGGTACAGTATTATACAGCATTTTGTAATACGACAAGCCGGTTAAGTCTAGACGAAGCTCATAATTTTTCTTAACTTCTATTAAAATGTTTGTTATACAATTACTCTTGCGCCTTTTTTGTCATTGAGATACGAATAGTTTGATTGGATTTGACAAGGTAGGTACAGTCAATAGCACATGATGTTATCTAAATTTGTTAATTTTCTTAACACCAGCTTTTAAAACAGTAGAAAATCGGTTGAATAAAAATAATCGTTTCGAGTAACCTTGGGCGTGATTTTGTAATATCTTATGGCATATTAATTTGTGAAATAGATCGGCCTAGGAACATTTTCGGCCCGATTAATTATTGATCAGTCGACTTATTACAAAATCGCACCTCTGATGTGCCGGTGACTGTACATTTCTTACTTTACTTGCGCCTAAATACACAATGTATGCCTATGTATCTGACGGACTTACAAACTGTGAAGATCCCCAAAAAATACTCCATAAATCGGCTAGCAGAGAAAAATCAATTGCCGTTATAATAGGAACTACACAAGTACTATAAAACCGGTTTCGTATTAAAATTGAGTAATTTCATTTATAAAAATATTATGTAGCTCTATAATTTAGTTGTATCCAAGCTTATTCTTGTAGCGTGTCACATCAAAATACCTCAATTTTTAAAACTACTCTTTACAATACTGTTATTTAATGATGTAGGTAACCAAACATTTATCAAATTCGTTCCTATAGAATTTTATAATTATTATAAGAACCTTGTCATAACGTGGTATGCGCAATATGTAGGTACCGTTTACATTGGTATTTTTTTTATTAAGTGCGACAAAGGGCTGCAAATTAAAAAATCCATTGGAACGAATTTTAGGTTAGTCTAACAAATGAAGTAAAAATCTCAACCTTACATCCAAAATAATCCGTAAGTAATTGACCATCCTTACATTTAAATAATACAAAATAACTAGATTAATCTGATTACAAAGGTATAATTGACAAAAACTAATCAAAAACTTTTACAATAGATATAAATCTGTTTCGTCACATAGAAACTTAATAAGTTTATAATGATAGTTTAACACTTGCCTCGAAAAGTGTTGCCGTATATATGTATAGGTAATCTAGCTAAAATCTGCAGTTACACATTTTAATATTTCCCCTACTAAAGGTGCAAATATTTCTAAAATATATAGTATATTTATAAACAATATTCTTTATATTGTGCAATATACAATGCACGCGTAACACACATGTATTATTAAAATTACGTTCTGTACTTACACATAAAAACATTATTCTGTTATACAGTCACTCGCTATACACCAATCTTTTATTTAGCTAACTATGTATAATAATTTAATATAATTTCATAATTTGGTGTCTAATTGCAGTTCATACGCCAAGCTATTTTTCATTAAATTAACTGTGGGTGTAATCCCAAAACGTAAATTGGTACTTTGAGGAGTAACATAGTCACTACATAAATATTTTCTTTTACTAGATAAATTCCAATTTTGGAACCAATCTAAATATTTCCAAGTAATTACCTTCAACTTACTACAACGACGAAAAACATAATTAGGAACTAAAAACAATTCTTCCAAAGATTGTGTTTACACCCGACAAAAAAAGCTCAGAAATATTATAGAGTAGGAATTTCTAAGTATTTAGGTATGGGTTGTAGTTTGAATCACGTTTAGTTTATGATTACTAAGTATAAACAAACAACGACTTTTATTTTCTGATTAGAATACAGGAACACCATTGAAATAGCCGTTTGTCGTAAAACATAATGGTCTTTCCAATATTTACGTGCCTACATTCATCAACAAGTCAAGTTCTACACTTGCAATATTTTATTGTATTAATAAATTAACCGAACTATGGCCACTTATTGGTGTCGTTAGTTCGCTGCTTCGTACCAACCGAACTAATGCCACTTAAAAGTTGCTTAGTTCGGTTAACCGGACTAACAACCGAACTACTGCCACTAGAGGGATATTCGGACGGTCTTCAGATCAATAAGTAAAGTCTGATTGTCGTCATGTGTTCATACCTATTTCTGGCCCTTAATAAACGAATAATTACTGCTCTAGTTTTCATTAGAACGTGTTTTGTTGGGTAAATTTTTGGTAGTTTCTTTTTATTTATATTTACATAAATACGTGTAATTTGTTTGAAAAATAAGTAGATGCTTCGGGTGTAAACACTCATAATTTGACAAGATTGTTGTTATCAATCGTCTTAAATATAAGTATAAAATAAAAATCATAATTTTGAATCAGTCGGCGTTTGAACTACTCACAATTTGTGTTTGACATTATTAGTAAAATAAAATCAAATTAACGCACATACGTCATAACACTTTATACATCAGTTAACAATCATTATTGTCAGTTATAAATCTATTTTTATGAATTTTATATTTAAATATATAAATTCGCATCTAGTAATAGGCAGTTATAACACAATTATGTATATATTAAATTCTCTATATAATCTGCAGCGAATTGCGAGCCGATGTCATAAATCATGAGGCATTAGAATATCTACCACACAGAGTTTTTGTTTACAGCTGACATTTATTTTTATATAAATTTTTGTAGAGGTACTTAAATGTTACTTTAACATTTGTTTTAAAAGTTGTGAGTTGCAGCCTTGCAGCATATTCATAACTTTTTCGGATAGTTTTATCGTTTAGGGGTAGGTTGATTTGTTTAAAAAAAAAAACAACAGTTTTTAATTGCTTAAAGTACAATTGAACCAGAACAATGACCTCAGTCATAGATTCGCAATTCATCCGCAGAATTCGGTCTACGTTGGCTTCAAGATGGATGGAACTAGCACATTCAGTAATCTCTACCGAGTTAGAATGAACGCTTACCTATAGTTTACGCGATACGAATAGGTACTACAATAAAATGAGGATCGAAGCCAATTGGCAGATAATTATTAACCCTATGTCACGAACATTGAGGTCCCCGAAAGATTGTATGTTGAAAAAAATGTATGATTGATAAATATGATTGTATGATTGAGCTATTGCTTTAGGTTTACAGTTCTTTGGAGTGAGTTACTGGTTAAGGTATTTTATTTACTTAGATATTTCTTTGCTCGTGGCATAGATAATATTATCAAAAGTAAAACACACGTCATTACAGATGCTGATAAATATTTACGTCCGCAAACTACATTTTTAATAAAATTATTACATGTAGTACTTACTCATTTACAATTTGTTCGTCAACAATTTTTTTTAGCTAAGTTGGCGTCAAGCGAAGCAATGTTAGTTTAAAACTGTAACTTGCGTGTAAGTCAAACATTTGATTCTTGTAATTCCAATATCCATAGGTAGGTACTCTAATCAAATCACTGTGCTTATCAGAAATTCGGCGAGGCATCGCCCGCGCCCATATTAGCCTAGTAATCAAACGTTTGATCACACGCATGTAGGTAGTCTCTTAAAGAAACGGTCATGAAATTCTTCAAATTATAAATCGTTAGGAGCTTATACGAATACCGAATATGCAAAATAAATGCAGCTTAATGTACGTTCATACAGTGGTCCGTTTTACAGAAAAGTTTTACTATTTTAGTTAGTTTTTGTTTTGCCACGTCGAATGTTGCACGGAAGAGTTCTCAATGACAGTGCTCATATCCAGTGCTAACAAGAAATACCAATCCGACAAAATATTCAGTAGTGGCTCTTGGCTATTTGTTCGGTTTATGACAAGGTTTATTAGTCAGGGTTAAAATTCGATACATTAGAAGTGGAGAGGGGCCCCTAAGCCTCCCTTCGTCCCCATATCAGCAAAATACACATTAAGTCAGTGACATTATACATCCTACACAATGTAATCAGATGCATTATTTCAAGATTCTAGTGGCGACAGATCCTGCAAATATCATCTGTAGATAACGTCAGATAAAACGGTTCTAAAAACACGGACCCCTGTGTGACCGTGCAGTTAGTTAGGTACACGATAAAAATCGAATAAAAATCACTCGAAACATCCAGAGTCACGCTATCACATCGAGTTTCGTCGATCACTAGTAGTCAAATCGTCCGCGTATAAAAATGTATTGCGACGGGCGTTATTGCTTGGGATAGGAGCGCAGTTGCGCGGGGCTTAGGACGAGCTCGCCGTCAGCGCCGCCCGCGAACGAGACTGTCCGCGGGGGCGGCCTGCGCGAGTTGGACGGCTCACCCCCGCGCGGTGACGCCGCTTGCGCCGCACCTGTTAGGAAACATAATGTTATTTACAAATTAAGTACTTACATACTAATATAACTCGACTTTATGGATAGATATTATTTGACTGCATTTAAATGAATCCATATTCAATATTTGCATATAATATTTTTCGTTTCATCATTGGTCGAAACATACGCTATTTTTAGCTTTAGGCAGCATTGACGTTATGGAGCGTAAATCAAGTTCAGTGATACCCCACTACATAATTTGAGCGTCGGTGGCGCTGTGGACTCGGCACTTGTCTTCCAATCGGGAGGTCCGGGTTCGAGACCGCCATGTACCACTATGTTTTTTCGTTTCGAATTTCATATGTACATTAGTCTGACGCTCCTACGGTAAAGGTAAACATCGTGAGGCAACCTGCATACCTACCTCTGCGAAGAAATTCAAAGGTGTATTTGAAGTCGACCAATCCGCACTGGGCCAGCGTGGTTGACTAAGGCCTAATCACCCTAACATAGGGTAGGCTCGAGCCCCTCGGTGGGGACGTATATGAGCTGTAATGATGATGATGATATAATTTGAGCGCTCATAATCATCTAATCATCTAATCATCATCGTCATAACAGCTCATATACGTCCCGACCGAGGGGCACGAGCTTACCCTAAATCAGGGTGTTTAGGCCTTAGTCAAACACGCTGGCCCAGTGCGGATTGGTCGATTTCAAATACACCTTTGAATTTCTTCGCAGAGGTAGGTATGCAGGTTGCCTCACGATGTTTTTTTTCGCCGTAGGAAACAGCAACAAAAACAAACAAAAATTAACAAAAGCTAAAAGCACTTTCTACACGCGATAGAAAAGCTCTTAGTATTTATCTCGTTTGAAGTGCTGCGTTTCATTCGGGAAATTCATCTGCCTGGGGGCTCTATTTGTTAATATTTCGCCTGACGTCGAACGTTCGGCAAACGTCGTCTTTGCTCGATTTTCGCTTATTTTCATATCGTTTTTGATGAAAATCAAAATGGTATTGATATTCGTTGTAGTATTATATTGATTATCGTCGAAAACGAAACGAAAATCAGTAGAGATCATGCGTAAACGATGCTCGACACCAGACGAAAAATTCGATAATACCTTGATCCGTTCGTAGCACCCTCGACCGCGATGAGCTCTGTCGTAGTAGTCTATTAATACTCACCTGTTTAATGCGCTTCCAAGCCGCTGGACTGCAGCACGCTCGGTCGCTTGAGCTCTGTCGTACAATAGTCGTTCAACTCTCACCCGCCTGAGCCGCTCGGCTATGACGACGAGCTCCGCCGCATACCGCCTGCCCGCGAGACTAACAATGCTGCCAGCGTGATATTCCACTTGCCTCAACCGCAGCTGTCACTCGGTTGCGGCGCGCTCGGCTACGACGATCCGTCGCAAACTACATGTCGCCGCAATATGACGCACGCACTGCGACAGCATGACACTTACCCGCCTGAGCCACAACCGCGTCGCTGGGCTGCAGCGCACTCGGCTGCGACGAGCTCTGCCGCACGCTGCCCGCCGCGGCGTTCTGTCGCGAGGCCGGCTGCGACGAGCTCTGCCGCATCGAGCTTGGCTGCACCTGGATGGTGTGCGCTGCGCTTTGCTGCGGAATTTGGTGCGATAAACCCTGCAAAGAATTAGTCAGTTTGCAGAATTATTAAGGTACTCACAGAGTATAAAAAGACCCATAACGAAGCCTGTGTCCACGCATTCAAACCATTTAAATTAACTTGTATAAAAAAATGTTGATGGGGAAACGAAATTTATTTTTATGTTTTAAAAAACAACTGCACAAAGTACCTGCTATGCAATGTAACGCACGCTCGCGCGTTGCGAATATCGTGTTTGTGTGATGTGTGAGACCCGTACCATAGACGAAGAATAATATCATCCTTGCCCGTACTCACCTATAGGTGTAACACGTAATGTATCTGATACTGTAGCAATCTACAAGTGTATATGTGCCGTCCACGAGCACACAGCGCGGTCAAAATTCCCTAAATTTGTTTTTAATCATTCTTTTTAATTTGAATAATGTAAAATATTAATTTAAGACGTTTTTGATTAAATAGAGACAAATTTATTTAAATAAAAATTATAATTAATAATGTACAAGCATCAGAAGAACTTTAAAAAATCAATGTAAATCGTATGCATTTTTGTTATCACAATTTGGTATTAAAATATGATTATTTGTTATACAATCACTAAATTCTTAATAACTAAAGCTAAATGCATTATCCTAGTAAATAAAAATGTTATTATAATTTATTGTCAAATAAAAATTGTGCTATGAAATATTATATTTACAGCTTACACATTAAAAGTCCAAAATAAACATGCAACTTAAAATTTTATTAATTTTATAACTTCCATAGATAAAAGCCTCTTTTTCTTTTGAAAAAGTTTCAAAAGACTAGTTATAAAAGGATCTGAACTGAGTAAAAGGCAAAAAAAACTCCGTAAAATTTAGTCTGTATTTTTAACTTCGCGTGACATTTTTCGGTTAAAATCTCATCTGAACTATTTTAAATGTTTGTTATAAAATTCAGCTGCTTCTTCAGAATGTTGGGCAATGGATAAAATAAAAGAGCATATTTTGAAACATCAGCACTGTGAATGTGAACTTTGTTAACGGAAGCAAAGAGATTGAACCACGGATATTCTTTAACTAGTTGACGTGCGGTTACCAAAGCATATTCTTTAAAATGATTGCAATCAATATTAAATCCCGATGAGAAAGTCTGTAAAATTATACCTACTACAACGATCAAGTATTTTTTACGCATGCCTGTAATTTCAATCGAGACTGCAGAGTATGACAAATTTTCCTGCCTTAATACCGTCGTTCGATGTGCCGCTTCCGCCACGTCTTGGCTTATCTACAGCTAAACCTAACCCTTTACTAAATTCAGTTTGTATGTATACTTATCTATCTCGCAACATTTTTTTCCTCTTCTGACCTCAAGCCATTCCTAAATATTAACCCAATAACAAAAATGAATAAAGTATTAAATGAACCGAATCCAAGCGTGTACAGGAGATAATCCAAACTGATACCGAGATTCTTTGACTAGCTTTTGCAAACAAACATCTATTTCATTTTTTCGAAGTGTTGAGCAATGTATTTACAATAAAGGGATCTACTTGTGATAGTTCTGTTAATCGTCTACGTTTTGACCGCGAACTAAAATCGGAAAATTTTTTGCTGGGCCGCCCCCCCTAGACGGCCCCGATTGTTCCTCCTGTATAGGGCACTGTTCAACACTTCTTGTTAGTTCTACACATTCATTTTTGTCTAACCAATTTGAATAATTATTTAAAACTCTATTTTGTACGTTCTGCCTTAACCCAGAATTTGTCAAGACTTCTACTTAAACTAACAATTCGATTTGATATACGTAAAAAAAAAGTTAAAAAGCTTGTAAAATATTTTTTTACGATTTAAAGGTTCTTGCGAACACCACAGCTCAAATAAATGCCTCCATGAAAAAGAACATTTGATTTCAGTAGGTACCTGAAATTAAAATATAAAATTAATATCAAATTTCGTAGACAATGCTACGAGGCGTCTACGGCATCGTAGCAGATATGTTACGGTCCCGCGGGCAAATCGGGGCAAAAAGAATATGTTCTCCATAAAATAGACAGGTGTACATATCAAACTTTTAAACTAAGTCAGATACGGACCAACAGGGGCCAACATTTTGTAGCTCTTGATAAAGTTACAGTATCGGAAAAATAAACTAAGTAAAATAGGTTGGCGTAGAACCCTCATAAAACAAAAAGTATAATAAGTAGGTGCTAAAAACTTAATCATTTCCGAAACAATTACCCTGTTCTTGGAACTCCATTGTACAGAAATAGCAAAATAATTAAAGTTTTTTGAAAATCACCAACGGCAAACACCGCACCGCGCTGATAGGTCACCGATAAGCAGCAAGCGACAACAATGAGATGCACTTCACTTTCGAGGTCTATTCATAAATGATAATTGAAATAAATAACCTTGATATTTAAACTTCTTGATAGGTACGTAAGTAGTAATGACATCGTGCTAAATGGTTTGCCAATATTCGACAGTGAAATTTTGAATTTTGTCCTATGGTGGGACCCACAGAACACAGAAAGACCTCTTTCTGTGTTCTGTGGTGGGACTACTGTGCAACGAACGGCGGATCGCTGCGAGCACACTGCGCTCCGCGGGCGAACGGATTGCAGCAAGCTACTGTATCAGATACGTCACGCGCTGTCACGCGTTACACCTCTTACGCTGCTGCGTGAGTTAGCGGCACGTGGCGATAAGAGACAGCGTCCGTTGTTACATTACGCGTTGTAAATTAAAAACATATAATTGTTAATAAATATAGATTGTTTCTTTGGACGAAAATTGACAAATGATTTTCGAAACAGTTTGTTATAAAAACCCCGAAAAAAATGTCACTTGAGCTTAAATATATCGGCAACTATTGATTTCCCGGCTATGATCTAGAAGACAAAAATTATATTGACGAGGGGTTCAATACGTGAGTTTCGGCTTCGCGCGTTCGGTCTTTTTACACCATGTACCTATAATTGTAATGTGATAATTTTTCGAATCGTCCACATTTTTAGACAATAAAATAATCGGCGCAGCTGTTTGCATACGGGACAATTCGTATTAATATGAACGTTGGCTAAGAAGATGGTACCTGGTGTAGCGCAGGGGGTGCGGTGGCGGTGCGGTACCGGCGCAGGCGCTCGTCCTCCTCGCCGCTGGACAAGCTGGACACGTCGCACGATGACGCGTCGAGGCGACGTGCTGGCGAGCACTGCGCGGGACCCGCGCGCGGCCCACTGCCTGCCAGCGGCATCTCCTCGCCCTCTCCACACCCCGACAGTCTGGAAATCATTTACACAATTGATTCCCAAAGTGGTCCAGGTGTCCCACAGGGGTCCACGGGAGACTCGACGGAGTCTACGTCGGCGTGACAAAAAAACGGGGGCTCGCAATTCGTAAGCAGGGGTCCACGAAAATTTATTTGGTTTCGATAGTGAAGAACTAAAATGTTGGCTTGACTTCACGGCACCACGGATTATCGTGCCAAAAAGCGCAGGCCGCTTCTGAGAATGCGAATGTAGGCAAATATAGCGGTCTCGGTGGTGAATATTCTTTCTGTCCATTTGGCGTCGAGGCCCTCGGTCCGTGGGGCCCAGGCGCTCTAAGCCTCTTTAAGGCTATTTCAAAGAGACTTAAAGATGCAACAGGAGACCGAAGAGCGGGCAGCTTTCTCGCTCAACATATTAGTTTAGCAATTCAGCGAGGAAACGCTGCTACTTTCTTCGGTACAATGCCGCAGGGGCCATTTTAGATGTAATTTAGTTTTAATTAGTAATTTTAATTAAGTTTATAATATTATTTTACGATCGTATACAGTTAGGTATATTTAGATTTAGTATTCTAAGTATTTATTGTTTTTGTATGCTGCTTGTTTTTCAAAATAAACTATGTTAAAACTATGTTAGGAACTTATAAACTTAGATATTATGTTTGTACGGAACCCTCGGTGCGCTAGTCCAACTCTCACTTGGGTGCATATGTTTTTTAATATCAAATGGCTTAAATAGCGGAGTTGAGCAATAGATGTGAAACACCATGAAGGTAATGTTAGCCTTTCAAAACAGAATACAAAAAAGGCCTGCAGAGTTTCTTATAAAAATACTCCGAAAGATGATCCGATTTACAAACAGGTGTAGAGTCATTAAATTTTTTTTCAATACAATTTTGCATACTGCTTTTTGAAGAGTGTGCACGTTTGCACATATATTTACATATTACATAGGATAAATAAGTTAATTATTAATAGTAGGTAGATGTCTTAAATACTTGATTTCACTATGTATCTCAAACGTGAGGATCGTGTTTAAAAAAATATACGTGTAAGTATACTCGTATGTCTAAGCCACGAAAATTGCGCAACGGTTGCAGATAATAGATATTTCATTTAGTTTTTTGTATTTGTTTTCATATGTGTTTTAAGCTGAGTAACTAAATGAAAATTATGAGATCTATATAATACAAATATTATATTGTAGGCCAAAAGAGGAGTAGGAAGCTAGATTTTGGAGATATCAGATGGGAAATGTCGTCTGTTAGTGTAGTCAAGAAATCTTCAAAACTCAAAATAATCTTTACTGAAATATAAGTCAATAAAAGCTCTTTGAATCCCCTTTAGCCATATTGGTAACTGATTGTTTGTTAACTGGTTACTTAAAAATATATTTTTTTCACTGTTTCGTAACTACTTAGTTATTAAAGGAGAAGATTTTTCCTACTTATTCGTAATTAGTTTGAGAGAACCAGCTTCGAAAAGAGACATTATGATTTACTGTTTCATAACTAGTTATCAGGGAAGAAAATTATTTCCATTTTAGTAAATTCTACTAACTATTAGTAATGAAAAAGAATGTACCTCATTATTATTTTTGTAACTGTCTTTACCTCCGCTACAAGCCCTTCAGCCATATTGGTAACTGATTGTTTGATAACCGGTTCGTCTAATATTTGAAGGCGCTATATAGAAAATAGTTGGTTATTTTTAATGTGATGTCATTGGTCACTGAGAGATCGTACAGATCTGAAACTCAAATATGTGTTTCATTATATCTTTAGCTAGATACGACAAGAACCGAAAACGCGATTTAAATATTTTGCCTCGATACATTTTATTTTTTAAATTACCTGTTAAAAATAAGAACATTCAGGATTACTAGTAAACAGTATTAGGTATTCATTAAAAAGTTCCTTAAAGAAGTAGACATCATCAGTATTCACAATCGTACCTACAGAAGCATTTTTTTCTAATCATTATAGTTATTTTTTAATTAAATAATTTGTATTTTGTCGCTTACGTCGATAATTTCTAAACGACCTGGTTGCATGCGGGCGCAGCGCATTCACGACTTTGATGACATAGATATAAAGACTAGCTACTTGAGCACGGGGGGCGCCCCGCGTTTACTTATAGACCTTGTTTGATTCATTTTCGATGTAGCGCCCTGAATGAGTCAGAATATCTTTTTGGCGCGAAGGAATAAGAAAAAAAATATTTTACAAAAAATAAAAACCGACTTCAAAAATAATGAAAAGTTAAAAATAATATAAAAATAGGTACAGACAACATCACACTTCTATATTAAAGTCGGTGCCAAACTATGATCTCCTAGAAAGTGTTCAAATTTGTCTCCGACTTCAATATAGAAGTGTGATGTTGTCTGTACCTATTCTTATATTATTTTTAACTTTTCATTATTTTTGAAGTCGGTTTTTATTTATTGTAAAATATTTTTTATTTTTAACTTTTTAGTGAATGAAATCTTTTTAGTGAAAGAAACCCTAATTTAAATTAGCGTTTCCCTCGATTTTCATAAGATCCCATAATCAGATACTGACTTTGGTGACCTTAGGACCACCCTAGGAGAATACTCTATCGAATACAAAAAGAATTTTGAAAATCGGTCTACAATTGGCGGAGTAATCGCGTAACATAGACACGAAACACGTTGGAAACACCTTAAAATTTAAGGATTTTCCTCGATTTTCATGGGATCCCATCATCAGATCCTGACTTTGGTGACCATGGGACCACCCTTGAAGTATACTCTATCGAATATAAAAAGGATTTTGAAAATCGGTCAACAACTGGCGGCGTAATCGCGTAACATACACACAAAAAAAACATACGCATCGAATTGAGAACCTCCTCCTTTTTTGAAGTCGGTTAAAAAAAACATACGCATCGAATTGAGAACCTCCTTCTTTTTTGAAGTCGGTTAAAAAGCGTAAATACATACCTACTATTAGTATGTTTTAGTCATTGATTTTTAAGTGTGTTTAACCTCTTTCGAATCGGCGACGTTGCCAGTTTGCGTTCATTGAATTTTTGGCCTACATATTCACTCAGTGTCCAAAATAGTTTAGTATTTTTTGGATATTTTAGAAAATTTATATGAAATTAAATAGGTGATTTAAATTTATTACCAAAGTTTAAATTATTCTATTACCGTCTATTGAAGCGTCCCTTAAATTTTCCGGGGTGATTAAAAAATAAATAAAAAAGTAATAGGTAAATTTCTGCGAGATTATCTTGAATTTAAATTATAAATAGCGCGAAGTGCTATTGTTTGATAAACAAAATATTCCTACCTATCTTTGTTCGCAGCAGATTTCTACAATAGTAGACCTTACACAGTAGACTTAACACTTACACTAATGAGAATAAATCAATTAGGTAAATAATCACCGACCTTCTGCTCTCCTTGTAATTGGTCCGCCGTTGGCAGCAAGGCTTTGCAAAAATGCAAAATGCAATACGCAGCAGACAGCACGCGAATCCGGCGATGATGAGAGATGGACCCACAAGGCGCAGAGCCGGCGTCTTGAAACCCTGGAATATTGTTCCGTTTCTCATTATCGAACATGTTTAGGTCTTTTTAAATACGATGTTTATTGCAGAGATCCATATACGCAAGGGCTGTCATAAGTTTTGACCGGGACATTTGGAAAAGAAGAAGGTAAACCAAGGAAAATACATAAACTGAATGAATAATATAAACACCTTTAACTATTTTTTTTTATCTGACTCGTTCATCGTTACAAGTTTGATTTTTGGTGAGATATTTATTAAAATTAATTAAATAAAAAGATAATCAACATTCTTATAAAAATAAGAATAAGAAAGATCTTAGCGTTATCTCTCTTATTCAATGTTCGCGATTTTGGTGTCATGTTCTTTGCCTATTCATATTTTTCTGAAGTTCTGCTACCAAACCGCCGCCGTGGTCTACTGGCTCAGACCATCAGGTGTTAATCAGGAGGTCCAGGGTTCGATTCCCCATGGGGGCAGAAGTTTTCCTGCTCGGTTTGGTTGGTGATAGAGCTTCTGAGCCCGCCTGGCTACCTACCACCGTCTTACCTAAGATTGTCTGTCATTATAATAATAAGACGTAAGATAGCCAGGTCCTCCGTTATTGAGGAGCCCAGGTAAAGCTCGCTACCATCTTCGGCATTATCGTCATTAGGGGGGATGAAAGGAAAGCCAAAAGCAAGATGTGGGTAATAGTATGTAAAAGAAATGGGACAGATAAATTATTAACGGGCAGACCAAGACGTAATGCTACAAACCGGGACATGTCCTGTTATACCGGGGCGTATGGCAGCCCTAATTGCGCATATTTTTTTTAATATATATTTTTTAATTTGGCCAAATCTGCGCATATATTTTTTTTATTACAAGGTGTATTCGGGAATTATAAAGAAAACATTTTTTGCACTTTTTATAATTATCGAAATTAAAATTAAAATTCAAGTAGTAAGTAGTATTTAGGTACCACTAAGAAAAATATTATAACATGATAAATTGCAGATTAGGCTGTAGGTCTCCGACTGGAGCGTATTAATATTTCCTATCGAAAGTTTTTATATGTTAAGTGGCGACAAAGAAGCTTGTATTTTTTTAATGCGTAAGTAGGTAGGTACAGTCGACAATGTTGCCGGTCTACCAGTAGAGTTTATTTGGTCAGCGATATTTGAAAAAGTTGTACAACTTAATCACCTACGATTTGCAGACGACCTCATACTTATTTCAGGCGATGCGAGAAGTCTGCAAGAAATGCTAGAATAGCTTGTACTTAAAAGTGAAAATGTTGGACTGTCAATGAACACCTCAAAAACGAAATTAATGTCTAACGTCGAAAAAATCCCTATTGTAGTCAATGGCACACAGATGGAGTATGTGGATGAATACACGTATGTTGGTCAAATAATATCTACAAAAGACCTCACAACAAAAGAAATAAACAATATAATCAATCTGTCTTGGAAAAGATACTGGTCCCTAAAGGAAATATGGAAAAATCCCAATGTTCCACTTAAATCTAAGAAAAAAATATTTGATACATGTATTCTACCCGTTATGACTTATGGCTGCCAAACATGGAGTTTAACAGAACACAATATACGCAAACTAGAAACCTGTCAACATGGTATGGAAAGAAGCACGCTCAATGTCAAAATACGAAACAAAATAAAACTTGAAACAATTAGGCAGCAAGCCGGAGTTACGGATGTGACATATTGCATTAAAAAACTAAAATGGAGGTGGAGGGGGCACATGATGAGAAACAGGAAGGATAAATGGACTAAGGACATAACTGAGTGGTATCCAAGGCATTACAAAAGAAAAAAAGTGAGACAGCGTTACAGGTGGGAGGATGATATAAAAAGAATAGCAGGTATTACATGGAGAAGGAAGACGCAAGATCGCACTTTGTGGCAAGCTTTAGGGGAGGCCTATGCTGGCAAGCAAGACAATCTTCGCGAAACTGGTGTCAAATTATTAAACTGTATATTTAGTAGAAAAAAAAGTATCAGATTGTTAAATAAAGGCTCTTATTATTTTTATTAGTTGAAAAAGTAAAAGCGTTAAAACAGGTTTTAATATTGTATCATCATCACAGCTCATATACGTCCCCAACGAGGGGCTCGAGCCTACCCTACGTTAGGGTGATTAGGCCTTAGTCAGCCACGCTGGCCCAGTGCGGATTGGTCGACTTCACATACACCATTGAATTTCTTCGCAGATGTATGCACTATGCAGTGGTACATGGCGGTCTCGAACTCCGACCTCCCGATTGGAAGGCAAGTGCCGAGTCCACAGCGCCACCGACGCTCTCAATCCACAGCGCCATCGACGCTCTAATATTGTATAAAATAGAAGTATTTTAGGATTTTCATATATGATTTAAATGATTGTTTTATTCCTCTTATTGTTTGAAATAATGCTTTTCAAAAAAACTACTGGTAGACCGCGAAATTTGTCGACTTTACCTATAGGTGTTGCTTAATTTGGAAGTTGTCGTCAAGTGATGATGATTTTTTACCACAAAAGTCTATTGACTTTGTGTTTATACTCACTCCTAATACATTAATATAAATAAATTAATGCGCAGAAAGTTGTGCATTAAATTTTATTGCCACCCAAATCTCCGCTATAATGAATCTCAAAACTAATGAAATGTTATACGTTAGGGAAAAAAACGAGTGAATACGTTCTCCGAAAGAGTTCTTTTAAGACATTCCGATGAATTATCAAGAAAACTACACTGTAGATTATAGTATAAAGTAACTTAACAAATTCAGAAAATACCATAAACATGTCCAGAAACACCCATGGCTGAATAGTATGGCATCCAAAATTGTTCAAATTTTAATTAAAGAAATAATGTCACGCTGTCGCCCGATACACGAAAATGTCCCACTTGAAAAATACCTACCAATAAAACTGTGTTCCTTTCCTTATGCAAAGAGCTCCCACCTGTCGGGAAGTTATATTGAAGAAGGCATAGAGCTATACGCGCTCCATAAATTGTCTTGACAATGACGGAATTTATAAAATTACTTATCAAAAACTATTTTGTTGAGTATATGAAAAGAAAATATAGCTCGAATGAATCTACATTGAATAGGTACTACTACAAAAAAAGATATTTTCCTCTCAAAGGGGATTCGATCGAGGGTGGTTATAGCTTTGTAGATTCCGTTATTTTTGGTCATAGTTGTCTGAAAATTTGTATGTGGGCTACTGATTTAAAAATGTTTTAGCATCTTTACCACTGCAAGCCATATACGACGCACTGCTGGACACGGGTCTCTCCGCGGGCCGCGGGTGGAATGAAAGTCTAAAAAGGAAATTTAATTAAAAAAAATGTTTTACTACTCTTTTTCGAATCTTAGGCGGAAAGACCGACTTCGCTTCGTATAAAAGAGGTCTCTTGGATATAATTTTACCATGTCACTAAAAAAGAAAATATTAGCATTGAATTTTCTATTTGTTTTTTATTGTAGGTACCAAAGAAATGACACGAAAACGAAAAACGCAAAAATAGCATAATTTTGTGTGTATTTTCGGATGATTCTTGACGCTCAGGTGATTTTAATGCTATTTTGATACAATGAAATGAATTTATAGAACCCACAGCTTTAGAGGGCAGTAGTCTTAGCTATTACCTACCTTGTCGCCAGTGCCAACGAAGTAAACAACAAGGCCCACGGCGAGAATGCCGAGCCCAGCGTACAGCAGCCGCGCCACGCCCCACGGCTCGCCGCTGGTGCCCTCGGCCTCGCCGTCGGACTCCGATGACGAGCCGTAAGACGCATCGCGGATCTGGAACATACAAAAATGAGAGATGATAGGTTTATATTTTAACTGTAAAACTTTTTACTAAATTCATAACAATGTTTGTTCAGAAAAAATATTAGATTCGTTCAGCCTCTTATATGTTGGGAGAGCTCAACACGAATAATATAATAAGTACTATAGTAATAGCCTAAGTAATGAATAAGATCAACACTAGAAGCAAGCACCACCTCACTGTAATCAATAATCATTATAAATGATGGAATTGATTTAATTATATTTCTTCTATTTATCGTAACACCACAATGCTGTAATAAGCTAAACCTTAAAACTTAGGTCGACACTTCGGCAGGCATTATAAGATGGTGGTAGCCAGCTAGATTAAATTGATGAATCCATTAAATATTGAACCGGATTTTGTATATCAGCGAAAAATGCAATATTGAGATCAGGACTAGTGGACTTGTTTTTTCTTTTGACTTTAAGTAAGTATCGATAAGGTTAAATCTAAGAAGAGTATCAATGGATACAAAGAGATGTATTTAAAATACTGTGTTACTCTAGTCTATTGAGGTTTGGAGCACATTATTAAGACAGACACAATCTACAATGCACGCAGAGCATTTTCAGTCTTTATCTACCCGTAAACACATGTCATCAATTGTGGAATTTGTAGCGAAGTCAAAACCCACCCGGTTGTTCCTGTGCCACTTGTTGCGCGGGTCCCGCCTGGCGCCCGGGTGGTCCCCGAGCACGGAGCAGCGCCGCGCCGCGCCGCCCGCGCCAGCGCCGCCACCGCCCACCGAAAGCGCCGCCGCCTCCTGCCACGCCGCGCGCCCAGCTGCGCACTGCAAACGCAAACAGTCAAAACTGAGAATTTTCACTAAAATGACAATATTAAATATGTATAATGTTTGTACGTTTCCCTGATAAACTTATGTGTATAAGTAGGTAAACTGTACAATTGAGGTGCCTGAGCAAAATTAATACAATGTGTGGACAATGACAGATATTGCAGCGTATCTTATCCCTACAATTTATACTACAAAATGATTAAGAGATCTTCAATCAAATAAGGGCAATCATTATACAGCTACATTAGACGATGTCTACGCCACATCATTCCTCGGTCATTCATCAATGATTCATCTAATCCATTCATTCTATGTAAAGTATATACTCATTCATTCACTCTCAAGAATTGGGATGATGACTGAATCCAAATTTTTACGTCTCGTCATTAAATATTAAAATAGTAGAAAAAGAGGCAGTCCTGTGAAATTAGAATTAAAATCGGCTTAGAAATACCTTAGATACAAGCATTTTAAGTTGTTAATTTGAAGGCGATTAGACAGAGATCCGAAATCAACTGTGACGTCATTGTTGAGTACGGCCATATTGTGACTCCTTGTAAATTGCCGTTTTGCTAGAAAGAGATGGAGAAAAATCTTTAATACCTTATATCTCGGTTGTTTTTATAGTTATTCGAAAACCGATTTTTTCTTTATGTTTATTATATGAATGAGCTTCTATTAAAGCAAAAAAAATTTTTTAGTCATCTAGCCAATTTTCATTCTCTAAGCATTCATCAAGTCAACTACCTAACATTGTTAATAAATAATAATTAAATTATTCTGAAATTCCTACATATTCTGTGTCTTTTGTTCTTCGTAAACTGACGATATGCTTGAGAAGGTAACATAATATGTAAATATCGCTCAAATTTAGCTATATTGTAGGTGAGTGGGGTAAACAAGAATGCAGGACTTCATGCAATTAAGAAGGGCACTTATTTAACAAATCCGTTGGCTTTTAAGGAGGTCATTCGGCTCGAAGGACCAAAAAATGTACGCGCTAGTTTAGCACGTTTGAGTTGACAGTAGTTAAGAGATGTAGTTGGAGCACGCAGTGGAAGACATCACCAAGTTAGATAGAAAATAACGTAGATGAGTTCAGTTCAACTGTTTATTGCGTACTAAAATCATTTACAACATTTAAAGGTAGCTAATACGCGCAAGCAGTAAGTAGGTTGCTATGTCAGCTACATAAATGTACGATGGATCGTACAGATTCTTGATATTACTTAAGTGATAATGAAGGGGTCAAGACTCTTCTGTAAGTTTGGTCCGTAAAGCGAACAAAATATTTATTTATTTTTTTGGAAAACTTATATCTATCTTAAACCACACTACATTAATAAGTTTGCTGGTGGCCAACTACAAGTTTTCACATATGTGTAAGTAATGACAACATTGATTAATTTACTACGTTTGATAGTAAATCAATGAATGACAATGAGATTTTGAATCTAAGATTACACGAAACATTTGAAACACCTCGCAGTCAATAGGACAAATAACGTTCAAAAATTCAGCACTGACAAGTATTTTTAGCATGCTTGGTGACTTACAAAACAATTCCAAGTCATCCTGTTCGAAAGGATAAGAGGCTTAACATTGATAAAGTAGTTAGGCATTTAGGTTAAGGGGTGGCAGCCAGCCCTATCGATTTCAAAATGCTTGTCGACTACACAGGCTATTGAGACTGTCTATTGACTATTTTTGTAAGTATAATATTTTGTTCAATGCAACTTTTTAATTATCAGTGGCGTGGTAAAAAACAGATTAATAAAATAGGGTAGGTATATTTATAATATCAGTTATAAAATTGTAACCTGGTCGGTGTTTTTTTTACTATATTTTATGATAAAAGTGTTATTCACGTGTGTTTTGTTTAAGAATAATTCATAAATTGGGCTAGACTAAATATATCAAGATAGCGTAATACAGTATGCAATTTGATTTGAAATTTACCTCAAGTTAAGGTATCATTTCCTAAGATGTCATACCTCAGTGTTTTACGCCATACCAACTGTTAAACCTATATCGGAAACGGATTCGAACTTGTATGCATAGAGTACTCATGCTACCTTTGGGATGGATAGCGAAATCCCAAGTAGCATTTTGACGTCTGTCGGACGATATTTTAACGTCGCCACAGACGTAAAGGATGACGGTAAAGACGTCAAGGTACTCTATAATGACGGTCGTATGTCACAGCCTCACGACGTCATGTTTAGACGTTTGGACGACGGACGACGGAGACGGACCACTTAGTACATCCTTACGAAGTCAAGCAATGGCGTGATATGATTGAAAGGTCGTGCATTAAAAATACAGTACACCAGGATAAAAATATCAAATAAAATAATAATATTTTTTTAAACAATCTTTTATTTTAATTACATAAAAAGAGGAAAATAAACTTTAATTTATAACTTGATAGGTACATTTTTATGAAACTATAAAAGTTTGTCATGCTTGTTTTGTTTTATATCCACGACTAATGGATATTTGTCAAGCAGTGGTACTGTAATGGTAGTCTGTTGGACGTCTAATATTGACGTATGAACTGCGCTACCCGAATTGACGTATTATTGACGTTATTTAGTCGTCAAAATCGTACAATTATAGACCCTAACCGTCTTATTACAAAACATGGACTAAAGTTAGTCCTGGTTTAAACCAGGACTAAGTTGACGCTGTCTCTATCTATGTATATTGACACAAGTGAAAGCGCACTACGTTTAAACCAAGACTAACTTTAGACCAGGTTTAAACCAGGTTTTGTAATAAGACCGTAAATGACTTAAAAACGACGTTTTATTAGTCATCGACGTCAGTCTGCAACTTGGGATATCGTTTGGCAGCTTTCGATTCGGTAGAATAGCACACAGAATAATTTGCGATAAGGATTCGTATTTCACAGAAACAAAATTTGAGATCCTTCCTAGCTTAAAGTGAACATAGACTTTTTAAGAAAGAGTGCTCCATTATATACCATATCGTCGCATACCAACACGCAAAATTGTGGCTTACAAATATTAAAAATGTTTGAGATCGTTATAGCAATAATAGCAACAGTTTAAGTTTTCAACATAACCGAGTAAAACAGTTTTAATTTATGTCCATCCCAGTTTTCCATTAAAGCATCACCATCACAGTTTTTTACGCTAACATCAAATGTTAACCATGTTTTGCGTTTCTTCTAAGAAATGTTGACATTTTTAGCCGCAAAGGGAACTTAACCTAAAAATCAAGATATTGTCTAAATGGAACGCATTACGTTAACATACCATGTTAACGTACATACGACGCGTCAAAACTTATAATGAAACGCGATGATGCTAAAAATGTTGAAAATGCTGCAAATCTGTGCTTAGAGGAACGCGCCTGATATGAATTGAGTAAGCGAATACTAGATGTAAGTGAAATCCCATTCAACTAGATCCAAATCCATTCATTCTGGGTTATTCATTAACATGCTTCTTGTGCTCAACAAACTGTACTTCGTTTTAATTACATTGAGATTTTGCAGAGGCTGTAGTGTAGAGGGAGAGACAATAATCGTCATCGTACAGGCTTGTACTCAGAGATTTAAATCTGCTTATACTGGTTTTAATTAACAACATTATTTACTAACAAATTGCACAACTGAGTGCTGTCAAAAATCCTGTCTTTAAAATTCTTTTAGTTATTTACTTAAAAAATTCGACCCAGAACTTAGATAGGTACGTAAATTAGTATTCAACAATTTATCTACCGTAGGAAACAGTTTCTCCGCCTTTTCCAGTTTAAGTCCTTTCGATAACTTGGCTGAGGAGTAGTTAGCTCGGAGGGACTATTATTATGCATACTAATACCCAGTTACCACCCAGACTTTATCTTCGGCGCGATTTACTGCCTAGAGAAGTTACCTTCATTTATATGCAGAAACTTTAAACGATAGTTCCGGTAATTCCTGAATTATAAGAAACCTCAAACTAACAAAATTCAAATTTCATTGTATATTGTCTAAAAATCATATATATATTTATTTATTTTAGAGAAAATAGAAAGAGCCATCCTTGGTAGAAAATATAGGTAATGTAAGATATTCAGTTTGTAAACCTGTCAAATAAGTTTGTGAAAAACTTCATTTATATTTCAGATATTTACTTACGATCAAATCATTACGATTTTAAGGAGAGCCCGTGAATGGATATCGGCAAATAGCTTGTATTTAGCGACATAAAAATTATCATTAAATCTATAGCTATGGATTGTCTACTGCTGAACGTAGGCCTCTATCATATCGCGCCAAAAATTTCGATCCTGGGCTTCCCTCATCGCGCTGCTGCCAGCATGCCTGAGCAGTAGCTTGCCCAAACGCAGTTTCCACCCCAAGAGTCGTCTGCTCCAACGATTGTCGGTTCTACGGCAAACGTGACTAGCCTACTGCCACTTCAATGCGCTGATAATTCTTTGGCCGATGTCGTATCTTTCATCCTATGACCAATGTGCTCGTTTTGTACCCCATCTTTTGAGGAGATACCGAGCATGGGCTATGCTCTCCATGACTCGCTGAGCGACTTTAAACTTGTAGCCTAGTCTTTAAGTAAGAGTTCGTGTTTTCTCAACATAGGGCATAACTGGTAAGACACACTGATTGAGGACTGTAGTTTTCAGGTATTGTGGCAAGGATGATGTTAAAGCCGCCCAGTCCAATTGTATCCTCCCGTCGGTTTCTTTCTCAAAGTTGTTTCTACTAAGCGGAACATCGAGAGCCAAATTTTCGACGAGCAGGGAATCTGGGATGACTTTTTCATTGAACATAACATAGGGGGAGGGGGCGTGGGGGCCATTACATCCCCCAAAAGGCCCAGGGTTTCTAAAATTTCGACTCAACTCTTAGAGACACAACGCGCGTTAATTTTATTTTGTAAAAAGTTAAGCTATTTTTTAATTATTAATTAAAAAAAACTAAAACTTTATTTTTTGATTACTTGTGGTTTTAATCCTACCTCCGAACCTTGTCCCCTCAAAATGCAATCCTAGATACGCCCCTGTCCGCGCGGATGGCACGTGTAACTCGCTGTTGGGATTGGCCGGCGTGCGTGATTGAATCTGGTTGGTAGAATTGTGCCCATTTTAATTTATACATACCTACTAAAAATATATATAGTACTGAAACTAACCTATTGAAACGAGCGAAACATTCTACCCTGAACAAATTACGGTCGCCGTAACTGGTCACGATTTCGATAGAGCACAAACGAGGATAATGCTCGTAAGCCTCACGGCGACGCAGTGGATTTTGGGGCGTTACACCGTATTGAGACTATATTTCATGTCGTTCTGCCGGAAACATTGGTTGCTCTTGCCGACCATAAAACTGCTCATAAACAAACCGCCGGACAATAAACGGAAAGTAATACGAGTATCGACACATGAAATGTATTCTTGTATTGTGCGTGATGTCTTTTCTTCAGCCCTATTGTGGGAATAAGAATCGTGCCAGGAATCTATTTACTGTTTCAATGTTTATAAACATATAAGCTTTGATTCTTTTTGAAAATTTACTAACTCAACATAAATCGGTGGACATTGCGTAGGCAATAGAAGTAGGTCCAGAAGAGGTAAGTGCGCCGATAAAGAGGGACGCAGAACCACTGCGGCACCGCACCTACAGGGCCCAACTACCTGCTGCGAGCAGCAATACCGACCACGGCCATGTACCTGTCCTGCCTGCACTATACCACCACTGAGCAGGACGTCGGACAGTACATACTGAAGAAGGCCAACTTCAATCTGAGGTTGTAGCCATTGGAGTCGCGGCATAACGCTATAGTTTTAAAGCGTTTGTGGTGCGAGTTCCGAACTCTGCACTGGACACCTTAATGAAGGAGGACTTCTGGCCGAAGGGAGTTGTGTAAAGGAAATTCCGTGGAAGGACTCCTAAGACCACCGGAATGGCGCAAAACACGCCTAAGAAATAATTTTACTAACATAGCCTATTAAGTACTATATACTAACAAAATTGTATTTTATATATGTATATTTGCTTATAAGGTATGTATCTATGAGTCTAAGTTGCTCAAGTACAAATAAATAACAAATTATCTGCTCTTCTGGTATCACTTCAATTGCAAGTCTTAATGCAAAAAAAAATATGAAGCGTTTTTCAACTTCGTATGCAACCTACTAGGAATTAATAGGTATGTGCCAAATATAAATTTAAAATTAGAAAAAAAGTCTGACATTACGGTTTTTACGTGAAAAAAGGATCAGGGGATTGTGGGATCATTCGATCGTTTGTCGAGCATCGTCTGCTATCTATATCCATCTGATTTTTGCTTTACTTTCGACAAAAATCAATATAATATTACAACGAATATCAACATCATTTTGATTTTTAACAAAAACATGCATTAAACAATTTGAAATAGGTTATTACACTTCAATTATTTCTGTGCTTATTCGCTTATCAAAGACCTCAGTATTTATTTCTTTGACGGCTGGTTCAAATGTGCCGTAAGTCATCATTACATTACATTATAAGTTTTCTGCCACTCACTATGTTTGTTCGGTAGCCGCCTTGTCGTCACTTTAGTACTATTACTTATTCTGTGTCGTCATCTTTCATTTGTCGTTCGATATGAGAGCTATCGTCTGGAGGATTACTTACGTGTTGCTGTTTTGTGCTGCTCACATTTTTAAACCAAATTAACAGTTAGTCTGCGATGAAGCGAAAAGTATGTGATAAAAATCGTGAATTTAATGATAAATACGAGTATGTATACTATTTTATCTGCAACAATAATGAAAAAATTCTATGTATGATTTGTATACATGTTTTGTTTGTAAATAAAGAGGACAATGTTAAATGATACTAATTTACATCAGGAAAAATTTATAATATTGGTGAATTAAGAAAAAGTGTTGTGGCTGAGTATAAGAAAAAACTAATTATTTAGTTTGCGAAAGTTAGATCTGACAGTGAACCTAAGTTTGGCTGCTTCGAATGAAGTTTCATTGCAATTAGCCCAAAAAATTATATCTAAGGTATTTATTTGTACGGCTCTCCAATCAGTAGTGATTTGTATTGTCCTGCGATAGTGACTGGTCTGGACAGCCCTGGTCTACAATAACCTAGATAAACCAACAATAAATGATCAACGTTGGTTCAACCATCAGGTCATAAAATAATGTTTATTTTATTTATTGAAAAAGAAAGTGCATGATTAGACTTATCATACGATTTGGTTTCAAGCGTAACCTTCAAGCACTATGATAATTGTTTTATATCATAGCTATTGACATTTATTAGTATTAAGGCTCGTATTAATAATTGCAAATCAAGAATGAGATCGATCCTAAGTTACTGTTTTTGACAGATGTTCCATACATTAAACATCAAAACTGCAGCTTAAGATCGATCTCAACTTTCATTAATACGAGCCTAAGGTTGAACAAAAAACTGCAATATTGGTAATCAAATTCTTAATTACCTTGTAAACAAGCTATTAATAATCAACATAAAATATGGAGAACAGCCTCCGTGGTCTAGTGGCTTAAAACACTGGCACCGGGTGTTGATCGGGAGGTCCGGGGTTCGATTTCCCATTGGGGCAGAAGTTTTTCTGCTCACCCACCTGGCTAGCTACCACCGTCTTACCTAAGTTTATCGCCATAGTAAAAATGTTAATAGCATTGTTCTATTCCGACAATTAGAGGTAAGATAGCCAGTTCCTCAGTTGTTAAGGAGTCCAGATGATGCTCACTTCCACCTTCGGTCTTATCGTCACTTACCATCAGGTGAGGTATAGACCAAGAGCTTTTTTATTTTTTTTTACAAATTTTTAGTTAGAATACCAATAATATAATATTTAGTTAGAATTCTATTTACCCACTTATACCTACAAGTAAATTTAATTTAAGATGTAACACAAACTTTAGATAATCTAATATAATCTTCTCATCTGTTTTTTTTTTAAGTGATTATTTTCTTGTTTTAGAAATTAAAAATAAATTCGGTAGGTACTTAAACTAAGGTTAATTTTTTGGCCAATGCATTTCACGCAATTTGGATTAAAGCATTTGTAAACAAGGTACCCAAGTGTTTTTACCATTATATGCATACATATGACACAATATTTATTTTACTGTCGCAAATACTGCAGCATTCAGAATCTGAATATCCATTACTTCCGTAACAAAATTTTCGTCAACATTGAAATTTAAGCAAAAATCACTAACTTCCTTATTGTGGTCTGATAATGTTTAACACATGGAAGTCACATTGATCATGAAGATTCATGATCATGGTTATTCAGCATCAGTTCAGAATCAGAATCAGTTATTCAGAATTAAAACCTAAATAGGATTGGTTGAAAAATCACACCTAAATTGATAATAGGTTCGTGAGACTTCCAAAAAAGTTTCAAAGTCAAAGTTCAATAATTCATTCAATTTGGTGCAGAAGACCGAGGTAGTAAGTGTTTATTTTTTGTTATGAAAGTCAATCAGACATTAATAGGTACTAATTTAGGGTTAAAATAAAAATCGAGGCATGTTTTAGTCAGTTTCTGCTAAATTGGAAACAAATTTATCTCAAGATTATTACAACAACGACATCAAACATGCTTTCTATAAAAATATACTTAGGTATTTATAAAATATATCCTTTAAAGATTTTTTGTAAGTACAATATTTCAAAAGAACAACGGTTTCTCGGTTCGTTTCTCAGTATTTTTTGTGATTCAGTGCCTAAAGCATCTTGAGAACCTTCGATTCTCACGATGGTTCTATCTCCTGGTAGACTCTATCGAACACCATGAGTCTAGCAACAGACTAAAGTCGCAGACGAATAGACAGACTAGGTGAAACTGGATGCCTATTATTGCCTAGACTTAAACTGTCACATGCCTGTTTGCATTGCTAACAATCTCATTCCCGCTTTTCACGGTAAGCTATGCTAATTTGATCGTTGCAAATGTGTCCACAATTTATGTGAGCGAACTCCACGCAAGGCACCCCAGCGGACACGCGAGCGGCTCCGTGAGTAATGAGTTTATAGAATGATTTTGGTTTAAAATATTTTTGTGGTCGTATTTTTATCCTGAAATTATATCATCTTAGGTATGATTTAGTGTTATTAAATATTAGTACATTATACCATAATACCTCATACCTAATATAATTTATAGGACACACTGAACACTCGATAAACATAAGACGGACTTAAAAATTATGCTTATTATGTTACCTAACATATACCTAATAAAATTGTAATTTTTAATTCCGATGCAAAACAATTAAATAGAGGATTCTTTTCATCATTGTAAAAGTTTGTCCCTAATACAGCGTCGGTGACGCTGTGGACTCAGCACGTGCCTTCCAATCTGGAGGCCCAGGGTTCGAGACCGCAATGTACCAATATGTTTTTCGTTTTTCGAATTTTATAAATTGTACATTTGTCTAAAGCTCCTACGGTGAATGAAAATATCGTGAGGCAACCTGCATACATCTGCGAAGAAATTCAAATGTGTACTTATATGATGTCGGCCAATCCGCACTGGGCCAGGGTGGTCTAGGCCTAACACCCTAACTAAGGGTAGGCTAGAGCCCTTTGGTGGGGAGGTATGTGAACTGTTATGATGATGATGATGAAGTCCCTATAGACAAAGAAGCAGACACAAGCTAGTTTATAGCTATAGTTGTTTGGCCCTTATCCTATTTTTTATCAACAAACAAAAAATAACCCTTTTTTTGTTTTAACGTCATAACCACAGTTCCGATTTTGAACTTTTTTTGTTTATTTAATTTATCTACTACATACAGACCTAAGCTCCTCAACAAAAGAGGATCTGACTATCTCACCTTCAGTAACTGTCGGAATACCACAATGATATTAATATTTTTATTTTGTTGTTTTACAAAACAAATGAATATTTTTACGAACATATTATTATTACATTCTCAAAAATATATTGCGGCGCTATACTGTACTAATACCTACCATTTCTTGAAACTTTTCTCGCAAAAAATCTCATTTTAAGGTTATACATTGCTCGAATAGCCCTTTTCTGCAGTACAAAAACGATCTGAATATCGGAAACATTTTCCCACAAAATACTATAAGACATCACACTATGAAAGTAAGAAAAGTATACAAGTCTTGCTGTGTCGACATCAATCAGCTGACGTATTTTCCATACATCGTGAGCTGCAGAACTAAGTCTCTTTGACAATTTATCGATATGTGGGCCCCATTGCAACTTACAATCAAGTGTGATCCCAAGAAATACTGTGGTGTCCACAAGGTCAATCTTTATCCTTTTTTTTACACGTAGACTATTTTATTCGAAACTTAGCAGGAATACTTCTATCGATAAAAGGGGGATATGGGGCGACAAAGTGTGAAAATTAACATGGGTACCTATACTTCGTATGGTTTAATGGATCGCTGATTACGAAAATTACAACGGTTTTAAAATCCAACGTTGCGGACGTGAACTACCATCATCTTTTAAATATGGAAAAGAAGAAAATGAGTGACTCACATATCAACGTACAGGCCAAACCGACGACGGGTCTAAAGATGCAAAATTTGACAAGTCTTATGAGGTCCAGGGGTGCACTAAGAATCGATTTCTCAAAAGCCACCCTCTAAAGGGATTGAAACGGAGGAGGTCCAAAATTTGTATTTATTTATTTTTACAGGAAAACTTACAGCTATCAAAAATTACATGGGTAATATATTTATATAAGCCATTTATGGGGTAACAAAATTTGACTATTTTATTGGAATTTTCATAAATGAGTAAACACGTGTTTTATAAGCTTTCACAGAATGCGACCCCTAAAAAGGGAAATGGGGTGATAAGGTCTAAAAAAATCAACATAAATAAATTCCGTATAAAAAGAAATTCCGGATATTATAATTACGAATTCGTAACAGTTTTGCCGGTTCTCAAAATGTACACTGGCTTTTGTATATTTGTAAATGAATCACAATAATTAATACTACTAATACCTACTGACCAATCTCTCTTAAGCTATCACATGGTTAGTAATCTTTTTACCAGTCATAGTATTCAATTTGATATTTTATATCTATACCTACATCCTATACATACCTATAGGTACAAATAAATAAAATTGAGGCGTCTGTTTGTAATGTCAAAATAACAAGTTTTTACTAAATGGGTATGAATGCTCGTATATCGGGTACCAAAAACACAATTTATTTATTTTTTGTCTGTCTGTCTGTTTGTTCCCGCTAATCTCCGAAACAGCTGGACCGAGTTTGACGAGACTTTCACTAATAGATAGCTAATTATATAAGGTATAACATAGGCTATTTTTATCAAGATCTTTAAAAAATTGCCTACAAAAATCTAAATGCTGCCAAAAGTTACTATTCCACGCGGACGAAGTCGCGGGCACAGCTAGTAAATAATTAAAAATTCAACATGACTCGGGTGTCAGGCGGGGATTAAACCCTCGCCTTCCACGTTCCGGGTGGATGTGCTAACCATTACACACTTACTACCGAGACCTTAAGATTCATGTTGAATTCCTATCACCATTTGCTTTTTCTGCTGCAAGCCGGCATAATTCCTTCAATATTATAGGGTATAACACTTTTAACTCCACCCGGTCATAGTACCTACTTTCATCCTAGACAATGATTTTAAACCTTACTTATTACTTCTGCAAAGTTCATCTGTTCGATCTAAAACCTATCCATTTATGTGCAATGTGTATCTTTTAAATTTAGCTGGATCTTGAATTTAACTTATTGTTATGCGCAGAAAATAACCCTTCAATTTTTATAAAAATTAGGTACTTCAAAATTACGCGAGCGAAGCCGCGGGCAAAAGCTAGTAATCATTATAATGGAGCACATACCACTGGAGCCGCCTTAAAGGAACGCACCCCTCTGTCAAACTATAAAATTTAAAATCAAGCGTTTAATTTTCAAACATTTCCCCGATTGATCAATTTTGTTTTAATTTTATCTATGTGAAACGGAATCTTATATACTCGTAGATTTTTTTAATAACAGCACTGAATTCGAGTGATTCAGGAATTTTTAAAATTGGGAACAGTAGAAAATAAATTCACACATGATTTGGATTCGTGTTCGATTGCAAGATTCACTTTTAATGATTCAAAAATGTTTCTCCAGAACGTAAACAAAATGAACCTTAAATATTACCACATTACTTTGTCTAAGCCCCCAGCCACCAGCCCACTGTTCCCCCAACGCTATCTCTTAGCTAGGTACCTCAATCAAATTACTTTCGAATGAAGGCGATAGGTAGTCGTCGCGCATGCATATTCATGATGGAATTATGTGCGACTTCCTAGTTTTCATATTTTATAGCCATGGTCGTGGCAGTTTCGTTATTTAGATTTCAGCCTTCAATAATAAAGTCGTCGGACTACTACGGATGTTGAAATCTAAAATACGTTACCGCGAGTCAAGATAATAATATGCGCGTCACTTTCAGCAATAATATTGGTCCCGATTAGCGAACTTGTAAAGAAATCACAGAAACAAAATCACTACCACAGCTCTTACACGTCCCCACCGAGGTGCTCGAACCTACCCTAAGTTAGGGTGTTTAGGCCTTAGTCAACCATGCTGGCCCAGTGCTGATTGATCGACTTCACATACACCTTTAAATTTTTTGCAGATTTCCTTACGACATTTTCCTTCACCGTAAGATCGTCGGATGTACTGTAGTGGAAATGTACTTACATATTATGAAATTCGAAAAACGAAAAACACATTGGTACATGGTAGAAACGAGCCGCGGAGCTACCGATTAGAAGTCCAGTGCCGGATCCACAACGCCACCGGTGCTCAAGCAAGCAAGCACAAAAATATCAAACTAACATCCATCTTTTCGGTCATCATCTAAGCGCTGTGGCCTCTGTACTGGACTGTGCCCCGAGTAGAATCGGGAAGCCCGCAATCGATCCTGCCATGTACCAATGTGTATTTCGTTTCACGAATTTCATATGTATATTTATCTGACGCTGCTACGATGAAGGAAAACATCGTGAGGAAACCTGCATACACCTGCGATGTAGTTCAAAGGTGTATGTGAAGTCAACCAATCCGCACTGGCCCAGCGTGGTTTGACTAAGGCCTAATCGCCCTAACATAACTAGTTAGGGTGGGCTCGTGCCCCTCAATGGGGATGTATGAGCTGTGATGGTGATCCATCTTTTCACTAAAAATATTTTACAAAAAATAAAAACCGACTTCAAAAACACTGAAAAGTTAAAAATAATATAAGAATAGGTACAAACAACATCACACTTCTATATTGAAGTCGGTGCCAAACGATGATCTTCTAGAAAGTCTTAAAATTTGGCACCGACTTCAATATAGAAGTGTGATGTTGTCTGTACCTATTCTTATATTATTTTTAACTTTTCAGTGTTTTTGAAGTCGGTTTTTATTTTTTGTAAAATATTTTTTATTTTTAGCTATTTAGTGAATGCAATCTTTTTAGTAAATTAGCGTTTCCCTCGATTTTCATATGATCCTATTATCAGATCCTGACTTTGGTGACCTTGACACCAGCCCAGGAGTATAATCTATCGAATAAAAAGAATTTTGAAAATCGGTCCACAATTGACGAAGTAATCGCGTAACAAACATACAAAACACGTTGGACACACCTTAAAATTTAAGGGTTTTCCTCGATTTTCAAGGGATCCCATCATCAGATCCCAACTTTGGTGACCATGGGACCACCCTTGGAGTTTACTCTATCGAATACAAAAAAAAAATTGAAAATCGGTCCACAATTGGCGGCGTAATCGCGTAACATACACAAAAAAACATACGCATCGAATTGAGAACCTCCTCCTCTTTTAAAGTCGGTTAAAAATACAATATGTTCCATTAAAAATCTATCCATATAAATGCATTTCATGTATTGAGTACATTATATAAAATATTTTTCGGGTCGTCGTTTCAACACATATACAGGGTGTCCCAAGACTATGGGACATGAAGGGAAAGTACCTTAAATATCGTAGATAGAATATTTTGCTGAAAGAAGATTTTATGTTATTTTTAAAAGTTAGTAATATTGCATTCAAAGATTTTCTAAAAATTACTTGCTTCGTATGGGAATCGAACCGGCTTAAATGTGTAAAAAAAATCCCCCGTATTTTTATGATGCCAATCGAAAGAATGGACAAAAAACAATAAGTCATCTTAAGTAACATAGTATCTTAAAAGAAAGGAATAACGTAAAATGTTTGATTCTTTCAAATGCATCCTCTGTAAGCTAGAGAAAAGGCAAAAAAAATATAAAAAGAATGTTGTTCTTAAATTTAAAAATGGAAAAATTTGAGAGAGCGTTTGTGTTTCGGATTTTTATCTATTTAGTCTTCATTCACTTGCTTGCACGCGTGTTATTGTGATAATTTATTGCGAACATGGCATATGAAGTAAGTTTTGACTTAATGGAATCATACTTTTTGAACAATAAAGACCTTTCTCGAAGTTTGCGTTGGTATAGCGTAAAATATCCTGACAGACAAACACCATCTCGTCGCGTTTTAAGGAGGCTTGTGATTAATTTGAAAACTTTAATTGTTCGAAGTTCCTGATTTTTTGTATAATATTATTTGGACAGATAAATAATTTTCCAACAAGATGGAGCTTCGGCTCATAATAGTCGGAGAGCAGCAGAGTTTCTGGAGGAATGTTTTCCTACTTGGATTGGTACAAATGGACCGATCGGATGGCCGGCAAGATCACCAGATCTAACACCGTTAGATTATACTTCTTATGGGGATCCGTGGAAAATTTGCTATACAAAAAGCAATACGATAACGTAGGCGAATTACAAACAGAATAAGCATAAGTTTCAAGTTTGTTTTTAATTTGATTATAATGGTTAATAAAAAGTTATTCCTTTCTTTTAAGATACTATGTTACTTAAGAAGACTTATTATTTTTTGTCCATTCTTTCGATTGTCATTATAATTTTTAGATTTTTTTTACTTTTAAGTCGGTTCGATTCCCAGATGAAGCAAGTAATTTTTGGAAAATCTTTGAATGCAGTATTACTAACTTTTAAAAATAACATAAAGTCTTCTTTCAGCAAAATATCCTATCAACGATATTTAAGGTACTTTCCCTTCATGACCCATAGTCTTGGGACGCTCTGTATACGTATCGCTCTCTCTACATTTTGAGGAGACCCATACTACACAACACTGCTGGAAAGACAGATTGAGGTAGATTTATTTTTAGTATTATATCACTTCACTGTTAGGGATCATCCCTAAAGTACGTCACACAAATTTCATGTTGTTTGATCCCTCCCCGTCTTTGTCACAGTTGACCACATTCATGAGACCCCACCTACCTAGTGTGATGTCACGTATTTAGCACATTTACATCTAGAAATTATAAAATTAAAACAGCAGTCCCGAAATTAGTTTTACTTCCATTTTATTTTTTTAAATATAATCAAAATCAAATTAAACATTTGCAAAATTATGAAAACATAATTTATTAATTATACAAATTTACAACACACAAACAAATTAACAAACTTAGGACCACACCCACACCTTGTCATACAATGTCACACTTGGTCGACCCCTTCCCCCCCCCCCCCCCCAACGTGTAACGTAAGTAGGTACTTTATAGATGGTCCCTTAAGACATCCACGGAAACTATTGATCCAAAGAGAGATCCGTATCCAATAAATGGACATACTATATATCAGTTCAAGTTCATGATGATGATGAGTTTTTACTGCGATATCGTCTTAGTATCTAAACTACCTCCATATAATCTCGCTTAAAAATATTTTTTTCTCCACTTACTATATAGATTAAAATTAGCCACTGCAAAAACAAGATAAAATACTGGAACATTAAATGGGTTGGGACCTCATCGATAGAAATGTTAACCACATGTAATTTATTAATGATTTTATTGATTTTATCCATTGTCTCGTTGATTTCGTTAAGAAAGTCAATAAATACATATATTACATAAATTTACTTAGCTTATAAGTATCTATAATAATAGGCCACATAGAATGGTTTAATATCTATAGAAATTGGTACTCAATTATATTTATAATAAATAACACACTTGCCTAATATTTATCCCTACTACGGGAAATCGTTACATCAATGTCAGCTTAAACAAAAAGCATGCGACAACGACATGCAAGCATCATGATTTATTTATATCATTTTACGAACAATGACTATTAAAAAAAACATTTTGCTTATTTTCAGTTAATTTTTCAATTGTCATCATAAAGTTACAAGCTTAGGTTCCACGCAGATGACGCTGAGACCATAAGGAGTTGAATTAGTTATAGATTGACTATAGTTTACAATTGATAATTATATGATATGTTCTTATATAATAATTAACACAATACGCAAGCAATTCTCCGGTTAAACAGTATTTTCGTTTACTCTATCAAGAAGTCAAATGATCTTTGACAGTATCAGCAAGAAAAATATTGTAGTTGGGTATTCCGTATCCCAAAGCTGTAACGACACAACCTATAAATCAGTGTTAGATAGAGAAGAGGTAAATTAAAAGGGACCGCTTGTCCACCCTGTCACCAATCTGGCTGAAATTAATTGCTCCGCACGTTTAATTATCTCACGGGCTGCCGTGCGTTATTCAATATCAACCTGCTATATTGATTGCCTGACGATTAATTGTCTACGCCTATGTCACCGTTATCAAGTTTGAGTTTAGATTAAAGCGAAGTTGGAGGCTGGGGTTGGCTGCAGCTTGTTAGGTAAAACTTAGCTCATTCACAGGAATTAAAAGAACTTTCCTCCAAGACTGTGTTCGATATTGTATTTGGTTTAACTGACGGTGAGTCCTGAATATAAACTGACTTGATTCAATCTAGGCTGAAATAAAGGTTCCCCATATACGAGATTAACCGGGGATGCATGAAGGTCTTCCTTAAAAGGAGATCGCATGTCCAATAGAGAGAGCTGTTTACCACGTGTTCTTGCGACACTTGAAATAAGCTTTAAGTTACAATAAGCGCAATAAAAGTGATATCATAATAGTAGAAGAGGGGTAATAGCGATGCGTTCTATATAAATAGAGAGCGCTCCTCTACCAGGCCATTCGCGCAAGGATAGTAACTAATCGTGCGACCTCGACTTGCACCACAGGGACCCAAGATGCTGTGGAATAAGGTAGACTCAAATTGAAATCATTAGTCTGTCGTTAGAAGAGATGACCACCAAACGGAACGCTAAACCAATATACCCATTCTCTAATAAAAGTCTTAGTATACTACTCCGTCTCCACTATAACCAATAAAGAGGATCAATGTTGTCAATAATGGACGTGTCCGAAACCCTTGCTTTGGGTGGGAAAATGTCAAAGCGGTGTAATTGTATACTTTGACCCTTGCTTCGTTGCTTGCTCCTTGTATGTATAGTCTTAGTATTTAGGGCTGGGATTAATTTACGAGAGTGATCCTTTTTCGTCACCACATAGGTACCTAAATTCATCAACCAACTTAAAGTTATTGAGAACATTTGATCATTTACTTACATCACGCTCAGTCAGTGCATAGGATAGTGCAGTGCATCGTAAACAGAGACTTAAATAGCTTTCTTATCCCTGTAGGACAAAAATCGACTAGAATTTAGAATGTTGATATTATCAGTAGCAGTTTCAATCACCGAAGATAGTTTTTTTTTGTATTCATTACTTTTTCTTTTTGAAAGTAAATAAATAAACGTGTATTCTTTCTAACTCATAAGTTTCACACATTTTCTCATAAAGGGTGATAAAAGTAGAGTGTCCAATTCGGGAGCAACACTATTTTAAGCTCAAGTAACGTTCAAGTAACGTTTGAATCCCTCGCTGCGACAAGAAGACGACAAGAAGACACTCCCGCCTTAGAAATAGTTATTTGGTTCCGTGGTAAACAATCTACTTAATATTTTAAGCAACGTAAAATTGTTCAGAAAAAAAGAATATGTACTGTCTGCAAATTATAGATAATCGTATCATTTTGTTGCTTAAAAAATAGGTATCAATTGCAAAGTAACTCATAATGACTTAATTTGAGTATTGACTGATGATGTGAATACTTAATCAGATATCTGAGATATCGATAGTTAAACTTTTTATCAAAATGTACAGCTATCAATATCTGTGTTTTATATGGCGTGATAAAATTGATGGCTTTATATGGAGCCCTGTTATGGACGGAGCTATGACCGCAGAGGGTCTTAGTCACCCGGACCGTGCGAGCGTATCTCACGGTTTACTGTGGAGCGGCCTGCATTCTAGAGGTCATGCCACCGTCGAGGCATGAGTCCTTGCGACCATGTATAGCGGATAGTGGCAAGGGATTGTGGGGTGCAGCTCCTACAAGAGAAGGTAGCCCGGATGAAGAGACTGGCGCAATGGAAGCTCATGCGATAGTGGGCAGACGCTCGCTCACCCAACTGCCATGCCGGTTACTACTGGACGATCGAGTCTGATCGCCGAGTGGTGAAGGTATTGGTTGGGTGCCAGCAGGGCAGCCTCATCTTCCGCATTGCGCATTTGACTAGACATTACTGTTTCTTTCACTTTCTACACTATGACACCGCCGATCACACCCTCATGGAGTGTTCGGTCTGATGACTCCAGTGTAAAGCGTAAGTCATCACGCTGGGCCACAATCGAGTCCTCGCGTTAGCCGATATCAGAAAGACGTAATGGCGACCAGCGCCACGATAAGAAAGGCTGTCGCCTACTCCTGCAACATCACAAAAAAAATTTACAAAAGGCTGCGGAGCGAGCGCGAGAAGAGGATTCTTTTGCCGCCCAGCTCCACGCAGGCGGCACGCCAGCAATGGGCGCTTTCTAATTAATCTAAGCAGTTGAAGGAACAAAAGGGTTAGTCCTGTTGAACCGAAATTTAAACTGGAGACATCTGAGGATCTCAAAAGAGTGTAGTGTACCTAGTAACCCCTCTCTAAGTAAGTCTTAGCTTGTTTATAAAGCCTATCTCCAGCGGGTGCCAATTTACTGAATGTAAATAAGCTCCTCGGTGGGGACGTATATGAGCTGCGAAGATAATAAATATAAGGTAGTTCATTAAAATTGGTTTGTACGGGCGCACGGTGTTGACACCTGAACAACACAAAAATAAAATTCAGAGGCTCTAGACAAATGCCACAAGCTAACTTTTCCGCAGTCGTTCCGCAGATAAAAATGTATGGAAATGACATTAGCTTACGACAACCACATGCTATTTCTTCCTCAGCTAATGTCATCTCCATACATTTTTTCTGAGGAACGACTGCGGAAAAGTTAGCGTGTGGCATTCCTTGCGGCTACGAGGCTTGCAATTTTGGAGATCGAAAAGATCTCTAACGCACCTAATCTACGTGGTATAACGTCACTACTCTGTTATGAAAGACTTAAACGATCTCCATTCTGTATGCTTTTGAAGAATAAAGCAAGCATGTATGTATGTACCTCTTTTCATCATCATCATCACAGCGCATATACGTCTCCACCGAGGGGATCGAGCTTACCCTAAGTTCGGGTATTTAGTTCAACCACACTAGCCCAGTGCAGATTGGTTGACTTCGCATACACCTCTGAATCATTTCTTCGCAGATGTATGTAGGTTGCCTCACGATATTTTTCTTCGCCATAAGAGCGTCAGATAAATGTACATATGAAACTCGAAATACGAAACCCACATTGGTACATGGCAGGATCGAACCCCGGATTAGAAGGACAGTGGCGAGTCCACAGCACCATCGATGCTCTTTTAAATATATTGAAATAAAGAAGCACAGAGGAGAAAACACGATTTTTCATTTCGCACTAGCTGAAGGGACCGTAGGAGACTCTCTAGATCTCCATAAAAATCTAATGCGCTAATAAAAGGTACATTCCTAAGATTTCTCCTTTTATGTTGAATACTTAGCCTCACTTTTAGTTTACCTACAAATTATTCGTCACAAAATAGCAAAATTAATTATTATTACGCGTTTTGCTAATAGATATTATGTTTTCTCATTCAGGTGTCGTTAAAGCCAATTGTATTTTTTATATTTATTTACAACAATAACATGAAATAGATGTAAAGTTGATATAACTACCGTTTAAGCCCCAAGTAAAATCGGTGATCGAATAGCTATACCTATTTCTATTAAAATAAGGGTAAAATTAAATCGGTATTTTAGTTTTTATGGGCAATAGCGAGGCTCAATTACACCACCATTAAACCACCGCAACGCTTGGCCTGGTGTTACGACTGACCCAAATTTGGCAACGACTCAATCAATTGAGTCATTGGCCATTGTGTACTATATATTTTTTGAATTGTACAAGACTATCTTATTAATTTTATGGTGGAACACGCATCTGTCTAAAAACTGCCTACTTACTACTGTTAACGATGATTAACATAATTTTTAATGTAAGGAGTATTTTCCCAGTTTCAATGAACTGCCCTTGACTTTATGAGGTTGACTTAAATATATAATATTAATTGATATAATTTAAGAAAAAAATAGTTGCATTTTGATTAATTTACTCGAAACATAGTGCAGTGACACGATTAGACATGTCAAGGTCTCACTATGCAGATATCAATGGTACGGATCGATATCACTAGTGTCGTGCCACGCTACAGATTTTTTATGTACAAATTATGACATAATTTTCATATTGACAGAAACATTCATATAATTAATCCATGTAGTTATAATTCTAATTAATAATTGATATTGCTTGTGCTAACTGCCAATAAAAATAAAAGAAAAGTTTTTATATAGATACCTCTAACACAAAGTAAGCATCATCAGCATATCGTACATACAAGATGACGGATGAGGATTTTAGTAAGTACAAAACGCAATTCTAAATTTTAAGATGGCGAAAAGGGCATAACATAAGCATAAGCAACACTTCCAAACCCAAAAACTTGAGGGTGCAGGTTTTGTGATCCTATCACTAAACACCAATCAGATGTTGGTACCAGGCCAGTGGTATTGCCATGATTGCATAAAGCAAAGTCAAAACAATATAAAAACAGACACCGCTCTTGAAGCGAACAGCATTATCTCACTCTCAGTGCGTGCGAAAAAAAAGGGGGCTGTTTACGAAATCTACTTTTTCACGGAGGTTGCTTATTGCATTGCAATATACTCGTAGTTGATAACTAAAGCTTTAATCGTAGCTTCGTCAGGTTCACAAAAGAAAACATTTCTACTATTTGGAATATATTAGAATATACGATCGTTTATTATAATTCTAATCGGTAATTGTGTTAAAATAATAATAAAATACTATCCTTTTTGAATTAACGCTGTCACTGTCGTTGAAAATTAGGAAATAGTCAAAATGAATGTTTGTTACAAGCTTTTATTTACTTTCACCTATCTTGTGTCTGTAACGAAATCTTGCAAGCAAAATTTGGCCCACTTCCCGGTTTTTGATTGAGCTGAAATTTTGCATGCATATGTATATCGCGTGACAATATAATAATAAAAGCTTGTTTAAAAATCGATTAATTATTTATTTTTATTTCTATGATAATTATTTATGTTCTCTTTTCAGCGTTACTATGACATATTTTTAACGTTCTATTCGGTTATTTTTCTTTGTTTATTTGTAGTCTACAGTAATTTTTGGGTAGTAAAATACTACATCATTTCTTTATTCAGACTGGGAATGGGAGCTCAAACATCATTTTTTCGACAGATTGTGAAATGGCTATGGCCTGGCCTTTGCAATCATCGTTTTTAACATTGTCGACATTTTGCTTCTGGCTGCTAAGGAGATTTTATTTTTAAACATTTTATTTCTTACATAAAACTCTTTACAAGTTAGACATTGATTTTAGACGTTTTATTTCAAAGAAGTTGTACAAGTTAGATTATCGGTTTCAAAAAAGATACGGATTTTTTTTTAACTTAAGTATTGCAAATATTTTTCTTTAACTAACTAGTTTTATATTACATACAGAAATTACTCAAATGAAAATTGGTACCAAGCTATATTTTCCACTTTATACCATACTTATTATATTTTTATGTTCAATTATTCTAATTTTATCCATTTTGATTTCATTGATTTTTATATATTTTAACGAATAACGAGCTTAAATTTCAGCCAGTGATTTTTAAAAGGAATGATAATAATATTATTCACATATCTTTCTTAGCAGACTGACACAACACTTAAAATCACGCGATGATCGTATCGTCGTAATGTATATTGACAACACGATTGCCGCCATTTGTAATGTAAATAGTCTCTGTAAATATCCGCCTTTCCACGTATGGCTCAATTGTTTCTTTCTACGTAAGTATCTCACTTGATAGCAACGTAAAAGGTTAGTATTTTATCCTCGCGTTCTTATTACGAATTACTTAAGACTAAATAGAAGTGATAAAATATTCCTTTTAATGGAAATACAAGGTTCAACTGCCAGATTTTTTGGAACGAAATTCCTTATGGGACGTTCTGAAGGCAAAAACTGTACGTTACAAAAAAGTGTCACTAAAATGTTAAACATTTACATTAAAAAGCATCATGCAATAACTTGAAAACAACGAATCGGAGATCGAGACACGAGGCGTATGACTTTAGAGAATTTTCTAGAGAATCGATTGAGATTTTTAAATAGAACCCATGGGTATTGATCCTAAAAAAGAAAAAATGTGTCTTTTAAATATAACGTATATTAAAAAATATATATTTATCGAATAGCATATAGAACTTCGTTCCTAACACTGTCCCACGAAACCACACGCTCTTTTTAAAATTAAAGAATAAAATATTATAATTCGAACTCGATTAGATAGAATTCGATTCCCTCAGTACGAAACCACAGAGGGTCATCGTGACCAAGGCTGTGCGGGCATAGGCAGCTACCGCACGATCAGTTACAGGGCGGCCTGCATTTTAGCGGCGGGCACGCTACCGCACAAATTACACAGATATCGCGGTTCGCAGCAAGGAATAGGGGGGAACGACTCGTCGAGAACAAGTGCGACGGATTCGCACCGAGGCCTAGAAGGAGGCTCTGTGTGGATGAAAAGAAACACTCACCCTCCCAACTGCCGGCCGATTTGTTCGGTGTTTGAGGGGTAGGTTGGACGCCGGCACGGTAGTCCTTTCTACCACATGGCGCAGGTACTAACCAGAGGGCCTATTACCGATCTCATGGTTTTGCAAATGATATCATATGATATCATAGTGCAAAACGAAAAATACGATTTCCGGTCGGATTTTTATCATTTGTACATTATTTATTGATGATGTTATTGAAATTATGCCACAGTGATGATGTCATTGGAGATCGGCAATACGAAATGCAGAATTTCATGACTTCTTTTTCTCAAATTTATACCACATCATACGATGAAAGATCCATAATTGGCGTGCTGATATGGATACTTCGGCCACTACCTGCATCAGGTCGCCCGTCAGGAGAAAACGCCACAGTGTCACAGAGAATTGGGGTTAACCAAATCACCATGACTGTGAATGAGATCGAGCTTGACTTAGCAGGAAGAGTCCCACACATACATAGTCGAATAATCATCGGCAAATGCGGTGCGTACCGCATTCTAAATCGTTAAAAGCAAACAAAGAAGTACGCATGCATTCATTTCCAAATGGCCATAATACATGATCAAACGAACTTCCAAGTGAAGTTCGATCAGTATTATATGAGTCACTTTATTCGAAGATATAGTTTTAATTTATATGTATTTCAGATATACATATATCAGTCTAATACGTAGTCCTTCTATTGTTTGAGCAAACATTCGCACACTTTTAAGATTTTACAATACAAATATCGATAAATTAAAAAACAAAATCGGTCCGCTTAGTGGCAACCCCAGCCTCTCAGCGGTACACCACGCTACTTTTGCCTCATTCTTCAGAGTCTCAGAAATCGGCAAAACAATGTTGGGCTGGGATAATGGGCGGGAAGTTTCTCTATATCTTCGAATAAAGTGACTCATATAATACTGATCGAACTTCACTTGGAAGTTCGTTTGATCATGTATTATTATTTCGTCACTTTATTCGAAGATATAGTTTTAATTTATATGTATTTCAGATATACATATATCAGTCTAATACGTAGATGTTTAGAGATACTAAAGTTTTGCCGATTTACATATATTAGGTTGAAATAAAAGATGTAGTATGGAAATCACTACTTTATTATAGATATACCTAATAAATAATTAAAGTATACTGTAGTTTGATTGCTTACATATAACTAATGAGAACGGGACAGTCAAGAAGACTGACGTTGGATACAAACAGATCTAGCGAAATTATTGTCACTTACGATCGGTCGATCATAAAACCTGGCAAACGTGCTTGATGTAGGGGTCCAACCCGCCGTTTTTCGTATCACGTCAAGTGAGACGCCCGCGTTCTTAGCCGCGGATGTCGCGGCATGACGAGTGCTATGTGCACTAAATGCCGCCACGTCCACTCCACTCTCGGCGAGAACCTGTTTCACCCACCGCGCGATCGTCTGACTCGTCGCAGGCTTGTGAGGCGGTGTGAACGATAGCAGCAAGTTATCCCTAACTTCAGTTCTTAACTGTTCCGTTCTCGACAGGTAATCTTTAATAGCGGTTGCTGGACAAATGTCCACATTTTCTTGAAAAAATGGAAGAATTAACAAAGGTTGCGGCCGTCCCGCACCGGAAGTTTTAATTAAATCAGAAATAATTATTTTAATATCATTTGAACCCATCTTGATATTATTTATTTTAATCAATGAAAATGTCTGCGCTCTATGAGCTGTACAGAGAGCTAAGAGAATTGCGACTTTTTTTTGTCAGTTTTTCTATGGAAATCTCACTATGAGGCCTCCAAAGCGCTATGTGATTGAGCACAATTTGAGGGTCCCATGTAGCCATGTATTTCGGAAGTGTTGGTCTCAATTTATATACCCCTTTGAAAAATCTCGAAATTAATTTGAAATTTCCAAAATCATTGCTAAGTAATAATGCCAATGCCGACCTATGGCTATTGAGAGTACCGTATGCTGCACCTTGGTTAAAAAGCTTTGTAAAGAAAGACAGAATTACCTGTTCGCAATCAGAGTTGTAAGGATTTAAATCTAGATCATTGCAAAATGACCACCATAACTTATATGTGCAGCTATACTGTTGAAAAGTATTATCTGCTAAAGAGGATAACATTATTTCTAACGCTTCTTCCGGGCTTCCTTTTCTTAAGAAAGACTCCCGGAGAGCCTCGCGACACCCAGGGTAAGTTGGAACTGTTGCCTTCTCCTGTAAAGAAAATTTACGAGGTGTTCTTTAGCATCGAAGTAAAGAATTTCAGAGTTACACATGCCCCTTAAAAATGGGTACCATGGTTGAGAAGGCCAATAAGGGAAAACTAAAATACCTTCTGCGCGGTCCTCTTTAATTTTTTGGAGGCACTTTGAAATTAAGGTAAATGGAGGAAAAGCATAAAAGAAATATGATCGCCAGTTTAAGGTAAAAGCATCAACCGTAAAAGAATCTGGGTCCTGCTTCCAAGATACATACATGTCACATTTGGCATTGGCACGAGAGGCGAAAAGATCTATATCAGGTTTACCTAAAATATTAGTAAGTTTTTTAAACGCTGTACAGGATATTTCTAATTCTCTATCTATATTTTTGTTACGCGATTCTTGATCAGCTTCTCTATTGTCTCTGGTATTAATATAAGATGCGTATAGCCAAACCTTTCGCTTCTCGCACCACTGCCATATTTCTCTGGTAATTGCATTTAAATGGGGAAATTGAATTCCCCCCATTCGATTTATGTAGCTAATGGCTGTGATATTGTGGCAGCGTAATAATATAGCACAATTACTCAAATCTCGGGCAAATGTTTTTAATGCAAGAAATACTGCCTTAAGTTCCAAATAATTAATGTGAAATTGCAGCTCCTCTTTTTTCCATTTACCCCCTGCCCGCGTATCATTACAAAAAGCCCCCCAGCCCTGTCTAGATGCATCTGAAAATATTTCTAATACAAATGAAGGCTTATCCAACCAATTTTTATAAATAAAAATATTATCAATCCACCAATGAAGATCTGGCAATATGATAGTTGAGGGTCTAAACTTTGCATTATAGTTATTGTGGTATCTAAGTAAGGCTAAATGTTTTTCCCTTTCCAGTGATTTCGTATACATCCAGCTGTAGTTAACGGCTGGACAGGCTGCTACCAGCACTCCGATCATTTGTGCAAATTCTTTAATGGTGCATCTAGGCAAGGCAAAAAACTTTTTGAGTAGGGAAAAAATGTTTTTCTGCTTTTCTAAGGGTAGGCTAATGGTCATTTCTATCGAGTCAAAAACAAAACCTAAATATTTGCACTTAGTTACAGGATTAAGTTGACTTTTATCAAAATTAATGACAAAACCAAGGCATTCCAATAGTTTCTGGGTCTCAATTACGTTGTTTTGGCACTCCGCAAAATTAGAACCTAGGCACAAAATATCATCAAGATAAATGACTGACTTGAAACCACGGTTTCTCAAATGCCCTACAACTACCTTCATAATTTTTGTGAAAGTTCTTGGTGCAGCAGAGAGACCATAGGGCATTGCATTAAATTCATAAGTAATTGTCTGCAAGTCATCATTTTCGAATTGAAATCTCAAAAATTTTTTATGCTTGGGATTAATTGGGACTAACAAATAGGATTCCTTTAGGTCAATTGTTGCCATGAAATAACCCTGGGAGATTAAGGAGGCAACCATTCTGTAATCTTCCATTTTAAAATGTGATTTTTCAACGTATTTATTTAAAGATTTTAAATTTAAAATAAACCGGCTATCGCCATTAGATTTTGGTGCTAAAAATATATCAGATACATATTGATTTCGAGATGGTTCGCATTCGGAAATAGCTCCGAGATCGAGTAATTTTTGAATGGCCTTAGACATTTCAATTTTTTCTCCCGGCAGCCATTCTCGATGTCTGTTCTCGACCATTTTTACTTTTTTGCAAAAAGGTATCGCATAACCATTTCGAATCCAATTTAATACAAATTTGTTCGTGGTAATATTACACCAACAACTATAAAAATGCTGTAATCTACCAGCATGTACCTTTATGTCCGAAGACCTGCACGAGGTTTGTTCCACACTCTCGACGGATTGAAGTTGGTCTGATGCGTCGAGGAGGTGGGTTTCTGATTCGTGAAGACAGCCTTCTTGAAACCTGCGCGCCCCCCCCTGCTCGTCATCGAGCGAGAGGGGCCTCTCCAGTTTCCCTGAAGTCTAGTTGAACGAGAACTTGATGGCGCCGAAGTTGGCTTGTTGTCGGGTTTCTTAATTTGAGAACCTTGTTTCTCGATAGCTTTTGAAGCTTTAATTTTATCTGGTAAACCAGTGCCAAAAAGCGTCTCATCACGCTCTGTATCTTGAATTAGGTTAAGAAAAGATTTTTCTAGCCCCTGTGTTAATGACTTTGTTCGAGTGTGGGTTTCTGAAGCATGTAAGTCTGACAAGATCCTACAAGCATCCGATAGATATTTTATAGCCTGAATCTTGTTTTCACTCGAAAGTAGCACCGTCATAGCTCTATTTATAGCAGTTAGACCTACCCCCAACTGTTGTTGAGAGCTCTCGATTTTTTTGTCCCGCGTTCTAGCAAATTCAGAAACTGCAGCAGCTATTTCTGGATTCAGCAGAGGAGCTCTAAACAGCTTACAGTTTTTTGGGGTAGCATATTCTTTAAATAGTTTATTTTTTTGCTCTTTATCATTTATACCCTTACGAAGAATTGGAACCCACCTCTGTGCCAAATCTGGATGAATGTCTTCTCCGTAGGTAACCTCTTCTGGGACGAGTTCTCCTAAGGCTATCAGTACGTCAGGATCTAACGGGGGCAAAGTCTTGTCGGAGATCAAAATTTCCACATCATTATTAGCTTCAGCATTATCTAACGACTGTAACGTCTGTTGTGATACCAAAATCTCAGGGTCAATATTGGACTGAGTATTGGTGTTATTGCTTGTCATATTCTCATCGATCGCGACATCTAGAAATAATAACTTTTATAAGAAGGTGTTTTACGAATGAAATGCACGTCAATAGGTTGGAGTCAATGTGATATTCATCAAAAAAGAGAAATTGAATATGACATAATAATAGGTTGACTCTCGGTCAACTCGGGTTAATTGATACCCTTTGGTTAACTCTCGGTTAACTCTTGGGCTAAAATTGCTTTTCGGTTAACTCAAGGTTAACTCTAAAGCTTTATTTTATAACAATGCTTCTACTTTGTGAAATTTGCACTATAAAATTTTTGTCATCAAAATGGGGGTAATTGTAACATGTTTACTCACCAACGTTTTCTTCGCAATCCGATGAATCCGAATAGACTATAACACGACTACGTCGTTTGCTTTCTTTATGTTTAAGCTTTTTAATTTTATTGAAGTAATACGCGATTTGTTCTTCAGCACTTCGTTTCGGCATTTTGCTTATTAGGAAAGCGTACGTTTGGTTGCGCGCACAATAAAAGAATGAGGCAAAAGTAGCGTGGTGTACCGCTGAGAGGCTGGGGTTGCCACTAAGCGGACCGATTTTGTTTTTTAATTTATCGATATTTGTATTGTAAAATCTTAAAAGTGTGCGAATGTTTGCTCAAACAATAGAAGGACTACGTATTAGACTGATATATGTATATCTGAAATACATATAAATTAAAACTATATCTTCGAATAAAGTGACGAAATAATAATAGGCATTATATTAATAACGACTCCAGATCATTTTGGTGCATTTTGTAGTTTTCCGTGTTTCAGCATTTTTAATTAATGCGATTATCCTGTAGCCACGATTTCATTTTATGACGGCTCATAGGAATTAAATTAAATTTGACAAAAGAAAATCATTTCTTTTTAGTAGATAGGTAAGGTAATGTTACTAACACTATTCTGTCCTACAAATTTAGTTCCTGTTTTAACTTAACCTGGCATGAACACTGGAATATCTATATTTTTACAATTAACCAATAAATCTCTTCGGCGAAGACAGGATAATTAAGATCGAACTTCACTTCAAGTATGTTCGTTTGATAATTTAAATATTATTAACAAAAATTCACTGAAATAATATTTTAATTCTATAAATTATATCCGTTATGTTCGCAAGGGCTAAAAGCTTTCTTAAGGAACTCTTTTAAAATAGCTATCTAAAACATCCAAATGATACCCTACCTAAACTCAAAATATTTATTTCATAGTTATAGATCTAACAAAGTAATCGCAACATAACTCGGTCAAGACGTTCTCATTCTTTTAAGATCTCCGCAAACTGAAATCACTCGTATCTCTGAATTCAACACCTCTCAAAAAATCAATCTCACGATACTCACTGAAATAGACGTTCAAGTAGAGGTCAATAAGTCACTAAGTAAAACTTTTGCCACGTCACTCGCGCCTAAAAATCAAGAAAACCTTGAAAAGGTGATGTTGTAAATTCGAACTTGTTTCTTTACGGAAAAGGTTCACGGAAAAATATTTGCTGTATAATATTATTTGGCAGTTCGATTACTGTGACCACGCGTTTAAGAATTGACATTGTTCATTTTTGTATCGAAACAATATCGGAACATCTACTTATTTACCATTTCAATAACGCATCGACTGCAATACTAAATGGATCGAAATATAGGAGCATAATACATGTTTAGAGTAAATATTATCTTCGCTCTACCACGAACGAATTGAAGTTAAGGCTCACCACCTAGCAAGTGATCGTGACGTGGAAAGAAAATCCGTAATAGCTTCCGCACGATAACTAAATGACTCTAGACATCGCTTAGCACTTTAGCGGTTTTAACGTGGACTTTAAAGACAAATATTCCTAAGTTCCTATTTTAGTATTAAATTCGTAATTTTAGTTTTTTAAAAATGACTAGCTGCGAAGCTTGGCGTTACACGGGTTAAAATGCATTGCACGCTTAATAGTTTTCGTAGAGATCCCTAATGTAATAACCAATGTAACTTGATAGCCTATGCTACTCAGTGATAATGCAGTATTATAATAGTGAAAAAAGAATTTTCAACTTCGGTTCAGTATTTTTTGAGTTTATTCATTTCAAACATTTTGTTATAGAGAAAATTATTTTTCCGATAATTTAATGATAATGCGAATGTCTTGCTCGCACATTATTTAACAGTATTATTATGAAGAGTATTTCACTAACAAATAACTAACAAATTATTTATGTTAATTAATTGATTTAAAATTTATCATATTTTATTTATTAACTAGCTGTACCCGACATGCGTTGCATGCCACGTAAATCCTTTTTTTTATATTTTTTTTCTAGGAGCCCTCACGGGTGTCCCCATAACACTCTACCAAAGTTTGATTACAATCTGATGAATGGTTTCAGAACGCATAGAGGACAAACAAACATAGTAATACATTGATGTTTATTTATAGAGATAATGTTATTTTATTACAAATATCGATCCATCCTGACTTCGAATGGGTGCAGATTACTAACAACGAAGGTTTATGACACCAATTCTAACAACGGTTTAACGGTTACAACGAAACAACGTCAACTATGAAAACTGGGTTGCCACTTTTTCTTCGCCGATTGTGACGAGAACTGAAAAGAGTATATAAAGCATCAGAAAACATTATTATTTTGGTCTACTTTTTGATTTTAATATACATTCCGATAAGACAGCGCAGAAACTACCACGTTCTCTGTCTACTTTTCAATGTTCTGCATAATCCTTTGGCCCCGCAATAACTTAGATAACGTTTTAGTTTTTTACGTTCTGCTGACAGGCTAAGTAGAACTCGATTACGCACGCTTCTCCTTATTCCGAACCGAAGTACAAACACCTACTCTGAGTCATTTGCTGTTTCTGCTGCACGCCTATGGAATCAGTTACCTGCCAACATTAGAGATTGTACTAAAACATCTGCTTTCAAAACATTTCCAAGGATCATTATCCGAAACAATGTACATAACGTACCATAATAGCTATCATATTATACATATGTATTTCGTGTATATATGTATGTGCCTGTATATTATGTATTATTGTATAAAATATACATAAGTATATATTTATATATATATATAATTATATTTTTACACAGTCTTATTTATATGCTGTGTATTTTATCCAGATATATTTATTTATATAATATCTATGTAAAATTTTTGGTATGTATATTTATGTACACACAAAGTCCCCTTTAAAATCACCTGTCACTGACTCGGGTCTGCAGGAAGAAATTTCTAACAGAAATATGCAATAACTTTTGCTCATTGTTTTAAATGTGTTTTCCCATAATGTATGTGTGTGCAATAAATAATAAATTAATAAAATACATTTTGATTTATGGTCAGTGCCGATGGTACGCTGACTAAATGAAGCATTGCTCTTTCATATGACACCCTTAAATATGACAATTTACAAACCATCTGCGCGGATGATATATTTCAGTAATAAAGCGTCTGTGCAAACAATCAGTTACCCGACACGATCCTAGCAACATCAAGCGTAGGACCTACTGCTTGAAGTACCATACCTACGTAGCTCAGAGCACCCCTACGTATTTTACATTTCCGGTTCGTCCCCGGGGACTTGACGACGGCGAACGCTGCTTATTAACAACCGAACGCCGAGAGCACCTCTAAGCCAATAATTTTCGTACATTCTCCGAGATATATAATCTTACACGAGTAAATACATCGGCTGGATAATGACAAACAAACAAAAATCAGCCAAACCCACCGTAATTTTTCTATTTTGAGTAGCTTTGGTGAGTGACTGACTGAGTCATCTACGTAGAGCCCAAACTACTGAAGCAAGAAGCATGAGATTCTGTATAGGGTTTCTTGGCTTATGTAGGCGGTCACCAATGAGGAATTTGTCAACATTCTCACAGTAATGTGAGAAATAACTATACAAAAAATGAGGAAACTACGGTGTTGAGACTTATTAAAGGGAAACGTTGTTTGCGGGCACAGATAGTTTTCTATAAATTGTAAGTGGCAATAAAAAGATATGGATAGATAGATTACAAATCAAATAATATTTAATTGATATATTATATTTCATGTCTTCATACAAAATCCAACTTTATCCTAATATACAAAGACGGTATGGTCACACTAACCACGATGAGCTTGCCAGGGCTGGAAAGCGATAATAGCTTCCGCGCGATAACTGAGGGTGTTCTGGTCGCAAAATTGACAAACCTACCCAGTTGAACGCATGTGACGTGTCTACATTACTATAATTTGGGTGAATAAATTTGGTATAGTAGTACCACGTTTATAAGTTACACCGAATATCTACGCAGAATTTTTGATTCTGAACGAGATAGAATGAAATTCAGATTTTGGTGACTTTAAATCTTAATGTACACAATAAAGTATATATTTTAACGGTGTCGGCACTTGTATTCAATCGGCTTTAGGTTGCTATCCTCTACGTAGCCGAATTTTGCCGATGCTACTTATAAAAGTGGTCGTACTGTAATAAGGTTAAGGTCAGGTACTTTTATGATAACAATTAATTCCGGTCTAAGCAAATGTTTGTTAATCAACTATGCAATCAACTGTGGCTACATAGAATGGATTGAATAGTCCATTTGCAACAAAGGGTTTCTAACCGAACTTATGTTTGCTAGTACCAACATGTCTTATTTATTTTAACAGCATAAATAGTTTAGCCTATATTTTGGATAGCTAGGCCGAATGATCGAAGAAGGCATCCAATTACGTAATATTATATTTTTCCTACAATCGTTAACCTCATTATTAAACAGGTCACCATCCCGAAAAATACATGAAATGTTGAGATCATTTATATCTTTTAAATATAAGTTAGTGTCGTAAAAGCTTTTACTATATGTACCGGAGGAAGATTTTGCACCTGAGTCGTCAGCGTTCTATTTATTTATCTGTTATTTCGAGGGGAGCTGGGAGCGACCCCCAGCGAGCCATTGCGACCTGCACAGATCTATCAGGGGCCGGCTACAACCCCTTATATTAAAGGTCTCCAATTGGCGTCCGCAGCGGTAAAGAAGCCATTTTAGAGACAGAGGCTTCGCATCGTGAGTTGGCTAACTGTGACCAGCTAGAGCGAGGCTCCTAGTGTGGATGAGAGCATAGCACTCACAAAGAATGTGAATATGTGTCTCGTCATCCTCACTACTATATCTGCACACGGGGGCAGTGGTCAAGTCCATCCTGTGCAGATGTTTATTGAGTTTAAAGTGACCAGTTTAGGTTCTAGTGAACGCCCTTGCTCAGTAGAAAGTTTCGCATTGCGACCCAGTGCATTTTTGATTGAATCTAATATTAACTATTTCTGCTGCAAAGCATTGCTTCAACTGTTTTTTTCCGGTTTGAAGGGAAGACCTGACGGGAAAATTACTGGGTACTGTGATAAGAACTTATGTCACATCATGGTATCTTAAAAGTTTATTGTAAGCATTGCTTGTCTGTTATTAAAGGAAAGTTATCTTTAAATGTAAAATTCGCCGACAGATTACCAGATTAAAATTGTTAAAACTTTGTCTTATAGTTTTAAAAAATAGAAATATATTATAGCAATAAAAAAATCAATAACTGTTATTAATTTTATCGTAGGAATAGTTTGAAGGTGTTCAAACTATTCCTATTTCATCCACAATAAAGCCTTGGGAAGTATTTAAATATCAGCCCCTATACCAATTCACAACATGTTTGTATTCCTTCAAGACATGTCAACATGGCGACACTACAGCAACGATCATTCGTGAGACGAGCGAACGATAACATGCATTGACTCCGTGGATGGCCAAAGCGTTATGGGGCATTCTGCAAGCCGAGCTGAGGCGAACTACCTCACATGAATCATAGATAGCAGCAGTCAATCAATCAATACGGCTGCCTCTCAAAGCAAACAGGAATCCTGTGCTGTGCTGTGTGGATATTCATGTGTTCTTGGGAGAATTAACACGTTAACCCTTGCTGTAGGAATGCTAAAATTAGAAATATTCAATTTATTTTTATTAGAATACCATATTGTTAGATGCTTAACAATCTTCATTATTGTAACTTAAATAAATTTTATCTTCTTTGTTATAAATACCTATGAAAAACATTTTATTTAGCTTTTTAATGCTAGGAACTTGCAAGATTTCGAAAGATGCAAGATTCGCTACTCCAAAAAATATTATTGAAACGACAATTTTACTATGAAATAATTTTTCATACAGTATAAAATCCTGAGCATGATTAATTTTTTTCGTTCTAGGTATTTAAAATGTAAAATTTACTTTACCAACTGCGTTCGTACGCATGTATGTACTTTGCGGTGAGCACGCGATGCGGCAACTTCGCAACGTAGGCTTATCCAACCCAAAAAGCTAAAATTAAGGTTAAATCTCGTATTTAATCTTTGAAAAACCAACGCTGCTTTGTAAAAAAATTAATGGTTGTATACCAGCATTAGGGTGTAAATACACATAAAACATTAATAACTTGTCTTTAAAATACAAAAACGAACAATATGGTTTCATATGTCAACTGAAAAAATTATACTGGTATGAAACCACAGAACACAGAAAGAGGTTAGAAAGGCAATCATGCACCGTTTGTACGGGAACCGCTGTCGCCAGTTTTGCTCCCACTTCTTTTCCTTGCACCGCCCATGCAAAGTCGCGCGAAATGGGGCTGAACCAATCACAACGCTCACTGGGCTCCTCATTCACAGAAATTCACTGACGTCCAGAGCCGCGTGTACAAATAACATTATTTTAGTGATTGACATCGATTAATAGCTATCGATATTAAATATTGCCAGCAATTTAACCATTTGAAATATTTAGAAAACCAAAAAATAATTATTACTTTCATTACACGTTTATAATTAATAATATTCAAGTAATATTTTGTTTCTATGTAACAAAATTAAAGCTTTTTAGCTCAAAAATGTTGTAGGTTAGACGTAAAATAAAAGAAAAACTATAATACTATAATGCACCGGTCTGAAAGCATAAACTAGAATGGATAATCTGACAAACGGACGTGCGGTAGTTTAGTAGTTTAGTTGATATTTTAGTTGGATGGAGAAGTATTTGTAAAGTAAATATTTACCTGTAAATTTGTGTTTTTTAAAGTACTCAAATCTTCATGTCTTGCATGGCCACCTACCTATGCTAAAATAGTCATATAAATATTATGGTGATATTAAAAATTCTAAGTTGTAAAATTAGTTTAGAATTTGCCCATAATTTTTTTACTAATCGAACTAATTGTATCGTGAAAATTGTAATTAATTTTACAATTTCAATCTTTGATTACATCGCCGTACTTATATGAATAGGATGTTAGAAAGGGTAGGTGTTAGCTTCGCCAAACATTCTGTATTATCGATAAGTAATAATAATTATTATTATGGCATTTTAAGTGACAAATAATATGTTATTATTACTTTATACAAATATTTAAAAATATACATTTATCGATAAAATGTAATGCGTGCGTTTTTTGATTAGCACGGCACTATCCCTTGTACTGCGACTACTGCGTTAATGCTCATTAAGCCAAATGCGTCACTACCGAAAGCAGTGTACTACATTAAGCGCTCTAAGTAATATGGTAAAAATCGCGGGCGTACATTGCCGGTAATGTATATTTTTTAGAAAAATATTATGTAACTTATCGTTATGATCAGTTTTGGTGGATTTTGACATAATGATCTATGGAATATGGTCATTATGATTAATTTACTACTTACCGATGAAAAAAAATTCCTTCTTTAGCTACACTTGACACCTGACTTCTTGTTTTACAAGTAATTATAGCACAAGAAGGCATTTTTTTATATTTATAGCGCCGCGCTTCATGATACACTCACTGTAGTTGTCCGTCAGTGATTAAACAACGCGTTCGCGTTGCGGGGCCACAAGTATGAGCATTTAGTCATAGTTGTGGCTACGCGTGCCCCGCCCACATAGCCCTTCTAACCTCTTTCTGTGTTCTGTGTATGAAACCAACTTCCACATGCGAGTGCACGCGAGTGCTCATACATTTTATAATGATACGGTACTCAGCAGAATGAGAAACAAAGCGAGCTGAATGAATGGAGGCTCCGAGCCATGAACTGGTACTGCGCCTTATTGTTGTTTTGTAATATATTATGTTGCAACGTTGTTGTAATTAAGACTTGGTCTTTTACAGTCAAAGCAATTTTTGGAGAATAAATGCTGTGAACACAATATCAATATTGTCGTCATCGCGTGAATTTTCCACAGGTCAATCTGTGGTGATGAAGTTGTTATAGTATGTCTTCACAAGTACCCTAATGATTTTATTTGTCTACATCAAAACACTTTTGGCTTTACTATTAAGCATAATGTATTACGTCTCAATTGGGCTGTCTGAAAATAAGACTTCATAATCCCCCATCAGTTGCCGTAATTTAACATAATAATACTTAAAAGATTCAAAAAGGTGGTTACAAACGGAGATTTATTAGAGATTTACTAAATAAGTTGGTGATTATTTGCTTCGTCAAAGTTGGAGAGGCATGAAAAAGTTATAATAGCAAAAACAACATGACTTTTTTTGTCTTCGTCAAAGATCTTCACGTATTCTATTTTTTCAAAGGTATTAAAACATACAATTAGAGGTAGCGCTTTTTTCAACAAATAAGATTTTTGACTATTATTCAAAAAATGGTTTTATTTAATTAAAATCGTACTGGAATGATTTTATACGCTTTTTCTTATCTACTTTGACAGAAAAGACTACTTTTCTGCAGAATTACTGATAGCATTACTATTTTGGGTATTTTTATAGATATACTAGCTTGTAGAATGTGATATGACAAAAAAAAGAAACAAAGCTTTAATGAACATAGAACGGCTTGGATAAGAACAAGGATAGAAAAATGTTTATGAAGGGCGACCAAAGGACGAGAATGATTGTCGAAAGAAAAAAGAAACTGAGCAAATAAGACGTATGTACACCAAGGGCACAAAAAACCGTCGGTAAGAGAACACATAGGCTCAACGTGATGAATTGAAACGATTGATTACGTTCGCTCATATCTATACTAAACCAAAAATAATGGAGAGATGACTTCCTTCTTCAAGTCCAGTTCAGAGACCAACATCATCCTGTAGTCTCTTATGGTAGAAAGTAGTGGATGTCTTGAGCTGGTCTGGATGTACCATCAACACATTAAAAGTCTTTTAATTCATCACCTTACCCTTACATGGCAGAAGACCAGCATCATGTTTGCTAGAAAATAAGTTGCAATGTTTATAAAACCTGTTAGATTTGTTCACGTCACGAAAGTTGTTTTTTTTTAGAAAGGAAAGTTAAGACATTAATAAATAATAATTCATATAAAACGATACGGTATCACTTAGCCAGCCAGTCTTTTTAGAACCATTACTTGACTTACCTACCTATCTTTTTTTATTGCTACTAAGTTGGCAAACAAGCAAACTGCCCACCTGATGGTAAGTGGTAACAGTCACCTATAATACATGATTGTGGCTCCTGTGAGATTCGCAGTAAAACTGCAGCCCCCACAAGGGCCACAGTGTACGTTGCCAACTTGTGACTTAAGATGTAAAGTCACGGTACCCAGTAATTTCAGTGCCATATCTTACCCTTCAAACCGGAACACAGCAATGCAAGCACTGTTGCTTTGTGGCAGAAATAGGTAAGGCGGAGGTACCCAAGCACACGACCCTGGTACAGAGTCTCCCTCCGGTAGAGTTCTACCCGATAGCGACTTATTAACTTTAGATTATCTGTTGATTTAACAAAACGTGCTATGGAATTCATTTACATCTATGAAGAGACGCTACTGATAAAAATACGCAAGCCTTTGAAATAAAATGTTTTTTATACAAGGCGCTCAGTCAGATAGTGTTCTAAAGGAGATAATATTTTTTACGAAGGAAAAGATAATCTTTAAAGTAATTTGCAGAATTTTTTTTAAAACACTATATTTTAATTTTACTTTACAAATCATTATAATATTGGACAGACAACACCAAACACTTACGAGCTGATTAGTATTTTTATGTTAATGTAAGATTTTTTTATAGTAGGTCTAGCAAATGACTCCATTCCACCTGATGGTAAGTAAAAGTGGGGTCCAAATGCGAACATAGCTAGTGCAGCAGAGAGCACCACCCACCCACTGATACGCTGCACTAGCCACCCTCACCTTGCCGACCTATAAGGTGCTTATTCACACCTCTTGTGAATTGTAAGGACCTCAGGACCCGGGATTGTAAGAGGGAGGGAACACGTGTGCTGGCAGTGAGTTCCATTTTTTGATTGTGCGACAAAGAAATGTACTTTCTTTTAATTACCTTTCTTTGTACGCGGTGGAATGGTAGTCACAGTAAGACGGTTACAGAGCAGACCAGCACGCGTAGTCCTTAAAAAGAATGGAGAGGATTAGAGAAAAAAGCTTTTCAGAGCAATCGCCGTGGTAAAGACGGTAGTAGAATACGCGACGCAACGTCGCGACGCAATTGCAGAGGTTCGAGGTTATTAGTAATCTCTACATCGCCCAATGATGCGTGTTGCGCGCCGCTGCAACCTATCCAAAGCATCGAGCAAGTACTTGGCGGAGCCATCACAGAGATGCGAACAATATTCTACACAGGACCGTACTTGCGTTTTCTACAGTAAGCACAATTGGTCAGCCGTGACAAATCGCCGCACCTTGTTCAAGACTCCGAGTTTTCGTGAAACTGTTTTTATGCTTATCAATAGGTTCACCCCAGACATGCGTTACATACGCTCAAAGATTACCCGTCGATCGTTTTAGTCTGAACCCGTATTGTCGAACGTTGATCATAGAGTGATTCTCTAGGTAACGAAAAAGTTGGTTGTTCAGGATCCTTTCCATGACTTTGCATAGTACTGAGGTGACAGCTATGGACCGATAGTTGGAAGGGTCTGAGCGGTCCTCTTTCTTGGGCACTGGCTGCACATTAGCCTCCCTCCAAGCATCCGGCACGCGTCCTGAAGAATATAAGAGTTTATACAGGCGCGCGGAAGACAACTCCACTGTCCATTTTTTGAGCACACAAGTTAGTAGTTTAAGTAAAATTTTTATGACTTATGACGAAATTCGACCACTCTTCTTTCGACGTATTAAAAGCAAAAGGTGCAATTATTTCATAATACTCTTATGATTAATCTCTGACGTTATTTTTTGGTAATAATTGGGTTCCAATTTATTATAATAACACAGAAAAATGTTAATATTATAGAAATGGAAAAGTATATTATTTTTTTATTGTTCCGTAGGATTACCCATACATACAGTTTTGTATTGAAAAAAATTGTTTTGTTTTATTATACAACTCAAACATTTCCTTCTAGTTCTATGACTTCTGCTTCTTTAGGATCATTTGGATTGCATCATGTATTAATGATAGAAATCATATTTTTTATAATGATGAATAAATATCACATAATATGAAAAAATATATAACATAATTTATCAAGATTTCATTAATTTCGCCTTTTACGCTTCAAGATGCCTAAAAAGTACCCCAAAAACCGAACTTTTTAACATTAAATACTAAGTTTAAATATGTTTTAGATTCGTTTTATCAAATAAAACAAAATTTTATCGCCGCCTTCAGCGAAGGTCCCCTTTTTAAATTTCTTGGGAATAATATTGTTTCTCCGTGAAATGTGTTACTACTAAGGTTCTGTAAGCCGATCAAACTACTTAGTTTGGTAAGCCCGTCTATTAATAAACACTCTCAGCATTGAGTTGTGCTAATTAATGAGGCGCATAACCTCCCTTGAGCTCTCGTATGGAAGTGGTTTCAGTTTTATGAAGCTCATCAACTATTACATTTGTCGAATTATTCTCGATATTTTAATATTCTGAGGCAACACATAGGTGGTAGTAACAAATTGAATTATTACAATAGTATTAAAGCTAATGATAGGATTTGCACTTTCAATAATCAGCTTCCAAAATTTCCAATAAATTTTAAACTAGGTATTCATAAGTCAGTCAAAGATTTTTAGATTAATGAATTCACCAAAAATAAGTCGACCGGTATAAAATAATCACACGTGTGTCGTGTTCTTAGGTCCATTTATTAGACAAGTCTTCTAATTAACTACATATTTATTGTAATTATGAGATTCCTCGTGGTTTGGATATTTTCATCAATATATACTTGTATATAGTTCACTTATATTTTTCACACGCAATTAAATACTTATTAGGATAATATTATGCGTATTATACTCGTAAGTAGGTAAAAAAATAAAAGAACATACATGTAATCACGACTTCTCTCGCCGAGTAGTGTTAATTTAACACTTAACAGTACTCGGTCGGAACTTCTGAACACTGTTAAGCACAGAGCCTGCAAAGTATCAATCGCTTTCGTTTCGTTAGAACGGATCGAACGGCAATGTATGAGAATGATTAGTCATGTGGGATCTTTTGCTCTTTTCGAATTTCGTTAGGGTTTCGAATTTTTGCTTTACCTAAGTGTATTTTACCCCTGGGTGTATTTTGCCTCACCTCGCCATTTTTTAAAAGTGCAAGTAATAGGGTGAGCCTATTGGCACTTTTCGCTCAATTTTTCCAGACTCTGAACTATTTCTGAGAATTTTATAAACAAAAACCTCAGGCCTCAACCCCTTGTGGCCACTTAAGTCAAATATTGCAGTCAATTAAAATGAATAATTACATTAAAAATATTATTGTTAATGCTCTTTGTTTAAAATTGCATACACTCCAGTTACACGTGCTCATGCAGCAACACAAATATAGCCATGGCTAATTTTGGCTGAAATCTTAGTCAGAAACTTATCGGGTAGACAGTTTAAAAAGTCCTATATTACAAATCGTATAACGTCTTCTATTTCTTATCCTATCGTTAGTGTATTTGCTAAAAGTATTGAGACATGTTAAATAGAGACTAGCCACAAATCTACTCGCATCAAATGACAGATGCATCATTTCGAAGTAGACGCATAATAATTATATATGTATTGTTCACATTTCGAAGTAGACGCAATAATATACTTGTAACATACGTATTATTAAAATTCAAACACAGTAAATAAAAAAACATCAATCGACAACGATACACAAACGATCACACAAATTAAGTCATCGCACTATTTTTAATTCGTGCCATCCTATAAACATAAACACATACATAGAAGATAACAAGTAAATACACGAGTTAACAAGAAAATAGCGTTAAAGAGTGTGTCTTTATACAAGTGGTTATATTTAAACGTTATATCCCGATGTACAAATAAGAAAACAGTCTGTGAAGCTGGCAACATACTTTACGTTCAATAAACGCACGATCCCAGACAAAATTGCGTTTACAAATCTCGTTCCAATAAGTAATGAAAAGGAAAGCGGATTTGAACGAGAAATATTTCGAACGCTTACTCTAAACCGTAATAGAGAGTTCATTTTCCATTTAAAAACACAATATTTAGGTAAGGTTTGTGGCAATAAAGTTTTATATGCATTTCCCATTTAAAAACACAATATTTAGGTAAGGTTTGTGGCAATAAAGTTTTATATGCAAGTAAGTTGTAAAATGTCGTCAATTTAAGCATTTTGTTTTGTTGTTAACAGTTGTGTACTTTCAGCTTTTTCATTGTATATGCACCCCTAATAAGATTTTTTATAAAGTGACTTGTAATCGTCTCCTTGCTTTGTGCATTGACTCTGTTGTCTTGTTCTTGTAACGCAATTTGTTAACATTGTAATCTATATTGAAACAAGACCAGACGAAAAATCGCATTTGAAATCTATTAAAATTTTGTGGTAAAAATGTCAAGAGATTGCTATTAACTTCGTTTGGGTGTAAAGTTCCCTTTAAAGAAGACACGAAAAATGCATCCTCAATATCCGTCTCATACACTTGTATAAGGATCCACATAATATTAATTATTCTCTAGACATACCCATGAAGTAGGAGGATATCTCGGGAACGGTGCGATCGTCTTCGTGGCGATATTGCTCGGCAGTTCGTGCTTGATCCCTCTTTTTAAGCGCTGTTTTCTTCTCTCCCGCGATTTAGCTCTTAGCATAAGAGCTGCCTGCATACTTGCCAGTTTTGTGGCCGTGAAATAGCACAAGCGGGAAATTAAGCCAATGGCTTTCAGGGTTTTGCGCGAGTTGCGCGTTACGGTAATCCGTCACTTTTTAGGTTATTTACACTTGTTTTTGTTTTGGTACGCGAGCTTTTCCTTCTACTATGACTAGCGCGACTACTGCCTATTTTATATCTATTTATTTTTGTACCCTAATATTTAAATTATTTACACACCCGATTTCAATATTCACCTAATGTCTAACGTCTCATCACAGAATCGATAACACACTATTACCTCAATCTACGATTTAAAATTTGATCAAGATAGGCACAAGAAAGGCGCGAAAAGAATTATACTTACTAATTTTAAAAATCTAATTGAACATTTTGATTTTTTAATGGTCGTTACCTTACAATTACGATATGTTTGCGAGAAAGAATACGTATTGGAAGCAAGCGCGATTTGGCGTTTGATTTAATTTAATTAGTTGAACAGTGTTCTGACTTTGTCGGTTTTTAGTTTTGCACTCATGTTTCGTTCCGCACATCAAGTCGCAGTCTCTGGTTCTTTGTCACCTGCCATCTGACGCTGCTTTCATACATGTATCGCTGTTTCATGGCCGGCCCACTTTTGTCACTTTATTGAATAACACATCTCCGAGTTATATAATATTTCTGGTCTTTTTGTTTATGCACATCTCTAGAAATAATATAATGGTTGGCTAACGATGACTTTCTAAAGCTCTGGCATATAAACCGTATACGGTTGTTACATAGTTGCATCTCCCCATCAACAAACATGCTACATATAGACACATAGCTTATACTTAAACTTATTAATAATAACATCAATAACATACTTAATACTATCACAGTTCCCAGTTAACAGCACACAATAAAATTACAACGAAACAACATAAACGCAAATACATACGTACAATCTTAATAAAAATCAACATAAATACATCAATGAAATATTCACTAATTAGTTTTTCTATCGAGGGCACCAAGCAAAACCGTAAACACTTTATCTTAAAAGAAAATCAGAACTGTTTAATCGGTTTTGCTCAATTTTCCAAAAACATTCATGCGTTTTTTAATAAATTAATTGTATTAACTACTACAAACATACATACAGATAAGCCACAATGACTCAATATGACGTTACGTCGCATTGTATAGGTATATTCAAACGTTGTCTAGGTTAAATTTTGAAATGACACATATATTTTTTTTATTGCATACATACAAAACAGAACTACTATGAGCGATCTGTTCTAGACAATCTTTGTAAATGGATATTCATTAATAGGTTAAAGACAGTATGCTGTTATCAAAAATAATTAAAATAAATGATTAAATGATTGGAGAATAAATTGATACAGTTTAAAGTTTTGACGAAGATAAAGAATATTATCATAATAAAATTATCATCATCACAGCTCATAAAGGTTCCCACCGAAGGGCACGAATCTACCTTAACTAGTTAGGACGATTAGGCCTTAGTCAAACCACGCATACTTAAACAAAAATATGAAAATATTAAAGCGCCTGACTGGCTAGCGGGAGCACAGGAGCACTTTGATATAGTTATTGTTGCTAAAACATTGAGTAACAAAAAAACAAAGTATTTATTTATCATAACAGGTCATATACGTCCCCACCGAGGGGCTCTAGCCTACCCTAAGTAGGCCTTAGTCAAGCACGCTGGCCCAGTGCGGATTGATCGACTTTACACATACACCTTTGAATTTTTTAATAGATGTATGCAAGTTGCCTCACGATGTTTTCCTGCACCGAAGGAGCGTCAGACAAATGTAGGTACATATAAAATTTGAAAAACGAAAAACACATTGGTACATGGCGATCTTGACCTCCAGATTGGAAGGCAAGTGCGGAGTCCACAGCGCCACCGATTATTTATTATCATTGATTTATATATTTATTTGACCCGTCACGATTCTGAGTCATGTCTACAAGCTGTTCTCGAAAGTCATCACGAATCGTCTCCCACGAAAAGTTGACGACTTTCAGCAACTCGAGAAAGCGGGATTCCAAAAATGCTAAAGCACCAAGACCACATTTATACGCTGCGGTAGGTTTATACTTCTTTTTATTTATTTAAAATTATTGTTCATACATTTATGCCCGTTACTGAACATTAACAATCCAGAAGGCCGCGAAGTCTGCCACTATGCTTGGCGTTTGTGGACAATGAGAAAGTTTTCGATTCTGTCGAGAACTGAGCCGTAATTCGATCACTCTAGAGAGGTACTAAATAGAATATCGATAAATCCAAGTGGTGTAGTCATTGTACGAAAACGCCACCATCTCAGTCCGCATTCAGGACCAAAACTCGAAAAAAAACCACTACTTCAACGAGACATTGTATCGCTGAAACTGATCACAGCTACGCTAGATGATGTGTTAAGGCTTTTGGACTGGGGAGTACTCGACATGAACATAAAGAGCGAGTATATGGCTCACCTTGATTTTACAGATGATAGCGTATTCATGGCTGTGGTCATGGAAGACTTAAGCGCAATATTTGACGACCTCTGTAGAGTTCCTCAACAAGTAGGTGTTTAAATGAAACAGACAAAAGTTATGTTCAATTCCCATGTAGTACCCACTCCTGTAAAGGTTGGAGGCTCTACTACTGAAGTTGTTGACGAGTTTGTTTACCTGGGGCAAATAGTCCAGCTCGGTAAGTCCAACTTCCAGAAAAAGGTCAATCGTCGAATCCAACTCGGCTGGGCAGCGTTCGGGAAGCTACACTACTATTCTCGGTCTATCTAAACGACTTTCGTTTTAAAAACTGAGGACAATGTGCATGCATTCGTGCATGCTGCCAGAGATATAACAAACGAAAGTGAGACGTGAATGCTGGCAATGGCAATAAAGGGGGCTATGCTCGGGGTTTCTCTACGTGATTGAATCAGAAATATCGAGATCCGTAGAAGAACTAAAGTTACCGACATATCCCAACTAATTGCAAACCTAAGTGTCAGTGGGTAGAGCACACAGCTCATAGGACTGACGATCGTTGGAGCAGAAAAGTCCGGGAAACGCAGTGTTGGTAAGCTCCCTACGACGTAGCATGAAGCGAGAGGCTTAAGACCGACCGGTTCTAAAATCCTTGCGGAGCCTTTTGTCCAACAGTGGGAGTCTCTTGGCTGAATTGATGATGATATTTGTTTAATTCATCGTAACTTCGTTGTAAAATTCTAAGCAGGAAGATTTAGCATTAATTTGTAGCAAGTCCTCGGTACAACATCTCGGTAATGTATGTATTTAAATATTACTGGTCAACTATACAATGCGCTGTACGTCACGTTACAACATGAGCTCTACGACGAGTACGGCAGCCAGGCAGTACCTCGACGACGTCGCATGGCGAGTGCGGCTCGGAGACGAGGGCGGAGAGCGGGCGCGGCGGGGGCGCAAGCAGGCGCGACTCCCAGTGCTGGCAGGAGTAGGCGCGGACGCCGGTTGGCGCGGGGTGCGGGGGGCTGTGCGGCCGCGGGCTCGGCGGCGCGGGCTGGCGGCCGTGTTGGCGCGCCTGCGCAACAAAATGTTAAATCCATTATTATTTATGACATAACGAATATTAATATTTATGTTTTACTACTGGGTCCGGCAGACGTTGTCCTGCCCGATTGCAGCACCACCAATTTTATTTTTAAACCTTCCCTGGATCTATTCAAACACACAGAAAATTTCGTAAGAATCCGTCGAGCCGTTTTTGAGTTTTAGCGAGACTAACACACAGCGTTTCATTTTTATATATAAGAAGATTGCTTACATTGTACATGAGTGTAACCCCTCTGTTCATCGTTTGTATAACTTCTAATGAGCTGAGCAACCCAACTAGTGAAATTATCTCTACCGTGTGAAAAGATCACAACCCAAAAACGTCAGGTTATGTCCCTGAACATGTGTGAGTTTGGTTGCCAAAACTCAGTGTAAGCTTTTATGTTACTTAGTTTGTTTGGCACTCATAAGTATAATAAAGAGTGCAGGGGTTAGATGTTGCCGAATAACATCTTACGGGACCCAATCCAACCTCTCTAGCTTTTTGCCCTGCCATGTCAATCAACGGACGACGTTTTGATTCTCCGTAGCACCCACACTGAGCCTCTATAAGTAGTTGGAAACGGAATCGTCCAATCCCCTCGCTTTTGGGGAGACCTAAGCTTAGCTGTGGACGTTTTATCGTTGAGTTGAATGTTCACAAACCCCGCTGTGAACTAGACGTTGAAACCACCTAGTTCATATTTGGAATTTCGGTTGGAGGCCAGATTTGAGCCCCAGGCTGGGCCCATGAAAACTGTTAAATTACCCAAATTTCTGTTTGTTATGTCGGCGGATTTATGCCGCCTTCATTAACTACTTTTTATAAAAGTATCCTAAACTAGATACCTTGCGGCCCGCTAGCGACGCGCCGCCCGCCGCCGCGTACATGCACCGCCGCCGCGCACCGTTCACCTAGCGCGGCCCATCGTCTACGCGTGCGCGCGCGCAGTCCCGCGTCCAAGCGACAAGATGGCGCGCGGCGCCGCCCCGCCGCTCCACCGCATCCGTTCAGGCGCACACCTACAATAATCACGTCTTATACAGACAACAGTCATAAGACATAATATCGTATTTATTTACAGTACCATCTTTACAAAACACTTATACTTCGTGTGTAGGTAGGTATATAATATATGTAGGTTTATTTATTACATTCATACATAAAACAATATCGCAGTTAATATTCTAGATAAGAATTACCTAATAAGAAAAACTTACCAATCAAATTTTTGCAATAGATAATATTCATTGACAAAGAAACATTTTGGTTATTTATTAATATTAATTTTTAAGAACACTTACTAAAATGAAACACTTAAATAACACAAGCTATATAAACCTAAAATTTAACTCTTTGTTGATATTGATTCAGTGACATTATATAAATCGACAAAATATTTACTATTTTACAGATTTGTTACCTACATCAGAAGCTTGTTAAAAACCCCGGGTAGAGCAGGCAGCAAAAATACACATCTTATACGTGGGAATAAGACAGATATAAATTCTTATCAATACATTTTCCTAGCTCTTTTTAATTGGTATTATTAATTTAATTTATTAATAAATATTGAGTATATATGTGTAATACTTAAATAAAGATAACTAGAAAAACATAGCGCGACTCAAAAATACCTACAAATACGTCAAAACTAGTGTGTTTGGCTTCAGTCACGATATCAGTCTACTATATTTAAAACAGGACTCCAATAACTGCGTTTCAACTTACATTTTCAGCCAATGGCAGTTGAGGCCATTCCATAGACTTTGTGCATTTGATCCCTAACTCAGTTGCCACTTAAGTGTTGCTAGTGTCGATTGCAGTGTTTGTAGTTTCACTCTTAAAATCCAAGCAGAGTAGCGGTCAATCGATAGTGATCAATTTAATCCGTATTGCACAAATCTAAGTGAACTTATGTCAGTATTATTTAATTTCTAGATTCTCGTAATATGAAATACGGTTTCAATTTGGCTCTAGGTTTGCAACTCAATAGTACGGGAAATCACAGTATCAATTTCGATCGATCGGATTTGGTTCTAAAAGTCGGTATCCATCTTTATGCGTTAAACATGCGTATTCCTAGAGAACTTGGGGGACAGGACTGTACTTTGATGCAAAAATAAAACTTCAAGCGGATTAAGTATGGAAAAATATAGAATAATTAACTCAATACGAAAATCCAAGTTTTCGTAAAGCGAACCTCCATGCGGACGATCTTAAACGCCTAGCCTAGTATTATTTAAATACTAGGCTAGGCGTTTAAGATCGATCGAAGAAACATTAATAAAACTAGCTTTTTACTTAGCATAATAATTTGCTTTCAAAAAAACTTAATTAGGTATATTGCCAATGTTTTGAATCGGGTCACAGAAGACCGCAACAAGAGAAAATGTCACAAGTTCAACTCTGATGGTTTGGATTATTTTTAATGAAGGAACCTGATAGATAGATGTAAAGCCTGATGTTGAACTCTCATGCAGTATACCCACTCCTGTGAAGATAGGTAGCTTTACACTGGAAGTTATTGGCGAATATTTTTAAGTGGTCTTTTTTTTCGAGGGGAATGCGTGACCGCACCGTACTCGCCGTTGGCTAGACGACGAGTGTTTGTGCGTGTGGCTCTCGCGGCAGTATGCCGGGCCTACCCACCAAACCCCCCGGTGTTCTCCCTGTCCTTATGGGTGCGCGTGGTAGGGTCCACACTGCGACTAACCACTATCAACGCGCCCGGGCTAGCCGGCTAAGTGGTTTCGCTTGGTAAGTGAAACTTCCAGAAAGAGGTAAATCGATAAATCCAACTCAGCTGGGCAGCGTTCGGGTAGCTACGGAGCATCTACCAATCTACCTCAGTGTCTCAAGACAAAAGTCTTCAATTCCAGCGTGTTGTCAGTGATGATGCACGGAACTGAGATGTGGCCGCTTACAATGGGTCTCATAAGTAGCCTCAAGGTCACTCAAAAGGCAATGCATCAGAAATTATGAGACCCGTAGAAGAACTAGAATTACCGTCATAGCCCAAAGAATTGCAAACCCTAAATGACAGTGGGCAGGACACATAGCTCGCAGGACTGACGGCCGTTAAAGCACAAAGTCCTCGAGTGGCGGCATCGTACCGGGAGATGCAGCGTTGGCAGGCCTCCCACAAGGTGAACCGACGATGTGGGAGGCGCAGGACCGATCAGCTGGGAGAACCTTGGGGGAGGCCCATGTCCAACATCTCCAATAATGATGATAATGATGAACTTGATAGGAATGATTCCGATTTTTTTCTCAGTTGTGGTCAATGAGGCATCGTAATCATTGGCGTGTAATTCTGACCTATTCTTACAACTCTCCGCCATCAGGAGTCTGGACCTATCAGCAGACATTTCGATAATGTATGTTTATTTTATTATATTCGATTTTCGGTAATGTATGTTTTATTTAAATTATCCACCGCATGGGTGATTTATGATGTGGCTTGATTGTATTGGGTCGATGGGGGTGTATAATAATTAATAATAGATGATAATATTAGTTTACGAAACTGTTGCTTTGTAGGTAATGAAGGGTATTAAAATACGGGCAATAGAATAACACGTGTTTAATCTACCTAGTTATGTGCAGTTTCAAACACTATCTAATTTCATAAATGGGGGTTGAATCTACTGTAGTTTTCTCGACTTTGCTGGTAGTAAATTGTGAGTCATTTCACAGATTTTTAATACTACTATGATATGTTTGTGGCGAGCCCCGTTTATGCGTTCCATTAAAAACAGTTGATGAAATCTCCTTTTTGACATTAAATTCTTAGATTTCTCCTGTATAGCATCATAATATTATTTTATTTGGGAAAAAGTGTTGTATTGTGATTGTGATGTTTCCTTAATTTTAAAAGTGTGATTATAAAGTATGTCAATATAAACTCCTTTTGAACTTTATACCTATAATATTACGACATGAGACAAGCATAATTATGATGTTGTATCACTAACTTAATTTAAAAGATTTAATCGTATCTTAGATTAGCAGTGAAGGTCCTACCTCAAACTCGCGAGGCTTGAGCAATCTAAATTTATGAGAGCAGCTCATCGCTTCGTTCAGGCTTGTCCACGACGCCCGTGGGACGCATCGTCCTAGAATGTCCTTAAGCGTGGAAACTAAAAGCTTTTAAGTTTGCAATCAATCAACGAATAACGAGATTGTGTCACTCAACAATCCATTGGGTTAATTTATAGGTTTTAAATCGCCTTTTAAGTTATCACTGTCGCCCATTACGCTTATCGCTTTAATTGAATACAGCAGCCGTGTAATTTATAAATTCAAATATAGTTGATACTTTGAACGTATCAATTGATCGTTCATACAAAAAAACTTCTACTTACTACTACTATTTGTGATTTTACACAATGCATTGAGTTTATTTTTGATAGTGTCGATTTTTATCTCAAGTAAAAAACAAAAATTATTATATAATAGTTAGATTTCGATACTGATTTTATCCTTAAGCAAATAGTAGTTAACGATAGGTGATATTTATTTCCTCACAATTAATTTTTACAACATATTTTTTCCAGTACTGTACTCTTAACCGTAAATACCTATCAATACCAATTTTATGTTTGTTTTAAAATTGACCATCGAAACTGTATAACGATTAATATAAAATAGTATGCACGCAAAATGTCCAAAACTAATTGAACAAAGAATGAAACATAGAAGGTACACACAAAAATCACTGTAAATCAAAGGTATTTTCTTGAAATTGTTCTACACTTTCGAGGTTAAGGGTTCAAAGAACGTTAAGATCGGCCGATAACCACAAATAACGTACCTACAAAGAATATTGCTACCGTTATTTGTTATGAATTTCACAAATTATTTGAGGCGGCAAATTCACGATACTTTTGTTCGATATTGCGCTTCGAAACAGTAAAATGCGGACTTGCCTTAAACCAACAGTTTTATGCTTGTTATTTGATTGTTATCAATGATTTTGTTTTGAAACCTTGATTTAGCTAGCCAGCGTTGCCTAAAAATACTATGACATTCCTTTATTTTTTAAATTGCAACACTTAAAACTTACATACATAAAACAACAAGTATATACCTACTTACATACAGTTTTATAGGTTAATTCAACATTTCAAATATAAGCATTTCTGTGGTAATTACGTTCATTGCATATTTGGACAAATGGTTTCAAAGTAATTGATTACTTACCTCAGTAAGTATTTCAAATAAACTGTTGACATTTTTTTATTGAAAACATGTGGAATGCGTAATTAAATGGATTGGCATAGACCGCTGAATGGCAATTATTTATCAAACAAGAAAATGAGAGACACGTGTTATTTCACAGGCGTCAAATTCAATGACTTTATCACGTGCGTAAATATATATCAAACTAGCTATGCCCGCGAACTACGTTTCGCCTTAATTTATTTTTTGCCGACATCTTCAACAAATATCGTTAATGTACACAGAAATAAATACAAAAACTTAACAAATTATATACTAAAACCTTGCTCGAGAATCACGCTATCGAGTGGTGAAAACCGCTTGAAAATCGGTGCAGTAGTTTTTGAGTTTATCGCGAACAGACAGACAGACGCGGCGGGTGTCTTTGTTTTATAATATGTGAGGATACTACCATTGCTTTCACTGAAAAAAAATATTTCAACGTTTACTACTTTTATCGTATTAATTAGAGACAGAAAAACTTGTAATTTAAAAAATGAATTTAATAAAATATGAATATGAATAGTTGGAATCAGCTATGTAGTGATCTTCTAAAGTTGCTACAACTTAAGCCGACTACGGAAAGCAGCTACGGCTACAAACGGAAATGTTAGCAACATCTCGTAACCATGACAATTTACGTACTAGCTAACACGGTGCTATAGAAAAATATTTTGTCTTCCTTAAAATTTGTATTAGTATTGAATCATTAGCATTAGAATAAATAGCATTTCAAATTAATTTATCTTACACAAAACTAAAAGACAATATCAAAATGTATTTTACAAAGAGGGTCAGACACGATGTATTGACCTTTGCATCTTGTAGTCATGCGACCCTCGATGGAGGGTCGCTTCAAGAACACTGAAAGTAGCACGTCACGATAAGTTCTGCAGTTCATTCAAATCACAAAGCGTTAGTGCACAGTTTAGTGGATCTGATTAGATGGGGCGGGGGTGCGTGACCACAGAAATAGGTTAAACGACGAGTCTGACGTAATCGAAGCATCCACCGAAGTTAGTATAATAATTTACATTATTAAAAAAATTAAAACATTTATTTTTGTTGCAGTTGCCCTGATTAAAATTTACCTGTGAGAAATAGTAGTCCAACCAGGTAAACCTGAACTATAACAGACCAGTTTCTGTTAATAATTTGTATTAGTAGACTATAGCCATACTTACACATAACATTGAATATTTTTATGTAGGTACTCGTAAGCGTTTATTTCGGGTATAAATAAGAAAAATTTGAAAATAATACGTTATTGGAGTTAATGCTAAAACTTATAATAATTAAAATAGAGTCCAAAAAATAATACAATAGATTAAAGACAATTTTCGAAATGCAAAAACTTCAAAAACATTACATTAGCTTTCATCGAGGTACGTACTAAATAGCTTAAATATAATGGCTCTGTCCTGAAAGAATGAAACAGAACTGAGCTATAGATATAGGCTTCAATGCCATAAGATTTCCATGTAAGGCACGCAATCTGACATTTTAGCTGACCATGCTCACTTTTCATCACAACGAGAATGTAATACAGGCATGCCATTACTGTCAGAAGGCATGAATTAAGCTACCTTCGATTCTGTCTGCAAAAAAAACCGTAATACGAGTACATTTGGGGGCAATTAGGTATTATGGGAAATCTTTTTGCTGTGATTATATGTATAAATAAACATGTTAATATAGAAATGAAATATAAGACTCATGATTGGCACTCTGCTTATTAATTCTTCAAAATATAAATATCTCTTTCTTTTTAACCAAATTCAAAAAAGGAGTATGTTCTCAATTCGATACGTAGGTATGTTTTTGTTGTGTGTATATTACGCGATTAGTCTGCGAATTGTAGACCAATTTTCAAAATTCTTTTTTAAATTGGATAGAGTATACTCTTGCGGAAGTCTTACTATCACCAATGTCAATGATCTGCCCCCGTATTACGGATCGTTTATGACATGACATGGTATAAATTTGCAATATTTAGAATGTCTAGAAATGCTCATTTACTTGTCCTTACTCTACTGATATGATTGCTAGGGTATAATTTCGATAATGTCATCATGCCATAACCCTTGAAAGACATATTTATGAAGTGTTGATCCGTAAAAAGGCAAATAAATTTTATGTCATCATGATATCATTTGTAATCATGAGATCCGTAATCGGCCCCCTGCTGATGGGATTTCAAGAAAATCGAGGGAAACCCATAAATTTAATAGGTGCGTCCAATGTTGTGTTGTGTGTTTCATGTTTTTTCGAAGCTTTCAGCTATTTGTGTCTAGTAGTCATCAACCGAAGTGATGATGGAAAGATCTTTAACTATGAGGAGTTAACGGTTAGTTTTTTAATACAATAGGCAGGTATTGAGCCTCAGTTAGTTCGGTTCTGGTAAATTCACCAAAAAATATAACAATAAAAAAGTACAAAAAATTAAACTAATATAAAAATTCAAAAAATAATATAAAAATAAGACATTACATTTCTATATTGAATACGGTACCAAACAATGATCTCCTAGGAAGTCTCAATATTTCGCACCGACATTTATATAGAAACGTTGTCTGTATTCTTTTATTATATTTAACTTTTAAGTGTTTTTGAAGTCGGTTTTTAGGGTTCCGTAGTAAACAAGGAATCCATATAGTTTTGTCATGTTTGTCTGTCTGTCTGACCGCAGTTTTACTCAGATACTATTAGTACTAGAAAGCTGTAATTTTGTATTGGTATGTATATTACTCATGCCAAAAAAGTGGTAGAAAAAAACATTGAAAAAAAATTTTTTAGGGTAGCTCCCATACATGTAGTGGGCGTAATTTTTTTTTCTCGACTAACCCATCGTGTGGTTTAAGGTTCAGAACACCATTTTTCGATTAAGGGATCCGTTTCTGAAATATTTGGTTTTAAAGAGCACATTTTTGTTAGAGGTGAGTGTCCCCCCCCCTCTATCTACTAAACGGTTATATATGGACACGTGAAAAAAACTACAACAGTAGTATATTTAACGAAGTTTCAAGGAAAACTATCAGAGTTGAGTACTAAGTACAAACTTAAAAGTTATAGAAGACCAACTTATAAAATGTACCTACTCGGAAAACTAAATTTCATAGAAAATTTGTATTGAATATAAATTTACGAACCACGTGAAGTTAAGGAAATATAAAATCATTGCAGCTTTAATAATAATAATAATGCCTAATTTAAGAGCAACATGTTGTGAGGTAAGAGTGTGAACTCAAAGTTGGCATTTGCAACTACGGAACCCTACACTGCGCGTGGCCCGACACGCACTTGGCCGGTTTTTTATTTCTTTACCATTACAATGTAATTATTGGTATAATGATCATTTTAGTATAGCGTAAGTACGTAGGTACTGATGATACTTGAGTATGTTTTAAGTCAGTGTTAACTGCATTAAAAATATTTACATCAAAAAGATACTTTAGCATCAAGATTTTGTAATATTACAGCCTTTTTTAACATTAGTTTATGCATTAGGTTTGTTTTTATAAAAGCCGATAACTATTCTTTAATTGGACGGACATAATCGTGATTAGGAACTACGCCAAACACTGTATTGCCAATAATTATTTTAACGTAGGTACCAATAATTGTTCCTTTACGGAGATGTAAGTACAAATTTAACTTATAGAATCTAGAACCTAAGAGAATAATTAAGTATTATTTTTGCGAATATTCTAGGTAATTGTACTTCAATAAACAATTTTTAATATAACTTATAATAATTATATAACTATCCAGAATGTGATTTTCATACAATTTTATAAGCATAACAAACATTAATTCTCTGACCTTTCAATTTACAAGAGAGACTTCTTTAAACATTACAACCTGTTTTGAATTCGCTCACAAACACGCAAACATTATCGATAGGATCTTAAATCACTAAAATTTTCCGGCGTGCTTATTTAAGCCGATTTTCAAGTCAATAGCAGCTTCTTATTGAAATATTTATTCAACAATGATTTTTAAAAGCTTATTACGCTAAAAGCTATCCGATAAGTGTAAAGAGATATTGCTATAGTCACGTTATCTTCATGCACAACACGTTCATATGTGGGAATATCCAATGCGCTCGGATTCAGTTTCATTGGCGTATGCTAATACGAGTAGTAACTGGATTTTGCTTACAGTCATCTACGAGAAACAGGAATTAGTCCAATCCAAGAATATAGGACTACAGGTCAGATGTCCTTTTATAAAAAAAACATGCTAATCGAGCCAATGCAGTTTTCAAACAAATAATAATAAAAAATCTATGTTAAGAAAACTAAATGCAACATTTTGAGTGCTTTTTTAATTAGCCGGTAAATCTTTTAATTAAAGAAAAACAATGCAGGATATAAAACAGAAGCTTTCGTAGAAAGTCCCGCTAAAGTGCGTTAAGTTATTTAAACGTGATACGCGAACAAAAACAAAACTTTCAACCCACATTTTAAGAGCTCTGTAAACGATCAAATTTGCTTGACAAACTTGCTTTGTTACATAGTAGTTTGTTTGTCAAACGCATCCAAATGAACAAATAAATTTGTCAAACCCGGAAATTTGACAAACATGTTTGATAGTTTACAGAACCCCTTACGCCTCAAAAATGTTCAAACATGTTATTATTATTTTTTTTTTATTATAAGCCTAAATACAGATTTTTAACAGACTTACTTTACAGATTTTTGACTTTGCATTTTGTTTAAAACTGCTGAATAAATGGAAAAAAAAAACGGGTCAAGTGTGTGCTGGACTCACGCACCGAGAGTTTGGCAAATACGAGTACTATTTACTAATATTATAAAGCTGAAGCGTTTGTTTGATTGTTTGTTTGTTTGGTTGAACGCGCTTGTCTCTGGTACTACTGGTCCGAATTGAAAAAATATTATTGTGGTGGATAGTATATTTATCGAGGAAGGCTTTACGCTATGTAATATCACGCTACGACCAATAGGAGAGGAGAATCAATAAAAAATATTGCTAAAACGGGAAAAATCTAGAAGATATAACTAAAAACGCGTTGAAGTCTTTTATAAGGCGAAACGTAGTTCACGGGCGCTGCTAGTCTAACGACCGGTTGCACCAAATTTACGTTTTACGATATCGTAAAAGTAACAATATAAATACTTAAGAATTACACCATAATCTAGTTTCAATTGTAGTTTTATTTTATCTTTTAAAAAGGTTAAATGTTCGGCGCGAACCATTTATATTTAATAGTAAAACGAATAATTTTTAGGTATTTAGTTGTTCCTTTTCACGAAATCGTATAACGTAAAACTTGGTGCGACCGGCTGTTAGTATATACGAGTAAGTTCACGGTTTTCAGATTTTTTTTCAAACATGTGCTTACTTGACCTTGCTTCGTGCTAAGGAGATTGCTCTGTGCCCATACATTGTTGGCCTAAGAACCAAAAATCATGTAAAATCATTTTTTATGTTCCAAATTACAAGTAAATCACTGTAAAAACAAAGATTATTAACGGACACTTCTGAGAACTTTAGTATTAGCGAAATACTTATTGATTTTGAGATAATGTTTGATAATAAACACAAAATAAATATCTAACAATAAATAAACATTTAGGGAAATCAGTATACCTGTATTGTAGCATATACATGGTTGTATGTAAAAACCCACCCAAAGTCATATAAAAAAGCTTAAACTAATAAATAATACGTAAAAAAGCAATATGATTTCTATAGACATTTGTGGCTAAATGCATAGAGGAGTGATTGGTATCGCTAAATGCATAAGCTGTGCAGAGCCAATAAAAGGTGCGTTCCGAATGGCGATGACATCAATATTGACAAACATTTAAGCCTAGCGGACAACAACGACGGGAACTGTGAGTACAATAGGTACCTGTTCGTTGTAATTCCAAACAAGACTTATAATTGTGATAAAAATGAGGATCGGAGAAGCCGTAACACAGGGCTAACCTAGCACGGCTTATCGTACCTATCCTGAGTACTGGTAATTTTGTATGAACGCTTCTTATGCAAATTAATAGTGAACTTAGGTTAAGTTGGTGTATTAATTAGTTGCCAAATAAAAATTATTATTATTATTATCAATATCAGCACGCTAAAGGCTGTGTCTATTCGGACCCGGGTCTCTATAGACGTCGATTGCTATTCGGTCATGGAACATAGCAAAAAAATTAAGACTTTCACATAAACTTGCAAGAGCCCTTAGACCTCCTTAATCCAGCCCAGTTGCAAAATCCGTTCTTAGCGGACGTCTACTATCTATGAACTACCTCCCTGCCACATCTTTGTACGTCACGCGGTTTTCGAGATTTCTTTATGAGTGACCTTTCGCTTTTATATATATATATATTTATTTATATATTATGTACGATTGTGTACAAAGGCAGACATAATGCCTGTGGCATTATCTGCCATTCAACCTTTGGGTGATGCAGAAAATCCAGAGGTAGGCGTACCAAAACTAAGAGTTTAGCAACATTACCTTCTAAGCTAACTATATAAATATTTAATATTAATATATACCTATCTAAATGTAAATAAATAAATACATACATAAATATACATATATGCAATATTGAAAATTTAATAGAAAATAAAAGATATAAAAGCCTATTTTATTGAAAGCAGTCTTACGCCTCAGCCACAGATGTAAACTTTCCATTTTTAAATCCAAGTTTGCTTGAAGACTTTCTGACATCCTTATGGAGAGCGTTCCATAGAAGAACAGATTGGACTAAGAAAGATGTTTGTATGATCCCAGACTGGTGTGAAGGGCATTTAAGGAGGCCATTATAAACAGAACGGAGAGATCTATCATGGGAGGTAGTAAAATATTGAAAATTGTCTTTAAGATAGCTAGGCGTATTGGGACAATTTATAAAGGAATAAAGCGTATATATAGCGTATAATATAGCGAATATATATTATAGATAGATAAAATAATAACACATCATCATAATTATTATTATTGGGATGTATGCATATGTATGAGGAGCTAGGTGGCGTAGTGGTTTGAACGCTTTGGCTTCGATATTGAAAACAAAGCAACCTTCGCCATTGTTGGACCCTGCCCCCCTAGACAAGATGTCTTTCGATATTCGCTAACGCAATGGCTAAATGGACAATGTTTCAGATTTGATAATTGCGCTCGAAAGCTAAGCGAGGGCTTATGTCAAATCGTATACATTTTCCTTCTGGGGCTGGATGGGTGACCCAAGCTTTAATTGTGATCTCGACAATCATGGTGATGATTTTTTGACGTCAAAAAGGGTCTGTGTAAGGTCCATGTATGGTCTATGTCGAATATTTTTTTTAATTTTATGAGATCATAAGAATGTTTGCTTTAAAAAATGGAACGCTAATTATTTATCATTCACGTTTAGCACAAAACCAATATTTAAAATATAAAAAATCTTTACCCTCCCGTCCGCGCCCCCAGAAGAACCATTTGAATCAATTTGCAACACATCAATCCGCGTGCGTGTTGAGACCCGCCGCTGTCTGTCACGAGGGTTGGCCGACCTATAGAAAACTTCGTGACTCATTTAGACAATGCGCTTCTCAAATGTCAACTTTGTTAGCGAACAGCAAGTGTATTCATTACAAAAACGACAGGGATTTCCTCTATGATTGCTATATTTTTTCATACATAATATATACTAGCTTTCCGCTCTCGGCTTCCTCCGCGTTATTATTGTTTAACCGTGGGAATTTGTATTTTCCCGTGGGAAAAATAATTCAGTAGCCTATTTAAGCTCAGATAATAAATTTCATAGAAATTGGAGCAGATTTTAAATATTTTTCCACACAAGACATGGCCTAAAGGACTTGAATCCAGGTCAGTAAAGCAGCCAAAAAAAAATATTTCCAAAGAATTTTTTAACCCCTATTTTGCACCCTAAGGTGGTGATCTCCAATAAACCATGAAACACGTGTTCAATGAAATATTTTCAAGAGCACGAATCTCAAGTTTTATCAAAATCGTTGCTAATTTAAAGATTTTTCCATACAAACTTGCAACCTCTATTTCATCCCTTTAGGGTAAATTTTTTTTAAAATTCCTTCTTAGTGTGCGTCTGCATTTTGAATTAAAACAACTGTCCAAATTTCGCCACCATTAGCGATTACGGCTGTGCGTGCGTCTATAGATGGGAACATCTCCTTTTATAGAAACATTTACGGTTGTTGTGTAAACCACCTCCATTTTTTGGTATTTTCAGGCGGTGATGTTAATAAAATTATTAGTGCTGTGTTATTAGACAATGTTATTATAAGATGTTACAGTTGATCTGTAGCTATCAACATAGAATAGAGTCTATTTGGCTCAACAAGTCAAAAAGTGATTCGCTTGGGCTTAATAAGTCCTCGGTGGTCAAGTCAACACGATACGTTGAAGACACTGCACCGCGCACCGGTTCGAATTCTGTCCAAGGCGATTTTTTCTTGGATATTAATTTTATCATTGCTATGAACGTATAGGATAGGATTACACATAGTAGGTAGTTAACTTTTCTCTATTCACCTGTTATCCAGTAGAGATCGTCTTATTTATTTGGCAATAAAGCCGCCTTGTTTTCTTTGTGTTTATAGAAGTTTGTCGTCAATATTCCTACATTTTTTATGGATTTCGTTCATTCATCCATATAATGAAGTACCTAATCTACTTTGTTCTCGACAAATATTTTCATTCTCGGTGGTGCATTTTAATGGCATGTTACTGATATGTCTTTATTTGTTTTACTTAAAAAACTTTTGTTTTATTTTTTATTATTGGGAAGATGCAGAAGATAACTGTTTATTTTCGACTAGCTGTACCCGCGACTTCGTTTGCGAGGATGTCGGAAAATAACAACATCGTGATATTTTATAGCCTGTTGCCTTCCTTAATAAATGTACAAAAAGAATTTTTCAATTTGAATCAGCAGTTCCTGAGATGAGCGCGTACAACCAAACAAACAGACTCTTCAGCCTTATAATATTAGTAAAGTATAGATTTCTAGTATGGTTTATCAGTTAAACAGAGATAAGCTAATAACTCTTTTATTTCAAAGACTTTATCGAAGTATTGTTGGCCCGGTTATTTAGTATTCAAGCAAATATTGTTTAGCAAGTACAACAAAAAGCAAGAGCTTAATCAATTACCGTCGGGTGGAATTGGTGCCAGCGAGCGCTACCCTACAATACAGCGTCAGTCTTGAATCAATTTTCAATGAATTATAAGGAATTCAATTTTTGAGTCAGTAAAAAGATTCAAAAGTCGGTTTATTGGATTTGATCCTTCGATTTCTTATCAAACAATTTATTCATCACACATGTCATCCATCATCATAGCTCACATACGTCCCCACCGAGGGGTTCGAGCCTACCCTATGTTAGGGTGATTAGGCCTTAGTCAACCACGCTGGCCCAGTGCGGATTGGTTGACTTCACATACATCATTGAATTTCTTCGCAGATGTATGCAGGTTGCCTCACGATGTTTTCCTTCACCGTAAGAGCGTCAGACAAATGTACATATGAAATTCGAAACGAAAAACACATTGGTGGCGGGTCTCGAACCCCGATCTCCCGATTGGAAGGCAAGTGCCGAGTCCACAGCGCCACCGACGCTCATGTCATCCAAAGTTACGCAAATATTTTTTTTAGAAAGAAGTAAAAATTATTAAATATATTAAATTCTTTATACAAAGTCCAGCTTTGAAGAATGTCCATCATTCTGTTTTGTTGCATATTTTGCAAATTTGATACTCTATGGTCACGCGCCTGCGAATACAACGTTGCCGCTTAGCCGCGCCACCGATAAGAGATAAAGAGTGTTAGGTAAATTTAAAAAGCGACATAATTGAATATTTACTTCTGTATAAAATCTGACCCATATACGAACAAACTTTACTCAGGTTTTGCGAATTAATTAACACGTATAATGTAAAAAGTTATATAATTGGTAATATAAACGTAATTTTATAAAGTTTTAGCCAAAAGTTCTTCGGTCTCGAAATATGTTAGTTTTATTAATAAACTTTGAATTTTTCTTTTTACCTCTTTTTTTTTACATGGGTAGATATTTATAATTTTATTAATTTTTATTTTATTATAGATAGTACAGCTCATGATGTTGAAATGCCGGCTAGCCAGAGCAGTCCTATATTGTGGTGTTTGGCAGACACTCTTCGTTTGTCTGTCAAAAGTTTAGGGTAAAAAGTTAGTTGTGAGTGTTTGCGGGATATAAGATAGAAGAGAAAAAGTTGTCTCACAGTGAGAACTATAGCGGAAAGGTTTTCTTATCATGACTTAAGTACTGCTCTTTGGGTTTTTTCTGGAGGTAGCATTATCGTTTTAGCAGCAAATCAAATAATAATCATAACTGATCATGATTTATAATTATAAATTATCGAAATGAAATTAATAAATGATCGAAATTCAGGCACTTATATATTTATTGTAATAATTGTAATATGGAAACATTCAGTGACGAAACCATTTACTACCACTAACTCGACACACACCTGGCACACTGCACTAACCCGACACCACGAATCACGATACAAGATCGCTTCAGGGGCTCTATTTTGAATCATTCGCCTCTGGCGTCGAGTGTCGTCTGTGTTCGATTTCTACTGTTTTTCGTTTTGTTTTCAAAGAAAATTAAAAATAATATTCAGTTTAATCGTAAAGTTCTTGTAGCGGCGTCCAGCCTCCTTACTACGATAACGACTCGACATGACATATATTGACGGAGGCTTAAACGCATGACTTGACGGACAAGAAGAAACAGACGACGCTAGACAGACAAGAGAACGAAGACATTGTATTTATTTAGTTTTAATAAATTCATTTCAATAAACAACAAGAAAATGACGACGAATCCGAGACAATACAGTTCTATCAATTAAAACTAACAAAAATTAATAGGAATCGAGCACAGATGACGTTCGACAAGCGCTCGATGCTAGACGAATGATTCAGAAATAGGGCCCCAGTACTCGTATTATCCGAGGACATCGAACATTTGAAAGACGATCTATGCGTTCCGATTGGTCGACTAGTCGACGTTTTGTTTTACGAGTGGAATCAGCTTTCCGGATCTTAAACTAAGTATTCTCAACTATTGAACTACATTGCAAGGCAAGTGCACTGTAAGTACTCCCTGCATTCATTATGCTGGCAAAAAATAGATAGATAGACAGCTCTTGGCCATAAAAAGAGTATACAAGACATGAAATTCAGATGTTTGGATGTGATCAATAGTATTTTGCCTATTCAACAGTGAGGAAATATGAGACAAATGCTCATAACTATAAAACAATATTATTTAACGTTGTAAAGACAACAAAATAAATTACACGAAAGAAGAAAAGAACTAGTCAATAGAATGGCGTCGGTGGCACTGTGGACTCGGCACTTGCCTTCCAATCGGGAGGTCCGGGGTTCGAGACCGTCATGTACCAGTGTTCGTCGTTTTTTGAATTTCATATGTATACATTTGTCTGAGACTCCTACGGTGAAAGAAAACATTGTGAGGCTAACTGCATACATCTGCCAAGAAATTCAAAGGTGTATGTGAAGTCGACCAATCCGCACTGGGACAACGTGGTTGACTAAGGCCTAATCACCCTAACTTAGGGTAGGCTCGAGCCCCTCGTTGGGGACGTATATGAGGTGTTATAATGATGAGTCAATAGAATCAATGTAACAGTCAAGGCTTGTCGTCAAAAAATATTTGATTGACATAAAAGGTGCATTTAATATTTAATACATTTTTTTGTGTTTTATTTAAATAATTATACACTATAAATTTACTTTTGGTCACATACTCGTACATATTATGATTATGATGACATGGTTAGCGCAGAGTTCGAGTAATCGCCTACTGCGCAACGGGTCCTGGGTTCGATTCCCGTACGGGACAAATATTTTGTATGGTCTCCAGAAACTTGTTCCGGTCTGAGCGTATGTGCATGTGATGTTCTATGTTTATAACTGCACCCACGACACAGGAGAAAATCCCAGTGTGGGAGACGTTTTTTTTTAATATTTTTTTTTAAACTCTTCGGTGTAGAATCAAGCACCAATCTACTTCTACATTTTCTTGTGATTTTAAATATAACCTCGATTGCCTATTTATAATGTCCACGTTTTTCTCTTTTCAAATATCAATATAATTGCGAGGTAGAGTGATTATGTCAGTCCAATCCTAATCCAAATGTTATAATATTTAAGGTAAGTTGTCCTCAGTTACGATTTTACGACCAATGCCTTTCATCGAACGGTTACTACCGACCCGATAACTAATGTTCTTTTAATTATAGGTTTGAAGCCTTTGGCTTTCTTCGAAGGTGTGATATTCAATCATATAGGTCAGTGGTGAAGCTAAAATTGGAGAGTAACACTGTTGATTTCTAGAGTATTACTGTTGATAATGTGATTTAAAAATAGTCGAAGGTAATGATTTTGTAAATAATACCTTCGGAATATGATTCACTTAATATTTGGTCTTGAATACATTTATGAGAAGCTTACCTACTTAAAAACGTAATTTCATTTGAATGTTTAATCTAACTCAAAGCTTTCTTAATTTTCGCGAAGAATAGAATAAAGATCCCTGAAATTGAGTTTTGCAAGTATAAAATGCGTAATGTAAAATCCAGCAATATGTATTTTGAATAACAAAATTTGACAAATAAATTCAATGCTATAAAAACTTTGCCTAGGTTTTATGTTAGAATTTTATATTTTTAAACAAAATGCAGTCAGAAATATAAAATAGGTACATATTTTTTATATTTTAAAATAAAGTTTGCAATAGTTATTCCTAATTATACTAATTATAAAGAGAAAAGATTTGATTGTTTGTTTGTATTTAATATGCTTCGAAACTACTGAACCAATTTTGATGAAAGTTGGTATAGGGATAGCTCGAAACCAGGGGAAGAACATAGGGTAATTTTCCCATGGAAAAAAAGTTCCTACGGGAAAACAAAAATAACGCGGGCGAAGTCGCGAGCGGAAGCTAGTCATCGATAAATTTCATATAAAAAATGTATCGATTGTTATTGCTATAAATAACTACTTCAAAAAATTAGAAGGATAAGACTAAACAGCAACATTTTTTGGTTAGCCGGTAGAAATTGTTTTATGATCAATTCCTTCGTTTGACCTTATTAAAAAACCGCCACTATTAAAAAAAGATTTAACAAGAGATATTTGAAAGAGAATATAATATTAAAAACATGTTGACATTTTGTTTTTTATGAAACAAAAATCATATTGGAACTAATTATTTCAGGTTTTCTTTAGAAAGTGCGTGACAAATAGTATTAAACTTCCGAAAATTAAGAATGGATTTCTATAAATAACATCAGACCGATTCGTGGGAGGAAGTGTTCCAATGAATTTAATGATATGGGTACCCCATTAGCGCTACATACCTTTTAACTATTATGTGCATGTAAATGAATGTAATAGGTCAATCATGAATAAAGGGTTTACATTGTACTTAACATAATATGATCAGATGAATTATATTCTTTTCATTGTTTTTAGTACTTTAAGCTATCACAGATATAAAAATAGTACATTGTTCGCTGAGAGAGGAAAGTGAACTATTAATTAATGCGCCTAAATTGGGGATAGCACTTTCTCCCGAATGATACATGTCATAATTACTGCTTTAAAGGTACTTCACCTGCTTGAAATCTTTCTCGAATTGTATTTTCTAGATACTCTAAGTTAGTATTTCGTACATTCAACTTACAAATTATATTTTTGTTGAAAAGAACATGTTTAATTATTCACAAAAAAGACTTCGCGCTCCGTGCATCATTATCAGAAAAGTTCTATTCAGCTGAAAACATTCACGAGTCAGTGCAGTTATTATGTAGAGTACAAGTTGGCGTGAGCAGAAAGCTGTTGTAACCTATTTTTGTGGTCATAATAATAATGATCTTTCTTGTCCAAATTCTATGTGTATTGCGAATACGATTGGTAATTAACTTTTTTTTGCTACACACCACACTGATTTGAATGGAATTTTGTACAGATATAGATTTGAATTAAAATTTGTCTATAATAGGCATACATTTCTGCTGTATATACGACTTTAAGGAATTAGTATAAAATGTATGTCGCCGCACTACTTTTATTCTTCCAATGGATAATCGTAAGAGCCGAATAATACTGCATTTATACTTCTGCAACGAGATGGCTAGCTAGACACCCCTAACCCTAACCCCTACATCAACCAGTTTTGTCAGAGTAGGTGTAGCAGGCCAACTGTTTCTGGTCTAGGTAGAGATCCATGTCCACAAGCACAGGGTTAAAAGGTTGAGCCATATATCATACTCTAATGTATAGGTTACCTTTAGGTAGACAAATTTAAGATGATATTAAAGTAGATCAAAGGTTGTACGATTAAATCCTTTCACTGTATTTTTGATAGTTATTTGGAAGATATAAATGTAACATTTTTAAGAGAAATGCAAAAAAGGTCACTTATCAAAACCGCAAACATTATACACCCATTTATGCCGACTTTCATTGGATTTGCGAGTACACTCCACTTTGACGTTTGCTCTGGAGCGACGGAAACCTGAAACTTGTTTTTCGAATGCAAACTACTCACTACACAAATTAAAAGTTGCCGAAAAATTTGGCTTATATTTTTTATGTAGAGTTTTCTATCACATCTATTTGAAATAAGCTACTTGTTTTCCCGTAAACAGCGACCAAAATAAAAGCTAAAGTGATTTGAATTTAAAATGTGGATACTGTCAGTAAAAGTTGAAATCACCAAAAAGGAGAAGGTTCTTGATTCGACGCGTATTTTTTTGTGTAGACAGATTTTAATATTTTTTTTTTGTATTCGATAAACACCTAAGGTGGTTTCATTGTACCCAATGTCTGGATCAAAGATTTCAAGAAAATCGAGGAATGAGGAATCCTTGAATTTTATAGGTACGTCCAACGTGTTTTAAGTTTTTTCTGAAGCTTTTCAGGTATTTTCGTTTGGTAGTCATGAACCGAGCTGATGATAGAAGGATCCTTACTTTTAAGACATTTAAGACATTTGGCGATTTTAAAAGAGTTTTGGCACATGAGTTTCTTGCCCGATTCTTCTCATGTTAGCCCCTACATTCGGAATCGGGTCGCTCTTGGCGATTACATGCGCGGCATCAACTCCGCGGATGTACTTGCCACTAGCGCTTGATAGCTTGATTTTAGTCGAATATTATTTATGTTTTAATAATTTTGTAAAATGTGTAAAATTGACGATTTTAAGTGCCCGCAAGGGCCTATGAAATAAAGTACTTTTGATTTTTTGATTTTGATTTTAGGAGTTAGAGGTTACTTTTATAAACAATAGGTACGCATTGACCCTTAGTTCTATGCTTTTAGATCGAGTGAGGTACTTTGAATTCCTCGCTGCACTCAGGATTCTTCTTTAGATTCCTTCGCTCCGCTCTGAATTCAAAACAACACTCTTGCCTTAAAAATAGTTCTTTGCTCCCTTAGTAAACAATCTACTTTTTAAGCAGACAACTACACAATGTCGTTAGAAAGTCAAATTACCTACTATTTTTATAACACAATACAACAACTATTAAAATTTAAATTTGGCAACGACGAAATCCCATAATTATATCCTTTGATATTCACTTCAACCTGTATTCATCCCAATGCTGGTCATGGCATCTTAGACGAGGAAAAACTAACCTTTTACATCACGTTGGCCAGATAAGTGGGTATAGGGCAGACATCTTGTGACACATATATTCTTAGTCCGTTATTCTCCATAAGACTCTTTTATGACATACAGAGTGGAAATTATATATCGTCACTATAGAGGAGGAACCCCAATATTTTGACGATAGCAAATTTTACTCAAGGAAACATTCCTGTATTTTTAAAAATACTAGTAAATAAATCTGATATAAGGATTTGTGGCAATTTCTCGTCTCTTAACCGGATATAAACCGGTTCAAATCTGAAAAAATAAATACTGTACTTTTACAGTATCAGACGTAGAAATAATCATAATTATCAATTTCTTTTAGAGATACCTACGAAGCCGCAGGTGAAGGGTTAGTGTACTTTATGTGAATTACACCTTCAGAGTTTCTTGCTTATTCTTTTTTGTCGGCACATCTAATTTCCGAACAAGTTTACAGTGCAGATTCTCTTATGTATGTACATATAAAACATAATTGTTAAGATTTTTAATAAGAGTCAGCTTTTTTCGTTAACAAATACGTGAATTCTGAATTTGGATTTTCATCGAGATTTTTGTGAACTTGTACCCATAGAATTAAGAAACGGGAACGTTTATTAATTATTCAAAAACGAAAAATTCTTTGTTTGTAATCGTACATCTTGATGTGCATGGCTTTAATGTAAACTTTGCATACAATGACCAGCTTCAATGCAAATAAAAAATGTTTTATATAGATCGATATGCAATCTCCGACTCTTCATTTTGGAGTAAAAGTTTGTCATTATCACAAACAATAATTTGGAATGTGTCTTTTATTATTTAAGATAGAGCTATTTTTTGTATGATTAATTATAAGTTACATTATATTTAAAGGCCAATTGACAACTGTTAGTTATATTATTTTTTTACTCTACTCATGTTAACTTTGATTGAAAAAAAACAAAAGAAGTTTTAATTATGCGATGTCTATACATCGCATAATTAAAACTTCTTTTGTCAATCATACAAAAAATAACTCTATTTTAAATAATAAACAAAAGATACATTTAAATTATTGTTTGTGATAATGACAAACTTTTACTCTAAAATGAAGAGTCGGAGATTGCATATCGACATATATAAAACATTTTTTATTTGCATTAAAGCTGGTTACATAAAATTATTGATTACTATAATTCCAATGCATCTTACACTAAGTTCTTATAGATTTCAACTTAGTTTTCCTATAGCTTAAAGTAGACACCAAAACTTATAAGTATAATAATAATATAATACACGAGCTTATATAAGTAATAACAAAGAATATGGAATCAGAATGGTGTTTTAAAAGAATTTCGTTTATACTGTTTATTCATTCTACTTTTAGTTCATATCTACTGTGATAGCATTATGCTTTGTTTTACAAGTAATATTGTGTATTAAATAAACAAAACACAATACTTTAAAAAAAAATTATGTATCATCAATAAATTTTACACATGTTTTCACCTGTTCACATTCGCACATTAACTTCACAGTCAGATTTCAGAACTTTTGTGCCACATTACAATGAGGTGCGTTCCAGTTTTAACCAAACAATGGCATACTGATTGTGTAGGTGTTTACATGACTCGCAAAGAATGCAATATTGTTTGATAATCAATATTGGCTGAAGGTCGTGTTTAATTAATTTGCTTAGGAATGTACTAACAGCTCCTTGAACTTTGGGGTAATGCAACTATGCCAACAACCAGCCAATTTATACAGATATATTAGAATGGGCAGCTTAAAAAGTCGCCCACGGTGACGTCAGCTTTTAATAAAGTAAGCCATGAACACGAATTTGTTGGACAAACTGTCTCACTAGCGAGACATTCACCGACCCTATCTGTAAATTAGCCCACCATTAAATTAGAAACGAAACAATGCAGGCACTTGAGCACAAGAAACTTTTTATTACGCGGTTCGCGTTTGAATTTGCAACTTTGGAAATGTTTGAGCGCGAGTGCAAAGGGCGCGAGAGGCGCGCGCGCGGTGTGGGCGCCGCGCCGCCTGAGCCTCGACTGCCGGCATGGAAATTCGATTTTTCTGACGTTACTGACGTTTCCTCCGCGCCTTGCTTCGCCACGATCGAAGTGCACGCCACACGAACGGCCACACCGCTGATTTTGCACGTCCGTTTGCGGCAATATTTAGGTAGCTTTGTACCACATTCGGACGGGGTAGACGGGCGCCGCAGAAAGTAACCTGATCACGCACACCGCTCTTCTTCGACGTACGCCTGCTCGACCTTGTTATTTTCCATTACCATTCGCATTTCTAATCTATCTTTTGATGTCAAAGAAATAAAAAGCGAGGATATGCTTATTACAGAAATAGAAATGACGTGACGCCAACCGTTATTTAAAAGGAAGTTTCTACTTCAGTCTGACTAAAATATTTTTTATACCAACATAATTTTACCTGGAGATTATGTAAACTTGATTCATACAAAAACATGATTACATTTTAAATTATCTAGGTCACTGTGTCGTGAAAAGGTTCATCGGGGAAACATAAATATTATTAGTCTTTTTATACAACTACTTTGAATATCAAACAGATTGCCTACCTGATGGAACGTGGCTATACAGTCGCCTATAGTACATGCGGGATCTGTAAGATTTGCAAATTTACATACCCCGCAGGGATCTCAATGTACGTACAGAATGTGACATAAAATGTTAAGTCACAATACCCAATAATTTTCAAACCGAAACGCAGCAATCGACAGTAATTGCCTAAATAGAGCCGCGCAGATAACTGTTTCTCCCTCTGATAGCACGATTGATTAAGTTTTAAAATAATAAAATGTGATTGAAATAAATCATTTAGTTACCTTATTTCAAAGCACCATGATTCTTAAGCCAATTGACCTCCTCTATACAGAAGCTACAGTTACCGTACTGCAGTAATATCATTTATATCAAATCTTCTATACCGACTCTACATATAGAATTATACAAATTTCATAAGGCCTGATCCGGTGAATTGTTCCCCTCGTTAACATGATGTTACAGATTTTCTTAACTCTTACATCATATGCGCGAGATCACATAACCAACCAGACACGATCCAGATCCTTTTTGGTTTGTAGCTACTTTTCAAGCTGGCTGGAATCTGGACCAGAGGCTCTAAACAAATACCACACGCACACTTTTCCGCAGTCGTTCCGCAGAAAAAATGTATGGAAATAATATTAGCTCACGCTATTTTTTCCGCAGCTAATGTCATCTTCATACATTTTTTCTGAGGAACGACTGCGGAAAAGTTAGCTTGTGGCATTTGTCTAGGGGGTCTGGAAGAGCGTCGGTGGCGATGTGGACTCGGCACTATCCTTCTAATCGAAAGTTTCGTGTTCGATCCTGCCATGTACCAATGTTTTTTTCATTTTTTTAATTTCATTTGTACATTGATTCGATGCTCCTACGGAAGGAAAACCCCATGAAGCGACCTGCCTACAACTGCGAAGAAATTCAAAGGTTTATGTGAAGTTGACCAATCAGCTGGGCCGACGTGGTTGACTAAGGTCTACACCCAAACTTAGGGTAGGCTCGATCGACTCGGTTGGGACGTATATGAACCTTGGTGATGATTCGACCTATTTTATTACTTAGTTTAGTGCAATAACGGTTGACAATGCCCGCCCGTTGTGCATAAACTGCATTAAATAAAAGATGGAAATGAATTTAAACCGAATCATTATTTTACAGGAAATACATTTGCAATGTAATTGAATAACAATAAACATTAAAATTTTGTAAAAAAAACTGACGAACAACGACCTGTCAACATACACAAAAAAAATTGCAGTACAGTAGACACACTTACTATCTAAAGAGATTCGTTCATAACAAACGGCCATCATAAATATCTTGAAATTTTCAGATTGGGAAGTTTCAACAGGGATGTCAAACATCCCTGTTGAATGAGATCGTCTCTACTGGACGTGGACCGATTTGAAAAATTCTTTCACTAATAAGATGCTACAATATCACTGAGTAACATAGGCTATAGAATAAGCGCAGATCGTCTTAAGCATTTTTCATTAAAAACAAATACCTAAAAATTTATCATTTGAAGCATAGTTTTATGGTTTATAAAAATGGCCCTTAATATACCTACATTAAAATAAGGAGCAAAATTTAAAACATAGTACATAAACAAAAGTGTTCATGAAAACATTTCAAAAATCAATTAAATATCTTAAAAATGTTTGTAACTTATTTTAATGCACTTTCAGTTCGTCAGTTAGATTGTTAAAAAATATTAAACACAATCTTTGCTTTGTCAAAATAACAAAAAACAACTAAGATAAACCAAATTAAAATTATGGAGTGGGGGCTTGTTATGTCACAAGAAAATTAATCTACTTGCTACTTACGTGCGACATCACACGATATTCCCAATCAATCTATTGTCGTAAATTGTTGATTAGGTTCGTAAAAAAAGAAAAAAATTGGAACGGACATTAAACAATTGTCCGTTTCCCTATTGCACTATGTAGTTAAGATTTCCGTATTCCACGGTATTTTTAAGATTATTTTTTTACGAGTATTTGATTTTTGTTAGAAATGATTAAATTATAATTAAATAATATTCACGAGTATTTGTATAAAAAATACAAAATCTCGTCGTTGAGAAATGAAATTTTTTAGGTAGATTATTTTTCTGTTACGTAGATCGATTAGTTAATTTATACTGAGTATCTGAAAACACTGTTAAATTTGGCTTCTTATTTTAATTGGACCTGATATTGAATGCTGCTTGCAAATTACAAAAATATTGCATGCATGCAAAATTGACATTCTTCATGCATTCTACCGGTGGTTCGCCTAATTCGCGGACTTGAGCACTGCTAATTAGGTGCCTGCTCTGCCCATTAGCGCAATACACCGGTAATATGAATTATTCATGGCACGAATGCCACCAGCACGACATTTGACCGACTTGCGAATCTACTGTCTATTATAGCACAGTGGACCGGAAAAATATAATCAAAACTGTGTTCATCAACTGTGGAGTAGGGATGAAAAGGTTGAAGGTCTTCATCCATAAAATGTAAACGGACTTATGAAAAAGTGCGTAGTTGTCTGAAGAGGATATTGTTTATCACAAAATAAAAATAGATTTCTGTGGCCTATAGTCTTTCTCAATTTTTATTAATTGGATTTACTGCAGCAACTTAGCCCTAGCCTACCTTAACGGCGTTACTGTGTGTAGAATTACGAAATTTTACTATATGGAAAATTATAAACTCGACTTCTAAAAATAGGATTGTCGCCTCATGTACTTCAGTGCTCTCGATCGCGAGCCTCCTCAAGATTCGAGTGGGGCTTCTTTGAGCACCACGTCAGCGATGCTACTTTCTGATCAAAAGAAAGTCACGTTTTGGATTTGAAGAGGTAAGGTATTGTCTTGGCGGAATATACTATATTCATATACTTTTCAGTCATGAAGAGTTGTCTCTATAGGGCTTTTACACACTGCGACTTTTACAGCGATAAAATTGCGACGCAAATACGTTGCAGACGCGACACAGCCGTTTGTATCGATTCACCCGCGTGTTTGTCACTTATGCATGGTCTATTACTCGTAAAATGTTTAGATAGCTCCTCAAATGTATCCTCAGATTCATTCGACGTTTAAGTGTTCAACATGCATTAAAACATGTTCAACAAACTGTAAAAAGCGCGGCGTTTGCCAAGTAAGATCATAACTGCCTCCGAAATTGCCATGTGGTGCCAAGACTGCCAAGCCTTCATGGACCCGGTGTTAACACTTAAATGCCGATACGCCGCGTGCCAAAGCCCGGCCATGTCTTGGCTCGGTAGCTCTCTCCATTGTTATTACATTTTTAAAGGCTTCGGATTGAGTTTTGTTATACCTAGAGTCAACATTGCTCTGGATATCGCGTGGTGTTCTATTATGAAAATTCAATGTAAATGTATTCTATTTGGATTTTATTAATTATAAATATTCAAATAATTTTTTTTATAAATAAAATCAATTCTAGGAAATTTTCACCTAAGTCAAGATTCAAACTTGCGTCTTCAACATGCTGTGTTGATGGTATTACCATTAGGCCACCGGGGGCTACCCAGCCCTGCAGAGTTTCGACTGCTTTAACATTTTTTAACTAATTCATTAAGTCAAAAACTTTTTTACTGTTACGACTTCCTATCAAAATCCAATTTTTACATCTTTACATATATCGTAAAACGTTGTTTAACTTTATAATATTATTTTAATTTTATAAATTAAAATTAACATCCTAAGAACTTTCTATCTTGATAAATGAAGTCCTTTTTTGCCATAGCCTCAGAATAATAACTAAAGCATGCTTTAGTTATTGTTCTGAGGCCACAGCCCTTTTGTTTGTCAGAGAGATAAATTGTCAATTTTAACACTGAACATTAAAAAACATATGCATTAAACTCTGAAAAGTTTTTAATCAAACCGAGTTGAAGAAAACGAAAACATATAACATCATAATTTTATATCATTTGTATATCAACAAGCAGTTGCTTTAAAGAGAAAGCAAATATAAAAATTAATGCAACGTAATAATTTATTTCAGCAAATTCCCTTCGCGCTTTTAAATTCAATTGCATATCATGGAGGCAGAAAATTTCCATACGAGACTGCGGCTTTTTTAAACTGAACTATTACTACCTATGTAGCTTGCATTAATACAAATGTTACCAAGGCAGCTTTACCAGGGCATTACAAAGCGATAACTTAACCAGGAAATACGTATTATATGAATCCACTTAAGCCAGTTTGGCATTGCTCCAGAAGCATGACACATGAGAAGGTAATTATAAACCTTCTACAACATTGATATTGCAAATGCGGAAGCTACATCATATTTCAAATATTACATGTGCAATAGTAATTGCTTGTTACTAAAATGTGGTTACTGTGTGGATAATCACTTACTTTAAGCCATACATATGCCTAGATCCCACAACAGGGCATGAAGGCTTACCCTTGAAACAAATTTTGATCGAGTGACATTAAGATTGTGAATTTCTTGAGTTGCGACGAACAGTGATATATAAAATCCGTATCCCATATTTGACGGCTCTTGAGTAAATTAACATACGGATCCAGTTTGGCATTAGCATTGCAAGTTAGGACTCCTGAATGATCATTAAACAAAAAAATATTTTACAAAAATATAAACAGACTTCAAAAACACTGAAAAGTTATAAATAATATAAGAATAGGCACGGAAAACATCGCACTTCTATATTAAAATCGATTTGTTCCTGATTCGTCATATTCCTGATTGGTCATATTCCTTGTTCGACACTTTCCTAACTGTTTATATTCTTAACTCGTCATATTCCTGATTCGTCATATTCCTGATTCGTCATATTCCTAATTCGTCATTGTACAGTCAAATGAAATCGCGAACACGTGCGAGGTAGTTATACTTTGTACTACGGCTACTAGACAATAATTTACTTAAGGCGGAATCCCATGTAAATAAATTTGTATGACTTATTATTTGTCAAACTCGTTATAACTCCGTAGTGGGTGGAGGGGTTATCGTAAATTATCCCTCCACTCACCAGTGGGAAAATCCAGTGGGTGTGGACGGGTCGTGACCCCAAATACTGAATTTGTACCCAGAATGCAACAGAAACTTTTTTCATCTTTCACTTTTTTTTTTTTTTTTTTTTTATGGATGGCCCGGCAAATGACCTCCTCCCGCCTGATGTTAAGCGGTGAAAGAGGCCCAAATGAGTTGACAGATAGAGTAGGGACGACATCCACTCTCCTACCTGCCCGCCCCTTGCCGGCCCAAAAGATGCTTTTTCACGCCTCTTTTGAAGGAACCCATGTTGTAGGATGGAGGAAACACGTGCGCAGGTAGAGAATTCCAAGTGTGGGATGAACGACAGAAGAAGGAATCTTGGAATTTCTTGGTACGGTGTGAAAAGGAGGACACAGTGTACGGATGACTCCGAAGGCCCTTACGCGTGTTTCTGTTAAGGAATGGAGAGGGAGGGATAAGGTTAAAGAGCTCCTCAGAGCATTCCCCATGGAACATTCGGTAAAAGGCGCTAAGAGAGGCGATGTCACGACGAAGTTGTAGAGGCTCGAGGGTGTTAGTTGCCTCTACATCGCCAATTATGCGAATAGCGCGACGCTGCAATCTGTCCAGAGCATCGAGGAGGTACTGAGCGGAGCCGTCCCAAAGGTGCGAGCAATATTCCACGTAAGACCTAACCTGAGTTTTATACAACAAGCATAGTTGGTCCGGCGCAAAATACCTACGCACCTTGTTCAGGACACCGAGTTTCCGTGAGGCAGTAGTTATGACGGATTCGATGTAGTCTCTGGGGTTCAGATCGCAGCGAATGTTCATTCCGAGCAAGGTGATGTTGCTCTGTGTGTGAAGGGTTGTGCCCTGAAGAGAAGGAAGGGGGAGGAAAGGTGACCTTTTCGCCGAGAACACGCACATCTGTGTTTTCTTAGCATTGAACTCAACAAGATTGTTGGAGCCCCATTCGGAGACGAGGTCCAGCGTCCTGTTGAGCTCAATGATAAGATTCTGCCTTTCCCTACCAATATCACCACGAGCAGCCCCCGAGGCTCCGTGATATCCCCCATGCACTGTACTGTCGTCTGCATAGCAATGTATAGCTCCCAAGGAAAGCATATCATTGATATGCAGAAGAAACAATGTGGGGGATAGAACGGAGCCTTGCGGAACACCAGCGTTCACTGCCACGAACCGCGAAGCGCAGCCGTCAACGACAACGCGAATTCTACGCTCGTGGAGGAAGCTGGCAATCCACGTACAGAACTGCGCGGGTAATCCGTATGCCGGAAGCTTGGAAAGAAGAGCCTTGTGCCAGACTCTATCAAAAGCTTTGGCGATGTCGAGACTAATAGCCACCGATTCGCCGCGCTTATCGATAGATTCACCCCATTTGTGCAAAAGGAACGCTAGAAGGTCACCTGTTGACCGTTTAGGACGAAACCCATACTGTCGGTCATTAAGTAACGAGTGACCTTCCAGGTAACGGATCAGCTGTGTATTAAGGATCCTCTCCATGATTTTACACAAAATGGAAGTGACGGCTATAGGGCGATAGTTAGCCGGATCAGAACGATCTCCCTTTTTGGGAACCGGCTGGACATTGGCCTCTTTCCAAGATTTCGGCACACAACCAGCAGAGAACGACAGACGGTATAGACGCGTAAGGACCGGAGTCAACTCCGCTGCACACTTCTTAAGAACAATCGCAGGAATGCCGTCTGGTCCACTTGCTTTTCGAGTATCGATCGACTGGAGCTCCGCCCGCACATCACGCTGTCTGATACGGATATCGGGCATGGTGCTGCCACAATGGGACAGTTTCGGAGGTTGTGTACCACAGTCATCGACACGGGAATGAGCCGCAAAGAGTTTTGCCAGGAGGTCGGCTTTCTCCTGCGGCTGATGAGCAAGTGAGCCATCGGCAAGTCTCAGCGGTGGCAGCGAGGGTTGGCAGAAGTTTGATTGCACAGCTTTGGCCAGGCGCCAAAAAGAACGGCTACCCGTAGGGTGCGATAGCAGTTCCTGGCCCACTTGTGCAATGCGCTGAGCATCCGCTCTAATGTAAGCCCTCTTACATAACTTGGTGGCATTATTGTAGGCTGTTTTCAGTAGGCTTGTATTGGGATCCTTAGATGCTCGGCCTCTGATCCAAGCGCGGTAAGCCAGCTGTTTGTTTTCAACAGCAGAGGCGCACTCGCGATTGAACCAGAGGTTACGTCTGCCTCTACTGACGAGATTGGAATGCGGAATATAATATTCCATTCCTAGTATGATCTCGTCAGCAACAGAGGTAGCGCAGGAGTCCGGATCCATCCTATTGAAACAGCGCTGCCACCAAGGAACAGATGCGTAATAATCCCGCATACCGTCCCAATCTGCTGACGCATAGTGCCACAGACGGCGTGCTGCAACCACAGGCGACGGTCGTGACGCCTGAGGCACTGAGACGGATACCAGGCAGTGATCCGAAGATCCTAGTGGAGCTCGAACCACCACCTGATATCCGTCAGGGCGATTTGTCAACAGAAGGTCCAATAAAGAGGGCGCTTGACCGATAATATCTGGTACCCTGGTGTTCTGGGTGACCAATTGTGTCAGGTCGTGCGTGAGAGCGAATGCGTGGGCAGTCCTACCCGCATGGTCAGTTTTAGAGGAACTTAACCACAACTCGTGGTGAGCATTGAAGTCCCCTAAAAACACCAGCTCGGCGGAAGGAAATCGCTCCTGCGCGTCATCTGCCACCCGACTTAGATGTTCAAAAAGTCGAGTTGTCTCCAAGTCACCACGATGGGAACGGTAGACGCAGACGTAGACACGGCAATGAGTGCCAAAATCGACGTGTACCGCAAGGAAGGAAAAGGAAGGTTCCTCCAAACAGCGCAGGCGACGACAGCAAACGTCCGCCCGGACGAACAAGCAAACACCAGCCTTCGCCTTGAAGGACTCCTCAAGAGCGTAGCCGGGGTAATTAAGGTAGCTTGTATCGGCCGGGCAGATAATTTGCGTCTCCGTCAAAAACAGCATTGCTGGACGGGCTGTCTCGAGATGGTGGTGGACAGCTAAGAGGTTAGAGTGGAGCCCGCGGATGTTAGCGAGCCCCACCTCGAATAATGGTGTTTTGGTGGGATAATGCACCGCTGTACGACCAGTCTTAATATTTTGCGCTGCCATAATTATTGGAGTGAGAGGCGTGAAACTGAGGTGTCCTTGCTGCGCTTCGCATAGTTAATGTGTGTAGGCCTGTTTCGCCAGGGAACAGCCGACAGCTGATTTGCGCTGACCCTCCGCACGGAAGGGCCCCCGAACCCCCCCGGAAGTGGCCGCCGGGACCCACCGTCCGGTCACCAACCGGCACAACGGACCACCCCGAGATTATGCGTGGCATGGTGGGGCAGCCTCACGGACTGGTTAGGTCCGCTTGGGCCCCTGTACTATACCACGGGCACCCCTGTACTATATCACTTTCGATAAAATACATTTCTTCGTCCGCACCATTATTACAACAAGTCTGCAAGGCCATCTTCTCCGATTAAAATTATATTACAATATCATTGACTCGATATAAATACAGTGATAGTTATATTAGCTTCATGATAGACAAGTAACATTTACTCTTAATTATCTGAAGAGGTTTTTATCATTTAGCAGGATTTCTGTAATAAATTTGTGCAGGAAAATGTACATGGTATGACGAGTGAGGAATATGATGAATCAGGAACGTGACGAGTTAGGAATAAGACCAGTTAGGAAAGTGTCGAATAAGGAATATGACCAATCAGGAATATGACGAATCAGGAACAAATCATAAAATCGGTGCCAAACGATGATCTCCTAGAAAATCTTAAAATTTGTCACCGACTTCAATATAGAAGTGTGATGTTGTCTGTACCTATTCTTTTATTATTATTAACTTTTAAGTGTTTTTGAAGTCGGTTTTTATTTTTTGTAAAATATTTTTATTTTTATTATATTGAATGAAATGTTTGTAGTGAAAGAAACCCTAATACCTTTATAGGGTTTCCCTCGATTTTCATGGGATTCTATAATCAGATCCTGACTTTTGTGACCTTGGAACCACCCCAGGAGTATATTTATTTATTTATTTATTTTTTTATTTATTAATTTATTATCAGGCAACTTAGGCCCATAGATATATACCTTACAACCTACCATACATAATATATATAACTATTTGGTTAGTGTAATAGAACTTATAAGCTATGTTAGTAAAGAATATTAAATATTTGCCGTGTTCTGCGTGTTCTGCGGCATGCCGATGGTATTAGGTATTCGTCCCCGAAATCGCCTAAACACCACACCCTTTGGCCAGAAGTCCTCCTTCATGAAAGTGTCCAGCGCAATGTTTGGGACCCGAACCACAAATGCTTTAAAACTGGCATTGTGGCGCGACTCCAGTGGCTGCACCCTCAGAACGAAGTTGGCCTTCTTCTGGATGTACTGTCCCACATCCTGCTCTGTGGTGGTGTAGTGCAGGCGGGACAGGTACAAGGCCGTAGTCGGTGCCGCGGCCCTCAGCAGGAAGTTGGGCCCTGTCGGTGCGGTGCCGCAGCGGTTCTGTGTTCCCCTTTGGCGGCGCACTCTCTTCTTCTCGACCTCGACGAAGCCGTCGTCGTCACGGTCCTCGACGACGGATCTCAAGACGTCTCCTCTCGGCACTGCTTGAGCCGAAACAGTCGCGTAGTCACGAGGAGACGATACCGTGACCTTGCTTCCTGTGATTGGCAATGTCGACGCTCGTACCGCTGACGCATGTATTGCGGCGGGCCGTGCAGGCGGCGGCGGCGGAGGCGGCAGGCGGGGTGCGGCTGTCGGGTTGCGGGGCGCCGGTCGTGGCGAACAAACTGCTGACTTGCAGCTCGACGCCGGCGACGACGTCACGCACGCACCGCGCCTCGTGTTCACGTTCGAGTCATCGCTGGATGACCTAGATGCGGAGAGTGACGCGCGCAAGCTGTCAACTTCTTTGCGCAATTCACTCACCGTATTCTGTGATGCCTCGAATTTCAGCATCACGTCCGCCATACTCGCCTTCAGGGCAACGATGTCCTTAAGCAGTACAGTTACGTCGACGTGGTCGAAAGTGACGGGAGGCAACTTGCTGAGATCTCTCGCCACGAACGTAGGCACGTCGTCTGGATCGGTTTCTTTGAGCAGGGTTATGATTTCCTGCAGGCTCTTCTGCGTTCCATCACGCCGTCGAGACACCATCTGGTCCAGCTTGTTTAAGGACCGGTACAACAGCAACTTTGCAGCTTTAATGTCGTCCTCGGTAAAGCTGGACTTACAAATCTGCATCGCGCTGACCTCGTCCATCACGTCCAGCTTTTGTTGCAGAAACGCGAGGAGCTCGTTTGCCACCAGGCCGGACTCGCCCATAGTGTCAGCTATACTCTAGCAACGGCTTACGCCGCGCTACACGTGTTTAAATAAAGTCACGAGCGCACGTCTGATATAGTCTATCGAATACAAAAAGAACTTGGAAAATCGGTCCACAATTGGCGGAGTAATCGCGTAACATACACACAAAACACGTTGGACACACCTAAAAATTTAGGGGTTTTCCTCAATTTTTTATAGGATTCCATCATCAGAACTTTGGTAACCACCTAACCACCCTTGAAGTATACTCTATCGAATACAAAAATAATTTTGAAAAGCGGTCTACAATTGGTGGCGTAATCGCGTAACATACACAAAAAAAAACATACGCATCAAAGGGTAGTATTTAAACGAGTGACTGTAAATGAATGGGTTATTGTATTACTAAGTGAGCGACTGACTGCGAATGACGATAAATTAACAGAACAGTAACTTATAAACATTCATTCGACTTACTTCAAATACAAAATGAGAAGCTTCATAATATTTGAGCGAACTAATATTTGTTTGAGTGACATTCAAACAAATATTATGTCCTGCATTTTTTTCAGTATTTGGCAAATTATTTATTTATGTTGAGCGGCATTTTATCTTAAATGAGGTGTTTCGAATATAAAAACCACTTTGAAAAATACCATAATGAGCAGAGTACTTTGGCTCAAATTTCTTTTAAATCATTGTTATTAATTTTTGAAAATTAATAACGAGAGGAGGAGGGGAGCCACCCCTTGTACCACTCTCCCCCCTCTCGGCGATGCATAGTTTTCGAGATATTAATTTTTGAAACGTTCACAAACCTAATCTGAAAATGTATGAGAAAAGGTTGGGTTGTGTATAAGTTAATCATGTTTGTGCCACACCTTGAACCTATTTAAGAATTAAAAGATGTTAAAATTGGAAGATCTTAATAATATGATTTCAGTGGTATAGGTTCCCATAGAATACGGTATGACGCTGCGCTCGCTTCGCTCGCTCCGCTACGCATGGTCATGTTCTGAACCTAACCTAACCTACAGTAGGCACTTTTGTCCCCTATTTTCTTTTGTGATGGCGCTGCCCCTCTGTTGGGGGGCTGCGCCACCCCGTCCCCCTGCCCTTTTTTTATACCAAAAGATGCCGCCTCTGTATTTCTAGTCGCTCACATAGTTATTTAGTCGCACGTTTAAACGTTAATTTTAATATCCAAAATCGATTATTCTAAACACACTTTTTGTAAGCTCATTCTGGATTTTATTATTAATTAATATTCGTCGTCAGTTTAGTTAATTTTTCGCTTACTCAAATTCATACCGCTCAAGTTAGTAAAATTGTATCTCATCATCAGAAGCTACCTGTTTTTTTATTCTATCGGTTTATTATTCCCCCGCATCAAATTGAGAACCTCCTCCTTTTTTGAAGTTGGTTAAAAACTTAAACAAATTCTTCTGCAACCGAATTAAGTATTTTTGACACACACATTTTGACAAATAATTATGCGACTCTCGCTTATATTTTCATTATTACAAAATATAAAAATATGATAGGCATATAGCACATCTTATAACGTAATAAATACAGTAGAATCCATTACAAACATTACCTATGCAATAAAATAAGTGAATGAACAACAATAAAAGCATCAGAACGAAGTGAGCGAGTGCCGACATAGTTGGCGCTTTTGTTTACAAAATGAACTGAACCTTCACGTTTGTTCAGTCGATTTTTTGTTCCTGAAAATTGGAAGTGCTCCGGTGACGTGCCGCTGAATTTCAGACAGTTTAAAATTCACGTAGTTTCTCCGCAATGTGATAGTTTGGAGAATTAAAAAAGCTTAGCTGAGGGAAAATTTGTTGTTAAGAGTAGCAATGAAGCTACTCTTACTACACAATATTTTAAAATTTGCTCTCTGGATAAGTACGAGAATATACGCTGTATGTGACCATAAAAATACGCATTATTTTCTTATAGGATGCTATTCACATAATAGGTTTTATTCACAAGCTCTGTTGATACTATGAATACACGAGTGGGAATAGTGGCCATGTCATTATGTAATAACTTGTTAAATGCTAATGCTGATGATTACTGATACGAGTTCACTCAAAAACTACATCAATTATATCACTGCGGACCCACCGTTCCATTGGCCATACCCCTGGGGGTAGGGTGGGACTTAACCATACCACCATAGAGATGTGAATATCCTTCGGTAAGTTTTTGGCAGTTTTAATCCATTGATGGAGGATGGTCCGTGACAAAAACCGTCATTTCATACAAAATTTCATGTAAATTTTGATTGTTGGAATATTGTGCAGAAGATTTTTTTTTCGCGATTACACAATCTTTGCCATTATTAACTCTGTAGTGTTTCATGTAGTAAAACATGCTGATACGGAATTAAAATGACCGAAATAATTACCGCTATTAAGTAATAAATCTACCACAAATTATATTACTATATCTATGTTCATATTTACAACATATATTATATTTCTGATTATTTTCAAATTAACAGTAGCCGCAATAAGTGTGATAATATAATGTACGCAAAGATTGTAGGTTAAGCGACTGCCATGCCATTTTTTAAATCATATTAATAAAGATCATCCAGCCGATAACTGCTGAATTGAATTAACAGAATTCAAAAGAGTCAGTGTGAAAACTTTTACGAAATTTCCAAAAAGTTTTTGCCTTATACCGATACTATTGATACGAGTATAAGGCTATTGCTCAAATCCATTCTTATTCTTATTATTTTTTCTTTTTTTGCATCCTAAAAATTTACTAAGGTACGCAAGCTTAAGTAAAATCGTAATTATTTTTTTATATTTAACGAAAACACATTTCATTCCAAAACTTGCATTAATATTAAATTATTGAAGTTTGAAAATTAAAGAGAAAATACAAAACCCATAACAAATTAAACTCAAACATATGAGTTGTGCATAAAGGATCCAAGCACTTATTACTTTACCATTATAAGTATTCATAGTTAATGTCTGTAAGTCGGCTAGCGAGCCTCCAGTCAGTCCGCTGTCACGTTACCCAGCGGCGCCGAGGGACTCGCAGCTAACCACGGCACTCTATAGCAGGGCTCCTTATTAAAATCATTTATCCACGAAGTGTACTTACTACACATTTGATTTGCATTCATTTCTTCCACGTACGTGCAGACTTTGGAACAAACTCCCAGCCCCGGTGTTTCCCAAGCGCTACAATATTATGTCCAACTTCAAACGAGGCCTAATAAGAGGACTTCTATCCAGGAAGATAGTAACTGAGCTGTGCCTATGGCATTACAAAAGTCCATGAGCGGTAGTTAGCACTTGCCATCAGGTGGACCACTGGCTCGTTTGTAACCGATGGCAATAAAAAAATTGGAACAAAACTAGTAATGAAATTAGTAATTGCATATTATAACGTTGTAATTATATTTTTTAGCATGACCATTTGTTGGTAATTTTTTTAGTTGGTAATTTTTTTGATTTTATTAGGTCTTACCCTAAAGGTCGTGGCACCTAGGGTCAAAAACCCTAATTTTCACTTATTCAAATTTAAAAGAAATATATGGATTAATTGTTGTTACTCATTGAACTATAACTTTGATAAGAGTTTAAAAATGCTGATACAAGTAGCCTAAGACCTACGCCTAGGGTCATGTCACAATTAGGGCCAGGGTCCCTCACCCTAATTTCAACCATATTTGATATAATATATCAAATATGTGCCCCTGGGCCAAGCACTAGCAGCTGCCCTGCCTTAGGTCAAGCCACTAAGGTCCCTGACCATAATTTAACTCAAATTTGATACCTATGTGACTTGTGGCACCTTCTTGAGCTCTTCTTTCAATTCTATATAATGAAACCCTAATTCTAATACCCGGTACCTTAATTACCTTAGGATCATGCCGCTAAAGTTGACCTTAGTTTTGTCCAAATTTGACACATGGTTTGCAGCACCTCGTTGAACTTTTTTCGATTTAGTGTTTTCATAGAAACACTAAATCTAGCATCTAGTCCCTCATCCTAGAGTTATGCCACTAGAATTCCTTATGTATGGCTTGTTGAAGCAGAAATTGATCTAAAATACCTAATATTTAGCAATGTAATTCATTCATGCTACCAATGACAGAAACGAATCACTGCAAAACCGACTCCACGTCTTGTTTGTCCTACCCCTAGAGTGTTATTCAAACCTGCGTAGGCGCGGAGGGGCGAGGCGGCTCTCGAACTGAGGAGCAGGTGGTTTTAATTCTTGTCGCCGCGGCTGAGGCTGGCCGGCGAAGCTGCGGTGGTGAGCGAAAACCAGCTGCGAGTATGAGCTTGCGTGAGACCGCCGGAGCCCCGCAACGCCTGAGCCGTGACAGAAAGTATGCACGCTGCATGCTAGCTTGCATCCTGCATGCTTGCTACCATGCCGCTTGCTTGCACGTTGCATGCTTGCTTGCACGCTGCATGCTTGCTTCTATGCTGCGTGCTTTCTTGGATGTTGCATGCTTGCTTGCATGCTACATGCTTGCTTGCATGCTGCATATTTGCTTAAATGGTGTTTGGTTGCTTGCATGCTACATGCTTGCCTGCATGCTGTAGGTTTGCTTACATGGTGCTTGCTTGCTTGCATGTATGTAAGTTAATAAATAGGTACATTGCAAATGAACAGGCGTTATATAAAATGTTTTTCATAGCATCTGGTATTATGTCAAAATAATCGATGACATGGTTCCTAAAAACAGATCTGTGTATGTTTTATAGTTACAGACTTGCCCGATCGATCTAAATGTGACACTCTGTATACATATAACAATATAAATTAAACGTTCGTTGTTTCTAAAAAAGAACTTTCAATTTACCACTTAAATAATGCAGCGAGCCACTCTTAAGTGAATAAAACTAGGCTAATTCAAATGGAATCGTAGAAAATTGTAAAGGGCAGGCTATAGCGAGTGTGGTAAAGCAATTTGTTTGTCCGCTTGCTAGGGTGAAATCGAGCTTAACAAGGTAAAAATTAAAAACAGCATCAAACTTGTATTTTTGTTTTAGCAATATTGCGTAATGGGTTACAAAAAAAATATGAATAGGCACCTACAGACGAATATAAACCTCCTTCCATTTTTGAATTCTGTTAAAAACTGGTGTTGAATAAATATGTTGGCCAGAATTAAAAGTAATGCTTTGTTTAAAAAATATATATCTTATTTGATCAAATATCAAAAATTTATTTCATTCGTCAGTAAGGCAAAAAATATTAATAGTGAAAAAATAATAGCAAAAGACGTTATGGTCAGGTCTTATAGGGTTGCAGATATCTTAAAAATTAATAACACAAAGCAAAAAATATAATGCAAACCATAAGATAGGTCATGAATAAACATTCGCACAACATAATTTTTTACATTTATGTAGTACTGTGAAGTACTTAGTTTTGATTAATATATTATGCATTGATGTTTCGACTTCCTAAACTACCTACCCCTGTATAAAAATGAACTAAAAGAAAAGAATACTATTCAAATCGGTCAAGCCGTTTTTGATTTGTAGCGAGACTACAAATCAAAAATACATACGTCCTACGTCCATATTAGATGAACGGCGATTCATCTAATATATAAAATTCTCGTGTCACAGTGTTTGTTATCGAACTTCTCCTAAACGGCTAGACCGATTTTTACGAAATTTGTTGTGTATATTTGGTAGGTCTGAGATTAGGTCGTAGGCTATTTTTTATACCCTTCAAACCGTTCTCAAGAAACACCAAGAGTTATCTTATGATCCAAAATTAATGATGAGTAAACGTAGGAGAGGTAGGGTTTGTGTCACGGAACCCACTTACACAAGCTTTTCTCGTAAATTCTTTCTTTTTCTCGGTTCATATCTCTATAATAAAATCAACCAATTGTTGTCTATATACTCCCTTCAGAGGTCCAGCTGCAGATCGACTGTGTCGGAATGGTTAAAATCTCTTGATTATGATGACACGGAAAACATCCTTCGCATCCTGGCTTAATACCAAACTAATTTTCGGCCCTATTAAAATAAAGTAATGCATACCTGCTAACCCTCTATCTACACTACTCAGTACACACATATACACATACGCACATTCACACACTGTAGTGCTTTTTCTCGCTGAATTGTTGAAATATTGGGAAATCTTAGTTGAAAGAAAAAAAAACAAACTTATTCCTTTAGTCCGATACAAAATGAAAAGCTTTATTGTTGTAGGTACATAATTATAATACACATATGCATATGTTAACACAATTCCTCAATGCAAAGCACTTAACTTAATGTTTAATCAATACAAGCCAAGGGCAGGATGGTTCAGGTTTGTTTGATCAATCTCGGCAGGTAAAAATCAGGTACTAATTGGGTACAAAACTACAAAATGAGGGGCAATAAAGTACACCAACAAATAGTTATAGGTTTCCTTTTTTTTTTTAAAAGAAGTTAGTAGCCTTCCCCGGAGCGGTTGTTAGTAGAGCGTACCTTCGATGCTAAGTTTCCGCGATCACGGTATATTCGAATATTCCAATTCCTTAGATTATTCTCTCTATATATGTACAATTCCACAGAATTCCTCCTTGTGTTAGGTTAGTTTGTTATGGTTTCTAGCTGTAAGGTCAAGCAGCGGAGCCCTACGGCCTCCGGCGACTGCCCTGGAGATTCATAGCACAGTGTTAGGTTAAAAATATAATTAAATATGCCTATGATCTTAGGGTCAGTGGGTCTAACACTGAGTTCTGAAGGAATCCCAGTCAATACATTTGAACCTCATGTAATAAACATAGCAAATGAATTCTAAAACGTAATTTTTAATAAATTGACAAATGGTCTTATTGGTTAGTTAATAAAAAGGACATATGGAGGGGAGAGCACCTACTTTGTGTATAATTACTGCTATTAATAAAAAGAAAACAGCTTAATTTGTGAGTTATTTGCCAAAGAAGGATGTGAAACTTAATATTGTAAAAATTTAGAATTTAACAGGAAATTCGCAAGTGTTACTCAATATATGCCTTAATCCCACTAAGATGCCGCTTACTATCAGGTTTTTTTAATGAAATAGGGGATGGAAAAGGCGAATTTTGGAAATGTAACATGTTTGATTTAATAATCAATTTACCCACAAATAAAAATAAAATTAACAAAATCTGCTTTAAATCATGAAATATAATAAGTTAATTAGATACCTTATTGATTTTTTGCACTTATTGATACAATAAATCCATTTAATTTAATGATTCGCGTGCCGGCGAGTAAATATAGTATTTTTCCCCTTAGCTTTACTCTCCAAGCTGAAAACAAAAAGAACTGAATTTTGTAGTTTCACTGTGGTTTTTCAAATCAAATTCACACGGAAAACGGGAGAAATACCTATAGAAATATATAAAAACTTTATGATCTTCAAATCAATAACAAATTACTTCGATCGATGTCTCACAGACTAATCATAACCTAGACGATAGACTAAACCAACGCTCCACTTGCGCGCAGATTTGCGTTTATGTGGAAGCGACGGAGCCGAGGTCCGTTTGCTGAATGTTAAGCGCCGTATTGGCGACGGAACCTCTCCTAAAACCAAATTCATTTCATGACACTCGTAAGACTCTTAACTTGCTTCAAGATGTGTCAAGTCAACATACGGATCTTTCGAAATTCTACGATATGCAATAAGTATTTCCAGCTAAAGTTATAACTTTGGTTGAAAAACAAAACGTAATGAAAAATTAACCATAAACAAATTGTGAATGCTTTCCAAATTCTATTCGACGAAACTATAATTATATGATCTATAAGTTTAAGCGTATTTTATTAAAATATGTCTATAGAAATGATCAAAACAAACGGTCTAAATGTCAAATTCCGAATTTTGAGAAAATCAACCCACCTAAATGGAAGCACGGGATTTTGGGCGAAAAAAAACTATCTTTGTAAATAAGGCCAGGATAAACGCGAGATTTATTTTGTTTATGCCAAAATCGAATAATGACCAAAGATAATTGCAAATGTCAATGACGTGACGTGAAACGACGTTGACGTTGACACTTGACATTGACATTGTGAAATTCATTGACAAAGTTATTGAATTACGATTTTAGTTGTGAAATTTGTGTTAAAACTACAGTGAAAACAAAGTGTTTTTGCAAAATTAGTGTTTTATGAAATTTTAAGAAAAAACGGTGTTACAACACTCACACACACGCGCACGAACTCATACCCCGCACACACATACACACGCACACATACTCCCTACAACACCAATTCGCCTGCAACCTTATTTTTAAGATATTATAATTTCTCAAATTTTTTCTTTACTTTATTTTTTGTCTTCTTTTTACTAAAATTTGATTTGTAACTACATAATATACTTAATGTATCCGATGAATGGGGGCCTGGTGACCTGTAATACAGGTATATTTTATACTTACTTCAGGCACCAGCCTCTTTAAAGTGTCATAATGTAATGAAATCTATTTAACGAATTGTAAAGAGGAAATAAAATGGATTTATTATTATTGTACATTTATTCAAAAAAGCATCTTAAATTTAAGTTTTTTACAATATATAGATATAAAAACACAAATATTATAAAAAACTTAAATCTAGGGTTCCACTGGCAGCGGAGCATGGCCCAAGCTACTGGTGGTTAGGGCTACAGGGAAAGGAATCTCCGAACGATACGTGCCGTGTCAAGAATCACCGCCTTTTGTATCTGGCCCTTGATCCACCCGTCAAGCGAGAGCCCCTTAAGATGTCGGTCGAGACTCTTCGCTATTAAACCGTTCGCAGAAACTACTATCGGAACAATGATCGTCGAGTCAACATCCCACATGGCGGTTACCTCGTGAGCCAAGTCAAGGTACTTGCTGACTTTGTCTTCAGCTTTCACGAGATTCTCATCATCAGGGATAGTGATATCGACGAGCATTGCTCGGCGTTGGGACCGGTCGACCACCACGATATCAGGCTTATTGCAAGCAATATTCCTGTCCGTGATGATAGAGCGGTCCCAATAGAGCAACGCACGACCATTTTCAAGAACCGGCACTGGTGCGTACTTATAGTACGGCGTCTCAGTCTCGACAAGGCCGTATCGAATGGCAAGTTGCTGATGGATGATCCTGGCCACTAGGTTGTGTCTGTGCAAATACTCGCCGTTAGCAAGATGAGAACAACCAGAGATAATATGCCTGAGTGCCTTTTTTTCTTTTTTTTTTTCTTTTCTTTTTTTTTTTTTTCTTTTTTTTTTTGTGCGAGTGGCGCGATCGCGAAAGACGTCTAGCTAAGTCTCCCAATAAATAATTTCTAAAATTAAGGAAAACGCTACTTTTCCTTGTAAAATAATACTAAATATTAAAGTATTAGTGTTTGTGATATAAACTGAGAAATATTTCCTCATTATTCTTGTGATTAAGTGCTTCTTTTCCTAAATTCCAGTGGTAAACTGTGGATGATTCGACAGTGAAGTGCGCATGAATTGTTAAATTTTAATAAGCTGCCCGATATTGTTGACTATATTATAATTTCGTGATCTCTCAGAAACAAGACCACCAATTTTACACATCACGCTAGTGCGCAAACAGTTGATTGCATCGAGACACGCAATACAATCCAGCGGGCCCGAGTTCAAATCTCGTCGGTGACATTCTCTTTTGTTGTTTGTATTTTTCTATTACAAATATTTTTATCCATGAAGAATTTTATGAACCAAGTATCAACATCTTAAAAGGGTTGTTTAGAAAAATATATATACAATTAATTAAATATTTCAAGAACAGAATGGAATACCAAAATATCACCCAACGAACCAAGAAAAAGAACATAAATGACTCATTAAACCTATCATTTATTTCCAGTACATCAGATTATCGAACAAAAAGTCTCCCTGATTTATCAACAGGTAATGAAAAAATATATTGTAATGAAGAGGTCCAGAGATTGAATGAACAGTTACAGATTGCCCACAATGAAATTGAGAATTTAATATTGGAGAACAATAAATTGACACAAAAATCTATGGAACAAGAAAAAATCATTATACAGTTAAAGAAACTCTGTTCCAAATCACCATATACTCCAAAAAGTTGCAACTCCTTAAAGAAACGTAGAAAAATACATCAACTAAACTCAAGTTGTGAAAACCTGCAAAAGTCGGATGATAGCTCTGTGATAATGGACAAAGGGTCAATAGAACAAACAGTAAATACGGAGAATGGGATACTTCGAGCAATATCGCAAGACATGACTCCACCTACAACGAAAAGGCAGCGTTTCATAAAGGATAATAGTAGCACAGACTATACATTTTCAAAAAAATTTATATCGGAAAAGCTCTCCACTACTTTGAGTGTTATGTGTAGTAGACCAGAAATACTTATAATTGGCGGACAACAAATATCAGGCCTGTCTTCACAGTTAATTCAAACACGAATAAATAGCAAGTATGAAAACTACCAAATATCATCTGTCATGAAACCGAATGCAACATCAAGTGAACTGTTGAAAACATGTCAAAATATAAAGGACAGTAGTGATAATTATCTATTGTTATGTGTAGGTGAAGATGATAAAAATCCTACTAAATTAATGTACGAATTGGTTGCCTGTCTAACATCTTTGAAAAAAATTAATATAATTATTTTAAATATAATTGAAAATAAGTATTTAAATGAGATTATGCTAAATAACACCTTAAAATCAGTTTGTCATAACTTTGAAAATTGTACTTTTCTGAATGTAAGCCCATACTTTTTTCATAAAAAGCATTACTTGGTTAATGCCTGCTATAAAATTAACTTCATGCTAGATTCAATATATTATAAAAAGAAGTACTTGAGTTTCTCTAATTTACAAGACTTACAGAAAACACACAAGCCAATGTCGGCAAAAAAGGGTACTATTCCTTATTATTTTCCGTCCACAAAATGTCATGTTAGTCAAAATACAAATAATACGCCACACCGTAGTGCACCTGATGAGTTTTTTCTGTAAAAAATGCCCTAATAGAACTAACACAGAACAAAAAATTACTTATACTTACACATTGCTGCATCAAAACATAGCAGGACTTTTAAATAAACTAGATCAAGTAGAAATATGCCTAAATGAATTTAAAGATAAGAAAAACGTGATAGACATCCTGTGTTTAACTGAAACTTTTGTTAAACAAGGTGATGAGCCAAATATTTACTTACAAAACTTTAATCTAGGTAGTTACTTTTCGAGGAAAACTGAAAAACGTGGTGGTGTTTGTATTTTAGTAGATAAATCTATAAATTGCATACCGCTACAAATGTGTCATGAATTTTCAAGTGAAAAATGTTTCGAATGCTGTGGAGTAGTTATACCATCACTTAAATGTATTGTTATATGCATATATCGAACACCTACATCTAATATTCAGATGTTTTTTAATAAACTAGAACTACTTCTAAATAAATTAGACCTAAAAGATAATAAACGTATCGTCATTGCAGGTGACTTAAATATAAATACTATTAGTCAAAAGGACTCATCAGCAGACATACTTAAAGATATACTACAAACTCATTATTTAAAATTACATATAAATTCACCAACCCGTCAACTTTCCTGTATTGACCATATTATTAGCAACATGAGGGATGCAGTGGGGGCCGTTCACAATCTATACCTATCTGACCACAATACTGGCCAAAGCCTTGAGTTTTCTACATCCCATCAACCAAACCCTACATATATGTATATAAAGAGGAAAGATTACGGTGAGGATAATATCTTAAAATTTAAGGAATATATTTCAAGCTTGTCATGGTCTAATGTATTTACCGAAGAGGACTGTAAGGCCTTTAACATATTTCACGAAGACTTAGTATTACTGTATGAATTATGCTTTCCATTAAAGCGGATAAAGATTAGAACTAAAGTTGGTAGTGGCCCTAAGTGGTTGACAAAAGGCATAAAAACATCTACGCAAACTAAGAGAAAACTAAGATATGAATGCTATAATAATCGTAAAAATAATAATATTAAGTTAAATTATATGAAATATGATAGACAACTTAAAAAATGTATTACTTTGTCTAAGAGAATAGAAAATAGCAAGTACATAATGAAAGCGAAAAATAAATGTAAAGCGTCATGGGACATAATTAGTAATAAACAAAATAAAAATATGTGCGGCTACGACATTAAAACGATTCAATTTAACAATAATACAATAAGTGATCCAACTAATATTGCAAATATATTTAATGATTATTACATAAATAAAACTAATAAATTTTATGACAAATATCCAAATTATAAACAAATAGATTCAATTAATTCTTCAATATTTTTAAGACCTTGTACGGTAAGTGAAGTTGTAAAAGCAATTAATTCATTAAATAACACAAATTCTGTAGGTTATGACAATATATCGACCAAAATACTAAAAATGTGTAGTCAGGAACTTGCACCAGTACTGAGTCATTTAGTAAACATGTCCTTTAGTCACGGTGTCTTTCCAAACAAGCTCAAAAAATCTATTATTAAGCCGATACATAAAAAAGATGACAAAAAAGAAATCGGTAACTATCGGCCAATTACGCTAATACCAATAATTTCAAAAATTTATGAAAAGCTAATGCACAGTCGTCTCACTAGCTTTCTAAACAAAAATAATATATTAAGTAATGATCAAAATGGATTCCAGAAAAATAAGTCTACTACTCTAGCTGCTTTTACTTTGATTAAACGTATTACTGAAAACCTAGATAAAAGAAAACAAGTTTCATCAATATTTTTCGATATGTCCAGCGCATTTGATTTTGTGGACCACAATATCTTATTGAAAAAATGTGAGCGATATGGCATTCGAGGTCAAGCAATAAATTGGATCGACAGTTATTTAAATAATAGGAAACAATGCGTAGAAATAAATCGTGTTGATGATACTCAAACCTTATCCACGTACAGATCTGCTTACAAAATAAATAGATTCGGTGTTCCACAGGGAAGCGTCTTGGGACCTCTCCTTTTCTTGATATATATAAACGACATACCAAAAATCACCAATCATAAATGTACATTGTTTGCAGACGACATTTCCATAGTTATACCAGAAAATACCAGTTATGAAAGATCAATAAATAGCACGGTTGAGGATGTTACACATTGGCTCAGCAGTAATAATCTATCTGTAAATCTAACAAAAACAAAATATTTGCAATTTAGAAATTATAATAGCACAGAAAAAAATCTCACAATCAACTATAACGGTCATGACATTGAACAAATAGACACTGCAAAATTTCTAGGTATAACATTAGATAAAAATTGTAATTGGTTAGAACAAATCAAAACTGTGTGTAGTCGGGTAAATAAATTTGTGTTTGCGCTTAAAAAAATAAGGAAAGTTACAGATGAAAAAACTTCTAAGATGGCTTATCATGGTTATGTGGGCTCAGTTTTAAGATACGGATTACTATTATGGGGTAATTCCTGTCATATTGATAAGGCTTTTTTATCACAGAAGAAATGTGTGAGAGCAATATGTGGTGCTGGTCCATTAGATTCTTGTAAGCCTCTTTTTAGGAAACTCAACATACTAACATTAACATCACTTTATATTTTAGAGGTAGGTATGTTTGTTAAAAAAACATCCAGATTTATTTACCAAATCTAGTACATTTAAAAAATACTCGTCACGGGATCAAACTAAGCTAGAGCTTCCAATGATGTCAACGCAAGTGTATAAAAGAAATTGCTATTGTACAACGATTCGAATTTTTAATAAAATTCCAAAAAATATAAGAGAGCTGCCACTAAGTCGATTTAGAATTAGCTTAAGAAAGTGGCTCAGCGAAAAATGTTTTTACTCTATTAAAGATTTTATGAATTTCCGTGACAAATAAATACGAATCTAATGCAATAATAACTAATATATGCTTATATTAATAAAATATAATAAATACTGTAATTGATAAATAATTGATAATAATAATGATTTAGGATAATGGTATTACAATTTAATAATAATTTCAATTTTATGTGACATGTATAAAATAACGTAACAATTAATTTCTAGTTAATAAGTTCATTATTGTAACATAATTGTAGCTTTAATATTTGCATGTTGTATAAAACAGCGAAATGTGCTGCACTTAAATTAATGACATATCATCTTGTAATAACCATGTTTCATGCGAATAAATTTGATTTGATTTGATTTGATTTGAGTGACTCTCCGGGACGGCGGCATGCTCGACAGATGTTAACTGTACCGTCCTTCAGGATATATTTTCTATAGTTGTTCGTCATCATTACTTCGTCTGCAAGATATATTATTATTATTATTATAACCCTTGGTAATAAAGGTGGCCTTCTCCAGAATTTTTTTGGTCAATTATGATGGCGAATCGTACTTCGCGGGCACAATTTTTTCATTTCAGAAATTTGTGTGTGTTGAGTTTTATTAAAGCGAAACGCAGTTCACGGACACAGCTAGTCTTTTTATATACAGTGTGTAACAAAACCCCAGTGAAACCTATTAGGAGCATGTTTAGAATCGACGTATAAAGGTTATGGCGTCATCGAAAATTCAAAATTGTAAATTTAAAATTTGAAAACCCCCAAACAAATAGTTGGGTATGTGAAAAAAAAGTATGAGGATTTTGAAAATTAATTTTACTATTTCGTATTTTCAATGACGCCATGTCTTTTATATATTGATTCTGAACATGCTTCTAAAAAGATTTGTGTTTCACACTGAATAAGAAGCCTAGGCTAGCCTAGTGGGCCTGGCAGACGTTGTCCTTCCCAATAAAAGCGCCACCTACCGGGTCCAATTGTGCGTATAAACCTTCCCTGGACCTGTTCAAACACAAACAAAAAATTCCGTAAGAATCGATAAGTTTTTGAATTTTAGCGAGACTAACGAACGGCGATTTATTTTTATACATAAGAAGAAGATAAATAAACGCTCACGAAAGATAACTTAAATGAAAAGCTTTGTAGATCTATAACTGGACCAGTTTAAAGCCATAATTAGTTCTTGCTTGTTAATAAACGTGATTAGCGAGCGAGCGCCAAGCCGACTCCGCCTCTAGCTTCGTATAATTAGTTGTGAATATTTGAAGAGTCTAACTGACGAACCAAACGTTGCGGTTGGGCAATTCAATTTATCGTTTAGTAATAAATTTTGCTCAGTCAATTTACGTGTTTTTACATTACATTTTACATTTACAGGTAAGTTTGCATTCATCAATGTTTTTGAACAGGTTTTTTTCTATTCACAACAACGTAGGAATGCTATTGGTCATTATCGCATCTGCTGGTGGGTTGAGTAGAAGCAACCTTCAGCTGAGCTGAGCTTTTTAATCCCACCTGGCTACCAACGTCATAATAACAAAGTCTATAACATTGTTGTTGTTGTATTTCGACATTTAAAGGTATAAGATAGCCAGGTGAAGCTCGCTTTCATTTTCGGCCTTATCATCACTTATCATCTGGTGAGATGAAGACCAAGAACTACCCTGTTATGTGAGAATAAAGAGCTTTCTTCTTAACCTTTGAGGAATCCAGGTGAACCTAAAACTGACATCTGAAATTACAATGACAACTTAAAATATCCCAGTAGACAAAAACCGTAACTCGCAGTTGCATGGATATTGAGTCCAGAAGATAATTTTGTTACGTATTTTAATTCGCACCGATACCCGCCGCCGCTTGGAGAGGAACCTCGTTATCGCCTTTTTGATTCATAGCCGGATATTGGATTTAAAAGCTTTACAATGTTAAATAAAGAACAAAATGAAAATTGTTTATTAGATAATGTACTGGAAGACCCATTTGAATATAATAAACATGTAAATTTTATCAACCTGGTGCACCAGAACATGCAAGGAATGATGGGCAAAGATCTGGAAGTTGAGTTATTCATGAACAGTAGTAAAGTAGACATTTTTTGTATAACCGAACATTGGCTTAAAAGCTACCAGTTCATGTTTAATTTTAGCAACCACCAGGTTGGTAGTTCGTTCAGTCGAGAAAATGCAATTCGCGGTGGCTCATTAATCATATTAAATAAAAAGCTTAAATATAAAGATCGTAAAGATATTGTGAACCTCTCAGTTGAACGAACAATAGAAATTGCCTGTGTAGAGTTGGACCAGATTATTGTAGTGAGCGTATACAGGCCTCCTTCGGGATTGTATGACCACTTTGAAAATATAATGGATGAAGTTTTAAATAAAGTCTGTAAGCAAGGCAAACAAATATTAGTCTGTGGAGATTTTAATATTAACTTATTAGAAAACTCTAGTTTATGTATGAGAATTAAAAATTTGTTTCAGTCATATAATCTTAAAAACTTATTTCTGGAGCCAACACGAATTACTGAGTTTTCTGCCACATGCATTGATAATATTTATACTGACATAGAACCATTAGCACAAAATGTTTTTAATAACTTAGAATCTGACCACTCTGGTCAATTTGTTACTATACCTTACAAATGTAAGCTTATGGCGAAAAAGAATATCACTGTTGTACCAAAGACTGCTGGCCGCTTGGAGCGTTTCAATAATAATCTTGGTATTAATTTAAAGTATATTGATTATGACGAAGACCCAAATAAATTGTATGAAAACTTTTTTAACACATTTTGTTGTGAATTTAAAAATATCTTTGTTCCAAAAACCATCTCAGTCAATGGTAGATTAGCTTTTAGTGAATGGGCCACACCAGGTATTCACAAAAGCAGAATAAAACTTTATGAACTTTACAATGAGCGTTCATTAAATACTAGTGATCAATTTAAATTGTATGTAAAAACTTATTCCAAAGTATTTAAAAAAGTTTGTAAATTTGCAAAGTCCAATTATTTAAGCTCTAAAATAAAAAATAGTAGTGACAAAATTAAAACGACATGGAACATTATTAATAATGAAACCGGAAGAGTAAAAACTAATAACAACAATTTTTGTTTAAATATTGAAAATAAGAAAGTTACAGTAGATATTGAGGTAGCTACAGAATTTGAAAAATTCTTTACTGACATTCCAGTTTCAATCACAAAATCTTTGGATTCCTCCCCCACTGTAGCCGAATCTATTCTAAAAGATTATGTTAAAACTTGTGATGATAAATTTAAATTTGCCCATATTTGTGCAAATGATTTAATAAAGTCATTTAAAACGCTGAATAAAAAGAAAACCGTGGATCTGTGGGGCAACTCTGTAGATGTTTCCCAATCTGTAATAGAAACAATAGCTCCAATACTTGCTAGTATTTTTAATGATTGCATTGACTGTGGTGTGTTTCCTGATCTAATGAAACTGAGTAAAATTATTCCATTACATAAATCTGGTAGCACATCAGACCCCAATAATTTTAGACCTATCTCTGTGCTACCTACTTTTAGCAAAATCTTTGAAAAAATAATGTTGGAACAAATGCAAAGCTTTTTTAACAGAAATAATCTTCTACACTGTAAACAATTTGGTTTTAGAAAGGGTCGCTCAACAACTGATGCTGGTGTTGAGTTAATACAAAATATATATGAGGCCTGGGAGGACTCACATGATGCGCTGGGCGTTTTTTGTGACTTGTCCAAGGCGTTTGATTGCGTTCATCATGACACCCTGATCAGGAAATTACACTACTATGGATTTCGCGACACTGTTCTGGATTTACTCATCTCCTATTTGACTGAGAGGATTCAGAAAGTAGACGTCAACGGGGAGAGGTCCCAGGGCGCCTCGGTTAAAATGGGAGTTCCGCAGGGTTCAATTCTTGGTCCTTTTCTATTTTTAATATATATAAATGACTTGCCTGCTTTTGTACAAGACAGGCATGAGATTGTATTATTTGCAGATGATACTTCACTTATGTTTAAAATTAAAAGACGATTGCAAATTTATGACGATGTAAATAGTTCTATCTCAAGAATAGTTTACTGGTTTAATGCGAATAACTTGTGCCTCAATGAAGGGAAAACTAAATGTATAAAATTTGTTTTACCCAATGTTAAAGAGGTTCACACCACTGTTAACATAAAGCATAAAAATGTGGACCTTGTGGATACCGTAGTATTTCTTGGTATTACTTTAGATTCAAAGCTTCAGTGGGGCCCACATATTGATAAATTGTCGAAGAGACTTAGTTCTGCAGCCTACGCTGTATGGAAAATACGTCAGCTGACTGATGTTGATACAGCAAGACTTGTATACTTTGCCTATTTTCATAGTGTGATGTCGTATGGCATTTTGCTGTGGGGAAATGCTGCCGACATTCAGACTGTTTTTGTGCTGCAAAAAAGGGCTATTCGTGCTATTTATAACCTTAAAATAAGAGACTCTTTGAGAGAAAAATTTAAAGAAATTGGTATTATGACCGTCGCGTCGCAATATATTTACGAGAATATAGTATATGTTCATAAAAATATACATTCGTTTTGTAAAAACAGTGATATTCATTCAGTAAATACTAGGCAAAAGAATATGTTAGCGTTACCAAATACTAGGCTTAAAAAAATTAATAATTCTTTCAAAGGCCTTTGTGTACGTTTCTACAATAAAATCCCAAATAATATTAAAGCACTTAACTTGAATAAATTTAAAGTCGCTATCAAGGGCGCACTTATGAAAAAAGCATATTATAAAGTGTCTGATTATATGACAGATAAAACTGCTTGGGATTGACAAAAAATGTGATAATTGACGTTTAAAGGGTGTTAACACTTTGTGATAGTGGGATAAATTTCATTCGAGTAACTGTTCCACTCACACCGACAGGCATTTCTATATTATTTAAAAAAATGTATGTGAAATATAATATTGTAATGTTGGCATTTTAAAAGAGGAGACAAAAAAAAAATACAAGACCTTCCGAGTTTCTTGCCTGTTCTTCTTGAGAAGGCTCTCCCAATTTCCGAACAGGTGTAGAGTCAATTTTTTTTTTTTTTTTTTTAATTTTACTTGTATTTGCACACATCTTAATAATGATTGGGGTGTGTGTACATACAAGGATTAAATAATTTAGTTAATTAGATTCTTGGTTGAAGATTTTTATGTTTTTATTTTGACGTCAATAAGTGCCTGTAAAGGTCTATATTGAATAAAGATTTTTGAGTTTGAGTTTGAGTTTGAGTTTACATGATGGAAGCGCAGTTCTTCATAAACCTTGTTATTCCTTTTGAATTCACTAGTTACTATGGAGCATCGGAGCACTAGGAAATAATCGGCAAAACTGAGCAACATTTTGTTCGCTGATAAATGGAATGAGCAAGTTTCCCCCATACGACAGGTTTCGACCTAGTGTGGGGGCTTGTCAAATATGTACGATCTGTGTTCTTTTTGGTAAGAAACAAATTTTATTTTTATTTTAAAGTGAAGATTAAAAAGAAATACTAAAAATATTAAAAGAACATGTTGCGCCGACACAAACAAATATGATCAAAAATAAATGAGTGATGCATGATTTTCGATAATGCAATTAAATCATGAACTGAACAACTTGCAGGAATTGCAGTTCAACCACCGTGAACCATGAATTACCAATGTCGACAGGCTTAACACAACAAGCAAGCAACTTTATACCGTACAAAAAATTATACTACATTAAACCTTACATCATTGAAATACGTGTGTAGTGTAGGTTCTAATTTAAATTCGTCAGTCTCACACAGTGCGACGGCTAAGCTAACACCAGCAAAGATTAATGAAGTAAAATGGAGCTTGCGTTTACGCCTGAAAGGTTGCTGCTAGCTATTATTTTTGTTTACTGAAGTGATGAAAGGTTCAATTCATCACCTACTTAATCTATTATAGTATACTTTGGATGTAAAAAATTTAAAAATTAAAGGTAGATATTATAAGTACGCGAAGTAAAGTATGCGAAAAAACTTAAAAAAAAGCCGACTTCAAACAAAAAGCAAAACAAAACAAAAATCAAAACGCAATCAAAAGCGTAAAAAACTTAATTACTGTGAAATAAACTTAATTGTGATCTGTGTAAAGTCGGTGTTAAGCCATTATACTCCTAGGTATTATTTTGGATAGATTTCATACATATGGTACATCCTCACCCGCCACATTCATATCAAACAGGGCACCGATACCGGGCGCGTGCGATGAAGGGCGTATGAAGTGAACAGGTACCGATTTCAAACAAAAAATAAAATCAAGTTTTCTGTTTATTATTTTTGTCCTGTGAATCAAATTTCTAAATTTGACATTTTTGTGTTTTTAACGACTTCAAAAAAGGAGGTGGTTCTCAATTCGTATGTTTTTTTATGTGTGTAACATACACATACGCGATTACGCCACCAATTATAAAACGATTTTCAATTTTTTTTTGTATTTTTAGAGTATACTCTTGCGGTGATGCCAATGTCACCAAAGTCAGAATCCCATGAAAACCGAGGGAAACCCTTAAATTTTATAGGTACGTCCAACGCGCTTCATGTTTTTTCCAAAGCTATTCACTTAATTGCGTTGCGTCTGGTAGTCATGAACTGAGCTGATGATGGAAGGATCCTTAACTTTTGGATCGACCAGGGGCCTTACCATGATCGCTTATAGCAAGGTAAAAACAATATTGTAACAGAGACACTGCTCTTACTGTGTATAGCGCCATCCTGCTCTCAACACGATTTTAATATTGTTTTGAGCGATCATGGTTAGGGGGCTGACTTAACCGGCCCTTGATCTGAGATTTCATTCACGAAAAGGTATAAACAAAAAATATTTTACAAAAAATAAAAACCGACTTAAAACACTGAAAAGTTAAAAATAATATAAGAATAGATACAGATAAGACCACACTTCTACATAATTATATTAAATTCGGTGCCAAATTTTAAGTCTTTCTAGAAGATCACCGTTTGGCACCGACTTCAATATAGAAATATAATGCTGTCTATACTTATTCTTATATTATTTTTGACTTTTCAGTGTCTTTGAAGTCGGTTTTTAAATATTTTTTTCCATTGCAGTCGGTTTAATTTGGTTTTAATTTTTGCTGCGTTTTTTCATTTTAAATTGATTTATTTTTTTAAGTTTATTTATTTTTATGTATAGGTTTTTTACATCGTTATAGTTTCCTTCGATATTTCTCGGATCCCATCACCAGATCCTGACTTAGTAACAGTGGGACTATCTCGGGAGTAACTCTTTCGAATATAAAAAGATTTTGATATTTTGATAATCAGTTCACAATTGGAGGAGTAATCGATGAACATAATACATAGGAAAAAGATAGATACAGTCGAATATAGAACCTCTTCCTTTTTTAAGTCGGTTAAAAACGTACTAATAACAACGTTTTATATTCAATCAACGTCAGGACTAGATTCATAATTATTCGTCTATGGTCAGGATGGTCAAGCAATGCAACAAGACTATATTGTGGTATTGATAACATAAAAAAACTACAAAAACACCATCTCGCACATTTATTAATACCATCATCATGTCCCTAATGGTAAATATCGACTGCTGGACGTAGGCACTCCCAACGCACGCCACTTCTAAGTAATAATTATGATTTATATCATAATATGTGACAATGTAGTATATTTTGATTTATAAAGATGTTTTAATGATTTTCTTATTATTGCATTATACGAGTATAATGTTCGCCAAACAAACATTCGAAAAAGGTAGTATAACATTTTGCCGTGAGAGCAATAAGGACCATTAGATTTTATATCTCCTTTATTCACATTTTTTGACTGCGCTATCCTTTTTAAATGGTTTGTCAATATATCCGTTACACATTTTTTTGGGGGCATATGACAATCTATGATATTTATTATAATAAAATATCTGTGATATGTATAAAGCTATCGGGACCGTTTACCGTCAACTTACGATCGCTTTCAATATTCTATCTGTAGATTTGATTACTAGCGATAGGTATTTGACATTAACTACATACAAAAAACGTCAGAATTAATAAAGACACGTCGTGTTGTGGTCGTTTTCGACTCGGTAAGATCATGCCGCACCGTAGTCACGGCCATACATCTTGTAACAAGATGATGACTACGGTGGTAACGTGTGACTACGACGGACGGCTATGGCTACGAGATTCTCGTAGCCATAGCCATCGTAGTCACACGTTCGTAGTGACAAATATTTCATAGCCTAGCTTGAGGAGCTACCAGAGATTTACGGTATGTATTGATGTAAAAATTAACCAAAAACTGGCCTAGTGCGAGCTGGGCTCACACACCGAGGGTTCCGTACAAACTTATCTAAGTAAGAAGGTTCTTAAAGTTTTCAGATTTTTATTCAAATATGTGCTATAAGACCTTACCTTCGTGCCAAATTTCATGATTCTATGTCAACGGAAAGTACCCTATAGGTTTTGGTTCCCTTGTGAAATTGCAAAATTTGCGAAAATATGTGACGTCAACGGCCATATATTTTGATCACGCTGACTAACTAGTATGATTTTTTCACAGTATTTAATATAAATTTCAGTTTGATACCTCTATCCAATGTGGGGAAAAGGTGGCCTACCTTACGTCGGTCTGCACCTCTTTGGTTGTCCAAAGCATCCGCCTCCTGGGCCTGGACGTGGCCCTCGGCAAACGAGGGCCATGGGTTTCCACGCTCCCCGTCGCAGGATCCCACCGGGGCTCTGAGTCTGAGTGAAGGGGTCCGTATACCGGTCGAGGCCCACCGCAAGTACCTCGGCCTGGTTCTGGCCCACCGATGGAGTTTCGAAGAGTACTTCAAGCTCCTCAGTCCACGGCTGTGTGCCGCCGCAGCCTCACTCGGACGGGTCTTCCCTACTGTGGGAGGGCCAGGATCGACATGCCGTCGACTGTATCACGGGGTGATATGGTTGATGGCACTCTACGGAGCCCCGGTATGAGCGAAGTGCCTCTCCCCCCGAACGGTGGCCCTCTTGCGACGTCCGCAGAGAGTCATAACATCGCACGGTCAGCCACGGCGCGGCCTGCGTTCATGCAGGCCAAACGCCGTGGGATGTCGATGCACGCGTCCATGCGGAGGTGTATCGTCATCGGGTTGTCACTAAAAAACGGAGGGGACGATCCGCTCCTGAGGAAGTGGAGCGGGTTCGTACCCAGACGCAGACGGATGTTCTGCGTCGATGGGGCGAGGCACTCGCCTTCCCAGCTGCCGGCCACCGGACGATAGAAGCGATACGTCCAGTGTTGGAGGAGTGGGTAGGGCGCCGGCAGGGCAGTCTCTCATTCCGTATGGTGCAGGTACTGAGCGATTATGGTTGTGTTAATCACTACCAGCACCGGGTTGCGCGTCGGGAGAAAACGCCGCAGTATCATCACTGCGACGCTCCTGATGACACTGCCGAGAACACCCTGTTGGTGTGCCCGGCCTGGTGACGCCAGTACAGTGAACTCAACGCTGCGCTGGAAGGCGGAGACCTTTCGCTTCCGCGGCGAAGCGAAATGGCGGGCTGTCGCCTCCTTTTGGGAGGACGTCATCTGGCAGAAGGAGGCCGCGGAGAGGGAGCGGGAGAATGATCCTTCGCCGCAGATGGACAGGCAGGCGAAGGCGGGCATTCGCACAAGCGATGCCCATGTAATGACCCTGCCGTGGAGGCCTGAGTGCACGGTTGGCCCCGTGCACGCTACCGTAAGGCCCTCCGTCTAGGGATTGCCCTAGTGTTCTCAGGCAATCCCCTCTTGGCGATAGCCCGACGGTCGGGCTTGCCCAGGCGCGCTGGTAGTGGTAGTCACAATGTGGACCTTACCATGCGCGCCCATACGGGCAGGGAGAACTCCGGGGGGTTTTAGTGGGACGGCCTGGCACTCTGCCGGGCCAGCCCCACATACGCCCATCGTCTAGCTAACGGCGGGTACGGTGCAGTTGCGTATTTCCCCCGAAAAAAAAGGGTCGAAAACCTTAATATTTATTTATAAATTAAATATTTGATTTGTAGCAACGCATTCAACTAGATTTTTGAAGCTGTGAATGGGAATGCTGTTTTAGCACCCTAAGACTTACATCGGCCGCTACTCAAATGGCGGATAAAATTTTGTTTTAAACCCCAGTAATATGGATGCCAAATGAAGCGGGCATAAAAGTAGAACGCTATGAACTTAGCAACATTGTCAAAAATCTGACATGGCCACCGCTCAAAAATGGCAGATATGGATCACGCGGCAACACCTATCTTACGGATTCAAAACATCATCACTCATTGAGATAGTATTTACTGTAATTCGAAAAAAACAGAACTTTAATTGTGTGGAAATATTTGGGTACACGCGGTCGCCCACATGTCATATTCACATTTTTCTGTTCCGTGTATAAATCGTACGCCTTAGATACATATTGAGGTTAATATGTTTTAATTAATCACAGCTATTTGCCTACGACCGGCTATTGTTGTATATTCTATATATCTATGAGAAATGTAAGAGTAACACGATTACGATTACGAAGTTAACAAGTTGTTAACTTATGTGTCAAATCGTCTTAAATTTGACATATGACAGCTAACTTACTGTGCTACCATCACATTAATTATCTGTAAAAATTTTGCATGTATTAAAAAACTGGCCCATAGGGCGACTTGAGTATCTACTGCTAATTAGGGTCATTGATTAGTTATTTAATGTTACGCAAGTCACCCTCAAAGTAAACACAAAAATTTTAAAATAAAACCGACTTCAACAAAGAGAAAGAAAATTTCAAACTGTTTGTTTCTACTTTGAGTTTCTTAGTATGAAAAAAGACGAAACAGAAACAGTCTTCAGATTTTTTAAATTGATGTTAGTGAAAATATTTTTCCTCGCATTTTCTGGCTTATTGACCTACTCAAAAACTCTTACATCGTTTTTCATTATAAACATTTTACTTTCTTTGTCTATTTAAATATCAAAATGTGAGAGGGAAGGTTAGTCCAGTAATGGAAGGAGTTTCAGTTATGAAATTCTTAAAGTTTCCAAATTTGTGATATTTTGTTTAATACATATTTTAAAGTTATTTTGAAAAAACTTAGAAAATTTTAATGGTTACTTTGAGTAAAGGACAATATCGAAAAACGCCCCATGACCAACAAAGATTTGATTTACGTCATAATATAGGTATGCACATTTTATAACACTCATCACAAATATATATATTTGACGGACAAATCAAAAATATTTAGAATTCCTTCCAGAAACAAAAACAAATGAAGTAAAATAAACGAATGGTTATTGTTAGCTTTGCTTGATTGAATGGAATTGAGTCAATTTTATGTTTTTCATAACTTCTTTCACAATTTACAACGTTAACACACATCAATTGACTACTCACTCACGCGCTCTCGCTTGTTAGTTTGTTGTGTATTTGACTTGCTTTATAATTTCGAGTTTTCATTTTCTTTACTACGTGGCTATAATAACGTTCTTTGATTGATTGCAATAATTATTATTTTAATAATTGTATAGGTATAGTCCATACTTTATTTCGTTAGAGCAATACACATAGTCCATGTGTATTGCTCTAACGAAATAAAGTGTTACTTCAACTAACCTCAAAATCTGATTCAATCAATTTGTTATATAATTCGATTTCTAAGCTTGTCCGTAGTAATTGATGTGGACATTGTAGACGCACAGTATTTACTAATATCAAAGTATACAATTTTTTTTACTGCTGTTGGTATTGGAGCGAACAATGTATGGACACAGAGCAATGTCCTTTAGGTATTTAAATAATTCTTTAAAAAATTTGTGATTATAAAATTTGAGTAGAAGAAATATACGGGAACTAGTATGAAATGATGATATAATAATTCTATTAAGTTTTTAGAAATTTTATGTACAGTAAACTCCAATTCAAGCTTTACATTTACACTACGAAAACCGCCACTATTACGCGCGACGTAAGAACGGTCCAATGGTCAAAGAGTATAGCGTGATAAAGAACTTACTGTACGTGCTTCATACCGAAACTGAAAAATGCTTATAATTTTGTCAATATAAAATTGAAGTCTATAATATTGGTAAAACAGTCGTAAAACTTACTTCCGAATTTCCTTAAGAAAGTTTAGAAATCTAGATTTTATGCTTTTATAGTAAGCTTTTATAGTATTTTTTCGAGTACTGTGTAATTTAGTAACTAGGTGTGTGTTTTCTACATAATTTAGTAAAATCAATGCATTTTCCTTTGCCGCACCAATCCGCACTGGGCCAGCGTGGTTGACTAAGGCCTAATCACCCTAACATAGGGTAGGCTCGAACCCCTCGGTGGGGACGCGTATTTGAGCTGTGATGATGATGATGATGAATGCATTTTATCTTATTTTATTCCAGCGCCACCTACCGGGTCCAATTTAATTACGTATAAACCTTCCCTGGGACCATTCAAATATACACAGAAAATTTTGTGAGAATCGGTCTAGCCGTTTTTGAGTTTTAGCGAGACTAACACAGAGCGTTTCATTTTTATATATAAGATTTTGGGCGATTAGAACCCAACCACTCGTCACTACTCACTGGTTCATACAACTAAACAAGTCCGAACCTGTTGTTTCAATCGAATTTATTAATTGCTACAATATTCATTTGCGTATCTAGGGTTATTTTTCAGAGGGGAGGGGGGAGTGCTCATTATTTTTATGTTAAATGATGAGTATTGTAGCATCCAACATAGAATTTTGAATCGGTAGCTCAACATCCACCTTGCACTGTGTATACTGAACTCGATAGTAATGGGTACGATTTCTGAGCAGAAGCAAAACTACTCATAGTTAATACTCAGTTACTAAAGAAGTCAAAGAATGCAAAAAAAAATATTTGACCCACGCCAATAATATATTTTTAACACGTATTGATTGGTTTTAGTGAATTTATTTCTAAATTCAGAACTGTCGGAAATATGAATGGATTTACACCTACATTCATATTTAATTACTTGATTAATAAATAATAACAAGTTATCTGGTCCGAAAGAAACCCTCATTATTCTGTGTCAAGGTTAATAATATTGCAGTATATTACATTATCCATACAAACTAAATTTTTCATAAAAAAAAACGCGAAACAGTTTAATACCTACTACATGCTAATGTCGTTTTATTAAAATGCAAATTTACTCCGAAACTTGTTGCAGTTGCAAATGAGTCTTTCCGCCCGTGTTAATTATACTTGCAGTTATTTAAATTTAAAGTTGCATGAAAAGCAGCGTGAAATTTTTGCTTGAATCAATATAAATAAGAATGAATTTTTGTATGATTAACCTTTGATTATAATTCAACTTTGGTAGGGCCTTCTGCCAAAGTTTAATCACAATCGAGTGTTGCTGGCTCGAAAAATCTTCTTTAAAAAAATATACTTGACTGGCCAGTGATGACCCAATTTCACAAGATCCAGTATGTTTGCAGATTATCTTACTCCCGAGGAATTAATCTGCCAGATATTTATATCCAAGGCCTGTAAAATTAGAAGTATATTATGTTTATCTGACAAATAATTCACTCATGGGCTATCCGGGGTATCATAACCATGGTGAAACAGGTCCTAAGTATTAAAATTGAAAATGATCATTTGCTAGATACACATGACATTCCTTCAAAACAATTCAAAATATCGAATCTAAGTAGGTAAACAAAATTATTGCAGGGTTTTCTTATTTGTAATTTGTAATACTGAGATACTAATAGAGCACATTGGAGGTTCGGGGCTCTTCAAATAAAATCGCAGCATTGCGTATTGTCAGTTATTAAGTACTCTCTGATCATCTTGTTAGGCTTCACATTACGTATTTCGGCACTTCCCAAATACGTTCGCTTATATTTGGGAAGTGCCGAAATACGTAATGTGACGTTACAGTCCCCTTATATTCAAATTTACGTTTTTTAGTGTTTGCTTTATTACCATAAATTGATGAGCAAAATAAGTAGTCGCTCCCAACAGAATATACAAAATTTACTTACCTATATAGTTTTCAAATTTATTTATTTATTCAGATTTTTTAATAAGAATCAGAGCTCTATAATATCTCCGAGTAACTTAGAAGGCATACCTTAGACAATGCCAATTATTTTTAAATTTCGGCATTCCGGTGACTTTAAAGTGACTAACTACACATAACATTTTTGAAATAAGCAGTACCTTTGTACATCTTTTCTTCTGTGTTGTTTATATATATGTTAAATTCTGCGTGCATAATTTGTTATATAAATAAATAAACATGATGATGAATAAGAAATCCAGAAGTGTGAGCGACCACTCACACTTCTGGATTTCTATATTAACGCCTTCCAGATTATCTGTTGGATCCAGATTATCTTTATTAATTAAGATAAGGGGCAGTCCCAAAAAATATCTGCTAAAGATGTGATGGAGAGCCTGGTTAGTACAGATAGACACATAGACGTTCAGAGCATCACACATGGCTTCTTTTTCTACAAAACCTGAGACTGGGATATCCACACGATAAATCCGTAGAATGCTAACTTATCACCTCTTTATTTACTGTGTATAAAGCTGGAGTTAATGACATTGACACTCTCTCTCACTCAACCTTAGGATAATTAATAAAATACTCGTATAACGTAGAAGTTCAAAAAATGAAGAGTGGGAAGAATAAAATTTCACTTGGAATACACTCATTAATAATTATTTTGGAATTTTTATCTCATAATCACTGTTAAAACAAAGCCTTAAGTTTACATTTTAACAATTTATTAATTTTAACTTTTGTTTGCGCATTATTTTTCAGATAAGGCGAGTTTTGGTGAGTCATTATCCACTAATAACGGCCTCTCCTAAGAAGAGGGGATCATATCTCATCACTCTGGCTTAGTGCGAGTTAATAGGGAAACAAGTAAAAAGAGAAACTGAAGATAAGAGGAAATTTTAAAATATCATAACGTTTTTGTTTAAATGTTTATATAAATAACATTGATAAATTTTCTTGTCTTACAATACACAAATATTGAGTGAATCTACATCTACTAATATAATAAAGCTGAAGAGTTTGTTTGTTTGGTTGAACACATTGACGTATACCTAAGCGATTACGTATACGTCAATGGTTGAACGCGCTAACCTCAGGAACTACTGCGTCGAATAGATAAATTATTTCAATTATTCCTCGATCAATATAGCCTATTGATCGAGGAAGGCTATAGGTTATATAATATCATGCTATGATCAAGCTAAACTTCACGCAAGCAAAGCCACGGACAAAGCTAATCATATTATATTCCATGATTCACAATACATTTTATTTCAACAATTATTTTTTTTAAACTATATTACTATTAAATATTTGGCGGATTGGCGGCACAATTGGCGGAGTAATCGCGTAACAAACACACAAAACAATGAAATCATTTTAGTGAAAGGAACCAGCTCACTTTCGGTGAGCTGTAATTAAATTAGGGTTTCCCTCGATTTTCATGAGATCCCATCATCAGATCCTGACTTTAGTGAGAGACCACCCCAAGAGTATACTCTATCGAATACAAAGGAATTTTGAAAATCTGTCCACAATTGGCGGAGTAATCGCGTAACAAACACACAAAACACGCTGGACACACCTAAAACTTTAACGGTTTCCCTCGATTTTTATGGAATCGAATCATCAGATCCTAACTTTAACCATGGGACCACCCTTGGAGTATCCTCTATCGAATACAAAAAGAATCATCAAAATCGGTTTATAAACGACGAAGTTATCCGAGAACAAACAAAAAAAGCATAATATACAGTCGAATTGAGAAACCGCCTCCTTTTTCGAAGTCAGTTAAAAATATAGTCAATCTCTGCATGCAGTATTATAAAAAATTACACGTACCTGCTAGTTCACTGTTCCTATCTGGCTTATGTAGGTACCTATGTGATTTTCTAAATGCGCACTTTTTTATTTCTTCTGTATATGCGAGTGACTGACTGAGGCATCGACGTAAAGCCCAAACTACCAAATGTAGAGGCATGAATTTAAATTCGGTACAGGGGTCCGTTGGCTTATGTTGCCTGGCGCCCACAAAGGAAGGATTTTTTAAAATTTCCACAAGAAGCTGAGAAATCCCCATTCTAAAAATAGGAAACTACAGTGTCGGGCTTTATAAAGCGAAACGTACGAGTAGTTAACTCACCATAACAATACTTTCTAGTGCAATATCATTCAATATCGACCTGATACTTTCCTTGGTTGATTTCTGATTTCCTTTTTGGCAGATCCAAGTGCGAAACGAACGTAAAGGAATTGTATTCAGGATTATTTGAAGAGTATAGAAAATGCGTGTATATCATATATATTCGCAAAGTTTTTACGCTTTAATCTGATACGCACTGTCAAAAATGTCGATGGAAGCGCATTTCGACCGCCAGCGCACCATATGAAAGTTTATAATATTTTTGGCGCAGCTAACAGCTGGTAAAAATGTTGATTGTTATAGATTGTCAAAAAGAAAAAAAAGAAACATTTATCGCTGTACTGGAAATCGAATACGAAAGCTTTAGGTCTGCGTTAGATGATCTGCATCTATGCATTACAATGCTCTAATAAAACTCATTTAATTATTATGTAAATAGCTCTATTTCTTCAACTCGTCTTTTCTTTAATCCCACATGCACTTCCCTCTCTCAGCTCTTAATTTTCAATCTCACTGTAAGCTTACACTAAAATAGACCATTATATGAGAATAATAAATTAAAATATTTTAACAAGTCCTGTAAACAGCCCAAATGATCCATTTGCCACGTAATACAAGGTCTTTACCCGCCCACCGGCACCGACTATTACACGGCCGTGCGGTTGGCACCCCTGCAGTGGTTAGGTTATGTGCCCATTAAACAGCGGGGAGAATAGCATAGCGTTTTTTAAGTAATCAGAAAGTAGACAGTTAATTGGTAGTTAGCCTATTAAAATTATTACTGCATTTAGCAGCTAAAGGATGAGAAAGGAAGTCCCACTGTGTGTCAGGAATTCAATTGAAGTTTGTCTCATCCCTACCGTCACTTACTGTGGATGCAAAATCTGATAAAAATGGTGATAAGATCCTAAAGTGAAGGTTACAACTTATCTTTGATAACATTATTGGTAAAATGTCATTCATGATATTATAACTATAAGGATTTTTGAATTTACATAGTTATAATAAGTAAAATTAGAATCATGTTTAATAAGGTTTAAATAGGTACTCGTAATTAGAATAAAAAAAAAGCTTAATTTATTGAAATGAATTTGTATATTAAAACTAATTTGATTGTTATTGTTATCAATTAATATATATATATTATAAATTTCCTATTCTATATTTTTTCTGAATAGTTAAGGTATTACTTAATAACAGATGTATGTATATAGTAATAATAAATAAAATAAGAATGATGATTATTAATGTGTAAAAAGGTTATTATAATTAAAATACAAAAAATAATAATAATTGAAATGAATGTGTACGTTTAAACATTTTTTTATACATATAAGTAAGTATATGAATTGTATTTAAATTCATAATAATTATTATACGACAAATGTTAATCAAATGTAAATACATAATCAATTACAATTATTAATATTGGAAACATTATCAGGGTAACGTTTAAAAAAAATCAAGTTATTATTCTATTCATGTGCTGTGTACCTACTACTTAGGCATATTTATTATTGTATTTTTTTTTTGTAAAAGGGGATTGTCATATTATATTATTTATATGGGTAGTATTTAGTCGATATGCATTACTTCAATAAATAAAGTCGGTCTAAGCTCGACCACTGTCTTTGCTTGCCGTCACCGGCACCGTTCCCAACATAACAATATCACTATTTTCAGTTATATATAATAAAGTATACACTGTACAAATTCAATTTATGACTTTTCAATGATTTGTTTACCTTATATTACTTGGAATGACAAGATTTCACAGTAATGATTGTTTTATTTATACTACATTCATAATATCGTGTTACTGCTCAATTTATTCATATGAATAAATTGAGAATTTACGAACTTGGAAAAACATCTTGATTTTTTTGGTCAATGTGAGCTAATATTAAAAAAAACTTGAACCTAATAGCTAATTTTTTTTATTAGATTAGTTGACAAATAAACATTACATTATTATTGTTTGTCTTGATAACATCAAAAATTGATAAAATCATAATAAGTATTAAAATGGTAAACCGCTGTTTTAATAGAAATAAATCCATATTATTACATTTCTCTTTGCAGCAACTGCAAATAGCTCCTACATATTCTGTTCTTTCTCGATCTGAGATCAAACCAGCAACATTTTATGTAACTTTATTGACTTCGTTAGTGTCCCACGCTTCACAGGAGCCGCGTCTGGATGCACTGTATGGCACGGACTTAAGAGACCTTTGATAAAAACTTCACATTTATTATACTAACCTCCTGTTTGAGAAAAGATCGAAAGAATTTTTAACTATTACGCGGGACGAACTGAAGGTTTCCGGAATCAATAATAAAAAAATATTAATGATCAATAATAAATTTATTGTTTCTCAAAATATTCTCCCTTTACGTCCATGTACTTTTCCTACTATTGAACCAATTTAAGAACATTTGTGTCACTCCTCCGTTGTGACGTCAGATACAGTTTTTCATACTCTTCAACAGCCCCTTCTGGTGATGAAAAAAAAACAACAAAAAAGTAAAAAATATGATTATGACTGCTTTGTCGATTGAGTTTGAATTGTTACAATCATAAGCTAACAGTGGGCATCTCTTGGCTGAAATGATAATGATGATGAATCATACAGGGTTCCTTTTAAATTCAGACAAGCATACTGAACAACTTTTATTGTAATAAATTGTAATTTATATAGAATGATAGTTCTCTGTAAGTACGAAATATTATATTTAATTTAATTTATGAATGATATTTAAAACCAATTATTTATTGTTAATTAATAAAGCTCGCTTCGACCACATTAGTCGGATAGGAAACAAAGTCTACCCAGCGGGTAGTAAAGCATTTTGGTCTGTGGCGAAGTCCGTCGAGGCGAATTTCTGCCGCCCCTCACTACGTCCGCTGTTGAAGTCTGATGGGACATTAGCTCACACAGCTGAGGAGAAAGCAAACTTGTTTGCATCTCAGTTTGCAGATGCTTCGCGTTTTGATGCTAGTAGTACGATACCTCCAACTCTTCCTGGCACTATGACAACAATGTCAGAAATCCATATTCGCCAAACGGAGGTTCGAAAAGTGCTCAGATGTCTTGACGTGAATAAAGCTAGTGGCCCGGATGGTATTCCAGCTATTGTCTTAAAGACATGTGCAGCTGAGTTATCTCCTGTATTGACACGTCTATTTCGACTCTCTCTCCGGGTGGGAACTGTGCCCAAAGCGTGGAAACTTGCGAACGTGCAACCTGTTTCCAAGAAGGGAAGTCGTGCTGACCCTGCTAACTACAGGCCCATCTCGGTCACGTCCATTCTCTGTAAGGCTATGGAACGTGTCATAAATCACAGGCTTTTGACGTACTTAGCACAAAATGACCTCCTAAGTGATCGGCAATACGGATTTCGCCGAAATCGATCTGCTGGGGATCTTCTAGCGTACGTCACTCACATCTGTAGTGAAGCTATTGAGAGACACGGGGAATCACTTGCCATTTCCTTGGATATCTCAAAGGCCTTTGACAGGGTTTGGCATGACGGTCTTATCGGCAAGCTCTCCTCGTATGGCCTAACCACTGATCTCATTACGTGGACAAGTGACTTCTTGAGTGAACGGTCCATACGAGTAGTCGTTGATGGCTACTCGTCTGACCGAATGGCGATCAACGTCGGAGTTCTTCAAGGGTCAGTGCTCTCTGCGACCCTATTTTTGCTTCATATAAATGACCTGCTAAAGCCTGGTATCTATGGGTATGCAGATGACAGCACTGTCGTAGAGACCTATACATCTAGCGCACAAGCCAGTGGTTCACAAACACAATCCCTGAGAGAGAGTATGATCGAGCGCCTAAACTTGACTCTTCAGACAGTCTCTGATTGGGGCGATGCCAACCTGGTCAAGTTTAAATTGCGGAGAGTGCGCGACTGATTTGCACAATTTAATACCACCGAGCCCTTTTTTCCATCGGACAACCAGAAACACGAAAAGGCGCCACCGCTATATGGTAGACACTCCAAACACGAGAACCAAGCGTTTTGATAAGACATTCATCGTACGAACCGCCAAACAATGGAACATGTTGCCTGTGTGGGTGTTTCCCAATGAATACAACCTGGGTGTCTTCAAATCGAGAGTGAATCGGTTTTTACTAGACAAGCGCGTTCCACCGTAGACCGCATCATCGCTTAACATCAGGCGAGGTTGCGGTCAAGCGTAAGTCAATTCTATATAAAAAAATATTGGTTTTTTTTAATATTTTATTTAAAATCTTTTAAATTATGGGACTTGAAACTGAAATTAAATGATTAAAATTTTTATTTTTATTTAATTTTTACCAATCTCGAAATCTCGAAAAAAAATCAGCTGCTCCATACAAATGTTCAACATCCACTGAATCTAGGTGTATGGAACAGCTGATTTTTTTACTGCTGCTGTTTCTTTTTATATGTTGAACCACTCGACAGAACGACGTCTTACAGGACAGTTAGTTGGTAATAATTATCGTATCGGGTAACTCTCTCTCTCTCTCTATCTCTCTACCGCAAAGCAGCGTGGCTTACATTGTTCTATTCCGATTCGAAAGGCAGGACAGGCAGTAAGATCATAGATCCTTTACATCCTGTTGATCTCATCATACAACCTAATAAGGTATATACGTGAAAATATAAAGAGATATAGATTTTTAATATGGGAATTACGTAAGTACTTTGCTGTGAGTTAAAATTACAGCATATAATTATATTATTATTCAATTAGATTTTTTACAATAAAAGTCGTTACAAAATTGTCGGATACTCGAATTAAATAATATACACTGTCGTCATTACGAAAAATAACTGAAATGAGAGAACTTAAAAAAATCAAATAAAATAAAACTATTCCGCTCAGCTACCCTCGCCGCTCGTGATCAAGTTTCACACTCGCTAAGTCCCACCCGAGGTCGAGGCTTGGCCCATATTGAACGCCGGTGCCGTGCAACAGTGCCTTGTGCATGCATGGAGCTCTCGATTATTCACTTTACAGTTTCTCTCAATCGGATAATCATAATAAGACATTTATACCTAAGTATACTGTTATGAGCAAAATTGTTTTGCAGTGTTCAATTTTTCTGTTTCTTTAAATAGTTTGATAGATAAATCAATAATCTGTTTATATTTATTAGTGCCACCATTCAACAATTTTCAAACATCAACGTTGACCATACTTCAAAAAATGGAATAAATTTTAAAGTAACATAAAATTTAGCTTAACTAAAAGTTACACTTCTGCCAAAACGAAAGTGTAACACTAAATAGAAATACATTATTAGTTGTACACGTTGAAAACTTACTAGAGTCTTTAATTTTTTTAGCTATAGATATTGATAATTATATCTGGACAGATTATACAATTATACACTGTACATAATTAGACACTGTTAATTACAAAGTAGTAGTAGTGGTAGGTTAAAAAATGTTAGAGTGTTTGCACAAACCAATCATCAAATGACTACATAAAAACTACTTACCGAAACAAACTTGTTTCTATATAGAATCTCATTATGATAGTTGTAGTTGTACTCAAAAAGAAGGTTGTATGAAAAATATACGGTTTCATTAAATATTATTATTTTAAGATGAAATTAACTTGCATTCTTGCCAACATGCTAATATAATTTCGTGAAGATTAACCGCCAATCTGGCAGCGCGCCTAAACTTGGTTGATACAAAACTTCCTATAACTAGTAAGTTTCCTTAAACTTAGATACTTGGAGATACTGGAATACCGTTAGATATTATGCTTGTTTCACACGAAGATAGAAAAGTGCACAGCACAGTACTGCTGCCTGAAAACACAGTACAAAACGCTGTAACTCCTGGGACGGAACCGCTACTCGAGGACCTTTCCACCTCAACGGCAGTCAGTCCTACGAGTGATGTGTCTTGCCCACTGCCATTTATGAGCTCCATTGTAAGCGGCCACTGTTCCATAGGTCATCACAGGCAACACGCACGTAGTGAAAACTTTCGCTTTAAGATACTGCGGTAGATGAGACAAGAATATGCTGCGTGGCTTCCCAAACGCTGCCCACCCGAGCTGGATTCATTGATTAACCTCTTTCTGGAAATTGGACTTACCGAGCTTGGACTATTTGCCCCAGATAAACATTTTGGTCAACTATTTTGACATAATTTTAATCTCTTCCGTCATCTTTATTTTAAGACCTACTTGTTGGGAAACTTTACAGAGGTCTTATGACAACCACATGCTTCTCTTCTGTAGATAATGTCATTTCTATACATTTTTTCTACGGACCATCTGCGAAAAAACAAATGTGTATCTTTAACTAGAGGCTATTACTTTTCTTCTGCAAGACCTTTCGGTCATGCGTCTTGTGTGAACCCAGCTTTAATCTGTTTCGGTCGTACGTTGAAAGCCGGAAACGGTGCCAATTAATGCACACTTTGTCTCGTTATTATTTTCGAATGGACGGATGTACATTTTGTATCGTTCTATTCAAATAAGAAAATGTACTGTCAATTCGTTTTCACTGCTATTTTACTTATAGGTTGGACATCTAGGAACTAGATGGTACTGCAAGGAGCATTACAATCTTTTCAAGAAATATACCACTTACATACGTATTGTAAATGAATAAATATCTTATAACTAATCTTTGATTGGTGACAGCTCAAAACTCTGTAAAGTATGATTTTATATTATAGCATAAAATAAGTAGTAAGCGTAATAAAAAAAATCACCATGTTTTGGATCTTTGAATCTGGTTTACATTTTTCATATATTCCATTTTTATGACCTCAGCCCTATTTCGCCATCTCTGACTGGTCAAAAAATTTACTATAATAATAATAATAATAACCCCGGCAGCTTGGGCCTTGCCTCGCTGTTGGCGGCATACTAGGTTTAAGTTTTTTATAGTATTTTGTTTTATATATATATTATATTGTAAAAAACTTAAATTTAAGGATACTTTTGAATAAATGGATAATAATAATAAATTTGTTTAATTCAGGCATAAAACCCATATTTTGTGATACAATATATACAGTGGAGCTGATGTAAAATAACAAATAAAGAAAAATTAAAATAAGAAATAAAAATAAAAATGTAAAAAGAAATGTATATCATTTCCTATTAGGGTTGCGGTGCAATTCCAACCAGTGCTTAAAAATTTTATTTTCGTATACATCTTCACATACTGTCCTCATGAGCGAATTGTCGACACTTTGTAGTCTGCACCAAAAAGATGCAACTCTTTGGCGCAGGATGGCAAAGAAATCGGGGACCTCAGCTTCGGCGAACATTTGCGACGCGCTGCACCATCGTGGTAGGCGAAACATTATTCTAAATGCATCATTGTACTGCACTCTAAGGATGCTAAAAGCTCGTTTTGTGTAGTTGGTCCACAATTGACAAGTATAAAAACTCTGGCAATAGGCTTTGAACAACGTAACTTTAACATCCCTAGAGCACTTAGCAAATCTGCGTGCGATCATGTTACAGCGCACCGCCAACGCCCGCCGCTCGCGTTCCATGTCGACGTCGTCACTCATGTTCTCGGTAAGTATGTGACCCAGGTACCTGAACTGTTTCACAACCCGAACTGGCGAACCATTGAGGAATACCGGGGAAAACCTTTCCGGACACCTCCCATACCTAAAAACAAGTAATTCGGTTTTTAAGGTATTATACTTCATTCCATGTTGTTTCGCAAACTTTTCACATATTTTGAGTAATTTACGTATGCCATTGATCGAGGGGCTGAGGAGCACCATATCGTCAGCATAACTGAGGTTATTAAAACAAACTCCTTGCACATGACAACCTATTCCGGTACCCCTCAGCTCCTTTTTTTTTTTTTTTTTTTTTTTTTGTCGGGAAAATGCCTGGCGCACTTCCAGCTTACCGGGGGATCGGCAGCGGGGGTATGTGGGGCTTACACCCACTAAAAACCCGACAGCGTCCTACAACCGCGTAACCCAGGGGAGCCTTCCGGGAGTCCGATTAGATTCGTCCAGAGCTCGACCCTAGATACGGTTAGCTGCCTTCTGGACAGCTACTCGTCTAAAGTGAGAGAGCAGATGGTCGCCCCCCCACATCACCGCTAGGAAGGCGTACGGGATACGCACGCCACCTTCCCGGAACCAGATGGTGGGCTACGAACCATCCCCAGCCCGCAGTCCAAGGTTCTCTGGCGGCAACTCCTCCGACAAGCGCGGAGGCCTCACATAAGTGAAGCGTCGAACGCGCTTGTTCGGGGCTGCCCGGCAAGCCGGGCTACCCACCTTATGGGTTGCCGTGAATCCAGCATCGGCGCAAGGGCCGCAGTGGGGCGAGGCGATGCAAGTTACCGCCTTATGCCCGGTCTCTCCGCACCGGAAACAGTCCCGGCTGCGATCGACCTCCTCCACACAAAGTGCGGCCATATGGCCCACCTTAAGGCACCTGTAGCAGCGGGTCGGTCTGGGGGGCAAAAGCCGCACCCCAGCCGAAAACCACCCTACTACTACGTGCTTCGCTCGTACCAACGTCTTAGCGGCGGCGATGGGAACACTGGCGTGAGTCATTCCCATTCCCGAGGGCCCGCGAGTGACATCGCTTACTCGGATGTGCTCTTCGGGACAGCCTCCAGCCCGGGCCAGTGCTGCCGCGACGATCTCCTTTTTAACGGAGTCAACGAGACCCGTGATACGCAGTTCAACGCGTTTCACGGGTCTTGTGACCCTAATTTCACCAGGGAGCGTGCGCTGGATAAGAGCAGCTATTTCCGCTGCGCGCTCTTCACTGCGCTCCCCGATCACCTCAATAATGCGGCCTCCAGTCGCCGCTCTCCTTACTTTTGGGGCAGGTACCACAAGGTCTGTGCCCGAAAGTGGCTCAAACACTCTATTCAAAACGTCTGCGTAGGTCAGGCCAGCCATACCTTCTACCGGTGGCAGCGAAATGACCACTGCTGCCGACTTCGGTATTCGGAGGCTTGGCTTACCAGACCCACGCTTACGCTTTCTTCGTCTTTTTCTCTTCCTTCCTTTCCCCTCTCCACCCTCTGGGCCATGAGGACCAGGGGGACGAGAGGGGCCAGGTGGAGCAGTGGATGCAGCGCCCGTTGCCGGTGCTGCAGTGTGCTTCTTGCGCTTTCTTCTGGGCTTCTGGGAACAAGTGGTCTGCTCAACCCATTGTCTCGTACGGTTATCTCTTTTCGTCGTAGGGGGCGCCGCACGCCCAGGCGCCGCAACCTCACGAGTCACCTGACGGGTTGGAGGCTGTGCAGCCTCAACCTTGGCCGTATGGGATCTTCTGTTGCGTGTGACGCGCGTCCACTCTCCGTCTGAAGACTCAGAGATAGGTGCCACACGTGTAGGTGCTGCTGCTGGTAGTGGAGCAGCTGCTCCCTTCCTCCTTTTTGCCGGTGGTCGCATAGTCGGAACTGGTCGCACCGTCTCCTCGCTCACAATGCTCGCTCGTGGTGGTGTTTGGCGAGGCGATGTTCTTGGGACATTAGCAGCTGGTATGAGGTGAGCTTCTAAAGCTTCGAACCTCGCGTTCATGCTCTCGCTCAAACGAGTCAGCTGCGCCGCTAACTCCCTGATCTCCTTTTTACTTGAGACCTCTCGGGAAGCAGAAGGAGGCAGAGAGCGCGTTGGCTGCGTTCTCGGTACCGGCTGATCATCAGCAGCAACCGTTTCGCCTGCCAAACGCTTCATCCGCTCTTCCCTCAACATCCTCTCGAGGGCCTCAGACTCCGTCCTGTGGCGGTGTGTCTCTTCTTTGAGCCGCGCCAACTCTACACTTAAATCCGCGACCTCAGATGACTGGGTTCGCCCCTCCATCTCCTTAAAACACGCGCCAATTTCCGCTACGGCATCCTTAAGAATCTTGACAAAAGTCCCCTTAAGGTTGCCGGAGCGGAGAGCAACGTACTTTACATAGTCCAGTTGTTTCTGTACTATACACCCAAGTTCATTGGCCGAGCGCATTGAGCCAGCCTCGGTCTCAGTTATTTCTGACCGCTTCAATTGTGCGATGGGCGACTTCGGGCCCTTCCGGCGAGTTCGGGGTGCAGGAGTCGTGCACCCCTTCCTCAGTTCTGCTTCCGCCTCACGCTGCCACCTTTCTGCTAAGGCAGTCTTAGCCTCTAAATCAGCCTTCTTTGATCGTGGGGCCGAGGTTTCCCCGTCCGAGAAGGTTACGGACGCGCCTGCGTCACCCTCCTTCGGACGAGTCCTTTTGCCCGTCCTGCGTTTATTGGCATCCAAGCTGGTGTAGGATGTCATGGATCCAACGGAAGGGACATCGTCGGAGTCCAATAAGCTGTCGTCTACTTCTCCACTTCTACCACAGAGGAGAGCCGATGTTCTGGCTACCGAAGCAAGTTTAGCCACCCCCATATACGTGTGGCATCCGCCTTCCCCTTGCCTCACCGAGAGACGAGGAGAAGGCGTGAGGGGCTCTCCCCTGGCTTCGCCAGAGGTACCCTCCTGGGGACCATACGACCCCTCAGCTCCTCGATCAAGTCATTCACAAAGCAGTTGAAGAGGTCCGGCGAGGTTAACCCTCCCTGGCGCACGCCACATTCCAGCTTATACTCACTGGAGTGCACGTCACCCCATCTCACTGTATTTGTTTGTCCCTCGTACCAATATCTCAACAGACTCAGAACACTGTTAGGTACATTTGCATCATATAGTTTTTTCCAAAGATACTTATAATTAACTAGATCAAACGCACGGCTAAGGTCTAGAAAACATCCGTACACCGAGGTCTTATTCTTTAAGTAGTAGTTAACTGTATTTTTTAACGCCAGTATAGCTGAGTCCGTTGAGAGACCGGGACGAAATCCAAACTGTGCATGACTAATTTTCAGACATTTTGCCAGTTCGGGCTGCACCAACCTCTCAAGAACTTTACCCACGATGGTACCTAAAGATATAGGTCTATAATTATTTATATTAGACATATCACCAGTTCGATTCTTGGGTAGTGGAATTACCACAGTTTTCATTAGGGGTTTTGGTAAATAATTATATCTTAAACATAAATTAAATAAATTAGATAACGCGAGAAATATTTCGTCACCAGCATAGAGTATGTGCTTGATACTTAGCGCATCATGCCCCGGCGATTTCCCGCGCGTCATTTCTCTCACGATCCTGGTCACAGCGTCTGGCGTGATGTTCACGTCAGGCGCGGCGGCCGCCCCCTGCGCTGGGGTGTCCTCGCGGAGCGGCTGCGGCAACGCCGGCTCACTCTCAACTTTCAGCGGTAATACACTGAAGTGACGTGCAAACTGCTCTGCTATATTTTTGGGTTCATTCACATTATTGACACTGGTCGGCAAGCTTTGCTTGTGGTTAAGGCTTTTTGTTGCTTTCCAAAATTTGACAAAATTTTTATTTTTTCTATGCGACGCAATAACATTCATTTTAATAGAAACTTGATTATTTAAACACCACTTAAGTTTATTTTTGAATTTTTTTCTGCTTTCATACATATTTTCAATATTCTACACCACATGCAGGCCTACCTACCTACTACTATCATATATTATTATATATTTATCACTGCTTTCTTCACTTTTGCGATGTTAACTTCAGTAGAATACGTTGATGTCCTATCAGAACGAGGCAAATCTTCCATCACATCTCAACCGCTTTTGAACGCTTTGAACCAATATTATGCACGTGTTTCGATAAAGTCGATTCACCGTAAGCTTTCTGTAACATTTTCAGTGATTCTGAACACGAAATTCTATTGGCGATGCAAAATTTAAGACAAACTTTTTGTTCGATGTTTTTGTCCATTATGTAATTCGCAATACATACTAGATCGATCTAACTAGAATCAGCACTATATTTAATTTAAATAACAGATGCAACTCAAACTTCGCGCTAAAGAAAACAGATGTACCAAACTAATAACAAAAAAGGCTGTTTTTTCGGACCCAGTTCCCCATAGACATAGATTACTATTCGGTTCGGACCCGGAGCATGAAACATGGAGTTTTATTTCAGTTTCTAGCTACGCTCGCTTCGCTTGCTCCTCTGTGTGTGGTCACAATATCTAACCTTTTTTTGTGGCGGGGGAATCATTTTACGATTCGACAAGGGACTGAAAAGCTGACAAGGCCGCCCCTTGGATATGCCATTGCACTCGGGTAAAAACCCCATACCTGACTAAACCTGATCGGACTAGCCATTTCCCGAACGCACCCCCCACACAATATCTAGCCTAACCTAACCTATGGTTTTCAATATGATCCTCTAAGTTTCTTTCGATAAAATTCAGTATCGGGTCTGCATAGCACTTTCGTTCTATACGGACCCGGCGACGCTACCGCCTAACTCATGGCGATTAACGATGGCGATAGCGGGGCACTCGCTATCGATTTAATTTCACCAGTTTGCTATGATGGCGGTCCGAAATCATAAGATTAGAGAGCTAAAACTATAACGAGTGAATAAGGCGGTAGAGCCGCCGCCTATCATAGCAAACTCGTGACATTAAAACGATAGCGAGTGCCTCGCTCGTCACAATATCTAACCTTTTTTTAGGCGAAGCAATCTCTTTACGATTCCAAAAGGGACTGAAAAGCTGATAAGGCCGCGCCTTGGATATGTCATTGGACTCGAGTAAAACCTCAAACCTGGCTAAGCCACCCTCCAGTAACATGGAGGAACCTCCTGGAGGCACGTTCGGGATCAGACTAGCCATTCCCCGAATGCGCCCCCCGGAGACAGGCCCAACGGTGAGCCATTGCTGACCCAAGCGCTGGGACTTAGCCTAGGGAGGGGTTACCAAGACGGGCGACCAGGGAGGAAAACGTAATGTCTCCCGGCCGGGCCCCTTTCGTCCCTGGTTGCTTAAGGTAGTTTTTGGGAGGGGGAAAATTCTTTACTCATCCCTCGTGGCCGAGCCAAACCACGTGGGTATGTGGGACTCCCCGGGCTATATCGGTCCATGCCTAGCCACTAAAAACCCCCCAGCAGCTTCTCCGTTCGTTACAAGACAGGGGAAGGGGACAACAGCGAGGCCTTGTCCCGCTGACCTCTCCCTGCCTGTGAGTCGTCCGTTGCCGGACTCACGCTACGCCAAATAGGCGCGTGGCTCTGCTGCTTTGTGTGCGACGCAGGTGTTGTGCGCCGATTTACACCCCGAAGGCGTCCCGACACTAGGTGCCTTGAGGTTGGGGGCTATTTGTAGCGCGGGGCACTACCCCTCCCGCGAATACAATGCCTAACCTAACCTAACTAACCTAACCTAACTTAATTAAAATAAAACAACAACATTCCTACTTGTATTTGCAGACATCTTGAGTATATTCAGGATGTAGGTATGCACATACAAGGTTAAGGTTCTCACAAAATTACAACTCGACAAGTAACCAAAAAACGGTTACTTACTTGTGCGGCTTGTAATGTATATGAGGAATGAACACCGCGATTTTGAGTTCCTCGTTTATTAAATAACATCGATTCAAAAGTGAAAAACTCAATTACTAAAAGTAATATTCAAAATAAACTAAAATTGTATTTTCTGAACACCCTTTAGTGGCGAGGTACAAGTTTTTTATGTGCGTTGCACATTTTAGCACTGCTCGTTTATGCATCAACCTAGGTACCTACTCACTCGCCACATGTAGTGCTGTCTCCTTCCTCTATGGAATGTTAGATTGTCTCGATGCGGTGTCGCCCGTTCTTTTGTTAACTTGAACCTGATTTTAGCAGTGAACATTATGATTGTATAATTACTAATTTAAGTTTGTTGTATACCGAACTCAACTAGTTTTAGCCCACCAGACAAATCTCTGTGGTTTATGATATGTTTATTTAATTTATTGTATTTGTAGTTATTCAAATAAATTTTAAAAAAATGTTTCCTTTAAATTAGAATGTTTTGCTTTGTGTTGACGTCAATAACTGCCTGTTAAGGCCTATGTTGAATACAGATTTCTGAATTTGTATTTGAAATATTATCAAGCTACTTATTAAAATTAAAAATTTTATACTTAGTAAAATTACAAATATTGGACATAATGAAATATCAAAAATTATAGATACGTTGTTGGAAAGTGTAGGTAGTGGAAAAGTGGAGACGGTGTTTTTAAAGTAAATACGAACTCATCGATGGCTGCTCGAAACAATTTTCTGTTTATTGGCTCTACATGACACGTGATTGCAAAATCTAGGACAAACGCGGACTCGGATGAAATACAAAGCTATTGGAAATAACGAACTCATTTAATTTGCGGTCAAAACTTGTTAACTTCACGTTTGCATATCAACAGCTTTTATTTTAGCACTGACAGCTTTTTACCTTCAATTTAAAAGAAATTTTAGTTGTTGAAACATACACGGTTGTTATTTGGTCCATCTCATGCCAGAAGAGTCCGCTACATGAAACTCTTTTGATTTGTAATGAAACCTCTCTTGTGGAGCACAAGATTGTTAAAAAACTTATAACACCCCGTCGTTTTAGCGTCAAGGGTTAAAAATAGAGAAAAATGTATGTGAAAGCCGTCGCTCTCATTATTTTTTTACACCTGTTATCACCAAGACTGTAATCGTAGAAGTAGGTACGAGTATTTAACGCTGTAATAATCTATTCAGAAACATACCAAACATATATTTAACTAGCTTTTGCCCGCGGCTTCACACGCGTAGACTACACACTTCGCTTTCCTGTTTCTTACCAACCTGTTAAGAAACATCGTAGGGAGTAAGAATATATTAAGACATTTCATTTAAAAACCTGAACCAAATTTCGAGCACTGTACTATCATAGTTGCCTATCAACTGAAATTATAAAAGTTCAGATTCTGTACAGTATTTCTCTATAGACAATATTTTTAACCAAATCAGAGGAAAGAACTAAAACAACCAGGCCGGTTGGAGAGCTCACACGTGAGCAAGCCACGTAAAACTGGCCATGGGAGAAACAATCCTGCCGCAAATCGACCCCAGCAAATTTCAGTGTTTGGCCCTGTGATTTGTTAATAGTCATGGCAAAACACAACTTGATTGGAAACTGCAGTCTTTTAAATTCAAACGGAAGGTCATTTGGGATTAATGGTATACGCGGCACGAATAATGTTTCTCCTCTGGCAGATCCAGTTAGTATTTTGGCCTCAATAACATTTCTACGTAGAGCTATAACCTGGAGTCTAGTTCCATTGCACAATTTTGGAGGTCTTATATTTCTAAGCAACATGACAGGAGCACCTACACGCAACATAAGCCTGTGACATGGAAGACCAGACGGATTGAGAGAGTTTAAAAATTCTACTGGGTAATTTACTGCCTCATCCATATCCACCATTGTATCGACAGAATTATAAGCCATTTCTTCACCTTCGAAAGAATTTATCAAAATCTCGTTAATGGCAGCTGCTTGGTCATTTTTGGGAGTCAAAATGGCTCTCTCGCATAACCACTCCATTGATTTGTTTTTGATATTTTCAACATCAGGATAAATGTTATCTATAAGTTGCTGAACGGTTGATACCACCGTACACAATTCGTCTGGTATTTGTATAAACCCATCTATTTCGAGAAAGTTTCCATTCCCGATTTGGAGAAGATCTGAAAACTTACCGGCAGAAACTTCACCTTTGAGATGTACTCTCATGTTTCGAGTAAGTTTTAACACTTGAATTGAAGGCCATAAGACAGACCTTTTGATGCATGCCTTGATCTCATCTGCGCGCGTTCCTTTGGGCACTACTGGTAAAGACTGGCCAAAAACTCCAGCCAGCAACACCGTCATACCACCCATAATGTCCTTACTATTTCATATGTCCTGCAAACTCCTATTCAATGCCTCGACTCCTCTTTTGTGCGCCATAGTTATTTCGTCTCATACTATAAGTTTAGTATTTCTAAGTACTTCGGCAACATTGCTTTGCTTCGCTATATTGCACAAAGGTGTCTCTACATTGGTAAGGTTAAGAGGTAGTTTTAAAACAACCTGAGAGGCATGCACCCAAAGCCTGCCTCACAAATAGATACCTACTTAACTATAGTTATACCTACTTAGCGGCTTTTACCGTGAACCCTGATTTTTATTACTTTATGGTAGCCAGGGCGCACTGTCACTGATTCATTAGAGTGGAAAAGTAAATACCTACTTAAGAAGTAAAAATACCGTAGTATATAAAATATGTACCTACTTGTAATATTAATGAAGTTAATAGGGTTACACTACAGGGTACCTACTGGAATTCAAAAGGCGGGATGCTTGTGGGCAAGGCGCTGCGTTTGTACAGTCAGAAACACGTCAACATATACACTATGGACTTAGTACCATCCTTATTACAATCATGGTAAGGTCTATAGTTGTACTGCATGTGTATACCATGACGTGTGGCCATACCTATCTCAGTCCCCGACCCCATATTCATCCCCACCTCTACCCTCATTCCCACCCTTATCCCCATCCCCACCTCTACTCCTATCCCCACCGCCATCCGCACGCACTAATCCTATCCCGTGCCTATCCTTATACCATCTTTATCCTGTGTCTATCCCTGTTCTGTCCATATATCCCATCTCATCCCTAACCCAATCACGTCACTACCTTGTTCCTATCCTGCCCCTATCCCATCCCTTTCCTGTCCGGTCATTATCCTATCCCTATACTAATCGTATCCCGCCCAACACTTCTCATATTGTCTATGCGTTGCACTAGTACTCGTAGGTATTTTTCCAATCCGACCATAATAATAATTAAAGACTTAAAAATGTTTATATTTAACATAGGTAATACTGAAAATATTTTTGTGAATATTGCATTAAACTTCAAAACTTACGGATTTTCATACAAACTGTCATCCTTTATTTCAACCCCTTAGGGGTGGAACTTCCAAAAATACTTAGTGGATGCCTACACTGCATAACGTATCTATGTGCAAAATTTCAAGTCTGTCCCCTTTGAAGGAAGTAAAAATATTCATAATCACTGAGATATGTAAAAAATTGTTTTCCTACTTGAATAAAACTTTAGGATCCAAACTTCTAAACTGACGGATTTTCATACAAACTTTCATCCCCTATTTCACCCCCTTAGGAATGGAATTTCCATAAATCCTTTTATTAGTGGATGCCTAAGCTGTATAAGGTATCTATGTACAAAATTTCAAGTCTCTAGACGATTTAATTATTCCCACGAATTCATCCCTCTTTTTACCCTTCTGAGGGTGGAATGATCAAAATCACTGAGACAGGTCTAAGTTATTTTTCAATGTCCTGCCTAAACCCATAATTTGAGAATCCTCACTTCAAAACCGACGGATTATCATACAAATTTTTATCCCCTATTTCACCCCCTTAGGGGTAGAATTTCCAAAAATAATTCCTTGATGGATGTCTACACTGCATATGAGATCTATGTGTAAAATTGGAAGTCTGTAGGTCCAGCGGTTTGGGCCGTGCGTCATTATTGTTCCCACGACTTCATCGCCCTTTTCACCCCTATGGAGGTGAAATATTCCAAATCGCTGAGAGACGTATAAATTATTTTTCAATATCCAGCCTATACACAAAATTTGAGGATCCTAACTTCAAAACTGACGGATTTTCACACAAACTTTCACCCCCTATTTCTAAAATCCTTTTTTAGTGGATGCCTACATTGCATAAGGTATCTACTCGTATGTGCAAAATTTCAAGTCGGTAGGTCTAGCGGTTTGGGCTGTGCGTTGATATATCAGTCAGTCAGTCAGTTTAGAATTTTATATATACAGATACTAGCTGTGTCCGCGGACTAAATTTCGCCATAATGATCACCTAGGGGTATAAAAAATAGTTTACGACCTATTCTCAGACCTATCGAACATACACAAAAAAATGCATAAAGATCGGTCAAGCAAGCCGTTTCGGAGGAGTTTGGTTTGGGTGATAATAATGTCCTCCTAACCGAAACTTGGTCACGGCAGCCAATCTCAACAGAAACTAGCCATTAGAAATCTGCGCGGGAGATTATTATAGAGCATATTATGTGACTGCGCAAACACAAGTGCACTCAATGTTCCTGCACTGGCATAGTCCGATGGAACGTTTAGCCGATACGACCGGAACGAGATCAGGTGTAAGACCCACTGCTTAATCAGAAGTGTTCTTGAGTACTGCTGTCCGATTTGTTCTCCATACTATACAGTTCATATGGATGCTATTGAATCAGTACAACGACGATGCTTAAAATATCTCTCGTAAATATCATTTTGGTAGGTCACTTAAAAACTACTACGAGAGGTTATCTAAAATGGGTGTGTTGTCTTTACAAGCTCGTCGTAAAAGATATGATCTTCTATATCTTCATAAAATAATTCACGCAACCATTGACGTGCCAGAGTTACTGTCTGCGATGAATATTAACACACGATAAAGGTCTCGCTGTCCCAGTACCTTTGCAATACAGGTCTACAAAAACAACACATCCTTCTATAACCCAATTGTAAGAATGTGCCGTACGTACAATGATTTATCCCGTTGTTGTGATGAACTGGATATATTTGATAAATTTAGTACTTACAAAAAAACTGTGACAGACATCATAAAGAAAGAAAATGTCCTCAGCCCTGCTCACTAACTCTTTGTCTTAAATTTGGTTGAACAACATTCACAATGTTTTAAATTAAAATTTTATCTATAAGGTTATATTTGTTATCTCTATATCTCTATATATAATAAAATCGTAGGGGTACAAAAATCTGTAATTGCGAAATATTAAGAAAAAAAATACACAGGTCGCCTTATAATCATTAGCAGAACACGATAGAATAGTTTTTAAAAAAATTGTTTGTTTGTTGGTTTGTTTGTTTGTTTGTTTGTTTGTTTGCTTGTTTGTCTGTTTGTCCGGAAAGATCTCCAAAACTACTGGACAGAATTTGATATGGCTTACACCACAATGCTTAGAATTTTCCGGAAGAACATTAAGGCATAATTTCGTTTCTTTAAATTCACTTTTTATTTTTAGTGAAAAAATACCATAAAAAATTTTCGAATTGGCTTTAGGTAGAAAAACAACATGGCGCAGGTGAAATTATTTTGACAAGTCTGTCACATAGTACAGAGAGAAGGTATTTTCTTCCACGAAGGAAAAGCAATGGAACTACGCCATACAGCCTGATCTTAAGTAATTGGATTTCGAAAGTTGAAAGGCAGGAATGAAGTGTTTCACATAGTACAAATATAATTTAATATTTTCTGTTAATGGCTGTGCCCAACTGGATTTCGCCAACCAAATTGTCTTTTTCTTATGTCGTACCGTGGTGGTAAGGCAAAAGGATCAAGCCATACAACCAATGTATAAAGCATTTTTTATGATAATATCGAGTCGCAATAACATTTGTAGATTGGTTTAATTCTTGACAAATTTTCACAAAATCGGTACAATTTTTGAAATATTTGAAATGTTGAAAAATGAAGATACTCTATTCAAGGTATTTTGATAGGTGTTTTATGTTTTTACATTAGGACTAAGGAATCAAACTCTTTCATCCATTTAAAACTATTAAAAGTAATAGATTAATATTGATAATTTAAAAAAATATCTGACTGCAATGTTCTGGGTAACGCGTAGAGGGACGGGACGGGACTCATGATCCTAATGTCTAAAATGACGGATCACATTTTTTTGGATCCACCCAAGGAACATGGATATCGAACGAAGAACCTAAAGAGTAGAACACATTGAACCTAGCCACGTTGACTTAATTTGACATGACTGCCGATAAAGTTCGTTTCTAAACCCAGCGATATGCATATCAAATGAAAGGCCTTGATGAGTAGAGCACTATGAACCTAGCAACATTGACATAAATTCAACATGGCCGCCGCTCAAAAAAGGTGGATAAAAGTTAGTTTCCAAACCTAGCAATATGGGTATCAAATGAAAGGCATTGATGAGTAGAGCACTATGAACCTAGCAACATTGACATAAACTCAACATGGCCGCCGCTCAAAAAAGGTGGATAAAAGTTAGTTTCCAAACCTAGCAATATGGGTATCAAATGAAAGGCATTGATGAGTAGAGCACTATGAACCTAGCAACATTGACATAAATTCAACATGGCCGCCGCTGAAAAAGGTGGAATAAAGTTAGTTTCCAAACCTAGCAATATGGGTATCAAATGAAAGGCCTTGAAGAGTAGAGCACTATGAACCTAGCAACATTGACATAAATTTAACATGGCCGCCGCTCAAAAAAGGTGGATAAAAGTTAGTTTCCAAGCCTAGCAATATGGGTATCAAATGAAAGGCCTTGAAGAGTAGATCATTAGGTACCTAGGAAAATCGACCTAAATTCAACATGGCCGCCGCTCAAAAAAAAGGATAAAAGTTCGTTTTCAAACCCAGCAATATGGGTATCAAATGAAAGGCCCTGATGAGTAGAGCACTATGAACCTAGCAACATTGACATAAATTCAACATAGCCGCCGCTCTAAAAAGAAGAATAATAGTTCGTTTCCAAACCTAGCAATATGGGTATCAACTGAAAGGCCTAAAAGAGTAGAGCATTATAAACTAAGGATAATTGTCCTAAATTAAACATGGCCGCCGCTCAAAAATGGATAAAAGTTCGTTTTCAAACCCAGCAATATGGGTATCAAATAAAAGGCTTTGATAAGTGGAGCACTATGAACCTAGCAACATTGATATAAATTCAACATGGCCGCCGCTTAAAAAAGATAGATAAAAGTTCGTTTCCAAACCTAGCAATATGCGTATCAAATGAAAGGCCTTGAAGAGTAGAGCATTAGGAACCTAGCAAAATCGACCTAAATTCAACATGGCCGGCGCTCAAAAAAAAGGGATAAAAGTTCGTTTCCAAACCTAGCAATATGGGTATCAAATGAAAAGCCTTGATAAGTAGAGCACTATGAACCTAGCAACACATAAATAAATTCAACATGGCCGCCGCTCAATAAAGGTGGATAAAAGTTCGTTTACTAATCTAGCAATATAGGTATCAAATGAAAGGTTTTCAAGAGTAGAGCACTATGGACCTAGCAATATTGACGTAAATTCGACATGGCCACCGCTCAAAAAAGGTGGATAAAAGTTCGTTTCCAAACCTAGCAATATAGATATCAAATAAAAGGCCTTGAAGAGTAGAGCACTATAAACCTAGGAAAATAGCACAAAATTCAATATGGCCGCTGCTAAAAAAAAACTGATAAAAGTTCGTTTCTAAGCCCCGCAATATGGGTATCAAATGAAAGGCCTTGATCAGTAGAGCACTATGAACGTAGCAACATTGACGTAAATTCAACATGGCCGCCGCTCAAAAAAGACGGATAACAGTTGCTTTTCAAACCCAGCAATAGGGGTATTAAATGAAAGTAGGCCCTGAAGGGTACCTAGAGCAGCCATGCTCTAAGTGTGTTCCGCGGAACCCTAGGGCTCCACAATACCCCTATAAGGGTTCCGCAATAATTTAGAAAAATCAAAACACCCTCTCTGGTCGTACTTTTATTATGCTTATTAATAAAGAATACACTTTTAAAAACTATTGTTTTATTTTAGGGTTCCGTCAAGTATTTCGCTTTCCAAAAGGGTTCCGTCACAAAAAAAGTTTGAGAACCGCTTCGGGGCCTATTGGATGTTCGATGTTAGATGTTACCTGTGTTTAGTGTCCTTCGAGACCGTGATAATGCAACGATCGTGAACTAACTAACGATAACTCCAAGTTTGTGTGTTGGATGTTAGTCATCACGGCGAGTTTGCTAACCGAACTATGCCAGCAACACTATATCGCACAGTACACGTTACAAAAACGGAAGTCTCAATACATTTTAAGGCTAACCGCATAAATACGTTTTTTCGCATTCGTTTTCTGAATGCGGGCATCCGAATGCATCAAATCTATACAAAATACTCATTGACTGCCGCAGACGTTCGTTTTTATTACGAACGGAATACTTTCTGTACGTACGTTTAGGTAGAATGGTAGAAATCCCGAATGAGAAGAAACGAACGTCTGCGCTACGTTCACGAAACTCCGTGTCTGTATTCCGTGATCGGATATCGAATACGGAAAACGTATTTGTACAGTAACCCCCCCATTCATGCTATACATTAACTATACGAAAACCGCCAGTATTACGAGCGACATAAGAACGGTTCAAAAGTCAAACAGTATAGCTTGACAAGGAGCTTACTGTACGACCAGTCAAAATTGGCCAAGTTGTCATATCCAAAAAATATATTTTGTTGGTGTTACCAACACCCATTATAAAATCTAAACTTTATTCGTATACAGTTCTAATTTATTAACAATTGTTTATTTTTATTCGAAACATGAATATGATAAAGATTATTCTTGCAACTGTGTATTTCTTTCTACTGAAGAAGAATTTATTAATATCAATAATGTCTCTAAAACAATAATTATACTTAGTGTTTATAGTAATATGTAATATATTTAATTTTGTGGACTGTTAGAAAAAGAGCATTACGAACCTACGAAAATTGTCCTAATTTCGAAATGGCCGATGCTCAAGAAAGGTAGAATAAAGTTGAATCATTATGGAATAAAATGGAGGAAAAAACTAAACACTGTGTTAAGTATTTTGATGGCGAAACGTAGTTCGCGGGCACAGCTAGTATACAATAAGTCTATAAACATGCTGTGTACACTATTTTTGGATTGCTATCTAGGTATAATTACTTTGTTCTAATATGATAATTTTGTCATGATAGTAATCTGTTTGTGTACCTATAGTAAATAAATAAATAAATAAATAAATAATGCTACTTCTGAGGCACAAAGGAGCTCGAGCTGTTTCGTATTTTGGTCACCCATATGACCGATCACGGCCAACACGGCTTAACCTTACCAATCGTTAGCTGAGCGTACACGCCAATGCACCAATAAGATTCCTGTGATACGTATTAGCAGTGCTGGTGGCCAACGATTTGATCGTATTCTGCAGACACGCAGGAAAAGGCAGGCAGCCTTTTCCGCATTTGGCGAGTATCTTATCTAGACTGGACTATGTACACTGGCATGTAGGGCCTGGTGAATATGTTTGGGTAGTGCTATCTAATGTGATGATACCTATCTGCTTATTGCAAAACTGAGTCTGCTGGTGCACCTATAGTTATGGGCGTGCCACAAGGATCGATATTGGGTCCCTTGCTTTTCTTAATTTATATTAATGACCTCCCACATTTCACTAAGAATTTGTGCGATACAGTACTATTTGCAGATGATATTTCTTTAATATTTAAGGTTGACAGAGGAAATGGAAATACTGACGTTGTAAATAGTACTCTCTCTAAAGTATTGCATTGGTTCACTATAAATAATTTATCTTTAAATTCACGTAAAACTAAATGTATTAAATTCTCATTGCCAAATGTAAGAAAAGTGGATACCATAGTGGAAATGAATAATGAAATTGTTGAATTCATCGAGTTTACTAAATTTTTGGTTTCTAGATTCTAGATTGCAGTGGGATCCACATATTGAGTCCTTGGCTAACAGACTTAGTTCTGCAGCACATGCAGTTAAAAAAATAAGACAACTTACTGATGTTGAAACGGCAAGATTGATTTACTTTAGTTATTTTCATAGTGTCATGTCATATGGAATACTACTGTGGGGATCGGCTGCTTGTATAGAAAGTATTTTTGTACTTCAAAAAAGAGCGGTTCGCGCTATTTATAATTTACGAGCAAGAGATTCTTTAAGGGACTTATTTAGAGAAATTAATATATTGACTTTAGCAGGACAGTACTTTTATGAAAATTTGATTTATGTCTAAAAATATAACACATTTGAAACCAATTTCCAAATTCACCTAAACACAAGATACAAAAATAAACTTGCCGTTCCAACATTCAGGCTTCAAAAAGCTAGAGGCTCGTTTATGGGGAAATGTATAGCCTTTTATAATAAGCTTCCACAAAGTGTTACTGACTTGCCCTTTCATAAGTTTAAAGCGCATGTAAAAAAGACTCTTATGAGTAAAGGATATTATAAAGTCAACGATTATTTGAATGATGCCAATGCCTGGTGTTAATTTTTCAAATAATGAATCGTGTTGTTATGTATAACTATTTGTTTAAACAAATATTATTTTTGGTAATAAGTAGCAAGAAGAGAACTGACACATCTAATCTTGTAATGGAAGTTGAACTCAAACTTCTGCTGTGAGGTCAGCTTCCAATTGACGACTCTGTAACAATACAGGGAGAAAAAAATAGCCCTTGCTGGTTTTCTTGCTAGTTCTTTCCAGTACAAGGTCTCCCGCCGTAGACTTGTGAACCGATGGCGTAGCTGCTTTGACGTTCAAAAGAGACTGTAACAATCCAATTTGAATAAAATATATTGAATTTGAATTTATTTTTCCGCCGTAGACTATTCACATGGGCTAATTCACCTAGGGTAATTAAGTATTTAGTAGACTTTTAGAGCAGTCCGCCAGCTAACGGACCCAGAATCTCCTTTTTAAAAGTGGTTTGCCTTTGCCTACTAAAACTCTGCTGGCACCGTGAAGATAATTATCTGTAATCCAATGAAAACCCTTTTTCTAAGGTTTCTTTTCAGTTCAGAAAAGAATTTAAAACTTTTCATTGTCTAGAGAGCAAACAAATAACTCACCATAATCTATCCTAAAAATCTCTATCCCACGGATCAGGGCAAGTACAAAAGCTAGGGTCAGCCATGTTTCAAACAATAAAAGCCGGTAAGCTGTAGCGGGCATTTTCCATTCTCTGACAAAGAAAATTACGGTATTATAATACTGGGGGGGAAGGCGCATCCGGACTGCAATTGGAGGGAGAAATGGCTTTCAGATCTTTTGTGCATAAAACGAAGCTTGTTTTTATGGCAGCATTACATTATGTACGTTAATACAGTAGCGACGACGATCTTAACGCGTTCAAATAAAGTTCATTTTCAAATAAAGAAAGAAAGTGGGTCACGTGAAATCCTTCTCCTTTAAATTTGTTGCGATATTGAATTTCAGTGGCGGATTGATTCCGTGATTCGACGTTCACACTACTCTTGATAAGGACATGTTAAATAATCTGGTACTCATATTCTATATTTCTGTAGGCTTATATTTCTTCCATCGGCGGCATTAAAAGTTTAACTGAGAAGGATATTGAGCCCTACCTTGTCATTGTTTAGTATTAAATTATTATTCAAACAATTACACATTAAAAAATATGTAATTGTTGTGTAACCCTAGAAATAAAACATACCAACCCATTTACAAAAGGCGGAGTTGGGCAATATTTATAGAAACTACTTATACCAAAATTTTTCGCCCCGGTCTCGCACGGGTATACTAAAAAACTTATTGACAATACAACAGTGTAAGAAACCATAGATTTGGAGTTGCCTGAATGTCAATCTGTCAAGTTCGTCACTTTTACGTGAACATATTTTAAAATCATTTTTTTTCCTGTAATAATATTTTCTTTTATATAAACCTTGCCCTAACAATAACGAATACATAAAACCAAGGATCATCCAATTTGGTGCAGTCGTTCGAAAGTTATGGGCGTACATACATTTCGAAGATCCATTTTTATTTATATAGACTAGCTGTGCCCGCGAACTACGTTTCGCCATCAAAATACTTAACACAGTGTTTAGTTTTTTCCTCCATTTTATTCCATAATGATTCAACTTTATTCTACCTTTCTTGAGCATCGGCCATTTCGAAATTAGGACAATTTTCGTAGGTTCGTAATGCTCTTTTTCTAACAGTCCACAAAATTAAATATATTACATATTACTATAAACACTAAGTATAATTATTGTTTTAGAGACATTATTGATATTAATAAATTCTTCTTCAGTAGAAAGAAATACACAGTTGCAAGAATAATCTTTATCATATTCATGTTTCGAATTAAAATAAACAATTGTTAATAAATTAGAACTGTATACGAATAAAGTTTAGATTTTATAATGGGTGTTGGTAACACCAACAAAATATATTTTTTGGATATGACAACTTGGCCAATTTTGACTGGTCGTACAGTAAGCTCCTTGTCAAGCTATACTGTTTGACTTTTGAACCGTTCTTATGTCGCTCGTAATACTGGCGGTTTTCGTATAGTTAATGTATAGCATGAATGGGGGGGTTACTGTACAAATACGTTTTCCGTATTCGATATCCGATCACGGAATACAGACACGGAGTTTCGTGAACGTAGCGCAGACGTTCGTTTCTTCTCATTCGGGATTTCTACCATTCTACCTAAACGTACGTACAGAAAGTGTTCCGTTCGTAATAAAAACGAACGTCTGCGGCAGTCAATGAGTATTTTGTATAGATTTGATGCATTCGGATGCCCGCATTCAGAAAACGAATGCGAAAAAACGTATTTATGCGGTTAGCCTTAAAATGTATTGAGACTTCCGTTTTTGTAACGTGTACTGTGCGATATAGTGTTGCTGGCATAGTTCGGTTAGCAAACTCGCCGTGATGCATCCAACACACATCCGCACGCATCCAACACACAAACTTGGAGTTATCGTTAGTTAGTTCACGATCGTTGCATTATCACGGTCTCGAAGGACACTAAACACAGGTAACATCTAACATCGAACATCCAATAGGCCCCGAAGCGGTTCTCAAACTTTTTTTGTGACGGAACCCTTTTGGAAAGCGAAATACTTGACGGAACCCTAAAATAAAACAATAGTTTTTAAAAGTGTATTCTTTATTAATAAGCATAATAAAAGTACGACCAGAGAGGGTGTTTTGATTTTTCTAAATTATTGCGGAACCCTTATAGGGGTATTGTGGAGCCCTAGGGTTCCGCGGAACACACTTAGAGCATGGCTGCTCTAGGTACCCTTCAGGGCCTACTTTCATTTAATACCCCTATTGCTGGGTTTGAAAAGTAACTGTTATCCGTCTTTTTTGAGCGGCGGCCATGTTGAATTTACGTCAATGTTGCTACGTTCATAGTGCTCTACTGATCAAGGCCTTTCATTTGATACCCATATTGCGGGGCTTAGAAACGAACTTTTATCAGTTTTTTTTTAGCAGCGGCCATATTGAATTTTGTGCTATTTTCCTAGGTTTATAGTGCTCTACTCTTCAAGGCCTTTCATTTGATATCTATATTGCTAGGTTTGGAAACGAACTTTTATCCACCTTTTTTGAGCGGTGGCCATGTCGAATTTACGTCAATATTGCTAGGTCCATAGTGCTCTACTCTTGAAGACCTTTCATTTGATACCTATATTGCTAGATTAGAAAACGAACTTTTATCCACCTTTATTGAGCGGCGGCCATGTTGAATTTATTTATGTGTTGCTAGGTTCATAGTGCTCTACTTATCAAGGCTTTTCATTTGATACCCATATTGCTAGGTTTGGAAACGAACTTTTATCCTTTTTTTTTGAGCGCCGGCCATGTTGAATTTAGGTCGATTTTGCTAGGTTCCTAATGCTCTACTCTTCAAGGCCTTTCATTTGATACGCATATTGCTAGGTTTGGAAACGAACTTTTATCTATCTTTTTTAAGCGGCGGCCATGTTGAATTTATATCAATGTTGCTAGGTTCATAGTGCTCCACTTATCAAAGCCTTTTATTTGATACCCATATTGCTGGGTTTGAAAACGAACTTTTATCCATTTTTGAGCGGCGGCCATGTTTAATTTAGGACAATTATCCTTAGTTTATAATGCTCTACTCTTTTAGGCCTTTCAGTTGATACCCATATTGCTAGGTTTGGAAACGAACTATTATTCTTCTTTTTAGAGCGGCGGCTATGTTGAATTTATGTCAATGTTGCTAGGTTCATAGTGCTCTACTCATCAGGGCCTTTCATTTGATACCCATATTGCTGGGTTTGAAAACGAACTTTTATCCTTTTTTTTGAGCGGCGGCCATGTTGAATTTAGGTCGATTTTCCTAGGTACCTAATGATCTACTCTTCAAGGCCTTTCATTTGATACCCATATTGCTAGGCTTGGAAACTAACTTTTATCCACCTTTTTTGAGCGGCGGCCATGTTAAATTTATGTCAATGTTGCTAGGTTCATAGTGCTCTACTCTTCAAGGCCTTTCATTTGATACCCATATTGCTAGGTTTGGAAACTAACTTTATTCCACCTTTTTCAGCGGCGGCCATGTTGAATTTATGTCAATGTTGCTAGGTTCATAGTGCTCTACTCATCAATGCCTTTCATTTGATACCCATATTGCTAGGTTTGGAAACTAACTTTTATCCACCTTTTTTGAGCGGCGGCCATGTTGAGTTTATGTCAATGTTGCTAGGTTCATAGTGCTCTACTCATCAATGCCTTTCATTTGATACCCATATTGCTAGGTTTGGAAACTAACTTTTATCCACCTTTTTTGAGCGGCGGCCATGTTGAATTTATGTCAATGTTGCTAGGTTCATAGTGCTCTACTCATCAAGGCCTTTCATTTGATATGCATATCGCTGGGTTTAGAAACGAACTTTATCGGCAGTCATGTCAAATTAAGTCAACGTGGCTAGGTTCAATGTGTTCTACTCTTTAGGTTCTTCGTTCGATATCCATGTTCCTTGGGTGGATCCAAAAAAATGTGATCCGTCATTTTAGACATTAGGATCATGAGTCCCGTCCCGTCCCTCTACGCGTTACCCAGAACATTGCAGTCAGATATTTTTTTAAATTATCAATATTAATCTATTACTTTTAATAGTTTTAAATGGATGAAAGAGTTTGATTCCTTAGTCCTAATGTAAAAACATAAAACACCTATCAAAATACCTTGAATAGAGTATCTTCATTTTTCAACATTTCAAATATTTCAAAAATTGTACCGATTTTGTGAAAATTTGTCAAGAATTAAACCAATCTACAAATGTTATTGCGACTCGATATTATCATAAAAAATGCTTTATACATTGGTTGTATGGCTTGATCCTTTTGCCTTACCACCACGGTACGACATAAGAAAAAGACAATTTGGTTGGCGAAATCCAGTTGGGCACAGCCATTAACAGAAAATATTAAATTATATTTGTACTATGTGAAACACTTCATTCCTGCCTTTCAACTTTCGAAATCCAATTACTTAAGATCAGGCTGTATGGCGTAGTTCCATTGCTTTTCCTTCGTGGAAGAAAATACCTTCTCTCTGTACTATGTGACAGACTTGTCAAAATAATTTCACCTGCGCCATGTTGTTTTTCTACCTAAAGCCAATTCGAAAATTTTTTATGGTATTTTTTCACTAAAAATAAAAAGTGAATTTAAAGAAACGAAATTATGCCTAAATGTTCTTCCGGAAAATTCTAAGCATTGTGGTGTAAGCCATATCAAATTCTGTCCAGTAGTTTTGGAGATCTTTCCGGACAAACAGACAAACAAACAAACAAACAAACAAACAAACCAACAAACAAACAATTTTTTTAAAAACTATTCTATCGTGTTCTGCTAATGATTATAAGGCGACCTGTGTATTTTTTTTCTTAATATTTCGCAATTACAGATTTTTGTACCCCTACGATTTTATTATATATAGAGATAGAGATAATGAACGTAATTGTATCGGCTCGTAGTGTAGTAGCAAAAAAAAAATGAAAACAAATTCTGAAATGAACAATATGATTTATGAAGCTAAGTACGTATAGCTAACTGGAGCATACAGTATTGGTTGCAAGTTCTGCTTTATAAGGTGACCGACGGTGATGAGTCCTTTGAAATGTAAATTTTAAACAAAATGCATAACTTTTATTAACGTGCAAACGCGTGCGGGAATGACACAGCGAAGTAAAAATAGATCGATATTTTCCGTATACTTTGTGTTTTATATAGTCGTATGTGCTTTATTTGTGTTTTAAATTATTGGTCATTAAGCATCGGGAGCACAAGATAACGGTCGGTTCGACAAAGTTACAGAAATCTTGACAAAATGCAACTATCTGTTTAAAAGCATCCTGATCCTCTAAACTAGTTTTTGTTCTCACAGATAATAATGTGATAAGAATATGAAATAATACTTTCGTACTTTTCACAATACTAAGCTTTATACAATTAAATGACGATGTAGTTATGAACATTGTAGCAAATAAATCTGTTTTTTATATTATGTATAGGTATTTAACAGTTCTATTCCTAAATATTGGAATTCCTCTGTTCTAAAGCTAATATTATCAATATTTCTTACTTTGGAAAACTACCTCAAGAACTGCTGAGTCATTATTCATTGAAACTTTTAAAATATTTTAAACTAGGTACATTAAAATAAAAGGAACTTTTACGAAAAGAGCAAGGCTGCATTATTCATTTTTTGCCGAAAACTGCTCAAAGCATCATTATATGTGGCATCGTATCGTAGCATAGAAAACTGCTCAAAGCATCGTACGAGTATAATGGGCATTCCATTCGCTAATTGGGACTTGGATGCTCTTCTAGCGGATTTTCAAGAAAACAATTAATTGCAAGAGAAAAGGAAAACTCCATTTTTATTTAACTTTGTGATGTACGACATTTTGCAGTGTGCGACCTGTGTGGGGTGATTTGTTTTTCTATGTAGCTTAAAGTAAAAAAAAATATTTAAAAATATTACTTTAAGCTAAGCTAATTCAAAATTTTGCATTACAGAAAAAAGTGTAATTCGTCATTTGTAAGCCACAGTTATAAATCTATATTTCTGCATTACAAATAACTTAGCTTGTCAACTTTATCCAGCATAGCGCTACTTTCCAAAAGTACTTTTTGACAGAAGAGATTAGTGGAGAATAATAAACTAGGTACTAAACTATCTAATGCCAGAGATGATCAACTGTCGAATTTCTCCAATATATTTCGGCTGTATACATGTGCATCTTATTAATAAGTAAAATAGAATGTTTGTCCTCTATGCGTTCCTAAGCCATTGATCAGATTACGATGAACTTTTGATAGGGTCTTGTAAGAACGTCCGCAAATGATCTTAACCCAAAAAATCTTGATAAATAAAAACCGGCCAAGTGCGAGTTGGACTATTGCAACGAGGGTTCCGTACACACGTAAATAAGTTCATAACTATGTACATATTAAGGTTTTCGGATTTTCCCCAAACATATGTGCAATAAGACCTTGCTTCGTGTCACTGGAAAGTGCCCTCATCATCACAGCTCATATACGTCCCGACCGAGGGGTTCGAGCCTACCCTATGTTAGGGTGATTAGGCCTTAGTCAACCACGCTGCGGTGCGGATTGGTCGACTTCACATACACCATTGAATTTCTTCGCAGATGTATGCAGGTTTCCTCACGATGTTTTCCTTCACCGTAGGAGCGTCAGACAAATGTACATATGAAATTCGAAACGAAAAACATATTGGTACATGGCGGGTCTCGAACCCCGACCCCCCGATTGGAAGGCAAGTGCCGAGTCCACTGCGCCACCGACGCACTCGCACGCAAGTGCGAGTTGGACTATCGCAACGAGGGTTCCGTACACACGTATATAAGTTCATAACTATGTACATATTTACGGTTTTCGGATTATTCCCAAACATATGTGCAATAAGACCTTGCTTCGTGTCACTGGGAAGTGCCCTATAGGTTTTGATTTCCTTGTAAAATCGCAAAATTTTCGAAAGTAAACGGACACATCTTTTGATTGCGTTGACTTTAAAGTATGATCTTTTCAAAGCTAAAAGAGATCCGAATATGTGATTCAAAATTTCAGTTTGATATTTAGCTACGAGTTCCCGTGAAAAAGGTCTTGACACACAGACGAACAGACTGACAGGCGGACAGGCGAACAACAAAGTGATCCTATAATGGTTCGGTATACTCCTATTGAGGTGCGGAATCATAAAAGAGCATTGTAACAGTAATTCTATAAAAGAGCATTGTACAGTAACAAGACATTACTGCGCGTTTCTAATGGGTTTCATTTTCTCAAAAATTTATAAACAAAATTTTCAATACTTTCTTTTCGGTTAACGTGTTCATTAAGCACTTCCTTAAAATTTTAATACAAAGTCTCAGCGAGTGGTATGCGTGACGGCGACGAAACGGTAACCAGAAAGTATTTTACTGATATCATCAGGATTTTTTTTATTGGAAAACAGTCACCTATAATACATGTAGCTCCTGTGAGATTCGCAGTAAAACTGCAACCCCCACAAGGGCCACAGTGTACGTGTACAAGTAAGGGTAATATCAACGTTATCATCATCATCAACAGCTCATATACGTCCCCACCGAGGGGCTCGAGCCTACCCTACCCAGCGTGGTTGACGAAGGCCTAAACGCCTAGGGCGTTTAGGCCTTAGTCAACCACGCTGGCCAAGTGCGGGTTGGTCGACTTCACACACAACCTGTAAAGAAATTCTTTCTTCACAGGTGTGTGCAGGTTTCCTCACGATGTTTTCCTTCACCGTAAAAGCGTCGAATAAACGTACATATGAATTCAAAATTTGAAAACACATTGGTACGTGGCGGGGTTTGAACCGCTACCTCCCGATTGGAAGGCGACAGCCTTACACACTACGCCATCGACGCATCAAATCAACGTTATACTCGTACTTATTGTCTTCGACTTGCCGTAATTAATGTTGATTCTATAACTGAACTGGCTTCTTCTAACGAACGTGCACGAGAAGGAGCTTTGCATTGTTAGTAATAAGCGATTTTCGTTTGTGATGTCCGGGGACACACTGTATAAAGAAACATGTTAGGAATTTTAGTTTGCTTTTATTCGCCTAGTTTTTAAATTATTATATTTCTAAACTTTTTTCTTTCCTAATCTCATTTTGTTTATATTAAATCATTGTGAGTGTTCGTATTCTACCATCTTGAAGAGTTCAACTTATCATTTCAATAATTTAGAAATTACGTGCCAGAAATGAACGTATAGTCCGAATAAACATAATACAAGTACACTGAAACTTGCAGGTTTTATGTTACAAAAATAAATTATTTTAACAAGTAAAATAGTCTGCAGCATGTCATATTTTATAGGTGAAATCCCTTTGCTTTCCGCAAGTTAAATCTCGTTGCTTTCTGCAAATGGGAAAATAAATAAAATAACAATAAGAATATAGAGATGGTAAATATAATGATGAGTTTTACAGGCGCCGCCTCATTTGCGATGCTAAGGGAGGGAAGGTAGCGAAACAATGAATATTCAATAGCGGTCGGAGCATTACCAGGAAATGGTGAATACAATGAAATCAACGAGTTTCACGTAAGGGCTCACAGTTAACAACACTTTTATTAAGGTTAAAACCAGTAAAGTTAATCAAATATGTGTAATAAGCAACTGTCCTATCAAATCTTATAATAGTCACCAGTTTTTGCGTGATCACGTAAATCGCCTTAAGGCAGCAGCTAAACTAGTATTTTGTGAAATAAAATTGCTTCCTCCTCGCAAATCACCACAGTTCACTTAACTGTCTTACAGTAGTCGCATATTTTGCTGTGTAACATCTGGCATCTCTCTACCATCTGACGCCAGCTTTACCACCGCGCGCGTTCATTAGTTAAATCAACTAGCGCGCGCTTCCCCGGCTTCCTTTTACTCACTTCCGTCCCATTTCACTAAAGAGATTTCTCGTAGAGATTCTAGAAGTGTATTCCGGTACCTGCGATATTGAGTGAATTTTGGATCATGTTTTCCATTGAGCTCAATTATAAAAGAGTCAGTCAGTCATAAAATAGTTCATTTTGCTTATTCTTGAACTAATTCCGATCAATCAACATTGGGATTGTAATTTTTCCTACGCTTCAGTAGCAACACTAGCGCCAAATTGGATCCGTCTCTTCAGAAAATAACACTGAGTTTGGTTCACTCAAAATCCACGCTATATTATGAGGAAATCGTACAATTTTTCCATACAAACGTAGTCCCCTGTTTCCTTCCTGGAGAATGACACTAGTTACTCTATTTTTCTAATAAAATCAATAGCCACTATAAGCATGTTCCTATGTTCTCCTTTCTTTATTAAGTTATTTATTAAAAGAGATTTTAAACCTTCAAAAATCTAAGAAATCGACCTAATTTTCTGCTGTACTCAAACGTCAAGCAAACAAATTGAAGAAGATTTTATGAAAAAAGCAAAACATAGAATCACAGAAAAATCCTTGTTTTAATTTTTAACGCAAAAAGTCATTTTAAATCGGTCAATTTATCGCGGAGAAAACAGGGGACTACGAAACGAATATTTTATGTACTTTTCATAGGTATTTTCGGTCCGAGCTGCAATTGTCCCTATCGCGCTCAGTTCAGTTGTTCGAGCACACAGCGCGACAGCAATACATTTTACAAATACCTATTTGAATTCTCTCGACCTTGGTGTTTTCTCTTATGGGTCTATTTTGGCGACAAAGTGGCAACTCTAGCGTAAGAAAAATCACAATTTCGACGTCGATCGATCGGAAGTAATTCAAGAGTAAACCTACTGATAAGAGCTTGTGCTTAATGCATTACTTATTTGTTTTGTGAGTGAATCATTTTGGCACTGTGAAGTGGTTGTGTTGTTTACTTATTTAAACCTGAAAAGATGTGAAGGGGTATTTTCTTTATTACACAAATTTTTAAATACTCACATAGTATACAACAAACATGTACAAGAGCAAGCTGATCTTTTAAAAAGATTTCTTCCAGCCAACCCTAGGGGATGTGAGAAAATTAAGTAGATGGGGGACAAGGTGTACATTTGAAAATAAATCACACTACTATTATAAGGAAAATATACATATAACATACATACATACATATATATACACTAACACACATACAAATATATATTATATTTGTGTGTGTGTTTTATCACTATGACAAGTTCGAGAGCAAATAAGCTTTAAGCTGTTTCTTAAACAAAATTATGCAAGTGCTTTTACGTATATCAAGCCGGCAGAGCATTCCACAGTTCCACAGTGGTTTTGGTATAACACAGGAACGCTTAGGATGGGAATCGGGAGGGAGAGGGTGAAATCGGGACCGCATAGGGATCATATTTTCTGGGAACAAATCGGAACAGCTACGTGTCAGAATATCAGGCACGTTAGTTGATTCTTACTACGAAATATTACTTAAGTTTCAGAAGATTAGGCACTGAAGTCCTTTCATTCAACAGCATTTCCGACACATCTTCTTTATTTAGGATTCGACGAATCATCCATACCATAGATCGGTGCTGAAATCTTGACTCTTCACTAAAGCTAAAATGATATGTTCTATTCGAAGTAATTAACCTTATGTTATGCAAAATGGAATTTCTGACATAGTTCTTATGCATGTTTCCTTGTAATTATTTTAACGTAATGTTAATTTTATATATTAAGAGTTTATATGTCTTAGAGATTAATCTCAAAAATATTGAGAATACGAACTGGTAAAGTTCAATGGAAGATACTTTCCTCTCTACTAAACTAAAGATTTGAAAGGATGAAATTCTCAAACGTAGAGAATTAATCTATACTAATATGATAAAGAGGAAAGATTTGTATGTTTGCATTGAATAGGCTCCGAAACGACTGGACCGATTTCAAAAGTTCTTTCACCATTAGTATGCTACATTATCCCTGATTAACGTAGGCTACAAAATTATTTTTCCTGCGGGAAAATATAAAATTCCCGTAGGAAAACAGTTACGCGGGCGAAGCCGCGAGCGGAATAGTAGATTGCTTTATAAGGGTGGAAAGGAATCAATCCCTACGAGGTTGTTAGACACCCGAGCGCAGCGAGGGCGGCTATAGTCCGAGTAGGGTTTGATTCCTTTTACCCGTGTGTAGCACTCTACTTTTCATTTCGAATGCAAGGAAAATAAAAAATAGCTTTTCTAATAAAATTTATTAATAAAAATACTCCTAACATGACATATCGACATCGTGTTTTACACTTAGTGTACTTTTAAGCATTGAATATCTGCTCCATAGCGTAGACGCCTGAACTTTATGAGATAGTTCATTAAAGTATATAAGAAATACATTTTCAGAAAATGATTTTATATTCCTTGCATCTCGCCACTTCATAAAGTCGGAATATGTATTTAAATATCTTGCCTTTGAAATTTTTGGCAAAAGATTTTCGAGTATTGTATTTGCTTCGTTCGTGACTGAATCTGGAGCCGAAATTTCAGAATCGCTTGAATTCATTGTTTTTCTTAAATACCTAAATCACACAATCAAGATTTCGGTACAGCGTAACAGATTCCCGCCAAAATTATCTTTTTCACAGGTATTTTTAAATTTGGAACACATCGCGTTTCCTGTTACTGGCCATTCAGCCAAATACTTTTATTATCATTGTACCAAAGATTGTATGTACGTAACCTAATTCAGTTCTATTTTTAAAATTTTACTTTCCGCCCTAAGGAGGGAAGTAAATAGTATGAGAATTTCCCGCCCGCTGGTGGGAACTAGCGTTTTCCTCCCAATACTCAGATCAAGGAAACGCTCCTTTCCGAGCATGAGGAATGAAAAGTAAGTAGTATATAAAGTATGTTGGTAGGAATCCTAAGGAGCCTGAGGATTATGGGACCTCCTACCTGAAGGTATCAGACTCTTAATATTAGCTTCAGAAAGCAAAAACAGTGGCGGTAGCGTACATTATAATGAAAACCTGTGTATAAGGTTCTTATTTTTGAAATCATAAAATTCACTCAAAAGTCCAGAACATATAAAATTCCCTCGGTAAAACAAAAATAACGCGGGCGAAGCCTGCGAGCGGAAAGCTAGTCTGTTAATGATCAAATAATAGCGTATCTGTAATATTAAAATTGAACTTGAACGTAGAAGATCATCGATTTAATACCTTAAATCGTCATGTATTGTACCAAAACGTTGGAGAAACAATGAAACAATATTACTAAAAGGATACACAGTCATTTTATATTAATTGTTCGCGTATAGTCCTACATTCTCCAAAACTGTGTCAATGTCGTGCATATGGAACAACTCTTGAATATTTTAACAATAACGCGTTTACATCATACTTTGTCAGTCAACGCTATCAGGAGTAAGGTATAGCAGGGTTCCCTGGTAATTTACGCCATTTCAACTAATATTTACACAATATTACCATGCTAAGCTATTCTCATCCAATTTATATTACATAAATAAATCAATTTCTTTTAACTCTCACACTAATTGTAAAAATATCATTCAGTACATATGAATACTAGATAACGAATACGCGTACAACAACGGTGTATAGTTAATTAATACGCCTGCTGTCCGAACTTGCCGGCGTACCTACTTATCATCATCGACCTACACTCGTCCACTGCTGGACGTAGGTCTGCCCTAATGCACGCCACCGCTCCCGATCTTCGGCTACACTCATGCAGCCCACTCCAGCCAGCCTACGTATATCGTCATCCCATCTTGTCGCAGGGCATCCCACACTACGTTTTCCGAGTCACGGTTACAGTTGAAGATATTGGAATAGATGAGTTTGAATTAGGTCACATTCATAAATCCTTACATATGGTGGGGTATAAAGGGCTCAGAATAAAATTATCTCATTATATTATACATTATCCGAATAAAATTATGTATTAAATTATCTCATTGTTCTTTAGTTTATTCGGTGAATGTAAAGAATACATTTTTTATGTACGAGTATACTAAAGAATACATTTTTTATGTAGAGTCTTGAAATCACTGCAATTAAAGCAGAATAACGATCTCTAACTTCATTGTGAAACAGGCAAGCATAACGATGCTACTTGCTGAGAAGCCTTGCAAATGTTTTAAGCTGTGTGGTTTTTACACCAACTCAAACGTGCATTCAGTCTGGCTGAAAGAGGTTGGAGCTTTATTTAGAATGCCAAGTCCCCTTAAAACTAAGTGCTGTAGAGGTGTAGGCCGTGAATGAAGTACGAAACTCTATTGTCTCGTATTAAATTTTTCTTTGGTGTATGTGTGCCATTATCTGGATTAGGTATTTGTAAAAGAGAAAGTTTTATACAGAAAGATTAGCTGTGACCGCAAACTACGTTTCGCCATAATAATTGTCCAAAAAAACTAAGGGTTTTTGGGGTATAAAAATATTTTTCATACCACCTGCTCGACAATGCTCATTTATAACCCCCTTAACTTTAACGTAAAGCATGACATTATCTCCCAAGGTATATAATGTTATGATACTTCCAAGGGAGTAAAGTGTTTTAAATTTGGAATATAAAATTCGTAGGAAATTAAGCATAGAAGCTAGCTTAGGAAGGCAAAGGTTCTACACCCATTCAGCAGTGGCGTGCATCCACTAGAGACAAATAGACATTCTACCCTGCATACAGACAAATAGGCATCGAGCCTGTGTAAATAATGTTTTTATAAAATCTAACTACATAATTTCTTTAGCAAAATTATAAAATATTTACCTACATAATAGTGCAAACTAAAATAAAACAATAACACTTCACTTTATTTTTTATTGATAAAATACTTTTTTATGCTAAAAGCGCCATCATTTGACGGCCACCATAAATTATCGATACAAATGAATAAAAAGCAGAGTAAAGCAAAAACACCAACGAACTAAAAGCTTTCATTTGGAAAAAATACGCGGCATATTTAAAAATAAACAATGTTTCTACAATTTGTTCCATAATGTGCACCAACTGTATTCCGTTGTATATTGTTATAATAAAAAATTAAATAAAAAATTTGCCACCAACTCCATTATATACCTATTTCAAAATTGGAATGTCTTGTTGCTTACGTTAAATAAGTGCTTAGTGAAATGTGTTTTATGGCATCAATACAGTCTTTTTAGAAGTCTATTCAGTGTATATTATTAATAAAATTAATAAACGTAAGTAAATGTCCAGGTGCTTCAGCTTTTTTATTTTTTATTTGGGGTCAATAGGCTGTCGACTGTTTGAGATTTATTTCGACAGTTGTGTATATAATAGTAATTAATTGGTGTTATAAAAGTGAATATATCACGAAGATGAGAAATAAAAGTAAATTTGATAACATTTTATTGTTAACAAATTAACATTCGTCCTGCGTGCTACTAAATGTCATTGACAGGGTCCAGCAGCTGATCGTATCGTATTGTAAATCGATAGGTAGACTAAGTTCATACTTATTATATTTATTAAATTTAATATGTTTTAAGTTTTTATAATGTTTCAAGCTTTAAGTACTTAAGATAAATTTATTGCGTGACGTGTTTGTGCCTGAGAATAACAAATCTTTTTTTTTTTTGTATTTAATGGTTTTCATGATAATGTAATATTTTTAACCATAGTTATAATGATAATGTGACAGTGCTTATGATGAAAATTACCCCGCTTTCCTCATGGGCCAACTAATTATGCACAACTAGTTGTGCCATATTACCACATATTATGTGCAAATGGTATGAAAAGTAGAGTATTCACCTCTGGATTATAGCAGTGTCTTCGTCTTAGGCGACTTGAACCCCTCGCTTCACTTAGGACTCTACACAACTCCCCCGCTTCGCTCAGGAGTTAAATTTTAACTGCCTCGCTACGCTCGGGAGTTAACGCTAGAGTCCCTCGTTACGCTCGAGGTTCAATATGACGCCCGTGACGTTAGACACTGCTTTAATCCCTTGGTGCATAATCTACTATTACGACCTATTCTCAGACCTATCGAATATACACAGAAAATTTCAAAAAAATCGGTCAAACCGTTTCGGAGGAGTTTGGTTATAAACACTGTGACACGAGAATTTTATATATTAAGATTCCCTTCAGATGAATGTAATAAGTTAGTAGTATTTAATAGCTTGCTAAAAGTCTTCCTTTAATTTACTAAGTAACGCCAGCTAGACGATATGTCCCTACCACATAAGTAACTCGCTGGTAAAATATGGTAATTTAATTTCCTTAAATTTTTACATGATAAAGTCTCTTTAAAGAAAATATATTATTAAAAAGCAATATATTTCTATAATTCTTAGTATATTGTATTCTTTTTTTCCGTTTCCGGTTTTGGCCTTTAAAGTTAGCTTTGTGTGTCTCTGCAGTGAATTAATTTAAATACCTTGTTAAAATCTTGAATTCTGTATCAAAGTTGTAATATCATGAAGACATAACTTCGCTGCTTCAACAAATTGTATTTGAAAGTTATCAACCACTCGAAGTTTGTTTTTACTGGACAACATTATCACTGAGGTGAGATTTTTTGCTGGCCGTTTATTTTGAATTCACATAAACATCTTGTACGCCAACAACTTAGAGAATTTTTATTTGCTAATAGAACAATATACATAAACAGCTGATTGGCTGCACATTGGCTGTCGTCTATCGACACCGGCTGTTACGAGTGACAATCGTATAAGCAGTGTTGCCAGCGCTAAAGTTGCCATAGACTATAGTATCGGCTGCGTTCAACTGTGCTTAAAATATTATATCGATCATTGATATAATAGGTTGGGGAAAAAGTTTCTTCACATTTTTTAAGAAAATTCAAAACATTTTTTAATATAGTTTATTTACATTTAACTAAAGTATGTAGGTACCATTTTGTTCGATAACTTTTTGCCATCTTGTAAGTAGGGACATGATCCCATTGCTATAGAAATTTTGGGACTTCTGGTCAAAATACCGCGACAAGTGGTTTTGGCAGTCCTCTCGTGATGTTAACCTGACACTGCCTAAAGAATTCTGAAGAGACCGAAACAGGTGGAAATCTGAAGGTGCAAGGTCAGGACTATACGGCGGATGCATTAACACCTCCCAGCCAAACTCTCTTAATTTTTGCTGAGTGGCTAAAGATGTGTGAGGTCTAGCGTTATCATGATGAAAAACCACACCCCTTCTGTTGATTAATTCCGGCCGCTTTCTCTCAACTTCTTGCTTTAATCTAATCAGTTGTTCGCAGTAGAGTTCAGAATCGATGGTCCTGCCTGGTGGTAACAGCTCATAATGAATAATGCCCTTCCAATCCCACCACACACACAGCATCACCTTGTTGCGAGTTAACCCGGGTTTCGCCACAGTCTGTGAAGCCTGACCAGCCTTTGACCACGACCTTTTTCGCACGTTCTTGTCGTACGTGATCCACTTTTCATCACCAGTTATCAGCTTCTTCAAAAATGGTTCGGTTTCATTACGTCGTAATAAAGAATCACAAATGAGTACACGGTTCATTAGGTTTCTTTCAGTGAGCTCGTGAGGTACCCAAATGTCGAGCTTTTTTGTGTACCCAGTTTTTTTCAAATGCGCCAAAACTGTTTTGTGGTCAATTCCCAGTTCTTCAGCTACGTCGTAACTACTGACATGCCGATCTTGCTCCACTTTTTCAAAAATGGCATCCATTTTATCTGTAATAGGGCGACCAGAGCGACGTGCATTTTTGACATCAAAATTTCCGGATTGAAAACGCTTAAACCAAATTTGTGCTACTCTCACAGACACTGCACTAGGTCCATAAACATCGCAAATTTTTTTCGCGGCTTGCGTTGCATTTTTACCTTTTTTGTAGTAAAATTTTAAAATGTATCGAATTTCTTCATTAGATTCACTCATCTTGGTGGTACGAAAAACAAATGAAAATCACACATTTTCCTAATTTGAATTTGGAATTATGTTCTTTAAAATTTAAACTTTCAATGATACCAAAACCAGCCAGATACAAATAGTATAGCCAAAGAGATTTTATTACAAGTTTATACATACTATAATGCGAAAAGACTTTTTCCCCAACCTAACATAACTTAACATTGAATTACGATTTTACATTATGGCCCCTTCGAATAGATGCGCTGGATGTAAACAATTGATTAAATCAAAAGATGTGTTGATATGCTGTAACTGTTCACAGAAATATGACCTTTTCTGTGCTAATGTCACTGATAAGCGAATTTTTAATAATATGGACAAAGAACAAAAATTGTCATGGAGTTGTCCTGAATGTATTAATAAGCAGCCTAAAGTAGACAACACTAATACACCCGTTCGATCCAATAATCAACCTGCTGTTTGCACGACCACAGGGGACGATAAGGCTAAAGCAGGTTTATGTAGCTCTAGTGAAAAATCTCAAAACATAAACCAAGACAATGTTACGTCTAGTCTAAATATGGATGACATACAGGAGTACATTCGTCAGGAAGTAAAAAAGCAAGTAAACAGTCAAATGATAGACATTAAGAGGCAATTGGATAGTTACAAGGAGTCAGTCGCTTTCATCAGTAAACAATATGAGGATCTAAAACGTCTCGTTGATGAAAAGACTACTGTTGTTTCGAGACTTCAGACAGACAATGATTTCCTGACGGGCTCTTTGAGGGATATATCCGCGAGGCTTGCCTTAACGGAACAACACATGCGCGAATCAAATTTGGAAATAAACGGCATACCTGAACATCGCACGGAAAATCTTGTTAATACTGTTATCCAATTAACTAAAACAGTGGACACTCCTTTAAATCAAGATGATATTTTACATGTTACTCGCGTGGCCAAGTTGTCTAAAGATAACAATAGACCACGCTCAGTGATTGTAAAATTGCGCAGTCCTCGTCAGCGTGACACCATCCTTGCTGCTGTCGTCAAATTCAACAAGAAAAATCGCGAAGACAAATTAAATTCAAATCACTTGGGCATCGGTGGAGCATGAGCATCAGTGTATGTAGCAGAGCATCTTACTCCTAGTAATAAAGAACTACATGCCGCCACTCGTAAGAAGTCTAAAGAAATGAATTACAAATTCGTGTGGGTTAGAAATGGGCGGATTTATGTCCGTAAGGATGAGGCCTCGCAAGCTCACCACATTCGGAATTCGGATTGCTTGAAGCTTATAACATAGTTTACTCGTTATTCTTTTGTGAGTGTTTTGCTTGTTAATTGTAAAATTCGATCGTTTAAGTATTTACTACCAAAATACTAGAGGAATCCGAACAAAAACTAATGCTTTATCAGAAAATATTTTATTGTGCAGTTATGATGTTATCATTTTTACGGAGACCTGGTTGAATCCTAATATATGCGATAGTGAATTTATAGATTCAAGATATACGGTATACCGCAGAGATCGTGTCAGTACAGGCTCCTCTAAAAAAGACGGTGGAGGAGTGCACATGGCGGTCTCTAAGAATGTTGTGAGCTCGCGAGTACAGTCTTGGGAGAGTGATGGGGAGGATTTGTGGATAACCCTCGGCGTCAATGTTGACAATAGCATTAAAACCCTAGCCTTAGGTGCAGTATACTTACCACCACCAGCAAAAGCTGATTTACTGGAAGGATTCTTAGATAGTGCAAATAACGCTTTTAATGAAGTTGACGATGTCGTTATTTTCGGAGACTTTAACTTGCCTTTCATTAATTGGACAAAGGATGTATTCCACCCTCATATGACACCTTCTAATTACAACAACGTCTTGGGATGTTTACTTGTCGATTTTCTGTCTGTCAATAATTTATATCAGTATAACAATGTCGCCAATTGAGGTTTCTGGATCTGGTGCTCAGTGGTATGCCTGGTGTTGTTTTGGAACGATCGATTGACAACTTATGTAATGTTGATTTGAGACATCCGAGTTTGACTGTTACTATAACTTTATCCAGAAATATCGCAGCTCTCCCATATAATGTTGGTGGTGCTAGTTTGAATTTTTTTAAGGCAGATTATGATAAAATTAATCTTAGACTTAAGCTCATAGATTGGTATGATGTGTTTAAAGAATGTTGTAATGTTAATGCTATGGTTTCAGTACTTTACGAGAATCTCCGTAGACTGATAGACGAGTTTGTTCCGAAACGTAAATCAGTTAAATCAAAGTACCCGAAATGGTTTACTCACTCTTTAATCAGAATGATAGCGGAAAAAGAAAAAATGAGACATAGGTATCGCAGGTTCGGTAATCCTCGCGATTTGTTATCGTATGAGGCTTTGCGTGGGCATTGCCATAAGTTGTACCAAAGATGTTACTCCAATTATATCCAATCCATTGAGGCAAATATTGTTGAGCGTCCTAAGGTATTTTGGCAGTATATCAAAGGCAAACGCAGGGAAGCTTCGACCTTCAGTCATGCATGGCGCACATGGCCGTGCCGAGACGGGTACCGAGATTGCAGGTCTGTTCGCAAGTCAGTTCTCCTCTGTTTATAGCAGTTTGAAGAAAGCACCACACAACGTACTGCCTGGAGAGATGCAGGACACTGGAATTTGTCTAAGCACAATACATTTTACAGAACGCACTATTTATAATAAGATTAAGAAATTGGATCTGTCGAAGGGTGCGGGCCCTGATCGCATTCCATCGGTATTTGTGAGGCGTTGCGCTTCTGTTTTAGCCTATCCACTATCTTTAATATTTAATCGGTCTATCATGGAAGGTATTTTTAGCAAGATACTCTTTATTTAAGCAATATCTATAGTTTAGATGTGATTGCATTTATTTAATAGCGCAAGTGTATATAGGTCGCAGCATATGAAACTTTTTCGATCCATTAGTTATATACGTTAAATTAAAATACTAGCTGCTTTCAACCTTTCGATATTTATTAAGTAAAGTTGAAATAAAGGCGAGCCAACCCCAAGTGCTTTCAAATTGCAATCAATTAGCGGCGACCTCAATATCTCCCTAATTGCTTCCAGCTTTTTTACAGTTGTCCCTGTGTGGATGTGGAATATGCCTATCTCTGATGAATGGACGGTTATTTTTCTTCATATTTCAATTGGCATGTAGCAATTTATTAAAATTTTCATTGTACAAATAACCGTTTCAAATAAGTTACAGAATAATAACAAACTAGCTTTCCGCTCGTGGCTTCGCCCGCGTTAATATTATTTTCCCATGGGAATTTTGTATTTTCCCGTAGGAAAAATAATTTTGTAGCCTATTATATAGAAGACTGTTATTTATATTTAGGAGCTCGGATAATAAATTCTAATAAACCATGAAACATGTATTCAATGAAATGTTTTTAAGAGCATGAATCTCAAGTTTTAACAAAATCGCTGCTCATTTACAGATTTTTCCATACAAACTTGCAACCCCTATTTCATCCCTTTTGGGTTAATTTTTTTATTTATTTATATTCTTTATTTAAGTATACAAATTTTATACAAATTACTTTGACATTATTAGTACAACGCCAAACTGCAGTGCAGTTTGTTGGCGTTAGCATGCACTCTTACAATAAATCTTTATACTGCTCTATGAGCTTGAGAAACACATAACAAAATCTGTATACCTCCTAGCAAAAAATTACATTATTTACCAGTTAATACATTTGTTCACATAAACTGCCTAATCCGTGTAAACAATATTTTTATTTTTAATTGTAATTATTAATTATTCTTTACATATTAATCATTAAGCATAAAACAAACACCATCACTACCAAGTACTGCATACAGTACTTGGTAGTGATGGTGTTCCCTTCTTAGTGTGCGTCCGCATTTTGAATTATAACAACTGACCAAATTTCAAGTTTCTACCATTAGCGGTTACGGTTGTGCGTGCGTCTATTGAAGGGAACTTCTCCCTTTATATACAAGTTTATTGTTTAGTAACTAAGAAAAATTTGTGCGCTTGTTCAGACAAGCAAACTGAACAACGTTCACTATGGGACCAACTTTAAAATCGCAAAAAAATAACAGCTGTTTTATACAAATTTTCAACATTCACTGAACCTAGATGTATGGAACGGCTGATTTTTTTTGCGATTTCAAAGTTTCTCCCGTAGTGAAAGTTGTTCAGTTTGCTTGATGTCTAAACAAGCACATAATTTCTTTTTAGTAACTAAAAAATTATCTTGTATGTAGATATACATACAATGGCGGCTTATCTTTTAGAGAGATTTCTTCTAGCCAATCCAATAGCGCAAACAATAGAATATAGCATGGGAAGTAATAATTGATGTAGAAGATACTAAACTATTATAACTTTGTTATTACTTTATACATTAAGTTGTTAGTTACAGTTTATTCTTTATTACAAGTAGATTTTGGATTATGGAGAGAGTTCTTATAAAGAGAAAAAAAAATCAAATTTCCCGGAAAAATAATAAAAACGAATTATTTCCAAACTATTCCAGCTATGCTACAAAGTCAAGCACGTCAATCCAAAACAAGAGATTTTAACAGAACGATGACGTCTGTCGGATATCTAATTTTATATTATCGTACGAGTATAACGCCTAAAGTACGTATAGGAAGATGTATAAGAAACGACCTATACCTATTAATATAGGTAGTATAGGTACTGGATGAAAAAAAATATAAGGGTAAAATATGTGGATTTACATCTATATATTTTATTATGTTTAGATATATTATTATCATATTTGTTGTTTAAAGAAAAAGTATAAAAAAGGTTTCGTTATTTTTCTTATCATTGAAGTAATGTGCATAAAGTACACATAGTTTGAAACTGACACAAACGAACAAGGTAAGTAATTTCAAATAGTTAAAAAAATATACTCATATTGCTATCTAGTTGTGTATATATCTATCAGATTAAAGGCTATAATGGCGGCTAGAATTGCAGCAGCCTCAACGTTTTCTGCAAATCTAATACCCACGAGCCTTTATTTATAAATTGAATTAGGCCTACGACGGTGAAATAGTCAATAACCTTTTCATAAGTGCTGGTCCATCCACAGCGGAGTTACGAGAAAAGATGAAATCATAGCATTCACGTAGAATGTGCAGAGATATCTTGTCATCTTGATCATAGAATCCTCAAACGGGCATCAGGCAAGACCAAAGTGAGCTAATGTGAAGGTTACAATGACCCGTTAAGGCTTCAGTACCTACTTCTTATCAGCAGGAGATATAAAATATCAAACAATATCAATACCTACAAATTTGCACTATGCAATGGTCATCAATTCTATTATACCTGACTTTCTGATAAAGCTTGTATTCATATATATAAAGTGAAAGTGGAACAACAATACATCATAAGTAAACAACAGGAATCCACTGATATAGGAATAAAACCCCGTAATCTTACGAAACAATTTGCTGACGTGCACCTTCGGCGAACTAATCCCAATAAGATGACCACCCAATATCTTAACCTACAAAACAATCTATTTCGCGGCCTACAAAACTCATGTGTCAGCGATTTCTCCCGAACAAGAATATGATCGATGGCAGTCGACTGCCTAATAGAAATAATTGCTTAATGGCTTTTAAGGTCTCGTATACTTCTACAGCCCCGACAGCCACGAATCTACATTCTCTTCAAGTTTATCTGTTAGTTAAAAGTTTTCTTCAGAGATTATTTGTTTTTTAGGTGTTCATATAATAAGTTCGGGTGTAAATCAACAGACACATGTTTGATACTCCTCGAGCTACGTATAGCGCCATCTCGCTCTCAGCGCGGTTTTAATATTGTTTTGAGCGGTCATGGTTGGGGGCAGATCTCAGAAGTATTATTGCGGTAAACACCCTTAGACATGTGCAAGAAAATAAAGTATTGAAAAAATAAGACTCGTAATTTTAATGAAAAATTTCTATCGATAGGCGTTGTCAAAAGAAATATTAAGAATTCAAGTTGCGCGGCAAGAAAAATTTTTCAACATCAGCCGATAAAACGTTTATTTAGTAGAATGCCACATGTCATTTTGATGGATGGTCTACAGTCGCGGCGTGTTATCCACTCGAGTGGGTTTTACAATCGAATGATTCGATCATATTATGCACGTTAGTGCGTCTCGCCTGGTACAGACGTACAATTGTGTTTTACATTGTTACTCGATTCAATGCACATTACTTTGTTCAGTGTTTTCAGAAGCGAATCTATTAAAGTAGAAATATTCAGATGATATTATCATATTTTCCAAAAATACCTATCGAAACTATTAAGTATTTAGTGCAAAAAATCTGTTTTAATATATCCGTATTTTATTTATCTATCTATTATCTAATATATAAAATTCTCGTGTCACAGTGTTAGTTACCGAACTCCTACGAAACGGCTTGACCGATCTTTATAAAAATTTTTGTGTATATTCAGTAGGACTGAGAATAGGTCGTAAACTTAGACATCAGTCTTTTATTTAGGTATAGATTTGCCGACAAAATATGTATTTAATAATAAATTAATAGTAAAAAAAATAAACAAGCTTTTATTATTGCATTGTCACGCGATTTAAATAGGTATGCATGAAAATAATATGCATGCAAACAGCTCAATCGGAAACCAGGAAGTGGGTCAAATTTAGCTTGCAAGATTTCATTACAGACACAGGACAGATGAAAGTAAATAAAAGCTTGTAAAAACAGACTTCTATAAGCGCTCTTATTAGGAAAAAATTAACCCAGAATGTAAAAAACAACGAACTCGTAAATATTTTTTGATTTAATACAATGAATTCACTTTACGACAACAGGAAAACCAAGTTGTTCAGTAGTTAAGCATGAGTTGAAATCACGTGAATTCGGGATATCATCAATCACAGGAACACCTGACATTCTGACGCTACATAAAGAAAACACGCGCAGATAAACCTTCAATATAAACAGTAAGTACAACATAATATATTTTCACATAGTTTCTATTGTTTAAGGGACTTAGGAACATGCTTACATTTAGCCATTCAATACTTACATAAGCTAATTCACTTATCAATTAGAGTAATACAATCTCTTTCAGTAGGTACCTACTTAGTTATAGTTTGTGCAATACTACACCATTTTGGATTGCCTTCCTGTTTCATGTCTCGAGAGAAATATCAGTACACGCATGTAGACACAAACAAAGAGATTCTTCGCACGAGCTGCCACCGAGCAACACAATGTACTGACATGTAGAGAAGTATTTGTTTGATCTTTATAGTTTAAAGTCAGTTTCATAGTTTCCTTTTAGGTAGTTACATACAATGGCTGTCTATTTATAGAGATAATTTCTTTGTTTGAATGATATTTTTCAGTACTTCTTTCAAATCAGTTTATAGTTTTAATAAAAGTCCACCATTTGCAGATAAAAGCTTGCAAAACATTCAAGCGAATACTCCGAAAACTATTTTCAACGGGTTTCAAAAATTCATCAGTATTTAATACCACATAATTTAGTTAAGCCCAATCTGTAGACAGACACGGCTGTGTTCATTAAAATTTTACTCCTTGGATCATACTCGAATCAACTATTCTGTTGTTGATTCAAGTATGATCTTGTTATCTTATTAATATGTTGAGAACATACCATGTCGACACAAATGTCGACCTGTCACAGGTAAAATTAAACCAATTAAAGAAAAACATAGAAAAGCTATTCCAAGTGCTTGTATATAACAGTTAAATAATTCAATTGACTAATATTATCAATGCAATAGAATTATTTAACTGACTGTTGTCTCGATGAAAATAAGTGTGATTCGTCTGTTTATTTATTTAGAAAAGCTTTCCTAAATGCAGCGACAACAGTCAGTCTCTGCTTCTAAGGGAGGTAACATGTTTGGTGAATTTTTGGTATTGTGGATTCAATATAAAGTGTAAGTAATATGACCAGTGGTTTTTTCTATACTCATATTATTTTAAAGAGGAAAGATTTGATTGTTTGTTTGTATTGAATAGGCTTCGAAACTACTGAACCGATTTTGATGAAAGTTTGTTATAGGGATAGTTCGAGACTAGGGAAAGGACAAAGGGTAATTTTCCTGCGGGAAAAATCTGACGGGAAAAGTTTTCCTACGGGAAAATTTTATTTATTTATTTAGATAAGACACCAACAGCATATACATTAAACATTAAAATAAATACATTAAGATTGTTTGAGGGACGCATAACCGATGTATAAGCCTATAATAGGTATGTACGTACAGCATTCGCAAAGAAATTGTCACATTGATTGAAAATAAAAGGTCATTTGAATGTCAAACATGAGTGTCTACGCATATTACAATAACTATGTCAAAATAATTAAAATGAAAAAATAAAACAAAGGTAAAATAAGAATTAAATAAAATCAAATAATATAAATCAAATTAAATTAACCAAATTCAATCAAATCCAACAAAATTAAATTGAATTATTGAAATAGTATGTCACTGAATAATAAATATGGTACCTTTATAAAAAGAGATCAATAAAAAAAATTATTTTAAAATTAAAACATTAAAAAAAGTTAAAGATATGCAAATGATTTCAGTACCTTACGTCTGAATAATGAAGTTAGTTATAATGCAAACGAAGTTGCATACAGTCAGCTAGTTATTTATATATTTAAAAACTTACCTTGCTTCATATTAAAAATATTACTAGCCAAAATTACAAGTAAACTAATAAGCGATTGTAGTGTTTCTGATACGAGGGTGATACAAGAAGTAACATTTTGATTTAAAAAGGCGCTAAAGCATAAGTAAGTTGTAGAATTTATCTTTATAACGCAATATCTCATTTGTAAGGAAATCTAGCGAGCTACTCAGTGCAATGAAACAATTCACTGTAGCGCATAAATGGGGCTGTTGCGGATATTTTCATATGTATGTTATTAGAAAAAAAATAGGTAAATAAATAATAATGAGTTTATTTTACTATCTTAATATATATTTGAGATTTGGTTCCTGAATGATATTTAATCTATACTATACTAATATTATAAAGCTGAAGAGTTTATTTGTTTGAACGCGCTAATCTCAGGAACTATTGGTTCGAATCGTATTGTATAAATCTTACCGACTGATATGTAGTTTGAATTACGGTGGGCTAAATATAATAACCATTGAAATACCAACCAACTTATTAAAAACTCGGCTATACTCGCGTTTGTTTGATGTTACTGTTATTTATTTTTTAAACATTTGTTCCGGGCACTTCCACTTTATTAGATGACTGAAAATAGTGACAATTCCCTGACCCTGGAATGAAGAATAATATAGGCTAACTTCAAATATACGTGAGTTCAATTCTGAAATTGTGTTTAATTTTGAAGTAGATAGCAGACTCGTGAAAAAAAGTTCATCATCATCATCAAGGCTGTGTAATTATAAACGAGTACTACTTACTACGAGTAGTCCTACTAGTTACATATAAAGAGGCTGAGTAACGCCAACGACCTTGAAACATGATTTGTACTGGATTACGGGCGCGATGCGTTATTGAAATTGAGCGAAAATATCAAAATATATTTTTTAAACAAACTAGTAACTTATTTAAGAAATGAAACATCAATATTATCAAATTAGGTGTAACGAGTTAATTCCGAGAAAATCATTTAATAACCTTTGTTAAATACAAGTTATTTTCTTCTGGAAGCTGTTTTTGATGGGTGTCTTTGGCATGTTTTAACGAGAAATTTTGATTAAAATTTGTTTTGGGGTCATGGATATTCTCAAAAATATTTTCAAGAGTACATATATTTTTTATACTACGGTATATTAAACAGGTTTTACTAAAAAAGTTTTAAGTAGGGCTCGATGAGCTCAGCTCAGCGTTGTCAGCCTCTTAACGAGAACGAAATAATACCTACTAACATACTGTGTATCTGAGATATCTTGAACTGTGCCACTGTCTTGTTTACCAAAGAGATACGCGTGTAATTGGATGATATTGTGAGTCAATAATATAAGTTGTTGCTTTAGCCAGCTAATAGATTAGTTTTGATTAATGTGGGGCATAACGCAGCCGAAGTTGAACCGACTGAAAGTAGTAATTCCGTATTTTGTGTAAGTATGTGATTAGTACGATAAAATTAAGCAAATTGATAATTTAAAATACCTATATGATATGTCATCGTTTCAACAAACAACCTCAGATTAGTCATGTACTAATACACTTCACTGTCTTTAAGCAGCTTTATGATACATTGAAAACACGAGAACAAAAAAATTTATACATTTTTTTAATAACACTAACAATATTATCAAATTTTATGCTAATACTTTTAACGAAAGGTAAAGGTTTCTGATAAACATTATAATAACATTGAAGTTTTCTTGATGACCAGCATAATTTCATAATTTACATTCATCCATTTCTTTGGTACATACATGCTGCATAAAGGCATTTCTGTTATTTATTCAAAACATTTACAGAAAGGAAAATGAGGAGGCGTTGTTGAGGACGACCATAATTTTTCATTGACACCTACGTAATCATATTTCTCCGCGTCACTGGCTGGTGTTAATATCTGATTTACATGAGCCAATGTATGCTAATGCCATGTAAATGATCATTACAGTCATTTATTATCTCGCGAATTTCCTTCTAATTTGAACTCGGAGCATAATATCTGACAACCTACTTTGTGCAACGTAAGCTTTTGTAAAATACGTATAGATGTGCTCTTCGTTTAAACATTGATAAAATGAAACATACTTATAAATTGAGATTACATTTATTAAAATCGTTGCATTGTCATCGACCTCCGTGCTTCGGGATCTCGTTCCGGTCGTGATGACTATATGTCTCATGCAGCTAGTCATAAGTCATAACACCCCGTATGTCCCTGTAGCCTAAACACCAAACCACCACCGATAGTGATAAAAGGGTTTCTCACAGTAAAATGTCAAAATACGATAAAACATATTTTATTTTGATAATTCACCGCGATAAGCCGTTATATCATATCGTGTTTTGGAAATCATACAACACGGGCTGGGGCCCTAAACAAAGTAAGCTTTAGTGTTCTTTTTTTAAAAAAAAAACGTCGCCCCACACTAGGATTTTCTCCTGTGTCGTGGGTGCAGTTACAAACATAGAATATCACACGCACATACGCCCAGACCGGAACAAATTTCTGTAGGCCATGTAAAACATTTGTCCCGTACGGGAATCGAACCCGCGACCCGTTGCGCAGTAGGTGATCACTCGACCTCTGCGCTAAACGTGTCGTCTGAGTTATTTCTTTACAGAATCACATGACTGCTTAAGTTTGTTTTAAGTAATTTTTTATGACAAAATCTTGTCTTGGTATATACCGGTTGATCAATCCAAATGACCCATTTGGATTGATCACCCGGTATATACCAAGACAAGATTTTGTCTTAAAAAATTACTTAAAAGTCAGTCTAAAGTTTACACAAGATTTCATAGCAACATTTGGTCCTTATACTTACAGGATCAACTATACAAACAAATACTACATGGGATTACTCACAGAATTTTGACGAGGTTCGATTCCCGGTTTTATATGAGAGTTAAAATAAATTGAAAGCCATTATTATTAAATCTAAAATTGACACCATAGTTCCTGAGAACAGATTTCGATATCTCTCATAGTTCTGCCTACTGACCCATTTGGATTGATCGGCCTGTATTCTAAAACATACGTCGACTATTACGTTAATAACAAAAAAAATCGACTTAAGAACACCGAAAAGACATAAATAGTATAAGAATACATACAACATCACAGTTTTATATTGAAGTTGGTGCCAAATTTTAATTGTTCTATTCAAATTCAATATCTTTTATTCAAATTGGATTGTTACAATCTTTTTTGAACGTCAAAGCAGCTACGCCATTGGGTCACAAGTGTAAGGCGGGAGACCTTGTACTGGAAAGAACCAGCAAGAAAACTTATTGAAATCTAAACTTAGCAAAACATTGTTTAATGAATCCCAATATCTCAAATTATAATAGTAGGCATACTCATTATACATATACGTGAATAAATAAATAAAATCTAAATAGCAATGTGCATTTGTTTTTAGCCACTAATTTGTTTTAAACAATTAATTTATATTCATAGAAATGTATTCTTAGATCTAAGTTAAGTATAGTAGGTAATTTTGTTATTTACTTTAGTTCTAACAGTGCAGACTTGTAAATGGCTTTGTTGCGATGTACGAAGTTTTCTATGTGTTAAATACGAGAATGTGTCGATAGTATTCCTAAAATAAATAAATTATTGTTCTTTCATTTTTTAAGACTGAAGATGATCATTGCTTGGCACCGACTTCAATATAAAACTATGATGTTGTATGTATTCTTATTTTATTTATGACTTTTTAGTGTTTTTGAAGTCGGTTTTATTTTATTGTAAAAAAATCAATCTTTTTACTCAGTTACTACATGCGTATTAGAATTTGTATTTCATGTAGGTTATTTATGTGAATAGTAAATAAAACTCGATGTGAATATGGCAATTGCAATAATAATAACTTAATTTTAACTTTTTCATGGATGCATTCGAGGAGCGACTTTCAATAGTGAATACGTTGACGCTGGGCAGCACTTTTATTAAAAAATTAAAAAATATTAGCTTATACTTTATAAGCTAACTGTGGTAACTCCTATGTGAGTGTTCTTATAAAATCCATAGATTATAGACCTTTATTATTGCAACTAAGTTGGCAAACAAGCAAACTGCCCACCTGATGGTAAGTGGTAACATTCACCTACGAGTATAATATATGTGGCTCTTGTGAGATTCGCAGCAAAACTGCAACCCCCACAAGAACCACAGTGTATGTTGCCAACTTGTGACATCAGATGTAAAGTTAAACTTTAGTAAATATTTTTGTAATTAGCATATTACAATGCTGCAGCAGAAAAGGTGTACATAGAAAGTAGGTAATTCACAAAAACAGTACGGCGGCGGCCCTACCGCCTAAATCACTCGCTACATACTCTCGTTTATAACGTCATCTTGTGACTTTGTACCACCTATTATAGCAAACCAAGCGCGGATCCACCGCTGTGGGCACGATGGGCATGCCCACAACCCTAATATACTTGTGACGTTCGTCACAAACCATCTCTCCTTCCTTTTTGCTTCCTTTCTTCCTTCCATCCTTCCTAACAATACTTCTGTTCATCATAACATCCAGCGCACCATTGCCATCACCCCACTTCTCAATTTTACACTGTGGGAGATGGAGCAAGAATGTATCAAATTACTCAACCCACAAGAAAAACAAATAAAAAAGGAAAAAAAATATACTTGTCACGTCACACTTTTAAGATCTTTTGGGAACCATAGGCTCATGACACTTTATCCAATACAAAAAAATACCAATGAATCTTCGTCAGGGCAATGGTTTTGTAAACTTCTATTTTCGGGTGGCTGTGACCACAACCTTTTTTTAGGGCTGGATCCGCGCTTGTAGCAAACTCGTGAAATTAAAACGATAGCGAGAGCTTCGCTATCGCCATCGCGCATAGCTATCAGCTTGGCGGGAGGGACGCCGGAAGCCGGACATATAACAAGTTACCTACACAGACAGTTTGGCAGTGCACCGGACGCGCCAGTTTTCCGGACCGAACTTTAGCTAACCGAGAAGTCTAGTGTGGTACCTTGGTGCAGCCGGGTTCCTATTTAAGCTAGAGAAGTTGTATTTTATTGTTCGGAGCTTTATGAATTGTTTTAAAGAGCTATGTAAGGAACTTATAGTTTGCTTTTTGTAATGTAAGAGGCAAGCAGTAAACGCAACCCAACTATAAATAAACGATATGTGTAAATGACTTGGATAAGAAATAATTTAAGTGTTAAGGTTCTGTGTTTAATTAATTTTCAAATATAATTAACTTTAATTTTTTTTCACATCAAAACCTTATAAGGCATTGGGTTGAAATAATAATAATAAAGTTTATTTTCCTCAAGTACATATAAATGTTAATTTTTACAAAGCAAAGCGATGAGTTATTGCTGAGGCTGATGCCTTAACTAGAATGCCCTGTATTAAAGGATACCAGGTCTTCACTTTTGGAACACTTTTTTTTACGAATTATGACACAACTATTTAAAACGCAACCGAGTAGTCACAATATCACAATCAAGATAAGAAAATAACATTTTTTTTTCAATTAAATTTATCTGAATATAAAACTAAGCAATGAAAGGGTGCTAGTGCTAGAGAGGTGCATGCATTTGAGTGTGTGTGGAGAAGGGATGTTGTATGGTGTGTGTGCATATGTGTGTGTGCGTGTGTATGTGTGTGTGTATTTATGGTGCATGTGAGCGAATGAATGAGTAAGTGAGCGTGTGTTAGTACGTGTGAAAACTTATATACTTAGGTTAAGTGCATTCTAAAAGAATATATTTATAATAAGTATATTATTTCATAATCTAAGCCCAGTAGCCAAGTTGTAGTAGCTTTTTTTACACTGATACTTGTTAAGGGTATAAATATTGTTTATTCTGTTGCATCTATTATAGATGTGTGAACCCAGAAAACCAAAAAATCGTTGAGCAGATGAGGTATTGTACGATCCGCCTGAGCACGCAATATCATGACGTCTCTTCTCAATACTTAGATTGGGGTTAAATTTGGTAAGCTCGTGTTTTTTTGTTACAGTATGGAGAATGAACAACCTACGTACTGACAAAACTCGCCACTCAGTATAGAGTTCAATAGTGGGAAACAAATAGGATTGGAAAGTCGGCAAATAAATATCTCATGCCTATAGATTTTTTGTATTTAGCGTATTTTTAAAAATACATATTTTATATCTGAGCATCAAATATACCGGGTGTAACTAAACACCCCAATAACATTTAAGGAGCATTAAAGTTAGATAATAAATGGACCGTCGGTGCTTGTCTGAGACCTGGAACCCCAATACTCTCAGAGTGATTTGATTTTAAACTGAAAGTAAAAACTTTTAAGTGGCTACCATAATCGGCTCTTCACACAAAAGAAATTTAAACACAAAATGACACGTGACAGACGTGAGCGTAGTATTCCTCGTACGCTTACGTAGGGCTGTCGGCACTTAATACCAAAAAATAATTTATTAAGTTTGTATGACATGAGCGTAGTATTTCTCGTGCGCTTACGTAGGGATGTCGGCACTTAATACCAAAAAATAATTTATTCAGTTTGTATGGGAAAAAACTAGGTTTGTTAGCCCTAATATTTTTCCTACAGAATCTCTACTTCTGATGGATACATACCCTTAAATGTTATTGAGGTGTTCAGTTACACGCTGTATATCTTTAAAAAAAAACTTTTTATTCTGTTAATTTGAATCCTTGGAAGAAATTTCATCACAATTTAAATAAATTTTCCAAATATACACTAAGATTACAAAAATATTATAATAACTAGCTGTGTCCGCAAACTACGAGCATTTGCTATTCACCTATTTCTTCGTCAATTGTGAACGTATTTTCGAAATCTTTTTTCTATTCCTAAGGTAGTCTCATTGTCACCATGTATCCCATGGATCCCAGGTAAATAAAAGAAATCTTAAATTTAAAAAGCACGTACGAGTACACATATACGACATAATTATTTGGTATTAAAATCTATTCAAACATTTGGGTTTACTAGTCATTGTCTAATGCTGTTGAGCTGTTAGTAAAAGGTTCTTTGAAAGTTAAAAGTAACAGGATAATCTTTAACTACTACGAGCATGTATTGACCTATAGTAGTAGCCACATCACTGGAGACGTCCTTACTTGGCTCTGATGGATAGGGTCTTGTTACCAGCTTGTTACTACAAATGCACACATAGAAGACTAGGCAAAACCTTGATAATTTCAGACTTATACAAGTAAATACATTTTCTACACACTTGCTCGTTAAGTGGATCTAATTTCACCGGTTTTAAATACATAAAGCAGCTCATAAAACACGCGTGTGTTATAACGCAAATAAAGCGATTATAAACTACGAGTATTTTCGTTATAGTGTTATTATTTTCATCAGCAAAGAATTGTTTTAAAAACAATAGGTAAATATTTTTGTAAATAAATATACTCTTTTACTTAAAAAATGTATTAATGAACGTTTATTTTCATACTATTATTTAGTTTTATGTGCAAATTAACAATGATTTGTGCTATTTCGATTCGAGCACCATCATGTTTGTTCTATACGTGAGATTACTTGTAGGCCTATAACCAAACGCGGTATGGAGAAACTCAAAAGAAATATTATTTATCAAACTAGTAATTTGCTCGAGGGGAACAACGCTAATAATCTGTATAATAATTTTTTTCATATAGTTAAAGATGAATGTAATAGTATATTTAAGGAAAAAGTAATTAAGGTCAATAACGGAAGAAAGAAATTTAGTGACTGGGCTACGCCAGGCATATATAAAAGCCGTAGGAAACTATTTGAACTATATGCTTTAAAAGCAACCTCAAATGATCCTAATTTCATAAATTTTGTTAGAAACTATTCCAAAACATTTAAGAAAGTGTGCATGTCCGCAAAAGCTATGTATATAACCAACAAAATTAGCTTATCAAAAAATAAAGTAAAGACCACCTGGAATATCATTAACCAGGAAACCGGGAAATCTAAAAGCTCAGTAAATTCGATTTCACTGGAAGTCAATAATATTACAGTTAATTCGGACATTGCAGTTGCCAATGTATTCGAAGACTTTTTCTCCCATATACCCATAGAAACTACAAGTAGTCTCAACTCGTGCCCCGATGCAGCTGTGGCCCTCTTGTCACAGAGTGTAGAAAAGTGCAACAATGGCTTCACATTCTGTCACATTGACGCCGACACTATCTTGAAAACATTCCGCATGATCAGTACAAAAAACACTGAAGACCTTTGGGGTATTTCGACCAACATGATCAAATCTGTGATAAAGGAACTTGCTCCCCAACTCGCGTTTATATTCAATAAATGTATTGATGAAGGTATCTTCCCTGACCTTATGAAGAATAGCAAATTAATACCTTTATTTAAATCGGGAAATAAAAACGATCCTTCAAATTATCGACCAATTTCAATTTTACCAGCTCTTAGTAAAATATTTGAAAAAATTATGTCTAATCAGCTAACAGGTTATTTTTCAAGTAACAACATATTACATATGAATCAGTTTGGTTTTACTAAAGGTCGTTGCACTACAGATGCTGGAGTTGCCCTTCTTAAACACATTTTTGCTGCTTGGGAGCGTAAACAGGATGTGATTGGTATATTTTGTGACCTATCGAAGGCTTTTGACTGCGTTGGTCACCAGACTCTTTTAAATAAACTCAAATATTATGGTGTCTCTGAAGAAGCAATTAGACTTATTGAGTCTTATTTGTCCAATAGAGTACAGAAAGTTGTCATTAACAAATCTAAGTCTGCTGGTGCACCCATAATTATGGGTGTGCCTCAAGGCTCGATATTGGGACCTTTGCTTTTCTTAATTTACATTAACGACCTCCCACACTTCACTAATAATTTGTGCGATACAGTGCTATTTGCAGATGATACTTCTTTAATATTTAAGGTTGACAGAGGAAACGGAAATACTGACGTTGTAAATAGTACTCTCTCTAAAGTATTGCATTGGTTCACCATAAATAATTTATCATTAAATTCAAGTAAAACTAAATGTATTAAATTCTCATTGCCAAATGTAAGAAAAGTTGATACTATTGTGCAAATGAACAACCAAATTGTTGAATTCGTCGATTCTACAAAATTTTTGGGTATTACTCTAGATTCTAGATTGCAGTGGGATCCAAATATTGAGTCCTTGGCAAACAGACTTAGTTCTGCAGCATATGCAGTAAAAAAAAATAAGACAACTTACTGATGTTGAAACGGCAAGATTAATTTACTTTAGTTATTTTCATAGCATCATGTCATATGGAATACTTCTGTGGGGATCAGCTGCTAGTATAGAAAGTATTTTTGTACTTCAAAAAAGAGCGGTTCGCGCTATTTATAATTTAAGAGCAAGAGACTCTCTTAGAGATTTATTTAGAGAAATTAACATATTGACTTTAGCAGGACAGTACATTTATGAAAATTTGATTTATGTCTATAAAAATTATAATATATTTGAAACTAATTTCCAACTTCACCATTTAAACACAAGAAATAAAAATAAACTTGCCGTTCCAACGTACAGGCTCCAAAAAACTAGAAGCTCATTTATGGGGAAATGTATAACTTTTTACAACAAAGTCCCACAAAGTGTAACTGACTTGCCTTTTGATAAGTTTAAAGCGCATGTAAAAAAGACTCTGATGAGTAAAGGATATTATAAAGTCAACGATTATTTACAAGATACCAATGCCTGGTGTTAATTTGATGAAATTATTAATGATAATAATGTAAATAATCGTGTTGTTGTGTATAACTATTCATTAAGTAGTATTGGTAACGTTGTACTAAGAAGAGAACTGACTAATCTACATTTGTTATGGAAGTTGAGCTCAAATTTTTGCCTTGAGGTCAGCTTCCAATTGACGACTCTGTAACAATACAGGGAGAAAAAAATAGCCCTTGCTGGTTTTCTTGCTGGTTCTTTCCAGTACAAGGTCTCCCGCCGTAGACTTGTGAACCATTGGCGTAGCTTCCTTGACTTTCAAAAGAGATTGTAAAATCCAAGTTGAATAAAATATTTTGATTTTGATTTAATAAAAAAATCTGTTTATTCAAAATTATCGATTTTATAATCTGTTTCCTCGCAAGTATTTTGAAAATGTACTTCTAATTAATTAATGTTGGTGTACAGTCGGTAGGATGAGAGCCTGGTCCGCGGGAGGGGATCCCCGCGCTAAAAGTGGTAACCAAACCCAGGGCACCTAGTGCTGGGATGTTTCGGGGTGAAGAGCGGCGCACAACACCGGCGCCGCTGAGCCACACGCCCTAGGCGTAGCGGGAGTCCGGCAACGGACGCCTTCACGGGCAGGGGGTCAGCGGAAACAAGCCTCGCTGTTGTCCCCTTCCCCCTGTCTTGTGACAGACGGAGGAGCTGCAGAGGTTTTTAGTGGTTTGGCTCGACCACGAGGAATGGGTAAGAGCATTTTCCCCCTTGCAAAAAAAAAAAGGTGAGAGCCTGGTGATCTGTAATACAGGTAACAACCTAGTACAGACTTCAGTCTCAAAGATTTCTGTGTTCTAAGCCAATGTTTGTATATTTTTGTATTTTGTTGTTTTTTGGGAAAAATAAATATTATTATTATGTTTTATATTATACCTATATATTGTTATATAAGTGCGTTGTGGTGGATACAACTCAAAAAGTGCAATTTCAGCCCGAGCCGAAGGCGAGGGCTTAATAGAGCTGAGTGAGTATTTTTAAAAAAAAAAAACGTCACCCCACACTAGGATTTTCTCCTGTATCGTGGGTGCAGTTACAAACATTAAATATCACATGCACATACACCCAGACCGGAACAAATTTCTGTAGGCCATACAAAATATTTGTCCCGTAGGTACGGGAATTGAACCCGCGACCCGTTGCGCAGTAGGTGATCACTCAACCTCTGCGCTAACCGTGTCGTATGACCAATATACGCACGTATATCGAACGTTTTCCAACACACTTGTGAGGAAAAATACCTAATAAACTGATATTTTTTGATTGTTAATTTCTATACTTACAAACTATCTAAATAATGGTATGAAAATAATCGTTGAAAAAATCAATATAGTTCATTGATGTCTTTTGAGCTAGAGGTAATATCTAGCTTTTAAAAAAATATAGTACTGTACTACCGCGGCCGGCAAGTTCAGCATTGCCGAACTCTGTTATGCGTGCCTCGGCTCCTATAACGCCTAATTGCGTTATAACACACGCGTGTTTTATGAGCTGCTTACTGCAATACACTTTACGAGCAAGTGTATTGAAAATAAATTTTCGTTGCACTAAAAATAAGGTTGGTACGTTCTATATGGTTTGTTCAGTAATATATTTTAATGAAATGTAGAAATCATAACTCTAACATCCTAACATTTTAATAATTTTACAAATGTGAAATTTTTCAGGATGTTGCATCGACAATATTTAAAAAAATTGTTCAATAAAATCCACCCATTCAAAGATCCATTATTGAGAACGCTTTTCAAAATATTTCTAAAAGGAGAGAGGAAAATATTTACTTGCTGCCTGCATTCTTGTGGAAACGGCGAACGTTGCAAGCGGATCGCAATGCTGAGGGAATTCTTAAGCATGTTTATTTGGTAAAATTGCAAAACCTCGCTGGATTATTATGTAAATTTTGCGAACGACGGGCGGGAAGGGATTATGGGCATTTGTAGGATACTGCGACAGTTCTGTGTAGGAATAACAAACCGTCTTGGGTGATTTGTTTCGAATCTACATTGATACTTTGTTGTATATGATAAACCCTTAAATATTTATTATAACGTGTTACATTTCAGTCGGGCAAAAGCATATACAAGTTTATTTTTTAGTTATGACAAAAATTTTGTGTGCTTGTTCATACAAGCAAACTGAACAACTTTCACTATGGGACCAACTTCGAAATCACAAAAAAAAAATCAGCTGTTCCATACAAATGTTCAACATTCACTGAACCTAAATGTATGAAACAGCTGACTTTTTTTTGCGATTTCGAAGTTGGCCCCACAGTGAAAGTTGTTCAGTTTGCTTGTCTGAACAAGCACACAAAATTTTTGTCATAACTTAAAAATAGCGGTGTATAGAAGGGAGCCGGGTGGGCCGTGCCCACTCTAGTATGGTGTAGTGGCCCGCCAAGGATGTTAAGCTACCAATTCAAAATTCTATGATGGACACCAAAATACTATAATAATAACTTGACACAAAAATCATGGGTCATGAAAAAAAACCCTAGATACGCCAATGCAGTCGCGAACCAATTTTAAAAGATCAGCTCAATATTAGTAACTTGACTGATCTATAGTGACCTCCTTTACCGGACTCTTTACGATTAATAGGGGAAGAAACAGCCTCCGTGGTCTAGTGATTGAGACCACCGGGTGCTGATTAAGAGGTCCGGGGCTCAATTGCCCATGAGGGCAGAAGTCTTTCTACTCGGTTTGGTTGGTGGTGGGGCTTCTGAGCCCGCCTGGCTAGCTACCACCTTTTTACCTAAGTTTGTCGCCATAATAACAATATTAAGAGCATTGTTATGTTCCGACAATTAGAGGTAAGCCATTTCCTCAGTTGTCGAGGAGTCCAAGTGAAGCTCGCTTCCACCTTCGGCCTTATCGTCACTTACCATCAGGTGAGTTAAAGGCCAATAGCTTTCCTGTCGTAAGTAAAAAAATGGGAGCAAATACATATGAAGTTATATCCGTCCACTCCCACGCCTAATAAATATATGATATTTTTATAAACTGAGAGACCTAAATATTTTAGTCTTATATTCTTTGCAAAGGTAAATGTGTATGTATTTATTCTCTGCATACATAAGACATGTTGCGCCGACGTCACATAATAGTGGAATGAAGGCAGGGTGTTGATGTTGAAGATATTGATGATGATTCTACAATAGACGTTTTGTTAATTCGAATGTATGGTGAAGTTATCACCTTACATGCGAATATTTTCTTAAAATTTACCCTCATACGCTCTCACTTACACTGAACTGATAAGTGCGAAATGATCGATGTAAGGTCGTCAGATTGAGGTAGGTTAATTAGCGATAACCAAGATCGTCAACGCTTAAGCATCTTGAACAGGCTCTTTCATAACTGAAAAGATACTTGTGATGATTTTTTATCATATACAGGTTTGCGCTTGACCCAGAATCACCTAATGTAAAGTGAGACTGTGTCAATGATGAAGCGCGCTTACCCAGTAAATGCGCATTCATCCATTTTTAAAAGACCCATATTATAATGGTCTTAGAAACACCTTAGACATGAATAAGAAAAGAATTGCTGAAACGTTTAGTATGGGATAGTGAGATAGATGGTCACGGTGTAGGGATGAACCCCCAACGTGCGTCTTGAATCTCAGAAAAGGAATGAAGCAAGAGACATTGTGATTATAAAGCTCTTGAGCGCACTCTTCAAGATGTATCATCATCATCATCACAGCTCATATACGTCCCCACCGAGGGGCACGAGCCTAACCTAAACAGTTATTGTACACCAAGATGTATTTTATAAAATAATGAATAGTATAATGGTAATTCTTTTCCCAGAGAACGCAACTTTGTACAAATCTCAAACACTTAACTATTACCCCATGAACTTTTACACGGATTTAAACTCGGTAGGTTCAATTCTTTGTTTCCTCTTTAAATCGCCAACTTCACATGATAATACATATTTTAGGTAACCAATTCATCAAAATCACTTCTAGGAATGACGCAAGAAAAGGTTCGGTGAAATACTGCACACATTTCGTCAACATATACCGTAAACGAATAAGATAAGCTAAATGATTGCTGCCATTGATTCAGTTAGGTTTTCGTTAAGGGGCAATACCACATTCCTCGCTTTATTTGATGCTAGACCTTAAATACAAGGTTATAAAGTTGAAAATAAAAAACTGTTGTAAAATCGTGCGTGTGCGTACGTAGGTAACCCAATTTATGAAATGTCGCAGTTTCCTTGCTTATTGATATGTCAGACTGTGTAATACCCAACTTCTGATATCTACATAACTATTTTATTGCAATGTGAGTTTTACTTTATCCCGTGTATTAAAGCGTACTTTAGTTAACAATAGATTTCCCTCCTAAACACTAAATGCAATCAAAAGTTCTGAAACTAGTAAAAATATATATGATTTAGTTTGTTAAACGGTTTTATTTAGCTTGCCCTGTTTGTTTGAGTCGTTGTGGGTCTTTTTACACCCTGTATACAAATACATATACAATATAGCAATCATCATAATAATAAGTAAAAAATGTGATTTCATTTATTGCGTTTCATTAATTTTTTATATTTGCTAAGACACAAGGAATAAAGCAAAAGCAGTTTATTCAAGAGTCGAGATAATAAAATCAACATACGCCATTCCATGAGCCATAAGGAAAGACGGTACAATGAAAATTGCACCTTTTCCAAGTTGCTTACATTTATTAGACTGGATCACGACTTAAATATGATTACAATTGGGATGATGACTGAGTTCTAATTTTTACGTCTCTTCATTAAATATTAAAATACCGTGGAAAAAGATGCAGTCCTGTGCAATTAGAATTAAAATCGGCTTAGAAATACTTTAGATACAAGCATTTTAAGTTGTTAATTTGAAGGCGATTAGACAGCGAGATCCGACATCAATCGTGACGTCATTGTTGAGTACGGCCTACGGCCATATAAACTCCTTGTAAATTGCCGTTTTGCTAGAAAGAGATGGAGAATTTCTTTTAATACCTTATATCTTGATTGTTTTCATAGTTATTCGAAAACCGGTTTTTTTCTTTCTGTTTATTATATGAATGAGCTTTTATTAAAGCAAAAAAAATGTTTAGTCATCTAGCCTATTTCAGAAAACTTTATAGGTAGGTACTATTTATTCGAAAATTTCGAACTAAATATTTGAAAGTTTTACATAGGTACTGTTGTATTAATTATTGTATTAATTTACTTATAGGGGGTTTAGTAATATTGTTTTTGCACCACCTGCCCCTGGTCATTTAAAACCTCTAAGATAAGGTATTAAATATTGTACTGAATTCCCATCCTTCCCTAGGCATAGAATTTACTTACATTTCGAATACAAATAGTCAGAAAACCATCTTAAGCCAAAGAAAATGATTCTAAAACGACGACATTCTTTGCAAAGGACATACGAGTATAATCAAAAATCCGCGAAGACTATAAAATATAGTATAATCAAACAAAAATATAATTTAGCCCATGTTGTTTACACTTGTAGGTTTTAGATTTCCAAGTTGAAAAAGCAAACGGATTTAAGCGAATACAGCCACTTCTTCTGTATAGTTTTTTCAATACAGAAGTTAACTTTTTAAATAATAGAATAATTTATGATTTAATAATAAATTAACATGATTTTGAATAAATGCTGAATTTTTTTGCATATTTGTTTCTATTTTCTCGCAGGTGGTGCTAAAAGTAGTTCGTAAAGAGTATTTTCCTCGGGGATAAAACAGTCTTAGTCTTGGGTGAGCTTAAATCCCTCGCTACACTCAGGACGCTAGTCTTAAATCCTGAACGTAGTGAGAGATTTAAGACTAGAGTCCTGAGTGTAGAGTCTGATGGTAGAGTCAGAGTGTAGAGTCCTGAGTGTACTTTAACAGCCTCGCTGCACTCAGGAGTTAAGCGTTGAGTCTTTCGTTGAGCTCACGATTCAAGTCTACCCTCTCGACATAAGACACTGATTTAACCCCTTGATTAATTATTTATTAATGCGTCATTTCCGCATTAGCATCCTGTGGCTAGCTTCCAGTTCCATCGTCAGATAGAAAAATTTTAAGTATTTTTTCTATTTTCATCTATAAGAACGCTATTCTCAACTGTTTTCACGTAATCTATACTAATAGATAATATAAAAGCGGAAGAGTTTGTTTGATTGTTTGTTTGTTTGGTTCAACGCGCTAATCTCTGGAACTACAGGTCGAATTGAAAAAATATGTTTGTTATTATTTTTGTGTTAAATAGTCCATTTATCGAGGAAGGCTTTAGGCTTTGTAATATCACGCTACGACCATTAGAAGAGGAGAATCAATGAAAAATGTTGCTAAAACGGTAAAAATATAGAAGACATAACTAAGAACGCGTTGAAGTCTTTTATTAAGGCGTAACGTAGTTTGCGGGCACAGCTAGTAATATTATAAACTAATTACTTACACCATTGACATATCCTTCGAAACCATTCCAGATATTGACGGTACAGGCAAACATAATATCTATCCTGTTTCTTAATATACTGGGGTTGGGTCAATAGTTTTTAGTACTATAGTCACGTCGCCACTTGCTACCACGGCTTTAGACTTTTTCAGTTTTGCCTAGATCATTGTAAAATATATGTAGACTCGTTCATGTCGTTTCTTATCTGCTATAATTTTTAGATGAATCATTAAGCAAAGCGTTATCATCGTCACCTCGGTACAATATGTCAAATCCTCGGGCATAGGTTTCCCCGAAGAAATTACCAACCTCGCCTGGCCCAGTACAGGTTCGTGAGAAGTGCCAGAATCTCGTAAAACCATCTGCAGGATGTATAACACTTAAGTTTGTCTGGAATCCGTCAAATGTTATTTGTAATGTCTCACGATATTATTAGAAAATATAATTAGTATGTATGCGTGATCCGGTATTATAATCCTTAGTTATAATAATAATCATATATTATAAATACGAAAGTAACTCTGTCTGTTTGTGTGTTACGCAATCACGCCTACACTAAACCGATTTAGATAAAATTTGGTATTGACATAGTTTGATTTAGGTTTTTATCGCAGAAATCACCCCTTAAGGGGAAGAAAAGGGGTGTGGAAGTTTGTATGGAGAATCAATAACCGCTGAACCGATTTAGATAAAATTTGGTATGGAGATAGTTTGAGTTTTGGGGAAGGATAATGAATAGTTTTTATCCCCGAAATCATTCCTCAAGGGTGTAAAAGGGGAGGGGGGGGGGATTTGTAAAGGGAATCAATCAAACTAAATCTAATTGTGACAGTTAATGAAAATGCCAAAACATACATTGCTTTGACCAATATTCCGAGATCATTATAGCTTTTAAATCTCGACTTAGGGTAACTAGCTGGAAGCTCTATAATCTGTAGCAAGTATACAAGCGTTATACCCTCATAATTTATCGAGATCCTTTAACAATGGGAATTACGTAGGTAACCCTGGACTCCGGCGTACAAAATCCCTGTCCATTTTGTTACCTATGCTTATGTTTAGTTTTAGTGAGCGAATACAATTTTGTGTCTAATGTTTTAAGTGTAATAGGTATAATCATTAATTGACCTCGAGGACGGTATGTCATGGATGGTTTGATTGTAATGGTTTGATACACTCGGTGTTTCAAAATGAGCACTAGAACGTAAGATTTGAAATAGGGCTAAATATCATGTAATGTTATAACATATGGCTTTAAATACTGTCTGTTGATGATCCCTCGCATGTATGACTACTATTATTTTTGAAGACATGTTTCTAATAATTAATTAATTATATTTTTTGCTTAAACTTTTACCGTAAAGAGGCTTTTTTATAACACTGGGACAAAATTCTTGAAAACGCATTTAAGGATGTAGGTAAACGAGTTCGAGTCGAGTCGACCCCATCTTTATACAAAGGACTAGCTTTCCGCTCGCGGCTTCTCCCGCGTTATTATTGTTTTCAAGTGGAAATTGTATATTTTCCCGTAAAATAATTTTGTAGCCTATTATATAGAAGACTGTTATTTATATTAAGGAGCTCGAATAATAAATTTCATAGAAATTGGAGCAGATTTTAAATACACTCAGGGACAAATTTAGAGGAACGATAAAAATTCACTTGTAGTTTTGATAACGCTGTGTATTTCAGCATACGAAACCATATTTAGTTTTACCAGCTTTCTAGCCATCGGGTTCGCTACAATAAAAACATTCACCGCGGAAACCAGTTGTACGATTGCGATAAAAAAGACCACCATTAAAATTTACCGTTCTTCTCCAGGTCACAAATAGGGAAATTTTGTAATTATCCGTTATGGCCTTGGTCATGAATCCTGGATAACAATCAAACAAACGCATTAAAGGTCAATCACACATCGATATGATGTTGTAAAAGTAGCTTGAATCTATGTAAAAAGTGTAGTGTTCCTCTAAATTTGTCCCCGAGTGTATTTTCCATACAAACTTTCAACCCCTAATTTGCACCCTAAGGAGGTGAATTCCAATAAACAATGAAAAACGTGTTCGATGAAATGTTTTTAAAAGCATGAATCTCAAGGTTTATCAAAATCGTTGCTAGTTTTTTAAAAATCCATACAAACTTGCAACCCCTATTTCATCGATTCAGGGTTTTCTTTTAAATCCCTTCTTAGTGTGCGTCACATTTTGAATTAAAACAAACTGTCTAAATTTCACGTTTTTACCGCTAGCGGCTGTGCGTGCGTCTATTGATGGGAACTTCTCCTTTTATATAATAGATTTACATTCAGTTCAGCTCAGTATAGGTTACTAAGCTAAGTCATATAATTTCGTACCATCATCATCGAAAATTATTTATTACACTATGTAGAAATTATATCAGATCAAAATATAGAATATGATTAATATAGCAATGCAGCTTTATACCTATAAAATATTTATTGGTATAGAATAATATACAAAAAAAAACATACTATTATGAATATTGAAAAAATGGTAAAATATTGTTAAGATATAACAAGTCAATAAGATTGTTTTTTTATTTTTCTGAAAAGGTATTATAATACCATGTGCAAGGAATTCAATCGTCCCTCTTAAAACTGAAGTGACCTTGACACCCTCCTCAAGACTACTGTTATTTCTTAAAATTAGAAACAATTTTAATATACAGAGATCGAACTCCTCGCTTTAATATTCATGGTCAGCAGTATTTAAAAAAATTGAGTTTCTTTGTAATATAATAAAATATAAATATTAATTTCAAGATAACAATGTTGTGATGTATTCAATAAAGTTTAACAGTATTATTGATCAAACACTTCACAGTCACTCTAACAGTGTTACTACAAAGGTTTTAAAACTCTGTCTAATGTTAGAGACTGTTTTAATATTTGTTTTAAGAGGATAGATAGAGATAGCATCATGTTTAAACAGTGGCTGACTTTAAACAGCATTAATAAACTTTTTGTAGTAGCACCGCCCAAGTTTACAAATTGCAACTTTGTTTGAATCACTTAAATTGACAGACAAGCGATTCAGTTTAGGTTGCCCAAGCACGTCATACAAAATTGAATTGTTGAATGATGATGTCAAGTACACGCTTCAACTCTCAACTGAATCGTTGACACTCAACCATATCGCATAGATAACAAATCAACGATTTGTTCACTTAGATCCGATCCTAGAAATGGACGTAAGACTCCAGTATGGCGCAAAGAACAGGTTAAATTTTTTTTGATAGGGCCTACTTTTTACTAAAAGAAATATTGTTTTTATAAATAAACGAGGTTCAATTTGAAAAAGATCTTTATTGTAAAACTCAAATAAAAATATGTTTGCGTATGTCCTAACTGCAAGTCAGTGCCAGTAAGCTTTTCAAAGTGGATATAAAAGAAATATAGAAGAAATTCTGCCCCTAGGGAGGAAACCTGCATTCACCTGTGAAGTAAATCAAAGATGTATGTGAAGTCAACTAATCCGCACTGGGCCAGCGTGGTTTGACTAAGGTCTAATAGCCTTAACTAGTTAGAGTAGGCTGGTGCCCCTCGATGGGGATATATATGAGCTGTGATGATGATGATGATGATGATGATCATTACATACTAAAATTCCTCATTTTTAGTGCAGCAATCCAAAATGGATTTTAGCCTCATTTGTCCTTTGGAATTATGACTTCGTTTTGGGCTTTCGAATAAAAATGACGCCACGTTTATCGCTCCTGTACAATCTCTTGCCAAGGTAATACCTGGTGAGTAAAGCAGGTTCCTTTCAGACTTGTCTTTCTAGCGATACCTGGGACAATCAACTAGCCCACTGATATTGGTGGTGGCCATTATGTAGCTAGTGATAAAAAATTCAACGACAATCTTATTTACATTTCACCTAATTATATTAATAAGACTAAAGTCTGGAGCATTGCCAAGATGTACAGTCATAGGTCTGACTATCTTTCCTCTAGCTTCCGGAGCACAACAATGCTGTAAAATTATGGTACGGTATCAGATTTGATAAGTTGTTAACTAGCCAGATGAAATTTTGAAAATAATTCAACGAATGCGAGTAGAAAAATGTCCCCATCCCAAACTCGTGACTGAATCGAGAAATGGTCTTAAGCTTGTAACACTGTTTTTTCTTAAAATTTCATAAAACACTAATTTTGCAAAAACACTGGTTTCACTGTAGTTTTAACACAAATTTCACAACTAAAATCATAATTACAATAACTTTGTCAATTAATTTCACAATATCAATGTCAAGTGTCAACGTCAACGTCGTTTCACGTCACGTCAGTGACATTTGCAATTATCTTTGGTCATTATTCACTTTTTGCATAAACAAAATAAATCTCGCGTTTATCCTGGCGTTATTTACAAAGATAGTTTTTTTTCGCCCAAAATCCCGTGCTTCCATTTAGGTGGGTTGATTTTCTCAAAATTCGGAATTTGACATTTGGACCGTTTGTTTTGATAATTTCTATAGACATATTTTAATAAAATACACTTAAACTTATAGATCATATAATTATAGTTTCGTCGAATAGAATTTGGAAAGCATTCACAATTTGTTTAAGGTTAATTTTTCATTACGTTTTGTTTTTCAACTAAACATAACTTTAGCTGGAAATACTTATTGCATAGGTATTGTAGAATTTCGAAAGATCCGTATGTTGACTTGACACATCTTGAAGCAAGTTAAGAGTCTTACGAGTGTTATGAAATGAATTTGGTTTTAGGAGAGGTTCCGTCGCCAATACGGCGCTTTACATTCAGCAAACGGACCTCGGCTCCGTCGCTTCCACATAAACGCAAATCTGCGCGCAAGTGGAGCGTTGGTTTAGTCTATCGTCTAGGTTATGACTAGTCTGTGAGACATCGATCGAAGTAATTTGTTATTGATTTGAAGATCATAAAGTTTTTATATATTTATTTCGTAGGTATTTCTCTCGTTTTCCGTGTGAATTTAATTCGAAAAGCCACCCTGAATTTAACAAAGTGAGTTATTTTTGTTTTCAGCTTGAAGAGTAAAAGCTCAATCATATTTATAATCGCCGGCGCGCGATTCGGAGAATAAGTTAAGAAATTGGAATATTATATCTCTGACCCGTGATCGCAGAAACTTAGCATTGAAGGTATGACCCACTAACAACCGCTCCGGGGAAGGCTACTAATTTCTTTTAAAAAAAAGGAAACCTATAACTATTTGTTCGTGTACTTTATTGCCCCTCATTTTGTAGTTTTGTACCCAATTTGAACCTGATTTTTACCTGCCGAGATTGATCAAACAAACCTGAACCATCCTGCCCTTGGCTTGTATTAAATAAAAATTTAGTTAAGTGCTTTGCATTGAGGGATTTTGTTAACTTCAGTAACATTATGCATAAGTGAATTACAACCATGTACCTACCAGAATAAAGCTTTTCATTTTGTATCGGACTAAAGGAATAAGTTTGTTTTTTTTTCCTTCAACTTTAAGATTTCCCTATATTACTACAATTTAACAAGAAAAAGCATTACAAGCTTTCCAAAAGTGAGGCAATAAAAATATGGTTTAAGTCGCGATTTCAAAGGTAAGACATCTACTTCACTCAAAAATATAATAGAGGTGTATAATTAAGCCATAGCGTATATTAAATACCTCCATTATATTTTTGAGTGAAGTAGATATTTTGTAATCATGTAACATGATTACAAAAATGATTATTCGTACAAAGTATCTACGCTATATAAAATACATTTCATAAAAAGCAAGAAAATAATACGTTCGTTAGTATTATTAAACTATAACGAATAGCTGGTTGTGCTGACTTACAAGCAGGCGACGTCTATTAATTACGAAGGGTACAATAACGTTGAATTTTTAAAGAAAATCTGAATAAAAATCAACCTTAATGGATAATAAAGGCATGGCAATCGTTCATTTAGCTAAGTAATGTGAATTATTTAGTACGGAAGTCAATTGTGACTAAAAGCATTATTAAATTGGTGTCAAAAAACGACACACTGTTTGCTACGCTTTGCTACGTAGGTACGGTAGCGCATGCTACGAACTATGCTACGACATACGCTACTATGCCTAATGAGACAAACACATTCTTCCGTAGCACATCCCCACTAAATGGAATTAGATACACGCGAACGTAAACTTAAGTGATATAGAAATTCAACGAACCATTTCTTGGCAGAGCAATCGGCCGTTCGCAAGCCCATTACTTTTACTATCCATAGTAAACAATACACTGAACATGCGAGAATTGAATACGACAGCGGCACATTTATGTAATCTGTCAGCGGACACACGCCTAGATAAGCGTGACTTTCCAATAACAAACGGCGACGTCCTTCGGTTACGTAAAGCTAGAATTTTGTAAATCCAGAAACGAAATTCGGAACGATCGATAGGAAAAACGGGTTTTATAAAAACATGTGGAAGTCATTAGTAAAATTTTGGCTATTTTTAAAAAAATAAGAACCGTGTTTGCTTACGTTTAGTGTTGGACGGTAGGTGCGTCGGAGCGGTCACCTAGTAGAATCCATTGAGGGGTCGGATCGGGTGGGTCACATGACAGCGGGAGCGACGGGAGCCGCGCGCGCGGGCCGGCGGTCGCGGCCTTACTGCCGGCGCACGTGGCTCGCGCCCTCTCGCTGCGTTCAAAACCATCAGCAGATCCCAGATCCTAGCTGAATATCCAGGCTAAGGATGCTAGGAAAGAGAACACAAAAAAATCTTTAATGAAATCGCCTTTAGTCAAAAGAAGTGCCGTTAAAATTTCAAGCCTAATGAATGTTGATTTCAATTTATTTATCAAATCGAAATCAATGATTTTACACAACGGTTGTTGGTTGGTTCTCTTAAAAACTCAGTTCACAACTTTGATAGCTTACTCTGAATAATTTTTTTTTACATTTCAAAACCATTATGATATTAGGTAGCAAACATCTTAAAAATGAGTTATGTACAGTCAAGTAAGCATATCATCACGAAAATCCCCACTAAAAAGCATAATTTAAGTCTCGAAGAAACGTCCTAATCAGTGCCGATTGCGTGATGCGGACGATAAGCAAAAGTCGACCCTAGAGCCAAGTCGTAACGGCGTACCCGGGCAAGGCGAGGCGCAGGTATCAATCAATGAGGCAGGCGCGGGCGCGGCACATTCATGAACAGCTGACGCCGCCGTAAACACATGAATCAGAGCCCTCCCCCCGCCCGCTGCGCACGCCGCCTGGCTCGCAAGGCCGCAGTCTGCCGACGCCTCCCAGCTCTCTTTACACCCGTTCTCATCAGATTTATTTGATCGTCTTTCGAAACAGTGTGCTTGTTACAGATATCTTAACATTAGCGCTGAGAGCCGTCATCTATGGAAACGAATGAAAGTACATCATTCTGTCTTTTATAATAACTTGTTATTTGTTATAATATGAAATGGCTCAATTAGAGATACCTTAGGTATAAGAAAATATCCTGTGTTCATTAATGAATGTGAAAAAGTTGGAAATGTAATTTTGGCAAACTCAAATGGTTCTTTTCTCAACATAACTATTAACCCCATCTGGAATGGACTTTCTTTTTTGAATAAGATATATCCAAGTTTACCGATTTATACTCACTTTGTAATATCTTTGCAATCTTCTGATACCTATCAGACTGATATAATTTAAAGAAAAAAATATTTCAGATGTTTGTTCTTGTGCTTTTTCCTATTACAACAACAAAGATAAAGCGATTTTTATTTTTAATCTGGCAATTAAATTAAAATCTTAACATAATAATAGTGTTTTATGTATCTACAACATAAAACACTATTATTATGCTTAGAAAAAAAACTAGAAGAGTATAAGTTTTATTGAATAAACAGTTATTTTATAGGCCTTTTTGTGACCGCTATCACATGACTATTCGGAAAAAGGGTCTCCGTCAAAGATATGGTCTCTTGTCGACATCTGATATCGTAATTTGACATACTCGTATTTTCTACATTGCTGCACAAAATCAAACTCAAATTTACGCTTAAGTAAGTGCCACACACACTTTCCAGTTTACCTGACTTGCATTGTTGAAAAATATCTGTAAACCTGAGCGTTATTATACCTGTAAACCTAACCGAGATTATGTTTTATAATATTTAATTCACATATGTAAATTTAATAATACAAAACATTTTTTATACTTAACAGGGCTTTTTTTCACCTGATGGTACGTGACGATAAGACTAAAGATAGAAGCGAACTTCACCTGGACTCTTCAACAACTGAGGAACTGAGGCCCAATTCTGCTAATAAGTTACAGCTGAATCGAAACTGAACCGTTGCGATCGACCAATCAGAACGCCACATTATCACGTCATCGAACAGTTGAATGGCAATATACGCACTCCGATTGGCCGATTGCAACAGTTTAGTTTCGATTCGGCTGTAACTTATTAGCGGAATTGGGTCGCTGGTTATTTTATCTCTTATTGTCGGAACACAGCAAGCAATAATGTTATTAACATTATTATTATGGTGACAAAGGACAATATCGAAAATCGCCCCATAACCAACAATGATTTGATTAACGTCATAATTACTCGTATATGCATTTTTATAACACTCATAACAAATATATTTATTCGACGGACAAATCAAAAATATTCAAAAGTACTTTCAGTAATAAAACCAAACTAAGTAAGATATATGAATAGTTATTGTTACCTTCGCTCGATTGAATAGCATTGAGTCGATTTTATGAAAGTATGGACACTTATTTATTTCTATAAATTATGTTTTTCATAACTCTTTCACAATTTACAACGTTAATACACGTCAATTGACTACTCACGCGCTGTCGCTTGCTAGTTCGTTGTGTTTTTGACTTGCTTTATAATTTCGAGATTTCTTGTTTTTTACAACGTGGCTATAATAAAGCTCTTTGATTGATTGCAATAATTATTATTTTAATTATTGTATAGGTATGGACTATAACGTATTGCTGTAACGAAATAAAGTGTTATTTCAACTAACCTCAAAGTCTGATTCATTTTGATAAACATTCGATTTCAAAGCTTGTCCGTAGTAATTGATGTGGATGTACAGTATTTACTAATGTCTAATTATACGAAATATCATCTTATGTGACATAGTATTATAGGTATACATCTTATGTGACATGTTTAAAATATATTTTGTGAATCTTACAAGAGCCTAGCCGCACACCATTAACTGGAAAGTCTGCTCGTTGGCAACTTTTGTATAAAATAATTATGAAAAAAGCAAGTTTTGTTAATGTTTGTACATACGTGTTATAAAATAACCCGCAAAAAAATTATAAATTTTCAAAGTCACAAATATCAAATCGCTCGTAGTATGTATTTTAAATGAGCTATTATCGCACACTATGCCGGGGCGCAGCAGGCCGCATTATTCCGCCGCGGATTGGTTGCGTGCGATGCGGCCCACTCCGCCCCACTGCGCCCCGACACAGTGTGTTATAGCAAGCGGGTTGGAGATTGCACGCGCGCACGTGTTTATTTTACGATATTTGCGTATTTTCATCGTCTGTCATACCAGCCAGTCAATGACTCGATTGCAAACCTCTTTCTAACACACGTTCGTTCGGCAGATGGACTTTTGGTTTGACGGACGGACTACTCAAAATCGGTTAATGTGCTGCGCTCCAGCCCGTCACTAATGTGCTAAGTAAGCATTTTGCGCTGAGCTGCGGCCTGCTCCGCCCCGCTGCGGCATAGGGTTGCAGATTTTTTTCAACCTATAAGGGACAAATACGTAAATGGAAAAAAATACGGGATTTCAGTTTTTTACCCGGGACAAATAAGATATAAATTATTTCGCGACTTTTTTATACTTTACCGAGGATTGGAATCAGTTGGGGCAAGGGTGGTCAATTTGAATGTTTCAATGATCTACTGTTTACTAACAAAACCTTGTGCAATCTAAACTCCAAAAATGGAGAAAGGTTCAAATACGGGACAGAGTCAGTCTCGCCGGGACATTTCAAACTGTGCCTAAAATACGCGACGTCCCGGGAAATACGGGACGTCTGGCAACGCTACTGCGGCTCGTCAAAGTGTGCGCGAACCTTTATACTACTATTTTCAAATATTAAATGTAACTAGTAAATGTGAACTCTTTATAAAGGACCAGTTCACCCCCTTTCCGTTTTAAGGGTAGTTTTGTAACACCGTTATCACGAATTTCCCCAATGCCCCACGTTGGGCGCCACAGTGGTTCTTGGGTTTGACACATTTCTCCACAGCTAGGTAATCAAGGATTTTAATAAATCTATTTACTCAAGTAATAAGTAATACTGGCTCATATTTTTCACTATTTGAGTTAATAAATACTACGTTTAAAACAAAATACAATAAAAAAGAATAAAGACCGCAAAGTCTACGTCACAGTTTAAACCGGTTCTTTCATTTGGAAATCCTTACTAATATTATAAACGCGAAAGTTTATTTCCAGATAACGCTATTGGAACTTAAAATTTAAAAAATGTAAGTAGGCGTTTTAAGTCATATTACCTTATGACTATCGTAAAAATAGGTAAATATTTAGTTCAATTTTAATAAGTAACGAACCCCATGAGGAAAAAGACTTCCATAACCACAAAGGCTCTATTTTTGTTCTATAAAATGTTATAACTTAACATTTAAACCAGGTTAAAAACGTTAAGTTATCAATATGATGTGGTCATCTTGTAGATGAAAGATATTGTGACATAACTTGTAGTTTTCATTCGTAATTAATGAAAACTAGAATCAAAAACATATAATCCGATATGCAACTATCAGATCGCTAAATGTAATTGCTGAGCGTGAACTCGAGGGGCACCCACCGAGAGGCTCGAGCCTACCCTATGTTAACCTTTAAGTATGGACGTGTAGCCTCACAGGCTCCGGGTGAATATTAGTTTCTAAGTTTTGTGTACTTCCCCCCGCTCCCCACACTTGAGTAGCTCAGTAGCTTCAGTTTTAGTATCAAAACGACCAGCGAAGGAGGAAATTACGTCATTCAATGAAAAATACGTGAGTAATACTTATCTAAAAATCTTTTGGAGCCTGTCAGGCTACACGTCCATAGTTGTGTTATAAAAATATTTGTAAGCAACTTTGTTCTCTTTTTAGATTTTCTTGTAAATTTTGACTTATTTATGTTGGAATAGTAAAAAAATAGAAGGAAGTATGGTAAATATTTATTTTTTATAATTTCTTGTTGATTTTACGGCTGAAAACGTAGTTGTACTTAAAATTACCCAAAATGTGCATTATATTTTAATTTTGAATGTTTCTAGAATTATTATAAAAAAGTGGCTTATATATTTACGTAACTTTACTATAACTAAACCATACTTTAAGTTAAATATAGTATTCAAGCTACTAGTGTTTTTTTAATAAAATAATTTTGTTAAAAAAAACACTAGTTAATATAGGAGCCTGTGAGACTACACGTCCAGGATAGTGTTATGAAAAAATGACGTCCATACTTAAAGGTTAAGGTGTTTAGGCCTTAGTCAATCACGCTGGCCAGTGCGGTTTGGTCAACTTTACATACCATACATCTTTGAATTTCTTCGCAGGTGTATGCGGACTAAGGATAAGATGGACGTTAAGGGGGTTTGTAGATATACCCCGCACAGCGAGGAGAGTCCTACACACGCCTGTCGACTAGCCATTGGCAGATATGGTGCAATAATAGTATTCCAAAAAAGGCCACGTAATAAAAGGCCTTTTTTAGGGTTCGTTAGTAAACAAGGAACCCTAACCGTCTTATTACAAAACATGGACTAAAGTTAGTCCTGGTTTAAACCAGGACTAAGTTGATGCTGTCTCTGTCTATGTATATTGACACAAGTGAAAGCGCACTACGTTAAGCCAAGACTAACTTTAGACCAGGTTTAAACCAGGTTTTGTAATAAAGCCGTTATAGTTTCACCATGTCTGTCTATCTGTCTGTCTGTCCACGCTTTTACTCAGAGACTATTAGTACTAGAAAGCTGTAATTTGGTATGGGTATGTATATTAATCATGCCAAAAAAGTGGTGGGAAAAAACCTTTTTTTTTTTAGGTTAGCTCCCATACAAGTAAAGTGGGAGTAAATTTTTTTTTCTCAACTAACCCATCATGTGGGATATTATTGAATAGGTCTTTAAAAAATAATGTAAGGTTCAGAATACCATTTTTCGATTTAGGGATCCGTTTCTGAAATATTTGGTTTTAAAGTGCCAATTTTTGTTAGGTGTCCCCCGCCTCCCCTCTATCTGGTAAACGGTTATATATGGACACGTGAAAAAAATTACAACAGTAGTATATATAACGAAGCTTAAAGGAAAACTATCAGAGTTGGGTACTAAGTACAAACTAAAAAGTTATAGACGACTAACTTATAAAATGTACTCGGAAAAGTAAAATTTCATTGAAAATTAGTACTGAATATAAATTTACGAACCACGTGAAGTTAAGGAAATATAAAATCATTGCAGCTTTAATAATAATAATAATGCCTAATTTAATAGCAACGTATTTAGTAATCTGTGCCAACATGTTGTGAGGTGTGCTCAAAGTTGGCATTTGCAACTACGGAACCCTACACTGCCCGTGGCCCGACACGCACTTGGCCGGTTTTTATTTATTCAAAGCTCTTCAGCGTGGCAATCCAGCGCGGTAGTTCCAGTAGCTCTGTTGTACGTACGGTCCAACGATATGGTCCGACGATTAGTAGACTCAGGTCCTATGCTCTGGCGAATCTACATAAATTCGAGATTCTTGATTTGAGACGAATATGGGTTTGGCTCACCGGCATCCGTGTCCGCGGGAAGATCATACCTACCATGATTAATAGTTATTTGTAAAACAAGTGAGCAAAGTTATTTTTTGGTGCGAGTGCTGACTTTAAATCACGAACTAGCGAAGTAGTCTAGAATTGAATCAAGAGCGTAGCGAGTGATTCAAATATAGACTACTGAGCACAGTGAGTTATTAAAGGGCACGCGACATAAAAAAAATTTGCTCTCGTGTTGAACATACAACTTTTCACCTCTACCAGCGAGAAAAGTATAGGTAAGAAAACCACTAAGACAATATTTAAATATTTTTATTATTTATAACTAAAAACCCTCGCTAAAAATAACAATAATTATTAAACATTAAAAGTAAAATTACTGCAATTATGCAAGTTAAAAGTAAGTTTTGTTCGGAACTGTGATTGTCGCATTATTTACTTGCGTATTATGTAATATTTCCGTCTCTACGTTTGTGCATTGCGGAGGGTTTGCAGAAGGGCCTAGTGAAACTGGAGGACTTTCAATAATTCGTAATCCACTAAATTAGTTCAAACTCATTATTCGTTTAATCCACTAAAATATTTCATTCGCACTCATTATTCGTATAATCCACTAAATTGGTTCAAACGACCTTATACTGAATGAAATGGATTTGCCGCCAATTCCACCATTTCGTTTTCTAATTTTTTTTTAGAAGTTGCGTTCGGAAATTGCACTGCTTGACATTTTTATAAAAACCAAACATGATATTTTTAAGCGATATAATGATCACTGGTATTTATTTTAAATATTACGTTTTTAAAAAGGTAATAGTATAATTTATTAACTTAAATTTCAATAAATAATTATTAATAACAAATATTAATGAGTTGAATCGAGTTTCTGAACGAACCTCGCCTAGTTTATGTTTTTCAGCGCCGAGTAAATTCCAAAAGGTGGTGTTCGAAATTCAAATCACTTTGCCTCTCGCTCGCAGCAAAAAGCGATTTTGCTGCGAGTTTTGACGCACCAAAGGCTTTCGTGCTGGAGAGGTGAAAATAATCATGGTTCAGACCGGAACTCAACTCACGAAACAACTGATCTCGTTTTCTAATACGGAACGATGACTGCCGAAAAATGCCTGCACAAGGTAGTCAAACCCTGTTATTATTCCACTCCAACAGCAAACGATTACACGTTCATGCAAGACAAAAGCTCGCGCACATAACGCAAGGCCAGTGACGAACGTTTTCCACGAACATGATATCGCTGTCAAGACTGGCCTACATGATCATGCGACATGAAAATATTGAGCATGCTTGGAATTTGCTCAGCCATATAAAGCATTTGAAGACTTACCTCAAAATTTACGCACAGAAAAGCATTACTCTTTGATGTGTTTACGAGTAGCTATCGAAAAAAAATGTACTGATAAAAAGATATTGCTTTATAATCCTAGCCAGCTGTGGCTATATTGCTTTATATATTACACTGTTGCAAATTAAATTAATCAGTATTTTGGGTCCCTTCATACGTTTTGATGAGGCTTTGTTAATATTTAAGGAGAAAACATGACTCCAAAACAGTCGGCACGCGAGCGTCGAGTGCTTTGCAAACACACCGACTGTCGAAAAGTATGGTAATAATTAATGCGCTTACAGCATTGGGTACTTTTAAAACTTGCTGCGGTGACTTAATAATGATGTAGGTAGCTTGAACTATGAATAAATTTAAAAAGTTGCTGAATTTTGACCAATATGACTGTAGCGTCAATTATTTTCGCGAAAGTTATTTAATTAATATTTAAAAGTATTCTGTGTGATGGCGAAGCAAATTTATCCACTGACTTATACCTTTCAGGATAATTTCGAAAAATATGTAATGTTCGGATTAGCAATTTCCACAAAAAAAATATTATTTTGTTAAATAAAATTTTATTCGCATTCTAAAAATAATAGAAATTATACCCCAATTGCAAATAGCAAATACAAATCCAATCGAGCTTTATATATTATAGTTAGATAGATATATTTAAATATTTTCTTTAAAATAATTGCCTTTAATTTAAAAATAATCTATACATAACTGTAATTTTTATTTTTTAACGGAATGGGTTAAGCCTTTCTTTACCTTCAATCTCGCCTGATTCGCCATAAAGAACCTGTTCATCCTTGATTTCAATACAAGTGAGTTAATCATAATAAGGAGACACCCAACAAGGCGAAACGTTCCATTTTATCTTTTAAAAATTATAATGATAACAAATGTTTGTACCTCATCATTTCAGGTATAAAATGCAAACTGCTGGCCTAAGTGGGCTTCCCAAAAAAGAAAAAGTTTGTAAAGGAGGATTACACAGTGTCACCGTGCAAGTTGGTGGAAAGCACTAGAACTGCTTCCATTACACTTTGGCCGACAGAATGCAGGCAGGCAAGTGAGGCTGCTTTGAGTCCCGCAATGTTTTTTGGAATCCTTTAGCCCCCATTCACACGAGAGTTAAATAAGCGTTGCGTTAAATCCCGGCGTTAGCGCTTTTACAACGTTTGCTATACGATACGATACAATACACTCAATGTCCAGCGTTGAAAATACAACACTGCTCAGTAAAAAACCGTAGCATTATAAAAGCGCCGCCGTGTGAACATGTTATACATGGGAATGTAGAGAATGTATTTGCTTTATTTGAAAGCTTTTTTAAAGGACGTAAGAAAAGCGTGCTCGGATTCTTTCACTCCACAGTGCTCAACTGTAACTACTTTTTTTAGAAAAATAAAAACCGACTTCAAAAACACTGAAAAGTTAAAAATAATATATGAATAGGTACAGACAACATTACACTTCTATATTGATGTCGGTGCCAAACGATGATTTCCTAGAAAGTCTTAAAATTTGTCACCGACTTCAATTTTATTTTTAACTTTTCAGTGTTTTTGAAGTCGGTTTTTATTTTTTGTAAAATATTTTTTATTTTTAACTTTTTAGTGAAAGAAACCCTAATATAATACCAGCTCACTATAAGGGTTTCCCTCGCTTTTCATGGGATCCCATCAATAGATCCTAACTTTGGTGACCTTGAGACCATCCCAGGAGTACACTCTATCGAATACAAAAAGAATTTTGAAAATCGGTCAACAATTGGCGGAGTAATCGCGTATCATATACACAAAACACGTTGGACACGTAAAAATTGAATGGCTTTCCTCGATTTTTATGGGATCCCATTATCAGATCATAACTTTGGTGACCATGGGACCACCCTTGAAGTATCCTCTATCGAATACAAAAAGAATCCTCAAAATCGGTTCATAAACGAAGTTATCCGCGAAAAAACATAAAAAAAAAACAAGCATATATACGGTCGAATTGAGTAACCTCCTTTTTCTTCGAAGTCGGTTAAAAAGTTGGTCAACATTTACCAAGTATTTGGTAACACACAGTCAATGTAGTCCCAACACAACACATGAAAGTGATACACTACGCAGCAGAACGCTGTCCATTACGCAGTCCATACAGAGTCGGTCTATTTCGTAATTGAAAGCGAGCACCTTGCGCTTGGAACGGTGCCAGAAGCAACAGTTCGCGTCGTCGACGCAGCCTATACAATAGCACTTTGGCACAGCTCTCCTGCAAATTGCTCCGTCGTCGTTCCGAGGGTACGTAACGAATAGGCCGCCGAAACTGTTATGGCATCGCGGCCAAAAAGTGAAAATCTATGAAGTCGTGTTCATGGCAACATGAATTATTTGCATCCAAGTATTATTGCAGAAAATGTTACCTTTTTTGTGGATTTGATGCAATTTTTGAGGGCATGTATAATTGTATTTATATTTAGATTTTTATTATGAAATGAAATATATAAATAAATCATTGATTGATAAGTGCGCGAAAGATGGAATAAATAGTTGCTAGGGAGTAAAAGAGAGAGAACATAAAATAGCATTATTCCGAACCCGATGCTTTTCTTTACAACAAAATGCAGCGGACACAAAGGAAACTCCAAGACAAAAATATTAAACATCTTTTTAGTTTTAATAATTAAGCTTACATTAATTACCTACGTTCAAGCCTACACTACTTAGGTACCTATCTAATAAGTTTGTCAGCACCGACTCAAAATTAGAAAATTATGTCAATTTTCAAGACCAAAAGTTTTTTTTAATTTTTCCATTTTGGTTTGGTTTTATCATCAGAAATCCCCAAAATCCCTCCCAACCAAATTGTTCCCTCTAAGCATCCCCTCAATAACGTTGTTCGCTGTCACCGACCTGTCTGACTCGGAGATATCGATGCTCAACCCGTAGCCCGGATATACACGGAGGGGTGACAGCTAGCGTTCATTGCCAGATGTCCTTTTTTTTGCGGGATGTCCCGCTTTTTAACCCTCTCAGAACGCGTCCCGCCAGACGCCTGAGCGGGATGCCCAAAATCCCGTTTTTTCGTGAAACTCCGCTCGCGCTTGTTATACGTTATTATTATAAGTCAGTCAGTGGTCAAGCAAGACGGCACGAGTTTGGACATGTACACGCCGTACACGTTCAAACTTATTTGATAAACACAACGGCAATCTAGATTTCCTTCAAATACCTACATCAAACACGTTGTTTGTTTGTCAAACACGTAAATTTGACAAACATGTTTGATAGTCTACAGGGGCCTTAATCTACTAAAGTTATACCAGTTTATGTCATCAATACCTGCCCCCGTAGACAAATGCCACACGCTAACTTTTCCGCTGTCGTTCCGCAGAAAAAATGTATGGAAATGACATTAGCTTACGACAACCTCACGCTATTTTTCTGGGGAACGACTGCGGAAAAGTTAGCGTGTGGCATTTGTCTAGTCTAGGGCCTCTGTGTCGAAAGCATCGACTGAAAGGGTTTTCTCTCAAGCAAATGTAACATGGACTGACAGGCGTAATAAATAAATAAAACATGTGAAGGCGGCGATTCAAATAAAAGTAAAGGAGACGGATCACCCTTCATAGAACCTTGGGCCTAGGGTGTAACACAATGAAAGTGGTATTATTTGAAAGGTAGTAGGACATTAAACGGTTTCTGAAAATTTGGCAAAAATTGACAATCTCAGATCTGAGAAATTAAAGATTATAAAAAGTGGGGTTATGAAAATCAAATGTCGAAATAGAGTGCTTTTTCAGGGAATAGCATTATAGTCATATATTTTTATCATATTAAAGCATTTTTATGTTACTAAAGATTCATTAAAATAGTTGAGAAGACTGAACTTACAGGTTGAGGTGCACGCCAATGACGAAACACAGTCAATATGGCATCATTATCTAAAACTCTGTTGCCTATTGCGTTACAGCGATCTTCTAACGCTATATTGCAATTTATACAACGATTCATGGTGTGGTGTCCAATCGAAAGGCCGAGCGGGAAGTCCAGGAACAAGATTGCCAAAGTCAATCGTGTGTAAGCGGGTTTTCGGTGTCCGGTGTGATTGGTGTGAAAGCAAAGGTCATACAAGAAAAATAAGATCACTGAAGTCCGTATTGAATAGCAAAGGTCGTAGAAAAATCGTATAACAATAAGAGCACACTCAAAACTTAGCGAAGTAAGTAAGCATATTTATAATGGCAAAGGTTTTTTATTAAAAAAACATTTTGCCAGCGTCACGTCAGCTGATAATATACGGTAAAGAAAGATACGGAAAGATCAGAAAATATATTAGGCGCTCAACTGTGCGATCCAACCTGAAACAAAGGAAAAATATTGTTACAGCCTAATCTACAATGAAATCTATATACAATGAAATGAACATACCAATTACAATATTTACTTATTTAAGATTACTTTAAAAGAGATAATCTGGAAACAACACTATCCAATCACCTTAAATGCTAATGTTGTTACTAGTTATAAAAGAACTAATTATATTAATAGTTTTTGAGTCCAGCTTACATAAAATAGTCTCAATGCACGTGGGAAGTGGAAATTTATATTTAATCAATGTTTCCAAAAAAATTCATATTTTGTACACACAAAGAACACATGATTAGCATCTGCCTCCCCTAGACCACATTCACAGAGAGATGAGTTTAAAATTCTGAGTTTTCTCAAATGCACAGGCAGACAGCAGTGACCCAGGCGTAATCTAGTGATTATAGAAGATATTTTTCGGCAAACACAAGACCTAAAAAACCACGGTCTTATAGGAACCTCGGGTTGGAGCCTCGCATAGTATGACCCCTTACTTTTACTACTATACATCCATCTTTTAGACCATTTAGTCCTTAAGAATTAATTGGGCAAAGCTAATAGGTCAGGAGGATAAATTTCAAATGGCACTCTATCACCACATATTATAGCTTCTTTGGCAATAGTATCTGCCTTCTCATTACCGTAAATATCACTGTGCCCAGAGACCCACGCAAGGGTTACTGTGTAGCCGAGATTAAAACACTGTAAAAGTAAATGTTTACATCTAAAAACCAATTCATTTTTATGGCGTGTTTTAAACGGATTACCTTCTAATGACTTTAAAACACTTAAACAATCTGAGAAAATTACTAACTTTTTTAACTTGAAAAGTAGTATGTAATTAATTGCTTCAGATATGCCTCTACACTCTCCTGTGAAAGTAGATGTTCCAGGAGGACATTTAATTTTTTGTACAATATCATAATTTTCATGATAAACACCCACACCAACACAACCTGCCGCACATTCTTTTGAAGCATCTGAGTAGAGGAAGTTCCACCCCTCCCAATACTGATCCCTCAACCTGAGAAATTGTTTATAAGCAAACTGATCCTTCTTAACTAAGCCTAAGGAAAGACATAAAGCAGGTTTAAACAGTAAAACATCATATGAAAATTCATAAACTGGGAACTTAGATGTCCTTCTGACATGATATTTTAAATGCTGAAAGTACTGGTAACTTATGACCCGACAAGGAATTTTTTTATGACGCCAATACCCAGAAGATAAAGTATACCTAGACAACAATTGTAATTTCGGAAAAAGGGGATGAGAAGATAACTGAAAAGCCCGATATAAAAACCTATCCGACAAAAATTGCCGTCTCAGATCAAGAGGTGGATCGACACACTCCACCTGCAAAGAATTAATTGGAGACGATCTCATGGCACCACAAATAATTCTTAAGGCTCTGGATTGAATACAATCAATCTTTGATAGATACTGCTTGGAAGCTGGCTCGAAAAGAAACAAGGCGTAATCAAGTACACTTCGAATTATAGCATTGTACAAGAGCTTTAGATAGAAAGGGTGTGCACCCCACCAGATGCCCGCTAAGCACCGCAAAATATTAAGATTTTTCTCACATTTCGTCAAAATATATTCAAGGTGAGAGACAAAAGAAAGTTTTGAGTCTAAGATAACACCTAAAAAATTACATTCATTTCTAACCGGGATTCTAACTCCTCTAACCATAATATCAAACGAGGTCTTAGTCTTTTTCGAGTAAATATAACAATTGAGCTTTTTTCGGGGGATAGAGACAAACAATTAGAGTCTAACCACCCAACAAGGGATATAATACCTTGTGAGATATCATCAGAAGCTTTTTTGATATCTTTGTGCGATGAAAAAAGGACTAGATCATCAGCATATTGCAGCAATCTACAAAAGGGAGAAACATAATTGAAAAGATCATAAGTGTACAAATTAAATATAAGGGGACTCAAGACAAGACACACCCCTGTGGGAGGCCCTTAAATAGAGTCCTGGAGCCAGTAATTACACCATCAACCCGCAGATGAACAGAACGCCCAGAGAGAAGGTTACAGATAAAGTTGACAATTTTATTTTGCACGCCCAGCTGAAATAACTTTGATTTTAGAATGGGTAGGCAGACGCTATCGTAAGCAGCAGATATATCAAGGAATGCTGCAACATTAGAGTCGTTTCTGGAAAAGGCCAGCCTATTGTCTGTAATAAATAAAGCAAGACTATCGATAGTGCTTTTACCTTTGCGAAAGCCGTACTGACAGCCAAACTGACTTTGGTAAAATTCCCTTAATTTCCACAAACCACTTTAACCTAATCTTGACCAAATGTTCAGCTACTTTGATAAGTATTGAGGACATAGCTATTGGGCGATAGCTGTCAACACTACCAGGGCCCTTACCAGGTTTTAGAATGGGAATCACAATTTGTGTTTTTAAGCCTTCAGGGATAAAGCCAACATTAACAAACATATTAATGTCTTAAGTAATACTCCAAACAAACATCACTAGATTTCACCAAAAACGAATAGGGGAATCCATCCAATCCAGGAGACGAATCCTTTAAGGTTGGAAGGATAAAACGCAGTTCATCCAGAGTAAATGGATCTATTGTATCAACATCTGAAAGGGACAAACAAGGTAGATCCTGTAAGTTAGGAACAAATGGAGGCGCAAGCTTATCCAGAAACTTATCAGAAAAATTGGCATCTGTAGGACAATGTGCTGTAGGGGACTTAAATGAGCCACGAAACAATTTTATTTTCTTCCAGATGAGTGAAGGGCATATCTCAGGAGTGATTGACTCACAGAAATTTTGCCACCCCTTTCGTTTTTTGGAGTGAAGAAAATTTTTGGTTCTGGTCATAACATTTCGTAAGACAAAAAAATTTTCTTCAGTCATGTTCTTACGATAAGAGCGTTCAGCCAACTTACGGTTTTTAATTGCTTCAGAGCACTCATTGTCCCACCATGGCGGAGATGGCTTTTTATTTGAAATAACAGATTTTAGAGGAAATGCTTTGTCCGCAGCATCAGTCATACCATCAACAAAGTATTTAAGGCAAGTGTCTAAATTATCTGTGGTTGGCAGAGGAAGAGAGTTGCATAATGAGTCCATAAGGTCAGAAAATTTATTCCAGGTAGACTTGTCGTCAAGCTTGTACTTCATGGAGGGCTTAATAGTTTTGAATATTGGTTTGGTAAAGGGAAGGTCAATTACAATGGGGAAATGGTCGCTGCCAAATGAACTGTGGAGAACCCTCCACGCCGTATCCGGAGCTAGGCTGGCAGAAACAAAAGTTAAATCTATTGCACTCATCAATTCATAAGGTTTGGTACGGCGTGTTGGACTACCATCATTAAGGATACATAATTTATGATTGTCCATCATCTTGAAAATTTGGTCTGCAAGGCTATCCTTTTTTCCTCAGCCCCATACTGGGTGGTGAATGTTGAAATCACCCATCATTATAATGGGGCCACTCAAATTAGAAAGTATTTCACACAAATGAGAAATAATAGCAGCACAAGGATGGGGAATGTACAATGAAATGAAATTAATGTATCTTACTTTCGCACAGACAATGTAAAAGTTTCTACCGGAAGTTAGATTTATTTTCGATGAAGGCAACAAGCTACTAATGAGTAAGGCAGATCCACCATACCCATCAGAGCTGTCATCTCTAAAACATACATAACCAGGAACCCTAAAAAGGGAACCTGGCTTAAGTCTTGTTTCTGAGATGGCAACTACAAAAGGAGAAAATTTGCTTACAATATAGAGTAAATCAGTTTTTTTGGCTTGCACACTTTGGCAGTTCCATTGGATTGCCTGGGCCATTTTGTACATGAATAGGAATAGAATTGTTAATAATAGCTGCGTTGGACGGTAAACTGAAAGTGTTAAGAAGGCTTGTTAAGGCCTGAATAATATCAGATAGGGAAGAAGAGAATAGAGTCGGATTTGAATTTAGAGCTACCCCATTTGTAATAGGAAGCTGAGGGTCTCGTACAAGATTGTTATGAACAGTTCGATCATATCCTACCCGAACAGAAGACATTCGTGGTTTGACTTTATTTGGTATACTTGTTTTATACGAGGTGGAATTATGATTTGATTGAGACACTGGAGCTGAATGTTTGACTACCTCGCTGTAACTTTTTGCAACAGGACCATGCAACTTAGAGGCTTCACCATAAGAAATATTTTTTTCGGCCATCGTAATTTTTATAGACCTTTATTAATTGTCTCGCATATTCTGGGCAGGATTTGTCAATGGCAAAGTGTACACCCGAACATGAAATGCAATGTGCCCTAGACTCTTCAACACCACAAGAATTCCCACCGTGATCCATACTACCACATTTGTATCATCTTTGCCTTGATCTACAATTTGACACAACATGTCCAAAACGGAAACAGTTATAACACTGGACTGACGGGTAATAATATTTCTCTACAGCCAGTGAATTATAGCAGATAAAAATTCTAGGTGGTAAAAATTGTCCGTCAAACGACAAGACACATGATTGAGATGGCTTCCAAGTTGTTATACTGTTAGTCACTACCTTGAAATTTAGCCGCCTGACCTTTACCACAGGGCCACATCCATCTGGGACCTTAATATTCTCAATAATTTCTTCCTCACTCCAATCTGTTGATATACCCTTTACCAAGCCAAGCCTGATAGTACTGTATGATGGAATAAATGCTTTATAACCATTATCTACAACAACCTTGTTATTTAAAAATTCATTCGCTGTAACCGCACTAGAGAATGTAAGGGTCACCCTATTTCTTCCGATGCTCTGGACACTACCATTAATAATATTAATAAAATTATTTTTTGAAAGAAAGCGACCAAAATTTACTGGGTGTAGATAGGGAGCAGATGACTCACCATCCATCCTCTGAATATGTACAACATAAGGACCTTTATCATAATCTTTATAAACTTGGCGTCCAGATGGACGCTGAAATGGTAGAGAAATTGTTTGTGGAGGGGACTAGTCCGGTGACACTAATGAATCCGTGATTCCTGAGAAGACTGACTCAGGATTTACTCTTTCCTTCTGTCCTAGTGGAATTTCTGATGTCAACTGTGACTTAACAACATCTACTGCACTGTCACAATCAAAAGAGTCCAGCTGCGGTCTCTTTGACTGATGCTCTTTATATTTTGTAGATACTTTTCGCTTTTTTCCCTGCGCTAAGGAGAAATCGTGATAAGAAACAAGAACTTGACTATCACTGTCACTGGAGGATGATGATCCATCATCCTTCACTGTCTCAAACCCGCCAGGGGACGGGATTTCATTAACCTCCATTTCATTCCCGACACAACCAGCTTCCATATCCGGGGGTTCCTTACCCCCAGAAGTAGACGCCATAACTACATGAAAATGGGGCAGTCAAATCAAATGAAAAACAAGTGACTATCAAACTAGCTCGTTTTAAATTACCTAATTTACAGAAAATACTTACATGAAATCACTATAAATGATGTAACTACACTGTATTTACACTAAATTACATAAATGAAATATGAAACTACTCAAATTAAAGCACTAATAAATATTTTTCCTTCAACGAAATGTATACCCGACCGCGCAACTGACGATCAACCAGCCAAAAAAAAACACCAAAACTTAGCGAACGAAACGAAGCAAACGAGTCGAGTGACATCTGACATTTTCTTTTTTTTCACAGCGCTGACCCCAAAGTATTTAAGAAATAAGATAGGAATAATCGATTATTTACAGATAGATACTGTTTTTGTGCTGCAGAAAAGGGCTATTCGTGCTATTTATAATCTTAAACTAAGAGACTCTTTGAGACAAAAATTTAAAGAAATCGATATAATGACCAACTGTCATAATATATTTACGAGAATGTAATATATGTCCATAAAAACATTCATTTATTTTCTTAAAACAGTGATATTCATTCGGTGAATACTAGGCAAAAAAATATTTTAGCGTTACCAAATACTAGGCTTAAAAAAAAAATTCCTTCAAAGGCCTTTGTGTACGTTTCTACAATAAAATCCCAAATAATATTAAAGCACTTAGCTTAAATAAATTTAAAGTCACAATCAAGGGCGCACTTATGAAAAAAGCATATTACTTATAAAGTGTCTGATTATATGACAGACATAACTGCTTGGGATTGACAAAAAATGTGATAATTGACGATCAAAGGGTATTAACACTTTGTGATAATGAGATAGATGTCATTCATTTGAGTTACTGTTCCACTCACTCCGACAGGCATTTCTATATTATTTTTTTATAAAAATGTTTGTGAAATATAATATTTGTAATGTTGACAATTTAAAAGAGGAGACAAAAAAAATACAAGACCTTCCGAGTTTCTTGCCTGTTCTTCTCGAGAAGGCTCTCCCAACTTCCGAACAGGTGTAGAGTCAACTTTTTTTTTCAATTTAGTTTTACTTGTATTTGCATACATCTTAATAATGGTTGGGGTGTGTGTACATACAAGGATTAAATAATTAGTTAATTAGATTCTTGTTTGAAGATGTTTAATGTTTTCATCAACAGCTCATATACGTCCCCACCGAGGGGCTCGAGCCTGCCCTAAACTAGGGCGATTAGGCCTTAGTCAACCACGCTGGCCAAGTGCGGGTTGGTCGACTTCACACACAACCTTTAAGAAATTCTTTCTTCACAGGTGTGTGCAGGTTTCCTCACGATGTTTTCCTTCACCGTAAAAGCGTCGAATAAACGTACATATGTATTCAAAATTTGAAAACACATTGGTACCTACGTGGCGGGGTTCGAACTGCTACCTCCCGATTGGAAGGCGACAGCCTTACGCACTACGCCATCGACGCTTTTTTAATGTTTTGTTCGACGTCAATAAGTGCCTGTAAAGGTCTATATTGAATAAAGATTTTTGAGTTTGAGATATTCATTTTATGGAACTCTTCTTTATTTAGGACAAGATAGATTATAATTATTGATATTTAATGTGCGTGAGAGTATGGCAAAAATATTATTTATAGTTCACTTAACGTAAAACTATTATCACGGTAAATAAAATGTAATCGATTACAGCATGTTATTCGATTCATTCGTTATCAATAACTTTAAACCTGATTTTCTCTTTTCTCAGATTGCGGATAAGGCTGATTTTTCTAACATATAACTACTATGCAATAAGAGTTAAAAAAAGACTATTTCATGTTGTTACATTTTGGCCCACGATGAACCGTCTCCTTTTCAGTTGTCTTTTGAAGAGTTTTATAGATTTGTCCTAAGAAAAAAAAATGTTAAAAGCGGCAAAATCAAGCTCAAAAAACATTTTCTATAAAGAATAATTTATGTTTTCATTTCAAAAATGTATAAGTTCCTAAAAATAACTATATAATATTTGTTTATATCATGAGGCTTGATTGATCTCAGTAATCTGTAGTTTTTTAATAATGGATTTTAACTATAATTTTAATTTTTCTCTACGTCCCGATTATTTTATCCCAGTCCCGCTTTTTTTTACGTTTTAGTCCCGATATTTAGAAAAACGGATCTGGCAAGCCTAGTGACAGCCCTAGTTAAAATATGTTTTATAACTCAATCCGCTTAACCGCTACATAAATGAAGAGAAAAGTTATACCTATATAAAAAGGAAATTAATTGGGTTCGTCCAGGGATAATCCGGCAGATTGTATCCTCCCAATCCCAGATCGTTCAGTCAGGAGAAAACAGACACCTGGGTTGGTTTATCAATTGATAGACTTCCCGCATTAGGCGAAAAAAGAGAGTTTTACTTATGCCCGTCCGAAATCGATGCGCCAGGTACACGCCAGGTAAGTGGATATACAAATATTGTATTCCACTTCGTCAAACGAAGATATGTGGACAATGACATTCTATACAATACTGCAAGTAGTTACGATTGAAAGCTCGGTAGTAAGTGATCATATATTATTGTAAATTTATGAAAATATGTGTGGGAGAAGTGTTAATTTCACGTCAGCTTGGGCTCTTTTGCATTGCGACTTTCTGCAGCGATACAAACACGCGTTTTACAGTCGCGCGATTGCATCGCAATACCCGCGCGATCAACGAATAACTATTTGTGTTGATTCATACTCGCGGTCGTATCGATGGAAACGCGCATTTGTTGCGCGGCTACATCGCGTTTGCATCGAAGCAGCCGCGCGTGAGTAGCCATGCACACGCATGTTTGTATCGATTCAGACGCGGGAGGAGTTCTTGAAATGTGGAATATGACATCCGATACCATTTAAAGAACTTTTTACTGTGGTTTGGAAATAGTTTTAATGTGGACTCATAATAATGTCCACATGTCGCTTTCACTTATAAATAGATGCACCCAATAATTCCGTAGTCTGCGTATACGTTTTTCTTTTAAAAGTAAAAATACAGATAGCGTGATTAAAACTGTTTCAAGCGAACTCATCGCGCTGTGGCTGTCGACGAAATACTGAACGTTTTGCATCGTTGCGTTTGAATTGATCCTGTATCGCGTTTACATCGATGCTGTATCGCATTTGCATCGCGATTGTATCACTACAGTCTATGCGGCTAGCTACTGAATCGCGACTGCAGCGCGATTACCTATATCACTTCTTTGAGTACCTACCTTGCGCGTGTGTGTAAAGGTAAACGATTTGCGACTGTATCGATGCTGCATCGCGACTATCGCTGGAAAAAGTCGCAATGTAAAAGGGCCCTAAGGCCCAATACTTGAAGTTGCAGCATAATTGCAATGAACTTCTTGCAATGCCAACGTCCCCACAAAGTCCCATCGAAAAGCGTCTTTTTGTTTTAAATATTAATACATAGTTAATTCTTTATTTGCGCTTGTGGGTAATAACTAACAGTTGATGGAAGATAGATGGAAGAAAACAGGTCGCCATTATCTGCCTTTCGGCGTACCATATTAATCGTATTAGTTATTAGGATCATTGATTTACTACCAAACGTAGATAGAGCGCTTCATACAAAAACGCGCTTGAAATCTGTCACCAAATCGACTATACATTTGTACTCGCTGATAATATACTTGAATATGCACGCCCGAATGAAAATGACCGTAAAGAAAGTACCGTATTCATCGAATTCAACCTTATTCTGCATTATTACGGCAACTATTTTAAGTACAACCGTGGGAAGTTACATCATTTCATACCTAGCCACAGATCAATCGACGTTTTAGTAATTGCTACAAGAAAATATCAACTTTATACTCTCAAAACAAACATAATACTTGAAATTGCTTATCGCGTTGTCGCTCCAACGCATGAATGAGATAACACATCGTGATACGACGCCCGTGCGAGCGAGATGACTGTGATGTACTGACACTGACGCGAAGCGACATGTTTATGATTAATATAATCGTTTTTGATTGGTTTTTACGTATAAATCGAATATTTGAATACATGATAAGATGTGTAATGAGTTTACTCACGCAAAATACGAGATCCCGTCTTTTTTCTGCCGTTTCTGGCTATTGCTGCCACAACTTTTGAATGCGCACTTCGGCATGTTTACGTGCCGACAGCTAATCACCCACTATGGAAAGGATCTGCACGAGTCGCGATTGAGCAGTTCTTCACCGGCCCACTTTTCGTTCGTTCATGCGTTATCTACGTTTGGTAGTAAATCAATGATTAGGATACATAGAAACATAACTACGTACTTAATTTATAAAAAAAACCATATAAGTTTCTACAAAAATTGAATAGAATAGATATAACACGGTCAAACCAAAACAAATAAATTGTCAAACCTACAACAGACTAATATATCTGCTTTTGTTTTGTCCACGTTTCATCCCATGGATTTATTAATAGTTTGATTAATAGGTCCATGTTTCATCTATAACAAAAATACTATGGTTAATAGGTACACAGATTAGTTAGGAATTATCCTTTGCAACAAATTCCTGGCATAAAATTAAAGCAACAACGTAACTTAGCTCGTGTCGTATTGAAAGGTCAGTTTCAGGACCTTTAAAGCGTCTGATAAGAGTAACCGCTGATCAGAAATTTCTGACAGTACGGTGGTAAGCCGACCTCTGCACAGACGGCGCAGTTCAACGCCGACATGCAGTCTACCACCTTGTGGCCCTCAAACCCGCAGCGGAAACACAGTCCGCTGCGATCCTTGGCGGAGGGGCACCGCTGGATGGGGTGGCCCATGCCCATGCATCTAAAGCAGCGCATTGGCTTCTGCTCCAGCAGTTGGATGGAGGCAGAACTCCATCCAACTTCGATGCGCCCGGCCTCGGCCAGACGTTTTGCCGCCTCCACCGGCACAGAGGCGAAGGCCGCCCCGACACTCCACACCCCCGTATGCACGCAGCCCACCTTTATGTAGCGGGCCGGGCAGCCACCGGACTGTGCCAAGACCTGGCCTAGCTCAGTGGCCGGCGGACACTGAGTCGTCGAGGCCGATGACCCGGCTGTCCGCCGTTTTGACGGGACGCGTAACCTTCGCCGCGTCCCCTAGGGCCTCACCCAGCTTCTCCGCCAGCGAATCAGCTTGGGACGGGGATGTCTTCTTCGGAAGCTCGATAATTCGAGCCCCAGTTATCCCCGTCCGAAATTTGGCCCGATTCCGAGGGCGCCAAGGCTGACGGAGGCTTTTGCCTTAGCAATTGCCTCACCATAAGTGAGGCCCTTCGCCACCGCCTCTGGTTTAAGGGCCACCACCACCGCTAATAGGGAGCGTGGCGCTTTGGCAACTTCGGCGCTCCCTGCGTCGCAGTTCCCCCGGGGGCTCCGGCCTTCTTGGGCAACGCCCCGTCTGTGACTGGTTTCTTGCGGCCGAGCCGCAAGACCAGGGACCAAGAGCCCTCGGCCGGTGCCGTGACCTCTGACGAGGAGGGGACCGCTGCACGTATTGGTAGCGCAGTTCTCCTCTTAACTACTCTTGCCGCTTTTGGCATTTTAGCTGGCGCGGCAAGAGTGGTATTGCCCGTTGCGGCTGTCACTGGTCGCTACTGCAGAGGCTGCGACTGCGGCTGACTTGCGCGGTCTGTTGCCAGAGGTGGCCTCCGAACCTGGGCCGGCATAAGCCGCCCATCCGCCTCCAGGCCTTCATAGCGGGCTGAAACCATAAAACCCACCTGAGCCAGTAGCTCTCGCTGCAGGAACTCCATGCTCTCTAGGAACTCCCCCCTGGAGATTCCTACAGCGGGTGCGGCGGCTGCGGCCCCATTCGGCTGAGTTTCCGGTACTATCACTTCCGGGAGCTCTCTACCTCCATTTCGTCGTCGGAGGCAATAGCATCCGACTCGACGTTTTCCACAACAGTAGCAGCGGCCACCGCTCTGCGGCCCCTCGGGCGTTCAGTTCCCCGCTCTGAGAAGGCCCGGCGAAGGGCCTTCATTTCGCCCATCAGAACGTCCAGTTGACCCCGGAGGCGCTTGTTGTCAGCTTGGAGCCGATGTACCTCCTCCGAGGTATTTCTGAACGCCAGTGTCCGGACGATTTCGACGAACGAGTCGGAGGCGTCCTTTATTTCTTTCATGGACATCCCTTTTAGATTCCGGGACTTGAGTATTATCTCTAGGAGCGTCTTTCCGCTCTCTTCCGCTTTGCCGTACAAAAGATCGGCAGTGGGCTCAGGGCAGCGCTTCCTCTTACCCTTCCTCTTTTTGAAGGGGGCCGCTACCTTCTCCAGCGCCGTTTCGCACTCTGACTCGGAGTCAGTGTCGAACTCCGGCTGCTGGAGCTCCCGTCTGGCCTGGGGGAGCCCTACGCCCTGTTATAAACCTCCCCTACCCCCTTCGGGTTCGGGGAACCTTCGGGGCATAAGGCGCGGTTACCTTCACGTACACTGTGGTTCTTGTGGGGGTTTGCAGTTTTGGTGTGAATCTTGTTGAAACCTCAACACTGGCCCTTAAACAGATTTCTATTCATAATACACGAAACAAATTTAGAATGCTTATCTCTAACTAAAGGCTTAGTCAGTATATCCGCCAACATTTCATCAGTAGGCACGTAAGAAATATTTTTATTTTTATTTTTTACAACCTCCCTAATATAATGATGTCGAACATCTATATGTTTGGTTCGTGAGTGATGTATTGGTATGATGTATGGTGATGTATTTATAAAAAGCTAATAGCTGGTCTTCTGATTTTTCCCCTGCGCTAACTAATCTCACAAGAGCCACATATATTATAGGTGACGGTTTCCCTTACCATTAGGTGGGCAGTTTGCTTGTTTGCCAACTTTCTGCAATAAAAAAAAACCTCATCCGCCTCCGTGTTGCATCCAGGTCCGTGACCAACGGATCCTGAAAGAAGCGGCTTGGTTCGACCGCTTCCTCGCAAGTTCGCAACAACCTACTTCAGGCGCTCTATTTCCCTATATGCATGAAGAGTCCCACCGGCACTCTTCATTGATAATACGGGGGATACCACCCCTGCGTTTCCCTTCTCCTCAGTAACACCTTTCTTCCACCCGGATTCCACCGGGAACCCAAGTTTTACCGGGTCCCTAATGGGATCCCCCTCAGTAGCAGTGTCCGTTTCGGATAACACGTCTTGGACATACTCCAATTTTGGGCCCAGCCCAGCAAAGAGTTTGTAGGCGAAAACAATCTCAAAACTATTTCCGCAACAAACAACAAGGAAAAACGAAAGAAAAGATCAGAAACCTAACCTACAAATTTCTACCTCGACGACTTCCCCCTAACCAGAGGTATATCGTTTGTGCTGTCACCCACAGCACAAAAGACGATATCGTCGAAGTAAAAATCCTAAAAAACAATAAGAAATACAGTATCTACATTCACATAAACCTATGAAATACCTTACAACTACCTAAAAAATGCTAACAAAGAAATAAAAATAATAAAAAACCTACTCTAAGCACGAATTCTTGGACCCAAAAATGTGCCACCTACAACACCGAGGTGATGTAGGGAAGCCCAATTTTCGGGCCAAATATTCCCCGACTCAAAATTTGACCCACTTGCAGAGCAACCAGGACGCCACAAGTGGTGTCAAAAGTGGCGTCTAAGAGAGACCCACAAAGTTGCAGAAGACCCAAAAGCCCTACAACTCGTAGATCTCGATATAAGCAGAAAAAAACAACAACGACGCATTCACGCAAAATACAAAAGTGAAAAACTAAAAAATAAAATAGTAGCAAAAAATCAGGCAAGATGCGGCCTATACTATACTACACAAAAGAGAAAAAAATCTACAATTTTTCTGCAGAAACAGAAAAACAAAAAAAAATGGAAAAAGTAATTCAAGAAAAACAAGAAATTGCTCTTTGGTTTTAAAGGGTCAAAAGGCACAAAATTCACAATTAAAAATAGAAAACACAAGTTTAAAATCTACAACCAAACCAACGAACTGTAGAAAAAAATAACCTATTTAACTATAAAACAACGAAAATGAAAAAACAAACAAACCCAAGATATAAGTTAAATTCCGAAATTTGCTATTGCAAAATTTGCGGCGCTCCGTACTGGGGTGGACACGGGTGAACAGTGGCACGTCCGGCACGGAACTCTGAAATCCCAAACCTGCCAGATTAACTTATTTTCTCACAAACAAAACTAGCTAGTTGGTTTCGATAGTGCAGTGAACAATAATGCTTTGGAATGGCTCTGGATAGGAAGGTTCGTCAACTGCTAACATTTCATCGTATGCTTCACCCACGTCGTCTGTTATGATGAGACTGTACATCCGGCGCAAGTGTGGGGCAGTGGCTTTTCAAGAATATAACCAATAACCTCGAGGTATATAGTATTACTGAGTATTTCTGTAGCAACGAGAGGTATGCATCGAGGTTGTAGCAATTGATAAGGGCCCCACGCTGCTCTCCGTGGCGAACAAGAACTGGAGCGCAAAAAAACCATTGGTGCTCAGCATTGACGACTGAAAGGACCACAGAGTACCTTTTATATACGGAAAGAAAGGACGTATGAAAAAGCAAGGAGCTGCACGGCCGGTTCTATTGATCCCTTATGGGGGTATTAAATTTGGACGAATTTAGGGTCAATTACCTTAGTGGCCTGACCCTTTTTTTGAGCCGAGGGAATCTGTTGAGATCCAAGGGCACGGTAATAGTATATACAGTAAGTGAACTCGGCCCCTCTTTGAAATTTTATACCTACGGCCGCTCGGCATCGCTTGGTGCGTTGGGCTGCTCGCTTACCGACCGTGCGCTCCGTTTGACTCGTGCGTATGCCCTGCGGCGAACTGCATTCGTAACAGCCCTTGTAGCTATGCGATCCAAGTGCGATCCAGATCGAGGCGCGTAGGCATAGCGCGTTTAGAGCATTTTCTATGAAGTCATTCTACTGTATATACTATTACCGTGCCAAGGGGCTAAGTTGACTAGGATTAAACTTTAGGTGGGTCGCAAATTAAATTCCTTGACTGTACCTCGAGAGTCACCTCTTTCCTTTGACAATCAAATACTTAGTTAGCGAATCGATTGTCGGTTTCATTCGAACAGAACTGTCAAAATGCGACTGCCCAATTGCCGGTGTTACAAAATCGTACCTCTGTTCTTGAGTCTAGTTTCAGCTGTGATCTCTACTCAAAACTAGCTTTGCATGATTGGAGTTCAAACCCTGCTTGAGTTGTGTTCTGTAATACGGGCCTTAGATTTCCGTGATAGAGATTACCATTTTCGCAATATAATAAGGGCAGAGGCGACAGCCTAGAGGGCTCCATTTCGGGCGAAGATCTTAATACTTATATACCTTTTGAAAGTTTATTTCTTCCTATAACTTTCTTAATAAGGCACCATTCTCATCTTGAACCCGGGACTAGTAGGTACTGTGTTCAGAGCATGTAACTAGAGCAAGGGCCAGGATTCTATTTAGGGGAGGCCAAAAAACCCAAGCATATTATAGTCATAGCCAAGATTCTTTGGGGGAGGCGGTCGTTGTATTCGTGCCCAGGATACCATTTTTCAGACAAAAAAAAACTTAGAATATACTGTTTTCATCTTGGTTTTAAACTTTTATGGATTACTGCGTCGTAAAGTCGAAAAACAAAGACGAGTAATATCCGGAGTAAGTTTTTAGATACCACATCATTACTTTTGCGTGCATAGGTAAGCTATAGGTGTGCTTGTCGGAATACTAGCCTTCTGGAGACCGTCTACCACTTGATCTAGAGCTGGCATTATTAGATTGGAGTAGGCAAAGGGATGAGGTGGGAACGTGTCTAATGCTCTGGGGGCTGATTCTCATGGATTCGAAAAAAGGTCGGATTCGAAACTAAATGGTATAAGAATCAGAACACTAGACAAATGTCGAAGTCCGCCATTTATTGAGGAAACGTCGCTTGACTTATCTCTAGTTGTAAGATCGATTTCTCACTTTTTTACCATTGTATTAAATAATTATTTATTTTAGGTAAATAAACATACTCCTCGGGAGTAGTTTTGCTAGAGCTGGACCTCATTGCTTTAACATCTCTTTGTTTTTGCTTCATACTCGAAATAATACAAGCGACTTTCCAGAAAGAAATGGCGGAGCTCGACATGTTCTGTGTTCTGATTGGCTGGATTCTGAATACCGCTCGAGTTATTTTTTTTATTTATTTCACAAAATAGTAATACATTTTAACATTTTGTTTTCAGCATCCTATAAACCAAATTTGGTTTTTCTGGACACTGCATTCATTCAGTTCTCACACTCGCTGCTTAGTTCCCATCTCACTCACTTACAATAATAATATACATAAGTATAGGTACATTTTACAACAAGACATATTTCCAACATATCACACTTTCAAATCTGTGACACAAAAATCTCTTTAGTATGTATGGTATAGGTACGCTAACAATTATAAATAGGGTACATGATAATTTTTTTCACGGCCACCGTCGACCGTCCTTTAATAACAATGTCACAATGGCTGAAAACACACGGGATGAGACTTTACGTTTTGTTTACTTTGCGTTTAGTATTAACGTTGCCTAAATCTATTACTTAATTAAATTTTATCATTAATTTATAGGTTACATATTTAATACAAGATAATAATTTTTATTGCAAATTATTTTTTAGTATTTCTATTTAATATTATTTTATTTAGTTAATTTTATCCAGCCATTCTAATTTATTTATTTATTAAATATTATATTTTTACAATACTATTTAGGTAATAAAATAACTTTTATCTGTAAATTTTAATTTACTTATGTATATAGTAGAGAAAGAAAATACATTTTTAATCAAAATTTTATATTTAATTTTGTTATATCTTCTTTTATTTCTAGTTAAACCTCAAACTCGAACATTTTAACGAATTATGTGAGAATCAGCCCACAAGGAAGGAAAATTTATCACAATAAAGTAAACTAGTAAAGCTCAGTCGCATCACAATTTATTATAATACAACCATACTCCTTTTTAACTTGTAATACAGAACGCAAGGAACATTTAGATCGCAAATGCATCAAAGTGGCGTCTCTCAATTGATAGAAAAAAATCACAGCTTCAAGAAATATTAAAGTATATGAAGCTCTAAATAATGTCCACTATCTATTACTTGAAACACGGGTAGGGATTGGAGTAATTACTACGTCTAGAGATGTTGTAATTTTGTTACTATATACATAGTTTTCTTGTAGTTTTAATAACTTTAAATTTAATTTTGATTGAAATAGTTCTTTTTTCATTAAGGACGCCACTGTCGCATATATTATACATACCCCTATTAGCCAGTTTAAACCCTTAGGCTAGTAAGAGATTAGGTCTACTACAGTTTAGTTTCTAAGACATTTCTGTTCTGCATCATGAAATAAGAAAAGTTTCATGAAACTAAGGTAAGTTACTGAAACTGGTCGTAAGTCATATACCTAATTGTTGTGACATAATTATTTACAGATTTCACGTCATCCATCTCAAAATTATCATTTTATTATGTGGATCACATTACATTACAACTAATGTGATCTACTCCCAATAAATATTATAACATAGAACAACTATAACAACAGACAGCAGTCAAGGCCCTACTTGTGTATTTTAGCAAAATATATGCATGAAAAACGAATTTATTTTAGTTTTTTTTATGCAGATAGGAGATAGGTTTCTTTTACAGATAACAGAAACAACCGACCATACACTTTAAGACGTTTTTAACAATTTAAGGTCAATTTTCACAATACTCATTTAAAGCAGCGTACATAAAACTCACTTAAGTGAATCTTAGAGACTCCTTAATGTGTTTAAAAAATCATTTTTCTTTAAAGACAATTAATAAACTTCATGTTTTATAACGCGTTAAAGGATTAAACGTATCAGTTTGGTGCCCGTTGCTCTAAATACGATTACAAAAAAAAATATCACTGAGAAAATTATTATTTAAACACATTAAGCGGTAATCGTTTAAATAAGTATTTGTTCAAGCCTTCGCCTTCATACTTAGAACGTATCCAAGCAACATTCCATGACATACGTTCAACTTTTTGTCTGCAGTATCAATATTTCTATTTATCAATTTACTATAGTCTATTCAAGATAAGAAGGTTTCGGTGACAGGTCGATTTTTCCGTTTCATGCATACTAGTTACCATTTTTTAAAATATTATGTTTTAAAAATATAACATCTCCTTCGGTTATTTTTATCAACAATGCAATAATTAATTCCACATTAAATAAAACCAGAATATCAGTGCAGCTAAATAAAATTATAATTCGGAAAAAATATTTGTTTAAGGTTTACAACTAAAATATTTGAGTAAAGTATTTGTTCCGATTCACGATTCAAATAAGATACTTAATTAAACAATTACTTTTAATATATTTAAGAAATTAAACATTTAAATTCAATTCAATCTTAAAACTGTTCGTCTAATATACTTATTCATACTTATAGTTATTAATTCACAGCAATAATAATATTAATTACACAAAACAATATTACAAATTTTAAACATTATTACACTGTTGGTTGTACAATATTATTTCTTTACACCTGTTATAGTTATTTGTTAGTTTTTTAACATGTCTAAGTCACTGAGTATATTAAGATGTAGAATATTACCATGATATCTTAAAGCAATGTTGGACATACAACACAAATCAGAAAAATTCCTTTTAATGCGACTTAGTTTAAATAGAATAGTGTCAAGAGTCCTCAGTCACTGTTAATGTTTTTCCCATGGACTTAGAAAAAAAGGCGGACGGAGCTTAGAGAACATGAAAATGTAACCATCATGATAAGTCAGTTAGCTGTAGTTACATGTTTTTACGCACACATTTGCACCATGATAAGTCAGCCTCTAGGCATAACCATTCTTGATTTCTAACGGGTTACACGAGTCAGGCGCTAAAAAAATAATTTAAAATGCCTTCCTGCGTTGTGAAAATATATCACAATCATAGTGGTTTGCATAAAAACAGCAAGCGATCACATTTCACAGGTTATTCACTAATTTATTTCATATTTTCTCTGCTTGGCCCAATGGTTTACTGGTAGAGAGCGATGTTCATCGCTAAGTCCGCCATATGTACAAACCTATTGTAACATGGAAGTATAAATAAATAAAAAAATAAATAACTATTTTACAACAAAATAAAATCAAAATATGTACGACATTTTAACGGAAAAATAATGACAGAGTGACAGTTTAAAGACGGTGTTGATATTAACCAAAATTTTGAATAACCCCAATGATGGGGAGATTAAAGAATGCTTAGAAAAAGAGTATAGCAAATCATGTTTATTGTATGTAATATTTATTTTATAGGTTTCCCAAAATAGATATTGGTTGGAAGAATAGATGGATTCAAATAATAAGAAAAAGCAGAGGAGGAAATGACTGGAATCCTACTAAGTCTAGTGTTGTGTGTAGTGTACATTTTGAAAATACTGATATGTACACTACAAAATGCGGACTTTTCCGTATACATTTAAATGCAGTACAACAAAGGTAAAAAAATATTTTTATAGAATCGTGTTGTGCTAAGTATTGGAGTATGAAACTGCAAATAACTAGCTACTGTGACACTCGCCTCGAGTTTTAATACCTCTCATTATGCAACAGTTTCATAAACTACTATTAGGTATAAGTATTGTATAATAAATAAAATGCATATAACCACAGTCAAAAACTTTATAATATTATAGTTTTATGTTAATAGTAAAATATTAAAATATGTGGATTTGATTATTTAAATATAGGGTTCATTTTCTTCATATGGCAATTTCAATAGACTCACACTCGCGCGATTCGCCGCCATTGCTATGTTTCATTATTGTTTAAGCAATATTCCGTCCGCCTTTTTTTCTAAGTCCATGGTTTTTCCATACAGCATTCATGTGTGATTCATGTATAGTCGTTACTATCTTGACAGCTAAATGACATTTTTAAAGGAGGAGGGGATTCTTATTAGTGTGTTAATTCATTCCAGCAGCAAGTCTGGACAACTGATCTGTGTGCAGACGATAAATATTTGGCTAGTATAAAATAAATAAGTCAAATATACAAGGTAAAGACGTCGATACGACAATAAAGTTACTCGTGTACAGCCGTTTATATACAGGACCTTACCTTACAGTTTTAAATTTTTCTATGCGATGAATAACTTCCTCGGCTATTACCTGAAGCTCACAGACAATGCGCCGGTATCTGTATCAACTAACTCTTTGGTGTGAATTGTGATTGTTTTTGTTGGCTTCTAACGTGAAATGTGATATGAATGAATGTTGTATGTATGTAACGAATAAACTCAAAAGCTACTGCACCGATTTCAAAAATTCGTTCACCATTAGAATGCTACATTATCCCTGATTAACATAGGCTACAAAATTATTTTTCCTACAGAAAAATATAAAATTCCCACGGGAAAACAAAAACAACGCAGGCGAAGCTGCGTAAAGTAAAGCTAGTTGCTTGCTATATAAGCAGATACTTCAACTTCAGGACAGAGAAACACTTTATAAAGAGTGTGTTTATTTTGTTTCCCTCTTCTGTTAATTTGTTTGTTTGAAAAAATAATTTTCAAAACAACAACAAATTACTTTCAATCATTTCATATTTCTAGCTTTAACTAATATCGGCTGATCTTTTCATTTATTTGTGGTATTGACGTCTCCACCTTGAGTTCTTACCTCAATATTATGTTGACTAGTGATCCAATGTTATGACTTACGAGAGACGACCCGTTCGATCGAGCTCCGAAGCTCGTAATGCATCTCGAAGTTGAGGTCGATCATACGATGCAGTTTTGACGTTTAATGCATGGAACATCCGTCAAAAACAGCATTGAAGATACTGATGATTTATTGAAGATGGTCGATCATGGCGTATGGCGTGTTGTGGTTCGGAGCAAATAGGTTAGCGTTTTACAATGGGGTGGATCATCTTCTATCGTCCTTGCGGCTTCACTGAAAACCAGCGTCACAGTTCTCTGTGACTTAGAGCTGAGTGGAGTCGCTTTTGGTCGCTTTTTGTAAAATAATTGTGTGTCATTTTTCTTTGTAAAATGTTTTGTTTGTTTAACTGACTAGTCTAATTGTCATAATGTGTTATGTTAGCGCCAAATAAATACTTTTTCTTTCTTTCTTTCTTTCTTTCGATCACTTTCCTGAGATGCAGTACGAGCCTGATAGACTCATCATCATTCGTGTAACAATAAAGGATTACAATTTAAGTGGGAGACAAATTGTGTGTGCTTGTTCAGACAAGTTAAATGAACAATCTTGAAATCGCGAATAAAAATCAACTGTTCAATACATTTAGGTTCAGTGGAAGTAGAACATTTGTATGGAACAGCAAATTTTTCACGAATTATTCAGTTTACTTGTCTGAACTGAACAAGCACACAAAATTCGGCGCCTGTTTGAAAAGTTAATACAAAATATACACCGTGTTCCTGAGGATACGCATTAACTTGGGCATATTATTCAGAACATCAAACTGAGTAACTTTCACTATGAGACCAATACTAAAATCGCTAAAAAACAGCTGCTTCATACAAAAGTTCAAAACCTTCAGAGTTGACCCCATAGTGACACTTGTTCAACTTGATGGTCTAAGTAACAGATCCAAGTTAACGCATATCCTCGGGGTACACGGTGTATACGAAATGCAAACGTGGATATGTGGAGAGGTCTTATTATGCTATGAAACCGTCACCTCGCCTTAACCATCATTCCTCAGGTAAACCTGCGTTGCGTTGAAATCTTGTCCAGGGGGCCTCGTCAAACTTACATTCGCAGTTACTTGCATCAAAAGGCATAGAACACCCTATTATTTGTATTTGCTACAGTGTATGATTGATTGAAATAGTGCAGTTAAATATATACGGGAGCCAAGAGTGGATACGTTTAGTCATAGACGCGTGTGTGTACTTACCAGAAAAAGAGCTTTTCGCTCTACTAAATATAAAGAAACGAAACTTTAATAAGCATATAACAGTTGCGTTAACATTAATAAATTAAGGATTTCTTACACAAGTACCTACTACATACATTAAGGTGTAACTTTTTGTACCCTCATTTTGTATGAGACAAATTCGATTTATAACTTATTATATACAGTGTTTGAACCGCAGATAACAGCAAAGTTGATTGACGTCTCAAAATAAATCTATAATTAAAATTATGAATCGTTTTAATCTCAAGACAGTTTCTCAAATATAATGGATTCCGTCCGTCAAAATTTTTATTCAAATTACTTTATTGAAACACATGGGCATGCCCAGAAGCAGGTGACAAACGCTAAAACTTTAGCTTGTTACAAGTAGCCTACAGTCGACCAACAGAATTTTAATATTCCGCTGTAATTAGTTTATTGATTGTCCTTTGTAACAATATTTAAAGGTTTATTAGGGTAACCTTAAAGCTCTAAAGTAAATATTATGTTTGTTTAAAGATCCTAAAACCATGGTCTTTACAACTTTATCTTCAAGCCAAAAAAAAACGGAAATAAATCTCATTTGTCGATGACATCCTTTATATAACTTGCCAATCTTTAGGTCGCACAAGAAATTATATCGAGGCTAATCGACCACTTTCTTAGCCAACCTTACATTTCAAAATCAGCCCGCATCCTTTCAAACAAAATTGTAGGTATACCGCATAGCTCCCATATTTGTCAATCACCAGTAGGTACTGATAAATTACATAAACACTATCCCTTAATAGTCCAGAGCCCACTCGTTTTCCTGCAGGAACGCGTCGACCACCTCCTTCATGGTGAAGTTTGGGATCAGCTGGTCAGCAGTTAGCTTCACGCGCGTCACCGGATCGAAATGACCTACACGCTGTTGATACAATAACATTTCGTTATTAGTTTTAAATCTGTGTCAGGTAGCATACCAATATATTGTGTGTTTTACATTTAAAGGACATGTCCTCTTTTGGGCTAAGAATATAATTATTTATTAACCAACATGTTTCAGGTATTATTGTAAAGAGTACTCAAAAATCTAGGGTTTAGAATAAAATTTAGGTTTTTTTAGGCCTGCAAATTAAAAAAAACAGCAATTTTCTGATTGACTTTCATAGTATGTAAAACAAAGCGATTTTTGTATGGAAACCAATGACAAGTTACTGAAACGTGTCATAAACGAATAAATAAGTAACAAAAGCGCACAAACGATATGATAGTGAGTGACTTTCTGACTTAAATTCACATAAATTACATGTTTAATGTTTTATCAAGATTTACGAAAAACATGGCTGTATGAACTTAGCTCCCTTTGCCTTCTCTTGCAGAAGTGACAGACAGCGTCAAAAAAAGCCTTGTTTAATTTTGTGCTTATAATCTAAGCAATCACAATACATCACAATACTTTTTATTAAGAAGTGCACAATCTTGTGTTGTTGCCGCAATGACTGTCAAATTAAAGGCAGCGCAGACGTTATAGATTTTTCCTTCGACAATAAACCCCCAGGTGACCACATATTGAATTGGATTGCAAATTAGCAGCATTGCAGGCCACTGCTGGTAACAAACAAGCATCTCTGACTCTGACCAAAAAAATGATACATGTAATCAATAGGTCCATGCTATTAAAATGAAATCTAGCTCAATAAATGCATTGGTTGGTGGCAGATGACTTCTATACTTTACTTTGTAGCAGTGTGTTTGTGCAGGATTTGTTAGGATGAGCCCCTGGCTGTAGTGTCTAGTGTGTGATACCTGTTTACCTACCTCACAGTAATAAAATATCAACATAAATAAAATATACTGGTCTGTTCTTAAGAATGCTACAGTTTTACTATTTCAATAACAAAAGATTTTTTACAAAACAAATGCTAATTAATGAACTAAGTGCAAAATTCTCTAAGATTACTATAATGCCAATTCAAAGTGTAAATATTTACTTCTATATGACTACATACCCTCGATTTTATCATGGGTACTAAATATGTAATATGAAGTGTTGAATAATTATAATAGTGGAAACTATGTGAAAGAGTTGTAATATAGAAACTGGTTGCAGGTATGAAATAAAACCCAGAAATTATGTAATTTTTATTTATTCAATTTCAACATCTTCCCTCATTAGTACGTAATTTCAAAATTGAGCCAGTGGTGTTATATGAGTTTGGTGCGGAACCCATCCTAAATTCATGGATTTCATTTGATTTTTCCTCTTATCAACAGTCTCATGTGATGGATCATTTTCTTGAATATGTTCCCCAAAATATGACTTAGCTTGCTTAATTTAATATGTTCCAAGACTGATCAAAATTAAATTGAATATTTTCATTCCGGGGAACATATTCAAGTGTGGAATTTAAGCATCAATATGTACAAAGATGGCTTCTAATGCCCTATTTAAAATAGATTGACCACCAGGTCGGTTGGTCGCTTACTGCAGCTAGCAGTGTAAGTTATAAGATTTCTTTTGAAATAGGTAATTAGAGGACTTTTGTAAGTAAAATGTTAGTAACCTCTAATAAAACAATGGAATTGTTTGAATCACACCCAAAGAGTATAAGGTACAGTTAGTTTTCTACTGGACAGGTTTTCCCTGCTTATATGGGCTATACCTAAATGTAAAGGGGCATATTGATTTTTGAAGCAATAACACTTTTTTATATAAGTAAACATGAGTTTTTGAAATGCATACCCGAGAAGCAATTCTGCAAAGGGATTACTTAGCCCATAGTCTGACTTAATATAAACCTAAGGCCTTTTTAGGCTTTGAACAAACCTCACCTAATTGAGTTAAGCAAGAGAACAATAAAACAAATTGTGTGACTGTTAAACCAGTCCAGTATTTACATACTATATCAGCGGAATTTTCTATATTTTCAAATTCAATTAGTTTCTGTTCTTTGATTTTATTGTTAGTAAGTCAAGCATGAATTATTACATTTGGTGTAAACTATACAGTTTATTTCTAATACACATAAAAATGCAAAATCATATTGACTTGATAAGTAATAATAATGTTTATGTGTATATGTGTGAATTTGTTTCTTTTAAACCGTACCGTACCGTAAACGTAAAACCGTACGTTTATTACTGTAAAAATGCAAAATCATATTGACTCATGTGATTTTCACAGACTCTGGCATTACTTTACGAATATTTTACAATCCCTGAGGATCTTCTTTCTTAAATATAATGGTACCCTTCGACATTCCAAATTATAGCACTCTGGCAGGCCCCCGTCACTCGAGCAATGTAGCTTTATAAATACCTACCGCTAAGTAGCGCGCCAGCGCTCCGATCGGCCGCGGGCTGTCGCATGCAAGAATTATTGTTAGTCTGTGACGCGGGCGAGGTGGATTGCACACACTGCACTTTTCCCGCGCTAAGCGTAGATACCATACTTTAATAAATTAATATTCTATAAAATAAAATACGATGGTCAATTACTGTGATGTTGTTGGATGCCGTAATCAAAAGACAAATAAAAATTTGTCTTTTTTTTCATTACCGAAAGATGAAGAAAGGTACGTTACGTTATTTAATTGTAAGTACTAATTTTAATGCTATTAATATATCGCAGAACGGTGGGCCGTGCTTTTATTTAAATTTCAATGTGTGTAACTGTGTATGAAATGTATGTAAGTAAATTTGTTCAGGTAAAATTTTGCAACCAACAATATAGGATATGTTTAAATCATGCAACCTACCTATAAATTGAAAGTTTATGTGTTGCAATTTAATTTTAAAGTACTTAGTTAAAAGACTTTAATATTCAAACTATTTATCGTACCTCTTTGAAATGTAATGTTTGATTTATATTATGATGGTTTATTCTTCCCTTTCCTTTATATTTTTAACTCATAAACTATATAAATGCAGTAAAAAACATAACTGCAGTGACTTCATTGCTCAACTAAATGATAAGTCTAATATAGACGATACCAGTCTATACATACATTTTAAAGCGTATAATAAAAATTCATCGTTTTACGGAGGGCTGAAAGTTCCGCCGAGGTCCTTCAATGATTACGTGGAAAAATTAGAAAAAACTTTTTTGAAAAATTTTGATAGTCTTAATGAACCGGCCGGGAAGCACTATAATTAATACATTACAAACAATCGATTTTATTACACCTTGCCCCTGCTTTCCAAAAGATTATTTATTAAAATTATTTGTACGTTTTAGGATATTTTCAACAGTAAAATTTAATAACCGTGATTTTAAAGATGGAAAAAAAACATCGATCATTTTATAAAATTAAAACACATAAATTAGTTTTTCTCACAAACAATATTGCCTAAATTATAAAAAATAAAATATAAGTTTTACTTTGACCATTTTGTTTAATTTATGTTTTTTGGACAACCCTTAAATGTTCGCTCGATGACGCAATCACGCGGTGTACGCGGGAATTTCGATTCTCGGCGCACGTTCGTAGAGACTGTTTCTTCTTGCAGCGACTTTTGTCTGCCGGTTTTGGCTATTATTATTACAGCGATTCGAGCGTTTCTATGGGAGTGATGTATCTGTTACGTAGTAACTATTATCTAATCTGTGACTCTGGTACAAAAAAAATGAGAAGTTGTATCAGGAGTGCGACTGTAACCTGGAAGTATAACATTTTGTTGTTCAATTCTTGGGTCTGGTTACTTCGTACGTTCGTACGTTCAAATTACGAGAAAACTTAGTCCAGTTAGCAAGCCAATATTTAAATCACATGTAAAATCAAGAACCTGAGCATAGCTGTAGAAAATAAAAGATACTATTTTGTGAAAGGAAGGAAGGTTACACACATACACACAAACAATAAACAAAAGTCAAAACGACAGCTACAGTGGCATTGACAATGACATCCTTTTAATTGCCAGTAAAAAAAAACTAAATGTGGCCCTGCTAAAGAAACAATAAAAAAAAACATTTTTAATTTTTTTCTCCTAAATGCAGGCCTTAATATTTTTAATATTCATGGATAAACATCCTTCTCATAAAGTTCTATTACCGTCATAAATTTTTAAACTGGTTAAAAAAGGTTCAGAATAAAATTCCACATTCCATACAAAAAGTGGACATGTCCTTTATGAGTTTACGTTTTCTTTAAAAATGCTAAATAAATGGAAAAGAAGATGTTGATACGTAGCTATTAAGAGTGAGTCTTCTTTGACTTAACAAAGTAAAAAGTGATCAATACAGTTGAAATGTCGTTCGGATTGTTATGGTCCTCGGAGCCTAATTGGTCGTGGCAATAATACAATATGTTGAAGATGTAGGTAATGAGCTGATTACTACTATTCAATTTGTAGAAATTCTAAATAGGAACGTTGTAATGAGAGAGTCGAAAAAGAGTGATCACACTAAATAGGACTGCAGTGTTGCCATGTTAGTGGATTTTCCACTAGTTTTGGTGTTTTGGAACCCCTAGTTGGTGGGAAAAATTCGTTTCTGGTGGCTAGTGGTATTTTTGGGCATCAAAAGTCAATAATATAAACATATGAACCTCATCTAATGAACTACTACTAGTCTGTCATTCTGAAATGTTATTCCGAGAATCGGCCTAATACGAGTTATTAGGAACGGACCATTATTTTCTTCAAATCAGTGTTGTTTGATATAAAAACTTGCCAACAATACATACTAATCGTGTGTTTACACATTAATTTGTAAAACTTTTTTTGTGTAAAAATTTTTAGCTGGTTCAACACTATTTCAACTTCGACGTTAGACCATGGCCAGGGAGTAATGGAAAAGAATGAAATTTAACAAGGATTTGCAATACAAGAATAGAATAGTATATGAATAAAAGTCCTCAAAATGAGTTTTGTATGTTTAAGAATAGAGTCAAAAAAGAGCTATGGAGCTAAACACGTTATTTTAGAACTAGCACATTGTTCAAACATTCAAATTTAAAAAAAAATATTCAACATAGGCCCTAACAGGCACTTATTGACGTCAAAACAAAGCAAAACATTCTAATTTTAAGAAAACATAAATAACCTTGTATGTGCATACATCCTTAATATACTTAAGATGTCTGCAAATACAAGTAGGAATGAAAAAAAAAGGTTATTTTGAAGATGAATTTAGCTCTAAAGAGCTAAGTTGGCAACACTGTATCTGTAAATTGTAGACAATTTAGGAAGTAGAGCGGTTAGAATCCTCCTTGCTTCCCAAATAGTATCCAATCTGTTCTAACTGCGATTACACCTTCCTGTTTCCTAATTAGGATCTCTACAAATTGAATAGTGTAATAAGCTCTTTATCCGAAGTCATTCTTTGAAACTTTATCTGTTTAACTTAGTCGCGCATAAACGGCTTCATCGACTGGATATAATTCAACAACGTGGTTTCTATCCTGGATAAGGAGCAAAACTAAAAGTTATATTGCAACTAACTAATAAATATGTAGTTTATTTCTATATAATATTTCAGGCATATAAACAACAGAAAGATTAAGATATAAGTATGTGATAAAGAGATAGCTTGCTTTCACAACGTTGTAAAGACATATCCAACTATAGTCTATTCAGCACGAGTAGCACACGGACCCCGAGATAAATATGTCTCCCATTAATTGTCACTTTCTCGACACTAAACAATAGCTATCTCATTCGCTACTGTCAAAAGTGACATTTCGGTGTAGAGAAATAGGCCGAGAAAATTCTCTCGCGATCCTTATGCTACGCGTGCAGGAATAGAAGATTCCCGTGGCAGGACGAAGATTTTCGTTTTAAGCATACTAGTTTCCATGATTAAATATATTGTTTTTAAAATATAGCTTATCTCCTTATGTTATTTTTATCAAAAATGCAATAATTAATTCCACATTAAATAGAAACAAGAATATCAGTCCAGTTAAATAAAATTATAATTCTGAAAAAATATTTGTTTAAATTTTACAAATAAAATATGTGTACGTATTTGAATCGTTCCGATTCACGATTCAAATACATACGTACTTAATTTTTTTTTCAGAATTCTTGTTTCTAATTAATGTTATAATTATTCCATATTTGATAAAAATAACCTAAAGAGATAAGTTATATTTTTAAAACACAATATTTTTAATCATGGAGAGTGGTATGCATGAAACAGAAAACTTCGACCTGTCACAGGAATCTTTTTATCTTGAATATACTATAATGAATTACAGTGGACCCGCGGTAATCCGACAAACGTTTTGCAAGACGATGTTGGATTATCGGATTTGTTGGATTATAGACTACTGCCTAAGGCCCTCTATAGTCCGGATTTTTTTGAATAAGACTACCTTGTAATTCGACAAATTACAAATCAAAAAATCTATTTAAACTACGAATCATACTAAATAATGATGTATGTAATATGTATGTAAAATTTTGTAAATTAAACATCACAATGGATTAATATTTTATTGTCAAAATATCATCATCAGTGCTATAGGACTTACAAAAAATAATAACTAAACTTATTTACGTTAGAAAGTGAAGATTTGACGAAATTTTTATGTATAATCAACAGTAATAGGCGTGTCGGATTAAACATAGTGCGGATTACCGCGGGTCCACTGTATGTGAATTTGTTTGTTACGTTTTCATGCCTAAACCACAAAACCGATTTCACCAAATAGAAATCTCAAATATAATCCATTTTTTAATCAGAGATCCCTACAACATCAACCCGAGCGAAGCCGCGGGTAAAAACTAGTAATTTCATATATTTTGGTGCTTTCAAACTGGGTGTAATATAATTAAGTATTTACCTCAAGATGTTCTTCAATATCTTTTCTTTCGTATGTGATGCCACTTGGGGTGATTACTGGCTCATTCAGGATTTCAAAGCTGATTTTTCCACATAGATAATCCGGTACATCACGTTTCTGTCAAATAAATTATACAAATCATATATAATTGTATAAAATTAATTTTCTAATTCCTTATAAATTTTTTCTTCACAGACTAACTATTTGTATGGGAGACTTCAAAATTAATTTTACAATTTTGAATTTTCAATGAGGTAATAACTTTTATACACGGTTATTTTTTTATCACCCTGGAAAATTTTAGGGATGCTTCAGGACACATCCATTATTATAAAAAAAATGAAATAAAAAATTTAAAAAATATATAAAAAAATTAATAAAATCTAAATATGCTGCTCTCAACTAGTGCCACATTTTTTGGATTTTTTAGAAAATTAATATAATATTAAGTGAATTATTTTTTTATTTATATTAAATCATTCTAATACCATGTCATGAAGCGTTTCTTAAGTTTTCCAGGGTGATAAAAAAATAACCGTGTATATCGATTCTGAACATGCTCCTAAATGGGTTCACAGGATTTTTATTACACACTGTATAGCCAATATGGGAAAATACTTTGATAACCATACGGACGCAAAATGATTCCATTATTTAATTTAAAAATACAATATTTGTTTTATGCACCTGACTGTACCACATAGTTTTAGTATGGAAATTTTTAATAAAGAGATTTTTCTGCCCTATAATAAATTTATTTGCCAATTTTAAACTTTTTGACGAATTTGCCTAATAAAAGCTAATTTGAGCACTAATTTTTGAGATGTAAATCATATCTGTAGCTTTTTTTTAGTATAACCACAATGAGATGAGTATGCTTGGCAAAGAACCTACGCCTAGCATACTCACTTAAAGAAGGCTATAACTTCGTTACAAGAGCACTGTTTTTTGAGCACTCAATAGCACTATTTTTTGACGTATCAAGTATACTACTCGTAGCTTGTTTGGGTTTCTTAAGCAAAGGTGAGCAATGTGAGCATGCCTTTAGGTGCGGAATGGTCAAAAAGCAAAATGGTAAGCGATCGTAAAATGGTAAAGGAGCAAAATGGTAAAAGTCTCTTCTGCTTTTCACTATTATATTAGGAATAATTAAAAGATTTTTTAAGACACATAGGTATAATTTGCATTCATTACCCGTGGTCCTACTACGTAGTCCAACTGGTAGTACCACGGGCATTTTATTTTGCCCGTGGTTCTATCAGTAGGACTAAAACAATAAAATAATTACATTACATGGGCATTAGACCTACTGTTTGGGTAATACAGTCATCGCCAATATCATTGAGTTTATTGGTTCTGAGCTACCAGAGCCACATTTCTTAAAACATACATACTAACCTTATCAATAGTAGTACGGTAACCAGGGTCTGATGCTAGAAACTAGAAGGTGGCCATAAGAATTCCACAATAAAACGACACAAACCCATCGAGTTTGGGCTCGTTTGATTCGTCTTGATGAGTACTTTGGTTCTAGATAATATCCGTATGCAAAACCCCATCATTTTGTTTGTACAACCTTCCTCAATATGGGTACCAAATAAAAGAACTTGAATTGTAGAATACAGTATATTATGAAAAACAATCAAATTATTATGTACAGTAGAACCAGGAAAAAAATACCTACTCTTATAACTCCTACCCTGCGTTCCGTAAAACGATAAAAGTGATAATATCGCGAATCCGACCAAAGTCACAACATAACCTACTGATTCAATAGCCCTTATATTTTGTGACGATTTAATTTGGCCGGATTCGCGATATTATCGCTTTTATCGCAATTCGGAACGCACCACTAGTAGAACTATGGGCAATGATACTTGTCCCTAGTCCTACTGATAGAACCGCGGGCAAGAAACAATGCCCGTGGTATTACCAGTTGAACTACAGGTAATGCTACTTGCCCATGGTCCTACTAATAGAACCACGGACAAAATAACTTGCCCTTGGTACTACCAGTAGGACGACGCAGTAGGACCACGGGCAACCATTATCCATTATCCATTATCACAAACATAAGGCTTTTTTAACATAACCAAAAATACTTTATCCTCCACATAAAAAATGATGACACTTAACAACCAAAATTACGCTAAAAACAAAACAGAATCATTTTTTAAAAGCAGTTGCAGAAATAAAAGTTTTTCAAATAACCGGGAATCGTTATGTTTGCCTCAATGTTTCTAAATAACGACGATATTTTTAGCAACTTCGAATATACTAGAGGATAAGCATTTTTAATCAATATAAAATTATATTAAAACTGCACCAGGCTATTGAAATCAGACGCTTTTGAGTTTACTTTGAAAGACATAGGCGGCAATTCTGTTGGCACTAATTCGATTAAACTAAACTAAATTTAGTTTTAGTGCTGTCCAATTGTGTTTTCAGTTAAAATTTTCGAACAAAAAACAATATTTGACAGCTCTAAAACTAAATTTAGTTTAGTCTAATGCCAACGGAATTAACACCATAGTATCCCAAACTATAAGTTTTTAGAAACAACGGCATAGGACCACTAACGCCCTCGGTTGGCACCACCACTTTAATAGCAGAATTCCAACAAAACCAAACTTGTATTTATTGATTTATTAACCAAGAAAAAGGCAAAATTCTGTGGCATTCGAATTAAAGATAGTCTTATTTAAGTCATTTAAAAAAACAAAAGGAAGGCAATGTGATATAGATAACATTTGAAAAAAAAAATCGTCGTTTTTTCGAAAAATTGAGGCAAGACATAATAACGTATCCCAGTTTTATGAAATAAGTTTTATATCTACCGATTTCAAAAAATTAATTCTTTTTTGTTTTCGACGTAATTTTGGTTTTGTTTTTTTTAATATGTCAAAAAAGCCTTATGTTTGTGGTAATAGATAATGACTTTTTTACATAAATTGTCTTTATTTATACCTATGTTTCTTATGAATCCTTTTATTCCCGATATTATTTTGTGGAAAGCAGAAGATTAAAGGTACGTATGTACATGAAAATGTAATTTTTACCATTTTGCTCTCTTGCCGATATGATCTTTTACCATTGTGCGTTTTTGACGTTTTACTCTTTTACCATTTTGCTCCTTTACCATTTACGATCACTTACAGTTTTGCTTTTTGACCATTCCGCGCCTCCCATTCAAAGGTATGCTGGGCGTAGGTTATGCACAACATACTCATCGAACTATGACTAAATTTTCATAGTATGACACCATTTTTTTCTATGAGCAACATTTTTGTCATTCATGAAATAACTGATTTTTATGACTAATATGCTAGGTGTAGCGACTCTCCGAGTCGCGAGCGAGCTATCACAGCGAGCGCGCGCGTCCTGGCTTTCTTATTAGGCCCATCAAATTAGCTAAACCTAGACATAATTCAATAACTGTAATTTTCTTTTTCTATGACATAAAGTATTGTTAGTTATAGATAAAATAATAAAAATTAAACACTTTAAAACTCCGCGTCAATGTAAAAAAACAAAAAAAAAAACATTTTAAAAACATTTTGATTCCATAAGTGCAGCATAATAAATAACCTTTTAAATGTGCTTCTGTTATGTTACGATTCTTGCATCCCAGTTAAATAAATTAAAATTAAACTAATGAATCATTCGGGACTCTCATTAATAAAGAGGATTCGGTAATTTACAGACTTTTTGGCTTATCTTACCAAAAATAAAAGATAACTATAATTTAACAATTTATTCTGAATAGTATATTATATGTATTCTTAAATTATTAAAAATTAAACAGGTTCTTTTTGCAGATTTCTACAGTCACAAATATTTGTAATTTTTAGAAAACCTGAAATACATAACTACTTCAAAAGTGTTTAATTTATCCCTTCAAAATATTGTTAGCACCAAAGACATTATAAGAGATAGACCGACAATACGCGCGGCCTCTAAGAAACCCCCTTCAACCACAACAGCGGTCAGGCGGCCGCTACTCATACTGTATTTGTACTGCATTCGACTGTCGAGCGCGCGTCAAGTTATAAAAATACTTAAACATGCCCAAATAACTTCGTTTTGTAGTGTAAAAAACGAACAGTAATAAAAACTAAATCACATTGTAACATTATTTATTACTGATGAGTCTTAATTATGCTTATTTATTTAGCTATTATCATATCAAAATTGGTTGAAGGGGACTTCATACATTTCGTTTGCATTGTTGGTCTACTCTTATAATGTCTTTGGTTAGCACTATAAGAAATAAATTAAACAATAAAAGACCACGATTATTTATTAATTGATATTTTTTCTAAGTTACGTTCCAATGTAAATGGTATTTCCTGCAGAGTAACTAATGGTATTTCATGGAGGAGGCACAACTTTTGCACTTTTGAAACCTGGACCCTTGGGGACAGGACCGATCTGTCCAGGGATACTCCCTACCACAGGCAGGTGCGTCTAATGGCCTCCATGTCACCGTCAGGAGAAGACGCGCCTCCTCCTTTTCAGGAAACTGTGAAGGACATAGTCCTTCCCAACACGGCGCCGGGAGCCGACGGGATCAGTGCTCGCGTGATACAGCACACTTGGAAGGCCGCATCGGCGGAGTTCTCCGAGGTGTTTAGGCGATGTGTCCGGGAGGGCTGTTTTCCGGATGTCTGGAAGGTCGGTAAGCTGATTGCCATTCCGAAAGGGAACGGCAAGCCCCTTACCGACCCGAAAGCATACCGCCCAGTTACTTTGTTGCCGATCTTTGGTAAGATTCTAGAACGCATAATATTGAGCTGCGCTCCGAAGATTACCAGGGGGTTATCGGATCGCCAGCACGGATTCACTCGAGGCCGGTCGACGGTGTCTGCCCTAAATACTATCTTCAGGGCGGCGCGAGAGAGCTCGTCGAAGTATTTGCAGGTAGTCTTTCTGGATATCTCTGGGGCCTTCGACAACGCGTGGTGGCCGATGGTGTTGCTCAAGGTGAAGCAGGGACACCCCGTCCACCAAACATCTTTAAGATTCTGGTGGACTACTTCCGTGAGCGTCACGTGAGCCTGTCCGTAGGGCATTACAAGGTGTCGAAGGCGGCAACGATGGGTTGCCCGCAGGGATCGGTGCTGGGACCCACGCTCTGGAACGTGCTAATGGACGACTTGCTTCGACTCCCATTCCCTGGGGGGGTTAGCGTCGTGGCTTACACCGACGACGTGACGATTCTGATCGAGGCCAATTGCCGGGCGAGCATAGAGGCTTCAGCCTCTACCACTTTGCAGCTCGTCGGCGACTGGGGGGCCCGTAATCGTCTGGAATTTGCTCCTAGTAAGTCTGCAACTATGACGCTCAGGGGCAAATTCCAGAGGCCACCAGTCATCAAGTTCGGTGGGGTCTCTATCAGAAGCGTCACGTCGACCACAGTGCTGGGGGTGGTAGTCGACGCAAGTTTATCGTTCGCACAGCATGCGACATCGATAGGGGAGCGGGCGGCTAATTGCTTCGGCAAGATGTCGAGAGTGTCGGCGTCCTCTTGGGGTATTCGACACAAGGCGCTCAAGGTCCTGTACCAGGGCACCTATGTGGCGACGGTGACGTATGCTGCTGCATGCTGGTCACAGTGCGCGTCCATTCACGTGGTGATCCGGGCAGGCGAACTAGGCAGAGTACGCGAAGGCCGCGCCACCAAAGAGGAGCTACGGAGTGCCCGACTCCGAACATCTGAGTCCGCTCTTGCCTCCTGGCAGGAGCGTTGGGGCACATCGGAACAGGGGAGGGAAACGTAGCGGTTCTTCCCGGACGTGGCGGCCCGGCTCAGGTTTACTTGGGTCGAGCCGGATTACGAAGTCTCACAGCTACTGACGGGGCATGGTCATTTCAATGGTAGGCTGTTTAGGTTCTCACTGGTCGACAGTGCTAGGTGTCCTTGTGGGGAGTGCGAGGATGAGGACCTGCATCACGCACTATGGGAGTGAAGGTTGTATAGCGAGGCGCGTAGGGACTTGGTCGATAAGGTGAAAGCGCTTGAGATGGGTCCGATTTATTACTGCGATCTCGTGGGGACGGAGGCGAATTTCCAGCGGTTACGGGACTTCGCGCGACGGTGGTACTCGATTAGGAGTGGGTTCGATAATAGAGGCGAAGCAAGAAGAGGGCAACCGCCCGAAGAAAGAAGAGACTAGATAGTAGACGAAACCAGCGGTACCACGATCGGTGGGCACACGGCGACCTGGTGGCGGACACCGAAGGCGTGACGTGTGTTGTCCAACCCGTAAGGGCAGAGGGACACAGGGACAAACAGGAGAAAGATTTAAATAACTTGTAGGGAGTCAAGAATTGTGCGTGGTTAGAGTGCGAATACGCAGGATCCGCGCACATCTCCCGCTGTTTCGGCCCGTATAACCACGATTGGTTGAGTAGGGCCATGGGTTGGTGGAGGGTAAAGCCTGCCCCACGAGTGCATAAAGGAGGCACTCCGCTTCCACCGGGTGCCTCCGTACCTGCAAGGCAGATCCGTCCTCTACGAGGGGCCGGATGGGCGCGTCCACACGTGGACAATGGCGGCGGGTGTACCCCAGGGTTCCATACTAGGTCCTCTGTTATGGAAACTGGGGTACAACTGGGTCCTGCGAGGCGACCTTCTGCTACGAACGAAGGTCGTCGAAAACGGGGGAGGAGGCGGCCCACCTTGCGTCGGTCGGCACCTCACTGGTCGTCCGACGCATCCGCCTCCTGGGCCTGGGCGTGGCCCTCGACAAAACGAGGGCCATGTTATTCCACGCCCCCCGCCGCAGGATCCCACTGGGGCTCCGCGTCCGAGTGGAGGGGGTACGTATACCGGTCGAAGCGCATCTCAAGTACCTCGGCTTGGTTCTGGACCCCCGATGGAGTTTCGAGGAGCATTTTAAGCTCCTCGCTCCACGGCTATGCGCCGCCGCAGCCGCACTCGGGCGGGTCCTTCCCAACGTGGGAGGACCAGGATCGGCGTGCCGTCGACTGTATCACGGGGTGATAAGGTCGATGGCACTATACGGAGCCCCGGTATGGGCGGAGTGCCTCTCCCCCCGTACGGTGGCCCTACTGCGACGTCCGCAGAGGGTCATAGCAGCCCGGGCCGTGCGAGCCTATCGCACGGTCAGCCACGGCGCGGCCTGCGTTCTTGCGGGCCAAACGCCATGGGATGTCGATGCACGCGTCCATTCGGAGGTGTATCGGCATCGGGTTGCTGTACGAGAGCGGGGGGGACGGTCTGCTCCACAGGAGGTGGAGCAGGTTCGTACCCTGGCGCAGAGGGAGGCTCTGCGCCAGTGGGGTGAGGCACTCGCCTCCCCAGCTGCCGGCCACCGGACGATTGAGGCAATTCGTCCGGTGTTGGAGGAGTGGGTTGGGCGCCGGCAGGGCAGCCCAACATTCCGCATGGTGCAGGTACTTACCGGGCATGGCTGCTTCGGTCACTACCTGCACCGAGTCGCCCATCGGGAGGAAACGCCGCAGTGTCATCACTGCGACGCTCCCGATGACACTGCCGAGCACACACTATTGGTGTGCCCGGCTTGGCGATGCCAGTGCAGCGAACTCGAAGCTGCGCTGGGAGGCGGAAACCTCTCGCTGCCGAGCATGGTCGTGGCCATGCTCCGCGGCGAGGCGGAAGGGGGGGCTGTCGCCTCCTTCTGCGAGGACGTAATATCGCAGAAGGAGGCCGCGGAGAGGGAGCGGGAGGCAGATCCTCAAGCCGCTCCCATCCGTCGCAGACGGATAGGCAGGAGAAAGCGGGCATTCACACAAGCGATGCCCGTCTAATGACCCTGCCGTGGAGGCCTGCGTGCACGGTTGGCCCCGTGCACGCCGCCGTAAGGCCCTCCGTCTAGGGATTGCCCTGGTGTTCTCGGGCAATCCCCCCTTGGCGATAGCCCGACCAGGTGGTCGGCCTTGCCCGGGCGCGTGGGTAGTGGAGTCGCAGTGTGAACCTTACCTAGCGCGCTCATAAGGGCAGGGAGAACACCGGGGGGTTTTAGTGGGTAGGCCTGGCACTCTGCCGGGAGAGCCCCACACACGCTCGCCGTCTAGCCAACGGCGGGTACGGTTCGGTTACGCATTTCCCCCCGAGAGAAAAAAAAAAGGTGTAGCGACTCTCCAGCGCAGCGAGCTTAACGCTGCGCTGGGAGGCGGAGACCTCTCGCTGCCGAGCATGGTCGTGGCCATGCTCCGCGGCGAGGCGGAATGGGGGGCTGTCGCCATCTTCTGCGAGGACGTCATCTCGCAGAAGGAGGCTGCGGAGAGGGAGCGGGAGGAAGATCCACAAGCCGCTCACATCCGTCGCAGACGGATAGGCAGGAGAAAGCGGGCATTCGCACAAGCAATGCCCGTCTAGTGACCCTGCCGTGGTGGCCTGCGTGCACAGGTGGCCCCGTACACGCCACCGTAAGGCCCTCCGTCTGGGGATTGCCCTGGTGTTCTCGGGCAATCCCCCCTTGGCGATAGCCCGACCGACCTGGTCGGGCTTGCCCGGACGCGCTGGTAGTGGTAGTCGCAGTGTGGACCCTACCATGCGCGCCCACAACCATATTTCAAAGTGGCCAGTACATTATATCATATTCAAACGCCTATTATTATGCATCTAAAATAAAAATTAGGAAGCCTTCACCGGCACAGTAAAGTAATTAATTACACAAGTAAAAAAAGTGGCAGACGAGGCTTGCGTAAGCCTATAATTGCTAGACAGTCCGAGTCAACAAAGCAAAAGTAATATTGAGCTAATAAGATAATATTGTTTGGTTGCAAATACTAATCTTATTTAGGCGCGAAATTGGCTTAAAAGGGATCTCTTACAGGCAACATTTATTTCTCAGTACGATTTCAACAGTTTAAAAAAAAAATGTAGTTATTAATTTAGTCATCTTGACACTATATTTGTTACAATCACATATTATTTACTGATGAAATAAATTGACTAGGGTGAAAATAAACATACTTACCCTTCTCCTTTCATCCATCTTAGAGAATAGATTGTTTAATTCATTAGAATAATTATTCTGAAAAAAATTATTAATTAATTATAAACATTATACAATTAATTGAAAATAAAGCAAAATTTATATTTCATATTTTGGTATTTTTCAATAATCTTAATGAAATAATTATTTGTATATTATATAAGTACATACACATTCCTCCTCAGCTTTGGCAACCTTGACATTGGAATCATCTTCATTAGTATTAGATAATTTTATAGCTTCTATTTTACGTTGCATGTCTTCACTTATTAACCTGTAAATTAGGTACCTTGTAGATTACGTTCTGGAAGAATGGCACCCCTGGAAGACATCTCCGAGAGTGCCATAGGAACTTGGTTTTCGAACACATGGCACCTCCATCCTCCATTCCATATCTACACCGCTATTTTTAACTTATGACAAAAATTTTGTGTGCTTGTTCAGACAAGCAAACTGAACAACTTTCACTATGGGACCAACTTCGAAATCGCAAAAAAAGTCAGCTGTTTCATATATTTAGGTTCAGTGAATGTATGGAACAGCTGATTTTTTTTGCGATTTCGAAGTTGGTCCCATAGTGAAAGTTGTTCAGTTTGCTTGTCTGAACAAGCACACAAAATTTTTGTCATAACTAAAAAATAAACTTGTATTAGTGCTGTACTGAGCTTTTGAATACTATTCGAGAAGCTTTTGAATTTATGAAATCCGAATGTAATTGCAATATAAATATGAAAAAATTCATAAATTACATAAAAATATTTTGGTACAGCCTACCTTCACTTTAGCGTCATTATTGTCATAGGTCAAATAACATCTTGGATGATTATGACTCTAAAATAAAAATATGGAGACCTTGATGTGTTTACCTAACATATTGCAGAATATTCTTAATTTGAAGGCAGTGCCAAAAACGGAGACAAACCAATGTTAAAAAATATTTTTAGATATGCCATAGATTCGAAATAGTAGATTAAAACCGGCCAAGTGCGTGTCGGGCCACGCGCAGTGTAGGGTTCCGTAGTTGCAAATGCCAACTTTGAGTTAACACTCACACCTCAGAACACGTTGCTGATGGACCGGGAACCGTTCGCATCAGCCAGCCAGATATCTATCGCAGGAAGTTTATCAAGTGAGCCGGGAAGCCGTCAGAACAGGATAAGCTCCAAGGAAGAATATTCAAACAATGGCCTTCGAGCATTATATATGCATCCGATTAACGCATAACGCGTTATAATTTACAACAGCATATACAATTGTATACAGTGAAGCCATCTCTGTCAGCACGTTCAGACCATCAACTTACAGTATTAAGTGTCTGTTGCTACAGTATTAATTTTCAATGAAATTTTACTTTTCCGAGTACATTGTATAACTTTTTCGTCTATAACTTTTTAGTTTGTACTTAGTACTCAACTCTGATAGTTCGTTATATTGCCGTCCCCGACGAAGACTATGGTAATAGTCATAACTATAGATTTGGTTTTATCGCAGATTCGTTATGCCGTGACCCTGATACATTAGTATCATTTTTTTTCAAGACGATGCTCTCATTATGTAAAGATCTTTAAGATTATATTCGACATAATAGAAAATTTTACACGATTAATGACGCATTAATCTATTACCAACAATCAGAGTGAAACTTTTAGCATAAGCTGCTATTACCATATTGTTAGAGTGAAAAATGTTTGAACTGATTTCTGTAATCGTCAATACAATGTCGTTCGGTTCATCGTTCGCCGAGGCTATTCTCCGAGTGGTTGAGGGAGGAAGATCGAAATGGAAATCCCAAACCACGAGGAAACTGGATGGTAGCCTCATAGTAAATCTTGTAATGGCAATGCCAGCCGATGCCACGCTTGAAATGTTGGAGTTCAAGAAGAACTACAACGTTACGACCCCTAACAGGGATGAATGGGATAAACAATTGCCTGTGCCCTTTAAGAAAACAAACCAAACATGGTACACCATTGGCTTTAGAAAAGGGGGCCGATCAGGTGCACTTCGCATCAATAAAATCGTAACACCTCGCCAGTTAAGTTAATGTTTCGTAAGGATTATTAGAAAAATATATGATTATTGTGGCTAGTATGAAGCTCTTACTACCCACTATAACTTAAGTAGGACTTCGAAATCGATCCGTTAAAATTAAATACCTAGCTTCAACCAACCAAATCCACACATGGACGAAAAGCAACCTCTGCTGAATCAGTACAATATACACGGTGTTTCATAATAACCAATAAATAATCAATGCGTTATCTAAAACTAATTATTAAATTGTGTTTACCCGTAATGTCATTCAACCCAAAATTTTCATGTAAATCATAGACATGATGATGATACTATGATATACATGAAAATGTTGGGTTGAATAACATTACATGTAAACACATTTTAATAATTAGTTTTAGATAACGCATTGATTATTTATTGGTTATTATGAAACACCGTGTATACAGTATATACAGCCAGAATATATACATATACCGGGTTATTTTTCCAGCAGGGGCTAAATTTTGTGTGCTTGTTCAGACAAGCAAAATGAAGGTCTTTTACTATGGGACCAATCTCGAAATCGCGAAGAAAAAATCAGCTGTTCCATACAAATGTTCAATATCCACTGAACCTAAATGTATGGAACAGCTGATTTTCTTTTCGCGATTTCGAGTTTGGTCCCATAGTAAAAGTTGTTCATTTTGCTTGTCTAAACAAGCATACAAAATTTGGCTCCTGATGGAAAAATAACCCCGTAAACAGCCAGTCGTGGCCTGTCACCAAAGCTCTGTTTGAGGAAGTCTTTGTGAGGACAGCGAAGCATATCAGACTTTTTATAAAGCATAAAACTTTAATATTTTTTTATAAAACATAAAAATAGCGATAATATTTATAGTTTAAGGTACGTCAAGTTATTAATTTAATTTTTGAAGTTTTCTTTTCATTGTTAAAATTCAATGAATGATTATGAATATATTTGTTTGTGTTTTATTAACTATACTTCATACATAATTACAGCAAAATCCATCTAGTCGACAGATAACAGGGGCCTAATTACGCTAATCTTAACGCCGTTGTCGCTTCGTGATAGCGTTTCAATAAAACTGCTTTTGTCGCTTTCATACGCATTTTCCGGCGCAATTTATTTCTACTACATATATTGATAAGTCAATTGTCACAAATGTTTTAATAAGTATTCAGTTAACCAACAATAACTGTCTCAAAAAGCGATGTTATTGAAGCGTTATTGACACGCCACAAATGCGTTAACGCTAGCAGAATAAGGCCCCTGAACAATGCACAGTTCTTACTTAATTACGAATGTAACTATTTTTTCTAATTACTGATTCTCTGTTTGTCTGTTACCTTTTCACTGACTCGAAAAATAAATGGAAATATTATGAGTTTCAACTAATTAAGCTTATATTTTACATACAAAAATTGAAATGGTTCAACACATACCTTGTTAACGACGCGCTCATCGCCCTATGCAATACACCCCTTTTTTGGCAATTTTGTAAATACCTTCCTGTAAATTTGTAATTTATATTGTTTTAGATATAAGGTAGTTTTAATTATTTTGTTCTCTCTAGTTGTATAAATATTTGTGCGGATCGGATTGTCGGTTAGTTCCGCTTCCAACTGTCTGCGAACAACAATACTACTGTATCTCTGTGCTCATAATAAACGTGTTTTCGAGTCGAAGGTGTATCCTTAGTGAACCCCTAGAAGAACCCCGTACAAAGTGGTCTTCGGCCGGATCAATGTTCTATACACCACAGAAGATGGTCGTCACGCGAAACACGTCGCGCAAAGAGCGTGAGCATCAGCAGGAAGAAAGCCGTGGAATTCTGGAAAGTTCTTCACAAAACGCCGAAAAAGTGCCCAGCACCACACCAGCTCAAGAATTGCCCGGTAACAGTTTCAAATGCGAAACCGTTATGTTGCCACCGCCATTTACCGAAGTAAAAACCTCACTACCCGCTGCCACAAAAAATACGGCGAAGTCGAAACGCTCATCGACGCGTTCCTTGGCGGTGCAAAGAAGAAGGCTGGAATTGGAAGCCGCGGCTAAAACGGCCAAGATACAGATTGAGCTGCTAAACAAACAGCTACAGGCAGACCTAGCGGAACTGAACGATACGGAATACAGTTCACTCGAGGAGGACAATAATAGTGTCCGCTGCAAGGTAGAAGACTGGCTGGAGCGCAGCCAGCCCGGGGAGGAAGCTCGCGAGCCTGGTACGTCTCACCGACCGCCAGCTGTCCCTGTAAACCCCGGCCCGAGTCGCGCATTACCCACCGCGCCGGCTCCGCCGACCACATGTGATCCTACTCTTCAAATGCTTGCCAGCGCTCTGAAGGATCTTGCTACTGCTTCCGTCAACAATGGACCCAACGCCAACCTATTGAGCCGAATATCTACGCCCCGAGAATTACCCGAGTTCTCCGGCGAACCGTTGGAGTGGCTGCAATTCAAAATGGCGTTCGAAGAATCGACGGAGGTATGCAAGTTTAGCGCACAAGAAAATCTTTGGCGACTACGAAAATGCCTGCGTGGACCTGCTAAAGATGCAGTCTCAGGTATGCTGATAAGCGCCACGTCACCGGACAAAATTATGAAGACCCTGGAAATCAGATTTGGAAACCCTGACTGCATAGTACACAAAATAATTCTAGACATCAAGAAGTTGCAGCCTATTGGATCAGACTACCAAAGGGACATTATACCATTTGCTGTGAAAATTCAAAATTTCATCGAAGCGGTGCGATCCATCAAGCGCGAAGAGTACTTGCAAGGTATGAGCATTGTTAATATTATTTTATCAAAGTTTTCACCGCTTTTGTTGTCAAAATGGTCCGATTATAGTTTTCCATTGATCACAGACGGGCATAGATCAAAAATGTTGATTTTGTCTGATTTCCTTAGTGAGGAAGCACTAAAAGTGTCAACCACTTCTAATATTTATTATGCCAATGAAAGAAGTGACTATAAGAAAAATCGACAAACAGACACTTCACGCTTGCAAAGTGTGCTATTTCAAGCTGAACACTCTGATGGTAAATGCCAATTTTGCCGATTGTCTATACACAAAATTACTGAGTGTAATAAATTCAAAAAATCACTCCGCAAGGTCCGATGGCAATTTATTAAACGCAGTGGCCTATGTTATAAGTGTTTACTATCAAGCCATGACCGGCAAACGTGCATAGCACCGCCGTGTGACAGAGATAGTTGTGGCGAGGAGCATCATAGACTTCTTCATTACACAAGCAGGAGCCACGGGGAGAACACATCGCCCGGCCGCGGCGGCGGCGCGGGGGCACAGCGGTGCGCCGAGCTGCGGGTGCGCGCTGAGCCTGCGCTGCCTGCACCGCCGCCGGCGCCCGTCTCGTCGTCTGCGTCTACGGGTCAAGGTCGGGCTGCGTCAGTGATAAACGTAAATACGAATCAGTGCAAAGTGTTATTAAAGGTTGTTCCTATACGTATACACAGTGCTAACGGTATCATTGATTCAAGCGCGCTGCTCGATGACGGCTCGTCAGTGACTTTAATAAGTGCAAATCTTGCGGAGCGCGCCGGCCTGCGTGGCCGCCGCGAATCAATGCGCATCTGTGGCGCGTGGACTGATAGCCAACTGGTTTGTGATGTCACGGTAGCTACGGTGAAGCTCTCCGGTATGGACAATAAGATTTATTCGGTACGTGCGCGTACTGTGCCTGAGTTAAATTTACCAAAACAATGTTTGTCTGTTGTTGATTGTAATAAATATAAATATTTGAGTAATATTGAACATGAATTGTGTAATGTTGATACCAAGCCCGAAATGTTAATAGGGCAAGATAACTTTCACTTGTTGTTACCAATAAATGTACTGTTAGGTAATAAATATGAGCCGTCTGCTACACTCACCCCCCTAGGTTGGTGCCTACATGGAAGTGTGCGTGTCCCGCGCCCGGGCCCGTGCCCGGGGCCCGGCGACCGCCAGCAGCTGCCCACCGCGCACTCCGCGCTTGCCACGGCGACAATTGACCACGATGACCGTGGCTCGGATGAACTGCACGAGATGGTAAAAAGGTACTTTTCCCTAGAGTCCATGGGAGTGTCCGGGAAGCCACGGGTGAATGCTGATGATGCACGCGCCGTCGCCCAGCTGGAAAAATCTGCACGTCTGATAGACGGTAGGTGGGAAGTGGGGCTACCGTGGCGGGACAGCAACAGTGTAATGTCCAATTCACTGCCGAATGCGTTGCAAAGGCTGAAAGGGGTGGAAAGAAAAATGTCAAAGGACAAGGGATATGCTGAAAGGTATAAAGATAGAATCAATCATTTATTTTTAAACGATTTCGCCAGGGAAGTTCAAGACACCAGCGTGCTGCCAAGGACTTGGTACTTGCCACACTTTGGGGTGGACAACCCCAACAAAAAAAAACTGCGACTTGTCTTCGACGCGGCGAGCAACACGAGTGGTAAGTGTTTGAACGATTATTTTCTTAAGGGTCCTGACCTACTGTCGTTACTTTTTGGTATAATGCTGCGCTTTAGGGAACATAAAATAGCAGTAACCGGCGACATACGGGACATGTTTCTCCGCGTCAAGATACGGCCTGAGGATCAGGACGCGCTCCGGTTTCTATGGCGAGATAGTCCGACGGAACCCGTACGTACTTGTGCTATGACGTCACTTATATTTGGTGCTAATTGCTCACCTTTTGTGGCGCAATTCGTGAAAAATAAAAATTCACAGCGCTTCCAATCGACATTGTCGGACGCTGTTGACGCAATAATCAATTCGCATTATTGCGATGATTATATTCAAAGTCTGCCGGATGTGGAAAGTGCTATCGAGATGGTAAGAAATATTAATAATATACACAGCTCTGGAGGGTTTGAAATGCGCAATTGGACCAGCATCACAGTGTTGGAGAGCCTGCCAAATGAAACCTTAGGCAACGCAGCGGTAAGGTTCAAAATTGATCAGAAGTCCGAAGGCGAACGGACACTTGGGCTGTTGTGGTATCCAGGTACAGATGAACTAGGTTTCGATGTATCTCTCAAGCGAATTCCTGATAGCATTATACAAGGGAAAGAGCAGCCGACTAAACGACTTATGCTTCGGGTAATTATGTCAATTTTTGATGTTTTTGGTTTTTTGGCTCCTTTTACCATTCAGGGGAAAATAATGCTACAGGACACATGGAGGCTAAATATCGGTTGGGACGACGCAATTCCCGACGATATCCACAAGAAGTGGTGCGCTTGGATAGACCTACTAAAGGTAGTAAACAATGTGCATATACCTAGGTGCTATATGCCGACCGTGGGCGCGGGCGCGACAGAGACAGCAAATATGGTAAGCAATAGCGCGGCGGCGGCGGCGCAGGCCCCGTCGAGTCGGCTACGTCAGCGCGATGTATCGCCCCTCGCCTCGCCGCATCCTTCCCCTCGTCTGCCTGCGTCTACGACGGCTGCTACGACGAGCGATGTGGCTACGAATTCATTGGATGCTACGACAACAAAGAGTGCGTACAATCAACTACAATTGCACGTTTTTTGTGATGCCTCTTCGAAAGCGATGTGTGCAGTGGCGTATTGGCGTTGGTTTTATAATGGTAAAGTATTTGTTGCATTTATCGCAAGTAGATGTCGAGTTTTACCCGTCAAGCATGTTACCGTTCCTCGAGCAGAGCTACAGGCGGCTTTGATGGCAGCAAGGTTAGCAGACTCTATTGCTAAGGAACACAAAATAAAAGCCACGCGACGTTATTTCTGGTGCGATTCTAGTACTGTTCTACACTGGATAAGAAACAACACGCGTACATATAAAACTTTCGTGGCAAATAGGCTTGGTGAGATTGACGACTTAACGAACGTTAATGAATGGAGATATATTCCCACCAGACTTAACGTTGCTGACTTGGCTACCAGAGACACATTCGATGAATCTGTATTTCATGGTGAGTGGCTTCATGGACCTCAAATTTTGTTCGGCGATGAACAGATGTGGCCGTTGGATGTGGTACCTGAAACATGTAAGTTACATACCGAGCATGTTGCTATGGTTAACAAAAGTGACTCACATACCTTGCCTGTTCCTGATGCTGAGAGGTTTTCATCGTGGCTGCGGTTACAAAGGGCTACAGCTGCGGTACTAAAATTTATAAATAAATGTAAGAAGGTTACCAATGAAGATGATTGCTTCATCATGGTGCGCGCCGAGCGTCTGCTCCTGATGCACGCGCAGGCCGAGTCGTTCTCCGAGGAGATAGCTGAAATAAAAAAAGGTAAATGCTTACCACGCACGAGTAAGCTACTTACGTTGTCGGCGGTCATCGATGAGCATGGTCTTCTGCGTGTGGGCGGTCGTATTGATGCTGTGGCCGACGTAAGTGTTGCAATGAAGCGACCTATAATATTGGACGGTCGTCATCCCGTGGCGCGGCTTCTTGTGCGACATTACCATGTCAAAGCAGCGCATGGAAATCAAGAAACCGTTGTCAACGAGATAAAGCAGAGATACTGGTTGCTTAGGTTGCGGCCAACAGTTAAGCATGTTGTGTCTAAATGCATGTTTTGTCGCATAAGCAAGAGTAAGCCACTGGTGCCGAGAATGGGTGACCTTCCACCAGCTCGGATGGCTCACCACCAACGAGCCTTCAGTCATTGCGGCTTAGATTTGTTCGGCCCAATGGATATAACAGTGGGTGGCCGCCGAGAGAAAAGGTACGGTGTTTTGTTCACTTGTCTCACAGTCCGCGCCGTGCATATCGAGTTGGTGAACTCGCTTAGTGCTGACGCACTCATCATGGCTTTGCGACGCATGGCAGCGCGGCGGGGGTGGCCAAGCCACCTGTACTCGGACAACGGCACTAATTTGCGGGGATCAAACACGGAGCTACGTAAGTCAATTAAGGAACTTGACTATGGGCCGTTGAGGCTTGAAGCTACGAATAACGCTGTACGTTGGAATTTTATTCCGCCTCTAAGCCCACATTGGGGTGGGGCGTGGGAGCGACTTATTCGTAGCGTCAAGACTTCACTTCGAGCTATACTCAGGGAGCGGGCACCAAGGGAAGAAGTTTTAACCACGTTGATGGCTGAGGTAGAAAACATAGTTAACAGTCGCCCCTTGATGCACGTTTCCGTTGACTCTGGTGATGCCGAAACATTAACTCCGAACCATTTCCTTATTGGTGGTTCATCAAACTTACCTGCACTCGGGCGATTTGATGACTCTGACTTACACTTCAATAAGTTATGGCGTAAGTCACAAAGATTGGCCGATATGTATTGGCAGCGATGGGTAAAGGAAATCCTACCAGAGTTGCTACCAAGGCGAAAGTGGAACGCAGAACAGAAACCTTTACAGGTAGGTGACCTGGTCTTGGTCGTAGATCCTAATGCCCCACGTAATATGTGGCAAAAGGGACTTGTCGTACAAGTGTATCCTGGCAAGGACGGGCGTATTCGGGTCGTAGACATTAAAACTAAGACCGATACACTTCGGCAAAGATCGGTTGCGCGCGTCGCACCCATCTCACTGGTGGAATAGTGCTGTATCAGCACTGGGGTGGGGAGTGTTAACGACGCGCTCATCGCCCTATGCAATACACCCCTTTTTTGGCAATTTTGTAAATACCTTCCTGTAAATTTGTAATTTATATTGTTTTAGATATAAGGTAGTTTTAATTATTTTGTTCTCTCTAGTTGTATAAATATTTGTGCGGATCGGATTGTCGGTTAGTTCCGCTTCCAACTGTCTGCGAACAACAATACTACTGTATCTCTGTGCTCATAATAAACGTGTTTTCGAGTCGAAGGTGTATCCTTAGTGAACCCCTAGAAGAACCCCGTACATACCTATTTTATATCTTCTTAAAATTTCACCGAACAAACAAGTAGTTTATCTTTACTGTAATGTTGAAATCAAATACACCAGCGAAAAGAAATTCAATGTCATCTAACAATTGTAAGTTAAACGCATCTTTATAATCGAATCCTATAATAATGTACTATTACTATAGTAATAAACATTAATTTATAATTTCCGTCGAACAGGGTGATTATTTCATTTGGTGTAAATTGGGCAGTTTGGTAAAAAAATAAAAAAATATTCTTTATTTATAAAATTTTGATTGAATTTGAAAATTTTGATATTGTAAAGTAATCAAAAAAATGGAGGCACTCTTCTATGACCACATTTAATGGGCAATCAGGGCCATTATTTGTTTTTAAACATGGTAGTGACAATTTGCACATGGCAATGATCACTTTGCATGGTAATGCCATTTTATGTACACGGTAATGACAATTGCACACATTGTAATGACCAATAAATCCACGATAATCACAACTAAGGAAAAAATAAAACAAATCGTATAATCAAAATATTTTAATATGAAAACTTAAAAGAATGACAGCTTCTAAACAATTTAAACTAATAGCCATTCTTGACCAATAATTTTACTGAGATCAATCATTAGCTTTTCTTTTATCACGCCGACACTTATCCACTAACCGCTTTTTGCGTAAAATCACTTCTTTATTAGTTAGCTTTTTAGGTGGCATTATTATCTATTTTCTACCTGAAACTGATATGAGCAGAAAACAACAAGCGTACGCATTTAATTAGCAGAAATAAATACGCGTTTAATAGGTTTAATAGCAAAGTCATAACCATGTAATTGTTGTCATTGCCATGTTAATAGGTTTAAGCAAAATCATTACCATGTAATTGTTGTCATTGCCATGTTTTAAAAAAACCCATGGTAATCAGTGGTAATGACTACCATGGCAATAATAAAAACAGATATTTCGTTGATTTACTGCGAATATACAAACTATTCTAGAATATTCCACAGCTGGTATCACAGCAAAACTCGCGTTTTATGCCAAAATAACACAAAATTCACTATAATTACTTACTTACGGAGTACACTGCAACACAAGAATGACAAATATGACAATCCAATGTGACAAAACCCACGGTAACCGTATTTTTTAAATTTTTTAGCGTAAGCGATGACAATAACCAACGTGCGATCATTCCGACGCCTGCGTTAGCACGGAAGGTGCGCGGGGGTAGTGGCAAACTTTAAGTACATATTTTTAGTAATTTGCTACACGTCACGATAGCGATGGCAATGGTAATGACTGTTTTGTCGTGTGACAAAATGTAGTACGATGCCATTTGGTTGTATTTTATAAAATTGAAAGAGAAATATTAGCAACAGAATACTTAACTATTACTATTTCAAAATACATTAACTTAAAAAAGAAAATAATGCTTTAAGTAAGCTATTTTTAATGGAAAATTGCTGATTTTGGAGTTTAGGACATGCGTGGTAATGACATTTTAGCTATTTCAGGAGACAAAAAAAAGGTTTAGTGAAAAAAAAACGTAAAACTGAAAGATACTGTTTTTAGACCACCCTCCATACTACACTTTATATTAAGACACGGTAAACATAGAACTACGTTTTATAGGTAAAATTTAAGCGGACACCCGATTTACACCAAATGAAATAATCACCCAACACTATCGTAAGGCTACATTGCGTGTCGATTGTATAATGTTTATTTCGGTTAAGCATATTTTTATAATTTTCTTCCTTATAAAGAAAACTATTTGAGAATAAAATTAATTTAATATATAAAAACATAATTACCTTTTTTTGGTATAAAAATGGTCTTTTAAGGTTTAATTAGTAATTTCCTATTATATTACCATAGTCTTTGTCGGTTATATATGGAAAGGTGAAAAAAATCCCTCGCGACCCGTGCACCCACTGGCTTCACCCACCAGTGGGTGTAGGGGTAATTCCTGTTTACCCGTGCACCCACTGCGTTAAGGTTGAAATTAATTATCGATAAAATATCGATATTAAAATGAAAAATAATACGATAAGTCAATTGTTTATTAAAACTAACGTGAACAAACTAAAGGAGACTGGGATTACATTCCAACAGATTCAATCTCTTTACATAATATTAGACCAATTAATATAATATCTCATTTGCCACTTTTACGTCATAAAACAAAATACGATAAAATGGGATGTCATCTGTCTTTCAAATATCTTTGCTGCAACAGATAGTTCGTGTGCAATATTTTGTATTTGAACTGCATAATGACAACGGGAATAAAATTTATATATCGCAAACGCGGCAAAATAGGTACTATTATTTAGAGGACACCAATATGTGAAACAGAAAGTATATGCTAACAAGTCGTCAATTTGGAATTGTACTTTAAAACAAAAGCTAAAATGCAAAGGATTTATTACTATTAAGGGGCCACAGTACCTTCTACTAGCGCCGCCATTCGTTTTTTATTAATAACTAGCTGTACCCGCGACTTCGTCCGGGTGAAATAGTAAATTTGTTGAAGTTGAGATATGCTGTGCTATCTATTAGTGAAAGTCCCGTCAAAATAGGTCCAGCCGTTCCGAAGTTTAGCGGGAACAAACAGACAGACAGACAGACAAAAAAAATTGTGTTTTTATTATTGGTGCCCTATATACATTCATACCCATTTAGTAAAAACTTGTTATTTTTTAATTATTGCCAAAAGTGGCAACTTTTAGCAATAATTCAAATTATGATTATTCCTATACATTTTACCTATGCCTAAATAGCTCAAAAAATCTGAAATATCTGTATTGAGTTCTTGACTGATCTATTTTTTGTAGAAACGTCTTAATTTATCATAATTAATAAAAAACGGCGGCGCTAGTAGTAGGTAATGTGCCCTCTTATTGAAGTGAGTAAATTGTAAAAATAAAAAATAAATAAAAATAAATAAGATTTCGACTGTATGGTTTTGTGTATGGTACAATTTCCGGTTGGCGGTTAACAGTGTACCGACATTTTTTTTCTCAAACGCAAAAATTTCTGAGTGGAATGGGATGAAATTTGACACACAGATCAGAATGTCTGTCAGATAGTATCGAACTATGTTGCCGAAAGGAGTTTCTTGTCATGTTTTTACAATGAGCAATGGCTCATCGTTGGTACAGGGGTTCAGACGCTAACGATTCTTATCATTTAATTTTTTTGTTATTTTTAGAATAATGAGAACATCAAAACTGTATCTCATATTAATCAATGTAAACTTGATGATTACAAAAATGAAGTAGCGATGGCTATGGACAATGCAAAAATGGATGCTACAACAACGTGCAAACCTATTACAAAGATTTATAAAAAACATATTGAGCCTTTAAAAGACAAAGATCATGCGATTTTAACTCCTGTGCCATCATTTAATAATGCTAAACATTCGTTATATAATAGTAGAAATCAACATTATCAAGTACGGAAAACTGTTTATAATAAACTCCATGAAGTTGAAGTACCGATTAAATTTGAACAGTATTTAAAAGCTGATTATTACGATCCGGACGATAACATTAGAATATTAATTTTTGCTACAGAAGATTCATTAAAGCTCGTGAATGAAGTAGAAGAGATTGTTATAGATGGTACTTTCAAGTCAGTCCCCTTTCCATTTTATCAGTTGATCGTAAAACATGCCGAAAATGGAAGTAACTCCGTGTCTACTAAAGTCTATCCTTTATTATATGTGCTACATCCCAACAAAACAGAGAAGACATATACAGTAATGTTTGGTTTGATAACAACAGTCGTCTCCTTTAGTTTGTTCACGTTAGTTTTAATAAACAATTGACTTATCGTATTATTTTTCACTTTAACATCGATATTATATCGATAATTAATTCCAACCTTAACGCAGTGGGTACACGGGTAAACAGGAATTACCCCTACACCCACTGGTGGGTGAAGCCAGTGGGTGCACGGGCCGCGGGCGAAAAAAATTACAACAGTAGTCTATGATATACTACTGTTGTAATTTTTTTTCACGTATCCATATATGTATAACCGTTTAGTAGATAGAGGGGGGGGACGGGACACTTACCTCTAACAAAAATTTTTAAAATCAAATATTTCAGAAACGGATCCCTTAATCGAAAAATGGTGTTGTGAACCTTACATTATTTTTTAAAGACCTATTCAACAATACCCCACACGATGGGTTAGTCGAGAAAAAAATTACTCCCACTTTACTTGTATGGGAGCTACCTTAAAAAAAAATTTTCAATATTTTGTTCTACCACTTTTTTGGCATGATTAATATTATACATACCAATACCAAATTACAGCTTTCTAGTACTAATAGTCTCTGAGTAAAACCGCGGACAGACAGACAGACCGGCAGACAGACAGACAGACATGCCGAAACTATAAGGGTTCCTTGTTTACTACGGAACCCTAAAAAGTATTATATCATGGTGTGAACCCACTCGATCTTAGTTGCTGCGACACAGGCCTGCGAGCTTAGTGCAGCAACTATTGTAATGTACATTTTGTGCTCAATTGTTTTTAAAGATTATTATTATTAAAAAAAATTGTAAAAATCTTCTTAGTATCTTAGCACTCTAGTTAACATTCTTGGTCCCCACTGTCTTTTTAATGAAAGTGTAATGTCAACTCATCCCAAAAGCCCATGACCCATTAGACAAAAACCAAATGAAATATTATTTTCATTATGCCTTTCCACCCATTTACTATTTATTGTAAATATGAATATAGAAAAAATCAAAAATACCTATTGAGATACGTCTGTAATTCAATTTCTTGTGCTATTCTTTTCTCTTCTTGGACATTCCATCGCTTCTTCCTAGCTATACGAAGCTGGGCAGCAATGTCATCACCAAAATTAAGCTTTTGTTCACGGGCCAAGTCATTAGCTATAAAACAAACACATCTATATACATAAAAATGAATAGCTGCAATGTTGGTACACGCATAGCTTCCGCACGAATGCAGTACATAGGTAATATAATTATGTGTTGCATTTGTTTATAGGATAATTTATTTTTGTGTTCATTATTGGCAGGCCATGTTTTGTATAAGACAATTTAAAAAATTTGTAACATATTTTTTTTAGAAAAGTAACTGAGTCATAGACACAGAAGACTGTGAAAGATTTTCAATATATTGACAAAACATTAACAGATAAAGTTCAGCTGTTCAGCCAGCAGATGATAACTTTAAGCAGACCATAGGTCAAATGACAATTTCAGAAATTTCGAAAATATTCACGAAAAAAAATAGGGCGGTACCAAGTTCGCCGGGTCAGCTAGTTTTTTTTAAATTTGTCTTTACTTTTTTTAAAATGCTTAATAAATTTTTGACAACAATAAAATCAATATTAAAAATTTACACAACTGTCATAATATCTGAAATCGCTCTGAATAAATTGGATATTGATCAACAGTAAATAAGATTCATATTGGCTTAACTTAGATCTATGCAGTTGAAATCTCGTTCAGGCTTGATAGGTCCTCGGTGGTATAAGTGGTCATATAGGCTGGACACAGTTACTTAAAATATGTTCTAAATATAACTTTCTAATAGAGGTAGCATTCTTGTTTAGTGGGCGGCCTACCTACCTCTGCCTCACAGAAGTACAGTAGCCAGTATTCAAATGGCTATGTAGAGTACAAGATTGGCAATGCGCAAGTGATGCCACTGGTGTAGCAAACATCCATAGGATGTGGTGATTGCTTATTTCATAGTGATCGTTCATCAGGGAACTACCTAATGCTTGCTTACCACCTTTGTGGTACAAAAAAGAACTATTAATATATATTACAATATTTTGTTCACAAATATAGGAAGCATTTATATAGGGTAAGTAAGTACTACTTTTGCTGTTGTTATAGTTCCTCAGATAGATAAGGATACAAAAAACCTACTGGTCAGTAAAATAAACATCAATAGTTTCCAAACAAGTCTCATTATTATAAGTTATAATTAGACCCCCTTAATGGAGGTGCAATTTGGTAGCTGGACGTTCTTAGTGATGGGTAAAATAAAAATATTTATGATGTCAATATCAATACTTTTTCTAAACAATTATTAATTGCGGCAGAAAGTTCATGTTTTTAATTCTCGTAATTTGTCTTCAAGCCGCTGTAATAGGAAAAGAAAATTTCTAAATGTAACAAGTTTTATTTTTCAACTTACTGAAAAAATGCTCACAAATACATAAAATTTTTCTGATATCATACTTATCACAAATTTTATGCAGTTCTGAACATTTTTTCAAATGGCAAACATGTATTATGGCGATTTGATATAGAGTATAAGGTTTTCCCTAAAACACTCATTTTAGACTAAGATGAGTCGAAAGCTAGTTTGGAAAATAATAAAATATTGTATTGTATTTTATGTGACCTGCCATGCCAAATTGACATTTGAAAAAAAAATGACAATATTCATGCTTTTCAATACTGATCTCCTTGGTAAATGTACACAGTTTGTTAGTGAAATACTTTTATTAAAAAACATTTAAAATGTTAATATACTTTATACCTACTCATTTTAATCATGTCAGTTGTTACGAAATAAACAATGTTTATTATTGTCGAGGACTTTATTATGGTAGAGAAAAAGTATTTATATAAGTAGTTATATTTCAAAATTATTTTTACCTATCTCAAAGAAAGTCCAGCTACCAAATTGCACCTCCGATAACAGGGTCTAGTTATAATCAAATATTTTTTTACCTCTGTGTAGATGTTTGATTGCTTCATCATAACAATCCAGTTCAACTAAAGCTTGACCGAGAAAGAAGTGTCCTTTGACCTGATTACTGTCTATGTCCAATGCCCTACGACAATCTTGACAGGTTGCTTCCCACTGTTTCATTTTTAAGTAGCACAGAGCACGATTTGTGAAATATGTTGATACTGAAGGATTTTTTATCTGCAAGTATAACAATAATTTATTAAAATGTTTATGAAATGCTATTTTATTTAACTGTTTTTGTTGCAGATGCTTTTGCCAGGTACGAGAGCGATTCAACAAATATTTAGCCTACAAAAGAAAAACGAAAATTTTAAGAAAGTAGAGATATATTTTTCAACATAGTCTCCTTTCAATTCAATACACTTGGCCCAGCGATGCTCCAACTTTTTTAACCCGTCCGCTAATCAAAAACCGACGTGCGGCCACGAGCAAACTCGTTGAACCAGTTTTTGACGGTCGCCATCGAAGGAGAAGAGTCACCGTACACAGCATCCAAGCGCTCTTTGATTTCGCTGCGCGTTTTCCCTTCCAAAAACAAGAATCTAATCACTGAACGATATTGTTCTTTTCGTAAAAAAGTATTTATTTAGAACTTCGAGCATTTATTTTATAATTAATTAGAGGCTTTTTTCTTCTGACCCCCTCTGTGTGTAACTAAGTGTTCTCGTGACCTTCCCTAGTCTCACATCAATAGTTAATTCATTACTGTGTATTTAGTATAGTTATTCTGTGTTTTGCGGTCCTCAACATCTGTGTGAGCCTGTCAAGTGTTATCTCGGTGTCTTATTGGTTTTAAGTGGTTGATTTTGGATTGTTAATTGTTTTGATGCTAGCAGTAATATACATATTACCCACAAAGTAATCGCACATTTTAAGTTGTCAGTGATCAATTTAAATAGGTACCCGCCTATTGTGAATATTTATGTTCGATAATAGGCTGGGATAAGCGCCATCTATCGCTTGCGGCCAACATCACCACCAGTGGTGCGCGTGCGCACTTTTCCCCAGCGTACTGTCAACCTACGCTACTATTCAATATATAATTCCTACAAAATCCGATAGAGGTCATTACAGACATCTTTAATATGAACTGTAATGCTTGTATGAAGACGCTTGAAGCTAATAGTTTTCTACACTGTCGTCTTTGCAAACAGGATTACCATTACAAATGCCTAAATATAAAGAGTAGCGAATTTGCTTTACTATCTGATGAATTCCTTATGTCATGGATTTGCCCTGCCTGCACGAATGTCACCAGACGCAAGACTAGTAGCAATACACCAGTTCAACGCAGTAAAATTTTCCGAGGTTGACGACTCATTGAACATGTCCTATGACTCAGACCTAATTGATACAACCAAGTCAGAGTGTAACAACGCTCGGCCTGCAACATCACGCACGCCACCTGAGACTATAACAATGGATAAGATTGGCCAATGAATGGATGAAAAACTCAACTCTTTTCTCGCCTATTACATAGGCAACTTGCGCTCCTCCTTGAAATCGGACATGGACGACAAAATACGCGAACACTTGGGTGTAGTAAAACAGGAACTGACTAGCACAACTGATCTCCTATCTTAGGAGCAGCGTGATCTCAAACATCAAATAGAGGAACAAAAAGCTGTCATTAAAAGTTTGGAGAATTCAAATCGGGCTATTACGCAACAGATGGACAGAATAGAATCTAAACTATCTGCAATGGACAACATATCGCGAAGTTTAAATATAGAAATTCACGCTGTCCCTGAAAATAAAAATGAAAATTTGATGACACTTTTCTGCAAACTGTGTGAGGTGGTTGGAGTAAATATGGGGGAATCTTCGATCGGAGCTTGCCGTAGAATACGGAAAATGGACCCCAAGTCTGACCGTCCCCGTAACATTCTTGTCACCCTAGCGTCGTCACGTCAACGGGACATCATTATTTCAGCTGTGCATCGCTATAACAAGAGCCACCCAGACGCCGTGCTTGATTCAAAACTTCTAGGGGTACCAGGAAACGCCAGCAAAATTTATGTTGCCGAGCATCTGTCGCCGTCAATGAAAATGCTGTACTCTGATACTCGTCGTTTTGCATCTAATAATAATTTTAAGTACACTTGGGTTCGATACGGTAAAATCTATATTCGTAAAGATGATTCTTCCACTGCCATTAATATTAAAAACGCTGAGTCTCTGAATAAGTTATCTGCACAAACACAGAATTAATACTGTAACATTTATACCCTCGAACTTTTTCCTGTTTTTATTTCATAGCTTGCTAAACATTTTTTTTTTTTTCATAATTATGGATATTTTATACCAAAATGTCAACAGAGTTAGATCAAAACTACATGATGTATACTTAAATATATTAAATAGCAATTACGATATCATTTGTTTAGTTGAGACTAACTTAAATAGTGATATTTCAGATAGTGAGATTTTTGATTCTAGATATCTCGTTTTTCGTAGAGACAGACATACCTCTAAAAATACAAAAAAAGATGGCGGTGGAGTTGCAATTGCTGATAAGAAATGTTTTAAAGTTGTTCGTCAACACTCTTGGCAAACCGATTTGGAAGACATTTGGATTACAATTTTTGACTCTTCGTCGGAGTTTAACCTGAATCTCTGCTTAACTTACATACCTCCATACATTAGCTGTGAAGATTTAACTAAATATTACGACATCTTTCAAAATATCATTAATGATAATAGCAAATTCATTTGTATTGGCGATTATAACACCCCCGTCTTACAGTGGCTGACCACACCGGGCTGCTCGTATCTAACTCCTTCTCCCCCCACTGACCGTAGGTCATGTTTGTTAGTAGAAACGATGTCTTTATGTGGTCTCTACCAATTCAATGGTATACCAAATAGGAATAATCGTTGCTTGGATTTGGTTTTTAGTACGTCAGTGGATGTGATTGTTAATGAGTGTGCTCCGTTGAGTAAACTAGATCTGCATCACCCTGCATTGGCTATTTCATATCCACTCTCTGTAAACCGGAAAGTAAAAGGAATCGCACTTAAGTCGTATTAACGGCTAAACTTCAAAAAATGTGATTTTATCAAAGTGACTACTATGTTCATCTGATATAAACAAAAACAAAGAAATCTTTTATGATACCTTGCAAACAATTATTGTTAAGCATACAGCTTACTCTCACAAAAACAATGATAACTACCCCACATGGTTTAACTCGAGTCTAAAACGCTGTATTGCAGAAAAACTTAAATATCATAAATTATATAAAAAATACAATAATCCACGTGACTATGATGTTTTCTCTTTGCTTCGTGCCCGTAGTAAAGTTCTAATATCACAATGCTATAATGATTATATTCCTTCTATTGAGTCCGATCTTTGTAAAGATACTAAGCCCTTTTGGTCGTATGTTAAAAATAAGCGTGGTAAGGGTTGCTCAATACCGCCTGTTTTGAAATATAACGATATGGAAGCCTCTGACCACAAGGGGATATGTGAACTCTTTTCTAGTTATTTTAATTCTGTCTTTACAACTCACGCTAATAATTTGAACACAACCACGTCCGCAGTCAACATTCCCGCAGTCGATACTCTTGCCACTATCTCAATTACTGTTGAAGAAGTCACAAAACATATTAAAACACTTGACTCCACTAAGGGCGCTGGACCCGACACATTGCCACCTTCTTTTTTAAGCAGTGTGCAGACGAAATTAGTGTTCCACTTTGCATTCTCTTTAATCACTCACTTAGAGCAGGCATTTTTCCTGATTGTTGGAAGACTGCTTTTATAGTCCCCATTTTTAAAAGTGGTAATCGATCAGACTGCGCGAACTACAGACCTATTAGTATTTTATCAACTCCTGCCAAATTATTCGAGTCAATAGTTTCTGGGTTTATTTATTCACATGTCAAGCCTGTACTTTCACCGAACCAACATGGTTTTGTCAAAAATGGATCTTTGCTACGATGGGTAGAACATATTTAAGCCGCAGAAGTCAACTAGTAGTCTATAAGGGGGAACTATCTGAGCCGGTTTTTCTCTCTTCCGGAGTCCCACAAGGATCCCTACTGGGACCTTTATTTTTTATTATATTTATTAATGATCTTGTGCATAAATTAAAATGTCCCAGCTTGCTTTATGCGGATGACTTAAAAATATTTACTGAAATAGCCACTACTGAAGATGCCGAAATTTTACAGCATGATCTTAATTCTGTGGCTAATTGGTGTATTGATAACCTCATGTCCTTAAATATCAACAAATGTTTTGTTCTTACTTTCACTAGAAAAATTAATAAATTTCGTTACGACTATACACTTAATGGACAAAAGCTTAATCGCCATGATCATGCTAAGGATTTGGGGGTCTTATTTGATGAAAAATTTACTTTTCGTGAACATTACACTCATATTCATAATAAAGGTTCTAAAATGTTGGGATTCATCCTCCGAAACACCAAACATTTCAAAAAAGCTTACAGTCTTATATGCCTATATAATTCTCTTGTACGTAGTGTATTGGAGTATGGCGCTGTAGTTTGGTCCCCTTTCTATGCTGTTCATACCAACCACATAGAAGGTATTCAACGCAAATTCTTAAGAAGCCTCTCGTTTTGTCAGGGCTTGCACCGTAAATTGACTGCTTATATGGACAGGTTAAATAAATTTCATATGACTTCTCTCGAAATCAGACGTAAACGCTCTGAGCTTCTTTATCTTCACAAAATTCTCCACTCTAAAATTGACTCCCCATCTCTCCTAGCTTCAATTAATATAACAACCAGATACAGGGCTCGAGACTGTAATCCTAAATTATTTTCACTCCAAGTATACCGTAATAATACATCGTACTACAACCCAGTGGTGAGGATGTGCCGCCTCTACAATGATTTGTCTGAAGAACATCCAGACATTGATGTCGCTAATTCTAATCCAAGTGCCTTCAAGAGGTGTATTCATAAAATACTCAAATGATTTTGTTTTTCTTTATATTTCTGTATACCTAAATAAATACAAAAAATCATTTTGTTGGTTACAAGCATTGATTTACTACCAAACGTAGATAGAGCACTTCATACAAAAACGCGCTTGAAATCTGTCACCTAATCGACTATACATTTGTACGCTGTTAAATAGGTAGTTGAATATGCACACCCGAATTAAAATTACCATATAGAAAGTACCATATTTATCGAATTCAACCTTATTCTTGATTATTACGGCAACTATTTGAAGTACAACCGTGTGCTGTTACATCATTTCAAACCTAGTCACAGATCAAACGACATTTTGGTAATTGCTACAAGAAAATATCAACTTTATACTCTCAAACATAATGCTCAAAATTGCTTATCCAACGCAAGGAAAAGAACTGCACGAGGCCCGATTGGGCAGTTCTTCACCGGCCCACTTTTCGAACGTTCATGCGTTATCTACGTTTGGTAGTAAATCAATGGTTACAAGATATAAATTAATGTAGCTATGTATAGGTAAATGTGATAATGTTAAAAAAATATATATATATAAACTTACTCATGTTAAGAGGGATTGACATTTTCGGGCGTTTTTCTGTGTACCTGCTCAAGGACATGCGGAGAAGTGCTCGGGAATGTTATTTGCCTTTAAATTACTGGTAACATACACTCAAAGGAAATTTAATTGAAATCTAGGATGCATGTTTTGGAGTATAGTTTAGAACAAAACTGTTTATATTCATCTGTTTGTGCTTTTGTAGCTATATTCTGTTATGTGTCTTATAAAATAAAATAAAATAAAATTTTTATGTACATTAAAACACCAGTTTTATTAAATACCTTTAATGTGCTCTGTAGCAAACCAAGTCGTAAAATGGAAGTGTGGTTTTGTGGAAGTACCTACATGTATTAGCCTTATATTAATAATTATAAGGTAACCTGTCCGAAACTACCCACACAACATACCTTCCCCCAAGTATAATACAATACCAATAACTTAAATCATCATAATCATCAATCGTGCAAAATAATAATTGTAGTTTGATAATATGTATCTCATTGCATAATGCTATTTAAATCATTTTACTAAACAATAAAATCAACATTTTGATTCTTATTAGGTCTAGTATAAGGTTTTTTATCATGTATGCATAATCTATTTCTAAGTTTACCACCAGAGGAAGTAGTAGGTTCTGGTTGTTCAGGAATTCCTAACATCTCAGCCCATTTGTCTGAACTTGGTATTTCAATAATCTCCTCACTAACTAAACTACCTTGATCCACTTCTATAGCATTATCTAATTCCTCTCTCCCTTCATCAAAATTCTCCTGTTCTGCCTCTTTATCAAAACCTGCTTCTCCCTCTGCTTGTTTCTGTTTTATTAACTGATCTATATGTCTTTTAACAACAATACCATCTTGTGTTTCCACTTGATAACTTGCAGGCCCTTCTCTACTAACAACCCTACCTGGTAACCAACGGGGAGCTCCTTTAGTAAAATTTATGTACATTACAGGTTGCCCTATATCAGACTGTCTACACTTAGTTTGAGCATTGCGCATTATTTGTTGTTCTTGAATACCACGTCTTTGATTTTCTGGATGTATTGTATCTAATAATGTACGTAAACGTCTATTCATAAGTAATTCAGCTGGACTTTTGTTAGTACTAGTACATGGTGTGACACGAAGTCCTAATAGCATATTAGGCATTTTGATTTCCCATGGAACATCGTTCATTTTTCGCAATTTATCTTTGACCGTCTGAACCATTCTCTCAGCTAACCCGTTAGTTGAGGGGTGATATGACGCTGTAGTAATATGCCGAATTTTATTCGCATCGAGGAACAGTTTCATTTCCGAAGATACAAATGCTGTCCCGTTATCTGACACTAATGTTTCGCAAAGTCCGTGGGTAGCAAAGACTATCCTAAGGTATTTAATTACAGTAGATGAGCTCATATTATTCACAATAAATACCTCTGGCCATCTAGAAAATGCATCTACTATAATTAGGAATATTTTATTTTGAAAGGGACCTGCAAAGTCAATATTAATTCTTGACCATGGTCTTGACGGGATTATCCACTCAAAATTTGTTTTACCTGGCATGTGGCGGTGTTCTAAACATTTGTTGCAAGTCGAAACTAAAGTCTCAATATCATTATTTAAATTTGGCCACCATACGTAGCTTCTAGCCAATAATTTTGTTGCTACAATGCCATTGTGAGTGGTATGTAGAGCTTTAAGCACATATTTTCGTAGTGATTGTGGTACAACAACACGTGAACCTAGAAGCACACAATCATTATGCATTGACAATTGTGAACGATGCAACCAATACGGGCGAAGCTGTTCGTCTGTAACCTTTACAGGCCAACCAGTTAATATGTAATGACTGACCCGAGATAAAACCAAATCGCACTTTGTAGTGGCAGATATTTGGTCTACATCTATTGGAAAATCAGAAACACTCTCAGCTATTAACAATATATCAGATAATTGCTGCTCAGGTTGTTCTGGAACTGGTTCTGGCCATCGGCTTAAGCTGTCAGCATTACCAATTTCCTTTCCAGGTTTGTATGTTATTTGATAATCGAAAGAGGTTAGTATTAAAGCAATTCTTGTAAGACGTGGTGACAAGACATCGTCGTCGTCGTTTAGTATCAAAAATACCTAACAGCGGTTTATGATCCGTAATAATAATGAATGATCTGCCCATCAGATAATTATTAAATTTGTTGATACCAAACATTATAGCAGATGCCTCTTTATCCAATTGTGAGTAGCGCCTTTCATGTGAATGGAGTGTACGAGAACCCATTGCTATAGGCCGCTCGCTCCCATCCTGCATTACATGCGACAATACTGCACCAACACCATAATCTGAGCTATCACATGTCAGAATAAGTGGCTTGTTCAGATCATAATGGACAAGTGTTAACTCAGACGAAAGAAGACGCTTAGCTGTATCGAAACTGTTTTGTTCAGACACTGTCCACTGCCATTTTTTGGATTTATCGAGTAACCTATGCAAAGGTTCAAGAATAGTTGCTTTGTGAGGTACAAATCTTTCGTAAAAATTGTACAACCCTAAAAATGCCTGCAGCTGCTGAACATTCCTTGGTTCTGGTGTATTCCGGATTGATTCCACCTTGCTCGGAGCAGGGTGGATGCCGTTAGCATCAATAATAAAACCCAGAAACTCCACACGCTCTTTAGCAAATTTACATTTACTTTCATTTAGACGCAAACCTGCCCTTTTAATTCGAGCCAATACCAAATCTAGACGTTCGGTCATTTCGGACATACTACGGCCACTAACGATAACGTCATCGATCAAGACTGCCACACCAGGTATTCCTGCGAGTAACGCTGTCATTAATCGCTGGAAAATCCCCGGACATGCCTTAACGCCAAAAGCTAACCTATGTACACTAAAAAGCCCTTTACAAGTATTTAATGTGAGTAATTGTGCAGTCGCATCTGAGACAACAACATGTGTATAAGCTCGATCTAAGTCGAGGGTTGAGAAAAAACAACCTCCAGCTATAGTGGCAAAAACTTCACTTGCAGTGGGCATCGGATATGTATCTGACTCAGTAGCCTGATTCACCGTACTCCGATAATCGCCACATAAGCGGATTTCACCATTTTTCTTAAGAATAGGCACGACCGGTGTCGCCCACTCTGAAAAACAAACTGGCCGAAGTACACCCTCACTAACTAATCTATCTATCTCTTTCTCCACTCGTTCCCTAATGGCAAATGGTACTGATCGTGCTTTAAAAAATTTAGGTGTTGCATTTGGCTTTAAATGAATTGTTACAGGGTCACCTCGGTATGTACCCAATCCCCCCTTAAACACTTCTATATGTTTAGTTAATAAAAAATCGACAGTTGACATATTTATATTACACACAAGATTAACATCACTAATAGAGAATGAAATATGGAGAGGCTTAAACCAATTACGCCCTATGAGATTAGGCCCTGACCCGTTAGCTACTATTATATCAAGTTTACACTTAATGTCCTTTAATTCCACTGAAACACAAGCTTGTCCCATCACCGGCACAGGTGTGTCATTCCATGTACATAGTCGATTTGGTAAATATGTTAGCGTTGTGTGTGACTGCAGCATATTCCATGTAGACTTGTTAATGATAGAATAAGCAGCTCCTGAGTCCACTTCCATAAATACGGGAACACCCTCCAAAATGACCCTGACCTGTAATGCTGGTGTATGCGTGTTGGCACTGTCTATTATATATGCCATTTAGTTGCATATCAGGCTCTTCAAAAGTATAATTCACTTTTGCTGAATAATTTCGTTTTTTAGCTGTACAAATTTTTTCAATATGTCCTTTTTTTCTGCAATAATGACAAGTAGCATTGATAAATCGGCATTCGCCTCCATGACGATCTCCACAGCGAAAACAAAACCGCATACTAGTTTTTGATTTCAGTGCATTAACCTCCATAGGTTCTGAAGTGTTTGATGATGCTGCAACAGCATACGGCGTAGTGCCACTGTAAGCTGACATACTGATAGCGCTTTGTATCATTCTTGCATCTTTTCCCGCTGTTTCTGAAGTTAACATAGCATTGACCACATCATCATATTGTAAAGAGTCCTTTTTTAATAATTCATATTGCAACTTATGATCGAGCATGCCACATACCAATCTATCACGAAGCATGCGCTTTAGATTAAAAAAATTGCATCCTGAGCTGATTTTTCGAAGTTCTGCAATGTATTGTGCCGCTGACTCATCTTTGTTTTGGTCTCGTTTATAGAATTGATATGACATAGATATTTCATTGCGTTTTGGACTGTAATGTTTGGTTAGAGTACTTTCAATTTCACAAAAAGAAACTTCATTGGATTTTCGGGGTGTAATTAAAGCCAATAGAGTTTCAAATACTTGTTCACCACAAACTGTAAAAAAATTAGCTCTTCTGATCGAATCTTCTGAGATGCCATTTGCTTCAAAACAGTATTTTAGTCTGTCTATGTAACTGTCCCAAACATCACTTTTCACATCAAATTCACGAAAATGTATAGATTTATGCTCCATTGTTTGAAAATTTATCCTACGTCGCCACTTTTATGTACATTAAAACACCAGTTTTATTAAATACCTTTAATGTGCTCTGTAGCAAACCAAGTACAAAAATGGAAGTGTGGTTTTGTGGAAGTACCTACATGTATTAGCCTTATATTAATAATTATAAGGTAACCTGTCCGAAACTACCCACACAACAAAAATAAAAAAAAGATTGTGGTAAATAAATACCAGTTTCTCTGCATTAGCTGGTAAAGCCTGCCTACAAATTGGAGACTTTTTGTGTATAGCTGCTGAAGTCATTTTTTACTGCTCGTACTTAAAATAATATGATTTAACAAAATCAAGAAATTTGGAATAACTAAAATGTAAAACACGACACGTTGCGACAAGATCAGCCCGCAAATGAAGCAACCACTTCACGCCCCGTTGCCCCCGCACGCCCTGCATCGAGACAGGTCGTAATATATATGCTTCTTGCGATCTATCTATACACGGACCTGCTGCTTGGCAACAGTCGAATATTCGGCTATTCAGCTGAGAGCATCGCCGAATATTAGGTATTCGGCCAAATCACTATTTGTTGCATCTCTAATTTAAACACAAGAAATAAAAATAAACTTGCCATTCCAAAGTACAGGCTCTAGTACTCTTAAACAAAAAGTAGAATTTACAGGAACTGAATAATAAATTAGTCATATTTTTTAAGTCGCATTAACACCAACTAAGTTGTACTTTTATTACGTGTTAATACTACCATAACTAGCATGAATACATTTCATTGACCTCTATACAAATTATATTATTTTTTGCAAAATCAAAATTCATAATAACTTTTGATATGAAATAACCCAAGACATAAAGTGAATTGATTAATAACTTTAAGAGAAAGTATAATTAAATTGACACACAGAATTTATTGGTGGGCAATTGTAAAACAATATCAATTTGTGGCAATCATTGAGGTAGTGTAAGATATTAAAAATCCTGAAGAACTCAAACTTTCTGAATTAATGAACGCCAGGTGGAGTAAACACATTCTTTGTCATAAAAGATACGAAACTAGATAAGAATTAAGCATTGAAAAGCATTGAATATTACAGGAATTGTGCAAGCAGAAATGCATTTTAAGTTTCAAACAAGAGCAATAAGTAATTACGACCAGGTCCAGGGTCAGGTGCAGTAGGTAGGTACTCACAATTGCTTTTGTATAACAGTTCATAGCATCCTCAAACCTTCGTAAGCTGAACAAACGGTTCCCTTGCTCCTTCAGCTCTTTGTCAGTCAAGTTTGCGGTCGAATACATATGCTTACTCATTTTGCGCAATTATTAAAATGTTAGCAGGTAGACGTATTCATAAATACCATTATAGGAATAGAGTAATAATGGTGATAGGATTAAAGAGTTTTGAAGATTGTCAAGCTAAATCTGCTAATTATATATATTTTACAATCAAGTTATCACATCACCGAAGGCGAATGAAGAAAACAATGTCAGTTGTCACTAGCGATGGGCGTTTCAAAACGTAAATAGTTTCAGAAACTAGTTATTGGTCCAGTAGCAGTTATTACGTTTTTGGTTTCAAGAAAAACTATTTATTCTGAATAGCTGCTTTATATAAGACGAACATAAACAAAGGTTGGCTTGACTGTACAAAACGTCTCTATTTTGAGAACTGTTTGATTTAGCAGTATTATAAAGCTGCTATTGATATCGTAAACGTCCGGTTCGTGTCGGTGTTCGCCGCCGCTGCCCGAGCGCGTGTGGCACTGTGGCACACGAAACCATCGAAGATATTTTTTGTTTCGCTCACACTTAGATGCAGTTTTCATGCATTTTAATACGTATTTTTTGTCCTTAAGTTTGAAAACTAGAAAGGATTCAATGTAATGTATCAATAAATAAATATTACTTTAATTTGTTAATTATGTAATAGTTATATTTTAAAATTAAAAAAAGTAGTTTTTAGCAGACACTCCTAAGTCTGGATGTTATAAGGGTAGTTCATTGAATACTTAACTGTAATCGGAATAATATTATATATTTCGTACTATATCTAATAATAACAAGTCTCAAACTAGTTCGTAACAAAACATTATTCACCGTGCTATTTTTATAATTTTATCAATTTTGATAATACGCATGTGTTTAAAATGTGCTAATAGTATACTTATAATTTCGTTTTAAAACTACAATCTACTGAGTTACGCTTAGGCGAACCCAATATAGCCGGAAAAGCTGTTACTAGAAATAAATAGTTTCAGAAACTGTTATTGATATTTGAAAGCTGCTATCGTTTCGTTTCCGAAAAAACCTGCTATTGCTCATCGCTAGTTGTCACTGTCAGTCAGACTGGCCCGTCACTGTTACGTTCTCAGCCCAGAGCTGCGTTCAGAACCTACGCTCGAGTGCACTCCGAGTGCACTCTGACAGCAACCAACCCGTTCAGCCCCCCTATTCTGTAACTTCGGTTGCTAACTAGAACTGTCATTTTTGAAAGGAACTTAACATCCATTACTGCTATCATGAACGCTGCCGTAACACATAAGAACACTAAACCCGTAATGGATATAAAGTGGCTTTCAAAAATGACAGTTCTAGTTACCAACCGTAGTTAGCGAATAGGCCTGCAGAGCCTCGGGGTAAAAAACGCTCTGACAGGCGGTTAGTACACTCTGTGCCCGTTCAGAAGCTTCGAGTGATGCAACCAAACAACCAACTCGAGTGTAGGGTGAAAAACACTCTGACAGATTTTATGTCAATGTCGATGTCAAAAATACGCTAATTATTTATTATTTTATTAAATAACACTACTTTGAACTCTTTTAAGCCTAATACTAGGAAAATATAGTGATTTCTATGTGTTGTAATTATTTTTAAGCAGAAAAATGGATATTGACTGTTAATTTCATAGTAAGGATTAGTAATATTTTGCCCTTTGCTTGATCTTGATCGGCAAGATACAAACTAAAAAAAAAGATAGCAACCGACCCGTTCTGAACCTCGGAGCGAGTGTGAAAAACACTCTCGGTTGCATTACTCTGACCCTCGGAACGCAACTCTGAGGCGCGTTCAGCGCCTCTGAGCTGCGTTCAGAACCTACACTCGAGTGCACTCCGAGTGCACTCTGACAGCAACCGACCCGTTCAGAGCCTCTGGGTAAAAACGCTCTGACAGGCGGTTAGTACACTCTGTGCCCGTTCAGAAGCTTCGAGTGATGCAACCAAACAACCAACTTGAGCGTAGGGTGAAAAACACTCTGACAGCTTTTATGTCAAAGTCGATGTCAAAAATACGCTAATTACTTATTATTTTATTAAATAACACTACTTTGAACTCTTTTAAGCCTAATACAAGAGAAATATAGAGATTTTTATGTGTTGTAATTATTTTTAAGCAGAAAAATGGATATTGACTGTTAATTTCCTAGTAAGGATTAGTATATTTTGCCCTTTGCTTGATTTTGATCGGCAAGCTACAAACTAAAAAAAAAGATAGCAACCGAGCCGTTCTGAACCTCGGAGCGAGTGTGAAAAACACTCTCGGTTGCATTACTCTGACCCTCGGAACGCAACTCTGGGTGTAGTTGTCCGGTTGTTTTTTAACTCGCTCAAAGGCGTTGAACGGATTGCAGCAACCAAATCTTTTATCTCCCTCTTTCACATGATTTTTTATTTCTCTCTTTCTAGTAGATGACATTATAGAATATGGCCGCCAATATCATCCAATCACGTAAGAGTATTTCAGTAATAAACGTCAGAGCGTTTTACAACCATCAAATTCGATGGTTGTTCGGTTGTAACTCGCGCCGACACTCTAAGGTCTTGAACGGGCCGGTTGTTTCACCCGGTTGTCACGCTCGAAGGCATTGAACGGGGTTAGAGCGAAAAGTTGTACTTCGCGCGAAGGCGCTGAACGCGCCTCTGCGTTCCAGATAAAGCACTGCTACTTTCTGGGCTGCGTTCGTAAACATCGCCCGACGACGCTCGATGACGTACTGGCCGTTCTAAAACACCCGGTGTGAACGCACGACGATCATGTATAACCGTTCGTAAACCTCGCTCGACGACGCACCGGTCGCCCCGTGAAATGGGTGGGTGAAAATCGCCCTGACGTTTATTTGACAGATGACATGTCCGTCAATTCGGCTATTTTTTCCTTTTTGTAATAATTTGTAAACAATTTCATTTTGTATTATCGTAGATATATAATTACTTGACTGTGTTTTGAAATTTCATAAATATGAAGACAATAGAAATAGTTACAGAAAATTGATACATTATTATGGATGAAAATGGCATTGTTTATGTATGAGACGGATATTTGCTTAATAATTTCTATGGGCGAAGTGCTAATTGATCAAAACAAGTAAAAAAACGGAAGCAAATTTATCAATTTTAGGTTATTTTGACATCAAAATGACATTTGACAGCCATAGCTTACGATGTCGTTCTAAAACGTCCGACGAAGAGCGTCGTCATCTCTAGGGCGATGGCCCGACGTCGAGCGATGGTTTACGAACGCAGCCCTGAGGCTAACATCTGATGTTAGCCTCGTTTTACGTTTCTTATGAGAAATGTTGACATTTTTAGCCGCGCTAATTGTTACAAATGAAACGCAAGGTACTGATTTTTCGTGCTGAATTTTGACACCTCACCTACTTAGTCCAGCCACTTAAAATGTTTTATAATATAAATCAGAATTGGCTAATACTATAAATATATTTCAATATTTTTTTAAATCCGCTGAAAATCCTTTTTGATTCATGAAAAAAAGATTCCAAATGTCAAATTTGAAAGCTGTCAAAAAGTGGTATCAGAGGACCCATCTATTAGCATGGGTATTTGATGCTTGCATTTCGTGTTAAAAATGCTTAAATGAAACGCATGACAACCAGCAAGAAAAACTAGCATCACCGGCTAATGAAACGCAGAGATGCTAAAAATGTTGGTATTTCTGGCTAAAAATGCTTATCTGGAACGGGCCGCAGGGCTACGTTCCAAGCCTGCGTTCCGTAAAACGATAAAAGTGATAATATCGCGAATCCGACCAAAGTCACAACATAACCTACTGATTCAATAGCCCTTATATTTTGTGACGATTTAATTTGGTCGGATCCGCGATATTATCGCTTTTATCGCAATTCGGAACGCACAGCAAAACATCACCCGGAGTGAGAGTGCGTTTCATCAAATAGTACCTTTGCCGTAATGTTGGCTCCCTTGTCTGTTTACACAATCAACACCAATCAACACGCGAAGATGCTTCTGCAGATTTTATGAACTTTCATTTGATTGGAGAACAACACTAGAAAACATTGCTGCCAACATAACGGCAAAGGTACTATTTGATGAAACCTTAAGGTGCCTCCAGACTCACGCCGAGAACCCCCGAGAACACCCGAGAAGCGTGAATGTGATGGGTTTCTCGGCTTCTCGTTCTCGGGCTCGCCTGTTCTCCGATCGGTGTCGGTTTTTTTGCCCGCTTCAAAGGGTTTCTCGGGCGAGAAAAGAGAACACTATCACACTCTCGTTTGTTCTCAGTGCGACTGCGACCGTGGCGTAGATCGCATGTTATCTCGAGCCAATTATTCTATAAAAAAAATACTTTGTGGTGTCTGATGCATATCAGTATCATTTAGATAACTTTACAGTTATTGTATACTCTTTCATTTAACATAGGTAGTCTCTCATCTGTGCTATCAGTGCTTAACAAAATAATGTGTGATAAATATTAAGAAAATAATTTAAATTCACGAAGATTTTAATTGTTTGAGATATTTCGTTAGTCTTTATAGTTCAGTAATTTTAGACATACGAGTAAAAAATGTGGAAAAATGAAACAGAGTTAAAGTTTAAATAATATTTTCACACAGAGCCTATTTTGTGGGAAGCAAAACGTTTTCTAATAAAAAAGTACTTTGTCAATAACCACCATCGTTTGAGCCATTTTTTCTTAATATTATTTTTAATTTTCGTGTTAACGAAATAACGCACACAATACCAAGGCAGTAGCTAGCACTGTCGTCCATTCCGGATCACGACCGAGAATGTAAATGAGAAGATCGCTGAGTGTGGATAGCTTCTCGGTTCTCGCGCAAGTTCTCGGCGAGACTTCTCGCGTGAGTCTGGAGCCGGTATTAGATAAAGAATGAATAGATAGGACGTGACCGTATACCCGTAAGGGACAGACATAGATGACGTCATACCTGCCTAAAGTAAATGGGTATACCAGTGTTGCTTTAAGTTTTACCCTACTTTATGTTTATAGTGGCTTTTACCACTATAAACATAAAGTAGGGTTGATTGATCTACGTATTTTTTTTGAGACATTTTAATGAGCTCTCTAGTCTAGCTTTTTATTGAATTCTTCATTCAACCTTCGCCGCAGTCTAAAGTTATTTACACTTTTAAATAAAACTACACTTTTCGGATTTACTCGAGTATATTTCGTTTTTAAATATTTTACTTAATTATTTATGTTAGCTATCATGTAAACATCTTTACAAATATAAGAAAAAATATTAGGAACCATCATCATTATCCACACGCGTCCACTGCTGGACATAGGCCTCTCCAATAGCGATGAGCAATAGCAGGTTTTTTCGGAAACGAAACGATAGCAGCTTTCAAATATCAATAACAGTTTCTGAAACTATTTATTTCTAGTAACAGCTTTTCCGGCTATATTGGGTTCGCCTAAGCGTAACTCAGTAGATTGTAGTTTTAAAACGAAATTATAAGTATACTATTAGCACATTTTAAACACATGCGTATTATCAAAATTGATAAAATTATAAAAATAGCACGGTGAATAATGTTTTGTTACGAACTAGTTTGAGACTTGTTATTATTAGATATAGTACGAAATATATAATATTATTCCGATTACAGTTAAGTATTCAATGAACTACCCTTATAACATCCAGACTTAGGAGTGTCTGCTAAAAACTACTTTTTTTAATTTTAAAATATAACTATTACATAATTAACAAATTAAAGTAATATTTATTTATTGATACATTACATTGAATCCTTTCTAGTTTTCAAACTTAAGGACAAAAAATACGTATTAAAATGCATGAAAACTGCATCTAAGTGTGAGCGAAACAAAAAATATCTTCGATGGTTTCGTGTGCCACAGTGCCACACGCGCTCGGGCAGCGGCGGCGAACACCGACACGAACCGGACGTTTACGATATCAATAGCAGCTTTATAATACTGCTAAATCAAACAGTTCTCAAAATAGAGACGTTTTGTACAGTCAAGCCAACCTTTGTTTATGTTCGTCTTATATAAAGCAGCTATTCAGAATAAATAGTTTTTCTTGAAACCAAAAACGTAATAACTGCTACTGGACCAATAACTAGTTTCTGAAACTATTTACGTTTTGAAACGCCCATCGCTACTCTCCAAGTGCTCGCCACTGAGCACGATCCGCGACCACTCGCTTCCAGCTTTTGCCAGCTAAGTACCTTGCGAAGATCGTCGCTCGATTAAGAATACAGCGGGCAATAATCATTGTTTTTTCTTTTTTTTATTTTTTTTTTATTTAAAATCCAATATTTACACATTTACTAAATATTTGTGAATAATATTAAAAATGTATAATATTAAATTTTAAATAAACATTTTCTAAAATTAGATTTCAATATGTAGCACCGTTATTGTCATCGAATAAAGGACTTCGGCTTACAGAGATCAAATTCACTACAATATAGGTAAAAATTCACTTGGGCTGGGTAAGTTCAAGAACTGAACTACTGATACCGCACTCAATATGGTGCTAAAAGCCCAAAGTTGGTAAGCTTGCTCACAATGTGGAAAAAAGATCTGGCAAAGAACGCAAGATGCCGATGTAGATAGCTGGTTATTCTTAGTTGCCCGTGTTGCCACCCCCAACCTCGCTCCCGCTCCCGCTGGCGGCAACTTGGAAATAGCGCAGGACAAGACCAATTTGTAGATCTCTGAGGAAGATTATGTTCTGTCAAGTACCTATATAATTAATTAGAAACACTTGTTCGGTGCATAGAGCTATATCTACATCCTATGTGTTCTTGTTAAATATTCAGACAAAGTAGAGATAACTTATTTCATTTGGATTAAGCCAGATTACTAGCTATGGCACAAAATTGCTAATAAATCACAAACATTTTCTAGAGGCTGTCTACTCCTCGCCACTCACCAGCTGTTTTTGGGTGTGGTAAACACGTATTAAATTACTTACGTACAAACTCATATGCGTTTGAACTTAAAAAGTGTAAGCACAGCGCGAATTTCCTTAAGGCCCCTATAGCCGCCAATGGCCTTGAGCGTACGGGCGTGGCCTAGTGTTCGCGCCGCTCCACCCGCCGTTACCTCGCATCTAAATATCAATAGTAGGGTGTACGTCGGTGTTACATTTTTTGGGACTATGCAATGCAATAATACGTGGGGCGCACTAAAAGTTTCCGGAATCAGTAATAAAAAATACTACTAATGGTCAAACATATTTTTTTTAAATACAGCCTCTTCTGGTGATGAAAATCGTTGATCGCGTAATTGGTTCTTGATTTTTGGGAACAGAAAAAAGTCACATGGTGCCAGGTCAGGAGACTAATAGCGATAAATAATGTAGTTGAATTGGAATTTAACTACAACTAAACTACAACTTTTATGATCGTTCGTATTGCGGTAATGTTTTGACAGGAGATTGAAACGCAACCGGATTGATATTGGTACGAAACTGCTGTCAAAATACAAAGTTCATGCGGCGCTCCTTTTTTGGATTGAAGTTTGACTTTTATCAATGTTGAGTGTTTTTCTGTTCTCTTTCTCTCTGTTATCTCTAGAGCTCCAAATTAGATCCAGCTTCGCTTGCGCTTCAACTTTCATGTAGAAATTAGCGCGTTACCAATTTTGTCCAAAGTTGAATTGTAATTAGAACTGGATTGGAGTTGAACCTCAGCGGTCCGTTAGAACTGTAGCGCGATTGGCCCCCAGGACCGTATGCAGGATGACTCATCATAAGTTGTACGTTTTTCGCCTTCAAGAACTCATTTGTCTGTCTGGCCGTGTGGGAACTTGCATTGTCTTAGTGCAAGATGATACGGCGTTGAGCTTTATTTTCACGGAGCTTATAAATAATTTCCGGTAAACAAATGGTCGTGTACCGGTCACGGTACGACAATTTTCTAAAGCAACAGTAGTCACGTGTCCAGTTTGAAGTCCAGGCCAGTCCGAACGCGTTTGAATTCTGCTAACAGCTATTAAAAGTCGTCTTGCATGTTGCTTCTTCACCTAAAGCAGATTGAAGCCGAGCGAGGCTCTGCTGAGCTGTCAAATTACACATAAAATCGTAAAAAATCATGCCAATTTCCCGAGATAATCCATTTTATTGTAATCACGCAATTTTTAAAATGACGCCACAATGTGAAAACAATTGACAGTCAAATGAAGCAAATTGTATTCTTCAGCTAACGCGTTCAATTTTCAAATGTAGTAATAACTTTTTAAATCTATACTTACTAATATTATAAAACTGAAGAGTGTTTGTTTAGTTGAACGCGCTAATCTCAAGAACTACTGATTCAAATTGAAAAAATATTTTTGTGTTAGATAGCCCTTTTATCGAGGAAGGCATCAACAACATCGCGCTATGACTAATAGGAGCTGAGCATCAATGAAAAATTTTGTAAAAACGGGAAAAAAATATATAGCGAAACGTAGTTCGCGGACACAGCTAGTATTGTTTATGTAAGTGACCATTTTCGGAAACTTAGTGTGACCTATGTAGATACAAGGTTATCTTGTTTTTTTATTTATATGTATACAATCCTGAGTAAAAATAGCACATTATTGATGTGTTACAGCTATAGTTATGAAAAAAGTAAGTTCATTCAAGTTGTTCAGTCAGTCAGTTTGAATAATAAAATGGTCATGCTGATGAATCGAACCCAGCTTAGCCAAGGGGGCAGTCAAATGTATATTTAGCAAGGTGTTCATTGACATACAAAGAGACAGACAGACAAACATCATTAGTTTTATGACAAAATCGTGAGCTTGAACTATATTATACACCGTGTTTGGTCAATGCCCTATCAACCCGAAACCTACCTATGTTAACGTAGTCATGTAAAGATATGCCGTCATTGAAAATACGAAATTGTAGACCTATTCGTATGCGGGATTTCAAAATTAATTTTACAATTTCGATTTTTCAATGCCGCCATAATTTTTTAATGACCTTGTTAACACGGGTAGGTTTCGGCTCAACTCACGATTTTCTCATACAAGTAATGAAAATGTCTGTCTTTCTGTATGTCCATGAAATAAAAATTTAAGAATAAAAAAATACTTTATTCATTTAATTATCCACAAATATTAAAATTACGAAAAACCTTTCACGTAAAGGACTAACAAATTCGGTATTGTGACTTTTTGTCTCTTCGTTTTCTACCCTTCGCTTTTTAGGGTTCCGTAGCCAAATGGAAAAAAACGGAGCCCTTATGGATTCGTCATGTCTGTCTGTCTGTCTGCCCGTCCGTATGTCACAGCCACTTTTTCCAAAACTATAAGAACTTTACTGCTGAAACTTGGTAAGTAGATGTATTCTGTGACCGCATTAAGATTTTCACACAAAAATAAAAAAAACATTAAATTTTTAGGGTTTATGTCCCTATATCTGACTATCAGAAGGTTAGACTGGAATGAAAGTCATAAATACTGATAAATAAAATATATATTATTATATAATGCCAAGAACCTAACCTAACGTTCGCTACAATATACGGAGGACGACTGCGTATATCAGTCGATTCGATGCACACGTCAACTCTACGTACTGTACCACAGATTACATAATTATTGTACCATAGTGTCTCTACAAATTTTAAGGGTTAAGGGTTCATACTTAGAACTGAAACTCAATATTTTTTTTAATCAAACCCATACGTGTGGGGTATCTATTTGAGGTTTCTAACATAATTTTTTTCTAAACTGAATAGTTTACGCGAGAGACACTTCCAAAGTGGTAAAATGTGTCGTCGTCCGTCCCCCCCCCCCCCCCCCCCGTAACTTCTAAAATAATACAATGATAAAACTACAAAAAATATGTGATGTACATTACCATGCAAACTTCCACCGAAAATTGGTTTGAACGAGATCTAGTAAGTAGTTTTTTTTTAATACGTCAAAAATCGTAAACTGCAATTTATCTTTTATTCAATCAACTCAAATAAAAAAAACATTTAATTTCATAAACATAAACCTTATGCATAAACCGTGAATCATTATTTTCTAATAATAAAAATCCCATCATTTAGGTACCTAATTATAATGTTTACTTATCAATAACTGAATTTTAAAAAATACACTATTATTAAAACATCGATCAAAGTTACAACGAACTACAAGAACTTTTATATTATGTTACTTGCTGCTACGGAACCCTTCATGGGCGAGTCCGACTCGCACGGCCGGTTTTTTGTTTATTTATTTCTTCAGTGGCTTTATTGCTCATTTCCTGATTTTTTTCAATAGGTGTATTTTCGTCTTGATTATGCCTTCTCTTCGACGCAACTTTTTTTATTGCAAACAAGCAAGTTAGCAAACAAGCAAACTGCCCACCTGTTGGTAAGTGGCAACAGTTACCTATAATAGATGTGGTTCCTGTGAGATTCGCAGCAAAACTGCAACCCCCACAAGAACCACAGTGTACGTTGCCAAGTTGTGAAATCAGATGTAAAGTCACTATTATTTTTTTATAGCTTATTCTATTATATTCAGGATCTCTAATTCGCATACTTCTAGACTGCCTTAGACTAAATTGTTCTTATAATCACAAAAAGCGTCATTTCGCACACAAGAAGTAAATTACACGTCTTGCACTAAAGAAGCGCGTATCGTATTCACTATCATCGCATGTGAGAAGTGTAAGCACCCTAGCAATCGATTTTACGATTTCGCGTAACAAGTGAATGGCGGCAGCGCAGCGCGCAGCCTTCCTCCTTGAATGTCAGCGCTATACTGATTCTCGTCGCCCATTCACGACGGTTTGCTGTGCAAGTGATAAAAAAATATTTTTGTAAAAACTAATAATTATTTTAAAATAAAAATTGTACAGTTTCAAGAGTAATTAATTTACATTTAGGTCTATCAACAACCATAAACATATCATTTGTAGTTTAGGAGCAGTTCGGAAATTAAATTTGAAAACAGACTCATTTCAATTTTTTTTTTTGCATACTATTTAATATACTTCAAACTTTTCAAATGTACAGTTTATAGGGCACATATCAAAGCGTAAAATATATTTTTTGTAGAATTTTTTACCGGCTAGTTTAAGAGTAGTTCGCCTCCAAAAACCACCATTTCAGGTCTCTAGTCGCCTTAAAGGTTCAGAATACTTTCTTTTGTCAACTCCTAAAAATCTTTTCAGAAAATTTCTATTGGTTCCTCCTACAGTATCTAAAATGTCCAACTACTAATTTTGCATCATTAACTTACACTTCAAATCACTTTACACATTTTCAAGTGTGACTACTTTTTTTCCCAATCGTCTAAGCGATTGACGCACTGGCCGTAGTTTTTTATTTGATGACCTCGCTGATTGTTTCAAACCCAGCATTTGAAGCCGCATTTTTCTCTTTCGGGGCGTATTCAAATTTGAACCGAAATCCAACACCGATGCGTCCTGAAACAATATGTATACAGGTTAAAAATAAAAGCAGGTTCTAATTTTACAACATTAAAAATATTAATTAATAAATTTTTAAACTGTATCTGTACTAATTGTCAGACTTGTTATATTAATAGAAAATGACCAAAATCAAACCATTAATAATATGTTTGGCCATATCAAAATAGTAGAAAAGGATTAGGTACCTACCCTACCCATGTTAATCCAAAACTGTAAAATAAATTTCGAAATCCCCCATAAAAATAGTTGGGTTTGTGAAAAATAAATTTAGGTTTTGGCTTGATAGGGTATGTACTTCGTAGATATAATATGTATAAGTTACTGACCTGTAAAAAAAGTTTAGGAATAGCACCACTCCTAAGAAAAGTGCCTTTTTTGTTTTTCTGAACTTCCACTTCCACTGTTGTTCAAAATGCTTAGAACACATTCGGGTATGCTTGGTTGGCTGCCAATTCAATCGACCAGTAGCTTTAACCCAACTGTTTTCGAGTAGTTATCTCCGAAGGAAATCTGTTAAATACAGACAAACAAGCAAATGGAAAGTCTCACTTCAAAAGAATTAGGGTGTTGGAACCAATAGTGGACCACTTAAGCGGATTTTGACTTTACTGCGGTCACTGTGTACACAGTTATCATTTGAGCGATGCTGCCTTTGGCACAATGATTCCTAGATACATACTTATACAAATGTGGCAAACATTTATTATGATCTTACAATAGATTTTGAAGTGAAACTTCTTTAGGCACGCTTGACTTGGGGAGTAAGCTGGCGAACGCGTTACGAAAAGTGTGATCGGGCAAGGCGAACGGAAGTTAATTGGGGGATATAAGCAAGAGACAGCAGTGCGCGCGCACATTTTCTTTCTCTCTTCCTCTCATAGAAGTTTCACTTCAGTCGTGTGGTCATAAGCACACTCGTTTTTTTTTGTAAGGCCTGTCCAAAGTCAAAAATTCAAAAGGCACCATTACCTGACCACCATTCACCAATAGATGACCACTACTCTACCCAATACCTGACCACCTCAAATAGTTAATTAATTTGCAAAATTATTTGGCATTTTTTCCGCTTTTCTTTCTTCACGAATGCGTTTCCTGGTTTCAGCTTGTATACTATTCTGTTTTTTTTCCATCATCGTTTAAGCTTGATGACTCAAGTCAATCAACTTAATTAATACCTCTACTGTGGTCATCTTTCGGAAACAACTTACAACACCTATACAAATATTTTACCTCAAAGCCTGACCACCCTAGTTATCCTTTGGATACGCATTTTTTGTAATGAAAAGAGTTAACAGAAATCACAATATAGCTTATTATCTATTTAAAACCAATGAGGAAGTTGAATTTTATACAAAAAAAATGTTTTTTCCAATACTTGACCAGTCTGGTCAGCTTAAGGAAAATTGTAATTTTGGTGGCCCAAAATATAACCAGGGCTCTAAAAACCACATTATTTAGTAAATAGCAGAAATATTGTTAAAAATATCTTAAATCATAGGCCCTCATTATCTTTGATCGGTAGTGAATCCATAAACATAAATATAATTCAAGGTGGATCACGATTTCCAAAGTAATACGAAATTTTAAGTCTTAGTAAAAATCTTGACTAATCACGGGGCGCCATTGTTGCAGCAAGAAAACGCTACATTTTTCCACCAATAGGAAGCAAGTTTATATGAGGCTTGACAGATATAGTGTTGCCACTATTGGAAAACCAAAATACACCAACTTTGCTTGCTTTGCTTTTTTAATATTGCAATGAAACCCTGTTTTGGTCAGCTTTGGGTGACTGGTCTGCTATTGGTTCCGCCACCCTACCTTTGTTATCTAAAATGCTCAAAATTTTATACTTTTTTTTTTTTTTTTATGGATGGCCCGGCCTGATGACCTCCTCCCGCCTGATGTTAAGCGGTGAAAGAGGCCCAAATGAGTTGACAGATAAGAGTAGGGACTACATCCACTCTCCTACCTGCCCGCCCCTTGCCGGCCCAAAAGATGCTTTTTCACGCCTCTTTTGAAGGAACCCATGTTGTAGGATGGAGGAAACACGTGCGCAGGTAGAGAATTCCAAGTGTGGGATGAACGACAGAAGAAGGAATCTTGGAATTTCTTGGTACGGTGTGAAAAGGAGGACACAGTGTACGGATGACTCCGAAGGCCCTTACGCGTGTTTCTGTTAAGGAATGGAGAGGGAGGGATAAGGTTAAAGAGCTCCTCAGAGCATTCCCCATGGAACATTCGGTAAAAGGCGCTAAGAGAGGCGATGTCACGACGAAGTTGTCGACTTAAATATGTCAATATTCATGTAACACAGAAACTAATATGTGAGTTCCCTTTCACGTAACAAATTACCTACGAATCAAGGAAAAATAATCGTAGCGTAACTGGTATCATTATAACCCGGCAAAATGTTATACGCGTTGGCTGTATACGGTGGCCATATTGTATGGCGACATTCCTAGCTTGTTAGGTTAACAGTAACCTTACTACTTAGTTTGAAATTTCATGTTTAATCCCATAATATGATTGAGAACCATAGTAGAAGGAAAAAATATTGCAATATAACTTGTATTTATAATTTAAAAAATAGTTTTGGCGCTTTTTATTGACACAATTTAGGTCTTACCTGTGAAAGGTTATATTTTCCTGTTTTCTAGCACTATCACTATTACAACCTAAAACGGAGCAGTGCACCATGATTTAAATGTTCAAATAGTTCACAATTACACTAATTAAAGTGTTAAATAATTACACAGTAAGCTATAATTCACACAACAAATTTCTTCCACGTATTTGTTTAGCACCAGACGCTGGTGATAAACAATCCCCACTACCAGTTTCACCTACATACGGTAACAAGGACAAAAAAAATGATGCCATCTTCTTCTTTCCTTTGGCAATGTGTATAAGTTTATCTCTTTTCCTCATGTTTGACGGCTTTTATAGCCCATCTATTTCATTCTATATCTATGGATGAAACGCACTCGAGTAGGTGGTGGAGGGAGAGTGGCCGGTTAGGGTGGTCCTCAGATTAACTAAACCAATGGATTCGCAATGTTATTATATTTGCGTCCGTTCAGTCCGCCATTACAAAGCACCGTGTTTGTTGTTGTGCTAAAATATCAGTCGGTGAGCATTATTTGTGAGTGCATTTTACAGTTATACGTTTTTTATTGATTTTTTTAATGAATTCTATAAAGAAAAACATAAAAAGTGTGGAATCTTGGATGCGGCGTCCCTAGTTTTTTTCCGCCATCTTAGAGCACCAACCCAAATGCTGGCACGCTTTTTTCGTAGGTATTTCATGTCTATTGGCAATTGGTATCTATTGTCTAAGGGGTGGTCGGAGTGTTGGTTGTTTTAGAACGGCAAGAGTGTTGTCTGCTTTGTTTACATAACCAAATATACAAAAATAAGAAAATATATAATTCATCGGCGCGTCCGTTCGCTTTAATGCATGGATTACATTCCTCTGTTTCATCTACGAAAATGCTAAAACCAACAGAATATGAATTCTGTTAAAACGCGGCCTAACCTAGCTTCAGCGGAAATGAAGGCCAATTTTACAATCGTGTCACTACGATACCTATAGTCTCTGGAATTTAAAATTAACTTATTGTCGACGTTACGAAGCGCATCCTCGCTCTCCGAGATGCACAAATTGTGTGTGAATATGAAAGAAATCTTTGTAATCACAATCACACACAACTTTGATGATGTTTTGGAACGTAGCCCTAATTAAGTACACCAATGGATTCGCAATGTTATTATAGTCGTGTTCGGGTAGCCTGGGCTACGTTCCACTCCTTTAAACTCAGTGTTAGACCCACTGACCCTAAGATCTATGCATATTTAATTAAATTTTTAACCTAACACTGTGCTATGAATCTCCAGGGCAGTTACCGGAGGCCGTAGGGCTCCGCTGCTTGGCTTTCTCAGCTAGAAAATATAACAAAATAACCTGATATCAAGGAGGAATTCTGTGGAATTGTCCAAATATAATACATAAAATCTAAGGAACTGGAATATTATATCTCTGACCCGTGATCGCAGAAACTTAGCATCGAAGGTACGATCTACTAACAGGCTACTAATTTTTGAAAAAAAGAAACCTATAACTATTTGTTGATGTACTTTATTGCCCCTCATTTTATAGTTTTGTACCCAATTTGTACCTGATTTTTACCTACCGAGATTGATCAAACAAACCTGAACCATCCTGCCCTTGGCTTGTATAGACTTGACATCTAAGTAGTTAATTTAAGTACTTTGCATTGAGAAATTTTGCTTACTTCAGTAACATATGCATAACTATATGTACAAGAATAAAGATTTTCTTTTTGTATTGAACTAAAGGAATAAGTTTGGTTTTTTTTTAACTTTAAGATTTCCCCATATTTCTACAATTTAGCAAGAAAACACACTACCTACACTATTATAACCTAAATTTATTTTCAGTTTCCAGATTCTGGATGTATTATGACGTAATAAACTCGCTTCATGATTAAAGATCATTAATTTCCATAAATAATGAAAATAAAATTTATTTACTTAAAACTTATTCAATCGTGTCAAAAATTTTACGTTTAGTAAACGTCAAAAATCTTAAATGTCAAAAACTTCCACTTTTGACCCTTTCCGAGAGCTGGGGCGAAATTGGCAGTTCACAATGGGGGTAATTCTGAAGTTACCTGCACTAAAACTAAAACTAAAATTAAACATATAATTTTAAATTAGTTTTAGGTAATTCGTATTCTGAAACGCCGGACTCTCTTAATTTAAACTGTATTTGACAATTTCTTAAATTGAATACACAGATTATAAATACACCTAGTGCTGTAGAAAAACGGGATAATTTGGAAACATTAAAAACAGCTATATTCTACTAATTTTACTATCAGAAATTATTAATTTAAGATTTGATCGTATTTGTAAATAACAGAAAAGAAATTTTATTATTTATCATTCATTTTATCACAAAAGAAAAATTATTCGAAATGCCATCCATAAAATGCCATGAAATAAAAAAAATTACGTGGTAGTCTGTAGTTGTATAGATAGGTACTTCGTGACTTCCTCTGAATTTTAAAATTGCGTATTTTGTTTCATTAGTAATTTTTCTTTTCTTTTCATAATAACCGCTGTTATTTATTGACAAATAATAGTAATTGCTAGGCAACAAATTTTAGATAGGCATACTTCTATCTGCAGATAGAATATTAATTTCTGTTGTAAGAGTAAATACATACATACATAACCTACCTATCATCTAATGTCAGTACTATTCCCCTCGTTTACACCAAGAAACAAGTAAAATACTAGTTTCATACAATACTTGTAGAATACTTGTCAAAACATAATTATTTGTTTTATACATGTATTGCAACTGTCTCAAACATTCTTTCGTTCATACTGTGTTGCCAACAAGTCTCTAAACAAGTATAAACCACATCTGCGTTTACACTTACCCCTCGTTTACACCAAGGTATATTACATGTATTTAACAAGTTTTATGCAATGTTTTCGTTTATTGTTTACACTCGTATACATGTATAAAACTTGTTGAATACAAAACATGTATACAACTTGTTGTATGAAATTGTTTCTGAACTACTAGTTGTCTACATGTTTATGATGTCACATTTTATACTTGTTGTAGATAAACTTGTAGAAAATGACACGCCAGTCCGGTAGTTTCATTAATATTTTCTACTCAATTGACTATTCACAATGGAAAGTAAAGATGCTGAGGAACTGTACTTCATGAGTCATTGATTTACTACCAAACGTTTGGTAGTAAATCAATGTCATGAGTGCAGTATACTTGTTTACACGGTTATTTTTTTATCACTGGAAAATTTTAGGGACGCTTCAGGACACATCAATTATTATAAATAAAATAAAAACAATGAATTAAAAAAAAATATTTAAAAAAAAAATCAAAAATTGCTGCTCTCAACTAGTGCAGCATTTTTTGTATTTTTTTTTTCTTCTCTTCCCCCCGTAAAATAATACGGTCCGTCCGGTAAAAGTTTAAAACTTTATCCAACAAGCATGGATAGAGTTTAAAACATGTTTTAAATTAGTATGATACATAAATTTCAGTGAAATAACCAAAACTTGTTAAAAACACGATTGGTTTTTGTAAGTGTAAACGCTGTCAATGTATCAGACTAGTTAGACACAACTCACGACTTGGCAATTGATGCTATAAAAGCCTTTCCTTATAAATAAATTTTACCTTTCTGAAGACTCTATTAATGCCATAACAACCAATTCATCATCCATTTGGCAAGTTGCACAAAAAAAATTGACTTCGGTAATGTTAGAAAATCGTTAAAAAGTAACAAGATAAATTTAGACGGCACCTAAAAGTTCACCTCCTAAAATTAGTTTGACATATTTAAAATTATAGAAAAAATTACATTTTAGGAAGCATGTCAGAATACGAAAATAACATCTAACACTAAATTGAGTAGTTTAGTAACGTCACTCTTAATTTTAGAGTTAACTTGTGAGTTCTGAATACCAAACGGTGATTGACATTTCTATCTCTAATTTTATTTAGTTATAGTTTTAGGTGGTCGCTTCAGAATCACCCCCAATACCATTTTTGACATTTTTTCAGCTATCCGAACGGTTGTGCGGCCCGCGACTACTATTTGTGCGGCCCGCTACATGTTTCTAGTCTACCACAAGTACCCCAACCAGCTACCGACCCATTACGCTGCTGTCTCACGTGGCCAAGCTGTTCGAGCGACTGCTGCTGCGGAGGATCCGCCCGTTCGTCCCACTCCGGGATGAGCAATTTGGATTCCGCAGCGGCCACTCCACCACGCTCCAGCTGGCGTGCGTGCTCCACCACCTCGCGGCCGCCATGAACCGGGACAACCACACCGTGGGGGTCTTCTTGGACATCGAGAAGGCCTTCGACCGTGTGTGGCAACCCGGTCTCCTCTACAAGCTGGCCACCACCAGCATGCCGCCCGCCCACGTGAGACTGCTGGCGTCGTTTCTCCAGGGTCGGAGCTTCGTGGTCTCGGTCGAGGACGCCACCTCCCAGCCACGCCCCATCCTCGCAGGAGTGCCCCAGGGCAGCTGCCTCTCGCCGTGCCTCTACGCCGCCTACACCGATGACATCCCCACCCTCCAAGACCAGCTCCAGGAGGGGCAGCGGGACGTGGTGTTGGCCCTATTCGCCGACGACAGCGCCTTCTTCGCCTCGTCGCGGAAGGTGAGATTCGCCTCCGCCTGGATGCAGCAACTACTGGACCGCCTGCCAACATGGCTGGACAACTGGAGGATGGCCGTCAACGTGGGTAAGACGGCCGCCATCCTGGTCGGGTTGCAGCGCCGCATACCACCGCCGCTGACACTCCGCGGACAGGACGTAGCTTGGCAGACCACAGTTGCGTACCTCGGATACCGCATCGACCGCCAACTGCGCATGGTGCCCCAGGTTGACCACGTCGTCAACCAGGTCAAGATGGCCCGTGGCATCCTGCGCCCGGTGATGGCATCCCGACTACCACTGCGAACGAAACTGATGGTCTACAAGAGCTACGTTCGTACGCGGCTCACCTACGTCGCCCCAGCATCGTATGCGTTGTGCTCCCCGACCCAGCGTTTCAGACTGCAGGTGGTCCAGAACGTCTCTCTCCGTGTCGTGACGAACGCGAGGCGCCACGTCAGGAATGACGGGACGGATTGCCCGGGACGTTCGGATGCCGACGGTGGAGGAGTTCGTCGCCCGTCTGGCGCGTCGAATGTTCGACAGCGCCGACAACGGGCCCCACCTCCACCTCCTTATGTTCCCAGGCCTCCAGACTCTTCCGGACGAGCGCTGCCCCGCGACTTGTTGTCGCCCAGGGAGGAGAGAGACCATGACCTACCAGCGTCACCACCACCATCACCAGCTGTATCCCCACGACGAGGCGACCCACCCCGGCCTAGACTCCGCTTCGTCAGCCACTTCGCTGACGACGCCACCACCTGACCAGACCTCGTGTCGCTTACGGCTTGCAGTCTGCCGTGGGACCGCACTGCTCGCGCTAGAACTGTCAATTGACAGTTCTAGTTACCAACCGTAGTTAGCGAATAGGCCTGCTGTAATGGATATAAAGTGTCTTTCAAAAATGACAGTTCTAGTTACCAACCGTAGTTAGCGAATAGGCCTGCTGGTGTCATCGGTCTCGTAATTATTTTCACGTCATTGACGCCGGGTTTAATAAAAAGTAATTTTTCCAAAAAATTGCCCAAAAAAAATTGGGGTACTTCAGTCAGGGTTTCTTCCGCCATGGGCAGGTGCGGGCTTCGGGCATTTGTCGCCCATTGCCCGGGCATCTTCTCGGCGAGTGGCAGCTCGCCGGTGTTGGGCACGTCACGTAGTGACGGGCCCCTCTTCGCCACCCCCCTGTGCTGCGACTTCGGGATCGAGGCACGGCCCTCCGCGGTCAAGCACACCGGGTTAGAGGGGCTTGTCCCAAGCCAAGCGAGCGCCGGTGAGCAGGCCGCAGGTTTCGTAATGTTTGGTAAGTCGTTAATATATATAAGAAACAGTGGAGTACCTTGCGGTACTCCAAATCTGTTTAATTTAAGCTCTGATTTGTATTTTTGTATTGTATTTTTGGAGTCAAGTTGACTTATTTCGACTGATTGCATCCTATTTTGCAAGTAAGACTTGATCCAGTTTAGCGCGTTGCCTCTAACAGTAGTTGGCTGTGCGAGACAAAATCAAATGCCTTTGACATATCAAAGAATAAAACCGTTGTAAACTTGTTGTCATTTAAAGCTCTAAGAGTTGAATCAATCAAATTATCAAAAGGTCATTTAGCAACAATTTTTTTTTAAACAAATTTAATTTAAGTATAAGTTTACAACTTAACATACAAAATATTCAAAGGCAAAACAAAGATATGAAAAACAAACCAAAATCAAATGTAGGTAAATTCTAGAACTTAACTAGAACAACAAAAGGCATTTAACCACAATTTTTCATATACAATGACAACTAGTTAGGGAGATCGGGTCCACAAATGAGATTGTAGTCGGTTTAAAATCAGCAATCAAAACCAATTAATATGTATTGCCCGTTTGGGCAACCAACAAGATTACAATACTAATTGTACAATACTAATCAAAATACTAATCAATCTAACAACAACACGCTCTGCTACCAAAAGATGATGGCGCCTAAAGTCGACGCCACCAATTCGGCGATTCCCCGATTTGGTGCTGAGTCCTAATGAAATACAATATCTCTTACCTCTAAGCCGATCCGGTCTCCGTATGTAGCCGGTGGACTTCCTGAGCTAACTCGAAGGAAGTCGCGGCTCCTGAAGGGCTGCTGTCAATCCACTGAACCACGACCGGATCACGTTCACTACATTTGCGTTTCCCTAATAGGTCGCCAATTCACTTTTTAATCGACATTCTACGAGCGGACATTCGCCACAATAACATCAATTCTACTCTAGCTAGAAGAAGCGCGCCACGTCGTAACCTATTTCAATGTCATTACAAATTCGACCCAACTGAAATGTCACAGCGGCCGGCCGCCACAGGCCCTCACATGCACAGACTATATGCAGTGTTGCCACTCGCTCTTCCTCGAGCGTAAACAGCGTTATTTATAAGTTATGAGAATTTTTCTATTTCGGCCAGGGTTGTCACATTCGAAAATATCAAGTTTTATCCGGGTTACAAAAACTAACAATATTTACAAAAAAATAAAAAAATATAAATCTTGGTTTTCATTTTGAATGATTAAAGTCTCTTCATCATGTTCAGTGAATTCAGGTTTGCTACCTGTGATACCAGCCGGCGGGCGAGCGATCGTCCCGTGTTATAAAATGAAACGTAAACGAAACGAAAGTACTTCTAGTAAGAATAAATAATGAGTGTTTTTAGTGAAGAAAGTGAAAGAAATACAAAAATTTTGAAGAGAGCAAGTGAGGGATCCATAAGTGAATTAGAGATGTTAGAGATGGAGTCAGAACAAGTAAAATCGGGTCTAGAACAAATTGTGATTTCGATTTGACCACTCAAAACCCTTTGACCTTATCGAAGAGAGACCGAGAAGAAGATGAAAACGATTGGAAATTAGTAAAGACAAAAGAAAAAAGGTTGAAGCAACAGTTTGGAGAAAAGATCGAGGTATATATATCTAGTAACGAAAAAATGCCCAAGCAATTCTCATTTGCAAAATTTTTTAAAGAAAACGGCATAGTTGGTATAACTAAAGTGAAATACATAAATCCCTACAAGATTCGTATTGAGCTATCGAGCGAAATCACCGCAGAATAGATCGAAAAATGTGAAGAATTTTCAAAAAGCGGGTGGAAAGTATATAGGGCATTAGAAACAAGTTTTTCATATGGCGTTATTCGTAATGTTGATATTGAGTTATCAAATGATGATATAAAAAAAAATATTTCCTGTTCTCAATCGACCCAAATTATTTCCGTAAGCCGACTCATGCGCCGTATTCGATCAGAAGAAGGTTGGGAACCCAGTGAAGCCGTTCGAATATGTTTTAAAGGCCCTCATTTACCGACCCATGTATATGTTGATGAACTAAGTATCAGGGTTGACCCATATATGTCTTTCCAGTCTCACAGTGTTCGCACTGCTGGAAATTCGGTCATACAAAGAAAAAATGTCCAACAAATAAAATAATGTGCCCAAAATGTGCGGGAAATCATGAAAATTGCGAAACACATATATTTAAATGTGTCAACTGTGGGGGTAACCACATGTCACTTGTTAAATCATGCCCTATTTTTCTCAAAGAAAAGAAACTGAGAGATTTAATGGTAGAACATAATTGCACATATAGGAAAGCCTTAAACATATACGCACTTGTGACACAACAATCACCCATATTACAAACTACGAAACTGGAGCGCCCATTTTTTATCCCTGAAAATTTCAAGTTTCCTCAAAGTACACATACATATTCCGAAAACAGGCATTCATATGCTGAAAAAATCAAGACAACAGTATCCATACATAACGAAAGCAAAAAAAAAACTGAGCGGAAACCTTTTATAGAACAAAAAACTAAGAAAAGTAGCAATGCTGATTTTGAATATCTAGCTGACTCACAACGTGAGTCAAAAGAATCTAAAGAAAATATTTCCGAGTGTAAAAGTGAGAAATCGTTATTTTTTACAGATTTATTACAAAAATTAAAAGACATTATATTTTTAAGAGATATTTCCATAAAAACTAAACTAAACGAAGCAATCAAAGTTTTCTTAGAATGGGTTTTAATTATAACAGCTAAATATATGTCAGATTGGCCTATACTACAGAGTTTAGTAACGTATCTTAGTTCTACTTCTAATGGATAATACAAATATTACCTTCACGCGATTAAATATAATACAATGGAATTGTCAAAGTATTCAATCAAAAGTAACTGATCTAGAACTATATCTTTGTCAATGCAAGATTCACATTGCTGCACTCAGTGAAACGTGGTTAAAACATGATACAATAATTAAAATTAAGAACTATACAATATATCGTAATGATAGAGCGGACGGGTACGGAGGCGTAGCTATTTTAGTACACAAATCTATCAGATCCAGTATAATAACATTACCGAATGTTAACCCCGGAATAGAATTATTATGTATTAGAATATATAATAATAATGACATTGAATATTTGGTATCTCTTTACTGTGCACCGTCGGTAAATACTTGTCAAAAAGATTGGGAGTATATTTTTTTTATTTATTAATAAAAAATATATTGTTCTCGGAGACTAAGGCCATCATACAAACTGGTCGACAAAGTTAAATACAAGAGGAGCTCAAATATACGATGCTCTCTTAGAAACTTCTCTTATATCTCTAAATGATAATAGTCCGACACGTATAAAATTGGTTGATGGTAGATTTCAAATGTCTTCCCCTGATATCACATTGGTCTCTTCAGATATTGCGTTTAAATTTATCTGGAGCGTCTCTAACGAGACCCTTGGTAGTGACCATCTGATAGTCTCTACGAATATAAATATAAATATATATAATAAACCAATCTTGCGCCGTAACTTTAAAAAGGCAAATTGGTCTGAGTATTGTAGTCATTTAGATTTCCTTTTCAAAGATTACACATTTATTTTATTACATCTCTAACGATTTACAAGAGTCTCATAATCTTTTTGAACAACTTATTAATGCAGCTGCGGATTTACATATCCCACATATCAAACTAAATAGTAACCCTGCAACAAAGTTTTAACCTAAACCATACTGGAATACCACATTGTCAAAAATAGTGGCTGAAAGAAGGCTTTTGTTAGCAAAATTTAGGCGAAATCCCACTCCCCAAAATTATGAAGATCTTAAAAGTAAAATAGCATCCGTGAAAAAAGCAATTTTTCAAGCAAAATCTCAGTCGTGGCATAACTTTTGTACATCTTTAAATGGCACTATATCCCCATCAGAGCTCTGGCTAAAAATGAAATGGTTGAAAGGCTATAGAGCAACCAGAACGTTTACTGATATAAATGCGACTGAGGCATTGCTTCAAAGATTAACTACCGATTCTGTTCCCGGTAATGAGCCAACATTTTATTCTGAAAACTTGGTATTAGAAAAGAATATAACCAAGTCAGAATTAGAAAAGAGTATTAAAGTCAAAGATACTTCGCCGAAAAAGGCCCCCCTCTCTCCTCTTTTATTTAACATTTTAACAATGTCTATCTGCAATACAATACAAAATGTTTCCATATCGCAATATGCCTTTGACTTTGACTTTGTTTTATATACTTCGTCGAAAATTATATCTGATGCGAAACATCCCTTACAAATAGCCTTAAATAAGTTTGTTAAAATTTCATCAGCAGCTGGATTAAGTATCTCCGCAGAAAAAAGTAAAATATGTATATTTGGTAATAACACTTTTAAACAACAAATAAATCTTGAAGTTAGTTGCACTAGAAGTGGTAGACAATGTTAAATAGGTATCTGGGCTTATGGCTGGACAGAAAATTACGATGGGGTAAACAAATAAATGAAATAAAAGAAAAAACTTTAAAACTACTTAATATTTTTAAGTGCTTGGCTGGATCAGGGTGGGGAATTCATCCTATTCATCTGAGACGATTGTACATATCATCCGTTCGAAGTCGACTAGATTACGCAAGCTTTTTATACGGTAATAGTTGTAAATCACATATTAATAAATTAGACAAAATTCAGAATCGTAATGCGTATAATAGGTGGATTTATAAAAACGACTCCGATACACGTTATGGAAAACGAACTATTTTTACCCCCACTTTCTGTTCGTCGACATTATTTAGCTGGTAAATATTGGCTTAAAGCCAAATTCTTAGATCTTCCAGTCTTATATATTTTGGATGAGTTGGAAACTGCATGTCGACTACCATATTGGAGATTTAAACAAAAACCTAATTTAATCTTAGTTCACGAATACCTTAAACAAATCGCTATTTACAAAAGCTCCAGGTTAGATATGTATTCATTAAGCACATGGGTCGGTAGTGTGGATCTTGCAAATATTATTAAGGATACTATAGAAAGTATGACCAAATCAAAGAATTCGTATACTAGTTTAGAGTTATATGATCTGTGTAACAGTTATATTGCAAATAACTACGATGCCAGTATATATAAAATTTATACTGATGGTAGTAAAGAGCATAACCGTGGGGGATTGGCGGTTTTTGACCCACTAAACAAGAATTCAATTAAATTGAAAATTGCATCTCACTGCTCGATTATGTCAATAGAATTAATGGCAATTGCAGAAGCGCTCTCATATATTCATACATTTGAACCTAGTAGTTTTGTGATTTTAACTGATGCCAAGAGCGCTCTTCAACACATAGCTCGATGTACCTCGAATAGTCGAGGAACACCGATAGCTTACAAAATTATAGAGATGTTATATAAATTGACTATACAAGGCTACCAAATAATTCTGCAGTGGATCCCCTCTCACATTGGATTGGATGGCAATGAAAATGCTTATAGTCTTGCCAAAGAAGCCCTAATTGATGGTAAATACATTGACTACCTACCATATTACACTGAGTTATTACATATTGTAAAAGAGAAAACATTAAATATATGGACAAAACATTTCCAAAATAATTCAGAGAACAAAGGCATTTGGTATAGAACCATCCAGTCCAATGTAAGGGGCACACCTTGGTTTGCTGGGTCAGAATTGAATCGACACACGGTTATTATCGCCTTAAGGCTACGTTCCGGACACATGCCATTGAATAATTTCGCATTTCTCATGGGTAAAGCTGTAACTAAGAATTGTTCTGAATGCAATGTAACTGAGGACGTTTTTCATATAATAGTGGAGTGTATCCGAAACGAGGCTGAAAGACATCAATTACAAAACACTTTTAATATGGATTTAAATTATATTGGACAAATAAACCAAATTTTAGCGTTCCCTTTATCTAAAGAGGCACGATATTTATACAAAATTGTAAATTGTGCACTTAAACGTCGATAATTTTGTAAGTAATGTATTTATTCTATGTGTATGCTCCAATGGAGATGGCATGATCAAATGTGATCAAATCTCCTTTATAATAAAAGAATAAAAAATAAAAAAAAATGTTCAGTGAATTACGAATTATCATCCACTAGAACATTTTTCACAACAACTGGTTTCAGCAAACTTAAAGCTTCTGCTGGTAATGGGATCGTCTTTGCACTTTTATTTCTTTCCTTTAAATGAAAGTCAGAAATGACTGGGTCAGAGGAAATAAGCGCTCTGTGGAACAGGTCAAACATTGTAGCTTCACAACTAACTTTTCGAGAATGATACTCCCTATCAAACCTCCAAATCCTCCTGTTTCTTGATTCAGCCGCTTGTTCAGACATCATTCCAACTGGCAATGGCGCTGCTGCTATTATTTGTGCACCGTGAGCTAAAACTTTATGAATTGTGACTGACATTGGATGCCAGTTATAGTTCTCGACATATTCTATGTGCCAGTTGATTACAAAATGTAGCGAATTTTTCAACATCAATTGGTAAATTGCTGGATAAAACAATTGAAATCATGTATAAATCATCCAAAAGCCATTTCTCAATATCTAAAATTTCCGCAAACGTTGCACGATGTCAATCAGAAAACGCAATTCTGGCAGTATTTCCTTCGTTTGTGGTACCCGAAGTTGTGCGTACCACATCTACCAAGAGGCCCAAATCATATCTGATTTTATCTTGAATTTTGGCTTTGCGATCTTCAACTAACTTGTGTTCTGCAGATTTTTGCGTTTCCATTTTGCGTTGCCATTGTTTCACCTTACTTTGTATGCAAGTTTTAAAACGAATTCTAAGGCTCGGATCCAAAAGTGCAATGGGCTAATACCGTAACGTCAACAGAGCTGGAAAATACTGCATCTAAATTATTAAGGGCCCACCGTCCGCGCGAGCCCGAGCTAGTTTAGGTAAATTTCTCTAGTCTCTGTTTGTGTGCGTCGCTCACGCACACAAGCGAACTCGGTCGCGGAATCGGCACCAATCGGTACGGCCGCCTAGCAAAATATCGTAGATGTTAATTTTGAATTTAATAGGTGTTTATTATTTACTGTTATACTATAGTAAATACAGGGATGTGTTTAATCAACTTTTATTTTCACAAGCTTTTATTTAGCTTGCACTGTATGTATAATGTAGATTTGACCACTTCTCGGTTTTCGATTGGGCTGAAATTTTGTACATAATAATTTGTATATCATGACAATGCAATATTATGATAACATGGAGCTGATCTGATAAAGGAACTGGACGGTGGCCATAGGAACTCCGTAATAAAACGACGCAACCCCATCGAGTTTAGGCTCGTTTGATTCGGATTGACGAGGACTTTGATCCTATATGCTAACCAGGATCTGATGCTGGAGCTGGAAGGTGGCCATAGGAACTCTGCAATAAGACGACAAAACCCCATCGAGTTTGGACTCGTTTGATTCGTATTGACGAGAACTTTGATCCTATATGGTAGCCAGGGTCTGATGCTGGAGCTGAAAGGTGGCCACAGGCACTCTTCAATAAAACGACACAACCCCATCGAGTTTGGGCTCGTTTGATTCGTATTGACCAGTACTTTGGTCCTATGTAGTAACCAGGTTCTGATGCTGGAGCTGGAAGGTAGCCATAGGAACTCCGCAATAAAACGACACAACCCTATCGAGTTTGGGCTCGTTTGATTCATATTGACGAGTACTTTGGTCCTATATGTTAACCAGGGTCTGATGCTGGAGCTAGGAGGTGGCCATAGGACCTCCGCCATAAAACGACATAGCCCTATCGACTTTGGGCTCGTTTGATTCGTAATGACGAGTACTTTGGTCCTAAATGGTAACCAGGGTCTGATGCTGGAGCTGGAAGGTGGCCATAGGACCTCCGCAATAAAACGACATAACCCTATCGAGTTTGGGCTCGTTTGATTCATATTGACGAGTATTTTGGTCCTATATGTTAACCAGGGTCTGATGCTGGAGCTGGGAGGTGGTCATAGGACCTCCGCCATAAAACGACATAACCGTATCGAGTTTGGGCTCGTTTGATTCGTAATGACGAGTACTTTGGTCCTATATGGTAACCAGGGTCTGATGCTGGAGCTGGAAGGTGGCCATAGGACCTCCGCAATAAAACGACATAACCCTATCGAGTTTGGGCTCGTTTGATTCATATTGACGAGTACTTTGATCCTATATGTTAACCAGGGTCTGATGCTGGAGCTGGGAGGTGGCCATAGGACCTCCGCCATAAAACGATATAACCGTATCGAGTTTGGGCTCGTTTGATTCGTATTGACAAGGACTTTGGTTCTATATGGTAACTAGGGTCTGATGCTGGAGCTGAAAGGTGGCCAGAGGAACTCCGCAATAAAACGACACAACCCCATCGAGTTTGGGCTCGTTTGATTCGTATTGACGAGTACTTTGATCTTATATGGTAACCAGGGTGTGATGCTGGAACTAGAAGGTGGCCATAGGAACTCCGCAATAAAACGACACAAGCCCATTGAGTTTTGGGCTCGGTTGTTTCGTAATGACGAGTACTTTGGTCGAGTTTCGTAATGGCGGCCATGCGGTTACAAAATGATAAAATATAAAATAATAGTAAAAAGATTTAAAAAAAAACGTCGCCCCACACTAGTATTTTATTTTAAAGCCCTAATAAGATGAAAATAAATTTTAATTTATTACATGATACATCTAATATATAAAATTCTCGTGTCACAGTGTTTGTTACCAAACTCCTCCGAAACGGCTTGATCGATCTTTATGAATTTTTTTGTGTATATTCAGTAGGTCTGAGAATAAGTCGTAAACTATTTTTTATTATGGCGAAACGTAAGTTCGCCATTATTATGGCGAAACGTAGTTCGCCGGCACAGCTAGTTTTTAATAAAATATAAAAGCTTGTCGCAAGATTTACCTATTTTATAAAAAACAAATATTTTTTTCTTAGAATTACCAATATTTATTTATTTAAGGCTTACCAAGTAAATACATACGGGCAAGGTACTTAAACAGTTTTTTTATGGAGGGCCTGGCAAATGACCTCCTCCCGCCTGATGTTAAGCGGTGAAAGAGGACCAAATGAGTTGACAGATAGAGGAGGGAGGACATCCACTATCCAACCTGCCCGCCCCTTGCCGGCCTAAAAGATGTTTTTCACACCTCTTTTGAAGGAACCCATGTTGTAGGATGGAGGAAACACGTGCGCAGGTAGAGAATTCCAAGTGTGGGATGAACGACAGAAGACTTACCGGAGGGGGACTCTGTACCCAGGTCGTGTGCTTGGGTACCTCCGTCTTACCTATTTCTGCCGCAAAGCAGCAGTGCTTGCATTGCTGTGTTCCGGTTTGAAGGGTAAGATATGGCACTGAAATTACTGGGTACCGTGACTTTACATCTTAAGTCACAAGTTGGCAACGTACACTGTGGCCTTTGTGGGGGTTGCAGTTTTACTGCGAATGTCACAGGAGCCACATGTATTATAGGTGACTGTTACCACTTACCATCAGGTGGGCAGTTTGCTTTTTTGCCAACTTAGTAGCAATAAAAAAAAGAAAAAGGAATCTTGGAATTTCTTGGTACGGTGTGAAAAGGAGGATACAGTGTAAGGATGACTCCGTAGACCCTTACTCGTTTTTCTGTTAAGGAATGGAGAGGGAGGGATAAGGTTAAAGAGCTCCTCAGAGCATTCCCCGTGGAACATTCGGTAAAAAGCGCTAAGAGAGGCGATGTCACAACGAAGTTGTAGAGGCTCGAGGGTGTTAGTTGCCTCTACATCGCCAATTATTCGAATAGCGCGACGCTGCAATCTGTCCAGAGCATCGAGGAGGTACTGAGCGGAGCCGGAGTGCGAGCAATATTCCACGCAAGACCTAACCTGAGTTTTATACAACAGGCATAGTTGGTCCGGCGCAAAATACCTACACACTTTGTTCAGGACACCGAGTTTCCGTGAGGCAGCAGTTATAACGGATTCGAGTTTTTCAAAAAAGGGATCATATATGCATTTGAATTTCTGGACTGCACAGCATTGTCATGTGTGTATGACAATGCTGTACAAAACGTTATTTATTACAAAAAATAAATATAATAATCAAGTTAAATTGTTTTATTGTTTATCCTAATTCTCGGGACAAGCTTTTATATTTTTATAAGAAAATATATCTTGTAATAAATTAAAGTTTATTTTCCTCTCTTAAGGCATTATAATATAAGTTTGTTTTTAAAAAAACTTTTTTTAAACTAATTGCTCAAATAATACGAAATATATTAATGACTACCGAGTTCATTATTGTCAGTTGTATCTACAATTATTTTATATAATATACATATAATAATTTAGTAATAAACAAATATGAAATGAATATTTTCTTGTGTTCAACGCACTTTTTAGTGCATTGAAGCCATTCGCTAGATTGTAATAAAAAATAAATTAAAGTTTATTTTCTTTTTTTAGGGCATTAAAATAAAAGCTTGTTTTAAAAAATCTTTTGTGATAGCGGCCATCTTGTTTTAGTTTTTTTCATGGTGTACTGTGTTTTACGAACTTTCATTTGATACCCTATATACAGGCCCATATTGTGGGGATTGTACATAGAAATAATCTGTCAATTTGTGACGGCGGCCATCTTGGATTAGATTGTATTTCAGAATATACTATATTCTACAATTCATTCTACAATTCAAGCTTTCATTTGACACCTAAATTGGGGTTTGCGTATGGATATTATCTAGGCTAGGCTCAAAGTACTCATCAAGAAAAATCATATAGGACCAAAGTACTCGTCAATACGAATCAAGCAAGCCCAAACTCGATGGGGTTGCGTCGTTTTATTCCGGAGTTCCTTTGGCCACCTTCCAACTTCAGCATCAGACCCTGGTTACCATATAGGACCAAAGTACTCGTCAGTACGAATCAAACGAGCCCAAACTCGATGGGGTTGTGTCCTTTTATTGCGGAGTTCCTATGGCTACCTTCCAGCTCCAGCATCAGACCCTGGTTACCATATAGGACCAAAGTATTCGTCAATACGAATCAAACGAGCCCAAACTCGATGGGGTTGTGTCCTTTCATTGCGGAGTTCCTATGGCTACCTTCCAGCTCCAGCATCAGACTCTGGTTACCACATAGGTCCAAAGTACTCGTCAATACGAATCAAACGAGCCCAAACTCGATGGGGTTCTGTCCTTTCATTGCGGAGTTCCTATGGCTACCTTCCAGCTCCAGCATCAGACTCTGGTTACCACATAGGTCCAAAGTACTCGTCAATACGAATCAAACGAGCCCAAACTCGATGGGGTTGTGTCCTTTCATTGCGGAGTTCCTATGGCTACCTTCCAGCTCCAGCATCAGACTCTGGTTACCACATAGGTCCAAAGTACTCGTCAATACGAATCAAACGAGCCCAAACTCGATGGGGTTGCGTTGTTTGATTGCGGAGTTCCTATGGCCACCTTCCAGCTCCAACATCAGACCCTGGTTACCACATAGGTCCAAAGTACTCGTCAATACGAATCAAACGAGCCCAAACTCGATGGGGTTGTGTCCTTTTATTGCGGAGTTCCTATGGCTACCTTCCAGCTCCAGCATCAGACCCTGGTTACCACATAGGTCCAAAGTACTCGTCAATACGAATCAAACGAGCCCAAACTCGATGGGGTTGCGTTGTTTGATTGCGGAGTTCCTATGGCCACCTTCCAGCTCCAGCATCAGACCCTGGTTACCACATAGGTCCAAAGTACTCGTCAATACGAATCAAACGAGCCCAAACTCGATGGGGTTGTGTCCTTTTATTGCGGAGTTCCTATGGCTACCTTCCAGCTCCAGCATCAGACCCTGGTTACCACATAGGTCCAAAGTACTCGTCAATACGAATCAAACGAGCCCAAACTCGATGGGGTTGCATTGTTTGATTGCGGAGTTCGTATGGCAAACTTCCAGATCCAGCATCAGACCCTGGTTACCATATAGGATCAAAGTTCTCGTCAATACGAATCAAACGAGCTCAAACTCGATGGGGCTATGTCGTTTTATTGCGGGGTTCCTATGGCCACCCTTCAGCTCCAACATCAGATCAGCTCCATGTCGTCATCATAATATATTTATACATATGCATGCAAAATTTCAGCTTAATCGGAAACCGGGAAGTGAGTCAAATTTAACTCGCAAGATTAGACCCGAACATGCAAAAGATAAATAAAAGCTTGTAAAAAGGTTGAAGGTTTTTCGTACGGCAGCCACAAATAACAAAATTGTTAGTTATCAACTTCTCCGATTACTCCGTAGGACTTCGCGTCGTATACATACACAAATAATTACGCGACCGGGAGCTAGCTCAAAGCGACGTGCTCTCACTTCGAGTCTTGATTGCACACTGAATTTCGACGCGCCCGAGCCAAGTATTTGTAAGAACATCGATAAATGTATGTTAAAAAATTCAAATAAAAATCAATGTACGATAATTTAAAAAAATACCACGGTGTCAGTGTTTTGCTTACCTTTGTTCTTTATATTTGTTAAACTAAAATATAATAGGGTTAATTAATGAAGCTAAAAATCACGAACGGTATGTGGGTGTAACCTAAATTTTAAGTAAAATTGATGCTATTTTTTAACGAAATGGTATATAAATTTGAAAAATGGTGACGGTGATTGTGTAGACACATAATTTAAGAATTTAAATTTATTTTTTCCCGGTCAGTTAACTGGAACGTTAACGTAAAATATCAAAAACGCCAACGGCCTTTTTGCTATTTTTCGCGCCATGGGCCCTTAAACTGTGACGAGATCAACTGGCACTACGCGAGCAACGTAACTGAGATTTAGTATTTAAAAGAGTATTTAATACTTTTCCCTCTATAGCAGCGCAATATAGTTCACATACCACCTATCGTCCCTCTAGACTTAGCGGACTTAGTGAAAGAATCAAAGAATAAGAGTGCCCATGGGTATAGTTTCAGTTATCGGTAATTGCACATATAAAGATAATTAATCGATAATATAAACGACTTCTTACAGCTACAACATAAAATTATAAAAAATATTCAATTTAAATTTCTGGATAAAGTTACAACCATACTACAAAAAAATCCGGATATAACTCAAAATTCTCATAACTTCTAAATAACGCTGAATTAGATTGTGGTGTTAATATTGTCGATAGACATACATGTAGACAATCGTCTGGTCAAACATCTCCATCTAATACCGCATTATTGCCAAGAAATTAAATAAAAAGTAAAAAACATAAAAATGTTAATATTTCGCGATCTATTTACAATACAGACATGAAAACTTGTCAGATAGTTAGGTATTATAAGTTTGATTAGTAATTATAATGGAAATATAAATATGTAGGCTGGTTTTTTTTATATTATTTTTTTTATTATTTTCATGACCCGGTTATACAGCAACTTTGAGATTTTTTTAAAAAACATCTACAAGTCGTATCGATGCCGGACTTTGACTGTAGTGCTTAAAATGATAAATACTATCGATTTCTGTAATAAAAAGGGCATGCAACAAAATCAGGTTTCCTAACACACTGTGCACCGGTTAAGAATCACTGATCTATCTCATGTCGCATTACTGCCGCGGAGTAGGAGTTAAGACAAGTAAAAGGCTTTCGGCAAAGCCGCCAAGGCCCAAGGCCAAAAAGGGCTTAATAAATTTTCAGTTAAATGCCTACGATCCGTAAAAAAGTTTTCACTTGTATCGTGGTTTAATAAAGCCACACAATAAGTTTTGAGCCACACATTAATACCTAGTTACCCAGTTTGATAACGATTGGTAGATAGATTGATTGATTCTGAGTTACAAATTAACCACCCCTAATTACTGTAAATTTAATATTGTTTATGGAAGAGATGCTAACAAGTGTAAAACAAAATTAAAACATCGAAAGAAACATTACCTACGAGTATAATTCAAAGATATTGCAATGCCGGATGATTTATTTGAAATCAATAACCATTGGCAAAAATTTTTTTTTTTACAATTATTTATTTATTATCTTGTTCCTACACTCGGCTCGATATTTTTTCTTTTTCCTGAAAAAAATAAATGTTTGTTAAGATGCGTTTCCTGTGCCTTTTTTCCAAAACATTACACGAAATATTTAGTTATAATTCACAATATTATTAATTGGTTTCATATTTCCTGTATAGTGTTTGAAAAAAACAGGCGCCAAAGACAAAACATTATTTATTTTTATAAAAACAAAAATAATGCAGCATAGCTTATACATAGCTTACATCATATTAGCAGGGTCTTTGAATAGAGGCTGCGCTAACGGCACATCGATATCATATTTCAGCAATGGTGAGGGAAAAATGTTATTCTTTAGCTGCAGAAATCCTTCTTCTTCGCGAGTTGTAATCTAAAATAATAATATGGATTTAAAATGTAGGTAATGTACTTGCAGCTAAGCTTTTTGTTAACTAGACTACCTAAATGGATATCACAATAAATGACAGGTACTGCCAGCCCCGGATCTACGATTTTTTCGAACCGGGGCAAAAACTTGATAGTGGCGCCCCAAGTGTTTGACAAAACTTTTAAAACTGACAAATGGGTAGCATTTTTGTGACCATTTTAAAAAAAAATAATCCTTCAATATATTTATACTTTTTATTATCTATTAGCTAATAACTTTCATTCGTAACATAAAACAGAAACACAGAAAAAAAATATAACTAGGCGTATGGAAATACAAAAGTTTGTAATAAGATTCGATTACTTGATAAAAACCTATGAAATTGAAGGAAAAGAAGCTTCACTTGTTCGATATTTCAAATTCTTGTCTCAAGGATGGCGCCCCCATGAAACTGCCGCCCGAGACGGTAGCCCCCCCGAGAAAGTGCCCCCAGTAGCCCCCCCTTAGATCCGGGGCTGGGTACTGCTTACTACACTAAATATGGCATCATTTAAAAAAATAGAGTATGAACATTACGAAACCATTTGGGGATTCGGTCATTCTGAATAGTGTGCGTTTCTTCAGCATTGAAAATTTAAAAATATATAAAAAATCTGCGAGCGTATTACATAAGATTTCTAGCAGTGAACGAATTTGTCATCTTAGATGAATACGTCTTTCCATTCTGTACAAGGCCAGAACGCAGGGGTGTGAAACTAATCGCGTATAGATTGGAAATCACTGTTTTACTAAGTTCTTCCAATGTATACAAGACTAATACGCAAATACTCGCATATACTTCGTAGCTAGGGACCTAACTAACTAGCTTGTTCCATAATATACAGTGCCAGTACGCATAGGGACTAATCGTGTATAGATCGGAATAATACAGATCATTTCAGTTCAGTTTAGCCTGTTTCCATGCAAAAGTGGCGCTGAGGTGGATTTTACTTAATAAATTATTTTGTCTCAAGTGATCTAGCAATTTATATGCAGCATGCACAATGCAAGCAACATGCAGATTCGCGCGCTCCGCTGTTTATGGTCACAATACCTTTTTTTTGGGCGCGGGAATCTCTTTACGATTCGACAATGGATTAAAAATCTGACAAGGCCGCCCGTTGGATATGCCATTGGACTCGGGTATAAACCCCATACCTGACTAAATCACCCTCAAGGAACTTCCACCCCCATGGAGGCACGTTCGGGGTCGTTCTACCCATTCCCCGAACGATGGTCACAATACCTAACCTAACCTAACCTACAGCTTGGAGTTTTATCTCATAACTTTTTCTTGTTTGATTGTGTGTTGTCCTATAAGTAAAAAAAGTACAAAAAAGGAAACACGGCCTTGTATTTAACATTTCGCAAAAAATTAATAATACTTGCTGATTGCTAATAAATTAAAAGAAACTATTACTAGTATATTTAAATAAACATCCATTTTTATTTATGTAATCCTACACTAATAAAGTTCAAATATCTATTCATATATTTATAACTTATTGCTGTAAACTATACTTATCTTATAAACTCTTGTCAGCGTAGGTAAGTGATGTAGTATAGTCCGGAGCAGTACGCAAAATTCGTATAGACATTGTAATCACTGATTTAAAAATAACATTACAATATACAGGTGACAGGAAAAGTCGGCGTATTCCTTGAAAGGGGTCATAAGCAACAAAAAAAGCTCAATTAACCAGGGGTCAAAAACAGTTGGTTATCGAGCTACGACGGTTTTGAAATTTTTTCCGACTTGATAGCAAAACATTAAAAAAAAACTACATCATTTACAATGACAAATTGATTAACTGCGGAAAGCTCAAAAATGGGCAGTTTTTTTTTTTTTTTTTTTTTTTTTTTTATGGCAAGAGCGGTTACTTTTTGCCAATGTCAAGTTAAAAGGTTGGGAAACTTATTTACAAATTACAAAACAAAACTTAACCGGGAATTTGGATTTGGAATAAAAGGATCAGAGGAGTTGGGAAGGGATAGTAAATATTGTGTTCTGTGTGTAATAAATATTTACAAACTTATTGTGTATACATACATAGGTGTAGAGAACAATATCATAATTTAATGTTATTACTAATAATAAAGGATGATAAAACGCTATAATATTTACAAGGATTCATTATAAGACAGGATATGCGGGTAGGAAATGGAACTTTCATAGCAGTTAAGGTATCAAGGAAGGAGGAATGATCATAACGAGGGCATGAAAAGAATATATGGTCGAGGTTCCCCACATCAGTACCACATTCACACAAGTCACTGTTAACAATATGCAACCTAGCCAGGTGTACTGGAGTACACACGTGGCCAAGACGCATACGTGAGATAATATTAACAGAAGGTTTTTGACACTCTACTTGGCTAAACCATGGTTTTTTTGGAATACATGGTTGAATGTTAAAATATAGTATACCTTTGACACGGGAAGTTTTCTCCAGATCTTGTTTCCAAGAACCCAATAAATAAGTTTTAGGTAAAGATGACAAATCATGGCAGTAGTTAAGATAAGGATGAAGGTCACCACACTCAATCGCATCTTTGGCTAACTGATCAGCTCTTTCATTCCCACTAATGCCTTGGTGGCTTGGAATCCAAGCCAAAGTTACAGAATAATTTAATAAGTTACATTTTAAAAGTATTTTCCTGATGTCACACAAAATAGGATAACAAGGTTTCATTTTAAAGGGAAACTTTTCAATAGCTTGTAATGCACTTTTGGCGTCTGTAAAGATCACTGTGTTTTTAAGTTTCATTATAATAATATATTCAAGAGCTTTAAAAATCCCTAAACATTCCCCTGTAAATACAGAAGCTTCAGGAGGTAGTTTGATTTTTTGAACAATATTATATTGGGCATAAAAGACCCCCACTCCTACATTTTCAAGATCTGGTGATTTAGAAGCATCAGTGAAAATAAAATTGGAATTGCTAAAATATTCATCTATACTAAATTTGAATAGAGTGTTCGCTTCAATATCATGTTTATTGATACCTATGTTGTAATTGATATTAGGTTGTAACATTAATGATTCTATTGATGTTTCAAATATAGGCAAGCTCGAAGAGCGATATATGGGAGCCTGAAAAGCTAGAAGCTTTATATAACTCTTAACAAGACAGATAGGAGACTTATGTTTCCAGTAGTTAAGTGTGTTTATATATTCCTTAAGGATTGCTAAATTTGTAAAGAGAGGATGATTTAAAAATTGATAAGCTTTAAATAAGAAATTATCACTAAGTAGCTGTCTTCTTATATTAAGAGGAGGTTCAACACATTCAACTTGCATTGCGTTAATTGGTGACGACTTCATTGCACCTAAAATCAATCTCAACGCTTTGTACTGAATCACATCTAGTTTTTTAAAAGCAGTTTTATTACCACCTTGCAGCAAAAATGTACCATAGTCAAGGATACTTCTTATAAGGGCATTATATACCAATTTCAGAGAAGCTGGATGAGCGCCCCACCATACCCCCGATAGACACTTCATCACGTTTAGAGCTTTTTCGCATTTAGTAACAACATAATCACAATGTTGGTCTCCAGAAAGCTTAGAATCCAATATCACACCAAGAAATTTAGCATGATTATCAACTTTAATAGGAGTTCTATCAAAAACAACATTGACTTCAGGTATACTACGTTTTCTGGTAAATAAAACTATGCTGCTTTTTTCAACTGACAGTTCTAGTCTATTGTTACTTAACCACTGTTTGAGTAACGCCATAGAAGAATTTAAAGTTTGGCAAGCAACTGTAGGAGATTGATCAATAGTATAAAAAAGTAAATCATCAGCATATTGCAGGATATGAATATTGTTTAAAAATCGTTCTAAGTCACTGGAATATATGTTATAAAGAAGTGGGCTTAACACTGATCCCTGTGGCAAACCTTTATTGAGTACCCTGGATAACCTAGTCCCATCAGGAAGATCTAAATGAATATGCCTTTCTGAGAGTAAAAAATATATGAATTGTGTTAACTTTTCTGGAACATTGAGATCTTTTAATTTATTAATTAATCTACTAATGTTCACATTATCATATGCAGCATGAATATCTAAGAATGCTGCCAAAACTATTTTATTTTGTGAAAATGCTATGTGAATATCTGACATAAAAATACTAATACTATCTATTGTACCTTTGCCTTTTCTAAAACCATACTGGCTGTTAGACAGTAGGCGATTACTCTCAATGTACCACTCCAATCTATTTTTGACTAGATGCTCTGCTAATTTACATAAGATAGAATTCAATGCTATTGGGCGAAAGGATTTTGGTTCACAGGAGGGCTTGCCCGGTTTTAGAATTGGGACAATAATCTGTGTTCTCCAGGAAAGAGGAACCTCACCTGTAATTATGACAGTATTGATTAAATCTAAATAGTAGGTAAGAGTTTCATCACATAAATTGACTAAGAACGAATATGGGACACCATCTTCACCAGGTGTAACTACTGTCTTTTACACTACTTAAAACGCCATTTAATTCATTGAGGGAAAATGGAGCATTTAGTGATGACTCTTCGGTGGATACATTGAAGGTAATGTTATCTAGCGATTCTGCTACTGTTGGTGGTGCCAAATGGTCCATAAAGGAATGTGCTATAGATGGAGAAAGAGCCACACGTGATGAAGGGTTAAAAGCTGATCTGAATCGATTTATATTGCGCCACATTTCAGACAGGCATGTATTTGGAGAGAGAGATGTACAAAAAGATACCCATCCATTTCTTTTCTTTTGCTTAAGAATTTTTTTGGTCTTAGTAATAACATTACAAAGTTGTTCATAATTTTCATCTGACATGTTATTCTTATATACTTTTTCACTCTCCTTACGTGCTTCAATAGCCTTAGTACATTCCTGGTCCCACCAAGGTGGTGAAGGAATCTTCCCAGAGGAAGACCCTTTTCTGAGAAATGTTTCATCTGCTGCTTCTATAAGACATTTGGTCAATGCTTCAGAACAGTTTGTAACTCCTGACTGACTAATATTAGGTAAATCTTTAGTTTTCATAAGAACTATATTTTTATATTTCTCCCAGTCTGCTTTAGATTGAGATAAGCGGTGTTTGAGGCGAGGTTCATGGTTAACAGAAGGAATTTTACTAGGTGTAGACATAATAAGTGGATAGTGGTCACTGCCAAACGTTGAATTGAGACGATACCAAGATATCAATGAAGCCAATCCAGGGTTACAAATAGATAAATCAACTGCACTTACATGTTCATCAGGTTTAGTGCGTCGAGTGGGAATGCCTGAGTTTAAAATACATAAGTTGTGCTGATCAACAATTTCTAACAAATGTTCACCATTCTTATTGGTGGTGCCACAGCCCCAAGAACGATTGTGGGAATTGAAATCACCGAGAAGGAGAAATGGTTTATCTAAGGAAGTAATAAGAGGTATAACTTCATTATCAAAAATATTAGGAGACGGGTGAGGTATATAAGATGAGATTATAGAAATTCCACAAGATAGTTTTACACCTAATATAAAAATGTCATTTGTGTTGTGCTGAGGCAAATCCAATCGTTGAAAAGGAATAGTATTCCTTGCCAAGATGGCAACTCCTCCGGCTCGATCATCAGTACGGTCTTCTCTGAGACATGTAAAGCCAGGAATCCCAAACAGGAAACCAGGCTTCAGCCATGTTTCACAGAGAGCAATTATACTAATTTTGTATTTATTAATTATATAAATTAAATCAGTCTTTTTAGGCACTACACTCCTGCAATTCCATTGTAGGAACTTTAGATCCATTATTATTGTAATTTATTAAACGTGTAATTACATCAACTATAATGGCAACGTTGGACGGTTTCAAATTTTGGTTAGTGAGCATTGAATTAAGAAAAGTTATGATTGATTCAAAAAGATTATTACAGTCCTGGTTTTCTAAATTCTGACTTAAGACTGTACCGTTGGTTGAGCTATGTGGCATATTATAATCTCTTATGAGATTGTTATGGACTGTCTGGTCATAGCCTTTGTTTGACACTGGTGGAGGACGAGGTTTTATGAAAATAGTTTTCTTATATGATGATGAATTTGAATTTATTGGGTTAGGGATATAAGTATTTTCAACTGCATTTTTATTTGATGACACAACATCTACATATGGTTTACTAATTGGAGGATGTAGTTTACTGGCCTCCGAATAAGAGATACAGCTATTGGACATTGTAAGTTTAATTTCCTTCTGCCGGCTGAATTCTGGACATATTTTATCTGTGGCATAATGGTATCCAGAGCACATAATACACAATGCACAACTTTCCTCAACATTACAATTTTCACCTTTATGTTCCTGAGTACATTTAAAACATCTAGGACGAGATCTACAATTCAATTTTGTATGGCCATAACGACAGCAGTTGTAACATTGTATGGTTGGAAATGTGTATAGTTGCACAGGCAATGCGTTATAGCAAATGTATATTCTCCTAGGTAGAACTTGTCCATCAAATGTAAAAACTACTGATTGAGATGGCTTCCAAATCACCGATCCATCAACAGTTACTTTATAGTTAAGGCGTCTTATTTTAATTATTTGTCCACACCCGATTGGAACTGAAACATTTTCTTTGATTTCTTCTGGAGACCATTCAGCCGGGACCCCTCGAACTATACCTAATCTTGTCAGATTAAAAGTGGGAATGAAAGCTCGCAGTTTAAAATCTTTTAATTTGTTATGATTTATAAAACTATTAGCATCTTGTATTGTAGAAAAAGATACAGTGCATCTGTTTCTACCAATACGTTTAACACTGCCAGGAATTATATTTTTAAAGTCAGATTGATTTTTTTTAAGAAAATTACCAAATGTTATTGGGTGGAGATAAGTGCCATCACTAGGAGAAGTTTCCAATCTCTGAACATGAATTAAATATGGAGCTAAATCAGATGATATGTATTGCTTGCGACCAAAATCAGAAACTTGTGTGTTAGGTAAAACTGAGTGGGGATTACTATTTTCCTTAGTCTTATCTGTAGAGGCTTTTAATGGTTTTTTAAATGTATTTTCTAAATTATTCTTTACAGTTTCATCTTGACTAAGACATTGACAATCACTAGTCGTAGCCCCTGTGCCCAATTGACTATTCTTCCTCCTTTTTTTATTGCAATGTTTGCAAATCTTTTGGAATTTTCTCTTTCGAGATCCATCTAAGCTGCTAACAGACGCATCAGTATCTATATTTTCATTTCCTAACACCACATTTAAACCTACCGGGGGACTTAAGTTGTGGCCCAAGTCCCCCGTTGCAACATTTCGAACAGGAGGATCATTCATGTCATTTCCACCTAAGTAAAATCTGAATAAATATGACTTACCAAACAGCAAATATTTACACAAATACAAATAACAACTATACTAACTACTTTTATATACAATACACAACTCTACTGATCACTTAAATTAATAAAATTAAAATTGCAATAAAAAGTACGTCCGCCCTATTGAGAGTTTCCCGCGCTTTTTCAAATGGGCAGTTAATTTAAATTAAAATTGTTGTCAAAAATTTACATAATTTTGGAAATAAGAGGTCTTTATTGACAATTAAGTCGCTTAATTTTTTATCTTTCTGAAAATCGACGTCAATTATTGAAAAAAAAAAATGTATGACAGTTGGCGTAAAAACTACTAAAATAACTTGCTGGTTTCATAAGCTTTTAAAAAAAGTAAAAATATTATTTACTTTTATTAGTAGTTTTTACAGAAATTATCAAAAAGTTGCGCTGTAGGTCAAAATTCATAATTTCATCTTTGAATAAAAATTGTCTGGAAAAGACAAAAGTACGAAGTAGAAATAAAGAAAATTGCTTCTAATACATAAAAAAATGAAAAATACTAAATTACAAAATAATACTACAAGTTCTCTTCAAAATTGTCTAAGGCTATGGTTTATTTCGATAATTTCCATGCAACTTAAAAGAAATTATGGCAGCAAGTCATTATCCAGCCTTTTTGGTTGAACTGATTGAAACAGAACGAAGTTTGCAATCCTTTTTTGGATAGCAAACCTCTTTGTTATGACCTACAGCGCAACATTTTGCTAATTTCTGTAAAAACTACAAATAAAAGTAAATAATATTTTTACCTTTTTTAAAAGCTTATGAAACCAGCAAGTTATTTTAGTAGTTTATACGCCAACTGTCATACTTTTTTTTTTCAATAATTGACGTCGATTCTCAGAAAGATAAAAAATTAATTGACTTAATTGTCAATAAAAACCTCTTATTTCCAAAATTATGTAAGTTTTTGATAACAATTTTAATTTAAATTAACTGCCCATTTTTCAGCTTTCCGCTATTAATCAATTTGTCATTGTAAATGGTGTAGTTTAAAAAAAAATGTTTTTGGTAAAGTCGGAAAAAATCTCAAAAATTTTAAAACCATCGTAGCTCGATAACCAACTGTTTTTGACCCCTGGTTAATTGGCCTTTTTTTGTTGCTTATGACCTGTACTATAACCCCTTTCAAGGAATACGTCGACTTTTCCTGTCAGCCTGTATACACGACCAGTTTTCTATGGCTGCGTTTTGGCCTTGTATAGATTGGAAAGACGCATCTTAGATCAGAGGAATTCATGATCTTAGATTGTTTTTCTAGCAGCTTATCAGTACGTCTAGCTAGTACGAGTTTTTAAAACGAGTAAACTACAATCGTTTTCGTTAGCTCGCCAAACTGTCAGTTTACGATGTAAAAGGTAGTATGAGTTGCTCGTTTCGAATTCACGTTTAAACGATAGCGAGTTAGTTTTACTCGATTAGACGAACTTCACATTATATATTTATATCTCTCTTACACACATGTGAATGGAAAGAGACACGCGATTCTGTCACTGTGACGTTTTCTTAGCCCTTTTTATTATTTTTAAAGCGAGTTGAATGAAAGAAAAACATTAAAGTTTTTATTTGTTGTAAATTATATTATTTTATAATGTCGCGGACAAGTCAGTCGCAATTTATTTTAATGATAATAAATTGTGTTAAACACTTTAGGAATGAAAATAGAATTAAAAATCTCGGTTAAATTATGTGTAAATACACATAATTTAACCGAGATTTTTAATTAACACTTTTTTAAGGAATGGTGATTTAAGGCGGTAGCGCTGAGTAAAGTGTGTATCGGAGATACGGCTTAAAAATGATTGTCACAGCTCTCTTCATGCGCTATTTCGTCTTGCATGGCCCTCCATGCAAAGTACCACCGTGCAGACATATTTTTAGTGTTTAGAACCACAAAAAAACGTTTTTATGTACCAAACTCACATAAAAATGTAAGGTGAGAACCTAAACTACAATAGTTTTCGAGTAAACTGTCAAACAAATGTCAAATATGTAACTCATACTGCCACACTATTCGAATACATACTTATTGATCGAGTAGTTTATTACTTTGTAACTCATACTGTCAATTCTGGTTCATTATAGTTTCCGATAGAGGCGCTGGTGTGAAATGTATGGAAACAAAACGTATTGGATCGTTCGAATCAGAAACTATCAAAACTCATACTAGACGTACAGGGGCATAGACAAAAGCCACACGCTCATTGCTCCGCAGTCGTTCCGCAGAAAAAAAATGTATGGAAATGACATTAGCGTGTAACAGCGCTATTTTAACTACAGAAAAATAAGTGCGTGGCTTTTGTCTAGGGGGACTGATGATGCAGGCGAAGGCGGGCATTCGCACAAGCGATGCCCATCTAATGACCCTGCCGTAGAGGCCTGCGTGCACGGTTGGCCCCGTGCACGCCGCCGTAAGGCCCTCCGTCTGGGGATTGCCCTGGTGTTCTCGGGCAATCCCCCCTTGGCGATAGCTTGCCCGGGCGCGTGGGTAGTGGAGTCGCAGTGTGGACCTTACCTAGCGCGCCCATAAGGGCAGGGAAAACACCGGGGGGTTTTAGTGGGTAGGCCTGGCACCCTGCCGGGAGAGCCCCACACACGCTCGCTGTCTAGCCAACGGCGGGTACGGTGCGGTTACGCATTTCCCCCCGAGAAAAAAAAAAAAAGGGGGACTGATGATGGTTGTTACAACCTCGCGCTATTTTTTCCACAGTTAATGTCATCTCTATACATTTTTTCTGCGGAACGACTGCGGAAAAATAAGCGCGTGACTTTTGTCTAGGGGAACTGATAAAGCGTTATAGCCGCTATTAAGCTTCCTACGTCCAGTAACTGGACTATAATGGAACATAACCTACTCTCGCGACATAATGTGGTACTTGCGCAAACGCATTGCCAACCCAAACACTAAAACCCGCCCATGGTCATTGAGTACCGGTTGCTTCCCTGGAATGAGTGACACAACGTGACAATTATTTCGCTTCGGTGTTGAGTGAGGTAGAAATGCCCACCTACCTCCCTGATTATAAGCAATATCAGACACTTAAGCACGTTATAAAGGTACGCGAGTTTTATTATTACGCTGACAGAATCAATAATAAGTACAACCTCATTTTCAACTTTCTTGACATTGACGACATTGTTACACCAAACCCACAAATTCTCATCCACCGCACCGCGCCGTTCAAGCCTTTTAGTCAATTCGGCGAGATTCTGTAAGGTCAAATGTAAGTCAGCTTTCTCGGTGATAATATCGGTTACTGTAATAATTATGAGTGAAAGTATATTTATTATTTTCTTTACACACAAAATGGAACTCTTGCCTTAATATCACTTGATTATAATTAACCTTGTTAATCTTCACCCTTTTTTACCTGCTTGGGTACCTACCTCCGTCTAATCTATTTCTGTACTGCTTGCATTGCTGTGTTCCAATTTGAGGGGTAAGATATGGTAGTGAAATTACTGGGCGGTGACTTTACATTTTATGTCACAAGTTGGCAACGTAGTGTACGTTCCTGTATGGTTCTTATGAGGGTTGCGGATTTGCTGCGAATCTCACAAGAACCACATTTACTCTATGTGACTGTTACCACTTACCATCAGCCCCCAAACCATGATCGCCCAAAACAATATGAAAACCGCACTGAGAGCGGGCTGGCGGTATAATGCAGCAGGAGCGGTATCTCTGTTTCAATATTGTTTAAACCGCTATAAGCGATCGCGCTCAACAAGCAAAAACGTTGGATAATTCTAGATTTATAGGACTTTTAGTTATGTAGTAGTTGTATTACAGTAATCGGCTAAATCCCATGTTGTATAGAATAGAAGTTTATATCACGACATTAAGGCGCATAACACATTGCACCGGACACCGCTCCGGTGTGCGGCGCTGCGGTTTTTAATTTTGACTGAAGAATCTTAATTTGTATACAAAAACCACAGGGTATAACACACGCACACCGCATGCCCGTGCGGTTGTGCGGCGCGTGCGACTGCACCGCACTCCCGGACGGTGATGCGGTGCGGTCCGCGGGGTATGCTACACTGTGCCGCAGTATAGTACGGATTTTTGCGTAGAAAGGACGTGCATACGCGTAATAGATCTCGACATAGATAATGTGGTGATGCGGGGCGTCGTGCACCGCAGCTCCGGACGGTGATACGGAGCAAACCGTACGGTGGCACGGTTCCATGCCGCCGCAACCGCATGCGGTTTTCGTCCCGCCGTACACCGCAGCGGGATGCGGCGGCAATGTGTTAAGCGCTTTAGGCGCATAACACACCGTACGGTGGCACGGTTCCGTGCCGCCGCAGCCGCATGCGGTTTTCGTCCCTCCATACACCGCAGCGGGATGCGGCGACAATGTGTTAAGCGCCTTAATGTCGAATTGTGTACGGTAAATAAACGTCTTTACAACAAATTTAAGCGACGTTATAAGATTGCATTAACCATAACGTTTAATGGACTAGGTGTTGGTCATGTAAACGTTTCTGTTGCTTAAAAGATTTCGTATGACATTGGTCGGGGTTTGTATAAGCTTAACAAAATCATTATCTAATCAAAGCGTTGCATAAATGTTAGTGCATGACCATGTAACTAGCAAGAATGAATGGTTGTATTGAAGATTTATGACAGACTTAGGCTGGTTTTAGTGTCACGCGGACCGTCAGTACGGATCACTCCGCGCAGACCGATCGTCCGCGTATGTCGTTTTAGTATCGACCTGACCGCCGCGATGTACAGACGCGCGCAATGCATCCAATGTGGCGGCTGTTATTAGTTATTGCCCTATATTACACAAGAAAAAAAATTGGAGCGAAGAAGGAGACTACATATTCACCCTTTAATAGAGCAGAGAGCCGTCGCGGGGAATTCGTCACATTATACGGCAATTTGTGGGCTGACGAAACAAGGTTCTTTAACTACTTTTGTATGTCGACCAGAAGTTTTGACGTACTACTGTCAAAGACAAGAAATAATCTAGTTTGTTGCAACTTACGACGTCTGCCTATACCACCGATTGACCCGTGTCAACAATGCGATATTCACGACTCGCCATGATTGTACTGCGCTCACGCGTGCGCTCCGCACGATACTAAAACGCTCACTGCAGGCAGAGGCGCGCGAGCAGCGGTCGGCGCGGATAGCTCCGCGGCACGGACGCGCCATGCGGACGGCTGCGGAGCTGTCTGCGCGGACGGTCGTCCGTACGGACCCATCCGCATTACTCTAAAACGCTCCTAGAAGCTTATACAGATCGGTCTGTGCGGAGCGATCCGTACTGACGGTCCGCGTGACACTAAAATCAGCCTTATATTTGATGAAAAGGAGAGTTTGCAACGATTACATAAATAACCTTCCACCTGGTGTATTTTTGAATCATTCTATGAGGGGACCCTAAATATATTGTAATGGCGGAAATTGTGGTCTTAAAGAAACGATATTACGATTCTTGTGTTTTGTAATCGTCGTAAAAAGGTTGCCATCTAAAAATTTTATGCTACAATTGAATTTCAAAGAAATAGCGAAGGGCGTGGAAAATTTAACAATAACACATATACTCGTGTATACATTATCGAAAAACTAAAGTTCCCGGAAGGACAACATGCCAGATATGCTAAACATGATGCACAAATTATTCTATTAAAGTCATACATATTAAAAACTTCTTCACTTTGGGTTTTTTAACGCTAAATATTTTTTATACGATCTTTACTTCCTTTTTCGTGTCACAGAACAGAGATCATTAGTCGACGTTATGTATGATGTTAACGTCGTTTCTAGACATTAATATAACTACTACGTTACACAAGAAGTCAACTTATTACGACCATTGTTTAACATTATCGTCGTAACCAAACGTTTATGTAACATTCATGACGACTAAAAGACATCTAAGTACTCACAACATGACTGGGATGTCGTATAATATGGGCCTAATTAGCGTTTTATAAACGTTTAATTAAAATAAGTTTATGTAACAAATCTTATAAGTCCATCAAGAAACGTAAAACGTAAAACTATTAACCAACATTCATTTGCTAGAACGGCGGTAGGGCCTCAGATGGGCAGTATGCTTTTTGTCAACTTTGTTGAAAAATAAACTAAGTTGGCAAACAATCAGCCTGCCCACTTGATGATAAGCGACTATAGTCGCATAATACAATATGTGGCTCCTGTAATAACTGACAAACTGGCAATCTTACCTCGATCAAATTGTCGGAACACAACAATATTATTAATAATTATGGCGACAAACTTTGATAAGACGGTTGTAGTAAACCAAGCGAGTTCAGAAAACCAACCACCAGCCAAACCAAGCAGAAAAACTTCTACCCCCATGGGGAATCGAATCCCAGGTCTCCAGATCAATACCGGTTGGTCCTAACCACTAGACCACGAAGACAATAAAATTTATTTGGCTTATTAGGTGAAAATAAAATTACCTATATTATAGGTAAAATATCTTAAAGGTACCCACCCACAATTATCGTTGAAATTAAAATTCGTACAAAGAACGTAATGACACGTGAAAATTACTTATAATTACTTCTAGCTTTCGAAATCAAACATTCTTACCATTAAAGGCTTACACATCGACTTTTCCTTGGTCAATTTATGCTTAAGTGTAACAACACCGGACCTCTCGAATTTTTTCACTCTAGTCGAGACAGCGGAGCCAATTGCGCCTCTTCCAGGATATGTTTTCTCGTCATCAATTTGTCTTAGTGCCTCCATTTTTATACTTGGCTCGTGGCGCACTACTAATTCCTGGATGTCGATAAAGGATTGTTCACAGATAAACAAAAAACCGGCAAGCGCGAGTCGGACTCGCCCATGAAAGGTTCCGTAGGATTTATGACGTATTAAAAAAACTACTTACTAGATCTCGTTCAAACCAATTTTCGGTGGAAGTTTGTATGGTAATGCTCTTATTTTAGAAGTTACAGGGGGACGGACGGACACGTTTTACCACTTTGGACGTGTCTCTCGCGCAAACTATTCAGTTTAGAAAAAAAATATATTAGAAACCTCAATATGATTTTTGAAGACCTATCCATAGATATCCCACACGTATGAGTTTGATGAAAAGTGGTTGTGACATACGGACGGATAGACAGACAGACAGACAGACAGACATGACGAATCTATAAGGGTTCCGTTTTTTGCCATTTGGCTACGGAACCCTAAAAACGGCCAAGTGCGAGCTAGACTCACGTTTTGATTCCCAGTGCAATCGCAAAATATGCGAAATATATACGGTCATATCTTTTGACCGCGTTGACTTACAGATTTGATTTTTTCGCAGCTAAACGACATCTTAGACCCAAATATTTGATATAAATTTCAGTTTGATATCTCTACGCATTTCTGGGGAAAAGGGTCTTGACAGACAGACGAACGGCAAATACTAGCTGTGGCCGCACCGCAATCTATGTGTTGCCTTTGTAAGGCTTTACACTATATTTGACTGTAATTAGCTTAAACCCCTATTTCATAGCCAGGGGGGTTATTGTCTAAGAAAAAATCTATCCCGATCGCTTACAATTTCACAGTCGCAGTACATCCATCACTCCTTTATAAAAGGATGTCGGCGCGGAGTCTTGTGTTCACGGCGCAATGGATGTCAAATTGAAGGCGATCATGATAGATTTTATTCTTAGACAATAACCCACCAGGACATGAAAAAATCACAAATAGGCATCCAATCTCGTAACTTTAAAATTAAACCAACCTAGTAATTTAATCAATCTACCCGTAACATATGTTACGGGTAATGCTAAAAGATGGAGTAAACCTAGGTTTACCCGGGTTGACTTAGTACTACCCAAGCTTCTTGGGTAAAGTCCGAATAATAAGTAAAATAAATTTTAATCCGGGGTTTACCCATACTCACCTAGGTCTACCCAACTCAGGCTGGGTAATGTTAAAAATTTGTCTAATTAATTAACGAAATGAAAATCCAAGGCCATGTCAAACTTTTATTATTTTAAAAACATACAAAGGCGAACGTAATCGATTGAAGAGCATAAACTTAATAGCTTTAAAAGCAAAAACTAATAGCGGGCTGAAACGTAATATATTTTTTAACGCCCTTGCTCGTAAAGCTGATGTAATTCCACCGGTTTTAAATATGTAAAGCGGGTCATAAAAAACGCGTTTGTTACCAAAGCAAATAGTTAAGTTATAGTCCATACAAATTCCATAACAGTATTATTTGCCATTTCAAATATGGAACTGATCGCCGCCGCACGACTCCAGCTAGTGAGCAGCGCGCTGTTGCTATTCAAATTTCGAACTAATCGCCGCGCGGCCTATGGCATGGAATACCGGAATGATTTTCATACCGGTATTGATACCGGTATTAAAATTTCAAAAACCGGTATACCGAAATTTCGGTATTTTTTAAATACTGTTAATTACTATTTAAATGATTCCAATAACGATTGGTAAGTCTTGTTTGGGGTGAGCGATTAAAGCAGTTTTCTACGATTTATGGCAAAAACACGAAAAATATTTATCATCTCCCTAGAAATCACAAAATGAGTTATTAAAATAAATAGGATTAAGAATAGTAATAATATATCAACTAGGGTTGCTTATGGAGGGTCCTACAAGAACTTGGAGTACCAAATCATCTCATCGCTCTACTTCGCACCCTGTATAGTTTAAGCCAGGGAGTCGTAAGAGTCGATAAAACAACCTCAAAACCCTTTAAATTTCGCCAAGGAGTACGCCAGAGATGTATTTTGTGCCCCATTCTATTCAACGCCTATGGAGAATACATAATGAGACGAAGATGCGAGAATTGGGAGGGTGGCATCACAGTGGGTGGCCCGAAAATCACCAACCTGCACTACGCCGGTGACACTACACTCATTGCAGCAAATGAGTCGGAAACTTCTGGGCCGAATGGAGCGGATTAGCGAAGAGATGGAGCTTTCCATAAACAAGTCCAAAACAAAGATCATGGTGGTAGATAGATCTGGGAAGTTAGAACTCACAGGCGCGCTGGACCTAGAAATAGTGGACAATTTCATCTACCTGGGTTATAACATTAGTAACGATGGCTCGAACGAAAAGGAAGTGCGCAGGAGAAATGGCAGGGGCAAAAGCGCCATGTCTCAGCTTGAAAAAATCTGGAGAGATCGCAACATTTCCGTAAAAAATAAAACCAAACAGGTAAGGACTCTAGTCTTCTCGATTTTTTCGTATGGTGCTGGCTGAGACGTGGATACTCAAAGCTGCAGACTGTAACACCGTTTTTTCTTAAAATTTCATAAAACACTAATTTTGCAAAAATACTTTGGTTTCACTGTAGTTTTAACACAAATTGCACAACTAAAATCATAATTACAACAACTTTGTCAATTAATTTCACAATATCAATGTCAAGTGTCAACGTCAACGTCGTTTCACGTCACGTCAGTGACATTTGCAATTATCTTTGGTCATTATTCAATTTTTGCATAAACAAAATAAATCTCGCGTTTATCCTGGCCTTATTTACAAAGATAGTTTTTTTTCGCCCAAAATCCCGTGCTTCCCTTTAGGTGGGTTGATTTTCTCAAAATTCGGAATTTGACATTTAGACCGTTTGTTTTGATCATTTTTAGGGACATATCATAATAAAATACACTTAAAGCTACAGATCATATAATTATGGTTTCGTCGAATAGAATTTGGAAAGCATTCACAATTTGTTTATGGTTAATTTTTCATTACGTTTTGTTTTTCAACCAAACTTATAACTTTAGCTGGAAATACTTATTGCATATTGTAGAATTTCGAAAGATCCGTATGTTGACTTGACACATCGTGAAACAAGTTAAGAATCTTACGAGTGTTATGAAATGAATTTGGTTTCGTCGCCAATACGACGCTTAACATTCGGCAAACGGACCTCGGTTCTAGTAGCTGCATAAATGCAAATCTGTGCGTGAATGGAACGCGCCCTATCTCACCGTAGTCTGTGAACGCGTCTATGCTATGATCTCGGAACTGGATAACTAGTCTGTGAGACATCGACCGAAGTAATTTGTTATTGATTAGGTACCTATGATTTGCGAACAGCATTTTAAATCTTAATTTCTGCGAATAAAATCCATAGGTATTTCTCCCGTTTTCCGTGTGAATTTAATTTGAAAAGTACAGTAAGACTTCAAAAGTCAAGTCAGTTATTTTTGTTTTCAGCTTGAAGAGTAAAAGCTCAATCATATTTTTAATCGCCGGCGCGCGATTCATTAAATTAATAGAAAGAAATAAATTTTATCAATAGATAATACTCCGCCCACACTAAGGTATCTAATTAACTTATTATATTTCATGATTTAAAACAGATTTTGTTAATTTTATTTTTATTAGAGGGTAAATTGAATATTAAATCAAACATATTACATTTCCAAAATTCGCCTATTTCATCCCCTATTTCATTAAAAAAACCTGATAGTAAGCGGCATCTTAGTGGGATTATTGCATATAGTGAGTAACACTTGCGAATTTCATGTTAAATTCTAAATTTTCACAATATTAAGTTTCACATCCTTCTTTGGCAAATAACTCACAAATTAAGCTGTTTTCTTTTTATTAATAGCAATAATTATACACAAAATAGGTGCTCTCCCCTCCATATGTCCTTTTTATTAACTAATCAATAAGAAACTTTGACAATTTATTGAAAATTATGTAACTTGCAATGTTTATTACATAAAATTCAAATGTATTGACTGGGATTCCTTCAGAACTCAGTGTTAGACCCACTGACCCTAAGATCATAGGCATATTTAATTATATTTTTTTAACCTAACACTGTGCTATGAATCTCCAGGGCAGTTACCCGCTTGACTTTACAGCTAGAAACTATAACAAAATAACCTAGTATCAAGGAGGAATTCTGTGGAATTACACAAGTAATATTAGAAACAGAGAATAAGTTAAGAAACTGGAATATCATATCTCTGACCCGTGATTGCAAGACTTAGCATAGAAGGTACGATCCACTAACAACCGCTCCGGGGAAGGCTACTAATTTCTTTAAAGAAAAAGGAAACCTATAACTATTTGTTCGTGTACTTTATTGCCCCTCATTTTGTAGTTTTGTACCCAATTTGTACCTGATTTTTACCTGCCGAGATTGATCAAACAAACCTGAACCATCCTGCCCTTGGCTTGTATCAATTAAAGATTTAGTTAAGTGCTTTGCATTGATTTTGCAGGGATTTTGTTTACTTCAGTAACATTATGCATAAGTGAATTATAGTTATGTACCTACCCGAATAAAGCTTTTCATTTTGTATCGGACTAAAGGAATAAGTTTGTTTTTTTTTCTTTCAACTTTAAGATTTCCCTATATTTCTACAATTTAGCAAGAAAAAGCACTACGCCTTTGAAATGTGGTGCTGGAGAAAGATGCTCCATATCCCGTGGACAGCATTTCGGACTAACGCCTCCTTATTGCGAGAACTCAAAATCTCCTCGCGGCTGTCATTTGAGTGTCTACACAGAATCCTAAAATACTTCGGTCACATTGCAAGGAAAGACGGTAACAGCCTCGAGAAGCTTATCGTGACCGGCAAAGTTGATGGGAAAAGGCTTCGTGGACGCACCCAATGCGTTGGTCCGACCAGATCCGCACCGCTTATGATTCCACAATCCACAACGCCCTACACACAGCCTGAGACAGAAACAGATAGAGAATGACCGTACGTGAAAAAGTGATACAGAAGGGAGGTCACGACTCTCAACACTGAGGAATACGACTCAAGGAGGAGAAAGAATACTAAAGAAAATAATGTATGGTCTTAGAATAATTATATTGTTTCATTGACACAAATATCACAATGAAATAGGTATTAAAATCAGTCTTATTCTCTAAAAATGATAAGAAACCATTTAACAATAATTTCGAATATCTCTCTTATGTCGCTGAAAAGTTAAAGTACTCAGCTTATTTGTTTGCACTTGTACAGGACACAAACACAACACTACTCACACAATGTGCGTGGTGACGATGTTTTCACACTTAAATGGACTCCAAAATTATTGTTAAATCTCGCTTCAATGAAAACAGCAGAACTGAGACAGGGGTGCAGCGTGGCCGTGCACTAGCCCAATGTATGAGAGACAAAGATATATGATGTTGGTTGGTGTTATTGCCGCTTCAGAGCAGAGTGCTTACGTATTGTTTCTGCCGTATTGTGTCCGTACGTGCACGAGGGCCGACAGCAATTTATTTGTAGAAGTAATTCATTAGACGAACAACTAAAAGCAGTATCATTAAATACCACCTAAATACTAGCTATATGCATGCAGTGTCTTGCGTAGTTGATTTTGTGATGATTTTCCATAATCTAGATTTTTCGTGATTGTAATATTATGAAAACTCAGCAGTATGAACATCACTATGAACCATAGAAATCGAGCGTTCCGCAGTCTTTAAACACCCTTGCGAAAATAAATATTTTTTTTTTTAATACCGAAATAACGGTATTTTATCTTCAAATACCGGTATCAAAATACCGAAAAAATTAATCGGTATACCGGTATTTCGGTATACCGGTATACCGGTATCCATGCCCCGCGGCGCCAGTCAGTAGGCAGCGCTAGCGCGCTGTTAAAATGGCGGGAAAGCAACAGTGTGCATTCACAGATTGAGTTTATTTAAAATGTTTTTTTTCTGTTTCCTCGCAAATGTGTTAAAAAACGTCGTACGATATACGTGCGTATTGGTTATAACATGCTCGGCTCAATTACGCCCTCGCCTTCGGCTCGGGCTGAAATTCCGCCTCGCATGTTATAACCATCTTAACGCACTAATATCGTAATGTACTATAATAGCACAAACATATTAAAAGTCTGCGGAGAAACACGGGCAAGTGCAAGCGGCGCGGGGGAACGCGGTCCCCCGCGATTTGCGCCACGGGCTCGAAAATTACGCAACACCTAACATTACCCAGCCAGAGTTGGGTAGACCTAGGTGAGTATGGGTAAACCCCGAATTAAAATTTATTTTACTTATTATTCGGACCTTACCCAAGAAGCTTGGGTAGTACTAAGTCTACCCGGGTAAACCTAGGTTTACTCCATCTTCTAGCTTTACCCGTAACATATACATGTCGGAGTGGTGCTACCTAGTGACGGCTAGAGTAGCGCCATCTAGTAACATGTCGGTAATGTTACCGACTGTTAATGGCACGTCAGGTAGTGTACCTGGGTGAAATCAGAGATGGCGTTACAGAGTTGTCATGTAATGACATATTTGACATTGGCAGATGAGTAGACAGAGCGACATGGGCAGTTGAGTTTGGGACGAGCAAGTCGAACGGTCGCTTGTGTAACGTCATCTCTGGGATCACCACGTGCGTTTAGTAATCGGTGAAAATCAAAGTGATCATCTTTTATTTTGATAATTAATTAGTGAAATTAAATTAAGCTGTGCATTAACTATCCGTGTGCGTTATTATCTTTCTTGGAAGCGTGTTTCTTTGGGAATATGGAGGAGATATCTCAGCCGACAAGCGGGGAACCACATGACTCTTCGACATCAGAAGTGAGATGCAACCAGCCCCAAATCAGAGTGGACAGCGATGAAAACATGTGGAAAACAATAGTCGAGCAACAAAATGAGACATTGCTTGCGTGTTAGAAGCTGTGAAGAAGCCTTCTGTGTATCAAGGTTGGCCGCATTGCGTCGCGCTGTTTCGCGTCGGACAACAGGGATGCTGCAAGCACTGGGGGTGCTGCGGCGGACCGTGGACGGCGGTGCGTGGACTTGTAAGTTGTTGGCGCACCTTCTGGAGTTTTGGCTTGTTTTGATTTGTTGGCGATTGCGCTGCGTGCCGGGTCCCATTCTGGCGGGATACGGGCACGGCTCCGCCAATCCCTGGAATCGCGGTGCCATGGCACATAGTCCATATTGGTGCTACGGGTGGACTGGGCGACAGGAGGGACCGCGATGAGTGCGCTTTCGTGTTGATCGACACTTTTACTAAGTTTGTTCTGTTGTGTCGCACGCACCAAAGTTATTGACGCGACGGGCAGTGTCAGGGTGCTGAAGTGTGGTGTTTCGTTGTTTGGCGCGCCCATGCGTGTTGTTACTGACCAGGGTGGATGCTTTGCCGGTGTTAAGTTTCGCGAATTCTGCACCTCGCATAGTATTTCACCTTCATGTTGTTGCGACCGGTAGGTTCACGAGCGAATGGCTGGGCGAAGCGCACAAGGAACACGCTCAGAAGTGTGTTGGCAGCCGTGGAAAACAGCGGAGGGGCCTCTTGGCGGCGGTCTGTTCCTGATGTTCGATTGGCATTGAATTGTTCAGTGAATCGTGTCACGGAATTCAGTGCTTTGAAGCCGTTAATAGGAGGGGTGTCCAGACCTCTTGACTTGATGTTTGTGGACGACACTGACTATGGCCTTGACCTCTCTAATGTGCGAGAACGTGCTGTGATCAGCATCGAGAGGAGCGCTCTTTGTGATTTGTTTGGGACCGATTTGACAATGCGAAGGCACAGCTCTGAAAATTTCAAGTGGGTGACTTTGTACTGTTGCAAAACGGGGAATGTAGCTGGACTGGGTTGAACGCAAAATATAGGGGGCCGTTCGGAGTGGCAGAGGTTTTGAATGGTGACAGGTATGAACTCTAAGCCTTGGATTTAGGGCGTACTTACAGCTGCTCATGGCTGTTTGCGGTAGTGTGCCGGAAGGTTGCATTCCTTCTGATGTTGAGACTGTAGACGAAGACCGGGGCTCTGCTTCAAGTTAAGTAGGTAATGTTAAATTTATTTTATGTAAGCATAAGACAAACAGAGTTTTGTTGTGTTCCGTCATGCTTCGGAAATAACGAAGAGTGTCTATGACACTGTTAATATGGTGTGTGCGCTGTCAGAATTATTTCTGATGGTATGATATGGTGTGTGCGCTGTCAGAATTGTTTCTGATGGTATGGTATTCCGTTATTGGCCGAAGGTGATGAAGAGTGCTTACTCAAGGTGTGTGCAGTCGTCAGATGACGATAATGGATAATGTGAGTGTGCCTGCTACTGCTGTGGAGTAGTGGATGATGTGGTGAGGAGAAGCACTGTTTTGAATAATTAGTCCATCTGTTTGTCTTGTGCTCCTGTTGCGATTTTAATTTTAACATGTTTCCTCTGAAATCAAAATGTTGTCAGGAATAGCCGAGCGAAACGGTTACTACTCTTGTGGCTTTCTCTTGCAGATGAGTCACTCGAGGACGAGTGAACAAGCAGGATGGCCGTGTCGGAGTGGTGCTACCTAGTGACGGCTAGAGTAGCGCCATCTAGTATCATGTCGGTAATGTTACCGACTGTTAATGGCACGTCAGGTAGTGTACCTGGGTGAAATCAGAGATGGCGTTACAGAGTTGTCATGTATTGACATATTTGACATTGGCAGATGAGTAGACAGAGCGACATGGGCAGTTGAGTTTGGGACGAGCAAGTCGAACGGTCGCTTGTGTAACGTCATCTCTGGGATCACCACGTGCGTTTAGTAATCGGTGAAAATCAAAGTGATCATCTTTTATTTTGATAATTAATTAGTGAAATTAAATTAAGCTGTGCATTAACTATCCGTGTGCGTTATTATCTTTCTTGGAAGCGTGTTTCTTTGGGAATATGGAGGAGATATCTCAGCCGACAAGCGGGGAACCACATGACTCTTCGACATACATAAAAAAGGAGAAGTTCCCATCTATAGACGCACGCACAGCCGCAACCGCTGATGGTAGAAACGTGAATTTTGGGCAGTTGTTTTAATTCATGTGGACGCACACTAAGAAGGAATTAAAAAAAATAATCCTGAAGGGATGAAATAGGGGTTGTAAGTTTGTATGGAAAAATCTTCAAATTAGCAACGATTTTGATAAATCTTATGATTCATGCTCCTAAAAACATTTCATTGAATAAGTGTTTCATGGTTTATTGAAATTCACCCCCTTGGGGGGCAAAATAGGGGTTGAAAGTTTCTATTGAAAATATTTAAAATCTGCTCCAATTTCTATGAAATTTATTATCTGAGCTCCTAAATATAAATAACAGTCTTCTGTATAATAGGTTATAACATTATTTTTCCTGCGGGAAAATATAAAATTTCCACGAGAAAAAATAATAACGGGGGCGAAGCCGCGAGTGGAAAGCTAGTACCTTATAATTTACTAAGTGCCCTTAGGATACCATAATTATTTAAGATGACTTCAACAACACGCACTTTATGCGTGTATGAAATGATGGGCACGATATCCTAAATAATAAATAATATGGTGTTCAAAGCGCCCTAAATAAAGTGCAAATTAAATGCCAAATGAGGTTGTTTACGCTCGAGGAAGAGCGAGTGGCAACACTGCATATAGTGTGCATGTGGGAGCCTGTGGCGGCCGGCCGCATGTGACATGTCAGTCGAGTCGAATGTAATGACATTGAAATAGGTTACCGGGCGGCGCGTTTTTTCGAGAAATATATAATTGACATAGCTGGGCATTAACTCGTTAATCCGTTAATCGTTAATTAACGAAGTTAACATTTCTAATAACGGATTAACTTTTAAGTTAACTTTAAAAAATGTTAACGGACTCGTTAACTTCCGTTAAATTATCCTAAGTCCGTTAATCGTTAATCCAGTAGGTACCTACTATTTACCAAAAAGATACCGCACAGGCACCGCGCCGTGTCGCGAAAAACGTGTTCTGACAAGTACGTTCGTCTTTTTTCCACCGGCAAGAGCTTCACTCTCAGACGAGAACTTCAACATACTAATGTTCATGAAGGGGAATATCCACATTGTGCCAGATAATTAAATTATGCACACTTTTATTTTTTATACAGGACAAGTGGGGCGCATTGGAACACGGGGTACAATAAAACAAAGACGATAATTATTGTAATTTACAACAAATTCACGCAGTTTTGCTTCGATCAATAAGAGCGTCTCATGCGGCACATGATAGCGCAGTGCAATATGACCAGTCTTCGACAACAAAGTTTTAATGTGAAAAAAATTGTTTTGAGAGCTCCAAAGCTGTAATTTCGTTACGAAGAATTTTCGATTTCACAAGAAAAGTATCAATAAGAGGTATGCTATATTTTCTTGCATGATTTTTAATCAATTTACGCATTAAATGCAGTAACATGTGCAGTGAAACACATAACACAACATTTTAAAGATATTTTTAAAAGATTCAGATACTGTATGGGGCGCAATGGAACAGGGTACTATGAGACAGTGTTCATTGTTGCCCCGTTATTATATGCCCGGGATAGATTATTGGATTTTTATTACATATTTTGAAGTAATAATGGTGAAAAGTCGTAAGAAAACGACAGATAAGAGCTTGCATAGTAAAACGATGTGCGAGCAGCGCTGTTGAACTTGTAGGATATGGTACGAGTTAACGAACTGCTGCTGACCTAAAAATGTCAAGTCCAGTGAAATTGCATCGATATGTTAAAAAAACCAATACAGCAGGAGATAGAGACGCAGGAATGAATATAGAATTTTCATTTTTTTTTACTTTATTAGCCTTGTTCCAATGTACCCCAGATACCGTTTCATTGTACCCCAGACCTGGGGCTCATTGAAACAGAAGAGGCGTTGAGCAAAAACGCAGTTTTTTATAGGTTAAGGTTATTTTTTTAACTTATTTTTGTTCTTAATAGGTACATTATGAACCGTTGTTGATCGTTCTAAACAAATATGTATAATCAAAATATAAAGCACAGTTTTTCTAAAAAATAAAAATGCTTTTTAAGTTTCATTGCACGCCACCTGTCCCTATATTTATACACTGTCTTTTTTGAACCTAACCTATTAACTCCCAGAACCCAAAACAACAGTTTTTGTAAGCAGATCACTAAGGCAACGATATAAAAAGTGCAATTTTAATCACGTGTTGACGGATTAACGATTAACGTTAACTTGCGTTAAATCTTCCGAAATGTAACGTTTTAACGTTTAACGAAGTTAATTTTTTTAGTAACGGATTATCGATTATCGAAGTTAACTATTTGATTAACGGTGCCCAGCTATGATAATTGAACTAGTTTTGCGCGACGCACCAAATAATTTTGGGTGCGAGGGTCCGCCAAGTTGTCGGTGAATAGTGTGTGAGCCGTGGCGGCCTAATAGACCTATGTGTTCCACCCGTGGTTCGGTGGATTGACAGCAACCCTTCAGGAGCCGCGACTTCCTTCGAGCTAGCTCAGGAAGTCCACCGGCTACATACGGAGACCGAACGGATCCAAGGTAAATATTATGTCGACATCAGCAATCAAACCAAACATTAATCGGCGAAACGCCGACGTGGTGGCGTCTACTTAGGCGCCATCATCCCTTGGTAGCAGAGCGTGGTTGTTGTCAGATTTGATTGATTGATTAGTATTTTGATTAGTATTGTACAATTAATATTGTAATCTTGTTGGTTGTCCAAACGGGCAATACATATTAATTGGTTTTGATTGCTGATTTTAAACCGACTACAATCTCATTTGTGGACCGATCTAATCCCTGATCCTGATCCCTAACTAGTTGTCATTGTCATCGTATATGAAAAATTGGGGTTAAATGCCTTTTGTTGTTGTAGTTAAGTTCTAGCATTTACCTATATTTGATTTTGGTTTGTTTTTTCATATCTTTGTATTGCCCTTGAATATTTTGTTTGTTAAGTTGTAAACTTATACTTGAATTTAATTTGTTTAAAAATGTTGCTGCTAAATGACTGCTGTTGTTGTAATACACTATTTTGCTGTGTTAAGTTTTAGCATTTACATTTGATTTTGTTTTGTTTGCCTTTGAATATTATGTTTGTTAAGTTCTTGACTTAATACTTGAATTTAATTTGTTTGAAAAATTCTGTTGTTAAATGCCTTTGATGTTCTAGTTAAGTTCTAGCATTTACACTTGATTTTGGTTTGTTTATATATTTTGTTTTGCCTTTGAAGTTCCTCCCGATCTGTTTTGTTGTCTGCGGTTGTCGGTCTGTTTGTCCGTGTATTATTATAGTGTATATTAATTTTGGTGCAAAATGGTCCCGCCAGTCAGCCCGCTTAGTGGTGCCCGCGCGGGTGCACAAAAGATCTTGAGATGGTTTGCTAGTGCCGTCGCTTTGGTAGACCGACCAGACCGAGAACAGGCCTTGTTAATTCGGCATGAGGGAGTACCTGCTCGCTTGAAGGAATTGGAGCAGCTTTTCGTTGTTCATCAACAATATTTACTCGACCACCCAGCCGAGGGTGCCGCTGAGTTGCGGGCAATCGACCAATTTAATGCTGATTATGATCAATGTTTTGAACAGGCGGATATGATTATAAACAAGGCTCAGGCTATCCTATCCGCCCGGAGGGGTGAGTCGTGCACGCCCGGGGAGGTCAAGCCTACCCCGGCCGGCTTGCTGGGCAGACTGCCCACTTTGGACATCCCAACCTTTGATGGGAACCTGGCTGCTTGGATGGGGTTCATTAACCTCTTTGATAGCCTGGTCCACTCGAGGGACGACCTGTTCCCTAGCCAGAAATTGGCCTATTTGCTCTCTGCCTTACGTGGAGAGGCTGGTGTGCTTGTCCAGCATCTACCTGTCAACGATGACAGTTATGAGATTGCAAGGGCGCTGTTGACCGCCCGGTATCAGAATGTTCGCTTGCTAGCGGACACACATGTGGCTGCCATTTTAGGGCTGCCACGAGTATCGCGGGTCTCCTCATTGAGGAAGGAGATTTTGAGCCCGCTGCTAAGCGCTATTAACGCGCTCAAACGACTTGACCTACCGGTGGACCAGTGGTCCTTCATATTGCTCCACCTCGTCCTCAATAAGCTTCCCATGGAGATGAAAGGGCGCTTTGAACAAAGGTATGGGGGCAATAGTGCCTCGTACCTACCCCCCTTTTCGGATCTCCTCAGATTTTTGGAGGATGAGTGTCGGATGACCGACCACTTGGATCTGGCTCCTATACCGGGACCGAGTACAGGCCGCTATGAGGCGACCCGGGCAGCGCCACGGAGAGAGCGCCGCCCGTACAAGCAGTATACTGCAGTGCGGCAGAACTCTCCACACAGGGAGAGGCCGCTGCCATGCAAGTGTTGCAAGCGGGATGGCCATCGTGTGCCGGCCTGTCCCAAATTTGTCGGCCTACGCACCGAGGGGCGTAGGAATATGGCCAAGCAGCGGAATTGGTGCTACCGCTGCCTGGGGGCTCATATGGCATCGGCTTGCCCCCACCCACGAGATTGCCACTGTTGTGGAAGGGCCCATCACCCCCTTTTGTGCTTCAATAGTAGGGACACAAGTGACCAAGACTCACCTTCGCCGCGTTATTGGGGAGACTATTCTCACGTTCGAGGAACTCGCGACGGTGTTTCATAAGATTGAGGCGGTTCTCAATTCGCGTCCGTTATGTCCGTTGTCTACCGACGCGAACGATTTGCAGGCCCTCACGCCGCACTATGTGGAGGTGCCTAAGAGAGCTTGGCGATAAATACATTTTGTAAAAATCGGCGCAGGTACTTGTATTATACCTCAAACTATAGCTAAGAAGTTGATCTACTATATTATGTATGTAACTAGTACTTTTTTATAGTAAAGAGCATCTAAATACGATGATTGAAAAATTATCACGAAAACATCATAATTTGTATTTTTTTCAGGATGATTTTCTAGTAAGCTAGCAATGAAAATTATACAAGTATTATACCATTTTAGAAAGCTTATAATATATACTTTTTTTTGGTATACACAAATATGCTATACATTTATAAATATATTTACTAGAAATATTTATCTCATGACATATCATTTTTGCGTATCTGAAACTTTCAATTAGAGTTTTGACAGTTGCCGAAATTTGCCGAAGGTCTGTAAATGATGTTATTTGATAGGAAATTTAATATTTTTATACAGGAAGAAAAAAAAGTTGCAACTTCATTGCACAACATAATGCTATCTATCATAACATGAAATAGTAATAATTTCTTAAAAATACGTGGGCGAATCTATTTGTTTTATTAGTTGATATAGGTTACACTTGTGATATATTATTAATTGCGGTTTATGTTTTGATAATGTATCGAGTATTTCTCACCATTTTTAGTTCGCCTACAAAATAAATTATCAATAAAACACATAGGAAACCGAGTAACCACATAATGATAAATAGTTTTTATTCCCATACTTTGCACACGTTTCAAATCAGTTATTTAATATAAAATAGAGCATCTGCATACTGAATAATTACATACTGTTTTTCGTTCGTTATTGTCGTTATTAAAAGTGTATCTAACCACCTACTCTCTCGCAATGAGTGAATTCCAATGTACCAGACGCGACCTATGTCTTGTTTTGATTGAAAGTGACGGGAATTATGTTGTTGCTTTAGCAAGTTATATACGGAATAATTTTATCAACTTTTCTGAGGCAAATATCGCTAAAATTGTCGCGAGTGTACAAAAAAAATCTTATTACGAACTTTCGTCAACGCTACACTAAATCTGGCAGAAATAAAGAATTTTTTTTAAATCAGAATAGCCTGTGGTTGAATGCCACATTCACAGTAAATCTGGAAGATCCTACTTGTGAATCTGAACCTTCGACATCGACGGGGAAGCGAGGACGCCCTTCTAAAACCTACGAAGACAGTTCCGATAGAACACAAAGACGAAAAAACAAGGAGTTGCTTGAAACATGTGGCCTTGATTTTATACTGAATTCATATCTTCAAGGATTGAGATCTCAAGGGGAAACGGAAGAAGCATTCATTGTCGAAATTTTACGAGTATTACCCATAGATAAAAAAAGTGAAATACGTCAAAATCTTTTAAATGAACCGGCACATTTAACAGCGTACTCTAAAGATGAAGCTCTCAGTATTTTTATAGAGTTGGACCTTAACATGGCACAGTATGAAAACATGAGAAATTGCTTAATTGCGAAGAACTGCGTATTATTTCCGTCATATAAATCAATTCAGGAAGCTAAAGGAATGTGCTACCCACCAAGATCAAGCATAGAAATTAATAATATTACAGCAAAAATAAAACTGCAAGATCTGCTGGATCACACTATTGCAAGAATTTTGAAAATCAATGGTGTATACAAAGCTGGCAAAAAACATTTAATGCTGTATTCGAAATGGGGCTGTGATGGCTCAAGCGGACAAAGTGAATACAAGCAAGTCTTAACTGAAGAGGATGAGTTAATTTCTGACACAAATTTATTTATATCTTCATTAGTACCTCTGAAACTTGTTGATATTAATACAAATGAAACTTTGTGGGAAAACCCTGTTCCATCATCAGTAAGATTTTGTAGGCCCATTTTAATAGAATTTTCAAAAGAGACACCAGAGAAAACTACAAGTGTAGTTAATGAAATTATAGCTCAAAGAAACGCTCTCACAACAAGCTTAATCAATAAAAATGGTGAAAGTATTGCAATCAAATACACATTATTTTTGACAATGGTTGACGGGAAAGTGGCTCAAGTTTTGTCAGAAACTTCATCAGGTGCTGTATGTACTATTTGTGGTGCAAGACCTACAGAGATGAACAATTTAGAAAAAGTACAAAATAAACCTGTTGACGAAAATTCTTATCAATATGGGCTTTCGACTTTACATTGCTGGATTAGATTTATGGAACTAATTTTACATATATCTTATAATGTAGGCTTTGAAAAATGGTCTGCTACAACGACAGAAAATAAAGATTTGAAAAAACAAAAGAAGACATATGTACAAAGAAGGTTCAGAGAAGAACTTGGTTTAAATATAGATAAACCTAAGCAAGGTTCTGGTAACAGTAATGACGGTAATACAGCTAGACGATTTTTTCAAAATTATCAGTGCACTGCAGAAATTACCGGTGTGGATGAGGAATTGATAAAACGATTTTATGTTTTACTTCAAGTTATGTCTAGCGGAAAAGTAATTAATGCTACGAAATTTGGACAGTATGCTTTCGATACAGCACAACGATATGTTAGTAAATATATGTGGTATTATATGCCATCATCTGTCCATAAAGTCCTAATTCATGGGGAAAGTGTAATTCGGCATTATTCAGTGTTACCTCTTGGACAGCTCTCCGAAGATGCCCAGGAATCAAGGAACAAAGACTATAAACGATTCAGACTTCATCATGCTAGAAAATGCTCTAGAGTAGCTACAAATGAAGACGTTTTACATACACTTTTGTACACTTCAGACCCTTACATAACAAGTTTAAGAAAACCTTCCAATAAAAAGTCTATGGAACTTATAGATGAAGCTGTAGAGCTAGTAGAGTAATATAATTCTATGTTATTTTCTTGTTCTTATTATATTTAATTAATAAGAGTAATTTTATGTGTTTATTTTGTATTAATTATAACATTTAGGTCACATTGTTTAAAATTAGTCGTAAATTTATGATAATTTTTCAATATTTCATGTTTTGTATTTTTTTACAATTATTAAATATATTTTTATATGCATAGACTGTATATTATTTTAAAGTACGTTTATCTCAGATTACCTAAAAAAAATCAGCTGTATATCTATAAAAACATGGAAGTTATAGATTTATGACCCGAAACCGACTCGATCTCCACATAGTGCGCCGGGCCATTTCTTGATAGGCAGACCACTTAAGGCGAGGTTTTCCTGGAAATCTACGCGTGCACGGCGATTCCTTTATTGCGAGGTAATATAGTTGATAATCGTATAGCTTCTAATGTCGCTTACGCGCCCGTGACCGAACGAAAACGTTACTTTTTACATGTTTTATTCGATTTTTGGAAAACTGGAGTACAAAATCAAAAATGTATTTTTGCAATTTTCTAGACAATAAAAATGCAGATCTATTAGTAACACTTTTATGCCATTTATTATTTTATTCTCTGATTCACAGCTGTTTTAAAATATTGAACAGAGTAATCTTTGGATTTTTTTTTCTATCGAGTGAAATGTTATTAATCATGTTTCTGTCTTTAAGAATGTTTAGATAAAATGTTCAAAAATATCAAATATGAATTTGAGAACTGCATGTTTTATATTCGTGGCGGTACAGTTAATCGAAATTGTATAAAACGGGAAAGTAGCGCCTTAACGCCCTGCCCGAGTATCCTTATAGAGATGTCAATCCAGGACGCCTTTCGCGGTTTGAGTTGCTCCAGCAGCTTACCCAGAGCTTCTGGCGCCGCTGGCACCTTGAATACTTACACATTTTGCGACAGCGCGTTAAGTGGTCAGATAAGACAAACCCACCGAGGGTTGCAGACCTCGTGTTAGTGAAGGACCAAAACCTGCCACCACTACGTTGGCATCGCGGACGCATTGTCCAACTTACTCTAGGGTCTGATGGTGTGCCCAGGTTTGCCGAGGTCCTAGTTGGGGCTTCTGTTTTGAAGCGCGCGGTCGCTACTCTTTCTCGCCTCCCCTTAGACGGATTTGGCGGACAGTCCGGGACTGTCCGGAGCGGGGGGAAGTTTACGCTCGAGGAAGAGCGAGTGGCAACAATGCATATAGTGTGCATGTGGGAGCCTGTGGCGGCCGGCCGCATGTAACATGTCAGTCGAGTCGAATGTAATGACATTGAAATAGGTTACCGGGCGGCGCGTTTTCGAGAAATATATAATTGAAATAGTTTTGCGCGGCGCACCAAATAATTTTGGGTGCGAAGGTCCGCCAAGTTTTAGTGTCGGTGAATAGAGTGTGTGAGTCGTGGCGGCCTAATAGGCCTATGTGTTCCACCCGTGGTTCGGTGGATTGTAAGCAGCCCTTCAGAAGCCGCGACTTCCTTCGAGCTAGCTCAGGAAGTCCACCGGCTACATACGGAGACCGAACGGATCCAAGGTAAATATTATGTCGACATCAGCAATCAAACCAAACATTAATCGGCGAAACACCGACGTGGTGGCGTCTACTTAGGCGCCATCAGAGGTATATGTTTCTGTTTGTTATTTGTAACTTTTTCAGCCAACGCCGCATAACAAATTAAAACTTAGGGATAAAATAGGGGTTAAATCTCCAGTTTTAAACGTTAAGGCGAAACTTAGTTCGCTGGCATAGCTAGAGCTAGTATCAATCAGAGATTTAAATCAATTAATTATTTTTAAAATCTATGTAGCCGGATCGGAGTTCAGGAAAAATTTGGAATTCTATTGCCATACCTACAAAGTTAATTGGTTTTTTTTTATATTACGAGTAACACTTAGCAAATACCTAATATAATACTAACGAAAAAAGAAATAACAATTTAAAATACCTTCAACATGTTCAATTCGGAGTTTATTTTCTGCTTTGCGGTCAACTCAGCTCTAAAGTCGTCCACCAAATACGCCCAATACTTATTCACTTTGGCATATTCACTGAGCTGCATTCGCGGTAAGTATGACAGAATATGCTTTGCTATACCCCCTGGCAGCAACTGTATCTGATGGCAGAAAAAAATATAAAGGAACTCTCCTAATAAGCCAAAAGCGCTATTTTAAATTTTATTGACATACCCAAATTATCCATCCATAAATCCCTCGTATAAGAGATTATTAAAGCTATTTTATGTCAGCGCTATTTCGATTAAAATGAAATGTTATGAATAAAACATTTCTTATCCAACTAGAAAGAGCTCAAAGAGGAGTCTTAAAAGTAGCCCACTTCAAGCCTTTGCTTTTCCCTACCGCTGCATTATATTTAGAAGCAAAGATTCTTAGGCGCATAACACATTGCACCGGACACCGCTCCGGTGTGCGGTGCTGCGGTTTTTAATTTTGACTGGAGAATCTTAATTTGTATACAAAAACCGCAGGGTATAACACACTCGCATCGCATCACCGTGCGGTTGTGCGGCGCGCGCGACGGCACCGCACTCCCGGATGGTGATGCGGTGCGGTCCGCGGGGTATGCCACACTGTGCCGCAGTATCGTACGGATTTTTGCGTAGAAAGGACGTGCATACCAGAGATGTTGCGGATGCCGATTTTTTCACATCCGCGGATGTGAATGCGGATGCGGATTTTTGAAGGCTCACATCCGCGGATGCGAATGCGGATGCGGATGTTTAAGATGTTATAGAAAAAAAGTATATAAATTAAGAATTAAAAAAAACCTTTTTAAAAACAAGCTTTTATTTAAATGCGCTAAAAAGAAAAAATAAACTTATACACTAAAACTTTTACTTACTTATAACGTATTTCACATTTGACACAATTTATATGACATAAAAACTTATCGCGAGATTTACTTGTGTGTAGTAACTTCATCATCACAGCCCATATACGTCCCCACCGAGGGGCTCGAGCCTACCCTATATTAGGGTGATTAGGCCTTAGTCAACCACGCTGGCCCAGTGCGGATTGGTCGACTTCACATACATCATTGAATTTTTTCGCAGATGTATGCAGGTTGCCTCACGATGTTTTCCTTCACCGTAGGAGCCTCAGACAAATGTACATATGAAATTCGAAACGAAAAACACATTGGTACATGGCGGGTCTCGAACCCCGGCCCCCCGATTGGAAGGCAAGTGCCGAGTCCACTGCGCCACCGACGCTCCTACCGTGTAGTAACTTAAAAGTACTTAAAAGAGTACTTTTAAGTACCTACTTGTACTTACTTACTTTGAAAATTGTAATATATAAAATTATTTACATCAAATTATTTAATTTACTTGTTTATCTACAAAAGTAAATCTCGCGACAAGCTTTTATGTCATATAAATTGTGTCAAATGTGAAATACGTTATAAGTAAGTAAAAGTTTTAGTGTATAAGTTTATTTTTTCTTTTTAGCGCATTTAAATAAAAGCTTATTTTTAAAAAGGTTTTTTTACATTTAATTTATTTTTTAGTTTTTAGTTATCACTGGACACGTTTCTCACTCTGTTCATCTCATTCAACGCATCATTGTTGCAAGGTCGTTTGCCGGAACGTCTATACAGAATTTCAGTTCAATCGGTTAAAGATATCTACTTCAAAATTGATTTTTTAACTTTAGAAGTACGCCATATTGGATTAATACTGATATCACTTTATTTTTCAAGTTATTCTTAGCCAGACATTTTATTTGATACCCATATTGTAGGAGTGCATTAAAAATAATTGGTCCGCCATCTTGCGTATGCCGCCATCTTAGATTTAGAATGACGTCACATAGTTAACCATGCATTGTCATCCAAACTGTGTGTGTATACAAAATTTCAGCTCAATCGGTTAAAGATATCTACTTCAAAATTGATTTTCAAGCTTTAGAAGTCCGCCATATTGGATTAATAGTGACGTCACATTATTTTTAGAGTTACTCTTAGCAAGACCTTTTATTTGATAGGTTTATATTGTAGGGGTGCATTAAAAATAATTGGTCCGCCATCTTGGGTATGCCGCCACCTTGGATTTAGAATGACGTCACACAGTCAACCATGCATTGTCATCCAAACTGAACGTGTATACAAAATTTCAGCTCTATCGGTTAAAGTAACATATCTGCTTCAAAATTGAGTTGCAAGATTCCACCCGAACATACATACTTACATACTTACTTACATTGCAAGTTAAATAAAAGCTTGTAATAATAATAGAGTAATTATTAACATTTTTATTAATTACTAGCTTCCGCTCGCAGCTTCGCCCGCGTTAATTTTGTTTTCCCGTTGGAATTTTATATTTTCCCGTAGAAAAAATAATTTTATAGCCTATGTTCATCAGGGATAACGTAGGATTTTCAATGTGAAAGTTTAATTTTTTCGAATTGGTCCAGTAGTTTCGGAGCCTATTCAATACAAACAGACAAACAATCAAATCTTTCCTCTTTATAATATTAGGTCCTTACGCATGAAATTGACGTTTTGCCGTACTGGCCACTTTGATCTCAAATATCTCTTCTATGGTTAGGAATTCCAAATTCAAATTTATACAGCTATTTACTCATGTATTTTTGTTTCGAAAATTATAATTCACTTGTTTTTTCCTCAATTGTTTTTTTTCTTTGCGTTACTCAGTTTACAAAATGGAAAACTTGAAATATCGCGTTATTTACGAGTACGAGTTCCACCGTGGCACCAGTGCTGCAGAAACGGCTCGAAGGATTAATGATGTGTATGGCGACGGTGCCGCAAAAGAAAACACAGTGCGTTTTTGATTCCAACGTTTTCGTTCTGAAAATTTCGACCTGCAGAACAAGCCCCGTGGACGGCCGGACCAAAGTTTATAATGAAGAATTGAAGGCTATTGTAGAAGCGGATCCATCGCAAACCACGTCCGAGTTAGCTGCAGGCTGCGGTGTTAGTGATAAAACTGTTTTAATCCACTTGAAGCAAATTGGGAAGGTAAAAAAGCTTGAAAGGTGGGTACCTCACGAATTGACTGAAGCAAATCAACAAACGCGCGTTGACTGCTGCGTTGCATTACTCAACCGGCACAGTAATGAAGGGATTTTAAATCGAATCATTACTTATGATGAAAAGTGGGTCCTGTACGATTATCGGAAGCGCTCATAGCAATGGTTGAACCCTGCCGAACTAGCCAAATGATACCCCAAGCGAAAATTGACTCCAAAAAAGCTGAAAACAAAACAATTGATTAAAAGTCCAAAACAACTGAGGAAAAAAACAAGTGAATTATAATTTTCGAAACACAAATATATGAGTAAATAGCTGTATAAATTTGAATTTGGAATTCCTAACCATAGAGGAGATATTTGAGATCAAAGTGGCCAGTACGGCAAAACACCAATTTCATATGTAAGGACCTAATATTAGTAAGTATAGACCATTAGTAAATGAATTAAAAAATAGTAGCATTATACTTAATAAAAAGTAATATTGCCACCTTCTTTGATTCAAGCCGGTTACGCAGAAGTTCATAAATTAAACTCGCGCTACTAAATAATTGTTCGCTAGGAACACGTGGAGTGGATAAACGATAAATCTTAGTATTCCACAGCGCAAACAAACACGTAATGATTTATTTACAAGAAAAAAATGATGCACCACAACAAACGCGTTGGATTTGTCATAATTTTTTTCGTTCCCATTGGTTAAAGTTAAATGCGAAAGGCACGCGCCATTCGCCGGCCTCACCCAATTTCTTTCTTGTCGCAACTTGTCTTACATCCGCATCCGCATGATCATCCGCATTGATTATTGCGGTTGCGGATGCGGATGCGGATGCAGATGTCCAAATCCATGCGGAAGTTCCGCATTTGCGGATGCGGATGCGAATATTCGCGACATCCCTGGTGCATACGCTTAATAGATCTCAACATAAATAATGCGGTGATGCGGGGCGTCGTCGTGCACCGCAGCTCCGGACGGTGATACGGAGCAAACCGTACGGTGGCACGGTTCCGTGCCGCCGCAGCCGCATGCGGTTTTCGTCCCTCCGTACACCGCAGCGGTGTCCGGTGCAATGTGTTATGCGCCTTAGTGTGAGGAAACTTTTTATCGTACGTACAGTAAGCTCCGCTTCAAGCTATGCTGTTTGACCTTTGGACCGCTCTTATGTTGGTCGTAGGAGGTATAATTTTCGTAGTGCAAATGTAAAGCTTGACGTGGCGCCTACTGTACGAGCCATTGCACACACACATAGATCTATTATCACCTCAGATGGTTATAATGAGTTACGTTTAAAGTCCCAAGTACGGCTACTAAGACCTTTTTCTCGCATCGATTTAGTCGCTTTCTCTTTCCTTATATGTGCAATAAAATGGTTTCACTAGTAGATTTTAAGCGTGAACCGGTCCCTAAGACGAAGAAATTGGTGTCTGAGTTGCTTTTAAAATGGTCATACGACCAAACAGAAAATTTTCTGAAGATATTAAAATAGTTAAAGTGGTGACATTAATCCGTTACTTACTTTTGCATGCTAATTCTTCAAAATACACACACCCACACACACATACACCCACACATACACATTTATATACACACTATACACAACCTTCGGTGCCCATTTTTATGTTGTTTTTTGTTTTTGTTTTTCTCTTTTTTGATATGATTTTTTGCCATTTTTATTTTTTGTGATATACTCTTAAATCTTTAGCTTAAGCCGTATAGAGTTAAGTAAAGAAACCAACAACTGTTAGATGGTCCACTGTTCCCCACGGGACAGGCTTAGCCTAGTGTGGGGACCAGTAATATGTAGACTGAATATGTGTTTTGCAGAAATAAATACATAGTCTAAATACATAGACTAAAAATATTTAACTCATATCACATTGATTTACAGGTTTTTTTTAATAATCGGTTTATCGTGTATTTTATCTAGTCTCTGAACTCAGAGCATTTTTCTATCATGGCCTACTATACTATTTCCTTAACATGACCCTTCCGGCCGGGCCTTCTTGCGTCTATTAATAATATTTTAAGAACTTATACATAAATAATTTTATCTACACTCATGTTCTAATTCTAATATTAAGAACTCAACACTAATATTTTAAAGGCATAACTTAAAGCCCTTGGCCTTTTACAAATTACATTATAATACAGGTTCGCCATACAAAACCAGTACTTTAATGTAACTCGAATTCTAATACCGGCTCCAGACTCACGCGAGAAGTCTCGGCGAGAAGTCTCGCCGAGAACTTGCGCGAGAATCGAGAAGCTATCCACACTCAGCGATCTTCTCATTTACATTCTCGGTGGTGATCCGGAATGGACGACAGTGCTAGCTACTGCCAGAGAGAAGATAATCACTACGTTTGTGCGTTATTTCGTTAACACGAAAATTAAAAATAATATTGAAAAAAATGGCTCAAACGATGGTGGTTATCGACAAAGTACTTTTTTATAGAAAACGTTTTGCTTCCCACAAAATGGGCTCTGTGTGAAAATATTATTTAAACTTTAACTCTGTTTCATTTTTCCACATTTTTTACTCGTATGTCTAAAATTACTGAACTTTATAGACTAACGAAATATCTCAAAACAAATAAAATCTTCGTGAATTCAAATTATTTTCTTAATATTTTTCACACATTATTTTGTTAAGCACTGATAGCACAGATGAGAGAATATGTTAAATGAAAGAGTATACAATAACTGTGAAGTTATCTAAATGATACTGATATGCATCAGACACTAGTTACAAAGTATTTTTTTTATAGAATAATTGGCACGAGATAGCATGCGATCTACGCCACGGTCGCAGTCGCACTGAGAACAAACGAGAGTGTGATAGTGTTCTCTTTTCTCGCCCGAGAAACCCTTTGAAGCGGGCAAAAAAACCGACACCGATCGGAGAACAGGCGAGCCCGAGAACGAGAAGCCGAGAAACCCATCACATTCACGCTTCTCGGGTGTTCTCGGGGGTTCTCGGCGTGAGTCTGGAGGCACCTTAATAAAATACAGTTCGATTGACGAAGCCCGACCAAGGAGGTTTTGTCACAATTTTCTTTTGTGCCAGTACATACATTGTCTATGGCGGCGCGTGCAACAGCGCATGCGCGGTAGAATGTTGGTGTTGGCGCCATTTCTCTGAATTTTTCATTCATTATTTTGCTGTTATTGGTTAAAATAATAAATAATATAAATGTATGTAGTTTTAGATTTCTGTATTAGTTTCACAATTGCACTGCTCAAAATGCAAATAATTATTAGAATAAATGAGTTTGATTTTGTTTTAATTTTGTGTCTTTTATTTAATTTAGGTAACCACTGATTGCATGAGTGTAGATAAAGTAGTGTATGAAATTGCACATAATTAGGTCTTAAAACACTCGTGTGGTACTATTAAAATTCCCGGCAAGCCTCGAATTTTAAACCCTATTATGTGACTATTTCATAAACTACTATTATAATGTTGATTATTGATTCTTTTAGATTTTATTTGAATAGAATATTGTTATTTTTATTATTAGTGTAAAAGTACGTACAAATAATTAATGCAGGAGATTGATTAGTTGATTTTTGAAACAAGTACATTAATTTTAATTTTCAGTATCCCTAAGAGAGCCCACGTAACAAAAAGTAAAATAATGGCAAATAAAAGAACTGATTAATTTTTATTTTGTTACTAATTCTTTCGCTTGAATAATATAGAGGTTTTTATGTTTTTTATTTCAGTTTTTAGTGTCGGTACATTTAAGATGGCTCAAAGCTAAAATTTTAGTTTTTTTTTTAACTTTTTTAAAATAAAGTTAATTTTTTTTTTATTAACATAAATTTACGAAACAAAAATACTTATTAAATTAAATTGCACTGATAAACCCCAAACGGGTTTGTTCCAGTGCCACTTGTAGTTATGTGGATAGCAAAAAGATTACTTAACACTAAACGGTAAACACACATACAGCTCCTATGACTATCTTATACCTATGCATACACACTAGCTACTTGTGCAGCGCACCCGCATGCGCCGGCCGGCCGACCGGTATTGATGCGCAAGGAGGGGATCGGACACGATACAGGCTGCTCCACTATTTCATACATAATCTAGTCACGCCTTCATCTCTACAGAGTCGGCAGAGTGTGTATAAATAAACACCTGAATAATAATAAATACAAAATATTAGAGATAATTTTAGGAAGAATCGCTTATTTGTTCTTGAAAATATTTTTTTAGTACGCACGATATATTTTTTGGGTTTATTTGTTGTTTTATTTCTTTAGGTAAGTTATTTATAAGTTCTGGTACAATAAAATCTGATCTCCTTTTACCGTAAAAGTTAGTATACCTAGGTTTTTGTAAAAACTTTTTTTCGGACCGTCTTGTTTGATATCTTGTAAATATTTCTTCGTTTTGTATTTCCTTTCTGAAGTATTGTTCTTTCAAAATAATTAATTTGTATAGGAGATGTATGGGTAAAACATTACAGTGGTTAAATAATTCATTTTCATTTTGTAATTTATTTTTAATTTTAGGTGGTACTATTAGTTTTAAGAGTCTTATTTGAATTTTGTAAATATCGTCTATGTAAGTTTGGAAAGTGCGACCATAGCTTGTAATCCCGTAAGACATGACACTTTCGGCAAGCGCTAGGTACATGTTACGTTTTATATCATAAGGTACCCTATCTTTTATGATATATAGTTTAGCCATGAGTGCACGCAGTTTATTACACACATCGGCAATGTGTGGTCCCCAGTTGAAACGCTGATCAATTTTAAGTCCTAGGTATGTTTGCTCATTTACTATCTGCAATGGTGGACAACTACATTTTAAGTTACTTTTATAAGAGTGAAAACAGTTATGAGTATGTGCTAATATCTCAGCAGACCCTACTGTTTTAGAGTAGCTCGAGCAAATGTGAAGTAATTTGGTTTTGCTACAGTTTAGAACAAGACCAGCGTCATGAGACCATTTGCAAATGTTGTCGAAATCTAGTTGTAGTTTATATTCTGCTGTTTTAAGATCTCTGTCTGCTGAAATTAGACAGGTGTCGTCAGCATAAAGATAAATTTTACAATGCTCTACTACATTACACACATCGTTCACATAAGCCAAGTAATGAAGGGGACCCAGCACAGATCCTTGTGCTGTTCCTTCTGTAACAGTTACCTTATTACTAAGGGAGGTTCCTACTTTTACTTGATACGATCTGTCAGTAAGATAATTTCTACACCAATCAAGAACCTGACCCCGGATCCAAGTGTTTCCCAGCTTTTCTATTAATACTTGATGATTTAAGGTATCAAATGCCTTGCTGTAGTCGATAAAAATGAGAAGAACGTGTTTTTTATCATCCAGAAACGAATTTATGTCATCTGTGAACTTAGATAGTAAGGCTGAAGTACTTTTTTGAGGTTGAAATCCATACTGGTTTGAAGATAGCACGTTGTTTTGATTGTAGAATCTATGAATGTTGTCACAAATATATTTCTCTACAATTTTATCGACTACAGGAAGCATTGTGATGGGCCTGTAATTTGAACAGTCTCGTGAATTACCACCTTTGAAGTCTCACTAAACCCGTTTTGAGTTCATCAGGATATACTCCTGTCTTTAAGCTTGTATTTATAAGTTTAGTGATGGCTTCTACGATATTATCAGCAGCTAGTTTTATATCAAAGGATCGAATATTATCAATACCAGGCGATTTGTTTGATTTTAAATTCGTTATAATTTTATGAATTTCTTTCTTTTTTGCCAAAGGAAACAGCATTGATTTGTCTAAAGGTTTCATATACGAACTATTTAATAATTTTGTATTACAATTTGGAAGTATATTTTGAACGTTCTCTTTGAATTTATCCGCAAACATATTAGCTATATCGTTGTCTGTGCCGATGTCGCTGAAAGCTTTTATAATAGCATCATCAATCGATTTCTTGATTTTTCCTGTTATTTCATTTATTATTTGCCAGACTTTTTTTATATCGTTACTACACAAGTATAGTTTATTTCTAAAATAATTGTTTCTGCTACGTTCTATAATTTTATGCGTTTTATTTCTTTGTTTTTTATATTCTACTTCAACAATTTTATCATTCGTATCCTTCAACCATTTCTCGAACAATGCATTTTTCCTTTCACAAAATTTTATGACCCGTTTATTGATCCACGGATGTTTATTTCTTTTGGATTTTTTTATTTGATGTATATACTTCTGTAGCAGTTGTTAATTTCTGTATATATTTTATTATTTATCTGTATAGGACAGCTCATCAAATTAACGGACTTTAAATCAATTTTTGGGAGACATTCTTTAAGTTTATCACTACTTATTTTTTTCACATAAAGCGGAGCATCCTGTATACCCGGCATATCGGCTAGCACAGCAATCGTCATGCGGTGATCTGCCAGAGGCGCGTTCAGGGCCTTCGCGCGAAGTACAACTTTTCGCTCTAACCCCGTTCAATGCCTTCGAGCGTGACAACCGGGTGAAACAACCGGCCGTTCAAGACCTTTGAGTGTCGGCGCGAGTTACAACCGAACAACCATCGAATTTGATGGTTGTAAAACGCTCTGACGTTTATAACTGAAATACTCTTACGTGATTGGATGATATTGGCGGCCATATTTTATAATGTCATCTACTAGAAAGAGAGAGAAATAAAAAATCATGTGAAAGAGGGAGATAAAAGATTTGATTGCTGCAATCCGTTCAACGCCTTTGAGCGAGTTAAAAAACAACCGGACAACTACACCCAGAGGCGCTGAACGCGCCTCAGTACGTCGCAGAGCGCCCCACAGAAAACGTCTTGTAAACGGGTTCGGACAAACACGTGATCGATGCATGTCTTAGAGATTACACCTTTCCTGCTTTCTATTCGAGTAAAATCAGTCACCCCGTTTACAAGACCCTTTCCATACATTGTGCTCACGTATGACTTCTGTATGCTTTCGCTTTTTTTCGTATCTATATTAATATCTCCAAGGAAAATTAAGTCAGTTTTTTGTGTGAAAGAGTGAATTACGCGTTCAATTTCGGCTACAAAAGAGTATTTGTTTTGTTTTGGTGGTCTATACACGGCACACACACCTAAGGTATATCTCGATGGCGTAGTAAGGTAACCAGTGAAACATTCCGAGTGAATAGTGTTTGTGTAAGTTGTTCGAAACTGGTGACGATTGTGAACGTAAATTATGATACCGCCGCCTTTAGAGTTTTTTCTTAGCCTTGTGTGCATTGTATAACCGTCCAAGTTATAAAGTTGACAAATCATATCTGATAAATTTGCTTCAGTAACAGTTATCATATCTATTATAGTATTACAGGAGCTAACAATTTGTATTAACTTAGTAAAATTTTTTAGCATAGACCTTATGTTTACATGAATACAAATAAGCTTTTGATTTTTGTTTGAAGGTAATTGTCTTAAGAAGTGATTAACATTTAGACATTTGAATAATTCTATGATGTTATCTTCGATATCATCCATTTAAAAGGATAAGAAAAATTAGGTACTTAGAAAAAACCGAATCGGTAATTAAATTAAGGGGATTTTACTTTTTACCTAACGTAATAATATCGGCTTCTTTTCGGATCCAGTAGATTTTTTCTGACTCCGTTTTCCTCGCGAATACCTTGCCATATTTTGCCCATATAAATTTATAGGTGTCTTTTAGTTCACTTTTTGCTTTGCTGAGTAGGTATTTGTTTCGGTTTGTTAGGGCTTCTCGGATAAACACCTTTTCGGACGCTACCTCTCCTGCTAGGTCTGTTAGGATGTGAGATGCAACAGTAGCTGCAGCACGTCCAGCAGTCAGCCATTGCGATTTGACGTCCTCATTGAGTAATTCCACGAGTATGGCTCCGGACTTTCCCTTCTTTGCAGGGAGGCGCCTTGTTGTACGAACATTTTGTTTACACTCGCCTGCTACCTGCAATATTTTACCAACCTTGTCGACAATTTGTATCACGTTTTCGTTAGGCAGTACCGGTATATTAGCAATTTCGACATAGTTAGCTAGCTGGGCTTGCTCCATGATCTCAACACGTTGCTCGAACGAAGAAACATTCGTTTCGTAGTGAGTATTTTGGTTACTAAGGTGGGTTTGTTTGCGCTCTAGTTCCTTTATCTTTTGTGACATAGTATCAAACTTTGCCTGAAATTCGTCAACCTTATCGCTCGCAAACTTGACCGACTTCAATATTTCCGCAAGTTCAGCTTGGATGATTTTGTGTACCTGCTTCATGATTTTATTAATCATCTGGTTGATGTTAATATCGACGCCTCGGTCTTTATCCTCCTTATCTTCATCATCTATTTCATCAGCTGAGTAAAACGATGACCTTCTAGTAGAAGAGAGGCGACATGCACTACAAACCCACTCCAAGGTATCAGCAGCCCGGAGGGCATCAAGCTGCTTCGCCGTAAGGCCGCTGCATGGGGTGGTACTATGAACACATATCTCACATCTACTGCAGATTAATCCAGGGGCCTTTTTAGTAACATTTTTGTTACATGTTTCACATTTCTTCATGATAAAGGGTAGATTCGTTACAGATCGCTATCAATGTGTTTACTCGCGCCCGATGCTAACCACAATAAATTAGACTTGTATTTTATGATAAATACTAGAAAAGAATGGTTTTTAAATATCGCTAAAGCAGATATTTTAATTGGTATTTCTTGAGGGACCTACTTCTTAAGATGGCTCACTGCTTAAGTATTTTTTTAAATGTTTATTTTCAAATACCACGTATATTCTATATTATTTTGATTCGCAAATAATAAATAAAAAACCGAATGATTTTAAATGATTTCAAATATTAAGCGGGCCATCATCGGCGCCTGTACCTTATTTCCGGTCACAAATCGGCGTGGTCCTTTAATAATATTTAATAAGTATGTATATGTAAATATGAAAAAAACTATATATTTATACAAGCTTATATTATTTATAAACTTTTTTGATCATTAGTACTCGTACTCAAACGGTTCACCTGTGGCAGAATGGTCAACAACGGTTGTTTGATTTTTAAAAGAAAATTATACCTAAAAAAAACAAATTAATAAAAAGAGTTAAAAAACTGTTCGATTAAGGGTATTAAAATCGGGTTTTTAATCTTAACTTAAATCTTTTTCTGCTTAAACGAAAATTATAAATAAAAACAAATTTATAAAAAAAGTAATAAAAATATTAAAAAGTTAATCGATAAAATAAATATACAAAAGCAATTAAAAACAAAATATTTAAAAAAAACAAAGAAGCTATGCTCTACACTGGGATTGAACCACTGCCACTCGGATTTAAATACGAAGCTCTCGCACCTCGCACAGGACCAATCCTTTCATATGCGAAATCGTGAAATTAAAGATTTCATATTTTTGTAATGCGACATGTGATAGATGGACGTAAAAATTATGGGGCGATGTAAAAACTTTCACTTTTAAAATAGTTTACGACCTATTCTCAGACCTACCGAATATACACAAAAAAATTGATAATAAATTAAATGTAAAAAAACCTTTTTAAAAACAAGCTTTTATTTAAATGCGCTTAAAAGAAAAAATAAACTTTTACACTGTAAAAGTTTATTTTTTGTTGTTGTTTAGAATAACAAGTATTTAAATTGATGTTTATTGTCATGAGTTAAAAATAAACCTTTACTACCAAGGAGTGGGTAATTCTAAAATTAAAAAAACTCACAAAATCTACAGTTTCACCAGCCTCTGGTTTAGGTCTATTGACTCTCCATATTTTCTTCTTTGTTCCATCTTTGAATGTTATCTCAAATTTATCCAGTTTGAAATTGTCTCGTAACGTTTTGATCGCAGCATCCCAAGTCGCTAAACTTTCGTCCAACTGTTTTAGTGCATAAACACGTTGAAGATAAATTATTTGGAATCAGTTTGGAATCATTGAAATAGATAAAGATTTTGTGATGTAGATGTGAGAATTATAAGAGTCAGATAAATAATCTTCTTTAAAATCAAAAAATCTATCCCAAAACCGAAAAGAAATAGTTTCCTTGCTGCTGGTTGAACTTTTTATTTACACGCTACATACCATCGGTTTAAACTCACAGAAAAATTTCCGTTTTAATTGCCAGTAAAAATTTTAACTGGCAATTAAAACGGAAGTTCTCTGTGGCCACACACGTTAAGTTTTAACTGAAAACTTGTCAGTACAATTTCATTTTCAACACACTTCCTCATAAAGTGGCTCTAATCCCATGGCAATTAGGCACATAATGACACCTATAATCAAACTGTGACTTTTTCATTACTATTATTCATGAGTGAGTAATAGTTTTTTTTAAATATTATTGGTTGAGTTACGCTTACACTTGCGCTAAAATGCTATCCGCGAAAAGCCCAAAAAAAAGAAACCTCATTTTTTAGTCTATGGCCGATGCGCGCGCATAGGAAAACTGATTAATTTTTCCCGCCATTACGAAACATTTTTCACAACTCGTCTCGTTTTCTCTTTTGAAGTTATTTAGTTAGTTATTAATTAAGATGTCTGCAAATACAATTTATGAAGAAAATGATTTATGTTGTACACCGCCCGATATAAGATGTGAAGCCCAGAACGTTATGGAAAGTTTACTACCAGAAAACTCAAAAGAAAAATATATATTAGCGTACCAAAATTTCATACAATGGCAGAACAACAAGAATACGCAGTCTTTTTCAGAAAATGTGTTCATGGCGTACTTTAAAGAATTATCTTCTAAGTACAAACCTAGCTCTTTGTGGTGTATTTACTCAATGTTAAAAAGTACAGTCCGAACAAAGAATGGAGTGGACTTAAAAACATACTCGAATTTGTCAGCTTATCTAAAGAGACTATCTGATGGATTTAGAAGCAAAAAATCAAAGGTTTTATCATCTGATGATATTGAAAAATTTATTAAAGATGCTCCAGATAACCAATATTTGGCTACAAAGGTTAGTTAAATTAATTTTAATTAAAAATTTAATAGCAGCTTGTGTTGTGTGTTGACCTTAATTATTGTTTCTTTTGTTTCAGGTTGCTTTAATATTTGGTGTAACTGGTGCCTGTAGGATACAAGAATAAACAAATATAACTGTAAAAGATATAGAGAACCATGGCCAGATGCTTTTAGTGAAGATACCTATCACGAAAAATAAAATACCTAGGTCATTCACCATACACGGTCCATTCTATGATATTGTTAAGAAGTATGAAAGTTTGCGTTTGCCAAAAACAAAAAATGACCGTTTCTTTCTAAATTACCAGAATGGTAAATGTACCTGTCAGCCTATAGGTATAAACAAATTTGGTTCTATGCCTAAAGAAATCGCTAAGTTTTTGGGTTTAGTAGATGCTGAGAGCTACACTGGACATAGTTTCAGAAGAACTTCAGCTACATTGCTGGCAAACTCAGGAGCTAATATAATGACTTTGAAGCGACATGGCGGGTGGCGATCTAGCAATGTAGCAGAATCATACGTAGAAGATTCCATACAAAACAAGAAGGAAATTTGTGCAAAAATCACAAAAAGAATTAAACTTGATTCTGAGACGCATCCTACTGGCGAAATACCAAGTACGTCCAATGATTGGATTTCACTTACCTACACGAATAATGAACCATCACAAATAACAATAGAACATGAAAGTATTTCAATAAATAATCTATCTGATGAGACCGCTATGTCATCAAAAATAGTTAATTATAATTTTACTTACTGCACATTTACTAATTGTTTCTCTAAGTAAACTTTTTATCTACTATGTAAAATGGTTTTTATTTAAGTATTGTTTTATTCAGAAGTGTGTTGAAAAACGTTGTATGATACACGTGTGTATTGATGGTTACCGTCCTCGGCTTCTTAAGACCCTCGCCTGACGGCTCGGGCCTCAATGCGCCTCAGCGGTAATCACCAACATTACACACTTGTACCATAATGTACTATTAATTCACCGATGGTGTGTGCCGTGGCATTACAACCTCTTTGAACTGACCGAGGCGGGCGGATGAAACTTTTCAACTTAGAATAATAACGCATTATTATTTTTAATTATTCTAAGGTTTTTAATTACTTTCATCGAATCCTTAAGAAGTTCAGTTCGGTTCAAACAAATTTATTAAAAAATAAGGGGGTAGATGTAATAGGTTGGGGAAAAAGTTTCTTCGCATTTTTTAAGAAAATTCAAAACATTTTTTAATATAGTTTATTTACATTTAACTAAAGTATGTAGGTACCATTTTGTTCGATAACTTTTTGCCATCTTGTAGGTAGGGACATGATCCCATTTCTATAGAAATTTTGGGACTTCTGGTCAAAATACCGCGACAAGTGGTTTTGGCAGTCCTCTCGTGATGTTAACCTGACACTGCCTAAAGAATTCTGAAGAGACCGAAACAGGTGGAAATCTGAAGGTGCAAGGTCAGGACTATACGGCGGATGCATTAACACCTCCCAGCCAAACTCTCTTAATTTTTGCTGAGTGGCTAAAGATGTGTGAGGTCTAGCGTTATCATGATGAAAAACCACACCCCTTCAGTTGATTAATTCCGGCCGCTTTCTCTCAACTTCTTGCTTTAATCTCATCAGTTGTTCGCAGTAGAGTTCAGAATCGATGGTCCTGCCTGGTGGTAACAGCTCATAATGAATAATGCCCTTCCAATCCCACCACACACACAGCATCACCTTGTTGCGAGTTAACCCGGGTTTCGCCACAGTCTGTGAAGCCTGACCGGCCTTTGACCACGACCTTTTTCGCACGTTCTTGTCGTACGTGATCCACTTTTCATCACCAGTTATCAGCTTCTTCAAAAATGGTTCGGTTTCATTACGTCGTAATAAAGAATCACAAATGAGTACACGGTTCATTAGGTTTCTTTCAGTGAGCTCGTGAGGTACCCAAATGTCGAGCTTTTTTGTGTACCCAGTTTTTTTCAAATGCGCCAAAACTGTTTTGTGGTCAATTCCCAGTTCTTCAGCTACGTCGTAACTACTGACATGCCGATCTTGCTCCACTTTTTCAAAAATGGCATCCATTTTATCTGTAATAGGGCGACCAGAGCGACGTGCATCTTTGTGTGCGTATGGATTGAGGAGCCACATCACGAAATCAATCGAAATCCCGCCCAGATTTAGTAGCAAATTAGATAATTTTGTAGGCGAAATCCTGGAATTTGTAGCAACACACATCAAGAGTTACATCAATTTAATGGTGGCTCCTCAATTCAAACATCTGGATTGAGGAGCCACCTAGAACTCGGAAACTATTATATGTACATTTTTGAAAATTTAGTATCATTTAGTAGTAATTTTGTCTGGAACCTACAAAAAATTTGGTTCGGATACTGCTGAAACTCGAGAAGATACAATACAAAATGTGTGGCTCCTCAGTCCATACACGTACAAAACTTGTCAACGTGAATTTCCACGAAACTAATTGAGCAATTTTATTTTGGAGTGCATGATCATTTAGTAGTAATTTTGCTAGAATTTGTAGTATAGAAATAATGTTGGAGGACTTAGTGAAATTAAAAATATAAAGCAATATATGTGGCTCCTCAATCCAGACGTTTTGCATATAAATGATTGACTGTATCTTCGCGAAATCACAATGGAATCAAAAGCTTGGGGCGCCAACATTTAGTAGAAATTTCTACTAAATAACTACGTACAATTTATCAGTGTACATATTAAGGATCTGAAGAAAAACACACTTTCCGATATTCCATAAGAAATTGCTGTTAAGGGTGACCATAACGAGACTAAAATCTAGGACAAACACAAAAAACAAATGTTTATTTTTGTTTACATACAACAGGCAAGTTCTCGGCCTTCATCTCACCTGATGGTAAGTAATGATAAAACCGAAGGTGGGAGCGAGCTTTATCTGGACTCCACAGCAACTGAGGAATTATAATGTGTATTAATATATGCTATTATGTTATATCTATCCACATAGCATAATAGCCGTATTTTTGGCAAAACATTCGACATTTTGGCTTACCGACGTTGTTATACCTATTGTGTACCATAATGTTGAAGAGGGAGATACTTCACGCGCTAAGTATTGAAATTTTGAAATTAAGATTTTGAAAAAAAAAAGAAACACAAGTAAAACATTATTTTATAGGTTAAGAACCAACTACCTACACAGGCAAACTTTAGGTATAGCTTTTGCGTAACAGGTACTAATAGTAGGTGTATATTGGGCATTCTAAAACAGTTTTCATCAAAACACCGAAAACGAACGGAGTGAGATTTGAGCTACGCTTCGCTGCGCTCTAGCGCCGCAAATCTCACTCCGTTCGTTTACGGTGATTTGATGAAAACAGTTTAAGATTGCCCATTATACATTATATAGGGTTAAATGGAAAAGGCGATTTTTTATTTCATTTCATTTCAATTCTTCCGTGTCGATTCAGATACAGTACTCCGCGACGGATATTATGTTGTCTGTTATCTTTGAAGGTTTTCGCGTGTGCAGGTATTGGGATACGCTTGGGATGGGCAGGAAGGCAAGTTTTTACTTGCCATCGAGCCGTGGTGAAAGGATCAGCCAGTCTGCGTTACCGAGTCGTCGTTCATTTTTTTAATTTCTTTCATTTCAGTTCACTTTTATATGTATATCCTATTTCTATAATGAAAGCTCTTTTTACCATACACTGCACATATAGCGATGGCTGCAATAGCAATCTTCACAGTTGGAGTCTCACTTACACTGACATAGGTGGGTGCCCACCACAGACCAGCATACTATGCTTATCTTCTTTCCTTTACTATCTCCTCCGAAGCGGCTTGACCGATTTTTATGATTTTCTTTGTGTATATTCGGTAAAGCCTGAGAATAGGTCGTAAACAATTTTTTAGAACCCTACGTATTAAAGGTGTTTTTTAATTATTATGGCGAAACGTTGTTCACTGGCATACATGTCAATGACTATAAAATAAAATGCATTTTATTTATTAAACGAAAATGTTTATTTATATCAGTACTTAGTGTGAAAGCTGTAGACATTTCATAATACGCCGTCCAAATCCAAAGGAAACGTCATAAATAGTGTCCGAAGCCTCCCAAGCAGCGGTTATAATGTGGCAAATGAAACAAAGGAGAAAAACTCTAACACAACATAACAATTGTTAGAACGTGGTCACGTAATAGCGGACCTACGACACACTACAATTGCGATAAAAATTACGAATTACCATGTTCTCCATAGGTTTTATATTTTAAGAAGTATCAAAGTATCAGAGCGTCGGTGGCTCAGGGTCATCGACGCTCTGATACTTCTGATACTTCTGATACTTTTGGCCTTGGCACTGGACTGTGCTCCGAGGAGAATCGGGAGACCTGCGATCGATCCTGCCATGTACAAATGTGTTTTTCATTTCATGAATTTCATATGTACATTTATCTGATGCTCCTACGGTGAAGGAAAACATCGTGAGGACACCTGCAACCACCTGCGAAGTAGTTCAAAGGTTTTGTGAAGTCAACCAATCCGCACTGGGCGGGCGAGGTTTGACTAAGGCCTAATCGCCCTAACTAGCTAAGGATGACTCGTGTCCCTCGGTGGGGATGTATATGAGCTGTGATGATAAGTATCAAAATATTAAGTCCATCTCATTTTCGAGCGGCTGCTCTTCCATGCCATAAAACGGAAAAAGACCAGATTTATCCTACTTCATCATGAAGAGGTCATTATTGCAAAGAGAAAGTGGGGTTGAGAGATGGGTCACAACTCAACCACCGGAAACACTATCGATACACTAATCGAATGGCGACATATGTATAGGTAAAATACTCCAAGCATAGTATATGTAGCTGGAATTAATTAAGTATCAGACCCCCTAGACAAATGCCACACACTAACTTTTCCGCAGTCGTTCCTCAGAAAAAATGTATGAAGATGACATTAGCTGCGGAAAAAATAGCGTGAGGTTGTCGTAAGCTAATGTCACTTCCATACATTTTTTCTGTGGAACGACTGCGGAAAAGTTAGCGTGTGACATTTGTCTAGAGCCTCTGGGCCGATTTGCCACCTTGACGAGAAAAGGAAAAAAAAATAAATCATTTAATGAGAAGTTTTTAAAGCACATTAATGCACTTTTGATAACCGCCTACTCAATAAGACGCTATTTCTTGTAAATCTATACCGCGGCACTAATTCCACAGATGATCAAGACAACAACATCCTATCCACGGACTCAACATTAGCCAACAAGATTGTTCACAGAAAGAAACCAAATTGAAGGTTTTGTTCATTTAAGAATAAAATTATTAATAACTAAGTAATATAGAGCGTCGGTGGCGCAGTGGACTCGGCACTTGCCTTCCAATCGGGGGGTCGGGGTTCGAGACCCGCCATGTACCAATGTGTTTTTCGTTTCGAATTTCATATGTACATTTGTCTGACGCTGAAGCTGACGGTGAAGGAAAACATCGTGAGGCAACCTGCATACATCTGCGAAGAAATTCAATGATGTATGTGAAGTCGACCAATCCGCACTGGGCCAGCGTGGTTGACTAAGGCTAACTACCCTAATATAGGGTAGGCTCGAGCCCCTCGGTGGGGACGTATATGGGCTGTGATGATGAAGTAAATATTCTGTTCTATTCTATACATAAAAAACCGGATACAATCTACTTTAGTTACTAGAGTCCAGATAAAGCTCGCTCCCACCTTCGGTTTTATCATTACTTACCATCAGGTGAGATGAAGGCCGAGAACTTGCCTGTTGTATGTAAACAAAAATAAAATGTGTTTTTTTTGTTTGTCCTAGATTTTAGTCTCGTTATGGTCACCCTTAACAGCAATTTCTTATGGAATATCGGAAAGTGTGTTTTTCTTCAGATCCTTAATATGTACACTGATAAATTGTACGTAGTTATTTAGTAGAAATTTCTACTAAATGTTGGCGCCCCAAGCTTTTGATTCTATTGTGATTTCGCGAAGATACAGTCAATCATTTATATGCAAAACGTCTGGATTGAGGAGCCACATATATTGCTTTATATTTTTAATTTCACTAAGTCCTCCAACATTATTTCTATACTACAAATTCTAGCAAAATTACTACTAAATGATCATGCACTCCAAAATAAAATTGCTCAATTAGTTTCGTGGAAATTCACGTTGACAAGTTTTGTACGTGTATGGACTGAGGAGCCACACATTTTGTATTGTATCTTCTCGAGTTTCAGCAGTATCCGAACCAAATTTTTTGTAGGTTCCAGACAAAATTACTACTAAATGATACTAAATTTTCAAAAATGTACATATAATACTTTCCGAGTTCTAGGTGGCTCCTCAATCCAGATGTTTCCGGATTGAAAACGCTTAAACCAAATTTGTGCTACTCTCACAGACACTGCACTAGGTCCATAAACATCGCAAATTTTTTTCGCGGCTTGCGTTGCATTTTTACCTTTTTTGTAGTAAAATTTTAAAATGTATCGAATTTCTTCATTAGATTCACTCATCTTGGCGGTACGAAAAACAAATGAAAATCACACATTTTCCTAATTTGAATTTGGAATTATGTTCTTTAAAATTTAAACTTTCAATGATACCAAAATCAGCCAGATACAAATAGTATAGCCAAAGAGATTTTATTACAAGTTTATACATACTATAATGCGAAAAGACTTTTTCCCCAACCTAATACTTGCATACCTACTTCAAGCATAGTAAGTTTCACAGTATTTTATATAGATATTTAATAGAGTATATTCAAATTCAAAAATCTTTATTCAACATAGGCCTTTACAGGCACTTATTGACGTCAAAACAAAGCAAAACAATTTAATTTAAAGAAATTATATTAACCTTGTATGTGCATACATCCTAAATATACTCAAGATGTCTGGAAATACAAGTAGGAATGAAAAAAAAAAAGTTGACTCTACACCTGTTCGGAAATTGGGAGAGCCTTCTCGAGAAGAACAGGCAAGAAACTCGAAAGGTCTAAATTTTTTATCTCCTCTTTTAAATCGCCATTTACAATTTTGGTTTGTTACAGAGTCGTCAATTGGAAGCTGGCCTCAAAGCAAAAGTTTGAGCTCAACTTCCATTACAAGAATAGATGTGTTAATTCACATTATATAAGCTATCTCTGAAAGAAGTGCGTGAACTTAGCTTATAAATTGCTCTCACTGAACGTTTCTTTGAAACAAAACGCAATACATTGTTAAATATTAGAATTGAGAGTTCAAACCCAAGCTTTTTTGTCCGTCATGTAATCAGACACTTTATAATATGCTTTTTTAATAAGTACATCTTTGATTGCAACTTTAAATTTGTTTAAGCTAAGTTCTTGTATACAACTTGGGATTTTATTGTAGAAGCGTATACACAGGCCTCTAAAAGAATTATTAATTTTTTGGAGCCTGGTGTTTGGTAAAGCTAACATATTCTTTTGTCTAGTATTAACTGAATGAATATCACTATTTTTACAAAACACATGAATATTCTTACGAACATATATTAGATTCTCATAAATATATTGCGACGCTACTGTCATAATACCAATTTCTTTGAACTTTTCTCGCAAAGAATCTCTCATTTTAAGGTTATAGATTGCTCAAATAGCCCTTTTCTGCAGTACAAAAACAATCTGAATGTCGGCAGCATTTCCCGACAACAAAATACCATACGACATCACACTATGAAAGTAAGAAAAGTATACAAGTCTTGCTGTATCAACATCAGTCAGTTGACGTATTTTCCATACAGCGTGAGCTGCAGAACTAAGTCTCTTTGACAATTTATCGATATGTGGGCCCCATTGCAGCTTAGAATCAAGTGTGATCCCAAGAAATACTATGGTGTCCACAGGGTCAACATCTATATCCTTTATTTTTACAGTGGTGTGAACCTCTTTGACATTGCGAAAAACAAATTTTATACATTTTGTTTTCCCTTCATTTAGTGACAGGTTGTTCACATTAAATCAATAAACAATTCTTGAGATAGAATTACTTACATCGTCATTAATTTGCACACCTCTTTTAATTTTAAATAAAAGTGAAGTATCATCTGCAAATAATACCATCTCATGTCTGTCCTGTACAAAATCAGGGAGGTCATTGACATTATGTAAGAATATAAGAAATAGAAAAGGACCAAGAATCGAACCTTGCGGAACTCCCATTTTAACTGCAGAACCTTAAGACCTTTTTCCATTGATGTCTACTTTTTGAATCCTCCCACTTAGATAAGAGATAAAAAGATCTAGTGCAGTGTCACGAAACCCATAGTGGTGTAATTTTCTGATCAAGATTTCGTGATAAACGCAATCAAATGCCTTGGACAAGTCACAAAAAATACCTAACGCATCGTGTGAGTCTTCCCAGGCTTCGAATGTATTAACTCAACACCAGCATCGGTTGTTGAGCGACCCCTCCTAAAACCAAATTGTTTACAGTGTAGAAGATTATTCCTATTAAAATAACTTTGCATTTGCTCCAACATTATTTTTTCAAAAATTTTGCTAAAAGTAGATAGCACAGAGATAGGTCTAAAATTCCTGGGGTCTGATGTGCTACCAGATTTATGTAAAGGAATAATTTTACTTAGCTTCATTAGATCAGGAAACACCACAGTCAATGCAATCATTAAAAATGTTAGCAAGTATTGGAGCTATTGTTTCAATTACGGATTTACAGATCCGCAGTTTTCTTTTTATTTAAAGTTTTAAATGACTTTGTTATATCAATTCCACTAATGTGTACAAAATCGAATTTATCATTACAAACTTTAACATGATCCTTCACTATAGATTCTGCAATAGCGGGGGATGAATCCAAAGACTTTGTGATTGAGACTGGAATATCAGTAAAGAACTTTTCAAATTCTGCAGCTACTTCTGTGTCAACTGTTACCTTCTTACCATCAACATTCAAACAATATTGATTATTAGTAGTTTTAGCTTTCCCAGTTTCATTATTTATAATATTCCATGTCATTTTAATTTTATTATTACTGTTTTTTATTTTTGAACTTAAATAATTAGATTTAGCAAGCTTGCAAACTTTTTTGAACACTTTGGAATAAATTTTTTGTAGGTTCCAGACAAAATTACTACTAAATGATACTAAATTTTCAAAAATGTACATATAATACTTTCCGAGTTCTAGGTGGCTCCTCAATCCAGATGTTTGAATTGAGGAGCAACCTTTAAATTGATGTAACTCTTGATGTGTGTTGCTACAAATTCCAGGATTTCGCCTACAAAATTATCTAATTTGCTACTAAATCTGGGCGGGATTTCGATTGATTTCGTGATGTGGCTCCTCAATCCATACGCACACGCATCTTTGACATCAAAATTTCCGGATTGAAAACGCTTAAACCAAATTTGTGCTACTCTCACAGACACTGCACTAGGTCCATAAACATCGCAAATTTTTTTCGCGGCTTGCGTTGCATTTTTACCTTTTTTGTAGTAAAATTTTAAAATGTATCGAATTTCTTCATTAGATTCACTCATCTTGGCGGTACGAAAAACAAATGAAAATCACACATTTTCCTAATTTGAATTTGGAATTATGTTCTTTAAAATTTAAACTTTCAATGATACCAAAATCAGCCAGATACAAATAGTATAGCCAAAGAGATTTTATTACAAGTTTATACATACTATAATGCGAAAAGACTTTTTCCCCAACCTAATACTTGCATACCTACTTCAAGCATAGTAAGTTTCACAGTATTTTATATAGATATTTAATAGAGTATATTCAAATTCAAAAATCTTTATTCAACATAGGCCTTTACAGGCACTTATTGACGTCAAAACAAAGCAAAACAATTTAATTTAAAGAAATTATATTAACCTTGTATGTGCATACATCCTAAATATACTCAAGATGTCTGGAAATACAAGTAGGAATGAAAAAAAAAAAGTTGACTCTACACCTGTTCGGAAATTGGGAGAGCCTTCTCGAGAAGAACAGGCAAGAAACTCGAAAGGTCTAAATTTTTTATCTCCTCTTTTAAATCGCCATTTACAATTTTGGTTTGTTACAGAGTCGTCAATTGGAAGCTGGCCTCAAAGCAAAAGTTTGAGCTCAACTTCCATTACAAGAATAGATGTGTTAATTCACATTATATAAGCTATCTCTGAAAGAAGTGCGTGAACTTAGCTTATAAATTGCTCTCACTGAACGTTTCTTTGAAACAAAACGCAATACATTGTTAAATATTAGAATTGAGAGTTCAAACCCAAGCTTTTTTGTCCGTCATGTAATCAGACACTTTATAATATGCTTTTTTAATAAGTACATCTTTGATTGCAACTTTAAATTTGTTTAAGCTAAGTTCTTGTATACAACTTGGGATTTTATTGTAGAAGCGTATACACAGGCCTCTAAAAGAATTATTAATTTTTTGGAGCCTGGTGTTTGGTAAAGCTAACATATTCTTTTGTCTAGTATTAACTGAATGAATATCACTATTTTTACAAAACACATGAATATTCTTACGAACATATATTAGATTCTCATAAATATATTGCGACGCTACTGTCATAATACCAATTTCTTTGAACTTTTCTCGCAAAGAATCTCTCATTTTAAGGTTATAGATTGCTCAAATAGCCCTTTTCTGCAGTACAAAAACAATCTGAATGTCGGCAGCATTTCCCGACAACAAAATACCATACGACATCACACTATGAAAGTAAGAAAAGTATACAAGTCTTGCTGTATCAACATCAGTCAGTTGACGTATTTTCCATACAGCGTGAGCTGCAGAACTAAGTCTCTTTGACAATTTATCGATATGTGGGCCCCATTGCAGCTTAGAATCAAGTGTGATCCCAAGAAATACTATGGTGTCCACAGGGTCAACATCTATATCCTTTATTTTTACAGTGGTGTGAACCTCTTTGACATTGCGAAAAACAAATTTTATACATTTTGTTTTCCCTTCATTTAGTGACAGGTTGTTCACATTAAATCAATAAACAATTCTTGAGATAGAATTACTTACATCGTCATTAATTTGCACACCTCTTTTAATTTTAAATAAAAGTGAAGTATCATCTGCAAATAATACCATCTCATGTCTGTCCTGTACAAAATCAGGGAGGTCATTGACATTATGTAAGAATATAAGAAATAGAAAAGGACCAAGAATCGAACCTTGCGGAACTCCCATTTTAACTGCAGAACCTTAAGACCTTTTTCCATTGATGTCTACTTTTTGAATCCTCCCACTTAGATAAGAGATAAAAAGATCTAGTGCAGTGTCACGAAACCCATAGTGGTGTAATTTTCTGATCAAGATTTCGTGATAAACGCAATCAAATGCCTTGGACAAGTCACAAAAAATACCTAACGCATCGTGTGAGTCTTCCCAGGCTTCGAATGTATTAACTCAACACCAGCATCGGTTGTTGAGCGACCCCTCCTAAAACCAAATTGTTTACAGTGTAGAAGATTATTCCTATTAAAATAACTTTGCATTTGCTCCAACATTATTTTTTCAAAAATTTTGCTAAAAGTAGATAGCACAGAGATAGGTCTAAAATTCCTGGGGTCTGATGTGCTACCAGATTTATGTAAAGGAATAATTTTACTTAGCTTCATTAGATCAGGAAACACCACAGTCAATGCAATCATTAAAAATGTTAGCAAGTATTGGAGCTATTGTTTCAATTACGGATTTACAGATCCGCAGTTTTCTTTTTATTTAAAGTTTTAAATGACTTTGTTATATCAATTCCACTAATGTGTACAAAATCGAATTTATCATTACAAACTTTAACATGATCCTTCACTATAGATTCTGCAATAGCGGGGGATGAATCCAAAGACTTTGTGATTGAGACTGGAATATCAGTAAAGAACTTTTCAAATTCTGCAGCTACTTCTGTGTCAACTGTTACCTTCTTACCATCAACATTCAAACAATATTGATTATTAGTAGTTTTAGCTTTCCCAGTTTCATTATTTATAATATTCCATGTCATTTTAATTTTATTATTACTGTTTTTTATTTTTGAACTTAAATAATTAGATTTAGCAAGCTTGCAAACTTTTTTGAACACTTTGGAATAAGTTTTTACATAAAGTTTAAATTCATCACTAGTATTGAATGAGCGTTCATTGTAAAGTTTTATTTTATTCTGCTTTTGTGAATACCTGGTGTAGCCCATGCACTAAAAGCTCAGAGATGTGCAAAATAGGTTATAAAATGTATTTAAATGCAAAATGCAAATACTTTTTGTATTTTGTTATTTCAAATACAAAATACAAAATAGTTTTTCATTTTATATTTAAAATACTAAATGCAAAATACGTATTTACAAAATGCTTTATTAAAATAAAATACTTTTAGTTTTAAATTATCTTTATTTTGTTGAAAAGTTTATTTATTTTAGCCAGCTAACAGGCTGGTAAATTTACTTTGATAACTTACTTAAATTAAATTTATTTAACAGATTTTAATAAAATAATTTATTTTTTGCATTTTTTTTAAATTTGAGGTCGCGCGTGCGCATCTCGCGTATATAATTACGTAATTAATCGATTTTATTATTTTTTTCTTTTTTCATTTAAAATATTACCCAAAACTATTATATATCAAAATAATCTTCAAGAATAGGGCTATAATAATATATATGGTTATATAAAGTTTTATAAAATAGTTTTTGTGCAAAATTTTTTTTTTTAAAATCGGGTCTTCCGCGACCTTCCGAACATTTTCGCGCTTCATTCATTTAATTATTAATCCTTATCTAATTAACTGTTATAAGTTCCTTCTATATTAAATTATCTTTCCATACGTATTTTTTGTTCTCTTGTAGACAGTATATGTCACTCTCCGCAATTTTTTGAACATCCCGTACGCGCCGGGGTGAGTCATTCCGCAAAGGTGCCGACCTTTGATATTTGAGATATACTACTTTTTGCTTTTGAAACCCACCACGCTTCGCGTGGCGAACGTTCGAGTGGCAAGATTTTAATTGAAGATTGTAACACATTAATTATTAATTCTTCGATGTTTACAAAACTTAGCAAAAAGTATTTTGCATTTTGCAAATACAAAATATGTCCTAAAAGGTATTTCAAATAAAATATAAAATGCTTTTCTAAAAAAAGTATTTAAATACAAAATGGAAATAGGTATTTTGTATTTTGTATTTTGCATTTCAAATACTGTTATTTTTAAAATGTCACATCTCTGTAAAAGCTAAAGTGCCATCAACCGATATAGTCTTTGGAATAAAAATATTTTTAAATTCAGAACAAAATTTATGAAATTTTTTTTCATATAATTTATTTGGATTTTCTTCATAACCTATATAATTTAATTTAATACCAATATTATTTTTCAGCCGTTCTAAGCGACCAGCAGTCTTTGGTACAACAGTGATAATCTTTTTTTCCATGCGTTTGCATTTAAGTGGAATGGTAACAATTTGCCCAGAATGGTCAGATTCTAAATTATTAAAAACTCTTCTTGCTAAAGGAACAATATCTGTATAAATATTGTCAATGCATGTGGCAGACGATTGAGTTGTTCTTGTTGGCTCCAAAAATAAATTTCCAAGGTTATATGACCAAAACAGATTTTTAATCCTAATAGATAAACTAGAATTTTCTAATAAATTAATATTAAAATCACCACAAACAATGGTTTGTTTTGTGGAACTACACACTTTTTAATACTTCATCCATAGTATCTTCAAAAAGGTCATATAATTCTGAAGGAGGCCTGTATATACTTAATACAATAATCTGGTCCAGCTCCACGCAGGCTATTTCTATTGTTCGCTCAATCGAAAGACTCACAATATCCTTACGATCCTTAAATTTCAGCTTTTTATCTAATATTATTAAAGAACCACCACGAATTGATTTTTCTCGACTGAACGAACTACCAACCAGATGATTGCTGAAATTAAACATGAACTGATAACTTTTAAGCCAGTGTTCAATTACACAAAAGATGTCTACATTACTACAGTTCAAGAATAATTCCACTTCTAGATCCTTGCCTAACATTCCTTGAATGTTCTAGTGCACCAGGTTGATAAGATTTACTTTATTTTTGTTTTCAAATGGGTTTTGCAATACTAAATGTATCTTTTCTACCTAATGATAAGCAAGAGGATGTCTCTTTTGTGTCATATGGTATATACACAGGATATGTAGGTACAACATTACTGATAGTAAATGAAACTCACATCCTTACGAGTTTGTTGTCCAGAATCGGCAGGTCGCTTGGAATCACTTGCTGAGCCAGCAGATCCCTTTCTACGTGACGATATCGGTTCATTTGCATTCTGCAATTAATGTAGCAAAAGGACTTCAGAATGACTAGAGGCAGATTCAGAACTAGAAACGTGTACGCCGTCTAGAGGTATCCCTCTATGTTAGCATGGTGGCGATGGTGGTGGGATGGTGCTTGCATTGCTGTTTTTCGGTTTGAAAGCTAAGACAGGTAGGTAGGTAATGAAATTTTTTAAAATAAATTTGCTTATTAAAGGAAGTTCCTGAGTTCGTGAAACATAAAATAACAGAAAAAAGGAATAATTTTGGAGGAAAACTTTTATGAAACTTTTTATAATAAGCACCGTTGGAAATCATGCACAAAAATAATAATTATGGCAAAAATTACCCTTACCATTACCATTTCACTTAATTTCAGTACAAGATAGGGAATACAATTCAGGTGATTAGGCTGGATTGAACGCTTCCCTAAAAAACATTTGATTAAAGTAAATATGGCATTATGCATTTTGTATAATAAATTGCATTTTTTAGCTTTTGGTACCTACGTTAACTACACCATTATTACTTTTCAACCTAATTTTTTACCTATTTTTATTTCATAACTATGAGGGCCGATCATTGGCGTATATAGGAGGGGGGAGGGGGGAGTGCCCAACCCAGGATGTTAGGCCACCCTTAAAAATTTTTAGAATGGACGCCAAATAGTGATAACTTCAAACAAAAATCAAGGGCCAGGCCCACCCCAAAAGAAAACTCTAGATACGCCAATAGGGCTGATTCACAACGAAATGACAGAGGCCGACATGCAGGCAGCGATACGGCGAGCACATTCAGTGTGAAATAATGTTAAACTTTACATTCATACTTAGGTACCTACTACATTCATAACCACAATTTATGCTAAAATCGAACATCGTTTAAAAAGCCAGGCGCGTCTTGTCAGCGGTCCTGTCCATGGTGAGCTTTCTTGCGGAATCCTTAAAGTTTGTGAATATGGATGGGTGTATGGATGTTTTTTAATATTTCATGCAAAAACTACTGAATGGATTTGGATTAAAGGAGGTAGACGGATTACGACAGAGATTTACATATAGGCTACTGATTATCCCGGAAAAGTAAGATGTTCCCGCCGGAAAGAACTTAATTCGCGGGCACAGCTAGTGTAGTACCAAAGACTGACCGGCGCCGGCGGCGTTCGTTTCGGTTTCAGCCAGTTTCGGACACAGTTTCGTTTTCAGCCTAAAATTTACCGAACTTTCGGCCCCACCGAAACTCGATGTTCTACATTGACGTGCGTCCTTCGGATATCGAGTATATTTATTACCGTTAATTTATTAAAATAACATAAAACAAAAATTATTTTTGTTACCAATCTTATTTATTTGTTGTTTTCATGTTCTTTAGGAAAAGTTAACTGTGATTATTTGTATAAAACTAATAATTTAATACTTACCTAATAGGATGATTAATGAGCGCTCCACATTCTCGCGAGAATCTCGAGAGAACGCGAGAACAACACGAGGAGCGTGAATGTGGATCCGATTCGCATGTTCTCGCGTAGTTCTCGCGTAGTTCTCCGACATTTGTCGGTTTTTTGGCGCGAGACAAAGGCGCGAGAGCTATATTGAGAACCTTGTACCAGGGTTGGAAAAAATCATGATTTTTTAATAAAATCCAATTAATCATGATTTATTGAATAAATCCCAATTTATCATGATTTATTGAATAAATCCTAATTTACCATGATTTTTTTGATTTTTTCGATTTTATCGTTACTAATTTTAATAAGTAAGCAACTATTTTGCGGAAACGAAAGAGGAAGAGGAAAAATTAAATATTTACCCAGTTCTGAGGTAACTATTTGGAGCGATAGCCTCCTCAGCATCAGTGGAAAGTTTTTTTTTACATTTGTCATTGTTCACTCGAAATTATAACAGACTAGGGACCAAAAACCTGGAAAATTAGTTTTTTTAATCAAGAATTACAATAATGACACTGAAATATGAAATATCTGATTTACTCGGAAAATAGATATTCATAAAAATACATTTTTCTTCACAAAAATAAAGAATTTTGATTTAATCACTGATTTTGTGCCAACCCTGCCTTGTACCTTCTCGCGAGAATCTCGCGAGGTGTGTACCCAAGAAGTTCTTGCCGAGGTTCTCGCGTACTTCTCGCGTAGATTATTGCCGAGACTCTCGCCGAGATTCTCGCGTGAATGTGGAGCGCTCATAATAAATTTAGACATAACAGTTTCGGTTTTGATTTCAGTCGAAACTGAGATTAGAAACGAAGGTTCAGTTTCGGTTTCGGCTTAAATTTTGTTTCGGTCGGACACTAGTCGAAGTTTAATTGGTTAAGAGAAAACACTAAGGTGGAGAGAATTTAGAAATATGTATTTCTAAAATGTATTGCTGTCGCGCTGTGTGCCCGAACAATCGTTCTGAGCGCTATATAGACAAATGCAGCTCGGACCGTAAATACCTATAAAAAGTACAAAAAATATACATTTCAGGGGAAAGGGAGAAAACAGGGGACTACCCCCTGTTTTCTCCGCTAACGTTAAAAATTAAAGAAAGAATTTGGATGTGTTTCTATGTTTTGTTTTTTGTTATAATCTCGTCAAATTTGTTTGCTGGGTGTTTAAATATAGGAGAAAATCAGACCAATTTTTCAGGCTTTTGAAGATTTATATCTCATTTAATAAAGAAAGGAAAACATAGGAACCGCTAATAGTGCCCATTGATTTTTTTTGGAAAAAATAGAACAGCTATTGCCATTATCCAGGAAGGAAACAGGGGACTACGTTTGTATGGAAAAACGATCAGTACGATTCCCTGTTTAAGAGGCTGAGTAACGCCAACGACCTTGAGACATGATTTGTACTGGAAAACGGGCGCGGTGCGTTATTGAAATTGAGCGAAAAAATTAAAATATATATATTTAAAAAAACTAGTAACTTATTTGAAGATATGAAACATCAATATTATAAAATTAAGTGTAACGAGTTGATTCCCTGAAAATCATTAAAAAACCTTTGTTAAATAACTCGGATTTTCTTCTGGAAGCTGTTTTTGATGGGTGTCATTGGCATTTTTTTTAAAGAGAAATTTTGATTCATATTTATTTTGAAGACATGGATATTTTCAAAAATATTTTCAAGAGTAACATATTTTTTTTACTGCGGTGTATTAAACATTTTTTGCTAAAAAAGTTTTAAGTGGAGCTCGATGAGCGCAGCTCAGCGTTGTCAGCCTCTTAAGAGGAGACTTGGTACGTGGTGTCGGCAGGCCGGCCGCCTGCGGCGAGGCGAGCGCGAACCTGCCGCCGCCGCCCGGCCTCGTCACATTTGGTGCTGTCTAGCAGATGCCGGGTGCTGTCTAGCAGATGCCGGCCGCTGCCATTCCGATGTGAGTCGGCCCTGGCACACACATCTCAAACCTTTCCCGTTGACAGTACCTTCTCCGTTTTGTCTGCAATAGGGTCACTCGCGATCACACACTCTCGTATGCTCTCCAAATAGTTTTGTCTGTATCTTTCGTAGATCGTCTGTGCCGTACTTAGCACTTCCCATATTACTGGACCTCCAGCCACACGCAACAGTTCCAATAGTAGTAATGCTTGCTTTTCCTTAAAGATAAGTAGTTATTCGAGCTATATAATTGTGAGCAGGTAACCTGGTACAAATTGTTAACAAAAACTGTAATTTTTTCTCCAATTGAACTGAGTATATCTTAATAATCTACTCAATTTATGATCCTGAATATTAAAAAAAAACATAAATAAGTTATTCTTATATTTAAAAACTGTAAAAATGAACATTTAAGAACATATTTTTATTTTATTATTTATATAATAATATATTTTTATTTTATACTAGCTGTGACCGCGACTTCGTCCGCGCGGAATAGTAACGGCTGGACCGATCTTGATAAAAAGTAGCCTTTGTTATACCTTATATAATTAGCTATCTATTAGTGAAAGTCCCGTCAAAATCGGTCCAGCCGTTCCGGAGATTAGCGGCAACAAACAGACAGACAGACAAAAATTTTTTAAATTGTATTTTTGTTATTGGTACCCGATATACATTCATACCCATTTAGTAAAAACTTGTTATTTTGACATTACAAACAGACACTTCAATTCTATTTATTTGTATAGATATATAGATGTATAGATTATATACATTTAGCCAGATTTGCCTAACCTAACCTCACAACCATTTTTAAAGAAAATGTAAAATCACAAATATTATATTAATTTGTAAGCTTGCTTTATTCTTAACCAATCTATTCATTTTCAGGACTCCGTACTTCTAAAGAAAAAAATGAAACCCTTTTAGCATCACTTCGGCTTAAAAAGTACAAAAGAGATCAATACTGTTGAAATTTCGTCAACAAATATTATAAGTTAACAAGTAGGTAAGTATTCATTTATAAATATAAACGCGTTGTTTTCTTTTTTCTTTAGATTTGGTTTCTAGTGTGTCCGGGGAAGTAGTAATCAAACTTTAAGGGCGTGATCTATGGACAATTTTATCGATAAAAATACCTTAAATCAGGGATTTTCAAGACAGAAAAAGACGATGGTAGTTCAAGTCCGCCACGTTGGATTTTAAAACCGTTGTTATTTTCATAATGGCGACCCAATAAACCAATATAAAGGATACCCATGTTCATTTTCATACCTTGACACCCCATATCCCCCTTAACTCATTTATTGATAGCAGTATTCCTGTGAAGTTTCGAATAAAATAGTCTTACTAATGTTGTTTTCCCATACAAACTTTGGAGCCCCGTTTCAACCCCTCAAGGGGTGAATTTTGAAAAATCTTTTCTTAGTGCTCCTCTACACTCCATAAGGAATGTCCATGCCAGAATCTCTGGACTCAGTGGTTTGGGCTGTGCGTTGATATGTCAGTCAGTCAGTTTCTTCTTTTATATACAGGTTGTAACTGAACACCCCAATAACATTTAATGGTATGTATCCATCAGAAGTAGATATTCTGTAGGAAAAATATTAGGGCTAACAAACCTACTTTTTTCCCCATACAGACTAAATAAATTATTTTTGGTATTAAATGCCGACAGCCCTACGTAAACGTAGGAGGAATACTACGCTCACGTCTGTCACGTGTCATTTTGTGTTTAAATTTATTTTGTGTGAAGAGCTGATTATGGTCGTCACTTGAAAGTTTTTGCTTTCAGTTTAAAACAAATAACTCTGAAAGTATTGGGGTTCCAGGTCTCAGACAAGCACCGAACGTCCATTTAGTATCTAACTTATGTGCCCCTTAAATGTTATTGGGGTGTTCAGTTACACCCGGTATAAAGACTAGCTGTGCCCGCGAACTACGTTTCGCCATAATAACAGCGAACTTACGTTTCGCCGTAATAAAAAATAGTTTACAACCTATTCTCAGACCTACTGAATATACAATACACAAAAAATTTCATAAAGATCGGTCAAGCCGTTTCGGAGGAGTTTGGTAACAAACACTGTGACACGAGAATTTTATATATTAGAAGAAGATATCCTTTTTACAAGCTTTTATTTACCTTGCCATGTTCGTATGTAAGTAACTCATTTTTTCAAATCTTGCTAACCAATTTTAAACAACTTCCTGATATTCGATTGACTTGAAATTTTGTATATGCGTTTGATTCACGTGACAATACATTATAATGTTCAGCATGCGTTGATGATGCACCCAGGATCGGCTCCCAACGAAAGAACTCCTCAATAGTTAACAGTATGGACTTGAAATTTTACACGTGGCTGCAGTGCTAATGGCAATGCAATATTATGATTGAAATGACCTGATGGTACACCCAGGATCGGCTCCAAACGAAAGAACTCCTCAATAGTTAACAATACGGACTTGAAATTTTACACGTGGCTACAGTTCTAATGGCAATGCAGTATTATAATCGAAATGACCTGATGGTACATCCAGGATCGACTCTCAATGACGTAACTCCTCAATAGTTAACAATACGGACTTGAAATCTGTATTTTAGATCAGGTTGCATTGGGATATAAGGGTTTTAAATCAACATCTTTTAGTAACCAAGCCAACCTTACCTGCTCGTGGTGTATCCTGCCGAATAACTAACAAGGCTCTGGCGAAATTAACCCAAGCTCACTCAAGGTAGTACGTGCTGAGGAGCTGAATGGCAGGGGGTAACAAACATGCACTGTCGCTAACGTACCATCAACTTCGGAATTTTGTCTAATCCGTCCGTGTTGTCAATAATTTGAAAAGGTGTAAATAATGTAAAAAAAATTAAATTATGTAGATTTAGTAAATGATTTAAAATAGCACAAATCACTTTTTGAATGACCTGAAAGTGAAATGCAATAGTGTGAATACGCAAACATACCCTTAAATATAAACCAAAAAAAAGTCTGAAGACAGACTAAAAAGTAAAAACTTTTTAAAAAAACATACTTTTATTTAAATGTCCTAAAAAGAATAAAATAAATTTTTCGTTTAAAACTTTTACTATCAACTTATAATGTTATTACACAATATATCTGATAAAAAAGCTTGTCGCGAGTTTTACCAGCCCCCGTAGCACGTCCACCAAAACACGATATGATAAAGCGATTTATCGCGGTGAACTGTCAAAATACGACGAAACCCTATTGTATTTTGACAGTTCACCGCAATAAGCCGCTTTATCATATCGTGTTTTGGTGGACGTGCTAGGGGGGCTGAGCACCTAGATAAACAAGTAAACTAAATACTTACGAGTAGGTCCTTAAATATCGCGACAAGTTTTCTTATCAGATATATTGTGTAATAACATTATAAGTTGATAGTAAAAGTTTTAAACGAAAAATTTCTTTTTTATTTTTAGGGCATTTAAATAAAAGCTTGTTTTTTTAAAAAGTTTTTTACTTTTAATTTTTTTAATTATATTTCTTTTATCTTATTATGTAACTAGGTGTCACTGGCTTTGCTGCAAACATCCTGTTTGACCCTGAGACTAACAGTGCTTCTATGTCACTTCCTGTCTGTGACTTATAGCCAATTTCACCAACCTTGTCTTAGCTTAGGTGACATGCTGTCATATTCTTTTCAATAAAGACAAAAAGTGACAGCATACTTCTTAGAAGTTTCCTGAGCTAAGACAAGATTGGTGAAATCGGCCATCAGGAACATTGTGCTGAGAGAGGATCCCTTGTTAACCTTGGACATCTTCTTGCTATTATTCTCTCCTGCGTTAATTTTTTTCTATCGTTGTTTTTATTTGCTTATATTCTCATCTTGTCTTTATTATACTAGCTTTCCGATCGCGGCTTCGCTCGCGTTATTATTGTTTTTCCGTGGGAATTTCATATTTTCCGGTAAAATAATTTTGTAGCCTATTTATTATATAGAAGACTGGTATTTATATTTAGGAGCTCGAATAATAAATTTCATAGAAATTGGAGCAGATTTTAAATATTTTTAAGAGCATGAATCTTAAGTTTTATTAAAATAGTTGCAATTTTTTTTTTAAATCCATACAACTTGCAACCCCTATTTCACCCCTTCAGGATTTCAATTTTTTGAAATCCCTTCTTAGTGTGCGTCCGCATTTTGAATTAAAACAACTGTCCAAATTTCACGTTTTTACCATTAGGTTACGGCTGTGCGTGCGTCTAAAGATGGGAACTTCTCCTTTTATATATATAGATATCTGTCCTTCCACTCCGACCAACTAAACCGACCAACTGGTTGTGCAGAATGGAACTCGATAAAGGGTTTTATTCCAATCTAACCAAATGTATATGTATGGCCATTAATTATTTTTCTTTTATTTCTATGGCTACTTTATCCCATACATTTTATTTATGAGAAAATAAGTAAGGTCTGAGAGCTCTGGAATCATGGACTGTAATTGAAATATAAATGTGGGTAGCAAAGCATGAACTAACCGGTTCAAGTGTCAAAAACCATTCGCGATCATCAGCCATAACTTGTGCCAAAGCTGACTTTGGTTGCGCCGTTCTATCGTGGTCCATGGCAGCTTGATCAAAGCTGCTCCACACCGTAGGTCTTGTTAAAAGAACGAATGTATTTTTATCAAGATAAGTGAAGATAGTTTATTAAAACATTTAATAAAGAACAATTCAGCACTAAGTTGTGTGACGATAAAATTTGTTTACAATAAATACGAGTATGTCGTAAAGTCATCCTACTTATGAATAATTTGTGCAAGATTATACCTTTTTTTTTTTTTTTGGCGGGGCAATCTCTTTACGATTCAACAAGGGGCTGAAAGCTGACAAAGCCGCCCCAAGGATATGCCATTGGACTCGGGTTACCTGGGTAACCCCATACCTAGCTAAACCACCCTCCAGAGCAACTTCTATCTCCGTAGAGACACACTCGGGATCGGCGTTAGCCATTCCCCGAGTGCGCCCCCTGGATTGTAGGCCTGACGCAAGCGCCAGGTCTTACCTCTACGGGGGGGTCGACAAGTGTGCAAGTTTATACCTATGCTTAAAAAAAAAAAATTTGTTTGTTCTTATATTTTGGGATCAATTCTCAACCGTGGATTTCAGAAGTCACGAGGCGGAGCCTGTGTTTCCCGTTGATCAGATTATTCGTAAGACTAATTTATTACTTGGACTTATGGCTTCTTACCCAATATGTAACCAAAATAAGAGTTAATGTTATCATACTAATATTATTAATGCGAAAGTGAGTTTGTTTGTTACGCTTTCACACCTGAACCACTAAACTACTTTTAATGATATTTGGTACAAAGGCTATTTTTTGGGTTTGGAAATTACATAGGCTACTTTTTATCTCGAGTTCTAATGAGTTCCCCAGGGACGCAGACGAAGTCGCACTAGTAGCTAGTATAACAAAAATTCCCAAACCTTTTATAACTACATTATTTGTCCGAGGGAATTAAATAGAACTTTCATTTGACTCTCTTAAGGAGCGTAAAGGTATAGAGCATGAACTGAATTTCCATTTAATATCTACATTATAATAAAGTAGTTGAATTTTAAAATTTATTAATAATGAAAACGTGCAAGGCAAGTAAGTGTTTTCGTAATCTTCCGTTCGGTGCAGATAGCTTTTACATTAGAAGGGTCATATGCTTATTAACAAACAAAGAAGAACTAACTTGCTAACTGAAGATACTGCGTCCTTAGGCCGTGAGCTCCAAATGGCTCTGAGCAGAAGAGCTATTGTGTAAGCGCTGCTCACGTCGGTCAGTAGCGTTATAAGATACCACTTCTTATTCGATGAAGAAATCTTAATGAACCATTGCTTAGTGGATAGGACATGCACGTCAAAACTTGGAAATCCTTCTCCATGTTTCTCTTCATAATGTTGAACATGAAAACAACGAAAGTACATAATTGTAAAAAGTGTTTTTTGATATACTCGTATATGAAGCCAATAGTTTCTGTGCTAAATTGATTGCCTTCTAAGAAGGACTTGGACCATTATCTATAACTCCAATGCGGAGTTTGAAACGAAGACGAGGCAATAAAGTGTATCCAGCGAAACTTAGCTCATTCGCAGGATGTTGAGATAACGGCGCTGCTCACATCTTTTCTTCTTTCACTGCTCACATCTTTTCTTTCACATCTTTTTTTCTTTATTTTTGCTGCGCGTTTGCAAAGCACACACACAGTTTTGTAAAGCAAAGCTCACAATCATCCTCGCTTCGATCGTTCAATGCAAATATATGTGTACATCTCCGCTCAGTAACTGTGGAGTTATTTTGATAGGACTTTCAACCAGTGCGTAAGAGATCTACCAGCTCTCGTAAGCGTGCTTACTTCAGCTTTAAAAAAAAGCATTTTATTGATATTACACATGCAACATCATTTAATGAATAAGGAACTATCTACGGGATCGATTACTCTATACAGGATCGTCTACTCTATAAGGTCCCTTTTCAAGCAGCAGCCAAATTTTGTGTGCTTATTCAGACATGCAAACTGAACAACTTTTACTATGGGACCAATCTTGAAATTGCAAAAAAAATCAGTTACTCCATACATTTAGGTTCAGTGTATGTTGAACGTTTGTATGAAACAGCTGATTTTTTTCGCGATTTCAAAATTACTCCCATAGTAAAAGTTTTTGAGTTTGTTTGTCTGAACTAGCACACAAAATTTGACTTCTGCTTGAAAACTAACCGTGTACTTGCTGTGAATTCTAGACAATTTAATCGATTGTTCTATAATTAGGTTGCTTCCCACGTAGAACAGTTATGGCAAAAAGATAACGAGTAAATACGTCAAATTAAGGGTAAGTACCGATTTGTATCGCTTATCGTGACTATTAATAGCTCGGTTTGTATTGACTAGCATCGCAGCTCATATGCGTCCCCACCGAGGCACGAGCCTACCCTAACTAGTTAGGGCGATTAGGCCTTAGTCAAACCACGCTGGCCCAGTGCGGAATGGTTGACTTTACATACACCTTTTCGAATTACTTCGCAGGTGAATGCAGGTTTCCTCACGATAAATGTACATATGAAGTTCGTGAAACGAAAAACACATTGGTACATGGCAGGATCGATCGCGGGCCTCCCGATTTCTACTCGGAGCACAGTCCAGTGCCGAGGCCACAGCTCCACCGACGCTCCCGTATTGACTAGTGATGTGAATAAAAATTAATTGATCGGATATCTTGGATATCGATTATTGAACTTTTTTTATAAATCTTACTAACTGTGCCCGCGAACTACGTTTCGCCATAATAATTTTCAAAAAAACCCTTGTCGCCTAAGGGTATAAAAATAGTTTACGACCTATTCTCAGACCTACCGAATATACTTGAACTTAACGTTAAACAGTTTAAAGTTAAAAATCACTTGGAGAAAGTTTACAGTTTTGTATAGCCTGACGTGCTGTTGACTGTACATAATATACATAAAATAATCAGGCTAAGCTACCCCTCAGGATTTCACTACGAACTGCATAATGCTGTGTTGATTCGTTGCATTATGCTTGAAATGGATATTTAAAACATTGTTATTAGCTGTAAATAAAGTCTAATTACCTACCTACCCTACAATGTTAAAAGAAATCAATATCATTAAATTTTCACGCGGATATGTTGAGTTCTCAGTTCTCAGTAGCTCTCTGAAAAAACTATCTTATTTTATATAACATGAAAAACCATACGTCTCAGAGACGCATGACATGTAATTTGCTATTTAAATTCAAGATTACTAATGGTTGTTTATATGTTGATTAATGAAAGTAAAATAATAATACTCGTATTCCTACTTAAATAAAATATATATAGAAAAAAAAAAGAAACAAAAAGATTTAAACTTCGTTTCAAATCGACAAAAAAAATACATATTTTCAAAAGCAACTTTTCATGCCTTCATTCTTAATGGTTGCGTATTTGTCACTTTTGGTCTTATATTTACAATAATAATAATAATGTAATTATCTGTTTATTATTTTAAGTAACATATAATCACATCAAATGCACTCACTATACACACGTCGCTTTTATAATAAATAATAATAAATAAAGAGTTTATTTCATTAGAGATTTTTAAATTTTTCTTAAACATAAGGGTTGAAGCCTTCTTTTAAATACTACATACTTGTGCTAGAAGACGCCGCTCTTCCATATCTATCTATACAAATAAAAATGGATCTTCGAAATGTATGCACGCCCATAACTTTCGAACGACTGCACCAAATTGGATGATTCTTGGGTTTATGTATTCGTTATTGTTAGCACAAGGTTTGTGTAATATAAAAATTACAATAATTTAAACAAACATTTCAGTAATTTAGTTAAAAAATATGGCGATACAAAGTACGCCGGGTCAGCTAGTACGAAATAAAATTAAGAAATAAAACAGAAAAGTAAAACAGGATGGTCAGTGAAAGTGTGTGTATATGTGTGTTTGTATGCGTGAGTGAGTGTGTGTGTGTGTGTGTGTGTGTGCATGAGTGTGTGTGTGTGTGTAGAGATATGTGTTATACAATTTTAATGTTTTAAAGATTTCAGCATTCCTTCCGTCATTTCGTAATTTAATGTTTTTAGCCAATCAGTTATTTTTATGGGTTATTGCCCGTGGTTCAATCACGATATGGCTCCCAAAAAAGTTTTTTGCACTTCATACAAGATGACTTGAACATTATGCGGATTTCAATTTATTCAGAGTGATACAATCTGAAATCGTCTTTGATATCGTCATCGTCATCCCATTCCAGCAAGTAAGTAGTCCTGACAATCACGTTCACACTCTACGGACGAAACTTCTTAATCAATAGGTAAGTATATCCTGAATTCCATTTATGTTTAATACTCTTTCTTCTGTTTAACAGAATGATAAAATAAAAAGTAACTGAAAATAATTAATAATGTTCATGTTATTCATGAATTTTGTGAGAATCAAGAAACTCTCACAAAAGTTTCATAAAAGGTAATCATACGTCTCTCAGACGTACAATATAGCCAATCCCGTTATTACTTACCTTTATGCCACAACCGTCGCGTGTGAGCTCCGGTCATCGTTATATACGCTGCGGCTTAAATAGAAAACAACGCTCTTTCGCCGCACTATACGTCTCGCAGACGTAGATTATTTTCCTAGGGTTTTGAACACGCGGCGCCACCGGTGTGCCGACCGCTCTCCACTCTTTGTCGTTTACAATTTAAGACACCGAAATGATCTCTAAACGCATATGGATGTAAACGGCATTCACAGATATTTCAAATTTATCCCTACCCCTTAATTAACCTACTGACTGATATTATGTAATTTAGATACCTTGGAACATTGCTCCTGGGAGAATCAAGTCATTGATAATAACATGTGCTTTTTCCGCCAACTCAGTAAAAGAGCTCATCTTTGGTTAAAAAAATACCTCACAATATTAGAGAGAGTTAAAATTTACTATAAAGTATTTCAATATCTTTGTAAATAATAAAAAATCTATACAATTATCACAATTATGAAATCACCAACAGCTTTCGGCATTTTAATTCACCACATTTATATTTATTCATCAATCACCACAACTACTTTCAGCATTTCATCAATAGTAAAACGGGATCATTAGGTAGTATACTCTTTGGACAATTAATAATAAAACCAAAATCACAATGTTTTAAAACGAAACTGTTTGTTGCAGTAACCAGTTATTGTCATGGTGATAGGCAAAGACAAGCATTAGGTTAGAGAGGGTTAGATTACGAGTACTAAAATTGGAAATCTTGGTAGGCCTTAAGATAAAGAATAGGTCCATGTGGTAGGCTATATTAAACGTCAACCCCTGACATTATACTAGCTTGCTACATATATTGATCTGTCTGTGCATTGTACACGAGCTCCACAGTCTCCACAGGTTGTTTAAGCATATTGATATCATATCTGCGAATCACATCGATTCAATATCTTGCGCCATCAAGGAGTTTGTATCTCCGTCTATTTACACAACACAATTGTACATAAGGCAAGTCGCAATAATCTCAATCACGCAATTTATTTCCGACCCATTACAGGGTCAGTCATCATATAATAGCCTCCATAGCTCGTATACGTGAGGTTCCACTTAACAATGTCCGAATGACGCAGGTATTTATCCTCTTCGTTGTCAGTCCCGTCCTGTCTTTTGGCTGCCATGACGCGAGTGGAAATGCGATGTCCATCGCATAGAAACCATAAAATATCAAAGCCTCAGCGGGCCAATTTGTGTAGTTTTCTTTTGATTCTATCTCTCACATTATTGGTAGCCATAACTTTCTTTATGGTTAAGAAACCAGCAGATTCTCTAGGTGATCCCTCGGACCAATATGTTGTTAAGAACATTCCAAAGATCTACTCGAAACTGGAAAGCGTTGATCCTGAAGAAAGAGAAGTGTTTGAAGGTTTTAGGACATCGTTTCTGCCGAAGGAAGAATTAGTAATGGCACGCGCCCATTCTAATGCCAAGAGGCATGTTTATGCGGGCCATGTAAATAGTGATATATTTATATGGGATGATTCGGAACATCAACGGCCTAGACTAGCAAGAATAAAGCGGAAAAGTTATTTTAGCTCCACTTCCCCAGGTTATGAGTAAGTATTCAAATTATATTTAACAAAAAATATAAATAATTAAAATGCTGCTGTCGTGTCCCGATATAAACCTATTATTATTTTTTAATCCTGAAGCAGTAAAATAAGTATTTTTTTATGTTTGTAATGCATATTTCTCTTTTGATAGTTCCTCTAGTAATGCTGAAGAAGAGCATAAAATACGTCAACATATAACAGACATTAATAATAATGATGATGAAGAATATGACATATACTCTACTTATGATGATAGTGATATCGAAGTTGGCACTGTTGAAAGGTAAATTATCCAGTTATAAACTTGAATGTTCAACAACAACTAATAACAGCTGCACTATATGATGAATCACGAATTTCTTTATAAATGTTCGATATGTTTCACTGTTTTTATTAATCCTGAACTATTTTTTAAATATTTTAAGCATCGTTAGTTTTTTTATAATAGAGCATATTCATTTTCCAATGTTGCCAAACCAAATTTAGTAGTTTCTTCTAATTTCGCATATACCTAGCCTATATAAGTTACCTATTTACGTATAATTACCTAATTTTATGCAGAATTAATATTAATTAATTCAGATAATTATTTTAATGTCTAAGATAAAGATGTCCGTGTTACGTTTATTTATTTATTTCAACTTTATATTGCATAAACATTATAATGTCATGTGGCAGTGGCATTCTCTATAGTTCTACCAGTAATGTTTTGTTGTTACTTTCTAGTTTCCATAAAACATTTTTAAAAACAAACAAATCCAAACTTTAATAATACTCGATTACAAATTTGTCTAAAGGTAAAATACCTATAGTACCAGCTAATACAATATATACTTTTATGCATTAGAATTCTTTGATGGTATACATTTGAGTAACCGTTCCCTGGGAAACAATGATGATTTTAGCATAGTCCAATCGGAAATGCATGTTGATAGAGGACCTTTTGACGATGTTGTTGAACAAATTCGAGGGCAACCAGAATTGGAAGAGGAAGAGATGGGTGTAGCCGCAAATGTTTACAAACCATCAAAACCTTATACAGGTAAGAACGTAAGTCTCTATAATTGATGTATATTTTTTGTGTATGAGGATAACGGTGGTGCAATGGCTTGTGCGTTCTTCGTGCAAGTGCTAAAATTAAGCAATGTTCGCCGTTCAAGTTGGGTGGCACACTAACAATAGATCCTGTGCCTTATCTCACTTCGGTTGTGTCAGTAAGCCGACCTACGAGTATTATCGGACGATACGAGTGAAAAAAATCCAGAGTGCATCTGTGTTTACACACACTTATGCTGTGTAATATCTTCCGTGTTGGTGAATAGTGTGTTAAGATTGACCGCTATGACGATGCAGTAATATATCATAAAATCGATTTGCGGCCAAATCACAATTTTGGCGTGTGTCAGGTTCAGGTTCCACTAGCCATTTAACACATAGAAAGAGTCAGTTTCTAAATAAATTTAATACGCAGTATTTTTATGAAATTGCCTTAGCGCCGACGTAGTCATTATTCAATTGAATAGTCGAGACGAAATGAGTCAAGGTTACGATCACGCAAACCCTCTTCCCGCTCCCACGGTTCGCTAAGAGAGTGTATTGTTCATTAATATTTAGGAATCACGCTTAAGTGCTCAATCACTAATCATTTTTAGAAGGTTTAATGTCACAAGTTTTTTACACTAATACATGTTTTTTTTCTTATGAGCCTTTAGCCTTAAGATTAAGTATGTTATAAGAATTATGTAGGTTTACGATGTTTGACATAAAAAAACTAAAGTTCTGTTACTAGGAATTCATGCATTTTGGAAAGGTCAAGGGGACAGAGAGACGATACGAACTACGCAAGCTAATATTATGAGGCAGTACATGGACGCAGAAGCCGATCCTTGTCATGATTTCTATCAATACGCTTGCGGAAATTGGGCAACACTTAACCCTATACCTGCTGACAAAGCCGGGTAAGTGTTCCCTTAAAGTGATACTACAGACAACCTTTTAGTATATTATCGTAAAAATAATTAATATTATAGCTATGACACGTTTGAAATGCTGAGAGAAAATTTGGATACTGTGTTAAAAGATTTATTAGAATTCAAGGATGATGAAAAGATTGAAAGTATATATCCTGGACCCTATTTGGATTTAAAAGATGACTTTTTTAAGAATATTATACAGCACGAAGGGCTTACCGATAGCGTTGAAGATGGAAGCCTATATGTAGATATTATTGACGACAATTCAAGAGAAATTTTGAACAAAAGTGCAACAAAAGAACACCGTTATGAGTTGAGTAACAAAAATAATAAAACAGAAATCATCAATCGCATTCGAAGATATTTAAACAAAAAATCAAAACATGTACACTTACTACAACCCGTAAAAAATATAAAAAATAAAGTTCATCAATATTTACACAAAAATGAAAAAAAATTAAGAAATAAACGGCAAACAGATATGAAACCAAAATCCTTCCGTGTGAAAAATGTATTAAAAATAAGAGAAAAAGCATTCCTTAATCAAAACAAAGAACAAGATCTTAGTGTTAAACTATTACATTCAAAAAACAATAATAAACAAGCAAAACGAGAAACAACCGTAGCTGAGAAAACAAATCACATTAGATTATCAGATGATTTAGCACATGGTGATGCTACGCTCAAGGGCAGATATTTATTTAAGTCTTGTATGAATTATGAAATATTACAAAAACGTGGACATAGACCCTTGTTGGACTTATTGAATATTTTAGGTGGCTGGCCGCTATTAAATCCGCAATGGAAGCCTGACCATTTTGATTGGCTCGAACAAATGGCTAGACTAAGACTCTACAACAATGATATTCTGATTTCTGAATGGGTTGGGCCAGACATTAAAAATTCAGATGAATTTGTAATTCAGTTCGATCAAACAAGCTTAGGTAATATCAAACAACCTATAAATCAAGTTTATTTTATGATGTATTCTATTTCAATTGTGTTAATTATAAAAAAATACGTTATTATTCAGGTCTACCAACTAGGGATTATTTCTTACAAGACGCCAATAAGGTGTATTTAAATGCTTACAAAAACTATCTCATCAAAATCGGTATACTTCTCGGTGGTGATCCTGATCATGTCAATACTAATGCTGAGGAGCTCATTGAATTTGAAACAAAGTAAGAGGCATTTAAATATAAATTTATAAACGTAGCTTATTACTCATGTGTTAAAATTTACAGGCTCGCAAAAATAACGTCAGCTCCAGAAGACAGGAGGAATGTTTCAGAACTGTACAAACGTATGCCTCTTCAAAAGTTGGAAGAGTTAGTTCCACAAGTGAAATGGAAGAGATACCTCACCATTGTGATGAATCGAACCATTCAACCTGACGAAACTGTTGTCTTGTTTGCTTTAAACTATGTGAGGGTAAGTATGGTCGAGATCTGGGCGTAGCTAGCCAGATACCAATACGTAAGACGCATTTAAATATTCTAGAACTGGGTTTCTATTAAGTATCTCTGTCTGTCGGAGTCTTAAAATCTAATTGAAATTCAGTGTCTATAATGTCTTTCAAATGCTTCAGTTTAAAGACCGATTTTTTTTTCTTAACACACCTTAAGCAATATCAATTAATGGAAAGAAAAGTTATGCGTGTCCAGCCTTTTCTGTAGAACCACCGACTCATGGTTGCAGTGGATATAGCCCTTGGTCTGCACTTGCAAGTAAAGGAGTTTGCTTACTGTGCGTGGAAGAGGGTGGATGTGGGTGATAAAATGTGTGATGGCACTTTACGTTACGTTAAGTGCGTTTGTAAGTGACAGTGTTGATAACTTTTCTTGAACATTCCGGAATATTTTAAAATATTTAAAATGAATTACGAAAATGTGTGACTGTAATTGGTCCAGAATTTTGTACATACTATATGCAACGTACGTTTAATGGTACAAAGATTTGTATAGTACACATAATGAGATGGAAAAATTTATTATATAACAATTAAGCGTGCGATGTATTTTGACTCAGGCAACGCCGGGTTTCGCACCTAGTAAATACACCTTAAATGTTATGTATACTTAAAATGATATCATACACTTTTTACTGCTTTTATCACTTCTTAGCATTTAGTAAAATTGATCGAGCACACGCAGCCAAGAACATTATCAAATTATTTATTGTGGCGTTTTGTGAGGCATCGAGTTAACAATCTTGATGATCGCTTTCAATCGGCCAAACAACAGTGAGTACAAAAAGTTTTTTTTTTATTCTTCGTCGATACTCCAATAATTACAAGACTATTCTTGCATTTCACTCTAGATTTTACTTCATTTTATTTGGACGCGAACAAGCACCGTCAAGATGGAAGAATTGCATATCTCAAGTAAACTCCAATATGGGAATGGCGTTGGGATCAATGTTTGTAAGAAACTACTTTGACGAAATAAGCAAAAATGACACTTTAACAATGACAAGAGAAATTCAACAATCATTCAGGGAATTGTTGCATTTGACCGATTGGATAGATGACAAAACAAAACAGTTAGCAGCATCGAAAGTAGATGCAATGATGCTTCGAATAGGATATCCAGACTTTATATTGAATAAGGTAGAGTTAGATGATAGGTATAAGGAAGTGAAAATACACCCCGACAAGTACTTTGAGAATATTTTGAATATACTACAACATTTAACGAAAATGGAGCAATCTCGGTAAGTTAACATTAATTTAAATATTATACATAGTGTTTACAAAGTAGTATAGGGTGGTATAGGTAACATTTTTTATATATAACATCCATTCGGGTGGAACTTGTCTATTAGATTAATCCTAGGTGAAGCAAAGCAATGGATTTTTATATTATATTTTTATATTTCATTGCTTCAAAAAGGAAAAAGGAAAGTATAACCAATGAGTACACAACAAATCAAACAGCAGTTTCTTAGACTGAGTTCATAGATCAAATAATCATTACTGGAACTTTCATCGACAAATCGTCAATCGACTTTAAATTTTAAAGGTACGGTACTATTAACAAGCAACTGCACTAATTGATCGAAATCAATTAGCGATATTGGTTCGTTGATTTTAATAGTATTTTATTGAGCTACCACTGTCCAACCTCGGAGTGTGAGGCGCAAATGATAATTTTGCTATTACTTATGCCGAATAAATTTGCTTTCAGGATCGGTCAGCCGGTAAACAAAACATTATGGAATACGGCGCCGGCAGTGGTCAATGCGTATTACAGCAGAAATAAAAACCAAATCATGTTTCCCGCGGGAATCCTCCAGCCGCCATTTTACCACCGCCATTTCCCACGCTCGCTCAACTACGGTGGCATTGGTGTTGTAATCGGTGAGAACAGGCACACATGCTGCGATTTCTTATCAACTAATTAAACTTGTATCAAATAGGACGCCATTTCGTTTCGAGCTTCCCCTATACTTACGCCATTATTAATTTATGAACTTAAATTCAAGAGTTTTCGTTTCGGGAGAATTTAAATAAATAATAACACATGGAAACAGATCGATAGCAGAAAACATGTTTGTTTTGTTTTTGAGAAATTAATTACAGGCGACATTTTCGAATTAGAAATAAATTACAATCATAAGATTCCCCTAAAATGTCATAATATAAAAAAGTATGCAAGGTGTAATGAAATTATGCAAAACCTGAAATTAATTCTTTCAAAATCAAGAGTAGTATCGCTTTCGCCACTAATAAAAATATGGGTCAGATGTTATCAAAAGAAATTCTACCGTGCACCTTTTCACGTCACGTTTTTTTTCAGGTCACGAAATCACCCATGGGTTTGACGACAAAGGCAGATTGTTTGATTGTGATGGCAACCTTCATAGGTGGTGGTCAGACTCTGCAATCGAGGCTTTCCACCGCAGAGCGCAGTGTCTTATTGATCAATACGGCGAATATAAAGTTCCAGAAATCAATATGAACGTAGACGGAGTAAATACGCAGGTAAAAAATTTATGTATGTAAATATTCATCTATTCATCATCAATCTACTTACCCGTAAATCGAAGCCATTCAGTTCCTTCGGTACCTACATGGACCTACTAACAAATGGATGTCGTGTCTAATACAAAATCCACAAAAAAATGTGTAGTGCCTATATGTATATAAAAAAATTAACAATTTAAATTTACATCGTATTGCCATTAACGTTGTGCTTAACTTTGCTTGCAACAATTACAATTCTATGATAAAAATTACAGCAAATTTTTTTATCAACGCGTAATGGCTCATCTCGAAATATATACCTACCCTTTTAACGCAATATAGCTTTTTCAGTAAATGTCTTTTCATTGAATTTTTCAATAAACTTGTTCGGTTGAATATACGTCAACGTTTTAATGTAACATTAGCTTTCAGACGTTTGATGATTATAGCATGGCGTGAAATCACTGAATACTCGTTATTTAAAACAAAATCCCTGCAACAATCGTTGGGTATTAGTCTGCGATAATTTATTAGCAAAGCCATAACAGGTTGTAATATTTGAGAAGAGGCTAAAATGCGAAAATGACATTTTACTCAGGGATGATTTTTATGAATAGATTAGACTTATTGAACTATCACGGGTCTCGTACGTAACTCCGCCATTTGTGGGCCGATTTCAAAATTTTTTTTTATAATGGAAAGAGTATACTCCTGAGGTGAACCAATTATTACCAAGTCATGGTCCGATGATGGGATACCAGGAAAATCGTGGAAAGCTCTTTAATTTCATAGACACATCCAACGTGTTATGAGCTAGGGGATATTTCTTTCAATATAATGAAAACTTATTGACACATAGTTCTATTCTTGTGATTCAGGTGAACGGGCAAACCTTTCTTATATCATCGGCGTAACAATGTTATTGCCATATAAATCTTAAAACACTAAATAGGTACCTAAATAACATATTGTAAACCGTTATAAAGTTTATTTTACATAGATATAGGTAGCCCTTATATTTCTCTTTCATTTTATTATTCAGTGAAAGTGTGTTGTATTGTATTTTTTCACATCTCTATATATAATAAAATCGTAGGGGTACAAAAATCTGTAATTGCGAAATATTAAGAAAAAAAATACACAGGTCGCCTTAAAATCATTAGCAGAACACGATAGAATAGTTTTTAAAAAAATTGTTTGTTTGTTGGTTTGTTTGTTTGTTTGTTTGTTTGTTTGTTTGTTTGTTTGTCTGTTTGTCCGGAAAGATCTCCGAAACTACTGGACAGAATTTGATATGGCTTACACCACAATGCTTAGAATTTTCCGGAAGAACATTTAGGCATAATTTCGTTTGTTTAAATTCACTTTATAATTTTAGTGAAAAAATACCATATAAAATTGTCGAATTGGCTTTAGGTAGAAAAAGAACATGGCGCACGTGAAATTATTTTGACAAGTCTGTCACATAGTACAGAGAGAAGGTATTTTCTTCCACGAAGGAAAGGCAATGGAACTATGCCATACAGCCTGATCTTAAGTAATTGGATTTCGAAAATTAAGGCAGGAATGAAGTGTTTCACATAGTACAAATAAAATTTAATATTTTCTGTTAACTGGGCTGTGCCCAACTGGATTTCGGCAACCAAATTGTCTTTTTCTTATGTCGTACCGTGGTGATAAGGCAAAAAGATCAAGCCGTACAGCCAATGTATAAAGCATTTTTTTATGATAATACTTATCGAATGACCATAAAATTTGTAGATTGGTTTAATTCTTGACTAATTTTCACAAAATCGGTACGATTTTTGAAATATTTGAAATGTTGAAGAATTAAGATACTCTTTTCAAGGTATTTTGAAAGGTGTTGTATGTTTTTACATTAGGACTAAGGAATCAAACTCTTTCATCCGTTTAAAACTATTAAAAGTAATAGATTAATATTGATAATTAAAAAAAATATCTGACTGCAATGTTCTGGGTTACGCGTAGAGGGACGGGACGGGACTCTTGATCCTAATGTCTAAAATGAGGATCACATTTTTTTGGATCCACCCAAGGAACATGGATATCGAACGAAGAACCTAAAGAGTAGAACACGTTGAACCTAGCCACGTTGACTTAATTTGACATGACTGTCGATAAAGTTCGTTTCCAAACCCAGCGATATGCATATCAAATGAAAGGCCTTGATGAGTAGAGCACTATGAACATAGGAAAATCGCCCTAAATTCAACATGGCCGCCGCTCAAATAAAACGGATAAAAGTTCGGTTCCAAACCCAGCAATATGGGTATCAAATGAAAGGCATTGATGAGTAGAGCACTATGAACCTAGCAACATTGACATAAATTCAACATGGCCGCCGCTCAAAAAAGGTGGATAAAAGTTAGTTTCCAAACCTAGCAATATGGGTATCAAATGAAAGGCATTGATGAGTAGAGCACTATGAACCTAGCAACATTGACATAAATTCAACATGGCCGCCGCTCAAAAAAGGTGGATAAAACTTAGTTTCCAAACCTAGCAATATGGGTATCAAATGAAAGGCCTTGAAGAGTAGAGCACTATGAACCTAGCAACATTGACATAAATTTAACATGGCCGCCGCTCAAAAAAGGTGGATAAAAGTTAGTTTCCAAGCCTAGCAATATGGGTATCAAATGAAAGGCCTTGAAGAGTAGAGCATTAGGTACCTAGGAAAATCGACCTAAATTAAAAATGGCCGCCGCTCAAAAAAAAGGATAAAAGTTCGTTTTCAAACCCAGCAATATGGGTGTCAAATGAAAGGCCCTGATGAGTAGAGCACTATGAACCTAGCAACATTGACATAAATTCAACATAGCCGCCGCTCTAAAAAGAAGAATAATAGTTCGTTTCCAAACCTAGCAATATGGGTATCAACTGAAAGGCCTAAAAGAGTAGAGCATTAGGAACGTAGCAAAATCGACCTAAATTTAACATGGCCGCCGCTCAAAAAAAAAAGGATAAAATATCGTTTCCAAACCCAGCAATATGGGTCTCAAATGAAAGTTCTTCATGAGTAGAGCACTATGAACCTAGCAACATTAACATAAATTCAACATGGTCGCCACTCAAAAAAGGTGGATAAAAGTTAGTTTCCAAACCTAGCAATATGGGTATCAAATGAAAGGCCTTGAAGAGTAGAGCATTAGGTACCTACGAAAATCTACCTAAATTTAACATGGCCGCCGCTCAAAAAAAAAGGATAAAATATCGTTTCCAAGCCCAGCAATATGGGTCTCAAATGAAAGGCCTTGATGAGTAGAGCACTATGAACCTAGCAACACATAAATAAATTCAACATGGCCGCCGCTCAATAAAGGTGGATAAAAGTTCGTTTTCTAATCTAGCAATATAGGTATCAAATGAAAGGCCTTGAAGAGTAGAGCACTATGAACCTAGGAAAATAGCACAAAATTCAATATGGCCGCTGCTCAAAAAAAAACTGATAAAAGTTCGTTTCTAAGCCCAGCAATATGGGTATCATATGAAAGGCCTTGATCAGTAGAATGAACGTACCAACATTGACGTAAATTCAACATGGCCGCCGCTCAAAAAAGACGGATAACAGTTGCTTAGGGGTATTAAATGAAAGTAGGCCCTGAAGGGTACCTAGAGCAGCCATGCTCTAAGTGTGTTCCGCGGAACCCTAGGGCTCCACACTACCCCTATAAGGGTTCCGCAATAATTTAGAAAAATCAAAACACCCTCTCTGGTCCGACTTTCATTATGCTTATTAATAAAGAATACACTTTTAAAAACTATTATTTTATTTTAGGGTTCCGTCAAGTATTTCGCTTTCCAAAAGGGTACCGTCACCAAAAAAGTTTGAGAACCGCTTCGGGGCCTATTGGATGTTCGATGTTAGATGTTACCTGTGTTTAGTGTCCTTCGAGACCGTGATAATGCAACGATCGTGAACTAACTAACGATAACTCCAAGTTTGTGTGTTGGATGTTAGTCATCACGGCGAGTTGCGGCAACACTATATCGCACAGTACACGTTACAAAAACGGAAGTCTCAGTACATTTTAAGGCTAACCGCATAAATTCGTTTTTTCGCATTCGTTTTCTGAATGCGAGGATCCGAATGCATCAAATCTATACAAAATACTCATTGACTGCCGCACACGTTCGTTTTTATTACGAACGGAACACGTTCTGTACGTACGTTTAGGTAGAATGGTAGAAATCCCGAATGAGAAGAAACGAACGTCTGCGCTACGTTCACGAAACTCCGTGTCTGTATTCCGTGATCGGATATCGAATACGGAAAACGTATTTGTACAGTAACCCCCCCATTCATGCTATACATTAACTCTACGAACACCGCCAGTATTACGAGTATTACGACATAAGAACGGTTCAAAGGTCAAACAGTATAGCTTGACAAGGAGCTTACTGTACGACCAGTCAAAATTGGCCAAGTTGTCATATCCAAAAAATATATTTTGTTGGTGTTACCAACACCCATTATAAAATCTAAACTTTATTCGTATTCGTATACAGTTCTAATTTATTAACAATTGTTTATTTTAATTCGAAACATGAATACGATAAAGATTATTCTTGCAACTGTGTAGTTCTTTCTACTGAAGAAGAATTTATTAATATCAATAATGTCTCTAAAACAATAATAATACTTAGTGTTTATAGTAATATGTAATGTATTTAATTTTGTGGACTGTTAGAAAAAGAGCATTACGAACCTACGAAATTGTCCTAATTTCGAAATGGCCGATGCTCAAGAAAGGCTAAAGGCTTCTAAAGTTGAATCATTATGGAATAAAATGGAGGAAAAAACTAAACACTGTGTTAAGTATTTTGATGGCGAAACGTAGTTCGCGGGCACAGCTAGTTTTTAAATAAAGGAGTCCTCCCAAAAAAAGGTTTTACACGAATAAAGCATGCATTGCACGAATGAGTTTCCCAGAACGAATTATAAGCGAATAAGTTCTTTCAAAATTAGTAATTCAGCTACTAATTAATAATATACAGGAATTCTAGTCGGACGTTTTACTACTATCAGTTTGTGATAAATAGCAAATTGGCATCGATTAATCATTATGCAGACTTCCGTGCGGTAAAACAAAATAATAACAATCGAACAACGACTGGCACGCAATTGTTTTTCTTTTTGCTCGGCACCTTTAAGCGCGGACACGACGTCCATATGTCCATAGGGCAATAGTTTGCTACTAATAATATACATTACACATCATCATAACCATCAGAAACGACTTTGTACAAAACGGCCATTATCGACTGAATTGTGAGACCGTTTTGAACAAATTATGAACACTAATTTGAGTTTGTCGATATTAGTGTGCCTGTAGATCGAGCTGGGCGAATGGACGCTGCTATCCGAGAGTACAACATCTTAAGAGTTATTTGACCGAACGACTCACCTGACTCAAACCTAATAACGCATGGAAGGGCATCTAAGCGAGCTGGTTGCCCTCCGGACCCACCATACCCCTGGCACTACCACTGAGGGTAGGGTGGGACTAAACCATACCAACATCTACCAACCCACACAGCACAGATCCATCGGAGATTAGGGAAGCCGCCATTCAAGTATGGGGCGGGCTACCGCAAGAGTTACTGAACTTGCACCTCAGTGGATCCAGCTCTCTAGCTGTACTTTCTCTTCTTTCCCACTGCTCTACCAAATTTCGACTTTCATCTCCCCTAAGTGGTGTAAGTGACGATAAGGCCAAAGCTAAAAGCGAGCTTCACCTGGACTCCACAACAACTGAAGAACTGGCTATCTTACCTCTAATTAGCGGAACACAACAATGATATTAACATTGTCATTATGATGACGACGAACTTGGGTAAGACGGTGATAGCAAGCCTGACGGGGTCCGAAGCCCCCACCAGCCAAACCTAACAAAAAATCTTCTGCCCCTATAGGGAATCGAACCCTTTTTTTTCTTTTTTTTTCTCCGGGGGAAATGCGTAACCGCACCGTACCTTGGCTAGACGGCGGGCGTGTGTGGGGCTAACCCGGCAGAGTGCCAGGCCGACCCAGTAAACCCCCCCGGTGTTCTCCCTGCCCTTATGGGCGCGCTAGGTAAGGTCCACACGCCTCTCCTCGACTCCACTACCCACATGGGGAATCGAACCCTGAACCTCCCAATCAACACCCGATGGTCTCAACCACCAGACCACGGAGGCGGTTGTCTGTTGTGATTTGTATAAATTTGTAAGAAAAATACTTGTAAAAATGACTGAATAGATAGTTTTATTCGATGATCCTTATACGTTTTGTCATTATGTTGCACTTTATGAATTTTCCACTTTCAATTTAATTTGAAAATTTAAAGTAGGTAATATTAATTTATATATGAAATAGTTTGTGATATAAAAACAATTTTTAATAATTTATCGGAACACTAATAAAATATCTCCAGTTTTCCAAGCAAACTCAGAACTTTTTTTTATATTTCGCCTTTGTTACAAACTTCCCACTTTTTGGACACTAAGGAAAACAAAATATATTTTCTGTGTTGACCGGGCCACTAAAAATCGAGTTTAAATTTTAAGTTATTGCGATTTGGACGAAAGTCAAGCAGATATACGAGTATTTTATAATTTGGAATAGATTGTTACATAAAACAATTCCTTGATCACGGTCAAAAACTATTTAGTTCCTTCTTTTGTAACTTTTTTCTATTTATTTACTTATAGGGTGAGAACATAGCTGATAATGGCGGAGTAAAACAAGCATTTAGGGCATACATGCACTGGTTGCAAAAATATGGCGACGACGGGGAAACTCTTCCAGGGCTAAACCACACACACAAGCAGCTGTTCTTTCTCAACTTTGCTCAGGTACAGAGGGCAGAATCCAATAGTGAGCCGAAACCAATCTTAATGGTGATAGTGTTACCCAATTCACAAATTAGTTTTCCTTACAAAATCTCTGAATTCCCAAAAAAAATGTGAAATTATTTTATTACTTATTTTGCTTTACTTTATATGATTTCTATTTATGTCGATTAGTCTTTTTATTTATTTTTTACACCGTTCTCCCTACATTGCAATATTCCTAAGCATTTGGAAATTTCCCTGTTTTCCTGACATAAGTATTACTAAAATTCCGGACATGTTATTAAAATTCTTGTTATGCCTAGTAATACACAGTTTAATAATTTGTGTTGAAATACGTTTCTAAATATGGTGCACGTTTTGTAAGATTTACGTATTAAGGTCCTAAAGCAGTTTGATCACCGCCGCCGGCACAAGAGACGTCAACGACAACGAGATTTCTGTAGGCCTAGCACGGTGCGTGGACTAAAGAAGAGAAAGTGACTAACTCTCGGCCCGTCTCGCGTCATTGTTATAGGACAGAGCGAGAACAAACATGTTATTTGTCTCTTGTCCCGTTTTGTCCACGGTCCGTGCTACGCCTGCTGGTCGAGAAATCTCGAAAACGATACTAGCGATTGTCGTAAACTTAGTGTACAATCGATGGCAACTCATGGTAGAGATACTGTGATGCCTTGTCACCGTCTGTCCATCGTATACGCCTGTTGCCCGAGCTTGATCTCGCTCAGGCATGCGGTGGACAGGGGCGGTTTGCTACGTTACGTTACATCTCGGCGCAGTCATCTCGTTCTCGTTGACGTCCCATCACGGACCCACCGAGATCTCATCCTAGAAAAAAATGTAATAACTATTATGAATCAAAACACAAACACAATACAATCTTCAAATTATTTATTTTTTGAAATGTATTGTTGTCAAATTGTTTAAATTTATTTGTAAGGTACCCCAGGCATTTAACGCCCGCTTAGTTTTAAACTTATATATTATTTCGAATAATAAATAAATTAAAAAACTGTTTATGTAAATAGTTAATTTGGAAAAAGTGAAACACAGAAAATTATCATATAAGTAGTTTCGAACATATTAAATAATGTATACAAAGATTTTTTAAAAACCTAGTAATGGGCGTAATTGAACATATAGGTTTTAGTAACGCCCGTATTATTCTCCTTGTAATATCTTAAAAAACATAACCATTTCGACTTAAAGCCGTACTAAACATAAAAATATATTATATTATTTTTTATTAGAAAGCATAATAATTGCCATTAATTGAAGTATATAAACCAAAAAACCTAAAAAATAGTAACATATCAAACACATCTTGCACTGTCTTTTTATCATCTTTAACAAAAATATCTCACTTCTAACATGTTTTATATCTATAGAATATCAACATTTGTAGGTTTTTTCTTAAAAATATAGAAATTATAAAATGCCTATTGGGCGCTAATAAACAGAGATGGCCAATGACGCCCGACTTAAGTATATAACGCCCTAAAATTAAGTAGGTAGGTACTACCTTCAAAGCTAAAACATTTATCATATCTACTATTATAATTAAATCCTAAGGAATATAATGAGTATCAGTAATCAGTCTTGAATCAATCTTTTTATTTATTATCGTAATTACCTACTTTAATATCCTTTTTCAGTCTTGCTGAGATCAATACTTGAAATAAGTACTTTAATGCTTATTTAATCACAATTTGAACAAATGAATTCTTTGGCATATTTTGAGAGACCCACACACTCCTCATGATACCACTTCTTCCAAAATGCACATTATCTCATGTCCAATTTTATGTTTTCATGACATGCATGGCAGTACCATTCTTCAGTATGGTCCTTATCTTGATTAATCCTCTTTGTTTTGTCTTGTTTATTAACTACTTATATATTGTTTTTTTATATATGTCTTTGGTTTTTATTCTGGTGTTATTATTACTTAATTTATTCTTAGTATGCTTTTTGCTTTTGTTATAATTTTGGTTTTAGTATTATTTATTTTCTTTTTATCTACCTTCTTTTTTGTCAAAAAGATCTTTAGTAATCCGTTGACGTTTTTAATTTATAGCTTTCTTTCGTGCTCGGTTTATTTTAATTATAGCATAATTAGGAGTAGGCAAACATTCATGAAATTCTGTTCTGTTACTTTGTTTTTTTAAATATGATAATGGAACGTTATCATCATCTTAAAAATTGGTCGTAGCATCATTTTTGTTGTCTTGCTCGGAATTTTGCTTGTTAAATGTAGTTACTCCTTTATCTATGAAGGATTGATTTTCATCTGATGAAAAACCATAAACATCTTCAACAGAATATTTTAATTTATAATTTGAATGCTCAATTGTGGCACTATCTATATCAGACGAGTCAGAGCTGTTGTATGCAAGTATTATAATCTGTTGTGCAGTGTTCTCGGCGCACTATACTATGAGGATTAATTCTGTGAAACAAATTGTAGCAGTTTTTTAATCCTCAAACTTAAAAAAAAATAACTTTCTCTAAGGATCTGGGAGCGTAAAAATACAAAAATGATACTTAAATATCAAAATATATTATCTTACATAATTTTCTATGAATTGCAGTCTAACTAATAATCCTTTTCGATCTCTTTTTGACGTTGTATTAATACGCCCATATATAGATAATAGCGCCCATACAGGCTATTAACGCCCAAACCTCACTCTGGTGGGCGATATTACCCGAATGTTACATTCTACCTACTTCTCATATATTCACACATTAATACAAACAAATAAATCAAATCACCAATCAAACATGACATAAAAACATTTAAAGTAAAAGGTAATCACAGATTTATAAGTAATATTTAGAAAAACAGACTAAAACTTACAACCTTGTCGATGTATTTTTTATAAAAACGGCTTGCACTCCCAGCGTCCGCAAGGCGTCGTTCACTACGAACGATACGGTGGCGTGATGGCCGCCGCGCCACGTTAGTGCACTCCTATTGGTATATTCTATGTGTGCGTGAAGTCTAACGTAACTCACACGTCATTTTCTATGATTTTTGGCATTCGGGCGTTATTACACAACGGGCGTTAAATCCCATACCTACCTTACATAATACTTTGATTGACCTATACGTTATACTTTCTGATTCCGCATCTCTCTTTTTTTAAATAATATCCGAGTACTAAAACGCAGGCAATGGTAAATAAATCTTTTTCTTGTCAGTCAAGGACTTAAAGGAGACTGGCGGATTTCTTAGGAGTATTCGGCCTGATCACCTACACGAAAACTTTTAACTTCTCTTCAAAGCTCAATCTATAAATAAGACAAATGAAAATAGTTTAAAATTTTGCCGGGAACTTCGAGAAAATTAGTTATACTTAGTGTATTGAATGTTGACAAATAGGTACGTTTGGTTATGTTTTGGTTTAATTCACGAATTTGTTTTATAATTAACAGTTACTTATAAAAATCAGTTTGTATAATAGACGTAAACACATATTTTTGTACCACAATAGGAAATACACCACACGTATACTCTACACTTTAGTGAAAATAAAATCAATTGCACAAACGCAAATTACCACAGACGAGTAATCAGTGTTGTCGCACTAAATAAATTAATTGCTACGTCGATCTACTACATTTTATACTCAAATCTTTTAAAAACATTTATTTCAGTTAAAATATAAAGAAAAAAAAATCTGCGGTAAATAAATTAGCATTATAATTCAATGACTTGTAAATGTATTATTTTCTCTTTAAAACTGGTTAATTCGCCAAAATCGAGTCTTAAAATGTATCGATTAAATTCAATGAAAAGGATTTTTTTCTTGAGTTTGCTAAGTTCTACAAAGATGTTTGTTACGTTAATAAAATCTATGAAAAATATACATTTTTTTCATAAAAGTCTCAATCTTGTAGGACTTCAGGCCGAAACCCGCCAGTCTCCTTTGCGCTCCTAAGGTTGAGTGAATATGATAAAGCAATATGGCACCATAAGAGCTACGACTGCTTACACTAACACCAGTATCTATAGTCAAGTCAAAGTAATTACTTGAGTTAAAGTCTTTACTTAAGTTGTGATTTTTATACAATAAGTACTGTGACAATAAAAAAAATGTCTTATTATTGCGTTCGGTGGCGCATAGTTCGCGCGTCCGGCCTGTGATAATGGCGATTACACTTTCGCAATGGTCCGTCACGAGATGGATGACCAAAAACTTAGTAGGTATCTCGATCTCCTCCGTCTTTGAAAAGGCTAGTTAAGCCGGTGGCTTCCAGGTGTATTTGCAGTCGTTAAAATACACCAACCTGCACTAGGTGATAAGCATAACGCTCTTCACTTCATTAAATTCTCGTTTATTTATAAAAATCACAACTTAAGTAACGACTTCTACTCAAGTAATTACATTGACTTGACTATAGAAACAAGTGTAAGCATTTGACATACTTATATATTGGAATTTTCGATCTTATTATTGTCAGTGTCTAACAATAATAATACTTATGTCAACGAATTGGTTCGGGAATTAAATTCCTTGACTGTGCGTACTATCGTTTTACTGGACCCCTATAATAGTAGTTTATGAAATAGTCACATAATAGGGGGTCTTAAAACACTAGTGTGTGTTTAAAATTCGAGGCTTGCCGAGAATTTTAATAGTACCACACGAGTGTTTTAAGACCTAATAATGTGCAATTTCATACACTACTTTATCTACACTCATGCAATCAGTGGTTACCTAAATTAAATAAAAGACACAAAATTAAAACAAAATGAAACTCATTTATTCTAATAATTATTTGCATTTTGAACAGTGCAATTGTGAAACTAATACAGAAATCTAAAACTACATACATTTATATTATTTTTATTTTAACCAATAACAGCAAAATAATGAATGAAAAATTCAGAGAAATGGCGCCAACACCAACATTCTACCGCGCATGCGCTGTTGCACGCGCCGCCATAGACAATGTAGGTACCTACTGGCACAAAAGAAAATTGTGACAAAACCTCCTTGGTCGGGCTTCGTCAATCGAACTGTATTTTATTAGAATTCGAGTTACATTAAAGTAATGGTTTTGTATGGCGAACCTGTATTATAATGTAATTTGTAAAAGGCCAAGGGCTTTAAGTTATGCCTTTAAAATATTAGTGTTGAGTTCTTAATTGAATTAGAACATGAGTGTAGATAAAATTATATTACAGGTTTGGTGTGGGGCAATGCGACCTGAAGCGATGCGCAATAAATTGAAAACAGCCGTCCACTCTCCGGGCAGGTTCCGAGTCATTGGGACCCTGTCCAACTCGCACGACTTCGCCAGGGAGTTCCACTGTCCACCCGGTTCCCAGATGAATCCTATACACAAATGCACTGTTTGGTGAAAATTTGCAGGATTAAGAAAAACAGTATCAATAGGTATCATTTAAAGTGAATTGTTTATGGGGTGAAAAAGCGGATGAATAGAAGATTTCAAAAATACATTCAATACTGTTACTAGGAGACCCGATGATCCAAAAGTTTATTGAAAACACCGCCTAATTGTAAGTCTAAAAATATTATGCCCTGCCCAACTCACAGGGCTTCGCCAGGGAGTTCCCCTGACCATCTGGTTTCCCGCTGAATTCCAAATTCAACGAGTGGATTGTTTGCAGGGTTGAGAGAATAGGGTACCTACTCGTATCATTTAAGAAGGTAAACGCATATTTGAACGGGGTGAATGAAGTAAAGGGACGAAAGGAAAGAACATTAAATATTCAATATCCAAAAATAATATTATAATCTAAAAAATATTAGAAATGCAGACTACTCGCCTTAAGCCTCTGAAATTATTTTGTATTATTAGTAGGTATGTACCTAGAATGAATAAACTTACATGTTTTTATGACTTCAGCGTTGAATTGAAATACCTACATTTTAACTACAAAATAATAGCAGAGAAAACGGAACCCATACTTATTACTAAAAAAACATTTTGATGTGAATTTACAATTTGAATAATCATGTTTAGTTATGTTTGAATTTGATTTATATTTACCTAGATTTTTATTGTACATTTATGAATAACATTATAACTATGTACATTTAAAGACAATTGGAAAGTTCCTTTACATGAAATAAAAAAAATATTGTGAGCAATGAATTTTATTCAACAATAGAACACCTTCACAAATACAAAATAAAAAATAGGCATCTACCTATAGTAATAAATATCTATATGTCAGATTACTGGCAAATTTAATAATGTAATAAAGTTTAGACCAATACAAGAACATTAGATACTAATAGACTTGGTACACTAACTAGGCCATAGCTTCCTATCCCAATACAACCAGTGACGGGGAGTGAAAGTTGTAGGTAAGTACTCATTGTTAGTATACATAATTCCGCACTTCGACGCTCTGTACGTCGTCATTGCTCCAGAGTGTTTCGACCTCGCACGGCACGTCTCTCATCGGCCCTATGTGGTTGCGGCGCTCCCACCGTGTCTGCACCAAACGAGCAATTTCCACCCACAGGCGCGCTTCTAGAACTAAAAATATATGTAAGTATATATAATTATGTAATACTAGCTTCTGCCCGCGACCGTCCGCGTGGACTTCAGAATTGGGTCTAAAGCTTAGCTCGTAAACAATTTTCACTTTTCCCTCGGGAACTACTTAAGGAATCGGGATAAAAGGTAGCCTTTTCCATGTCAAGTTCTTTTCCATGTCAAAGGCTACATGCATGCCAAATTTCATCCAAATCCGTTCAGCCGTTTTTGCGTGATTGAGTAACAAACATTCAAACATCCACACTTCCAAATTTATAATATTAGTAGGAGTTTCGAGCTCCCGCACATCAATAATCATGATTATAGGTAACTTGAATTATAGTCACCACTCAGGAACCACTGAGAATCTAGTGCTTCGCTGCAGCCTTTATGAAAATTACTCACGGAAAACAATGAAGAAGGCAGTGAGGAACAACGGGTTGACTTTCCCGTCTACTACGGCCACCGTGTACAGCAGCGCGCCGGCAGTGGGCGCCTGGCGAAGCAGCAGTCCACGCACTATCATCCCCAGCCAAGGCAGGAACATATACTCGCTCAACGGGGAACGCTGCGAGGAAAAGTGTTTTCTTTTTACACACAAAATGGAAGCTCTTGACCTTCATCTCTCACCTGATAATGATATTAATAGAAATAAATTTAATAATATCTGTACTAGTACTATTATCTATTCTGTGGTGTAGGTAAGAGACTGGTGTCCGAAGTAGGGGGGAATCCGCCTGTATCTCAAAATCACCAGGCGCCCACACTCGAAATTAAATTTCTCAGACTTCAAGTCGAGTATTGTACACTATTAAGTATTATAATAACCTTTTCAAAGAACCCTATTACCACAGATAACATAATACTAGTACTATTACTATCACTTATACACTTACATAAATTTTATCTTATGTTTCTTTTTTCACGCACATTATGTAGATGATTATAAGAGCTAAGTAAAAATATTGCCGCTGCCGCGATAATCTCTTCGATGTCCATTTTTAACCGACTTCAAAAAAGGAGGAGATTCTCAATTTTTGTGTGTATGTTACGCGAGTGGACCGATTTTCAAAATTATTTTTGTATTCGATAGAGTATACTCCAAGGGTAGTCCCATGGTCACCAAAGTTAGGATCTGATGATGGGATCCCATGAAAATCGAGGAAAACCCTTAAATTATAAGGTGTGTCCAACGTGTTTTGGACACATTACTCGACCAATTGTGGACCGATTTTCATTTTTTTTTTGTATTTGATAGAGTATACTCCTCGGATAATTCCATCGTCATCAAAATCAGGATCTGATCATGGGATCCCAAGAAAATCGAGGAAAACGCTAATTTACTTAAAATTAGCATTTTCCTCGATTTTTTAAATTAGGGTTTCTTTCACTAAAAAGATTGCATTCACTAAATAATAAAAAATATTTAACAAAAAATAAAAACCGACTTCAAAAACACTGAAAAGTTAAAAATAATATAAGAATAGGTACATACAAACAACATCACACTTCTATATTGAAGTCGGTGACTTTAAGACTTTCTAGGAGATCATCGTTTGGCACCGACTTCAATATATAAGTGTGATGTTGTTTGTACCTATTCTTATATTATTTTTAACTTTTCAGTGTTTTTGAAGTCGGTTTTTAGTTTTTGTAAAATATTTTTGATAGACGTCTTATCATAACAGTAAACAGTTAGTAAATGATGTTCACGATTGTGTGGAGAATTGCCCGATCATGGCGGCATTGATGGACGATCATTTAATGGGCCATCATGGTCCATTGTGAAGAGGCGCCTCGATCATGGCGGCATTGATGGACGATCATTTGATGGGCCATCATGGTCCATTGTGAAGAGGCGCCATGAAGAGGCGCCTTGAAAAGTTGAATTTTAAAACATCTGTAGAACATTCACTAAAAACTAGATAAAAATGCATTATTTTGGGCTTTACTATCCATAAAGTGATGCGTTTAATTTTGTTTCGTTTCCTTGCCCGTTTGTCGATTGTTGTTCAACAGTGAAGTTTCAATGTTTTATTAAAATGATATCTAGTGCAACATAGTTTGAATTGTTGGTGAATTTCATGGAACCGTAAGTAAATACTTTTTGACAAATAAGCATAGCCATACCATATCACAGCTTCATTATAGTTATTTTATAAATATTCATGATAAAAAAAGTATCCATTACCTGCCCAACTAGGTGGAGTATGCTTCCTTTTATTACATCTTATTAAAAAAAACTCGCTTAATTAATAAATTAAACAAGTATTTTAATGGTCAATAAATATTTAACAATTATTTAATAACAAGTCAAATTGTAAAATAATAAAGGTACATGTTATAACAATGAAGTCTTTGAAGTTATTGAACTCTGTAAGCCCTCCTTGTGGCCTATGGAAGATCGGAAAGTAGTATACATATACGAAGATCCCTCTTTCTACTGGAATGCTAGAATTACTACTAATCATCTTGCATTTCAGCGACCGCTTACATTCTCCAAACAAAGAAATAATGAGTAGCCACAATAAAAAATATATATTTTCTCTCAAAATCTCTCCACAAAGCGCTAAAACATTTAATTTAACTAGGTTTCACTGGTAAAGTGGTAAATCATCAAGTGAGTTACTTTACTATCGCGTTTGCGTTAACTACTATTCGAACTGTCAAATTTGTCACTTAGTGGGTGTGCGCACGGGTGACTTTTTGTCACGGCGACAAAAATGTTTTGTAACTGTCACGTCACCCAGGTGCGCGCACGGAGGGCGACAGTGACGAAACTTTTTTGATATCGAAGCGTCCAGTGTTGCCAAGTTAGTGAATTTTCCACCAGTTCTGGTGGTTTGTTGGTGGGCTATTACGTTTCTGGTATGGCTGGTGGTTTATTTACTGGGCATTAAATGTCAACAACTTATGAACTTCATCTAATGATATACTAGTCTGTCATCCCGAAATGTCACACTTGAGATTCCGTCTAACATCAGTTAAAAAGTTATTAGATGTATGTCCAATTTCACCAATATTTTAACAGGTGGTTAGTTTAATTAACAAACAAGTTTTTGACATTTCACTCATACAATAAGTGTCAAAAACGGTTGTTTGTTAACTATAACCGCCTGTTAAATGTTGGTGAAATTCGACCTTATTGTAATAAATAGGTACTTTTAAATTCTAACAACAATACATTCTAATAGTGTGTCTACACATTATTTGGTGTTTTTTAATCACATGCATATGTCATTTTTATGGAAAATATTAGTATAATTTAGTTTTTTTGTATAAATTGTGTATTTTTACTGTTTTTTTTTTGATATTTAAAGATGTGTTAAAGTAATAAAAAATATATTTTTAAGAAATCATTTTTTAATGTTCGTTGTAGTGGTTTCTCATCTCATATATTTGGTGATTATGAAGTCTATTTTTTATTATAGTATATAGTTCTGCTACTCACCGCCGTGGCGCTAACAAAATTGCCATACAAACTCCTCGATTCGGATTTCGATTCGATTTTCGATTCTCCTGCGTGCTAGCCCCACAGTCCGTCAGTTTTTCAAGACATTTTGCGAGTGTAGTGGATGCGCGCACGGTTGACTTTTGTCGCCGTGACTGTTTTTTCACCGTCATCAAGTCCATGGAAATGTATGGAGATGCGCGCACGTTACGACGTGACAGCTGGGTGACTTTTTGGCCGGCGACAAGCCGGTGACGCCCGGGTGACAAAGTGTTGCCAGCTCTATTTCTGTTTACCTAAATAGATCCACGTATTTTTAGGTCTTACTTAACTGAAAATCTTTTACGTAGATCTACGTATTTTAAGAATTTATTGCTTACATTTTTAAGAAAATGGATTCTTTACTTATTGATAATTTTAAGTAACATTGTGCTGTACACATACTTTTTGAAATTTATTTATTTATTTTTCCAAGAAATATAGTATAATTATAGTAAAACTATGATCATCACACTAGGTTAGACCTGTTACGCAAAGATCATACAAAAATCAAAGATAAAAGATATTAATTTATATACACGGTTATTTTTTATCACCCTGGTTATTTTAAGGGTGGCTTCAGGACACGGTAGAAGAATTATTTAACCATTAATAATAAAATTTACTCACCTGTTTAATTAGATATTTATTATCTAAAATATCCAAAAAATACTGCACTGGTATGGACACTGAGTGAAGTTGTAGGCAAAACATTGAATGAACGCGAACTGGCAACAACGTCGCCGATTCAAAGTCATCACTGATTTGATCACAATTTCACCTTCCTACTTTACGGGCTTACTTGGGACCGGCAAAACAAAGTTTTTAAAGAAAACAAACAGTACTAGGTAGGTATTACGGTTATGGTAGATTGTTTTGGCGTAGTTAAAAAATTGGAATCAACTTTAAATACTTACCTACCTAGGAAACAATTTAAATCAACTTTAGTTCTAATAACAAAAGAGTTCTAAATTTAAAGGAAGTCCTCTAACTCATACATAGCACGTTTAAAACTATACATGACCACAACAACATATCACTTTGGTTAGTGTTTAACGTCTCGAAATGCAGTTTTCGCTTCCAAGTCTTACGTTTGTGGGTTCACTTTCTTACACCAAACACTTAATTTCACTTCACAAGTAAAAATCTACGGTCTACCGGAGTAAGGTCTGTGTATTCGCGAGATGTGTTAACTTGAAACTAAAATTCCGAATGCGCCCGATTGCCGCGCGTCAGGCGCGAGCGCGACATCGCGATACGTTCACACGCGCCGGGGTCAAAAGGCGAACTAAAGCCGGCTGGCTCGTGCCGACAAGCGACAGCAAACAACAAAACGCCGCCGCCGGCGCTCAGCGCCGGCGCCGACTGTCTCTGTCTTTCACTATTGTAGTGTCTAGTGCAATAATAACTCTTATTTCAAACGAGTTGTAGATTGATCTTGCTTGAATTAATAATGCGAAGTTGCCGCATTTTCCTAAGCCCGTAGTAGTAAATGCTTTATTCATTCATAATCTTACCTTATCTTGTAGTAAACAAGAACAATGTCTATAATTTAATATTATTGGCGGATAAAATTTAAAAAATATAACCACAATTTTTTTTTATTGATATGAGTCGTCTAGCGTCTACCGAGCTGCCTCTAAAATTTTCCAGTATGATAAAAAAATAACCGTGTATATTAAATGAAGAAATTAAATAAAAAATACAAATTATTAATAAGGAGCCTAAGTGTGTATGTGTGAGTAAGTGTGTGTGTTGTTTGTGTGTATGTGTGTGTACTAGTGTGTGAAACAGTGTTGTATATGTAAGCGTGTGTGTAGTAAATTCGAAGTGAGATTAATTATGCTATATTAGAACCCTTACTAAAGCTTCCGATTCAGTATAGTTATGGGATAGCAGATACCTCAGCAGTAAACATTTAGCCTCTCTGTCGTCTTTACCACTTTATTAAAAACTAGCTTCCCGCTCGCGACTTCGCCGGGTTATTTTTGTTTTCCCGTGGGAGTTTCATATTTTCCCGTAGGAAAATTACCCTATATCCTTCCCCTGGTCTCGAACTATCCCTATACCAACTTTCATGAAAATCGGTTCAGTAGTTTAGAAGCCTATTCAATACAAACAAACAATCAAATCTTTCCTCTTTTTAATATTAGTATAGATGTAGGGTATTAAAAATATTCTAAAGCGACGAACAAAAGAAGTTTTTATTCTTGCAGTAGTTATATAAAACGTACGCTTCTGAAGCATTCCTTTATATAATATGAAGGCATATTTAAGACGGGTTTATGTGTAAAGAGGAGGAGACGCGTGAGAAAAATTCTACGGACACTCAAAACCTGAGCATCTTCATACAGCAGAATGGTGAAATACCGTCGATTCTTATTTAAGGAGACGTTGAATACGGCTCTTTGTGCTCTTTCAAGTGTTATAAGGACAGATGAATGAGCTCCTCCCCATGCAAGGATAAAAAATGAAAAGAGTAACTGCATAGTTTTTTTTTCTCTGTAGAAACTATATTCTGAACGCGGTGATTTTATAAATGTTATTTTTAAGTTTTTTGGCGATTTAGCGCCTATACAGAGTTACGTTTTTATCACCTAGGAAAATTTAAGGGACATTTCAGGATCAGGACATGGTAGTAGAATAATTTTAATATGAATTGAAAAATTAGGTACTCACCTATTTAATTTTTTATGAATTTTCTAAAATATCCAAAAAACACTGCTCTAGTTTAGTGCAGTGATTTTTTAGTTTTTTTTTTACTTCTTTTTTTAATTTTAATGTAATAATTAATGTATCCTGGTGGGTTATTGTCTAAGAAAAAAATCTATCACGATCGCTTTTAATTTGACAGAGATTGCACCGTGAACATAAGACTCTGTACCGACTTCCTTTTATAAAGGAGTAATGGATGGAATGCGACTGTCAAATTGTAAGCAAGCGGGATAGATTTTTTGTTAGACAATAACCCCCCTGAGGCGTCCCATTTTTCCAGGGTGATAAAAAAGTAATCATGCATAAAAGAGAAATAATTTTTGAGTTGTTACCCTACTCTTCATTATACTCGAAAAAACGTAGGTCTATGAATTTCTCATATGCCTTACAATTTCTACGTAATTTCCTAATATGGTCTACGCATTTTTTTAAATCCGACTTGGTAATGTTGTACTCCGCGTAGTTCGTCATTTTATCATTTACATTGCGACTATTGATAAAAGCAAACAAATGGCGTCAACGTCTTCACGAAAGGTGCATGAATGAAGACGATATTGATAATGATATTATTATAGAAGTGGAAAAAAGACCAGACCCCCTAGACAAATAGCCTAGTCACACGCTAACTTTTCCTTATTTTGGTTATTATTTTCATCTTGACGATGCAGTAATTGACCTGCCCCACCCTCCCCTACATAAAATCCTGGTTACGCCCTTGGTACTTTATAATAAAAAATAGACTTCATAATCACCAAATATATGAGATGAGAAACCACTACCTCGAACATTAAAAAATGATTTCTTAAAAATAGATTTTTTATTACTTTAACACATCTTTAATAACAAAAAAAAACAGTAAAAATACACAATTTATACAAAATAACTAAATTATACTAATATTTTTCATAAAAATGACATATGCATGTGATTAAAAAACACACTATTAGAATGTATTGTTGTTAGAATTTAAAAGTATTTATTACAATAAGGTCGAATTTCACCAACATTTAACAGGCGGTTATAGTTAACAAACAACCGTTTTTGACACTTATTGTATGAGTGAAATGTCAAAAACTTGTTTGTTAATTAAACTAACCACCTGTTAAAATATTGGTGAAATTGGACATACATCTAATAACTTTTTAACTGATGTTAGACGGAATCTCAAGTGTGACATTTCGGGATGACAGACTAGTATATCATTAGATGAAGTTCATAAGTTGTTGACATTTAATGCCCAGTAAATAAACCACCAGCCATACCAGAAACGTAATAGCCCACCAACAAACCACCAGAACTGGTGGAAAATTCACTAACTTGGCAGCACTGGACGCTTCGATATCAAAAAAGTTTCGTCACTGTCGCCCTCCGTGCGCGCACCTGGGTGACGTGACAGTTACAAAACATTTTTGTCGCCGTGACAAAAAGTCACCCGTGCGCGCACCCACTAAGTGACAAATTTGACAGTTCGAATAGTAGTTAACGCAAACGCGATAGTAAAGTAACACTTGATGATTTACCACTTTACCAGTGAAACCTAGTTAAATTGAATGTTTTAGCGCTTTGTGGAGAGATTTTGAGAGAAAATATATATTTTTTATTATGGCTACTCATTATTTCTTTGTTTGGAGAATGTAAGCGTAAATTTCAAAAAGTATGTGTACAGCACAATGTTACTTAAAATTATCAATAAGTAATGAATCCATTTTCTTAAAAATGTAAGCAATAAATTCTTAAAATACGTAGATCTACGTAAAAGATTTTCAGTTAAGTAAGACCTAAAAATACGTGGATCTATTTAGGTAAACAGAAATAGAGCTGGCAGCACTTTGTCACCCGGGCGTCACCGGCTTGTCGCCGGCCAAAAAAGTCACCCAGCTGTCACGTCGTAACGTGCGCGCACCGCCATACATTTCCATGGACTTGATGACGGCGACAAAACAGTCTCGGCGACAAAAGTCAACCGTGCGCGCATCCACTACACTCGCAAAATGTCTTGAAAAACTGACGGACTGTGGGGCTAGCACGCAGGAGAATCGAAAATCGAATCGAAATCCGAATCGAGGAGTTTGTATGGCAATTTTATTAGTTCTGCTACTCACCGCCGTGGCGCTAACAAAATTGCCATACAAACTCCTCGATTCGGATTTCGATTCGATTTTCGATTCTCCTGCGTGCTAGCCCCACTTATAAACGACACGTTCGACACGTTTGAAAACGCATCGACATGCGTATTGAGTTGAACATACACTCGCATGAATTGATTCATCCTTTCGCCGCTTGGCGGCGCTGTTCTTTTCTCATACAAATGTTGCTCGAAACGTAACGCGATAGTCACGTTTTTTCTATGTGAAAACATACACTCGGGGCTCGGACTCCTCGACAACTGTAAAACTGACTATCTTACCTCCCATTGCCGGAACACAACAATATCCTTACCATTGTAAGTAAGGCAACTTTTTTATGTAATATGGTGGCATCTTAACCATGCAGCCGGGTAAGATGTCAAAAACCAGCCACCAACCAAACCAAGCAGAAAATCAAGTCGGGACAGAATGAAACGTATAATGAAACGAATAAAGCATTTTATTTTTTAAAAAGACTATGCTTTATATTTTTATAATATTTGTTTTGAACGATCTACAACGGTTCATAATCTACCCACGAAGAACAAAAATAAGATCAAAAATCAAACTTAACCTATTAAAAAATGCGGTTTTGTTAACACCTCCTGTTCCAATGAGCCCCAGGTCTGGGATACAACAATGAAACGGTGTTTGGGGTACGTTGGAACAAGGCTAGTAAATAATAAAAAATGGAATAACGGGGCACAATGAACAATTTTGTGTATTAATAATACCTACACAAAATTTTTAACACACAAATCTTTTCCGGTACCTACAAACTTTCTTGACAGAATAGTATATTGCCATTGATTTACTATAGTAAATCAATGTATATTGCACATGGTCGTAAGTTATACTGGTTCTGGTTGCTACAACAAATGAATGAATGAAATCGAAATGAACATGGCGATAGATGCGTCGTCGTATCGTAGTCGTAAGTACCTTCCCACTACTCATACGTGTATTTATATACATTCGGCCCAAATAGCGTGCTTACAGGCGATCGACTATACAAGCGACATTTTAACTGTTTCATATTATATTTTGAAATCAGAATCAAAATACCTATTCTTATTCAAATATGACTTGATAGAAAGCTCTTTTGAATCGTCTTAGCTGATAAGTAGAATTTTTACAAAAAAATATGTAGCTAACATACACAGCAATATTTGTTTACAACGCCAAACCTTTAGGTAGGTATATTATAATGCATATTACGCATAATATCTACAAATTAACACCACCATTATTGCAACGTATAAGTACAAAAGGTATAAACACACACATCATCGAAACGCTATAAGTACCTACCTACAAAAAAAATATTTTAATAGACATACAAAATGAGAGAGCATATTCATGTTCTTTTGTTTCTGCCATGTGATGGGTCCCATTCATTTCACTATCTTATCGAGTCTGATTGTTAATAATTACGTATATCCTGTAAAGGAAGTGCTCACATCGAAAATATTGCGGATTATTAGCGCGTTACAAAAAGAAAATGTTATAGAAAAACGTATCGGTACCTAACGTTTTTTATTCGTTTACTTCTTGAATTATTAATTTTTACTCACACCGACAGAACTAATCATACGGTTGCCGACTTTCGACAGCAGATTTTAATACAACGCATCACTGTAATCCCCATTCTCCCCTAAACTGGAGGTGTAAGTTACATGCTACTACTAGGTACATCGTATTATCAGCGTGTAGCATGATTTTCTACTCATATGCTGACATTTTACTGGCAGTCAGCAACCAACTACTTATACGATTTTTATTTGAACACTAAACAGCAGATAGAGTGTGTCGTCTGCGAGCAAACTAACCTTGATTGGGGTCGGCCGGAGTAGTCCTACTTGATAAATAAACATTACCGGTTATTTCGGTTCGGCTTAGTTAGTTCACTCGTACTATCGGAAGCAAACGGTTGTGTGTAATACTGATAAGTGATAAGTTATTATTGTATCACCAATTGTTTCGTTTATGTACACAATCTGTTAACGTAATAATCTTAATTTTTATATTTCGAAGGCCGTTTCTGTATATTTGTAAGTATTGCTATCACTGCACTTTCATTCCACTAAAATTTTTTATACATACCTACTTATAGATATGTTTGATCACGAGTGTGCACTCGGTTATACCTACGAGTGTTTTCAATTGACCTAACTAGTGAAACCGAATTTTCGTTTCTGATCTCAGTTCCGTTCGAAATCGAAACTTATACCTACTTACCTATAGAACATTGGTATTTTAAATCGTATTTTTTATATACAAATAAGTACCTATAGCATGTTTAAATTTAAACTTCTTATCTGGAATTAAGGACAAAAAGGAACACACTGCTAGACGGAAAATGATAGTGAAGAGAAAATGGAAGAGAATACTAGCAAGTTACTAGCTAGCAACCCCTTTTTACGCTGGAAAAGTTAGCAAAACGAAATGGTTATAGTTATGCCTAGAACATTCTCATATTTGTTCTATCAATTAGACTAAATGTAACACTCCAAAATGTGAAAAAATACTCCATTCTCTCACTGCTAAATAGGTACACTATCTCATTTTTTTTCTTCTTTTTCAGTGACTGGCGACAATAACAATGGTCAAAGCTCGAAAATACGTTGTAAACAAACGTTTCCAAGGCGTGCCGAAGAGGGAAGATTTTGATCTCGTCGAATATGAATTGCCACCACTCAAAAATGGAGACATCTTGGTCAAAGCACAATTTATCAGTGTAGACCCCTACATGAGGGCGTACAACGCGAGCCAGCAGACTCCGTACGACCAGTTCGGATTTCAAGTCGGTGTCGTTGAGGAGAGCAAAGATCCCAACTATCCAGTAGGCACCACTGTAGTCACACACAAAGGTTGGTGCACCTACTCTATTGTTAACGAAAAGGACACCGCAGCGCTGCGGTCCGCAGCGGAATTCTCGGTCTACAAGCTGCCCGACTTAAAAGGCCAGTCGATTTCGTTGGGCCTCAGCGCTGTGGGCATGGTAGGAGCCACAGCCTATTTCGGCTTGCTAGAAATCTGCAAGCCCAAGGCAGGTGAAACAGTCGCCGTGACAGGCGCAGCTGGGGCGGTCGGAGTTTTAGTTGGACAAATAGCGAAGATCAAAGGATGCAGAGTTATCGGGTTCGCTGGTTCCGATGACAAAGTGGCTTGGCTCGAAAACGAGATTGGATTTGATAAAGCTTACAACTATAAAACTGTAGATATAAACAAAGCTTTGTCAGAGGGTGCTCCGAAGGGCGTAGACTGCTATTTTGATAACGTTGGAGGCGAAATCAGCAGTACAATAATAAACCATATGAATTTGTTCGGGAGAGTTTCAGTGTGCGGTTGTATCAGCAGTTATAATGAGGTGGTGCAACCGAAAGCCTCAATTTTACAACCGGCTCTAGTTTTCAAACAACTGAAGATAGAAGGCTTTCTGGTCAACCGCTGGATCGAGCAATGGCCTGAAGCGCTGAATAAAATAGCGACTTGGGTTAAGAATGGTGATATAAAAGTAAAAGAACATATCACAGTTGGGTTTGACAAGATTTATGATGCTTTTATTGGTATGCTCGCAGGAGAAAACTCCGGCAAAGCTATAGTCAAAGTTTAAGTTTTTATAGTAGGTAAGTTTACATTTTTGTAAGTATATTTTAGTTATGTCAGCATAATATAAAATAATTATCTGTTTTGGTTTTAATAAATATTAAGCACCGTTTTGCACTCAACTTTCCTTTTTCACGACAGATTTAAATTACTTATAGGACTAAAATGCCACCTACACCTAATTTATATAGGTATTTCTATATTCTTATTACCTATATTTAATTTGATTTCCATGAACATAATACTTGGAGTTATTATGAATACCGAAGAGGAATACAAAATATAAGAACGAAGTCTCATGCCTAGGTATGTGCCTAAAGCTAGTCATATTATGATGTATATGTTAACGGAAATGTATGTAATCAGGAATTGTATACAATTCCTAGGAAATGTATGTAATTCCTAAAATCACCTTGTAATAACCTAACCTAACCTACAGTTTAAGCCAATAAATTTCCCCCCTTGCTCGAAGCTGCTAGGAAATGTATTCATTTCCCAGGATATGTATGTATTAAATAATTTTTAAAACAATATTTTATACATTTCCTAAATAGCTTCGAAATAGTATACATTTCCTAGGAATTGTATACAATTTCTAGATTTCATACATTTCCGGTAACATATACACATCTTAAAAGTAAAGTTGGATAACATGACTCAAAAGTTACATGAAAACAACAAAACAGTTATGCGATAAACTCAGATAATTATAATCATCCATTAAATTCGCCATATCATACCACTGAGCATTTTGCTTTTTCGTCATGAACTCATGCATGACTCACAATTGATAAATGATTACCTACCCAGCTTGGACATAATTACTCCAAAAATAGCGATCAAAAAAATTGTTTTCCGTATACCAGTAAATTAGGTAGGTAGGTGGTCAAACTAGTTATCAAGGTGTTTTAACGATTAAATGAGTAGGTAGGTTGGTACATACTTACCAGCAAAATAGGTACAAAGTTTGTTCCCTAATGTAAATTAATCGTGAAGTTAAAACGAAAATGATGCTACTTATAGGCAATTGTTATAGGTACTACTGTGCTTACCCCTTGGTGTTTCATTCATCTTTTTAGGGTTCCGCACCTCGAGATGAAAAACTGAACCCACATAGGATCACTTTGTCGTTTGTTGTCCGTCCGTCTGTCTGTATGGCTATCCGTCTATTCGTCTGTCCCTCAGTCCGTGTGTCTGTCGAGACCCTTTTTCTCGAGAACAAGTAGTAGGTATGTCAAACAGAAATTAATATCAAATACTCAGGTCTATGGTCTCTTACAACTGTGAAGTCATCCTATAAGGGTTCTGGTTTTTTCCTGTTGAGGTGCGGATCCCTAAAAACCTAGCTTTAATAAGGGGTTTGTATGAAAAAGGGGATTTACAAACTTACAGACGCTATTTCATCTTCATAACGTATTATTTTTCTAAAAAACCGGCAAAGAGCGAGTTAGACTCGCGCACCGAGGGTTCCGTAGGTACATAGTAGGTACAGTGAGTTATTCCATTCAAGCTCTACATTTACACTACGAAAACCGCCACTATTACGAGCGACATAAGAACGGTCCAAAGGTCAAACAGTACCTATGGGTTGATAAGGAGCTTACTGTACCCTATCCGTCTAATTACAAAACATGGACTAAAGTTAGTCCTGGTTTAAACTAGGAATAAGTTGACGCTGTCTCTATCTATGTATATTGACACAAGTGAAAGCGCACTACATTTAAACCAAGACTTACTTTAGACCAGGTTTAAACCAGGTTTCGTAATAAGACAGTATAGGTTTTAATTTTATTGAAATGGCAAAATATACGAAAAGACGCGATATAGGTACCTAAGCGGTCATAGCATTGACTTATAAGTTAGATTGTTTGTTTGTTTGGTTGAACGCACTAATCTCAGGAACTACTGATTAAAATTGAAAAATTTGTATTGGATAGTCCATTTATCGAGGAAGGCTATAGGCTATTATTCTTAACCTCACGCTACGACGAAAAACGAGAAAAATGTACAACATGTTATTATTTTCCGACATCCACACGAAGTCGCGGGCACAGCTCAAGTTTAATATAAAATTTTAGTTTGATATTTCTTTCTACGTGTTCCCGAGAAAATGGGTCTTAGCAGACAGTTGTCCGTCGACGGACAACGAAGTCAAGGTACTGTATAGCCTATGCTAAGGCAACGAAGACATGTAGGTGTAAGAGTTCTTTTTTAGGGTTCCGTACCCAAAGGGTAAAAACGGGACCCTATTACTAAGACTTCGCTGTCTGTCCGTCCGTTCGTCCGTCTGTCTGTCACCAGGCAATCAAAAACCGCGATAGCTAGACAGTTGGAATTTTCACAAATTATGTATTTCTGTTGCCGCTATAACAACAAATACTAAAAACAAAATAAAATAAATATTTAAGGGGGGCTCCCATACAACAAACGCGATTGTTTGCCCTTTTTTGCTCGATATCAATAAATATGGTAACTAGGGCATCGGAACCGGGTTTTCCCGGTTCCAAAAGAACCGGGAATTCCCGGTTCTGGGGGTCCCTGAAAGAACCGGTTCTGTAAATCGAAGAACCGGTTATTTCGGTTTTTTCGATTCTTTCTTAAAATAAATTTAGAAATACATCTCTTTATGCTAAATATCAAGTTATTATCATATTATAATATTGTTTTCACTTGCCTCTTCCACAAAATGGCATAAAACTAATTCCACAAGTGTGGATCCAGCTAGATTTGTGAAGAATCGAGAATGTTTTAATTTCTTGCACTACAAAAGATATCAAAATTACCGTTATTTCACTGTTAAATTAATAAATAACGTAATTATTTTAATGTTAGAAAATAACGAATTTTTTAAGGGATGCGGCAACGTTAATAATCTCTGGTTGGCAACACTGGTAGAACCGCTGTCGCCATTTTGTTTAGTTCGACACAAACGAATGTAGTGAGTGGGTTTGTTGTTTTGTTGACGCCGATTAGATAAGTGAGTAACTTTAAATATTAATGCATATTGCTATTATTATTTTTATCAATCAATTGAGAATATTTATTGTTATTAAATATCAACATAAAAACGCTAAAGGATGTGTCTCGAAAGTTCTTCCCCGCGAAACGCAAGAAGGAGTCTTAACTTTCGGTAGAGACTCTCGAACTTATGAGGAAAACACGCGAGTTCCCGCCGTCTCAGATGTCTTCGCTAGATCCGGAGCGCCTTAAACCAACTGATTCGAAATCTGATGCGAGTATGCGACGTGATCTCCGACGCTCCAATACCCACGCCATAGAGGCTGCGATCGAGCAGAACAGGGGATTGAAAGTTTTCGCTCAGCAGTTGGGTAGGCCCCATCTGACGAAACTTAAGACTGTCGATGGCCGTATTGTTACCTCTCGAGAGGTAACAAGTTCGAGATTCTCAAAGAAGTCAAGAGTTTCTATAAACTCCTATATGCTTAGCGGTCGGAAAGACCATCTCACCAAAGCAGCAATGACCACAAAGCCCCACTAACGCGCCACTATACTGATGACATCCCCGACGTTGATCGCAGCGAGGTTAGGGCCGCCCTCGAGCAGCTTAAGAACAACAAAGCACCGAGTGATGTCGGTATTACTACAGAGCTCCTTAAAGTCGGTGGAACTCCACTTCTGGATGAGCTGGCAAGCTTGTTTAATGCCGCTAAACAGCAAGGTTTAACAGCGCAGGCATGGAGCAGGAGTGCGGTGGTTCTGTTCTTCAAATCAGGCGATAAAAACCTGCTGAAGAACTGCGGACCCATCTCACTCCTGAGTCATGTATACAAGCTGTTCTTGAGGGTTGTCACGAATCGCCGCGCTAGGAGATTCGACGAGTTCCAGCCTCCAGAACAAGCCGGGTTTCGAAAAGGCTTCAGCACCGTAGACCACATCCATACTGTTCGGCAGATTGTGCAGAAAACACAGGAGTACAACCGGCCGTGTATGGCATTTGTGGACTACGAGAAATCCTTCGACTCCACCGAAACCTGGGTGGTTTTGGACAGCCTGCAGCATTGTCGAATCGATTGGCGATATGTCGATGTCGAGGTGCTAAGATGTCTGTATGACACCGCTACAATGGCCGTCCAGATCCAGGACAGAAAGACAAATCCGATCGTGTTGCGTCGTGGAGTGCGACAGGGTGATGTCATATCGCCCAAGGTCTTCACAAATGCGCTTGAGGATGTCTTCAAGACACTGGACTGGTCAGGACGAGGGATCAACGTAAACGGTGAGTACATCACGCACCTTCGATTTGCCGATGATATCGTCGTCATCGCAGAGTCGCCGAAACAGCTTGGCGGAATGCTGCATGGCCTAAATTAAACCTCAAGGCGAGTAGGCCTTGGCATGAACTTGGATAAAACCAAGGTCATGTTTAATGAACATATTGTGCCGGGGCCGAATTGCATTGACGGTTCGGTACTCGAAGTTGTGCAGGAGTATGTCTATCTTGGACAAATTATCCAATTGGGTAGACACAACTTCAAGAAAGAAGCCAACCGCAGAATTCATTTGGGATGGGCAGTATTTCGCAAGTTACGTCGAGTCTTTTCATCGCCTATACCGCAGTGCCTAAAGTCGAAGGTCTGATTAGAACGTCCTACCTGTCATGACTTACGGTGCCGAAACGTGGACACTTACAGTGGGGCTAGTCCACAAATTCAAAGTCGCTATGCGAGCTATGGAGCGAGCTATGTTAGGAGTTTCTTTGAAGGAAAGAATCCGAAAGAGGTTATCCGGAAAAGAACTGAAGTCACGGACATAGCTCGCAGGATAAGCAAACTAAAGTGGCAGTGGGTGGGCTGGCCACATCTGTCAAAGGACCGATGGCCGTTGAAGCAGACGTGTCCTAGAGTGGAGACCGCGAATCGGCAAACGTAGTGTAGGACGTCCTGCAGCTAGGTGGAACGATGACCTGAGGAAGGTTGCAGGGATGGACTGGACGTGGAAGGCGGAGGACAGAGTGTTGTGGCGCAGGTAGGGAGAGGCCTTTGTCCAGCAGTGGACTGCGATAGGCTAATTGATTGTCATTGCAATCTGTTAAGTATTACACTTTCACTCTTGCGGGGCAAACATATTGGACGGAATAGAATAATAATTACACCAGCCAGAGTCACCAGACTTGGCTGGACACGCCCGCGTGTCTTGATAACGTTCGTTGTAGGTACCTATTTATTTCTCTTTTCTCACATTACTTTGTTTTTTAGCATCCAATAATATGATACCTAATTGTGTGTGATTTGAGTTGTATTATCGCAACTACGAAAAGACTGTGATTTTAAGAACTGATTTTAAAAATAATAAATAATGTGATTTCCAATAAAGTGTGTTTTATTAAGCTCCATTCTCCTTTATTCATTTTGATTGTAGAAAATCTATATAAACGATAGCATAGCTTATCAACTAGAATTTATCAAAAAACCGAAAGAACCGAAAAAACCGGGTACCCGGTTCCTGCTTGAGCTTGGAACCGAAAGAACCGGTTCCAAAAATAGGGCCGGTTCTCGATGCCCTAATGGTAACAGGTAGGCACTTGAAATATTCACAAAATACTTAATTGTATATTTACTTTAATAATAAATATGAAATTTGCGTACCTACTGTACTGTTGTTTACCTAGTCAATGGTACGGAACCCTTCGTGCGCGAATCCGACTCGCACTTGGCCGGTTTTTTCCTTTTGAGGTACTTACCTACGGAACAGAACCCTAAAATTCCTAAATATGTAACCGTTGCCCTGTACTGTAGCACAGTTTAATTATTAAACTATTCCTGTATCAAGACTCCATCTTTCGCCGTAGGTACAGTACAACAGTTCATTATAAATCACATTTCATTTCATTTATTTTGCTTTCCACAATGGTATTCTTAGGTATTACAAATAAATTATGTATGTACACACAGCAACACGCTAGGATTTACATGTTGACCTTGAGACCGCCCTTATGTCGCTCGTAATAGCGGCGGCTTTCGTACCTAATGCAAATGTAAAGCTTGACGTGTTGCTGACTGTACATTATGAACCCTGTCGGGCACAGCAAAAGTAGGAGAGAGGATAACTTATAATAATAATAAATCAAAACTCAGTACTTACGTTAATGCAATATACGAATAGGCCTGTAAATATACTTACGACAGACTGTTTTAATAATTATGAATAAAGATGCACTTACTACCAGAGAAGAGTTCCAAATCAAAATGCAGCTTATGAGCACGGTCAAAGCATCTGAAGCTTCTAAGCACCACAGGATTCCTTTAAAAAACCATTCCACTATCAAAGTGTTACTTTGCAATATACGTTTACCTATAATATACAGGGTGTAACTGAACACCGCAATAACATTTAAGGGTATGTATCCACCAGAGGTAGAGATACTGTAGGAAAATATTAGGGCTAACAAACCGACTTTTTTTTCCATACAAACTAAATAAATTATTTTTTGGTCTTAAGTGTTGACAGCCCTACGTAAGCGTACGAGGAATACTACGCTCACGTCTGTCACGTGTCATTTTGTGTTTAAATTTCTTTTGTGTTAAGAGCTGATTATGGTTGCCACTTGAAAGTTTTTGCTTTCAGTTTAAAATCAAATAACTCTGAAAATATTGGGGTTCCGGGTCTCAGACAAGCACCGAAGGTCCATTTAGTATCTAACTTATATGCCCCTTAAATGTTATTGGGGTGTTCAGTTACATCCTGTATATACTTTACTAGCTGTGCCCGCGAACTACGTTTCGCCACAGAATAAATAATAGTACAAAAGTAGTTTCGCCATATATATTTTTTCCGTTTTTACATCATTTTACATTGATGCTCAACTTCTATTAGTTATATATAGCCTATAGCCTTCCTCGATAAAAGGACTATCCAACACAAAAATATTTTTTCAATTTGAATCAGATTAGCGCGTTCAACTAAACAAACAAACAAACTCTTCACTTTTATAATACTTATTATATTAGTAAGTACCTATAGATTAGCACCGCTGCTGTGGGAGAGAAATGGCGCTCAGAACTCAAACTCAGCTGGGTGATTTTGTAACTCATCGGCAATCAGCAATATTTGACATTTTGTAATGTCGTTGCCCGAGTTCATCATCATCACAGCTCATATACGTCCCCACCGAGGGGTTCGAGCCTACCCTATGTTAGGGTGATTAGGCCTTAGTCAACCACGCTGGCCCAGTGCGGATTGGTCGACTTCACATACACCATTGAATTTCTTCGCAGATGTATGCAGGTTGCCTCACGATGTTTTCCTTCACCGTAGGAGCGTCAGACAAATGTACATATGAAATTCGAGACGAAAAACACATTGGTACATGGCGGGTCTCGAACCCCGACCTCCCGATTGGAAGGCAGGTGCCGAGTCCACAGCGCCACCGACGCTCTTGCCCGAGTTGTCTTGGTATATTTGTTGAATAAATCAACCAATACTTATAGCTAATGAACATAATTCCGCTGTTTGATAACGATTGTCGATCACTCGACGAGATAAAATATTACTACGCTGAAATCTTAATTCAATTAATTTCAATTCAATAAAGATCTTTACAGGCAGAGATTTAAATCGATTTAAATCTCTGTTTACAGGCACTTATTGACGTCACATAAAACATACAAATCTAATGAACTAAGATATTTAACAATGATTTATTTAATCCTTGTATTTACAGTAAGCTCCTTGTCAAGCTATACTGTTTGACCTTTGGACCGTTCTTATGTCACTCGTAATAGTGGCGGTTTTCGTAGTGCAAATGTAAAGCTTGAATGGGAGCTTACTGTACACACACACACAGTATGCAAATACAAGTAAAATTAAAAAAAGACCGATCATAAGGCCCTTGGTTTGGTCACAGCTGTTGGTCGTATCGTATCGTATCGAAGGGTAAAATTTGATTACAGCGTACCGTGACTTACTTTACCTCTTAGCTCTTATGTCATAAGTTGACAACGTAGACTGTGCTGTGGTTCTTGTAGGAGTCGGAGATTTGCTGCGAATCTCACAGAAACCACATGTAAGTATTATAGGTGACTGTTACCACTTACCATCAAGTGGACAGTAGGTATGCTTGTTTGCCAACTTAGTTGAATAAAAAAAGCTACCAGAGTAAGTCTCTGGTAAATCTGAGCTGCACAGCTCACAGCGGCACACGGGGCATGTTATGTTCAGTACACTGCGCGCACATCGCCGGTAGCTGAAACCCATCCCCTAGATTGTGTACTTAATTGCGATCGCTTTCAATTTTTACAATCACAGTACATTCATCTATACACAGGCATGACTGTGTTGACGACGCAGTGAGTGTTGAATTAAAGGCGATTAGATTTTTCTTAGACAATAAACCCCCCGGTTGGTCGAGGGTGGAAGAGATCCCCAACACTGTCGGGTGTGCGCACAGCTTTACGATTAAATACTAAAGTTAGGCAGTAATTGGCCTTTCCGATCCCGAATGTCCTTCCATCGAGGGCGGAAAGGTTTAGCCGAATATGGGGACACCAGCGGAATAGCTGGTTCAGGGCCAGAGTTCCTACATATTCAAGTGGGCGGTCTAGTCAAGTTAGCCCCCCTTGGCATCGTAACAGATTCCACGCATCAAAACAAGGCAGCTGATGGGTGACTAAAAATTTATAACCTCTCCAGCTCCTACGTGCTGCGAAAAGTGGGTCGATTTGATCTCATTGCGGTCGCGTCGATTTCAAATGTCGCATTGGATAATACGAATACAGGAAATGACAATATAATTACACAAACATTGTACAGTATATTCTGTTTTGATTAAGATATATGTATATTAGGTTATAAAAACAGCATTTACTAATTACTTATGTATAGGTAAATCAAAAATAATTAAGTAAAAATCTGAAAACTTACTGGAGACATCTATGTCATCAATAAACAACTTGTCATCTTTGCTGAGGAGCATAAAATGTAAATCATTTGGCAGGGGCTCTTCATCAAACTTCACTATTTCGAACTTCACATTGCAAGCTATCCCCATAATTAGACAAACCATCGCCATGAAAGTTGACGATAGGGTAGCCCTCGATGCCTTTGCATGAAGATTTTCAGCCCTGGTGAAAGTCTTGTGCTTTAGATATCCAAGGCTGGTATCCAGGTAATCTATAAAAGCGCCTAAAATAGGCACCCTGGATTTAGAATAAGTCATGTGTTTCGGCATGTTCTGGTTATCTCCTGGCGCCATCATAAGTTTTGTATTAGGTAATGTCTAAGGTTTCTTAATCAATTTAACCATTATAAAGTGACTTACATTGTTGATCCCAATGAGTCAATGCCTATCACATGCCTACTGAATTTTTGCTTTGACAGAACAGTTTTCCAAAAATAATATTTTACCATAGTATTATATTATCTGTGCCATAGATGAATCAAGTGAATCAATCAACATAAGTACTTACATCACATCTATGATTTCAACTAGGACTAGTATGCAACGCATCTAAAACCAAACTGATGTATGTCAGCACAAGTCAAAATCAAGATCACAGTTTTCAACCTAACTTAGTAGCACATGAACACGATTGTTTACACAGGTATCTCAATAATACGGAACCGATTTCGTGTGATTATAAAAGCATTAATGTTGTTCAGAAACAAAGTTACCTAGGCTTAGTAATCGACAACCAACTTAACTGGAAAGAACACATCAATCATGTTTGCAATAAGCTTAGAAGCTTACTTGCAAAGTTCGCTATTATAAAATAGAAAATACAGTACCCTATTTTACTTCTATTGTATAAATCGATGGTTCAGTCTATTATAGAATATGGTTTGTCTAGCTACGGAAGAACATAATAAGACCCACCTAGATAGGATAGACAACCTACAGCTTAGATTATTAAAGCAAGTAGCGCCTAAATAGATAAAAGTCGAATTCCAAAATAACTATAACCAATTATTTAAATTTTGTAACATACTGCCTGTTCATGATAAGGTCAATCAAAGCTTACTCATTGAAGAGTTTTTTAACATATATTTAACCACGCGACCTAAACATATAACAGTGATAAAGTCAGAACACGTAACATGACTACTCCTAAATTACCGCTACCTAGCTATAGTAATATGTACGGAAAAAGATTAGCTTATATTATTCAAAATCTTATAAACCTGTTACCAGATACCTTGAAAAATTCAATCACTGAAAAAACATCAAGACTAAAATTAAACAACATTTTTATGATAATATATTTTAATTAATACGTAAATCTTACATAACGTACTTTATAAGTACCTACTTCAACACATACTTATTATTAATTTCATAAATAAATTTTATAACTTAACATTAAGTATTAACATTATTTTTATATAAATTGAAAGTCATATTAATTATATGAAATATTACAAATAGTTCTAGTTTTAAGTCAAAATATTTTTTAAGAATGTATGCTTTCTTACCTTGATTTAACCAGACACGCTGTATAGTTACCAAGTTACGGCCAGAGAATCATAGAATAAATAATAGTAATAGAGTACGTTACGGCTAAAGGCAGAAACAAACTATTGTGTCGTGTTGTGTTGTGATGCGTCAGAAGCGTATCGGTTGTATACATTTAATATGGCTAGAAACACATTATTACAGTGTGTTGTGTCGTGGCGCTAATATTCTTTAGCCATATAAAATGTATGAATACGCTTCTGACGCGTCACAACACAACACGACACAATAGTTTGTTTCAAGCATTACAAACTTGTTGTTTAACATAGGTAGGTAGGTACTTAGATGATGACTCATTTTAATAGTCGCAATTGCAAAGATCTACCCGTTTTTGTCGACAATATTGGATTTAGCACGACAGAAAATAAATCTCTGCAGAAAATGCGTATTTCTGAATCTATTATGACCAATATGGTGGTAAACAGCTATGCGGGTCCTCCTGAATTTAGGAGAACCATATTAGTCTTGCCATCGACTGTATCACGCGGTGGTGACACTTTATGGATTTTGGTGGACTGCCTTTCCCCCATACGGAAGTCCGCTTGTAAACACCGTAGAGGGCCGATATATCACCACATAGCCACGAGGTGGCCCACGGTTTAGCAGGCACGTTAACGTGGAATATCGATGCACGTATCCTCGCGGAGGTACACAAGCATCAGGGCGCCGGCCGGCGCCGCATGGAACCGAAGGGTGTCGTTGATAAATAAACATTTTTGTCGAAATCATAATAATAATAAGGATAGAAAATCCAATGCATATGTCTATCATATCAACCATTGAGAATAAAATAATATAATATACTCAAAAGAATTGTGCTATCCCAGTATTAAGGTGGTGTTCGTTAACAAATCATCATCATCACGGTTCATATAGGTCCTCATCGAGGACGGATTGGTCAACTTCACGTTTACCATTGAACTTCTTTGCTGATATATGCAGGTTGCCCCACTATGTTTTACTTCATCGTAGGAGCGTCGGACAAATGTACCTACATATTACATGGCGATTACGAATAGGCGACAATACCCCAGGTATGTCGTTTTGGGGGTCGTTAGCAATGAACGATCGAAGGGTGTGACTCGCCACAAAAGTGCGCCGGGTTCGCACCCAGACGCAAATTGAGGCTCATGTGCCGATAGCATACCGATCCGATAAGAATAGATACTGACCGGACATAGATCGCTCGCCGGGAGGGAACACCACAGTGTCATCGCCCAACGATGCGGCCTCTTTATTTTTACAAGGTGAAATGCTGTTGCGCAACTTGCGCACTGCAATTTTTTTTTTTCTCGGGGGGAAATGCGTAACCGCACCGTACCCGCCGTTGGCTAGACGGCGAGCGTGTGTGGGGCTCTCCCGGCAGAGTGCCAGGCCTACCCACTAAAACCCCCCGGTGTTCTCCCTGCCCTCTTGGGCGCGCTAGGTAAGGTCCACACTGCGACTCCACTACCCACGCGCCTGCGCACCTAACGATGGCTTGTCAACAGGCATGTGTGGTGTGACGCTTCCCGCGGAGTGCGGTACATACCCACTTAACCAACCTCAACGTCCATCTAATCCATTTTCGGGATGATCCAGGGACTGTGATATCCCAATTCTCTGGACCATACGGCCATACCGACAATAAAGCCTTGCACACGATATAGGAATGCTAAGCCCGGCGATTCCAATTTAGCGAGCTACGCGTAGCGTTGAGCGGCGTTCATCGTACAGATAGATGCTGACAAGAGAGGGAATGGGACGCTGTCGCCGCCTTCTGGTGGAATGTGAAAACGCACGAGGCACCGGAGGGAACGAAAAGACGACGCTAATGCCACTCACTCACTTGCAGCCTACTTTCCATGACCGCCCTAGGTATGGCCTGGACGCTAAGGTGACTCCTGATGCGTACGATTAGTTCGTATCCCCCTGTCTGGGTATTACTCTCATGTTCTGGATAATCCCCCACGGGCATTAAGATCCGGCCCATATTAGCCGTTCCTAGGTGGTACGAAAAATTGGGTTTGCCCAGATCATGGATCGCCCTAGCTGATCGACTATGGATAAGATTATAACGTGGTGAGGTAACGTTGTAGTACAGTGGGTAATGTAGTGAATTTTCTAGCTAAATTGTAGAAATATGGGGAAATCTTAAAGTTGAATAAAAAAAACAAACTTATTCCTTTAGTTCAATACAGAATATTCTTTATTTGTGTTACAGTAAGTAGGGCCGAATAAATAAATGATGCACCAAGATTTTGACACTGTTTTATATTTCTAAACGATTACAATTACCTATTAATATAAACAAAAGACACTAAATAAGTGCCTTTAAGATTTTAATTCTTTTTACACAAAACTCGGCGAAAAACATTATAATCAGACTGCTAATTATTTAAATTGGTGATAAATTGTGACATCGAAACTTCTCAACGTCCCGATATCGGCAATGGAGTGACGGGAAAACAGAATAAAATTATGACAGACATAAAATTCAAAAATGCAGTCAGGATAGGGAATGCAACGAATTGATATATGACACTATATGTAGAATACAGCACCTCGTTAAACGTTACACTGGTGCCCCATGTTGGGCGCCAAAGTAGCGTGGTGAGGTGGTGCGGTGAAGGGACAAGCAGGAAGTCGAAAGGGCAGATAAATGAATCACCAAAGTTTCGTCACTGTTTCCTATATTGATTGTAATCGTGTAAAAAAGTAAGAAGCAGTGACGAAACTGGTGATTCATTCAATCTAATAAATACCTACATAAAAGTTACAAATGTTTTCTTTTATTTTCCACGCTTCCGAAATAAGTTTTACAAACAATTTATTAGAGAATTTTCTAGACAGAGTTGTCCTTAGAGCTTTTTGAGAGTTCACCGCTATCATCATTTTGACTTACTTGACTTAATGTCCTATGTCCCCCAGGTGGGGCAGAGGGCGTCCACAGTAATCCTCCATTGTGATCGATCTTGAGCTTCGCACTTGATTTCGCTCCACGTCTTGCCGATGTGTTTGGCCTCGTCTGCTACTGTACGCCGCCAGGTTTGCTTAGGACGGCCACGTTTGCGTTTTCCTTGGGGATTCCAGTCCAGTGCCTGCTTGGGGATATGATCAGGACCCCTTCGGAGAGTGTGGCCAATCCAGTTCCACTTGCGGCGTTTGATCTGCTGGTCGATCGGATTTTCGTGGCAGCGTTCCAAAAGCTGTTCGTTGGAGATTTTTTCAGGCCAGAAATACCAAGAAGTCGGCGCAGGCAGCGGTTGATGAAGACCTGGAGTCTGTGCGAGATGAGTTTTGTGACCTTCTACTTTTCGCACCCATAAAGCAGAACTTTGACGGCTTTGACGTTGGACCTAAAGATCTTGAGCTTAACTCTACGAGTCAACTGCCGTGACTGCCACACAGGTCGAAGTTGTGCGAAGCTCTCATCAATCAATCATCATTTTACTTGCCACCAAATAGTAATAATAGTAATAATTCAGACTTTTCCAGGCGGTCGCATGAGACCGCTGTGACGTCACGCTATAATTTTTTTTATAAATACCCTCACGAAAAAAAATGTCACAAAAAAAATCTATTTTACAACCTAAGCAAATCTTTTATTCCTTAAAAAGCAATTCAATTCATAATTTTTCTTTCGTGAAGGTTTTTTTTCAATTATTACATAGCTTAAAGCCAGACCGGTCTCATGAGACCGCTTAGCGGCTGACAGAAAATCCATTTATTTTCATTCAAACATCCACGCTTATAAAGCCTAGTTCAAGCCAGTGAGAGACGGAAGCCATACTAGGATACGCTGTGTTACAGGCTCCGGCCTCCCCCTGGTTGTTTTTTATTTTAAAAAAATTAAAATAAACGTGAAAACCGGCCAATTGCGAGTCGGACTCGCCCGTGAAGGGTTCCGTACGATTTATGACGTATTAAAAAACTACTTAATAGATCTCGTTCAAACCAATTTTCGGTGGAAGTTTACATGGTAATGTACATCATATATTTTTTCTAGTTTTATCATTCGCTTATTTTAGAAGTTACAGGGAGGGGGACACACATTTTACCACTTTGGAAGTGTCTCTCGCGCAAACTATTCGGATTCGAAAAAATTATATTAGAAACCTCAATATAATTTTTGAAGACCTATTCATAGATACCCCACACGTATGGGTTTGATGAAAAAAAATTTTTTGGATATCAGTTCTATGTTCGGAGATCCCCCAAAATTTTTTGCATTTTTCTATTTTTGTGTGAAAATCTTAATGCGGTTCACAGAATACATCTACTTACCAAGTTTCAACAGTGACAGACAGACATGACGAATCTATAAGGGTTCCGTTTTTTGCCATTTGGCTACGGAACCCTAAAAATGTGTGTGTGTGCGCGCGCGTGATTATGGGGGTGTTTATACCAGCTTGTAAAAGAAAAAAGATATCTATTTTACTACTAATGTTATCATAATGTCCGACTGTGGTAGCATAGCAGTACCTAATGCGCCCAAAGAAATCATAAATACCTACTTTATGGAATTTGGTTAGTTAACCTAACTGCCAATAGAAGTAACATACCTGCCCCCATAGCATCATCACAGATCATATAAGTCCCCAACGAGGGGTACGAGCCTTCCCTATGTTAGGGTGATTAGGCCTTAGTCAACCATGCTGGCCCAGTGCGGATTGGTCGACTTCACATACACCATTGAATTTCTTCGCAGATGTATTGCAGGTTGCCTCGCGATGTTTTCCTTCACCGTAGGAGCGTCAGACAAATGTACATATGAAATTCGAAAAGCGAAAAACACATTGGTACACGAACGATTGGTTCGAACCCCGGACCTCCCGATTGGAATGCAAGTGCCGAGTCCACAGCGCCACCGACGCTCCGCCCCGTAGCATAACCACCATAACACAATAAAGCGTTTAATCGCGGTGAACCGTCAAAATACGATAAAATCGTATTATATTTTCACAATTTACATCGTGTTTCGGTGCATACTAGAGGGGCTGGATGCATTTAATTTTTTTTATAATACACGCTTTACCGTTGAGACCAAGATAAAAATCAGTACTTTAAGCCATACATACAATAAAAATATTGAGAAATTAAACAAAAGAAAAAACATAATATGCAAAGAACAATTTATTATAACAGAACGAGTAAGTATAAATTATGAATCGATACAAATCTGTGCTCCTCCAAATCTCAGAAAAAATATCCCTCCCCGTTTTGTCTCTCAAGTCGCAAATCCGACGAATCAAATGGTGGGCGTCTCAGATTAATTAAAACCACAATGACACGCAGTTAAAATTAATTTTCGCCATGGCTACAACTTGTACAAGACAAGGTTTTCGCCGACCCTGCGGCCAGTAACGTCTGTAAGGAATCTTAGAGCATTCATACATAGGTCATCATAGGTTAAATGATCTAAGTAAGGAATATTTTTCGAAAATTTTACACAATTTCGCTTGTCACCTTAACATATACATAGACATTGCGCAATGCAACAAAAAAGTCAAGCGAGCCGTTGACATTGCTAGGTCAATACCCGACTAAGCTTTCACAGTTCTGAAAAAACCGGTACACAACATGAAACAAAAATTTTATCGTTTTATCTCATTTCTCAATACATTATCATTATGTACCATAGATTTAGTATGTATATGTACAGTCAAGGAACTTAGTTTGCGACCCACCTAAGGTTGAATATCGTAAAGCAAAATGCCACCATAAGAGCTACGAATGTTGCTGATGACTGCATACACTGTTTAGTTGACTGCATACACGTAACTAGGCATCATTTGATTATCTATCGGAATTTTCGACCTCAATGCATTGTCAGCTTAGACCATTTAGTACCCGGGTACCCGTAGTTTCAGTCGGGTACTAAATGGTCTAAGATTGTCAGTGTCTATGTCTATCCTATACAAAATAATATCAATACTGGTGGATAATGGATATTTACACTTGGCTAGGGTTTCAAGAAACTTATCCCGATTATATTTCAACAAACAAAGAATACATTTTTATACACTTTGTATTAGTTTTAGTGTATATTAGATAGTAATTATTTCAGGTTGAAGTTACCCAAGAGCTCATCCATTTAATTTTTCGTTTTCGTTTTTGTTAAAAAAAATCTGACCTGACGCTGGAATTTGTAATAAAATTGGCTTTTGTAATAAAAACCTTTGCCATTACTTACATTAACTTAACAATATGTCAACGAATGGGTCGGAATTAAATTGCCTGACCGTACAACTTGGGTTCCATTTTTACATGCATGCGTCGCTTTCTTTGTCTTCAAATTTACGCATATGTACTTGCAATTTAATTACTTATAATTTAATTACAGTGCCTATATCATTTTAATCTAGTAGCAGGAATTGAGGAATTTTACTTTTAAAGACTTCCGTGTAACTTTGTTACGATAACCACAAGGTATCCCTAGTAAATTTCTATTGTAATAATTTAAATCTACGTCATTATACTCTTTACGATTTTTACGTTTCAATATGTTTCATTGAATAATATAAAACAAAATTGTAGGTACGTGAAAAGTGTCTATATTTACTACTATTAATAACTGAAGAGAGTCTATATTTACTACTATTAATAACTTCAACGATAATTTGAAACTTAAGATTCTAATCATATTCGGTACAAATTTCTTCAGCAATTTTTTTCATTTTATTTTCTTAAAATGATGGAAATATTGATTTTCAGTAAAATATCTACACTAACAAAACTTATATGAACATTATTAAATACTTAGTCTAATTTTATTAGTCTTAAAGTTCTTCAATATACAGATTACATGCATACGTTGCGGCAAATAACTTGTCAAGAACTATACAAAATTAATACGCACTGTTCTCTACTGCCCATTGCGCAGAAGACACCTGTGTACAAGTATGACGTATATAAAGCTGCTGCTGCGCAAGTATAAAGTATGAGCAAAGTGTTAACAATCTGTAACTTCGATAAAATCATTTGAATCAAACAAACCAAATTTATTACTCATTTATTTTGCAATCAGCATCACGTAAACTAATTGTAAGTACCTGTGTCCTTCTTTAAAAATAATAAAATTTGTTGACCTTTTCCCTATTATTATACGAAATTAATTTTAGTGTGCTCAACTTATTTGCCGTCAACTAATTGTAGGTAATCTTTAGCTCATGTGTTAGCCCGTTTCGGTGCAGAGGCGCCGCAATCGCTCTCGCTAGACTTGCGCTTTCTTTTGATCAGATGGGAAATATCTGATGCTGTCGGTTTAGGTTCAGCCGAACTAGGACCGGCTCCATTGGTACTGGACAATGAAGGAGCCGAGCCATTAGTCGGGCATAAGGTCTCTCGCAGCCGCTTTATGGTCTGAAAGAATGAGGTGTGTGTCAGAAAAGTGATGTATTATCGCTTACTATGCGTTCCAATTGAGAATACGAAATCAATGACATCGGTCTGCCGACTGTCTCTTGAAAAGTATGGTTTGCATAGAAAATAAATTTGCGTATTTTTTACTATAGCTTATTTCTGTGTACGTATACACAAAGGTGGAAGCGTGACGGTAGCGGAACTGCAGTAAGCAATTTGCAACACAATAAAATTCCGCTCCACTACCATCCCGCTTGCCGCTTCTGTGTGTCGCCATCTTGTCGTGTCAGTACGCTTCATTGAGTTCCAGCGATTGAGTGCTGATTCCTTTTCTCATTTGCAACACACAGTGTAACGTACTGAAATAAATAATGTACTTTTAACAAATAGCTTTCTCGGGGGTATAATTGGCCATTGTACAGCAAGGATATCTTTCAAAAAATCAGAGTTGCTGTCTGGAATAAAAAGCCAAGTAAAATGCTTTTTAATATACCGGAGTTGCCAGACAAGCAGACTATTTAATTGATGGTATGTCACATAGCATCAATTTAATAGTCAAAGAAAACACATTGTGTCGACATTGTGTTTTCTTTGAATTTATGTGCAAATATTAAAATTAAATTGTCGACACTGTAGAAACTATATTATAGTAAATTTTGGCAAAAACACGATAATAGTAACGGTTACGACAATGTGTACGGCATGATGAGAAACACTGCATGCAAACATAAAAATAACAAAACTCCATTTTGTAAAAAAAGTCGCACTGTTACTCATTTCAACTTATGTCGACACTTGTCAACACAGTTGAAAACATTGTGTGAGTTATCTATCTATGATATTTTAAGGGTGCATCGATAAATTTGTTTAAGCTACTTATATCAAACTTTTTTTTTTTTTTTTTTATTGCTGAAAGTTGGCAAACAAGCAAACTGCCCACCTGATGGTAAGTGGTAACAGTCACCTATAATACATGTGGCTCTTGTGAGATTCACAGGAAAACTGCAACCCCCATAAGAACCACAGTGTACGTTGCCAACTTGTGACACAAGATGTAAAGTCACAGTACCCAGTAATTTCACTGCCATATCTTACCCTTCAAACCGGAACACAGCAATGCAAGCACTACTGCTTTGCGGCAGAAATAGGTAAGACGGAGGTACCTAAGCAGACGACCCTGGTACAGAGTCTCCCTCCAAAAAACTAAACGATGAATTTGATTTCGCAGTGTATTTTCAATCGATTATGAAGTAAATATCTCGATATTTTTTCATGACTGCGGTGAAGATTTAATGACATATCACAACAAAATAGAAATTAATTATACAATAGAAACAGAACAAATAGAATGAACGATACGAACAAATGAATGATTGAATGAGCGGTGGAAGTAAGCACATATGTGGCGATGTGTCGACACGGCGACGGCGCAATGCGACTTGAAGTTACTGTGTCTCTCCCCCCGTACGGTGGCCCTTCTGCGCCGTCCGCAGAGGGTCATAGCGACCAGTTGCCGGCCATCGGACGATCGAAGCGATCCGTTCCTTGCTGGAGGAGTGGGTTAGGCGCCGGGAGGGCAGCCTCACATTCCGTATGGGGCAGGTACTGACCGGACATGGCTGCTTCGGTCACTACCTGCACCGGGTCGCGCGTCGGGAGAAAACGCCGCGGTGTCACCACTGCGACGCCCCACACAACACTGCCAAGCACACCTTATTGGTGTACCCGGCCTGGCGACCATAGCGCAGCGACTCAAAGCTGCGCTGGGAGGCGGAGACCTCTCGCTGCCGAACATGGTCGTGACCATGCTCCGCGGCGAGGCGGAATGGGAGGCTGCGGAGAGGGAGCGGGAGGAAGATCCCTAAGCCGCTCCCCTCCGCAACAGACGGATAGGCAGGCGAAGGCGGACATTTGCACAAGTGATGCCCGTCTAGTAAACCCGGCGTGGAGGCCTGCGTGTACGGTTGGCTCTGTGCACGCCACCGTAAAGCTCCGTCTGAGGTTGCCCTGCTGTTCTGGGGAACTCCCCCTTTGGCGATAGCACGACCGGCCGGTCGGGCCTGCCCGGGCGCGTGGATAGTGGTCTCAGTGTGGACCTTACCTAGTGCGCCCATAAGGGCAGGGAGAACACCGGGGGGTTTTAGTGGATAGGCCTCGCACTCTGCCGGGAGAGCCCTACACACGCTCGCCGTCTAGCCAACGGCGAGTACGGTGCGATCAGTCATTTCCCCCCGATGAATTGACCGAAATAGATAGGTTAGTCACATTTTATCTGTCCTCATACCTAATTCCTAAAATATCAGAAAAATCCTCCTAAGATCGCAGACAAATTGGTATTTCTTTTAGGGTTACTGTGCGCTCGTAACTCGTAACCATTAGATAATCATTCGTTCGTAAAAATAGCGATGCGTCACGCACTTGAAATTGTTGCTAAATAAATAATATTTTGCTGTTTTGCTGTGCAATCAGTATTTATGATTAGGATTGGGGTTTTTAATCAAAACGAAGATTTTTGATTTGCACTTAAATACTGACCATATTTTACTGTGTCTTACGTATTCCTACGTTTAAAGGGGATAAGATTAATTTAATTAAATGAGAAACTGAACGAGATATTCATAACTTATGTTTGGTGATCTCAGTTTGAAATTTGCTCGAATCTTACGTCACTATACATCATACGTGCATTTGTCTAAAAGTGTGAGCATGTTCAGCTTATTATACATAATAGGTTGGGGAAAAAGTTTCTTCGCATTTTTTAAGAAAATTCAAAACATTTTTTAATATAGTTTATTTACATTTAACTAAAGTATGTAGGTACCATTTTGTTCGATAACTTTTTGCCATCTTGTAGGTAGGGACATGATCCCATTGCTATAGAAATTTTGGGACTTCTGGTCAAAATACCGCGACGAGTGGTTTTGGCAGTCCTCTCGTGATGTTAACCTGACACTGCCTAAAGAATTCTGAAGAGACCGAAACAGGTGGAAATCTGAAGGTGCAAGGTCAGGACTATACGGCGGATGCATTAACACCTCCCAGCCAAACTCTCTTAATTTTTGCTGAGTGGCTAAAGATGTGTGAGGTCTAGCGTTATCATGATGAAAAACCACACCCCTTCTGTTGATTAATTCCGGCCGCTTTCTCTCAACTTCTTGCTTTAATCTCATCAGTTGTTCGCAGTAGAGTTCAGAATCGATGGTCCTGACTGGTGGTAACAGCTCATAATGAATAATGCCCTTCCAATCCCACCACACACACAGCATCACCTTGTTGCGAGTTAACCCGTGTTTCGCCACAGTCTGTGAAGCCTGACCGACCTTTGACCACGACCTTTTTCGCACGTTCTTGTCGTACGTGATCCACTTTTCATCACCAGTTATCAGCTTCTTCAAAAATGGTTCGGTTTCATTACGTCGTAATAAAGAATCACAAATGAGTACACGGTTCATTAGGTTTCTTTCAGTGAGCTCGTGAGGTACCCAAATGTCGAGCTTTTTTGTGTACCCAGTTTTTTTCAAATGCGCCAAAACTGTTTTGTGGTCAATTCCCAGTTCTTCAGCTACGTCGTAACTACTGACATGCCGATCTTGCTCCACTTTTTCAAAAATGGCATCCATTTTATCTGTAATAGGGCGACCAGAGCGACGTGCATCTTTGACATCAAAATTTTCGGATTGAAAACGCTTAAACCAAATTTGTGCTACTCTCACAGACACTGCACTAGGTCCATAAACATCGCAAATTTTTTTCGCGGCTTGCGTTGCATTTTTACCTTTTTTGTAGTAAAATTTTAAAATGTATCGAATTTCTTCATTAGATTCACTCATCTTGGCGGTACGAAAAACAAATGAAAATCACACATTTTCCTAATTTGAATTTGGAATTATGTTCTTTAAAATTTAAACTTTCAATGATACCAAAACCAGCCAGATACAAATAGTATAGCCAAAGAGATTTTATTACAAGTTTATACATACTATAATGCGAAAAGACTTTTTCCCCAACCTAATATATTACGAACTATGCAATAAGTTTCAGACACTTTTTGGTCGACGCTTCTGCGAGACTGTATATTTAGTTCTTTTATACTTAGAACATACATATACACTTCATCGCCCTCACCAAAAATTCAAAACCACGATTTCGTTAAAAAAATCATGGCATCCATGTTTTGGGGCGACATTTTGTGAACATTTTCTCATGGTAAAACCATCAACGCTTCTAGGTATTGAGACCTTAAAAAATAGTGAAGGGCAATTCAGAACAAGAGCAAAACCTTAGCTAGAGTATAATCAGAGTGCGCACTTACCTTTTGATGACGGACCTAGCGATTTCGTAAATATTATATGATAATATTATGTATTTTTATTAATTTATTGCATATAAAAATTGAAAGGACTCACTGACTAATCACAAAATCTCAAAATTAGGCAAATTTTGCACTAAGGAATTTAACTGAATGTCAACATAATGATATAGTTACTAGCTTCCGGCTCGCGGCTTCGCCCGCGTTATTATTGTTTTCCCGTGGGAATTTTATATTTTCCCGTAAAATAACTTTGTAGCCTATTATATAGAAAACTGTTGTTTATATTTAGGAACTCCAATAAGAAATTTCGTAGAAATTCGTAAAGTAGATATTTAAATCTACACCTTCGTTGTAGGTTCCAAGCACTGGCTGCTCATTACTCCTTTCTCTGCAACGCAATGGACCCGGCGTCCACAATGAATGCATAGAATCCCAAGATTCCTAAGTTGTCATCTCATATTGTTATTAGTCAATAGTGAAAAGTATTTTTTGGTCCGTTTGTACTCGCAAGCGTGTAATGTATCGACATGAATTGTTCCTTTAGGATCAAAAAATTCCAAACTATGGACTACTCAGAAACTATGTGATCTGTAATAGAACACGGTTAGCGCAGAGGTCGAGTGATCGCCTACTGCGCAACGGGTCGCAGGTTCGATTCCCGTACGGGAGAAATATTTGTTATGACCCACAGAAATTTATTCCGGTATGGGCGTATGTGCAGTGCATGTGATATTCTGTTTAATAATTGCACCCACGACACAGGAGAAAATCCTAGTGTGAGGCGACGTTTTTTTTAAATAGAACACTGTTTTCACTGAGGACATTATTATGTGATTAAACAACTAATACCTTTTTCTACTTTGACTTCACGGGCAGAGCAGCAGAATGGGCTGGCTAGCCTTTTTCATTGATTCCTTTTACATTCCCCCCCCCCCCCCCCCCCCTTTACACCATTAAGGAATGATTTCGGGGATAAAAGCTATTATTTATCCTTCCTCACAACTCATACTATCTTCATACCAAATTTCATCTAAATCGGTTCAGCGGTTATTGATTCCCATACAAACTTTCACCCCCTTAAGGGGTGATTTCTGCGATAAAAGCTATCCTATGTCCTTTCCTGGGACTCAAACTATGTTTATTCCAAGTTTCATTTAAATCGGTTCAGTAGTTTTGACGTGAAAGCCCGACAGACAGACAGATTTACTTTCGCATTTATAATATTAGTATGGATTATTGGGGCATGAGCCTCACCACGAGCATTGCGGGATCACTATACCCCTGGCCATACCCCTGGGGGTAGAATGGGACTTAATAAAACATGGTTAATTTTAAGTCTTAAGTATCAAAAGACACCAATATAACATCGCATAGCACTATCTCGTTTTTACCCCCATGTTAACTTAAGTGATCATGGTAGAATGCATGAAATAGTATATCTATTGTAATTGTCATCAATGGCCATGATTTAAAATTTAAATGTACCAACAGACCAATTTAACCACATGGCCATTAATGCAACGGGTGCCTGAAATAATACACAGATCTCAATTTGAAAGCAATTTATTTAAAAAGAGTTGGAAAAAAACATGGTACATAAATGGCCGTGTGGTTAAACATTGGTTCTAGTAATATCAATAAGAGTACGACTTAAGAACTAAAAGTAAAGTTCAGTGCCACTTAATTCACAAACATTAATACTGATGGTTCACTTTCACCAAACACGTGAAAAAAAATATCACATTAATTAATCAATAATTTGGCATTTTTGGAGATGTCTTAAAAGTTAAAATAATTTATCACATTACAATGGAATGTTATGCAGTCTTTCATCAGTCAAAAATTTCTATTCTACTGTTTTTAAATGATTAACAAATAAAGGCACTAAATCAAAGATATCGCAAAATATATAATAAGTAAGTATATACACGGTAATTTTTTATCATCCTGGAAAATTTTAGGGACGCTTCAGGACACATCCGTTATTATATAAAAAATGAAATAAAATATTGAAACAAAATCTCTAAACATGCTACTCTCAACTAGTGCAGCATTTTTTGGATATTTTAAAAAATTAATATAAAATTAAGTGAGTTATTTTTTTATTCATATTTAAATCATTCTAATACCATGTCGTGAAGCGTCCCTTAATTTTCCAGGGTCAGGATCAGTAATCAGTTTTTTGTTTTCGATATCGATAATGGTTTATAAAATAAACTGGATCTATCCAAAAAGCGATGTTTCCAGCTTCCATACACCAGATCACCATATTATATCGGTCGCTTTGAAGTGGGCCCTCACCACTTCGGATTCGGGGAATGCAAACAATATAAAAAAAATCTGTTAAAAAGTTATTATTAAATCATAAAATCTTGAATTGCATTTTTATGTATTAGAAATTATTTATGGGAAACATTTAACTTGTGAATGGTATTATCAAATGTATGGAATCTGGCAACATCGATTTTTAGGATAGATTTTATACGTTTATTTAATAAAGCCTCATTGATAGGGCTCATAAAGCACTTTCAGGATCTGTTACCAATTTTCTGATATCTAAATACTTTAGAAATAATCGACAGAGATCACTTATCACAATTATTTTAAAATTAAATCACTGTGCTAATTAAAATGTATACTTTTTGTTTCCCTACAAGAAATAAATAAATCATTTCCACTCTATATAATATGTAAGACACTAGATGCACCACTTGACAATTTTTTAAATTATTCTAACAAAGTTGAATCTAAAAAATTTGCAATTATCTTCAAATTAATTACTACTATTTTCGGTGGATGGATAAGAGTTCAGGGCATTATTATTTTAATTTATTACAAATCTACTGATAATTTCAGTATTACTCATAATTACTATTCCCTTTGCACCAAACGATTTTTTTCTTTCAAAATCATATCACGAAGCATTTTCCTAGTCTCCTCAAGGCAGTCACAGGGCCTTACCTCAGCTTTATAGTCCATCATGTCTTGAATCTTTTCCTGGATTTCCGGCAGCAGCTCTCTCAGCTCTTTGATCTCGTCCTGGACGGAGTGCTGGGGATCGTTGCCCGCTAATCTTTTGGAAGCGACATCATCCGAGGGGTTCTCTAAGGATTTTATGCGAGATTCGAGGATATTGGCAGCATTTTTGAAGTGTGTGATGGCTTCCTCGAAGTTAGATGCGAGGGAGTTAGCCAAACCTGCAAATAATTTTAAAAATAGCATAAAAATAGCATCCTAATACGAAACTATTTTACGCCGTTCATCTTCAGTCGCGTAGTATTTGTCATAAACGCTTAGCGGCGTATTTTCGCTCAAAATGTGAACAATGCGAAATGTTTGTATGGAAATTACGCTACGCGACCGAATCAGTGGCGTTTATGAAACCACTGCGTTATACGCATTGCATAGGTCTAGGCCATAATACCAAAAGTTTTTGATATGCATTTAATTTTATTTTTATTTTCACAATAAATTTTTATTGACGTTTGACTTTATTCTACCTATTTTTAAGGCTGAATTAGTACATTATTAACGAAGTACTCTACGGTTAACTCCCGAGCGCAGCGAGAGACGGGGGACCGCAATTAATATATCTGCTCGTAGTAACGCCTAAGTATTCGGTCAGAAATAATCAAATAAATACCTACATATATTATTAATAGTGGTTCCCAGACGTGACGACGATTAAATTAGAATAGTACTAGATATATTAAAGTTAAAGGGCCAACCAACACATTTTATTTTCTACCTTTTACAGGTTTTGTGTCTCAGTTTATATTAATTTTGTTGGGTTTACATGACACAGAATAATCATTTTAAAGCAGATGTTGCGCAAAATCTATTAATACACCAAGGGGCTATGTTGGACTCCATCCTACCAGCGATCACTCCGCCGGTGGTGTCTGGATGAAACTCATTTACCTAAAAATCAATTCACCAAATGTGTCTCCCCGGGAAACAGGCCCAGCAGTATCAACAAGCTGGTGCTTCACCTAGGGAGGTCGCCAGGTTAATATTAGTTTGTGACCCCCCAGACGAGCGACCATGTCTCCCAGTTCATCAGATGTCGGTCCGACTGGCCTAACCCTCTCCAACTGCTTAGGGTAGTTAGAGAGCGCCTACGATGGCACGCTCCTTCCATCCCACCGCCTGCAGCGGACCGGTGCAGCAAGAGAATCCCCTTCCCGCACCCATTTCGATATCCTGCTGCCAAATGGTTCTCGGACAGTTTTATATTGTTTTAATATTACTTAAAAGTATCACTCCCATATTGTTTTTTATATTAGAATTAATATTTCTTACATTTATCTAGTGTGGAGGATGAACAACTGCATGAGTAATACACCTGTTGTATGATAATGTTGTTTCAATTTATTGACTGTATCTTTTCTGACAGACAAGAGTTTCCAACATTTAGAGCATCAGACATTTTCGGTTAATCGTGATATTGAGATTTATTAATTAATAGCTGTACCCGGCATGCGTTGCAATGCCACGTAAATCGGGTGTCCCCATAACACCCTACCAAAGTTTTATCTGATGAATGGTTTCGGAACGCATAGAGGACAAACAAACATAGTAATACATTGATTTTTATTTATATAGATAAGATCAGTACAATCTGTGAAACGGTCCTAACAGCAGCAGCTGGAAGGATTATTGATAAGCATGGAATAAATAGACTTGTCTATGAAGGTAAAAAATGAAAACTCTGAAATCAAAACTCTAAGTTAGCTTCTGTGATTTTTTAAATTTTGATTTCCCTCCTCATACACATATTTATAAAAAACAAAACTGCATATATACATACCAATTTGATAGTGAGTTTCGGCAATACGCCTGTCATTACTGCTATAAAGCTCCTTCTGCAGCTCCAATGAGCATTCTGAAATTACCAATTTCATTGTAGGTTGTAGGTACTTATATAATTTTCTGTGTCAGCATTAACGTGTCTTTTTTATTGATATATCAGCTGTTAAGAGGATTGTGAAGCTGTAAATTTTCATACAAAAAGCGATAACGCTTTTCTCCCACTAAACATAGTCCAATTTTCATAATTTTTAGAAATGTTGTAGATATAATGAAGATCTAGGTTTGTACGTTTTGATTTTGAAGAAATATTGCTCAGAATATAAATTATTAGCATCTAAATATCTATATTTTAGACTTAACAACTACCTCGAGCATTTTTATCTTTTTTTGACTAAATTTTACTGAAATACAAAAAAAGCAAAACGTACAAACATATTTTAAGGTATACTGAATCGAATGAGACCAAAAGTGTCTAATTTCGTAAAGGTTTAGGGGGGTAAAACAGTTATCACCCGAAACAATATTTCAAACAGGATTTGTAAGCAATTTCGACCAGTTCTTGCAACTCTCTCTATCGCACGATACGGGTCGGAGGCAGGGGTATAATGGGGCATAATGTAGTGATGTGACATAATGTTATCGTAGTTATTGTTGCCTAGGGAGTAGAAAGTAATATCGATATATCGATTAATACTGAAAGTTATTACTCAAGTCAGAACTATTAATCTACACAAATACCTTCTAATTGAAAAATAAAATGTCTTTTCGAATACGTTTATTGATTTTAGTGTTTTATTTTAAGGATGTTATTTCAATACAAACCTTATTTAAGGGTAAGCAGCCTGTAGCCTGTTAACTAACTGTAGATTTCCAAAATCAAAATAAGAAAATAAATTGTAAGTATGTAGTTGTTTATTATAATAGATATGTGCCACAAAGACACAAACTCAAAAGAAATTCGTTTTTTGTTTCTTGTGATAGGTATTTGTTATGCATTGTATGCTCGTTATCGTATTCTAAGTAACAAACTATTTTTCGTATAACCAAGTTGGAGCTGCTAAAAAACGTGGAACAAACTACACTCGCGAGCAAAAGTTTGGAATCAGTTACCTACTTGAAATTGGTTGCGCGTTATCTTGAGTAGTTAATACTTTTTTAATAATCGTAAAAATGACATCATTTTAAAGGTTCAACTCTTTACTTTTAAACTGATACCGAATTCATTAAAAACAAGCCAGTATTTATGGAGCCATTCCGCATTAAGTGAAGGTGTATCGAAAAAGACGTGTTTCAAATGTTTGATACGTCACGAGTTATTGACCCCCTATAAAAGCACCTGTTATCGGATTTTCTTTATCAGTCGACTTTCACACGTTGACCGGTACACATCTCCGCCACTTTTGACCCTTTACCTTGTACGACAATGGAGACAACACCTACAGAAGCAGCACAAATCGTAGCCCTATTGCAAGAAGGGCTCAGCCAGCGGGTTGTCGCTCGTCGGCTCCACATAAGCCAATCCTGTGTTTCGAAAGTTTATAAGCGCTTTCGGGAGACTGGTGGCTTTATCCCGAGACCATGATCTGGACGGCGCCGGTGCACATCGGAGAGGGATGACCGTTTTATCGTGTCAACCTCTCTCCGAAATCGGCATTTGACTGGTGTCGACGTCCAACAGGAGCTCCGGGATGTTCGTGGGGTAGCAGCCAGCGAGTGGACAGTTCGTCGACGACTCAAGCAAGCGAATCTGACTCCAAAAAGGCCTGCAACAGGCCCGAAACTCACGGCAGCTCACCGACAAGCACGCCTTCAGTTTGCTCGCACCCATCTTGATTGGGAGGTTGAGCAATGGAGGCGAGTCCTGTTCTCCGACGAAAGCAGGATGTGTTTGCACGGTAGCGACAGAAGAGGACGGGTCTACAGGCGGCCTGGGGAGCGATTTGCACAGTGCTGTGTCGCTGAAACAGTGGCTTATGGGGGCGGCTCTTGTATGATGTGGGCCGGCATTTCCTTCGATGGTAAAACCGAGCTTGTTTTCGTGCCTGGCGGGGACGAGGAGGCGGTCTAACTTCGGACCGGTACATTTCCGATATTCTCCTGGAACATGTCGTTACCTATGCGGGATACATTGGTGATGACTTCTTCCTTATGCACGATAACGCTCGTTGTCACACTGCCCGTGTAACAACGGAATACCTCGAAGAAGTCGGTATTGCCACATTGGACTGGCCAGCGCTCAGCCCTGACTTGAATCCCATTGAGCACGTGTGGGATGAACTGAAGAGGAAGGTTCGTTCCAGAACTCCTGCTCCTTCATGTCTGAATGAGCTGAAATCAGCGTTGATTGAGGAGTGGGAAGGTATTCCACAAGAATCAATTCAGAAGCTGATCAGGTCTATGAAGAATCGTCTTGGAGCAGTTATTAGGGCGAGGGGCGGGAACACAAAATATTGACACTTATTTTTAAAGATAAATAAAATTTTTATTTAATAATTTTTGTTGTTTAATTCATTCATTATTTTTCCCTATTTCCTTGTTTTCCTACCTCCTTCACTTAATCCGGGATAACTCCACAATTACGGGTTCGATATGAATTAATTTTATATCGATTTAAAGTGGACAGTTGCACCTTTAACATGATGTCATTTTTATGATTATTAAAAATTTATTTAGTAAGCAAGATCACGCGGAACCAATTTCAAGTAACTGATTCCAAACTTTTGCTCGCGAGTGTATATGCAAGTAGCGTTATTTTCAATATTATTTTATTTGTACTCGCGTTATGGAATCTACGAATGTATAAAAAATACAACGACAAAGTAAATAATATATGTAGGATAGGCGGGTAGGCATATATGTGAAGAAGGCACCCTTCGTACGGTTTTGACGTTTTTTTTTTCATTTTAACAATATAATTTAAAGCAGCTGATTACATATAATCCTACTAATAGGTATTTTTTTCATACGACAGGGAAGCTCTTGGCCTTATATCGGAACATAGCAATGCTATTAACATGTTATTATGGCGACAAACTTAGGTAAGACGGTGGTAGCTAGCCAGGTGGGCTTAGAAGCCCTACCACCAACTAAACCGAGCAGAAAAGCTTCTGTCCCTGTGGGGAATCGAACCCCCGATCAATACCCGGTGGACTCAACCACTAGACCACGGAGGTGGTAAAAATTTAAATTCTAAAACTATTAGAAGAATAACTAGGTACCCGAGATTAGTGTATAAAAATGAGAGGTATTTTATATTTGTTACATAATTATGACAACTCTAAATTGAAATTCGTACGAATCTACCCCACACATGGGGTACTTTCATACAGTATTATTCCTGTATTTCTGACAGCATAGACTTCATCGACTGCTTGACTACAAATTCTTTGGTTAATAACTTTGTACAATGTTTCTGAAAAAAGTTATTTACTCAATAAAACGCCCTTGCCCTTACGCTGACGTGTAAGATCCTATGCTGCGTTTTTTAATTGTGGATATGTCAGTCCAGTCTACTTTTTTAATGTCATCTAGCCACCTTTTCCTTAAGGAGGCCTATACCGCCATGGTAGAAGAAAAGGCTTAGATGATGAATCACCATCCACCATCACAGCCCATATACGTTCCCCACCGAGGGGCTCGAGCCTACCCTATGTTAGGGTGATTAGGCCTTAGTCAACCACGCTGGCCCAGTGCGGATTGGTCGACTTCACATACATCATTGAATTTCTTCGCAGATGTATGCAGGTTGCCTCACGATGTTTTCCTTCACCGTAGGAGCGTCAGACAAATGTACATATGAAATTCGAAACGAAAAACACTATTATTAAAGAAATTGATGTGAACAGCAACAAAAATAATCATATAATTATTAAAAAATATTATTCACCATCTAAGCCTTTTCTTCTACCATGGCGGTATAGGCCTCCTTCAACTTTCTCCATTCCGTTCTATTTTGGGCGACTCTAATCCAGTTCGTGCCCACTATCTTGACGATGTCGTCCTACCTCATCTGTGGTCTCCCGTTGGGTCTTTTACGGTTCCATGGCCTCCACTATAAGACAGTTCTGCACCACGAGTTCGGCTTTTTGGCTATATGCCCAGTCCATTGCCACTTGAGCTTTGCTACGTGGTGTGTAATGTCCGAGACCTGACTCCGTTTTCAGAGCCAACTATTCGTTTTCCTGTCGCGTAGTGTTACTCCTACCAATTTTCTTACCATTGCTCTTTGTGCCACCTCTAGTTTGTGGACGATGGCCTTAGTTGTTACCCATGTCTCGGCACCATAAGTAAGCACTGGTAGGACACACTGGTTGAAGATCCGCGCTTTCTGTTTTATGCTAATGCTCATATTAAAAGCAAAGACAAGTTTTGCAAAAGCTGCCCAGCCCAATCAAAAAAATATTTTTATTATTTATTATTACTTTTTATTTTTGTATCCCTGTTCCTATTTAGTTTGTATGTAAAAGTATTTTTATATGTTTAGTGTTTTTTTTTTCAGAAAAGATTCACATCTCAAATGCAAATCATTTTAATTCAGTATAACACTCGTCTTAAAAAATGGCATTTTCCTTAGACAGGTAAATGTAGGATACATACTTGCATAAGAATTAGTCCTCACCCTCTGTTGCGGCATGGACGAAGGACCTTATGAATTTGATGAGCCTGCCTTACCTTATTGTTAGATGCGCTAGTTCAATATTCCTTTTCTTTCTGTCGCTTATTTTGCTCCGTTCTTTATATTTCTTGCGGCGATAAACTTAATTTTGTGTCGGCGGTGGTATAATAATTCTTAGTGACATATATATTTTCTTCTTTTTTTGACAGCGTATGTTCTATGGTAGGCAGGCAAAAATAGCGGATGAAGTGCGATATGAAATGAGTTTGAATTATGTAGGTGTGAGCGAGATGTATGAATTTGAAGGATAAGGAGAGAGCGCTAACATTCCCCCCGACCTTAAAGGGTTGCCTTAAAGAATTATTTATCATTTACCTATAAAAGCGAAACTCATATTATTACAAATTAAAATAACATAGCTAATAAATAACAAAAAGTAACGTCGTAAACAAAATAAAGAACATTCTATTACATTATTTATAATTAATTATTGACTAGGCAGTGGACACAACCGCACGACAGGACGGATAAGAGTACTTCTGTTTGTCTTAACAGTGACGATGCGAGTCGTACCATCTTTGGAGGGGTGTACTGCCTGTACGACGCCTAAAGGCCATGAAAATGGTGGCGCATTATCAATTTTTAATACAACTACTGTACCAACAATGATGGGAACTGATGGCGTTGTCCACTTTGCCCGCGACTGTAATTGATGCAAGTACTCGGCACGCCATCGCTTCCAGAAAGACTGCACTATTTTATCTAGAACGGAATGTCGTTCAAGCAGATTAGCTGACTCGACAAATGGAGCTGGTAGAGATAACAGTGGTGCGGTATTGAGGAAATGAGCCGGTGTAAGAGCTGACGGTTCAGCGGGATCACTGCTCATAGCTGTTAACGGCCGCGAGTTTACAAGGGCTGCTATTTGCGCGAGAGTCGTCAGAAGCTCCTCGTACGTTAATATTTGAGTACCAATGGCTTTAACAAGATGGTTTTTTACAATTTTAACCATGCTTTCCCATACGCCTCCGAAATGCGGGGATGCGGGGGGAATAAACTTCCACTCTATGCGGTTTTCAGCAAGCTCTGTTTCTAGATATATGCGATGTTCATCTAGAAACTTATAGAGATCTCGCAAATAAGAATTAGCACCAACAAAATTGGTGCCATTGTCTGTGTACAGACATTGTACGGGACCACGCAGCGACAAGAAACGCTTTAGTGCAGCCAAAAAATTTGCGGTACTCAATTCGGTCGCTATTTCGATATGTAAACAGCGGGTTGTGAGACAAGTAAAAATGCACAACCATGCTTTACGACTTTTAACTCCTCTGCCACGAATAGGCGTATATTGCAATGGTCCAGCGAAGTCACATCCTGTATGTGAAAAGGCTTTATCCACCTGGTTTACGCGATAACTTGGTAGGTCTGCCATAAGCGGGAAAGATGATTGCGGCTTCGCTCTAAAACACCTGTTGCACTTGGCAATGCGCTCACGAATGACTCGACGGGCTGAAAGTATCCAATACTGATGCCTGAGTAAGGACATCAATGTTTCAGGACCGGCATGCAAATATTTTTTGTGAAAGTAGTCAACAATTAAATTAATAACGTGATCACGTCGTGGAAGTAAAATTGGATGCTTTTGTGAATAATTCAAGTCAGAATATGACAGCCGGCCGCCAACGCGGATCAAACCATTTTTATCTAAGAACGGCTTAAGTTTTTGTAAAGTAGAACTACAAAATTGATTTTTTTTTTTTTTTTCAATGTCGTCACCGAAATATATGGTTTGTAACGAAGAAATAATTTTATTTTCAGCAAATTCTAAGTCAGATCGAGAAAGCGTTGTAGATCGTGGTTTTGGCTTTAAAATGCGATATATGTATACCACGATACGCAACAATCTAGACCACGACGAGATTCGCTGTGCGAGTGAATAAAGCGGTGATTCTGCTGCTTCTGAAGTTGTAGCGTGTGCGAGTGGCTTAAGCTCCGGCATTTCACAGACAGATTCACCGTCAAGCTTCCCTATGGGCCATTCTGATGGATGCTTGGAAGTCCATGGCGGTCCACTGAACCATAGAGGATGATCCACCAGCTTAGCAGGCGACAGACCACGGGATAAGCAATCCGCAGGATTTTCCAACCCAGCCACATGATGGAAGCAACTGGCTGGAATTGATTCAGTAATCTTGACAACGCGGTTGGCGACAAATGTTTGCCAGCGGTGTGGTGAAGAATGGATCCAGCAGAGAACGATCTTGGAGTCGGTGAAAGCGTATACCTCGTCTATTTTATAACGCGGCTCAAAATTGTCTAGAACCTTTCGCATGAGCTTAGACAGAAGAACCGCAGCACACAACTCTAATCTCGCAACAGAGATTGTTTTGAGCGGTGTGACTTTCGACTTAGAGCATACCAGTCGGACTATCACTTCAGTTCCCTTTCGAACTTGAAGGTAAATGACACCTCCGTACGCTCGCTCGGATGCGTCACAGAACCCTAAGAGGTTCACAGTACAACTCTGAACTACCCCAAGATGGCGCGGTATATGAATTTCATTGAGCTTTGGCAACTCTGAGCAAAATTGTACCCATAAATTTACTATACCGGGCGAGGGAACATCATCCCAATCGCATTTCATCAACCAAAGCTCCTGGATAAGGAGTTTAGCGTATAAAATAACTGGAGCTACCAAACCTAGGTTGTCCCACAGACGCGCGACAGTGGATAAGATCGCTCTTTTAGTACACGATGAGTCTGGCTCCTTGACTTTGAAATGAAAACTATCAGTGGATTTGTTCCAGCATAGACCTAGAACCTTTTGGAATACCCCCCGATCAATTTCAATGTCAACGGAAGCTCGGTGCGAAGCGGGTATTTCGTGTAAAACGGTATCTGAATTACAAGTCCATTTCACCAAATCAAACTGACCGCATTCGAATAGGGCAATTAGCTCCTTTGAAGCTTTGATAGCAATGGATTCCTTTTGCTCCTGCGAGTCGTCTAACATTATACTAAAACATATGTCATCCATATATGTGCATGAAGATGCAATCGCCGCTGCTGTTGGAAATTTGTGTCCGTCATCGGAAATCAGCTGACGGATGACGCGCAGTGCGTGATACGGACTCGATTTCATACCGAAACAGACACGGTTGAATTCGTATGTGGCGATGGGATCATGCGGGCTGAATCTGAATAAGATTCGCTGAAATTGGCGGTCAGTTTCACGAATACCGATCTGCAAAAACATTTGACGACAATCGGCCGAAAGCGCTATTTCGAACAAGCGAAAGTTTAAAAGGATTGAAAACAAATCCCCTTGTAAATTAGGACCCGAGTGCAAAACATCGTTGAGAGACAGACCCGTACTTGTCTTGCTACTCGAATCCAATACCATACGCACTTTCGTTGTTGTCCTATCTTCACGCACAACGGCGTGGTGCGGAATTATATAAGCGGCGGCGGGAGAGGCTTTCATCGAGTTCGTCACCTCCGATATATAACCCTTACTGACGTATTCACGAATGATATCATCATAGGCGGCACGTAAGATACTCGATGACTCCAATTTCCTTTCAAGGCAAAGGAAACGCCTGTATGCAACAGAGTGTGACTCTCCTAATTTAAACACGTCGTCGCGAAATGGCAACGCGACTGTGTATCTACCACTAGCGTCCCGCGTAGTGGTGGCGCGAAAATAATCTTCGCATTCTAAGTCATCTTGACTTTGAGCGGGCGGTGCGGACACTTCCTCAAGTTCCCAGAACCTTTTGAGGAGGTAGTCCATGGAATCTTGGGCAAAAGCACAGCATGCCGATGTAAATTTACGAGGCACCTGTAAAGCAGGGGCAGAACCCATTATTATGTATCCGAATACTGATTGGATAGCAGGCGGTATACCGTCCACGTCACTTTGAATAATCTTCGGAAGCAACAAGTGTGGAAATATGGATGCACCCAGTAGTACGTCGATAGCTGCTGGCGTATCAAACGTGTCGTCTGCTAGAGGGAGCCCATGAACATGCGCGAAGGCAGAACCAGAAACGTCCACAGAGACCGACGGCAAGTCATCGGTAATATGATCTACTACAAGACCCGAAATGTCAAAGTTGACGTTTTGGTTGAATCGAGAAAATATTTTAAATTTTGCGGTACCTTTGCTAGGTTTCTCGGCACCTCCAATGCCACGTACAGTTACGCATGATTTTTTATTGTAAATTAAACCTAAACGCGTACAACACTCTTGAGTGATAAAATTGCTTTGAGATGCGGAATCAAGCAAACATTTAACAAGCTGCATTCCACCCATGTTATCGTAAACAAGAACCTTCGCGGTCGACAATAATATTGTATTACGCGACGTACATTGCGCGCTTTGTTCCGTAAGTTTATTGTTTGCTACTGCAAGTATCTGAGCGGCAATGGACGTGTTACAAGTAGGTTGAAATACTGCTGGCGGCGACGATTTAGTGACATTAGTTCCGTCACTCGCGGATGGACTTGACACGTCAAGCGTCGTATTCTTTTCATTCATATCCTTGTCAAAATGTAACATCGTATGATGTTTTTGACGGCAAAGTCGACATTTCAACTCGGATTTGCATTCGCGGGTTCGGTGTTTGATGCTTAGGCAATTGACACATGCGTTATGTTCTTTTACACGCCTGAAACGTTCGGGAGGGAGTAAATTAATAAATGCCGGACATTTGAATAAATGTTCGTGAACAATATTGTCACAAATGCATTTACGAAGATTTGTGTTAGCCACATAACTTTGTGGATTTGGTGCAACACTACGCGACGATAAAGTCTTAGAAGATTTATCGCGCGAAGAGCTTGCTGCTACGGCGGTGCATGGCTGTGTATTTTGATAAATTCTATACTGACTCTTGACGAAGTCTACAAGGTTATTAAAACTCGGAATTTTGACATTTCGATACTCCATTTCAAACGCTCGAATTGTTTCTTGATCTAACTTCTTTAGTGCTACGTGTAATAACATGTAGTCAGTTAAATCAGTAAGTTTGAGCGACTTAAGTGCGTTTGCGGCTGTAACAAACTTGTCAATGAACGTCTGCAAGTTTGTTGAAGAAGCGGACCCATTGATCTTTAGATTGAGCATTTGATCCATGTACGTAGAGGCGAGGGTGCGCTTATCATGGAACCTATCAATGAGACAATCGAGAATTAGATTGTAATTGTCGGCGCTCGGAGTAATGCCTGCGAAGACAGCTTGAGCTTTTGATGACAATTCCCCAACGAGATAAAAGAGCCTCTCGTCGTCTGTAAGCGACGGGTTGTCGTGTACTCTTGCTTTGAAACTGGCGAAAAATAATGGCCAATTGCGAATATCTCCGTCGAAGGCCATCAGCTCCATCACTGGTAAAGAAGGCCTAGCTCTTTCCACCCTCGAAGGCGGCAAAGAGGTCGGCGGCTCTGCGGCTGCTTGCAGCCGTTTGATCACCCTTCTAATCCGACAGTATAACTCCTCGAAAGCTATGATAGGCTGAAAATTTGGAACAGTAGCAATCCTGCTCCTAAGCATCGTGCGATTATGTTCGTTTACTATTTCTTTGAATTCTGAACGAATGTCCTCGATGGTGTCAATAGCGTCTAGAAAACTCTCTCGGCTTACATCGTCTGTATCGACAGCTAAAGATTTTTTATAAATGCCTTGAACGAGTTCAAAGAGGGTATTACGCTTCGCCTCAAGCATCGACAGCTCGTCGTCATGATACTCACTGTCGACGCTTTCGGTCTTTTTTACATTTGTTGTCATAGCGAAAAACAATTAAATTAATATATGCGAATAAACAATAATAATACCTACGAATAGGTACACTCTTACAAATATTATTACCTAAATAGCGGGAGCGGGTTTTATATACTTAATTTAGGCAATTTATAAGGGCGGTGCGGTCGGAGAATGATAAGCGACGAATGTATGATATGCGGTGAGAGGATGCGAGAAAGGAAAAATCCGGCTCGACGGCCAGAAATGTTGCGGCATGGACGAAGGACCTTATGAATTTGATGAGCCTGCCTTACCTTATTGTTAGATGCGCTAGTTCAATATTCCTTTTCTTTCTGTCGCTTATTTTGCTCCGTTCTTTATATTTCTTGCGGCGATAAACTTAATTTTGTGTCGGCGGTGGTATAATAATTCTTAGTGACATATATATTTTCTTCTTTTTTTGACAGCGTATGTTCTATGGTAGGCAGGCAAAAATAGCGGATGAAGTGCGATATGAAATGAGTTTGAATTATGTAGGTGTGAGCGAGATGTATGAATTTGAAGGATAAGGAGAGAGCGCTAACACCCTCAATCCTATAAGATATAAGAAGTAAGTGCCTTCACAATAAATTTTTCAATACAGAAATAATTTACGAAATGTAAATAATTTCTGTATTCCAAAACTTATCTACTAAAATATTATGAAGAAAGAAGATTAAGTAGGTACGTTTGTATTTTTGTTTGTAATGAATAAACTCAAAAATTACCAGACTGATTTTAAAAATTCTTTGGCTAATAGAATGCTACATTATCACTGAGTAATATAGGCTATAAAATTATTTTTGCTATGTGAAAACATAAAATTCCCACACGAAAAACGAAAGTAACAGTAACGATGGCGAAGTTGCGAGCGGAAAGGGAGTCAGAAATATAAGCAACGCAAAACATTACGAACGATAAAATAATAATCTCGAGCTATTGCGCCGGCCGCCGAGTATCGTGGCCGAGTCGTGCGCTGAGTGTCGTAGTGTGCGTGAAAATTTGCGCATGTTGTATTTGTGGTGTAAACGCCAGACCGGAGGCGGAGCGGTGTGAAACAGATAGCATTTTAGAAAATACCTACTCGCGCCGCGCATGGTTACTTCACAATCCTCTTAATTCTTTATGGAGAGCTTCACACAATGACTGCGAGGCCTCTAATTTCGATCACCACCTACTGTCATTTTTACTCAGCGCCGATTAAAATGTTATTACTTTAATCACAAAACCAAAATTGTAGGTAAATCATACTTTTCTCAGTGGTCGAGATGAAAGGTTGTATATTTCACTAGAGAGCATTTTTTTAAAGTAGCGGACCTTTAAGTTACTATGCTCGGTACTTCTAACACGGACTACTTCAAAATTTAGCAGTTGCAATAAAATATACCTTGATTTTTCAGTGAACAAAACACTTGACATTGCTGTGGCTGGCGCCAGCTGTCGTACCCAGCTGGCAGTGGAAAAACAGCCAATCCCAAGTGATATGGGTTCGAATTTGCCGCCCAAAGTATCAATTTTTTGTTGTATTGTGTTGATAATTAATTTGTATTCCTAGTTATAATTAATACTTGACTTTTGCGACAACGAGCAATGAGCAATGAGATCTTACGCATGTCGATGACGGCCTTGTCGTAGGTCTCGCTCTCGAGTGCGACTTCTCCCAGCGACAAATGAGCTTCAGCAAGCAGCGAACGCGCCGCCTCGCCGCCGCCATCGTCGACGCGACGCCGTAAAATGCTACGAGCTAAGTCTACAAGAAAAAAAGTCATTTAACGTTGAGAATACTCTTTCACTCAAAGGAGCTTTTTATCAAGTCATTTCTATGAAGACTATTTTTTGATCAATTCGGTTTGGCATTAAAAGATTACGATCGCACAAATGTCGGATGGAGGAGATGGCACAAACATCGTGACACAAGATTTTTATATATACAATCTGTCAAAAAAATATCAGGAATGAATGATTTGTTTATGATTAATGCAATTGTTTTCGCTGTGAGCGCTCTGAGTGAGCATACTTTGAAGGCGATAAAATAAATATCGATGAATAACTAATCCCACCAAAAAACATTCTGTAAAAAACTAGCCAAATCTCGATGGAGCTGCTTGTTTATCTCTAAAAAGTAATGAAATCTAGACAAAGTCGTGCCAAGTCTAAGGTTCCTTACTGCGATTTCTTTATTATTATAGTTAATGTTGTGACTTGGCCGTTAACTTGTACCCACTAACGTATAAAGAATGTTCAACGACCAAGTCACACAACATTAACTATAATAATAAAGAAATTGCAGTAAGGAACCTTAGACTTGGCACGACTTTGTCTAGATTTCATTACTTTTTAGAGATAAACAAGCAGCTCTATCGAGACTTGGCTAGTTTTTTACAGAATGTTTTTGTTATGATTTCAATTCTTTTTGTAGAAACGTGAGCTTATTGATTTATTTTATTAGATTTTCTTATTTGACAAAGATTTAACCTAGTTTTTTGATTATTACAAATCTTTCTTTTCTTTTTTCTTTTCTTTATTGGAAGCGGCCCACCAAGTTGAATATTTTTTGTAAAGGCGGTATGTCGATATCTCTAATAGTTTGGTTGGGCTCTTGTGTTTTCTAATCAGGGTCACCAGGTACTCTCTACTCTAGATCTTAGATTATCCTAGTTTTTATAGTTTTCCCTTAATGTGACCATTAAACCCTAACTCTGTACCAAATTTCATCTCTCTGAGTTTATGGGAAGTACTAGTTCTATTTTGATGATCATGAGTGAGTGAGTGAGTGAGTGTCATAAATACGAAACTTTGCTTTGGCTTAAGAGGCTGAGTAACGCCAACGACCTTGAGAAATGAGTTTCGACGCCCCGCCCACTAATGCCTCCGATAATGTGGCGCCACACCATTGCGACGTCAAGCGTGCGTACTAAGTACCGCCACCTCGAGTATGCCGAGCTAAAGAGCAATAATGTCGATAGATGGCGTTCATTATTCCATAGACTTAATAAAAAATTGAAATGAACCAGAAAAAAACTACTTACCTACCTTTAATAAAAAGGTCATGTTAAATTAATCGCAAATTAATACAGGGTTAACGTTCCTGTATGGGTATATAATTATAAGTTTAATAAGGGGCCAATTCTGAAGTCGATACATGAAAATCAGGGGTGCAATTAAGTAAGACAAATCGTAATAAGTACATAGTTTCAGAGCAGCCTAACAAATCGAAAAACTACTGATTATTAAAGTGAAACTTTTTAAAATTACAATTACATTCTTTTCATTTTTAGTTATGCGAAATAAATAAATATTTTGATTTAAATGTTTTTTTTTCTATGATGGTCACAAAAATATTAATATGTATATATATGTAATATTAATATGTATATATATGTAATGTAATATTAATATGTATATAAATACATTACGTATGCGATTATTTTAATACTAAAAAAACAAAAATTTGGTTTAGTATGACTTCCGGTTAGTACGACGGAATGTCACGCTCACGGGTCCCTTGGCCGTCGTTATAACCGGATTCTAATGTATATACGCGGTGTTTCAAAATAACCAATAAATAATCAATTCTTTAACGAAAACTCATTATCAAAATGTGTTTACACGTAATGTCATTCAACACAAACTTTTTATGTAAATCATAGACATGATAATGATACTATGATTTATGTACAATTAATTTAATTTTATGTACAATGTGAAAATTTTGGGCTGAATGACATTACGTGTAAACACATTTTAATAATTAGTTTTAGATAACACATTGATTATATTTATTGGTTATTATGAAACACCGTGTATATATAATAATTAAACATTTAACTTACAAAATTGACTATTATATGCAACCCATTTATCACTAATATTGAAATATGAAAAAACTATCAGCAAAAAAAAAAGTTAAATATTCATGTCCCACCTACATATTAGAAACTTTCTAGTCTCAGGTAAGCTTAAATTAATTAAACAGCGTCACTGTTTTATGCTTTACGGGCGTATGTTGAAGTCATATTATAATTAAAAACTATTTTTTCCAAATTTGGGCTAAAATAAGGCTAAATAATATATTTATTGCTGTCCCATGAATATAACAAATCCGGAATTTCGGCAATCGTTACAGTCAATTTTTAAATACTTCAACGGAATATTACCCTAAAATAGGATTGTTTTTCATTTTTGGAAACATTTATCTTAACTGGGTATTAGCCGCAATTTTGAATCAAAAATCAGTGTCAACAAAATATGTTACGAAAGTGGATGTTACGAAAATATGTTACATTGCAGTGGTGCCAAATTGGAGTTCCAGATAGTAACAGGATTTTATGAGGTACGTAGCAGTTTATCAAGTTATTTACCGTAACACAAACACATGTTTGTTTATAAATTATTGTGAAACAAATCGAAAGTTATCTTAAAATAGGCACAATAGCTTGAATTGTTGTTTGAAGTTTTTGTTGGTATGAATTCGTCACATCGGGTTCGTTACGTACTGTATAGCCGTAATCATTAGGCGACGCACCGGAAATATTAGGCTGTGGATACATTTGACAGTTGAATGGTCAATTATATAAATAATCCTCCTAACACTACAGGCTTATTTTGGAAACCATTATTAACCTTCTGGTTCTTGTGGGGGTTGCAGTTTTGCTGCGAATCTCACAAGAGCCACATGTATTATAGGTGACTGTTACCACTTACCATCAGGTAGGCAGTTTGCTTGTTTGCCAACTTTCTGCAATAAAAAAAAAAAACCTCTCTCGATTGTATCTGAAACATCTTATACGAGAACTTTTGTTCAAATATTTATATTATAATGAAAAAGTATTAATTATAATATTTTAAATGTCTATACTATCTACGTTATAAAATAATATGGTACATATATATTTTAACAATAACTTTATTAATATGGTACATATTTTTATAGGTAGGTATTTATTTTAACATTTTAAATATTTATTTTTATATTTATAATTTCAACAACTAACTAAGAATAGGTGATAAGTATACTTATATAATATGTATTATTTTTAATAAAATATATTTTAATAGATAACAATTCTTTTTATGTTGTTAGAAATTTTATAGTCCTGCAAGGTTATTATTTTTTTACAACAAACCCTGTAAATGTAAAAGATTAAATATTTTTTATGTTTGTTACTGCTAGACTTTGGAAGGTTTAATTGAAAGCAATAAGCAATATTTAAGCAATTTGGATGAAAATTAACATATAATAGTAGATATGTAAATTTTCATACATGTGTCATTAATATATGTTAAGTATTTGTGTTATTTCAGAGAACATGGCGCTAACGGCAGCAGAAAGAGCAAAACGATATCGGAAGAAACTAAAACAAGGTCCAGAAAAATTTGAAGAGCAGCGGAAGAAGCAGTTAGAACGACTTTAATAATTAATACTTGGTTTTAGATAACGCATAGATTATTTATTGGTTATTATGAAACACCGTGTATATACACAGTGTTTCAAAATAACCAATAAAAAATCTATTCTTTATGAAAACTCATTATTAAAATGTCCCATCTCTAGCTGTTTATACTTAATGTCCTTCAATCCAAAATTGACTATGATTTACATGTTAAAATATTTAGTTTTATAATAATGTCATGTCATGTTATTGTTGTTCTAGTAGAGTAGACCCTCAATTTATTAATATTAATATTATTTATAAGCTCTTAAGTACAATTTCATTTTTTTTAGTAGAAATGTAATGTTTTAAGTGGTAAAAGTTCCTACTGTGACGATCTCGAAAGAAAAATGATTGTCAAGCGATGATTATAGTGATTTATAAATGTTTAGATGTTCTTGTTTAAAGATTTAAAGTTTATTTAATAAATAATAAAAACAAATTAACATAACAACTTCAAATTTTTATTTTATTTACATGTTTGGTTTGTGATGAACCGGAACATTTTCTTATGAACTCTTCCATAAAAGTTAAGATTATCATGTTGTTTGTCATAATACTGATGTTTTTTTTTATTTTTACTTAGTTTTGAGTGTATTTTATCAAAAGAAATAAGAAATCACAATAAAATTTCTAAAATACAAAAATCAGTTCCGGTTTGTCACGTGTATATCTCTTTTGAAAAACGCCCCAATACAGTATAAAGAATTTGTGTCCAAAAATAAAAGAGAGATTAATCAAAAAATATTTTTTATTTTAACCTAGGAATCAGTACTCGTCAAAACATAAGTAACGTGAGCAAGAGGGTTGACATTGGTTTTTATTAACTGTTGATGATGGGGAAACATTGCTTTTATCTTCATCTTCACTTATTTCTGATAATGTGGTTATATTTTGCTCCATTTGAATATTTGTTTCATTAGGTCTATTTGGTTCTCTAATTGAGAGATTTCGAGTAAATCTTGGGTCAACTATTTCGGGCAGCAGACAGTTCATATAAAATGACTCTAATTTAGCTTGCATTGAATTATGCCAAAACATGTCATCTTTTTTTATTATTTCAGTTTTTAATATCTCACTTTCACCTGACCATACTGCAAAAATACATTTCTCTCGTTTTGTAACATGTAATTGCCCCTGAATTTGATAGAACCAATTGTGATTCTTATTAATTTTTAATTTTCCTTCTTTACTCCTAATCCAAAAATTTACCTTTTTTCTTGCTATTGCTTCATTTAGTCCTAGCTTATAGGCTGTTATAGGGCATTTTATTTCCACAATAGTGTCTTCACCAGAAATGCCATCGGGAGTAGCTCCAAGAAACGGTAAATCCTCATCGATAAACAGCCCGCAAGACTCTATATTAATACCTTCTTGACATGCTAACTGCATAATTGCAGTTTTTTCATTATGATGACCGTGTTTTATTGAAGAGACATGATCGAGATTGCTTTTATATAATATATCTTTAACTAGATTGGCACATGGAGTATTAACCTTCTTTTTGATCACGCGACCGAAATTTGAAGCTGTGAGCAACGAACGCCGGAGTTCCATCCACTCACTGCAGTCCCTTTGTAGAATCGTTTTCTTTTGAATTAAATCTCGTTCTTCTTGAGTTTTTTTAAGCGATTTTACAAAGTTTCTTTTCATTTCTTCTAAAACTTCTTCTGGCATATCTGGTTTTTTACAGTTCTCTCCATAATTTTCGTCTGACTTTTTAAATATTATACGTCTTTTCTTTTTCAAATATTTGGTGTTCATTTGTTTTTGTTTGACTCGCCTCTTTTCTAACATTTTTAACTGTCCTCGAGGACTTTGCTTCGTTATGTTTTTGTAAAGTCTGGATAGCGACCTGTCTGTATTAAAGGATACGGCTGCTGCTTTACACCTTGTGGCATATGATTGTTTTAAAGAAAAATTTATTCTTTTCCCACCTACATATTTCGCTACAATGCTGTGATATCGTTCAACTATATTGCTGTCAACGTCGTGAATCAGGCTTCGGGCGTGACTTGCAATATTTTGAACGATAAGGCAAATTCTTTGCCACAGGGAACTCACAAAAAAATCATCTGGAGTGCTTCCTTTCTCACCGTTTTTCTCACAAAAAAATGATTTGCATGAAGTGTGTTTGCCAAATGCATGATAATGTGATAATAAGATGTCATCAAATAGCTTTTGAACGTCTGGACTTTTATCGCTCTTGTTTTTAGCAATTGATTTTTTTATTACAGATCTCATAGTCATGATCTCATCACTGGTTAAAACTTTTCTTTGCTTAATTGGATATCGTGTATCAGTTTGTAATGCTTGCAGCTTATTACAGAAATTTCGAAGCAAATGGTTTCTGCATTCAATTTTTTCCACAGTGATACCTTTGTATGGATGTGCTTGTAGAATTTTGTTGTAGGTACTGGAATCTCCATCAGAAATTAAACGTTTGTAGATTAAATTATGTGTCTCGATTGACTGCTTAAATCCTTCAACAATTATGTCGCTTTCCATACCCGTTGAAGGACCTGTGTAATTTTTAAAACATTTGTGTTCCCTAACAGCAGTTTTCATTTTTTCAGCTCGATCGCACGTGTAGCAATATTTATTGCGCACCCCTAAAAACAAAATTTGCCCCGACCTCATCCCAATTATAGCAGCGGCACCAGATAATGCAGAATAATTTTTTTTGTAAGACCTTTTAGAGTAGCAACCATCTACACACACATCAATAATTGGGATACCATCTTTACTTAGTCTACCCTCAGCTATTGCCAAATCTCTTTCTTTTTTGGCGGCTTGGTTCATGGTTTCTTGAGCAACATCTTCCCAGTTTTTAGATAAACGCTCATGTATGGTTTGGTATTTTGCACTTGTTATTAAAGGAAGATTTAAGGCCGAAGATAATTCCTGTAATTGTGAATGACCACCACCTATGGATATAATCCCTGCTACTGCACAACTGTTAACTGGTAAGTAATGGTCGTCATTTGAGTCGCTGTCTATGGTAAATTTAGAGTTGCACAATCTACACATAAATGTAAACTTAGAAGTTAATCCATTTATTTTTTCGCTGACTAAATCAATATGACTCATACTACAACCAAGAGGGCCGTGATCGGATATATCTTTTAATTTTTTATAAAAATGTGACACGCTAATGATCCGCCGCCCAATATGAGTTTCTTGTTCCTGATGATAATTTGCTTCTATCTGAAACAGTAAAGAATTTAAAATCTTTAAACATATTAGATATCTAATTTAGAATATAACCAGATAGGTATGAGATTATCTTTATTTGCCAACGATCATTTTGTATTATTTACCTCAAGGTCTGGTACATTGTCTGATTCTTCCAATCTGCAAAAAGTTAATTGTTTAAGAAAAACTTTTTTGTGTTTAGAAAATATATGTATATTTAATTAGGTAACTACTAACTTCTGACTACGAACATTAGTTGTTACTTTGAAATGTTGTGTAGGCGGAGATATTAGTGTAATGCCGGAAGGACCTGATGTTTCTTCATGAATCACATTTTGTAACCTGTAAGTAAAACACTATTATTAAAAAACACATAAACTGACATTTTTGATTTCTTTGTTATTTTTACGACTGCCGGGTCTAATAATTACGTAGGTCTATTTACATAAACCAAGAATATTGTATTGTTCTTAAAACTATGATAAATTCTCTTTTTTTATTATATATGTATTAATATTTGTATATGTATATGTAAATATAAAAAAAATATATTTACCCAAGCCGACATTATTAATCTATAAACTTACTTTTGGAAATTAGTACTCGTACTCAACGGTTCACCTGTGGCGGATTGGTCAACGGTTGTTTGATTTTCAGTTAATCTCTTTTTTCTGAAAAGAACATTATAAATAAAAAAAAGAAATAAAAAGCCAAAGAAAAAAGGAATAAAAACAAAACAAGATTCTCCCACACCCAGGATTGAACAACTGTCACGCAGGTTGAAAGGCGAAGAGTATAACGCTTAGACCAATCTGGGCCTACGTAAAATCGCGAAATTAAAGATCTGTTTTTATTTTAAATAGTAGAAAAATCATAATGTGGTTTTATGAAACCACGATGCAAGTGAAACTTTTTTTCGGATCGTAGGCATTTGACTGAAAATTTTCGGAAAAATATTCGATTTAGATTAAAATCACGTTTTTAATCTTAACTTAAATCTTTTTCTTATAAAAAGAAAATTATATTAAAAAAACTTATTAAAGTATTGAAAAATTAAAAAACATTAGTAAAATAAACAAAAAAGTTATAAAAAAGAACAAAATAATAAAAGAAATAAAATAAAAAATGTGAAAAAAAGACAATGTTCCACACCAGTATCGAACCACAGCCCTGCAGATATAAAGGCGAAGAACCAAACGTATAGACTAGTCGTGTTCTGCATGAAGTTGTGAAATTAAAGATCACATGTTTTTGTGTGAAGCAACGTAAAAAAGTTTCACTGTAAAAAATAATATTAAAGTAAAAACAAGCAAATATATAGTAAAAATAAACTTACTTTATAACTTCCATCATATGTTGTTGTCTCTCCCTATACGGGCGTTTCTTTGCTCTTTTCACACTTTTCTGTTTGTTTCCCATTATCCAAAACAATTTATTTACACAAGATAATACTTAATAAAAATCAATAAAAATTAAATTTTTTTTATATACAGTTACTATAATACACATGCACAATTTATTACACAAATAATATACGTTACAAGATCCTACCTATCTATACACTTAATATTTACAAATTAAAAAAGACGCAAAGCGATTGTAATAACTTAAGAGCCGTGAGCAACGGAGCGACATAAGTCCACCTAGCAGCACGCCTTAGCGATCACTGTCGTTTCCGCTATGAACGAAAGAGAAGAATGGATTACGCGCGCCGTGCGTTATTGAAATTGAGTGAAGAAATTAAAATAAATTGATTTTAAGGAAATAACTTATTCGAAGATATGAAACGTCAATATTATTAAATTAAGTGTAACGAGTCAACTCCCTAAAAATCATAAAACAACCATTGTTAAATAACTCAGATTTTCTTCTGGAAGCTGTTTTTGATGGGTGTCTTTGGCATTTTTTTAAATGAGAAATAATTATTAAAATATGTTTTAGGGATATGGATATTCTCAGAAATATCTTCAAGAGTAACATATTTTTTTTTTACTACGGTATATTAAACAGGTTTTGCTAAAAACAGTTTTAATTGAGGCCCAATTAGCAGTTGTCAGCCTCTTAACTTCGGAATATAGTGCGCGCGGAAGTAGTTGGCCGCGCCTTAGGTGGCGACAGGGGAGAGGGGGCGGGTTGCGTACTGCTCGCAACGCACATGAAATTAGACAGTGATGACCGTTCAATTGTTTATTATTTATAGTATAAATAAAAAACAATTGAACTTTTAGAAGTTTATATTGTACCTATCTAATTATACTGTAATTAATAGTAAAATAAACCAAAAATAAATTAAGTACCTATATGAAATTATTTTGACATATTTTAATGATATATGACATTTTTTAAATGAATATCCCAGTTTGTGCAAAAGTTCTCTTAAAAAAGTTAATCCGCATTCTAAAATATTATCCTCTTTTAACACGGCATTTAGTTTTCGTAGACTTGGAAATTTTTTCTCTACCGTATAAAATTGATTTATTTTTCTTCTTATCACTCCTAAATCAAAATCATCAACTTGTGTTTTCTTTTTTATTACTTTTGGTCTCCGCGGAGAACTAATTTTTGCTTCCCCTGTATTTTGCAAAGAAGTTTGACTTTCAGCAATCACTCTCCTTACACTTCGTTCTGATATCCCTGTTGCTTCACTTATGTAAAAAACGTATGCACTTTAAATATTATTTCCTTAGATTGTCTTTTTATCGGCGGACTCATCTCGGTATTGCAATCTCATGTGTGAGATGACAGCAAACGCCTGCGTCTCTCCGTCCCACCGCCCACATACCTAAGGCGCGGCCAACTAGTTCCGCAAGCACTATAAATGACCTACAGACTTAAAATTTTGGATTTTAAGTATGTGATTATAGCTTACTGGATGACGAAAATTTCTACGTTCTGGTCTTATCCAGAGGTTCTCAAATAGGGGCCTGAAAATGCGGCGAAATGGTTCCACTGCCGTGCCCCCAGATATTTTGTGTATTATTGATTTTTTTCCCGGTACTTTCTTGACAGAGTACACTTAACAAATATATTTTAATATTATTATTTTGAATGTTTACCAAGCATTTCCCATGCCAGCTGTAGATTGTCCACATCATCTTCATTGTCCAAATTCACATCAGTCTCATCTTCAGCGTCACCATTAGAAGTGGCCTAAATAAAAAAGTTGTTATTTATTATAATCAAATATAATAATGACTAAGAAAGTGAGTTTAACATTATATACACAATTAGAAAGCACATAAGTGCAGATAGGTTTGTTGGAATAGCATATTTGGTCATATCATGGCTTATGCATGGTCTTGTTGCAACATCAGTTTATGGAGTACTCTTTCCCCAGATATAAGATAGATATATACCTTACATGATATAAATGTGTCACTATAGCTTCAAAAATCATACGAAACTTCAGTAGGTACCTTACTTAAAAATAAATGTACTTATTATAACATTTTGGGGGGGTTTTGGGCCTTCTCCCACCACGCTGACCCAGTGCGGGTTGGTGGTGTGTGCGGGAGGCGCAGGACCGATCGGTATGGAGCCCACTTTTGGACATAGGCCTCCCTATGTCCAACAGTGGGCGTCTCTTGGCTGAGATGATTATAAGATTTATGAAATAAACATAATCTATACAAAAAAATAAGATTGAAGTGTCTGTTTATAATGTCAAAATAACAAGTTTTTACTAAATGGGTATGAATGTATATCGCTAATCTCCGGAACGGCTGGACGGGACTTTCACTAATAGATAGCTAATTATATAAAGTACAAAATAACATAGGCTACTTTTTATCAACTGTAACAAAAGTTACTATTCCACGCGGACGAAGTCGCGGGCACAGCTAGTAATTATCTATAGATGTAATTTTATGTTTACAAGGTGTTTGGTCAATTCATATAAAACTAATATTATAAATTTATTGTATTGTTTGTTTTGATTGTGTACAATAACGGTCTTACAAATAAAGACTTATCCCGAGGATAATCCTCGGAATAATTTATTCTGTGTTTTGTCTTGTTTTAGCACATGTCAGATGTAATATGTCAAAATAAGACAAAACACGGAATAATTATTCCGGAGTTATTCCTAGGAATAAGTTTTTTATTTGTAAGGCCGTAAATGTTCAAAATTGATATTTTCGTTATCTTTAGTAAAATTTTGTAGTGGCAACACCTTTTAAAAAAAGATCGCGAATTTTGAATAAAATGAGCTACAGTTGACAATTTAAACTTACTTGCTTTCTGAACTTCCTTTCGAATTATCGTTGCCGTTGTTTATCGAATATAATTTTGTCGTATACCATCGTAAATCCAGTAATTTATAATATTATCGTCATCTTAAATAATATCGTTCCCAATCAATTCACCATTAATTTATTTGTAAAACAACATAGCACTTTAGTTTTGATTAGGAGTGGAATAGGAAGAACTCATCTGGATCCAGCAATAGGTAAACCTACTAAACTAGGAATCTCTTTTACCATTACTTTTGTGCTAAGTTGGCGTCCTGAAATATTCAGGTGAGTTGTTTTTATACATTAATTTGTTCATAAAGGAATTTGTCGCATTTTATATATAATCTATAATACAGTCCACTATATCGTACAATAAAGAATATAAATGCGAACCGATTAAGATGAAATTTGGTATAGACATAGTTGGAGTCCCACGAAAAGTCCCACGTTGAATTTTTTTTTAAATTTTTGAATAACCGCTGAACCGAATTAGATGCAAATCGGTATGGAGATAGTTTGAGCTGTGGAGAAGGATGAAGAATAATTTTTATCCCAGAAATCATTCCGTAAGGGTGTAAAAAGGGGGGATTTGTAAAGGGAATTAAAAAGGATTTCCACGCGGACGAAGTCGCGGGCAAAAGCTAGTAATAAGTACCCTATAAAGCTGAAACCTACCCATATTTTTTCTTTTATTATTTAATTATGATTACCACAGACTCCTGGTCCATGCCTTTATTATTATTTTCTTTTCTTATTGATCTGTGATCTTACTTAAGTCCGACTACTCTAGTCTTATATCTAAGGTGAGTTGCGCACTTGCGCATCACCTAACTATTCTACATGTTGTTTTATATACATATATACATACACACACATACAATATTGAAGATTAATGGTGTCTTTAAAAATATGAAATTATAAAATTAATTTTATAATTCCCCATACCTTTTTTTCACAGACCCAACTATTTGTATGGGGGATTTCAAAATTAAGTTTACAATTTCGAATTTTCAATGACGCCATTACTTTCATGTGTATGTTAACATGGGTAGGTTTTGGCTTGATAGTGTATTGATTGACCAAATATGTTTACAAGTATCATGTATATGTTGTATTAGAGCAAGGTTCAAACAACGTTGAAACAGAGACACCACTTTTAAATATAGACGGTGTTTCGAAATAACCAATAAATAATAATCAATTCTTTATCGAATTCTCATTATTAAAATGTGTTTACACGTAATGTTATTCTACCCAAAATTTTCAGGCCAATCATAGTATCATCATCATGTCTAATTTTATGAAAATTTTGGGTTGAATGACATTATGTGTAAACACATTTTAATAATGAGTTTAATAACCGTGTATAGAATTTTGGGTTGAATGACATTATGTGTAAACACATTTTAATAATGAGTTTAATAACCGTGTATAGCGGCATCTCACTCTCATTACGGTAATTTTATTAAGTTATTAACTCTGTGATTTGTATGGGAAAAGAAAAGTGTTGTTTTCACTATTTTCCACGCAATTTTTATGTTTTTTCCCTCTATAAGGACCTTACTTGTGCCTTAAGAAAAATATGAAAAAAAAATAGTATGGCCTACAGAAATTTGTTCCGGTCTGGGCGCATGTGCATGTGATAGTCTATGTTTGTAACTGCACCCACGACACAGGAGAATAGCCTAGTAAGGGGTGACGTTTTTTAAAAAAAAAATGTACATAGAAGATACTCACAGGCTCATCTAAGATATTTATTTGGACCTTATTTGGAATAGTTTCAGCTTTTTCATCTGTATTTTCCGATTCCTTTTGTTCAGTTTGCTTTTCAACAACCATTTTTTCATCAGTCTTTTCAATTTTTTCTCCATTGACTTCATTTTCTTCTTCACCATTTTCATCTTCGCCGTTTTCTTCATCTAGCAGAAAGGAGAAACTAGTCAAATTTCGATACCATTTAAACTAATTTGGCTAGATTTTGAGAATCATGTCACTATATTATTTTTATTCAATGTCGATTCGACTGTAACAATACATTTAATTATTATATGACAAAAACTTTAAGCTCACCTTGAGCATCTTCCTTTGTAGCATTTGCTCCAGGCATGCCATCGCCAAGAACTCCACTCTCTTCTCTGGATAACCCTAGCAAAGCTTTCCCATACCTAAATCCAATATTTAATATCAGCATACCATATTTCAGAATTATTTCATTAAAAAAATTACTAATTTAAGTAAAATATGTTGTTTTCATAATACAATTGATTTCAAGCTGTCAAGTGTCAAAGTCAGAATACGTCAGTCATAGCAGCGAAGTTTAAAACTTTTTTCTATATAAGCATTGATTTACTACCAAAGGTAGATAACGCATTCACGATCGAGAAGTGGGACGGTGAAGAACTGCTCAATCGCGACTCGTGCAGTTCCTTTCCATAGTGAGTGATTAGCTGTCGCCACGTAAACATGCCGAAGTGCGCATTCAAAAGTTGTGGTAACAATAGCCAGAAACGGCAGAAAAAAGACGGGATATAATATTTTGCGTGAGTAAACTCATTACACATCTTATCATGTATTCAAATATTCGATTTATACGTAAAAACCAATCAAAACCAATTATTTTAATCATAAACATGTCGCTTCGCGTCAGTGTCAGTACATCACAATCGTCTCACTCGCACGGGCGTCGTATCACAATGTGTTATCTCATTCATGCGTTGGAGCGATAACTCGATAAGCAATTTCAAGCATTATGTTTGAGAGTATAAAGTTGATATTTTCTTGTAGCAATGACTAAAGCGTCGTTTGATCTGTGGCCAGGTATGAAATGATGTAACTTCCCACGGTTGTACTTAAAATAGTTGCCGTAATAATGCAGAATAAGGTTGAATTCGATAAATTAATACGATACTTTCTTTATGGTAATTTTCATTCGGGCGTGCATATTCATGTATATATCAGCGAGTACAAATGTATAGTCGATTAGGTGACAGATTTCAAGCGCGTTTATGTATGAAGCGCTCTATCTACGTTTGGTAGTAAATCAATGTATATAAGACTAAAGAAAGGGGGACGGGGGGAGCGCAGCCCCCACCAGGGCCACGTTCCAAAACATCACCCGGAGTGAGTAGGTGGTGGGGGGAGAGTGGCCGGTTAGGGTGGTCGGAGTGTTGGTTGTTTTAGAACGGCAAGAGTGTTGTCTGCTTTGTTTACATAACCAAATATACAAAAATAAGAAAATATATAATTCATCGGCGCGTCCGTTCGCTTTAATGCATGGATTACATTCCTCTGTTTCATCTACGAAAATGCTAAAACCAACAGAATATGAATTCTGTTAAATCGCGGCCTAACCTAGCTTCAGCGGAAATGAAGGCCAATTTTACAATCGTGTCACTTACGATACCTATAGTCTTTGGAATTTAAAATTAACTTATTGTCGACGTTACGAAGCGCATCCTCGCTCTTCGAGATGCACAAATTGTGTGTGAATATGAAATCTTTGTAATAACGATCACACACAACTTTAAAATCCACAAAATTTCCCGCCAAATCCAATCGAGTGAAATTACACCTTGCTATATTATGCGGGTGAGATTCTACTCGATCGAGTGCACTCCGTAGCGTTTTAGGACACCCCACTCCAACACTCTCGAGTGCACCCGAAATGTTTTAGGACATACTTCGGGTGACCGAGTGCACTCGGGTGATGTTTTGGAACGTAGCCCAGTGGGGCCCCCCAAGAAAATAGGTGACGAAATTGCCTCCTGTAGGTTAGGTTAGGTTCTGAACATGACTATGCGTCATACTGTTCTAAGCTATGGAAACCTATACCACTGAAATCATATTATTAATTCTTATATAAGTTCAAGGTGCAACACAATCCAACCTTTTCCCATACATTTTAAGGTTAGGTTTGTGAAAATTTTAAAAATGAATATCTCAAAAACTATATGTCTCCGAAGTGGGGGAATTAGTAGGGGAGGTAACCCCTTCCCCCCTCTCCCCGACCCTTAAATCGACGGACGCTACACTATAATTTTACCAAATTTTCCCACTCACTCAAAATATGATACAAAAATAAGTGGAAAGCAATACATCGCAACATAAAATTATTGAGCATTTTATTGAAAAAAATGACAAGTAAATCAAAAAATTTAACAATTTCTATAAAGGTTTGTTGTTTTCTTTCACATTATTTTCTTTCTTAATCAGTATTAATAACCTTATTGACACGTAAAAACAATAGTGTTTAGTGTTAATGCTTTTGTTGCCTGTCTTACCATAAATAAGCTTCAGCACATTGATCTGCTGTATCTCCATGTTCTTTGGCAAGAAGTTCACAAGCTTTTGCAAAAGTTTCTACAGACGCATTATAATCTCTAACCGCAAGGTGCCTTCGTCCTTCACCAATTAACTCTGTAGGTGATGTGTTATTTGTGTCAGGAACTTCTGCCATCTAGGAAGTAAAATTATGCCTAGTATAAAGCAAATGTTTTATATCAATTTAGGTCTATGCAACAAGAACTGCAAGTCATAATCAAAATTACTGTGAAATAAATGGACGCAGTTACGCAAACCAGAACCAACCCACAACTCATGTGAAAACGAGTTACATACATTGTTGCAATCCTCATTGCATTGTTGCCATGCTCAAAAAAGATCCTGGGCACTATTCCGACTCGATACAAAAATATAAGATGTCACCTGGGGTACCAACCCTTGATATCTTGTTTCCCTTTACACAAACAAGAACCATGCTGCTTAGTTTCAAATTCAGAGCTAATTAGATATGCTAAATGGAACCATGCTACACGGCACCTATAGAATTCTAGCGTTTCTATTATGCAAACTGGAACCAAACCACATGGTTCTCGTTAACACAAGAAAAAGTAATAATTTGATGCCGTTTTATTTTTCTAACAAGAACCATGTCGCTTAGTTCCAGTTTGCTGTTATTAAATATACTAGCTAATGAAAATCCAAGCTGCTTAGTTCTTTTCATATAAACTTTTAATTATTTTTTCGGATTAAATTAGTTAAATTTTATTATTTATGTAGGAACGAGCGCTTAAAGCACCAATATCTACTAAAAAATAACTCGGTAACTCTGTCACATCCGTTACATTTTCATTCTACTGTGCGATGCTTCTTTTATTTCTGAATATTTTAAAATGTTTAAAAAATAAGGCAAATACGAAGGAGTGACGATCAGCGTTGAGTGAGTGTGTGTTTTGAATTGAATTGAATTGTGTACATATTAATACATAAAATAATAATTTGTAGACAAATGAATTATCATACAGCTCGGCGAATTTTGAAAAGTAGTATATTGAGGCTAAAAAGGGGTTGCTGCTATCTTAAAAAAATATTAATTTGGCATAATTTATAGAGGAATCTCGGGAAAGCAGTCCAACAAAAATAATGTGATCATCATCAGGTAGGTGAATACTTTTTAATGTACGGTCGGTCTCAGAAGTAGCTTAACACTTTAGTACCATGTCACACCAAGAATTGCGTTTATTCTATGGAGGCCACTATTATTTATACTTAATAGTTGGTATGACATGTTACTAAATTGTTAATCTATTTCTGAGACCGTCTGTACTTAATTAAAACACAGGCCACAATTTTATGTGATTTTAAAAAGTTGACTCAAAATCACAAAATTCATTATAAATGACAATAAAAGGCGCTTAGACCGTCAAGCGCTACTAGTGCACCGGTGGGTCCAATGAAAAACTAATATTGTGGCTGTTATAAATTAATATTATTATTGTATTAATCTATCAAGCATGCTTGATAGATCAATACAATAATAAAAACTTATATACAATGCAATAAATAAATAATAATAATAAATAGTTTGTTATGCTTGAAATATTGAGAGGTAACATATTTTTGTTTCCTCTGCAGCTTTGCCCATTGCTGATACTAAATTATGCAACCTTCAAGATCTGTCTCATAAGGTTACCAGTGAGAAGAGTACTGAGCCGCTTATTTCTAGCATGTGGAGCGGTGAAGGTTTAATTCCTGATTTTCATGGGGATCCTGGAGAAAAAGTATAGAACTGATAAACACCAGCCATCTGTTTCTCTAGCTTCTTCCGACAGAACAGAAATTCTTTGTAATGACTTAAATAGCGACGACTCAGTACGAGATCCTGATTTTGTTTGTAATGATAACAATAACACTCCTGAGAACACTAGACTATCAGGGGGTAGACCAAAAAAAGGCAGAAAACATGAATATGGTTACACTCGAAAAGGAAGGAAAAAAGGAAAATACAAATTGATCCTATGTCATCTCTAAAAAGAAAAAATATTGACCCCAGCCTTTTATAGATAATAACTGTAACTGTCCAAAAAAATGTCAAGCAATTATTTCTAAGGAGAAGACATTAGCTGAATTTGAAAAGTTTTACGCCTTGGGTTTTTATGATTGTATATGATATTGATGGGTTTTCTGGTGAAGTTGATTTTGAGTTGAATATGATGATGATGTTGTGTCATGAATGATAATAATTAACAACGATTTTATATTAACTAGTTTATGTTATGATTTCATATTATAATAATAGTTTTTTTTTTATTATTCGATAAGGGTAGCTTGATGATAACCGGCTACTGTAGGCTATAAATACTTGCAACACTAATGGGTAAGTACTAAGTACCATTATTGTAAAATCAAGAGAGGAATCATTATGTTGGCAGCATAGGAGGCAAGTCTCTCTGCTCCCAAAACAACACTTCCTCAGTGAGCTCTGGCTACCATTCATATACCAGATAGACAACACTACAAAGTAATGTTATTAAAATTTGGCAATGATCTTCTTTAAGTTAGTCGATCGTTCTAAATCCGTGTGAAAGATTTCACCATGCCTTCTCTTAAAATTTTGATATTTTATTAAACTTTTACAATAAACAACTTTTTGTACTTTTTATATCTACTAATTTTGTGATAGTTAAAACTAATACATTTTTTAGTAGAGAACTAACCCACAAAATGGTATTTTGCAATAAAGAACCAACCGACATTTGATTGAAAAAAAAAAATATTACTTATGCAAAATGAAAGTAATTTATTTCCCTTACATCGTCATCAATGCTATACACAATTCTGGAAAGTTATGTTTTCAAAAAAAGTAACCTAGACTATTCTTCACTTGTTTGAACTATAAGTCTAATTATCTCAAAAGTAACATATTGTGGGATGGTTCTAGTTTGCGTAACCATGTCCAAATGAACTGAGACTATTCTCAAGTGTTTCACTCAAGCCTATAGTTGGTTCTAAACATCCGTTAATTTATTATTTAATGTGATATTTAACTTTGTGGGTATTTTTAAAGATATGTGAATGGCTATATTTAAAGTGAACACCTACCTGTATAATGTAAGTAACTACTTATAATTAAATTCAATCATACATAGGGACAACAGTCAACCAATCCGCACTGGGGCAGCGCGGTTTGACTATAAGGCCTAATCGCCCTAACTAGTTAGGGTAGGCTCGTGCCCCTCTTGGTGGGAACGTATATGAGTTGTGATGATGATACATAGAGAAAATAGGGAATAAACTCGTTGAATATTCTGATAGTAAATACAATGTACGCTTGAGATTTGAGATACCTATATTATTATACTCTTTCCGAAGTTAACGTACTTACCTAATGTGTTCTAACGGAAAAGCGAACAATAGAGTTCGAACCACGTGGTTCAAAAAAAACAATAAAATATAAATAATACCGCACCAAGAAAACTTTTAGATCTGCTGTTAAAACGTTATAAAAATATAATAAACATATGTAATTGAATTATTATTATTTTAACAAAAGCTCTTAGAAAGAATACACGTTTAGCTACACATAAAATTAAATCTTTTGAATTTATAGATAAATGAAAAAACTCTAAAGGTTCCTTACTGTTTCTGCTTGGTTTCTGCAGTAAAATTAGGCACAATAAAAATATTGAAATTAACTCCGCAATGTTTGATTCACGTTTGATTCTTTGGACAGATTCGCAAAATTCACAACCGCCACCCCATCACAAACACAGAACACATATAACCACAGACTTAGTATTAGTAGAGATGCTCATATAACTGTTTACCCACAGACTTATTAAGGCGCCTCCAGACTCACGCCGAGAACACCCGAGAAGCGTGAATGTGATGGGTTTTTCGGCTTCTCGTTCTCGGGCTCGCCTGTTCTCCGATCGGTGTCGGTTTTTTTGCCCGCTTCAAAGGGTTTCTCGGGCGAGAAAAGAGAACACTGGTAGTTTTCCAATAGGCTAGTTGACCCTTTTTTAAAGTAGGGCTTAAAATGTTCATAATTGTTGTATTAGACCATAGCACATGAATATTATTTTTTTCGATGGCTAAAAAGTGCAAAAAATCTATTTTAAATTAAGATTTTCAATTTTGGACCGAAAACACGGTCAGCCATGATAGTCTGTTCATTATCTGTGGCAATGACGTCAGTCTTATAGTAAACAAAGCACGGGGGCGAAATAACCTCACAAAAACAATGCTTTCTATAAAATATCACAAAATATAGTAAGACTGTATATGGAACGGGACAATAGAACAGGAATATAATAACCTCTTAAAAGACTCCAGGAAATCTGTAGATTAGACGCAGAGATGTAAATCGTTAGATGCGCCTTGCGCTTCCAAAAAGTGACCACATTTTATGTCTGTGTGCGTTACATGACAAATTCATACAACAACGCGACGCGCCATAAAACTTTGACACCTAAAATCACTAACGGTGTATTATGCAAGGGGTCAAACTAATTTGGTTCAACGACAAAGCAATGACACGTATATCGATCTCGCTCGCGCACGTATTGTCCGGTCTCGCTCGTACAAACACGTACCGAACGCCAAATGAAGTAAGTGATTTATTTGGGAAATGATGAAAATAATTAATAAATAGGTATAGTTACGCATAAAATGTAATTCCCTTAGATTTGTGGGTATTCCTCGAGTTATTTAAATACTTTCTAAAGGCACAGGAAGGCATATTTTATTATTTTACACTTGAAATTAGGGAAAAGAAAAAATACATTTGACGTCCAACGCTCGGTGCCAGGGGGGGGACACTTCCATACAGGGAGGTATTTTCATAAAGAAACTGGCGCCATCTACTTTTCTTCACTTGCAACTTCATTATAATAGTGATGGTAGATTTCAATAGATGTCATGCTTCTCAGACCGAATTATTTGGAAGCTCTTAAATTACACTAAGAACATGATTTTATTAGAATTTAGAGTACAAATATTTTATTTATGTTCGAATATTATCTAAAATAATAAGATAACTTATTTACTTGAAAGTCGTAAAAAATCAACAAAATATAAATTATAACATGGCAACAAACAAAATGGCCGTTCGTCTTGTTTCGGAAGTTTACGAAGTGTTTTGCGAATTTTGTGTTTTGGTGATATTTTCTGTTGAATTTGTGTTTCTATGATTCAGTTTTGTTGATATTATCAAGCTACTCCTTTTTTTGTGTGAAGACTGTCCGCGAAGTCAATTTTCATTATCTTCTTTCGTATTGTTTGCGGCAAAGACGCTACTTAGTTTGTAACTTTGTATTGTGAAAAAAAATTGCGGTATATTTTGTGTGCTGTTTGTAAAAAGTCCTTTTTTACGATGCCTCACCATTGTGCATTTGGATGTATGGCCACAGGTAAGATATTAAGTAAATTTTTACAAGTTAAATAGGTATATCTAAATGACTGCCAATAAGCTAATAGTAGCCGATGGAATTAGGTAGGTATAAAAAAAAAAAATCTTGTTGTGTGATAATTTGCAGTTTTATTAAACATGCGACACCCTAACCAAATATTAGTTTATCATACAAGCTTGAAAAACAGTTAGCACTTGTTTTATTTTATGGTTTTGTATTGTCATTCAGTTTAGATTAATTCAATTGGTTGCACTAACTAATAAGAGATGACAAGGGGGACTTGAAATATAAACAACTTTTTACCTATTCCAATCTGGATCTGTGCAACAGATGAAAGGTTGTTGCTTATGTCTTATTATTATTTCAGATACGGTGATGCATGTCTTTCCAAATCCTCAAAAGTTTCCGGAACGTTTTTAAACATGGGTCAGTCTCGTTGGTGCAGGTCTAGCTTTATTATCAAACCTTGAAATTTACTAAAAGAAGAGGATTTGTGACGTTCATTTTATCAATGACCATCGCAATCGATTTCAGCGTTTGAATGCATTGGCTGTACCATCTCTTCATTTACCAAGTAAGTTTGAGTATTTTTGTAAAATAATTAACAGACTGCAAGATTCTTAGAGAGTGTTATCATTTATAGATTTGTTTCTTTTTATGGACACAGATAGTTACAGTAAACAAAGACTAACAAATTCACACTACATAAACCAATAAAATGTCCACAAACAGCTCATATATTTCATTCTGAACCAACAATAAAGAGGGACAAAACAAAACAAAGCACTTTCAAACAACATCTGAATACAGAACAATACATAGGAATCATTTACAAACAACAATTAATGTAACAATTTAATTAAGTTTTTAATTTCGGTAATACTTTAATTGAAAACTAGTATATCTGCCTCTTGAAAATTCGTATTTTGTGATTGGTGTGCACAGTACAAAAACACATTTTAGCATATTTGATCCTGTTATCGGGTATATAAAATACATCCTTACAATGAGTGCTTGGGCGAGGACATCTTAACTGATATTTAATAATAAGAATAGCCTTTATTTCACTGACCACAGTTATCCTTAATTAGATACTTAAAGTTAACTTATTCCTAATATCAGTCAGGTTGTTGATTGTCCAAATAACGCCACACCCTCCTGTCACATTTCTGTTCCAGTTGTTGCAAGTTTAGGTATTTTTTAAAATTAAAATTACCATGCACTCAAACTGAATTAGACAGTTAATGTATGTTGTAGTCTCAATTTAATAGTAATCTCTATTTCATACTAAGCAGTACTTAGTATGAAAATAAATGATTGATATAAGAATGAGAAATAAATTAATTAACATTATAATACTTTATTATATGGCAAAACTGATAACAGTATACAGCAAATATAAAGTACAAGGGCGGACTTATCTCTAACAGAATATCTTCCAGACAAAGCAATAGTTAGTCCAAAGAGTTGAAAATAATGAAACTATTAACTATAACTTTCAAATAAAATACTTTTTAATAGTAAAAAATTAATTCATATAGATGAGTGCCATAATTTTATTTGTTTTTCATTTTCAGGTGAAACTCACAACACTGCTGCAGAAGTGAATACTTTAATGGAGCATAATTATAGTAAACCCAGACCGAAAACATCTGTGCAAGGTAAGATAACAGAAATAATATTGTTTTGAGGTTATATTAGACAGCAAAAGCAAGAGAAATATAACTGAAACATTTTTTAATTTAACATTATTTAAATTTGAATGTATTTGTTTTTCAGGTACTTCTGAATGTCTGTATCTGAATCTGTGCATATGCTCAACCACTTCAAAAGAGAATTTGAAATCTGGGAAATGAAATAAAATGTTTGCGATGAAAGGGCAAATTATTTAAAGAACGGGTGGCTAATGCAGAGAAAATTTCGAAGAATGTTGCATTTCAACAAATAGTCAAGTATATGACCACACCAGCTCAACTGTTCATGCATATGCAACATGCAACAACAAGCAAGTAAGAAACTGAAAGGAAGACATTTTACTATCGAAGAGAAAATATGCTATCCAGTTGTTACGTAAATATTTTTCACTTCCTTCAAATAAATCAATGAATGAAATCAATGAAGATCCTTCAAAACATTTGTGTAGCCTTATATTCAACGAGATGTCAATCACACCACAAATTTCTTCGGAAACATTAGGAGTTATGGTGCTAGGAATATTGCAGCTAACACAATGTGTATAAGAATACCTCTCGCGCCTACTTCTACCGCATATAAGTGAACATAATAACCGTTTTTTGTGATATAGTTAGTAAGATCGTAGTAGTATTCAATTTAAATGTGTGGTATTGAGAATGTTATTTTCCCACGTTGAGTTCGATGAGCACGTTGAGTTCGATGAGTAGTACGCCCTTTATTACCGGGAGTAAAGTAAATGTTTGGCCTGGATGCAGTAATCGCTACGTCAGACGGAAACTTGTATTGTTTATCATACGTATCCATCATAAGGGTTCAATCCGGTGCCGAGCCTATGATCAAGTAGGTTTTATTTATTGGTTTTGTTTTAGAGCCCTCTTTGGTGAATTGGATGAGTCTTGTGGTTGTTGTCATCCCTTTCTGGGCTCTTGCGACTGCTTCACTGACAGCTTCCCGTATGATTCTCAAAACCTTATCATGACGTCGCGAGTAATTACCCTTTTCTAAAAGAACTCTGCATCCTACCAGTATGTGCCTAGCTGTTCCAGGTGCTTCGCCACACGTATAGCATGTTTTTTCTGTTGCTATTCCCCATCTTGTTAGATTACATTGTTCTGGGAGAGTCACCTGGAAGGCGTTAAGATAGAATTTCAGACTTGCAGGCGATCAAAATGATGCTGGTCAATGTAATAATGTTTATCGTTGGGTTATATAATGATGTACTGACATTAGTGACTGTAATGACATAAAAGGGTGTAAAGACTATAAAAAAAATTTGCTAGACATAATAACAATGATTTTAAATGCGCAAGAGATGTAAAAATAAAAAGTGGTTGTGTGTGCGGATAGAAATATTTTTCAAAGATATGCAAAATATGACTATTACTTTCCTTAAGAATGACGTGCCAAAGAAATTAAACAAACTAATATCATTCGCAGAGACATTAATTGACATAATGACTCATTTGAATTTTGCATTCATAAAATAAAATTAAACAATGTTTTTGTTAACACAATGTTGAATGTTCTAATTTATTTGGTGTGTAGTTGGCGTCGATAGATTAATCGGATTTTATTGGGAAAACTCACATACAATGGAGATGATGTAACTAAAATAGCAGCACAAAATTATTAAACATAAAAATTGAAAATAAAAAGCAAGTATTTGATTTGATTTGTTTTATTTCAAACATATTACATATTTTGTGTTTATTATCTAAAGATTTTTTCTTATCTGGATCTAGTTTACTAAAAAGAAATTGAAAAAAGCATTACAAACAAGTTCAAATTAGATAACTCTATAAAACAGACTTTTCGAGGTGCAAAACCTCAAAAAACCCCTGCCTTTATATTAACGGTTTTAAAAATGCGTTCTTATTACAAAACATGGCCTAAATTTAGTCTTGGTTTAAACTAGATGCTCTTTCACTTGTTTTAAAGTAGATAAAGACAGCATCAGGTTTAAACCAAGTCTAAACTTAGGTCATGTTTTGTAATAAGGCGGCAATTTAAGCCACCATATTTTAACTATATAGGTAGGTATGTATATGTACGAAGTACCAGTCAAGAAATTCAGATGGCGCTAGTTGACATATCAAATGTAGCATGCATAAAAATGCCACGAGAGGGCTCTCTATTCCCGTAGTATTACTATTCTCTTTGCTCGGTGCTTTCTGCCACAGACTACGACGGAATGAGTGAGCTCACTCTTCCCAACGTTGACACTTTTTCGAGCGCCTTATGTATGGGAAGGGCGCATCTAACACCGCGTTTACACAGTTATTTTTATGTTTAATAATTTTGTGCTGCTATTTTAGTTACATCATCTCCATTGTATGTGAGTTTTCCCAATAAAATCCGATTAATCTATCGACGCCAACTACACACCAAATAAATTAGAACATTCAACATTGTGTTAACAAAAACATTGTTTAATTTTATTTTATGAATGCAAAATTCAAATGAGTCATTATGTCAATTAATGTCTCTGCGAATGATATTATAGTTTGTTTAATTTCTTTGGCACGTCATTCTTAAGGAAAGTAATAGTCATATTTTGCATATCTTTGAAAAATATTTCTATCCGCACACACAACCACTTTTTATTTTTACATCTCTTGCGCATTTAAAATCATTGTTATTATGTCTAGCAAATTTTTTTTATAGTCTTTACACCCTTTTATGTCATTACAGTCACTAATGTCAGTACATCATTATATAACCCAACGATAAACATTATTACATTGACCAGCATCATTTTGATCGCCTGCAAGTCTGAAATTCTATCTTAACGCCTTCCAGGTGACTCTCCCAGAACAATGTAATCTAACAAGATGGGGAATAGCAACAGAAAAAACATGCTATACGTGTGGCGAAGCACCTGGAACAGCTAGGCACATACTGGTAGGATGCAGAGTTCTTTTAGAAAAGGGTAATTACTCGCGACGTCATGATAAGGTTTTGAGAATCATACGGGAAGCTGTCAGTGAAGCAGTCGCAAGAGCCCAGAAAGGGATGACAACAACCACAAGACTCATCCAATTCACCAAAGAGGGCTCTAAAACAAAACCAATAAATAAAACCTACTTGATCATAGGCTCGGCACCGGATTGAACCCTTATGATGGATACGTATGATAAACAATACAAGTTTCCGTCTGACGTAGCGATTACTGCATCCAGGCCAAACATTTACTTTACTCCCGGTAATAAAGGGCGTACTACTCATCGAACTCAACGTGCTCATCGAACTCAACGTGGGAAAATAACATTCTCAATACCACACATTTAAATTGAATACTACTACGATCTTACTAACTATATCACAAAAAACGGTTATTATGTTCACTTATATGCGGTAGAAGTAGGCGCGAGAGGTATTCTTATACACATTGTGTTAGCTGCAATATTCCTAGCACCATAACTCCTAATGTTTCCGAAGAAATTTGTGGTGTGATTGACATCTCGTTGAATATAAGGCTACACAAATGTTTTGAAGGATCTTCATTGATTTCATTCATTGATTTATTTGAAGGAAGTGAAAAATATTTACGTAACAACTGGATAGCATATTTTCTCTTCGATAGTAAAATGTCTTCCTTTCAGTTTCTTACTTGCTTGTTGTTGCATGTTGCATATGCATGAACAGTTGAGCTGGTGTGGTCATATACTTGACTATTTGTTGAAATGCAACATTCTTCGAAATTTTCTCTGCATTAGCCACCCGTTCTTTAAATAATTTGCCCTTTCATCGCAAACATTTTATTTCATTTCCCAGATTTCAAATTCTCTTTTGAAGTGGTTGAGCATATGCACAGATTCAGATACAGACATTCAGAAGTACCTGAAAAACAAATACATTCAAATTTAAATAATGTTAAATTAAAAAATGTTTCAGTTATATTTCTCTTGCTTTTGCTGTCTAATATAACCTCAAAACAATATTATTTCTGTTATCTTACCTTGCACAGATGTTTTCGGTCTGGGTTTACTATAATTATGCTCCATTAAAGTATTCACTTCTGCAGCAGTGTTGTGAGTTTCACCTGAAAATGAAAAACAAATAAAATTATGGCACTCATCTATATGAATTAATTTTTTACTATTAAAAAGTATTTTATTTGAAAGTTATAGTTAATAGTTTCATTATTTTCAACTCTTTGGACTAACTATTGCTTTGTCTGGAAGATATTCTGTTAGAGATAAGTCCGCCCTTGTACTTTATATTTGCTGTATACTGTTATCAGTTTTGCCATATAATAAAGTATTATAATGTTAATTAATTTATTTCTCATTCTTATATCAATCATTTATTTTCATACTAAGTACTGCTTAGTATGAAATAGAGATTACTATTAAATTGAGACTACAACATACATTAACTGTCTAATTCAGTTTGAGTGCATGGTAATTTTAATTTTAAAAAATACCTAAACTTGCAACAACTGGAACAGAAATGTGACAGGAGGGTGTGGCGTTATTTGGACAATCAACAACCTGACTGATATTAGGAATAAGTTAACTTTAAGTATCTAATTAAGGATAACTGTGGTCAGTGAAATAAAGGCTATTCTTATTATTAAATATCAGTTAAGATGTCCTCGCCCAAGCACTCATTGTAAGGATGTATTTTATATACCCGATAACAGGATCAAATATGCTAAAATGTGTTTTTGTACTGTGCACACCAATCACAAAATACGAATTTTCAAGAGGCAGATATACTAGTTTTCAATTAAAGTATTACCGAAATTAAAAACTTAATTAAATTGTTACATTAATTGTTGTTTGTAAATGATTCCTATGTATTGTTCTGTATTCAGATGTTGTTTGAAAGTGCTTTGTTTTGTTTTGTCCCTCTTTATTGTTGGTTCAGAATGAAATATATGAGCTGTTTGTGGACATTTTATTGGTTTATGTAGTGTGAATTTGTTAGTCTTTGTTTACTGTAACTATCTGTGTCCATAAAAAGAAACAAATCTATAAATGATAACACTCTCTAAGAATCTTGCAGTCTGTTAATTATTTTACAAAAATACTCAAACTTACTTGGTAAATGAAGAGATGGTACAGCCAATGCATTCAAACGCTGAAATCGATTGCGATGGTCATTGATAAAATGAACGTCACAAATCCTCTTCTTTTAGTAAATTTCAAGGTTTGATAATAAAGCTAGACCTGCACCAACGAGACTGACCCATGTTTAAAAACGTTCCGGAAACTTTTGAGGATTTGGAAAGACATGCATCACCGTATCTGAAATAATAATAAGACATAAGCAACAACCTTTCATCTGTTGCACAGATCCAGATTGGAATAGGTAAAAAGTTGTTTATATTTCAAGTCCCCCTTGTCATCTCTTATTAGTTAGTGCAACCAATTGAATTAATCTAAACTGAATGACAATACAAAACCATAAAATAAAACAAGTGCTAACTGTTTTTCAAGCTTGTATGATAAACTAATATTTAGTTAGGGTGTCGCATGTTTAATAAAACTGCAAATTATCACACAACAAGATTTTTTTTTTTATACCTACCTAATTCCATCGGCTACTATTAGCTTATTGGCAGTCATTTAGATATACCTATTTAACTTGTAAAAATTTACTTAATATCTTACCTGTGGCCATACATCCAAATGCACAATGGTGAGGCATCGTAAAAAAGGACTTTTTACAAACAGCACACAAAATATACCGCAATTTTTTTTCACAATACAAAGTTACAAACTAAGTAGCGTCTTTGCCGCAAACAATACGAAAGAAGATAATGAAAATTGACTTCGCGGACAGTCTTCACACAAAAAAAGGAGTAGCTTGATAATATCAACAAAACTGAATCATAGAAACACAAATTCAACAGAAAATATCACCAAAACACAAAATTCGCAAAACACTTCGTAAACTTCCGAAACAAGACGAACGGCCATTTTGTTTGTTGCCATGTTATAATTTATATTTTGTTGATTTTTTACGACTTTCAAGTAAATAAGTTATCTTATTATTTTAGATAATATTCGAACATAAATAAAATATTTGTACTCTAAATTCTAATAAAATCATGTTCTTAGTGTAATTTAAGAGCTTCCAAATAATTCGGTCTGAGAAGCATGACATCTATTGAAATCTACCATCACTATTATAATGAAGTTGCAAGTGAAGAAAAGTAGATGGCGCCAGTTTCTTTATGAAAATACCTCCCTGTATGGAAGTGTCCCCCCCCTGGCACCGAGCGTTGGACGTCAAATGTATTTTTTCTTTTCCCTAATTTCAAGTGTAAAATAATAAAATATGCCTTCCTGTGCCTTTAGAAAGTATTTAAATAACTCGAGGAATACCCACAAATCTAAGGGAATTACATTTTATGCGTAACTATACCTATTTATTAATTATTTTCATCATTTCCCAAATAAATCACTTACTTCATTTGGCGTTCGGTACGTGTTTGTACGAGCGAGACCGGACAATACGTGCGCGAGCGAGATCGATATACGTGTCATTGCTTTGTCGTTGAACCAAATTAGTTTGACCCCTTGCATAATACACCGTTAGTGATTTTAGGTGTCAAAGTTTTATGGCGCGTCGCGTTGTTGTATGAATTTGTCATGTAACGCACACAGACATAAAATGTGGTCACTTTTTGGAAGCGCAAGGCGCATCTAACGATTTACATCTCTGCGTCTAATCTACAGATTTCCTGGAGTCTTTTAAGAGGTTATTATATTCCTGTTCTATTGTCCCGTTCCATATACAGTCTTACTATATTTTGTGATATTTTATAGAAAGCATTGTTTTTGTGAGGTTATTTCGCCCCCGTGCTTTGTTTACTATAAGACTGACGTCATTGCCACAGATAATGAACAGACTATCATGGCTGACCGTGTTTTCGGTCCAAAATTGAAAATCTTAATTTAAAATAGATTTTTTGCACTTTTTAGCCATCGAAAAAAATAATATTCATGTGCTATGGTCTAATACAACAATTATGAACATTTTAAGCCCTACTTTAAAAAAGGGTCAACTAGCCTATTGGAAAACTACCAGTGTTCTCTTTTCTCGCCCGAGAAACCCTTTGAAGCGGGCAAAAAAACCGACACCGATCGGAGAACAGGCGAGCCCGAGAACGAGAAGCCGAAAAACCCATCACATTCACGCTTCTCGGGTGTTCTCGGCGTGAGTCTGGAGGCGCCTTAATAAGTCTGTGGGTAAACAGTTATATGAGCATCTCTACTAATACTAAGTCTGTGGTTATATGTGTTCTGTGTTTGTGATGGGGTGGCGGTTGTGAATTTTGCGAATCTGTCCAAAGAATCAAACGTGAATCAAACATTGCGGAGTTAATTTCAATATTTTTATCCGTAGAAGAACTAGAGTTACCGACATAGCCCAAAGAATTGCAAACCTTAAGTGGCAGTGGGCAGGACACATCGCTCGTAGGACTGACGGCCGTTGGGGCGGAAAGGTCCTCGAGTGGCGGCCGCGTACCGGGAGACTTCTACGGATCTCATCATTTCTGACGCGATCGCGTTGATAAACCCCGAGTTTAGCCCTCTCCGTTGCTCTTTGAGTGACATTGAGCCTTCTGATTAGACCTATTGTAAACGGCCACGTCTCTGTTCCGTACGTCATCACTGGCTACACGCACGTATTAAAGACTTTCGTCTTAAGACATCGCGGTAGATTAGCCTAGAATATGCTGCGTAGCTTCCCGAAGGCTGCCCAGCCGAGTTGGATTCGTCAAGCCTCTTTCTGAAAGTTAGGACTTACTGAGGTGGACTATTTGTCCCAGGTAAACATATTCGTCAACAACTTCCAGTGTAGAGCCTCCAACCTTCACAGGAGTGAGTACTACATGGGAATTCACCATGATTTTGGTCTTGTTCATGTTCATTTTAAGACCCACCTATTAAGGTTGGCAGAACTGGTTTCCTTGAGTAAGGTTTACAAAAATATCCAAAAGTCTAAGCTCGGTGAAAATGTTATATGTTTACAAGTCAAAAAACATTATAAATAGAAAATCAAAAGTAAAGTCAATCATGACATTGTCAATGGCAAGGAAAAAACATAGATATAAAAGACTAAGAAAGAGTCCTTCACATTCTTCCCCCTGGGGCTGCAAGGCAGTGGTACTAGCCGCAGTGTCGAATGACAGCGTAATGTGCCGCGAGAGGTCTTCACATCGACGACCCTCACTCTACCGTTAGCTCCAGGATAAAGGTCAACGACAACCACCACATCACCAACACGTAGTTGATTTTCATCGCTTGTTGGACTAATGGTACGCGGTAATAAAAGGAAGTAGGTACTTCTTACAACCATCTAGCCCAAAACATATCAGCTAAACATTTCGCTTTTCGCCATTGCTTCCAAGAGCATAAATCGGCAGGAGCCGTAGTCAACTGGAAAATTAGATGAAGTTCCAAACAAAAAATGAAAAGGTATTAAAGAAGAAGTATCAAATGGACTTACAGAGACGTGTGTTCTTCATCGTGTGGAAGCGTTATTAATTAAATTATTACTATGAACATAACCTAACGCTAAGTTATGCACTGCATCAGCTAACTTAAGTATTGCCTGGTCTTAGGATTGACTTTCGGGGGCTAGGCACTGACATGTTATTATGTTGTGAGACAGAGGTTGAAAAAAATACATCACTATGAGTAGCAGGAATAGTTTGATGAACATCTGGTGCATCGGCGGTAAAGGGGTCTGAGTGGTGCACATTCTGCGTTGCGCTTTTTCGACGAGGAGATACATTCTGTTACGTTACCCATTTCTCCTTCCTTCTCGCTGATGATGCTCTGAAACGTGCACGAGAATGTAGTTCCTTTATTTCTGCTATACTGGCACTGAGTCTCTTATCCACAAGATCCGTCTGAGCTTTTATCTTCGCTTTTTCTAACTTGGTTTTCATCTGGGCTTCCTCCAGCTTGGCTTCTGTAGCAGCAACTAACAACCGTGATTTTTCCTCAGCAGCTTCCAATTATAACTATCTTCTTAGTGCAGTCGTAGACATAACTGACATCTTTGTACTAGATGCTGATAAAATCGATAAACGGCTGTTGCTTTTGACGCTGTTTTGGAGACGATCTTGGTAGCTCGCGTGCTGACTCTCTTGTAACTCTACTGTGAGCTAACTTTCTCTTCGAGCTTTGGCTCTCGTTAACATTTTGCACATATTTTTATACCTTAAAACTTAAGTCGGTTGAGAAGGACCAATAAGAGGATTGGCAGAGCTGGTTTGCTTGAGTAAGGTTTACAAAAATATCCAAAACTCTGAGTTCGGTGAAAATGTTATATATTACAAGAGAAGTCAAAAAACATTTTTAATACAAAATCAGAAGTAAAGTCAATCATGACATTGTCAATAGCAAGGATAAAACTTAGATATAAAAGACTAAGAAAGAGTCCATAACACCACCTGTTGGGAAACTCTACAGAGGTCTTCGAGTATTGTGCCTACGGTCTCAGCAATGACTACGATATAATCGATAAAACGAAGGTGACTCATGTACTCGCCATGTTATGTTGATGCCGAGTCCTCTTCAGTCCAGATTAAATACATCCTCCAACGAAGCTGTGAATAGTTCCGGCAATATTATTACGTCACCATGTCTGACACCGCGCTGAATTCGTATTGGTTTTGAGCTTTGATCCTGAAGGCGGACTGACATAGTGGCGTTTTTGTACAATGACTGCAACACTTGAATATACGGCTAGTCTATGCACCTCTGGAGTGACCTAAGCACAGCTCAGGTCTCGACAGAATCAAAAGCTTTCTCATGGACCACAAACGCTAAGAATAGTGGCAGATTATACTCCTCGATCTTCAGTATAACCTGCCGCAGCGTATGAATGTGGTCTCTGGTCCCGACTCCCGGCTTGTTCGGGAGGCTGAAAGTCGTCAAACCTGCGCGCGAGATGCTTCGTGATAACTCTCGTGAACAGCTTGTATACATAAATTAGCGGCATGATGGGTCTGTAGTTCTTCAACTGGGCCTCGTCGCCTGTGCCATGCTTTAGGCGTTTTGCCCTCGAAAATGGCGGAGTTAAATAGCCTCTGCAGTGCTTTCCGGACTGGTAGTCCACCCGCTTTTAAAAGCTCAGCTGTAACTCCATCATACATAGCCTTGTTGTTTTTGAGCTGTTTGAGAGCCACAATAATCTCGTAGAGGCTGACGTCCGGGATGTTTTCGGTGTAATGCCGTATCAATTTGGCTTTAGGTTATGTAGCCTGATTGACAGATGCCTGGGATGTTGTGTAAAGCTATCCATAGAAGCGTTCGATCCTTCGATCTCAGCCATAAACTCAGGTCGGGACGTAACGACTCATTGTTTGACGACCATTGTTGCTCGGAGGTAATTTTTAATTAATTTCAGTTTGCTAAACTTGAATTTGCTAAAATTTCAAGCTCGAAAAGTGCTAAGATGGCAGCACTTGTTAGAGCTAAGAACATCAATAAAACTAATTACTAAATTTTGTAATCCCTAGCCGATCAAATCATAAAGTTACGAAATAAAGTTACAAGGCGTAAAAAGAACTTCCGTGTTAATAATTTAAAAAACAAGTAATACGTTATTATTGTAATTTTATTAAAAACTTGGTTACATTGCCTTATTGGAAAATTTTAGCACTATTCACCACATTCATACTGTGAAGCAGGTAATTTAAGAGTACAATGAATACCAGAAGCCTCTCTACATTGCGTTCATTGATTATTCCAAAGTATTCGACAAACTCAAGCATACCTATATTTGGCCAAGACTGAAAGAACAAGGAATCAGTGAAACCTACATAAATATAATTGAAAACATCTACAGTAAAAGTCTATAAAACTTGAATCAACAGGCCAAACATTCCCAATACATAGAGGAGTCAGGCAAGGAGATCCGCTATCTCCAAAGCAATTTTCAGCTGTACTTGAAAGTATATTCAGGAAAATAAACTGGTTGAACCTTGGTCTAAATACATATAAATGGAAGGCGCCTGAATCATCTTCGATTCGCTGACGAACTGGTTTTACTGGAAAAAGATCCAATGATTCTAGCATCCATGATAAAGGATATAGCGAATGCAAGCCGGGAGGTAGGTCTTGAACTGAACTAAGACAAAACCAAAATAATGACGAACTCAAAACAGGTAAACATAATAATCGAGGGAAACCAGATCGAATACGTCTCCGAATATGTGTACCTGGGTCAAATAATTTCGCCTGCTGACCAGATGTCTAAAGAAATTGACAAAAGAATTACATATGGATGGAAAAAGTACTGGTCCTTAAAAGAAATTATGCAAAGCAAAGATCTAGGAATCCATGTTAAAGTTAAAACCTACAACACTTGTGTACTCCCATGCATAACATATGGATGTGAAACATGGTCCCTTACAAGACGTCAGAGAGACAAACTCTTAAAATGCCAACGAACAATGGAGAGAAGTATGCTGAAAATTAAACTGAAAGATAAATTAAGATCCACAGACATTGGAGCCAGAACAAGAATGACAGACATACTTACGCGCATTGACCAGCTAAAATGGAGATGGACTGGTCACTCTCTTAGAAACTGTACGGAACTAACGTGGCTCGCAGTACGAACTGCGAGCCACGTTAGATCCGTACAGGATGAGAGTGGCTCTCAACAGAAAACAATGGAAAGAGTTGGAGGAGGCCTTTGCTTTAAGACACTCAGAGACACGCGACATACTTTAGATTATGTTATAAAAATAAAACTGTAATTATTTATGTTTCTGAAATAAAAGGCTATTTTATTTATTATATTGCCTATAAGTCAGTGATTTAATATTGATAAACATTGTCATAATTTGTACGTTTTTTTTTTCAAACCGGGGCGGATCGCCCCCACCGCCCCTAATTTGGGTTAGACTCAAGCCTCTCGGTGGGGAAGTATATGGGCTGTTGATATGATTAACGTATTACTTGTTTTTTAAATTATTAACACGGAAGTTCTTTTTACGCCTTGTAACTTTATTTCGTAACTTTATGATTTGATCGGCTAGGGATTACAAAATTTAGTAATTAGTTTTATTGATGTTCTTAGCTCTAACAAGTGCTGCCATCTTAGCACTTTTCGAGCTTGAAATTTTAGCAAATTCAAGTTTAGCAAACTGAAATTAATTAAAAATTACCTCCGAGCAACAATGGTCGTCAAACAATGAGTCGTTACGTCCCGACCTGAGTTTATGGCTGAGATCGAAGGATCGAACGCTTCTATGGATAGCTTTACACAACATCCCAGGCATCTGTCAATCAGGCTACATAACCTAAAGCCAAATTGATACGGCATTACACCGAAAACATCCCGGACGTCAGCCTCTACGAGATTATTGTGGCTCTCAAACAGCTCAAAAACAACAAGGCTATGTATGATGGAGTTACAGCTGAGCTTTTAAAAGCGGGTGGACTACCAGTCCGGAAAGCACTGCAGAGGCTATTTAACTCCGCCATTTTCGAGGGCAAAACGCCTAAAGCATGGCACAGGCGACGAGGCCCAGTTGAAGAACTACAGACCCATCATGCCGCTAATTTATGTATACAAGCTGTTCACGAGAGTTATCACGAAGCATCTCGCGCGCAGGTTTGACGACTTTCAGCCTCCCGAACAAGCCGGGAGTCGGGACCAGAGACCACATTCATACGCTGCGGCAGGTTATACTGAAGATCGAGGAGTATAATCTGCCACTATTCTTAGCGTTTGTGGTCCATGAGAAAGCTTTTGATTCTGTCGAGACCTGAGCTGTGCTTAGGTCACTCCAGAGGTGCATAGACTAGCCGTATATTCAAGTGTTGCAGTCATTGTACAAAAACGCCACTATGTCAGTCCGCCTTCAGGATCAAAGCTCAAAACCAATACGAATTCAGCGCGGTGTCAGACATGGTGACGTAATAATATTGCCGGAACTATTCACAGCTTCGTTGGAGGATGTATTTAATCTGGACTGAAGAGGACTCGGCATCAACATAACATGGCGAGTACATGAGTCACCTTCGTTTTATCGATTATATCGTAGTCATTGCTGAGACCGTAGGCACAATACTCGAAGACCTCTGTAGAGTTTCCCAACAGGTGGTGTTATGGACTCTTTCTTAGTCTTTTATATCTAAGTTTTATCCTTGCTATTGACAATGTCATGATTGACTTTACTTCTGATTTTGTATTAAAAATGTTTTTTGACTTCTCTTGTAATATATAACATTTTCACCGAACTCAGAGTTTTGGATATTTTTGTAAACCTTACTCAAGCAAACCAGCTCTGCCAATCCTCTTATTGGTCCTTCTCAACCGACTTAAGTTTTAAGGTATAAAAATATGTGCAAAATGTTAACGAGAGCCAAAGCTCGAAGAGAAAGTTAGCTCACAGTAGAGTTACAAGAGAGTCAGCACGCGAGCTACCAAGATCGTCTCCAAAACAGCGTCAAAAGCAACAGCCGTTTATCGATTTTATCAGCATCTAGTACAAAGATGTCAGTTATGTCTACGACTGCACTAAGAAGATAGTTATAATTGGAAGCTGCTGAGGAAAAATCACGGTTGTTAGTTGCTGCTACAGAAGCCAAGCTGGAGGAAGCCCAGATGAAAACCAAGTTAGAAAAAGCGAAGATAAAAGCTCAGACGGATCTTGTGGATAAGAGACTCAGTGCCAGTATAGCAGAAATAAAGGAACTACATTCTCGTGCACGTTTCAGAGCATCATCAGCGAGAAGGAAGGAGAAATGGGTAACGTAACAGAATGTATCTCCTCGTCGAAAAAGCGCAACGCAGAATGTGCACCACTCAGACCCCTTTACCGCCGATGCACCAGATGTTCATCAAACTATTCCTGCTACTCATAGTGATGTATTTTTTTCAACCTCTGTCTCACAACATAATAACATGTCAGTGCCTAGCCCCCGAAAGTCAATCCTAAGACCAGGCAATACTTAAGTTAGCTGATGCAGTGCATAACTTAGCGTTAGGTTATGTTCATAGTAATAATTTAATTAATAACGCTTCCACACGATGAAGAACACACGTCTCTGTAAGTCCATTTGATACTTCTTCTTTAATACCTTTTCATTTTTTGTTTGGAACTTCATCTAATTTTCCAGTTGACTACGGCTCCTGCCGATTTATGCTCTTGGAAGCAATGGCGAAAAGCGAAATGTTTAGCTGATATGTTTTGGGCTAGATGGTTGTAAGAAGTACCTACTTCCTTTTATTACCGCGTACCATTAGTCCAACAAGCGATGAAAATCAACTACGTGTTGGTGATGTGGTGGTTGTCGTTGACCTTTATCCTGGAGCTAACGGTAGAGTGAGGGTCGTCGATGTGAAGACCTCTCGCGGCACATTACGCTGTCATTCGACACTGCGGCTAGTACCACTGCCTTGCAGCCCCAGGGGGAAGAATGTGAAGGACTCTTTCTTAGTCTTTTATATCTATGTTTTTTCCTTGCCATTGACAATGTCATGATTGACTTTACTTTTGATTTTCTATTTATAATGTTTTTTGACTTGTAAACATATAACATTTTCACCGAGCTTAGACTTTTGGATATTTTTGTAAACCTTACTCAAGGAAACCAGTTCTGCCAACCTTAATAGGTGGGTCTTAAAATGAACATGAACAAGACCAAAATCATGGTGAATTCCCATGTAGTACTCACTCCTGTGAAGGTTGGAGGCTCTACACTGGAAGTTGTTGACGAATATGTTTACCTGGGACAAATAGTCCACCTCAGTAAGTCCTAACTTTCAGAAAGAGGCTTGACGAATCCAACTCGGCTGGGCAGCCTTCGGGAAGCTACGCAGCATATTCTAGGCTAATCTACCGCGATGTCTTAAGACGAAAGTCTTTAATACGTGCGTGTAGCCAGTGATGACGTACGGAACAGAGACGTGGCCGTTTACAATAGGTCTAATCAGAAGGCTCAATGTCACTCAAAGAGCAACGGAGAGGGCTAAACTCGGGGTTTATCAACGCGATCGCGTCAGAAATGATGAGATCCGTAGAAGTCTCCCGGTACGCGGCCGCCACTCGAGGACCTTTCCGCCCCAACGGCCGTCAGTCCTACGAGCGATGTGTCCTGCCCACTGCCACTTAAGGTTTGCAATTCTTTGGGCTATGTCGGTAACTCTAGTTCTTCTACGGATCTCATCATTTCTGATCTGATCACGTAGAGAAACCCCGAGAATAGCCCTCTCCATTGCCCTTTGGGTGACTTTGAGCCTTCTTATGAGACCCATTGTAAGCGGCCACGTCTCCGTTCCGTATGTCATCACTGGCAACACGCACGAATTGAAGACTTTCGTCTTTCGACTGCGGTAGATTGGCCGAGAATATGCTGCGTAGCTTCCCGAACGCTGCCCAGCCGAGTTGGATTCGCCGATTTACCTCTTTCTGGAAGTTGGACTTACCGAGCTGGACTATTTGCCCCAGGTAAACATATTCGTCAACAACTTCCAGCGTGCCTCGTTTGTATTTCATGCTTTAATATACAACACTTAGTTGTTTTTAAATTAATAAATCGTACTTTATGTAATACCGAATTTTTATAATTTTTAACCGTTTTCCATCTTGGGGTGACACCACAATTTCCGCCCCGGGTGCCACCCAAGCTAGCTACGGCACTGCGTATGTTGATGATGATGATTGTATTGCCCAAAACTAATTTGTAAATTCGAACCAGTACATAGTTCTTGAGGTAAGCGCGTTCAACCAAAGAACAAACAATTTAGCCTTATGTGTATGTATAAAAAGATCCGTAGGTACAAGAGCTTTTCCAAAAAAAGATCAATATTAAAGTAAATATATCTCATATGAATATTTTGAACTAAATTCATAGCTACTAATGTAGTTAGGTAAGACCAACAATACGATAGTACGAGATAAAAAACGTAAAATTTTATGGAGATTTCCTTTCTCTCTTATTTCAAAAGTTTTTGTATTGGTTTAGAAAAATTAAACGAATTTTTACAACGATTGTTACTCAATATTATAAGATGAACATTCCGAGTAAGTAGGTATGATCGCAATTATGAAGCCAATGTCACAGTCCACAATCACAGCAAATCATTCATTCTTGGGGATTTTAGTTAAAAAAGTTTGAGAGCCACTGATTACATTGTAATATCTTTACTTGCCATAAAATCAAATTTTCGCCATAATTTCAGGAACCAAAACTCACGATACTATTGTAGCCACTGTTATTCTCGCGTAGCACAAGGCTTACTAAATAGAAAACAGTGTTAAGCTGAAAAATATTGATATAAAAGAATCTGCCTTCAGTCAGTGCCACGGACACGCGTGGCGTGTCCGCGGTTTACGCAAGGCGGCATCTCTATAAGCCTCAAGAAAATCGTGGCGGCATTGAATGAGTTAATAGGGCTACTTTGGCTTAAATCGGCCATCAAAGACAGCGAGGTGAAAATTTCATAAAATTTACCAAATTCCTATCAGATGATAAAAAAAAACATCTGGTCTTTTTATAATTTCTAAGGTTCAGATTAATTACAATTTAGCAAAAATTAACTACATGAAACCCATATTTAAATATTTTTCTCGCGGATCACATCGGTTGTAGTGTTGGATGTAACGCAGTACTTACCTGCTAAAAAATTGCCCGAGTGAGAGGATATGAAAGAGACCGCATTATTGCTATCTCTCTCACTCTCATTGGCGAAATGGATAACTGTAACTGAGGAATGCTATTCTTTGTGACAAGGGGATGAGGCGGGGGGTGTAGTCCGAGCGCCTATTGTGTTCTGGCGCCAGTCGTTTGCCTGCTTTTGTTTGCGCCTTACGTACGATACGCTCATTTGTGATTATTTGACGAACTTTGCTTTCTTTACGGACCTTGAGTGCGATTACGATTTGGTTTTGTGTGAATACGGGATTTTGACAAATTTGGCATTCATAACGGACTTTTCAAGCTCTTCATTTTGTGATGTCTTTTTCATCGCAAGAATATGCTCTTATGCATTACTTTTATGGATATGCAAGAGGAAATGCTTCTGAAGCAGCCAGGTTGTTCCGGCAGCAAGTACAAAATGGAGGTGGACCTCAGCCTGAAACTTGGCCTGATCATCGCATGATTTTAAGAGTACATAACTCTTACATGGAAGGACGCCTACCAGGTAGAAGATCGGGGCGCCCATCTGAAATGAGTGACCCAGATACTGTCCAATCAGTGGTCGAAGAAGTGGTGAGAGATCCATCAGTTAGTGTAAGAACAATAGAACGTCGAATCGGAATTCCGAAATCACTAGCACATCGAATACTTCATCAAGAGCGTTTTCACCCATATCACATCCAGAAAGTTCAGCAGCTCAAGCCCGCAGACTACCCGAGAAGGGTGGCATTTTGTCAGGAAATGTTACGGAGACAAGCTGAAAACGAAAATTTCTTTAAAAATATTCTATGGACTGATGAATCACATTTTAAGCGATGTGGGGTGTTTAATGCGCATAACTACCATTCGTGGAGTATTGAAAATCCACACCTCACAAGGGAATCTAATTTCCAAGAACAATTTAGTATCAATTTGTGGTCAGGCATCCTAAACGGACAGCTGATTGGTCCGTTCGAACTACCGGACCGACTGAACAGCGAGGCCTACTTGCAATTTCTACGACGTGATCTCGGCGTCTTATTAGAAGATGTAGACCTATTAACGCGGAGAAATATGATTTTTCAAAACGACGGCGCTCCATGCCATTTTGCTAGAAATGTTAGACAAAATTTGTCTGAAACATTTCCAGGCAGATGGATCGGTCGTGGAGGGCCCATTGCGTGGCCGCCACGGTCCCCCGACTTGAACCCCATAGATTTTTTCGTCTGGGGATACTACAAGGAATTAGTATACGCCAAGGACATTACAAACGTCACAGTGTTAAGAACAAAATTAAGACAAGCGGAAGAAACAATAAAAAACAACAGAATTGCATTTATAAATTTAAAAGAAAACTTTTTTAGACGATGTAGAATATGTATTGAGCACGAAGGTCGTCATTTTGAAAACTTTCTTTAAGCGATCGAATAATAAATACTTTGAAAATAATGTTTTGTTTCATTTATTAAGTTATAATAAACCTTCAAAGGTTATTAAAGATGGCAGCAGGAACAGTTATTTTTGACCTTCAAATAATAAATTTTTAGCTTTTCTACAATAATTTTTGGTTTATTAATAAATAATTGGAATTTAAAAAAAAATATTCAGAAGTCGAGTTTTATGAAATTTTCACCTTGCTGTCTTTGATGGCCGATTTAAGCCAAAGTAGCCCTATTAAGTACTTTTTTTAAAATTATTATGAAAGCAGAGAGTCTAGAGAAGTTTTTACACATACTTAGAAACCATGAATTCGCCTGTTTAGATTTTTAATTTAAAGATGAATTTTTAAGTAATTATTCACTAACATTCAAATTTTGACTTTACACTACTGTTTTCTAAATTTCCACTAAAGTTACGAAGCTGATTATTTTAGACATAAAAGAAGCACTAAAGATAATTCAGTGGCATAAAGAAAAACATTAAATTATGTTCAACTTTTTTTTATTAAAAATTTTTAAGTTCTTTAGATCGAAATTTTCAAAAAGTCAGAAAAAAAATTATTACTCTAAAACTACGAATAATCGCGGAACATACATGGGGGTGATTCGGGTACTCCAAGAGGTGCTCTAACTCTGGACTTTCGCTTGACACTATTTTTTGGGACACCCTGTATTAAGTTCAGTAGCTATTTTTGCTAGGTTTCTATGCTTTAGTTATTCTTCTGAGGTCCGATCTATGCAGTGGACCGTTTAATTTTAGCAAGTGAAATTAGTGATATAAGTGCATTCAGTGAAAATAGTTCCTCCCGCCGCTTGTCAGACTTACTAAAACATCAAGAAACTTACCAGCCGCTATTTAAATACATTAAAATGACTTTTGGGAGTTTATAATTAACATTAACAAGCATCTGAAAAGAAGAATGAAGAAATGGCTCAAAGGCCTAGAATCCAAGCCAAAAATATTAAAAAAAAGAGACTGGTTCACTTCATGGACTGTCGTGTTGTCAATGTCATTGTCATGTTTTGTCCATTTTTAGGTGACCCAAAACAAAACCATAGCACACTTTTGGCATTTGTTAACAAAAGCAAACTCAGAAACAGTGTCTTATCCATAAACTCGAGATTGGCAGTAATGGTTGTGTAAAACGACCGATTGCCACTTAACCAAGAAGTGAAGTGAAGTGACTTCATGGAATTATTACTCAAACAGGAATGAGCTCTTCAAAATATTTTTGTTCAAATTTGGACTTTATTTCTATGTGAATAAAGACTAAACACTTGAAAGTGCAAAAGTATGCCGAGAGAGGTAGCAATAACTGTACCTTTTATCCCTTTCCCACAGTGTTGCTACTGTTGTATATTTTATAATTTAGTAATTATGAAACAACTATTGGTAGATGAAGATTTTTATTATTGTTTATTTTAATTACTTTTAACGCCCAAAATACCTAAATTGTTTTTTTTTTTGAATAATTATAACATAAAATAAATTAAATTATCATATTAACCTACTATTAATAATTATAACACTATGATTTACGTCCAGGAAATATTCTAGTGGTAGTATTCAAAAAATGTTATATTGCAACAACGATTCTTTGTCAATGTCAGTAATTTTCGTTGTCATTGTAGTAGGGTGACCACATGGTAATAAATATTATCGCAATTTTTAACATTTTTCAATAAAAGTAATTTATATTAGTTATTTATTGTTTAGCTTACACGATGCGATGTAAAGTTATTAGAAAAAAGAATTGGCATTAACATTATGTTCAAGATATTGGCGAAACTACAAAAGTTTTAAATATTGTTGAAACAATTCGACTCACACTGATAATTTTAATTCTTTTCTTCTTAAAATATTACTCATTCTTTTACTAGGTATGTATTTAAATATCACAGGGAGATTTTAGTATTGACTCATTTTTGACAAGTTGACAGATTTGATTATCTGTTAAGTGGCGGTGGGTTTAACATAATATACTGATTGGAAAGACCCATCTATTGAAAGACAATCATTGACATTCATTATTTTTTCAATAATTATTATATTAATAAAACCTATTGTTGACGCCGAGCGCCACCTAGTTCACTATTTTGTAATTACTTATTTAACACATCTTGTCAAAGTTATATAAAGCGCGACGGTAGATGGTGCGCACTTCACTTGCCACGAAATAATTGTATTGAAAACATCGAAATTATACTGCTGTTCAAAAATCTGAGTTTTATTAAAGTGAAACTCCAATCTTGCGCTAAAACAAGAAAATTGGCGACCGTGACAGGACACTTCAAGAATATTAAAACAAAACTTCAAGAAGCATCTGCGAAATCCGGCATCGAAATATTGCAATTACATACTGCCGACGAAATTGACGAAATAGCAAAAGGGAACAATTGGATTTGGACTGGATTAACTGGATGGTTTGTTTCTCCGGGGCAGTGATCCGCTAAAAATCACACTTGGAGGTCTACGAAATACGCCGTGAACAAGTTAAGTGCCACTCCTTTTTTCCTACCTCTCACATTCAAAATTAACCCTTTTCATCATTATATTTATTTATTTCCACATTAAACCTTTGTTCCCATTCTAATTATATATTTGATCGACTAAATAGATATAGGCTAAAGCTAAAAGTGCGATTTCAATACGATTTTCGTAACATTTATTTCCAAATTACCTACGATTCAAAAAAAAATTGATAACGATCTTTTATTTAAATTTTTACTGTTATTTTGTTTTGTTGTAATATAATTAGCACCAAATTAGTGTCAAAAGGTAACTCCGCAACAAATAATTCGTAAGATAGTCCCCTTTCGCGGCCGGGTTCCAGGTTTTACCAACGCGACTTTGCTGCGCGGTTGCTGTGTCTTCCGTGCGGTGCTGTTTGGCTGTTGGTTCCTGGTTTGGCTGGTTTCGCCGAGGAAAGGGACGTGAGCGAATTCAACTTTATTCCTTTTCATTAATTTTATATTTTTACGTATCATTGAGAATTGCCGTAATATTAGTGTTATTATATTATTTTTATAGATTCATTATTACAATTAACTATTACTATCTTCTTTAAATCAAATTCTTTATTAATTCATAATGGAAACAGACACTAAAGTTAGCTTAAAAGATTTAAGCTCAATTAAAGGGCAAGTCACTAAATTCAAAAACTACGTAGATAAATTTAGTAAGTTAACGGAAATAAACAACATTACCATAGCTGAGTTCACATTAAAAACAAGCAAACTCGAGAGTATTTCGGTGAAATTCGATGATTTGCAATCTGAAATAGAAGTTTTGAATGCACAAAATATTCAAATTGAGCTTGATGAGCGCGATCGCATTGAAACAGAAATTATCCAATGTTTGTCTGCGGCAAAATCTCTGATACAAGAATACAATTGCCAAATTAATGACGGTGATGTCAAACGACGTCAATCAGTGTCCAATGCAGGTTGCGATCATCAAGAAGTGAATTTTAAATTACCACAAATTCAGTTAGCAAAATTTGATGGTTCTGTTTTTCGCTGGCTGGAATTTCGCGACACGTTCACTAACTTGGTTCACAAAAATGAGCGCATTCCAGACAATCATAAATTTCATTATTTATTATCATACTTATAAGGTGATGCTGCACGTATCATATCCAATCTCGAAATATCCTCCACCAATTATAAAGAGGCGTGGCTTCTCCTTTGTGAGAGATACGACAATAAAAGAATTCTCATCAACAACCATTTAGACTCACTTTTTAATATTCAGCCTATCACTCGCGAGTCCGAAAGGTCTTTGCGGTTTTTGGTTGACCACGTCACTAAAAATTTACGCGCGCTATCCAGTCTAGGCCAACCAACAGACCACTGGGACATATTAATTATATATATAGTTTCTTCTAAATTAGACAACAGAACATTAATAAAGTGGGAGGAGTATCGTAACTCCTTGGAGGATGTTCCGAGCTTGGAGCAATTTAATAGATTTTTAATCGGTCGTGCAGACGTTTTAGAGTCAATCAATCGTAGCAGTAACAAGTTAGGCCATAATAGCAATATAAGAATACAACAATCACCACGTCTCTCGCCTTCAAATTATTTTCGTACAAATATTAATCAAAATAAATACAATAATAGTACAGCTGACCGCTTACAAAATAATAAGTCATTTATAGCAACAGAATCTCATAACGAAACTCCAAATTTCTTATGCATAATTTGCAATGGCAATCATAAAATATATGATTGTCAAACTTTTAAATCAAAATCTGTCAAAGATAGAATGTCTTACGTTTCTAAATATAAATTATGCAAAAATTGTCTTCGCCAAGGACACCCCTATAGTGAATGTCGTATGGGTCCCTGTAGGCAATGCAACCAAAGGCATAACACGCTGCTTCACATTTCGAGTACCGCTGTCAATTCTTCAGTCAATTGTGCTGAAGAGGAGAATCAACAGTGTTCCGCAGTAGCTGTTTCACACGCCAAGCAGGTTATTCTGTCTACAGCAATGATAGATGCTGTCAACCCTGTAAATAATAAGACCGAGAGGGTTAGGGCTCTTTTGGATAGTGGAAGTCAATCATCTTTCATAAGCAGATCTTTACAAAAAAGACTAAATTTACCATGCCAATCACTAGAGGCTATTAATATTATAGGTATTGGGAATAATAATTGCAATAAGGTTGAACACAGTTGTATTGTACATCTAAAGTCAATCAACAGCTCTTACAATGTCAAAATGTCTTGTTATGTACTAAATGACCTTACAGGAGACATTCCAAAGTCACCGGTCTCTTTACAAAATTTGCATATTCCGCAAAATATTATTAGGGGATTGGAGTCGCTCACGTCCGTAGGTTTTACCCTCGAGACCCTACACGTGATCCCCGGGTGGTGCTAATCGAGTGACCAACTTCTGGTGGTAGGGCTTGAAAAACCCGACTGGCTAGCGACCACCGTGCGTATGATGTAAAACCCGTCAAGTGGCCATTTTTGTCCGCGTTTCGGGATCAGTCTGCGCACAGCCAGAGCTTGAGGGGTCGTTGCTGCGATTCGTATGGTTTGTGCGGGCTTCCGTCGACCCAGTGCCAGGTTGACTGCGTTGACCCTCCGCCCAGGAAGACCCGAAGAAACGGCTGTTCCGCTGGCCGCCCGTGGTATAGTACAGGGGCCCAAGCGGACCTAACCAGTCCGTGAGGCTGCCCCACCATGCCACGCATAATCTCGGGGTGGTCCGTCGTGCCGGTTGGTGACCGGACGGTGGGTCCCGGCGGCCACTTCCGGGGGGGTTCGGGGGCCCTTCCGTGCGGAGGGTCAGCGCAAATCAGCTGTCGGCTGTTCCCTGGCAAAACAGGCCTACACACATTAACTATGCGAAGCGCAGCAAGGACACCTCAGTTTCACGCCTCTCACTCCAATAATTATGGCAGCGCAAAATATTAAGACTGGTCGTACAGCGGTGCATTATCCCACCAAAACACCATTATTTGAGGTGGGGCTCGCTAAAATCCGCGGGCTCCATTCTAACCTCTTAGCTGTCCACCACCATCTCGAGACAGCCCGTCCAGCAATGCTGTTTTTGACGGAGACGCAAATTATCTGCCCGGCCGATACAGGCTACCTTAATTACCCCGGCTACGCTCTTGAGGAGTCCTTCAAGGCGAAGGCTGGTGTTTGCTTGTTCGTCCGGGCGGACGTTTGCTGTCGTCGCCTGTGCTGTTTGGAGGAACCTTCCTTTTCCATCCTTGCGGTACACGTCGATTTTGGCACTCATTGCCGTGTCTACGTCTGCGTCTACCGTTCCCATCGTGGTGACTTGGAGACAACTCGACTTTTTGAACATCTAAGTCGGGTGGCAGATGACGCGCAGGAGCGATTTCCTTCCGCCGAGCTGGTGTTTTTAGGGGACTTCAATGCTCACCACGAGTTGTGGTTAAGTTCCTCTAAAACTGACCATGCGGGTAGGACTGCCCACGCATTCGCTCTCACGCACGACCTGACACAATTGGTCACCCAGAACACCAGGGTACCAGATATTATCGGTCAAGCGCCCTCTTTATTGGACCTTCTGTTGACAAATCGCCCTGACGGATATCAGGTGGTGGTTCGAGCTCCACTAGGATCTTCGGATCACTGCCTGGTATCCGTCTCAGTGCCTCAGGCGTCACGACCGTCGCCTGTGGTTGCAGCACGCCGTCTGTGGCACTATGCGTCAGCAGATTGGGACGGTATGCGGGATTATTACGCATCTGTTCCTTGGTGGCAGCGCTGTTTCAATAGGATGGATCCGGACTCCTGCGCTACCTCTGTTGCTGACGAGATCATACTAGGAATGGAATATTATATTCCGCATTCCAATCTCGTCAGTAGAGGCCGACGTAACCTCTGGTTCAATCGCGAGTGCGCCTCTGCTGTTGAAAACAAACAGCTGGCTTACCGCGCTTGGATCAGAGGCCGAGCATCTAAGGATCCCAATACAAGCCTACTGAAAACAGCCTACAATAATGCCACCAAGTTATGTAAGAGGGCTTACATTAGAGCGGATGCTCAGCGCATTGCACAAGTGGGCCAGGAACTGCTATCGCACCCTACGGGTAGCCGTTCTTTTTGGCGCCTGGCCAAAGCTGTGCAATCAAACTTCTGCCAACCCTCGCTGCCACCGCTGAGACTTGCCGATGGCTCACTTGCTCATCAGCCGCAGGAGAAAGCCGACCTCCTGGCAAAACTCTTTGCGGCTCATTCCCGTGTCGATGACTGTGGTACACAACCTCCGAAACTGTCCCATTGTGGCAGCACCATGCCCGATATCCGTATCAGACAGCGTGATGTACGGGCGGAGCTCCAGTCGATCGATACTCGAAAAGCAAGTGGACCAGACGGCATTCCTGCGATTGTTCTTAAGAAGTGTGCAGCGGAGTTGACTCCGGTCCTTACGCGTCTATACCGTCTGTCGTTCTCTGCTGGTTGTGTGCCGAAATCTTGGAAAGAGGCCAATGTCCAGCCGGTTCCCAAAAAGGGAGATCGTTCTGATCCGGCTAACTATCGTCCTATAGCCGTCACTTTCATTTTGTGTAAAATCATGGAGAGGATCCTTAATACACAGCTGATCCGTTACCTGTAAGGTCACTCGTTGCTTAATGACCGACAGTATGGGTTTCGTCCTAAACGGTCAACAGGTGACCTTCTAGCGTTCCTTTTGCACAAATGGGGTGAATCTATCGATAAGCGCGGCGAATCGGTGGCTATTAGTCTCGACATCGCCAAAGCTTTTGATAGAGTCTGGCACAAGGCTCTTCTTTCCAAGCTTCCGGCATACGGATTACCCGCGCAGTTCTGTACGTGGATTGCCAGCTTCCTCCACGAGCGTAGAATTCGCGTTGTCGTTGATGGCTGCGCTTCGCGGTTCGTGGCAGTGAACGCTGGTGTTCCGCAAGGCTCCGTTCTATCCCCCACATTGTTTCTTCTGCATATCAATGATATGCTTTCCTTGGGAGCTATACATTGCTATGCAGACGACAGTACAGTGCATGGGGGATATCACGGAGCCTCGGGGGCTGCTCGTGGTGATATTGGTAGGGAGAGGCAGAATCTTATCATTGAGCTCAACAGGACGCTGGACCTCGTCTCCGAATGGGGCTCCAACAATCTTGTTGAGTTCAATGCTAAGAAAACACAGGTGTGCGTGTTCTCGGCGAAAAGGTCACCTTTCCTCCCCCTTCCTTCTCTTCAGGGCACAACCCTTCACACACAGAGCAACATCACCTTGCTCGGAATGAACATTCGCTGCGATCTGAACCCCAGAGACTACATCGAATCCGTCATAACTACTGCCTCACGGAAACTCGGTGTCCTGAACAAGGTGCGTAGGTATTTTGCGCCGGACCAACTATGCTTGTTTTATAAAACTCAGGTTAGGTCTTGCGTGGAATATTGCTCGCACCTTTGGGACGGCTCCGCTCAGTACCTCCTCGATGCTCTGGACAGATTGCAGCGTCGCGCTATTCGCATAATTGGCGATGTAGAGGCAACTAACACCCTCGAGCCTCTACAACTTCGTCGTGACATCGCCTCTCTTAGCGCCTTTTACCGAATGTTCCATGGGGAATGCTCTGAGGAGCTCTTGAACCTTATCCCTCCCTCTCCATTCCTTAACAGAAACACGCGTAAGGGCCTTCGGAGTCATCCGTACACTGTGTCCACCTTTTCACACCGTACCAAGAAATTCCAAGATTCCTTCTTCTGTCGTTCATCCCACACTTGGAATTCTCTACCTGCGCACGTGTTTCCTCCATCCTACAACATGGGTTCCTTCAAAAGAGGCGTGAAAAAGCATCTTTTGGGCCGGCAAGGGGCGGGCAGGTAGGAGAGTGGATGTCGTCCCTACTCTATCTGTCAACTCATTTGGGCCTCTTTCACCGTTTAACATCAGGCGGGAGGAGGTCATTTGCCGGGCCATCCATAAAAAAAAAAAAAAATACTAGCCGATCCCAGTTTCTATGATCCTGCCCCAATTGAAATTTTAATTGGTGCAGATTTGTTTTGGGACATTTTAAGTAGTGAACAGCGCTCATTGGGATGTAACAAACCGAAGTTACAAAAAACAAAGCTGGGCTGGATAATTGCTGGTCCCATGCTTCAACCCCCACATCCAAATAACATACAGGCGTGCCATTTTTTTAAATTGTAATGTTGACAAAACACTTAGCAAATTCTGGGAACTTGAAGAACTTCCTCCAAAGAAGGTTCAAAGTCCAAATGATATTGCTTGCGAAAGGCATTTTATAGCCAACACAAAAATGTTAGAAACAGGTCGGTTTTGTGTGACGCTACCACTAAAGAGCTCACCTGACTGTCTTGGAGATTCATATACATTAGCAAAAAAACGATTGTTAAGTCTTGAAGGACGTTTTAGAAAAAATCCAGAACTAAAGGTACAATATACAGAATTTATTCGTGAATATTCTGATTTGGGGCATCTATCAGAAGTGACAACTCCAATTCCAGATTCATGTTATTATCTTTGTCATCATGCTGTTTTTAAAGAAGACAGTGAATCAACTAGGTTGAGAGTGGTGTTCGATGGCTCAGCTCCGACATCCTCCGGCTATTCTGTCAACGACATCTTAATGGTCGGCCCAAACCTACAAGATTCTCTTTTCTCCATTTTGATAAGAGCACGCCAACATAAATACCTCTTGACAGGTGACATCGCAAAAATGTACCGTCAAGTAGCAGTTCACGAAAATGACTGCAATTTGCAATTAATATTATGGAGAGAAGATGAATCACTGCCGATCAAAACATTGCGATTAGGTACTCTCACTTACGGCACCGCAAGTGCGAGTTACCTTAGCACGAGATGTCTTTGGCAGATAGGCGAAGAATGTCCTGATGAATTAATAAAAAATGTTATACAAAAGGACTTCTATGTTGATGATGCAATTTTAGGCGCTAATGATGAAACTCAATTACGGTACATACAAAAGGCCGTGTCTGAAGCCCTAAGTTCAGCATGTTTCCAATTACGTAAATACAAAACTAACTTACCGTCATTATTTGCGCATATAGAAATTGATAATAGTGAAAGGCTTACCTTTAGTGAGTCCTCGAGCACTCTCGGCCTGGGCTGGATTCCTACCGATGATGAATTTTATTTTCCCGTCAAAATTCCGATAGAAAATGAAAACATTACCAAGCGAACAATTTTATCTAACTCTTCTCGTGTGTTCGACCCGCTGGGATTAGTCAGTCCATGTATAATTCAAGCTAAAATGTTACTTCAAAAATTGTGGTTGAAGGGTGTAGAGTGGGATCAGCCATTACCGGAGGACCTTAAGCAAAAATGGTATGAAATTGCTAGTAACTTACCTAAATTGTCTAATTTCCGCATCCCTCGTAGAGTTTTGTGTGATTCACCAGTGTCAATAGAACTTCATTCATTTAGTGATGCCTCACAAGATGGCTACGGAGCTTGCATTTATTTAAGGTCAATGGATGGCACCGGTAATATTACAGTAAGATTATTATGTTCCAAATCAAAGGTAGCACCACTTAAGCCTACAACCATACCTCGCCTCGAGCTTTGTACAGCTCTATTAGGAGCCAGATTGACTAAAGGCATTTTAGAATCAATTAGATACGTATCTACACGTATTGTACACTGGTGCGACTCTAATATAGTTTTGTGTTGGATCAACGGCGATCCAAGTAAATTAAAAACTTTTGTTGCTAATAGAATAGCAGAAATTATAGATATTTCAGACCGTGGGTCCTGGCGCTATGTTCCTACAGACGCTAACCCAGCTGATATTATTTCAAGAGGTATGAATGCATCTCAGCTTCAACAAAATAGCCTCTGGTGGAAGGGTCCTCCGTTTCTTAGACTTAGGGAAGATGATTGGCCAACATTGACCAAAACCCAAAATGTCGAGATACCAGAGATAAAGGTTATTGCAGTCACCACACAAGAACCCTTATTTGACTTCAAATTATATTCAAATTTTAATAAAATTCAAAGAATATTTTGCTATATATTACGATTCCTTCATAATGCTAATCCTAAAAATAGACACAAAAGGTATTTAGGGGTATTAGCAGTTGATGAGCTAAATAATGCTTTCAATTTATTGTGTCGTACTGCACAAAGGCAGACATTTCCAAATGAATACAAAACCTTATTGACTGACAAAGAGTTAGAACCTAAATCTAATATTTTATCATTGTCTCCATATTTAGATAAAAATACAAATTTAATTAGAGTCGGTGGCAGATTAGATAATTCTGACTATTCCTATGATAAGCGCCATCCCATACTACTTGATGCTTCTCATCATCTTACAAAATTATATTTTGAACAAGAACATTTAAAAAACCTTCATGCAGGCCCGCAGTTGCTGTTATCTACTGTTAGAGAGAGAGTGTGGCCTATCAACGGTAGAAAACTTGCGAGGCGTGTTGTAAAGCAATGTGTGATTTGTACCCGTATGCGGGGTAAAACAATATTCCCTAAAATGGGAAACTTACCTAAAAATAGAATTTCCGTTGATTTTCCTTTCAGTTCCGTTAGTGTGGATTACGCTGGCCCGTTTAGTATTCTAAATCGCAAGGGACGTGGTGCAAAATTAATAAAATGCTATTTATGTTTGTTTATTTGTCTGCGATTTAATTGTGTTCATTTGGAACCAGTTAGTGACTTAACTAAGGAAGCATACATAATGACCCTTCGTAGATTCGTAGCCCGCCGTGGAAAACCCACAGAAATATTTTCTGATAACGGTCGGAATTTTGTCGCAGCTGCAAAGGATATCAGTAATTTTTTGAAATTAAATAACGCGTCTCTTGCTGAATTTGCGTCAATGGAAGGAATAAAGTTTAATTTTATACCAGCTTATACGCCTCACTTCGGCGGGATCTGGGAAGCAGGGGTTAAGTCAGCCAAATATCACGCAAAAAGAGTCATGGGTAATACCCACTTAACTTTCGAAGAAATTACTACTTTATTTGCACAAGTGGAGGCCATTCTAAATAGTCGACCACTATGTCCTATGTCCTCTTCTCCTAATGATCTCCTTACCCTTTCACCTGGGCACTTTATTATCGGCAAACCTCTAAATGACTTGCCCACTTCAGCCGTAGACTTGTCAAAGAACAATCTGGAGAGATATGCCCGGCTTCAGCAAATTAGACATCATTTCTGGGAGAGATGGCAAAAGGAATATGTATCAGAGTTACAACAACGCACTAAATGGAGAAGAAATACTGCAAAATTGAATATTGGAGATATGGTACTGCTGCAAGAGGATAACTTAGCTCCACTGAACTGGCGCATGGGTCGAGTCGTGCGTTTATATCCTGGCTCTGATGGGACTCCTCGTGTGGCAGACATCAAGACAACTACAGGCTGCATGCGTCGAGCTGTGGTTCGGCTCTGCCCTCTGCCTTCTGCGAATGAGCTTCAAGATTGAAAGTGACGTCTTTCAAGGTGGGGAGGTTATGTTGACGCCGAGCGCCACCTAGTTCACTATTTTGTAATTACTTATTTAACACATCTTGTCAAAGTTATATAAAGCGCGACGGTAGATGGTGCGCACTTCACTTGCCACGAAATAATTGTATTGAAAACATCGAAATTATACTGCTGTTCAAAAATCTGAGTTTTATTAAAGTGAAACTCCAATCTTGCGCTAAAACACCTACCTTGTATTGAAAAGCAGATATAAAATTCGCAACCCATTTTGAAATAATAGAATATAGTATTTCTTTGTTGTACAACACCAACCAGCTTAAAGTCAACGTATATATAATATAAGTGTATTATTTATACACTAATTGTACATAGGGCAACCTTGTCGCTAAAAGCGATCTCTTCCTTAAAAATCGTGATTATTAAGCATATTATTATTTTCCAAAGCATCTTTTAGGTTAAATGTCATTGTTTTTATAAAAATCCCTATTTTGTAGAATTTGTGGTCAACAAACTTACGAAAGAGACAAAACGGTACAGTTATTTATCTCTCGCTCGGCACACTTTTTTAGGCAAGAGCTCATTCCTGTTTGAGTAATAATTCCATGGTTCACTTATAGAGATACGTAGTATCTCTATTAAGTCTGTGTTCACTTACTATTTTGTGGATTCTTACTATCCCTGCGTTCCGTAAAACGATAAAAGTGATAATATCGCGAATCCGACCAAAGTCACAACATAACCTACTACTGATTCAATAGCCCTTATATTTTGTGACCATTTAATTTGGTCGGATTCGCGATATTATCGCTTTTATCGCAATTCGGAACGCACGGTATATTTATTTTGTGATTTGAAGAACGTAAAAATTATTTTAGTCTCTTTCACTTTTAGTTTGTGGTCTCTTTATTTTGTGTTGCTTACCTAAAGTTTACATATTCTTTGAAAGTAAAGTAACCTTCAATAACATTGCAATTTTGTACAATCTACAAATTGTTTACTATTACGGAAACTTTACAAGTAACAACAATTTTTATTAATTACGTAATTTGTATTTTCTTAGACCTTACGATTTTTCTTTTGATTTTTGTGACATCTTTTACTCTCATTTTATTCGGTTTTATGACAGTGGGGCTAGCACGCAGGAGAATCGAAAATCGAATCGAAATTCGAATTTGTATGGCAAACTCCTCGGAGCTTGTATGGCGATTTTATTAGTTCTGCTACTCACCGCCGTGGCGCTAATAAAATTGCCATACAAACTCCTCGATTCGGATTTCGATTCGATTTTCGATTCTCCTGCGTGCTAGCCCCACAGGTCTATACTAGTCCTGTTGAGTTGTCCCCTATAAGAGACTTCCACTACTACCAATATTTTTCGTCCCAGCCCCCATATCCATGGACTCCGCAGAAGTGACTGAAGGCTGACACTTGAAACAAACTATTGTGTGGTGTTGTGTTGTGACACCTCAGAAGCATATCGGTTGCATACATCCATCGGCTTTCCGCGACCTTCGCCAGATCGTCGGTCCACCTGGTTGGGGGTCTACCCACTGAGCGTCGCCCGGATTGTGGTCACCATTCAAGAACCGTTCGGCCCCAACGGCCATCGGTTCTTCTAGCTATGTGTCCCACCCACTGCCACTTCAGCTGAGCAATCCTTCGAGCGATGTCCTCATTTCAGATCCGATCACGCAGGGAGACCCCAAGCATTGCTGTCTCCATTGCCCGCTGAGCGACCTTGAGCCTTCGGACGAGACCCACAGTGAATGGCCACGTTTCGCTTCCGTAGGTCGCTGGCAACACACACTGGTCAAAGACTTTTGTCTTGAGATACTGAGGCAATTTGGATGTGAAGATTTTTCGTAACTTCCCGAAAGCTGCCCATCCCAGTTGGATTCGACGAGATATCTCTTTCTCGAAGTTGGACTTACCTAACTGGACTATCTGTCCCAGGTATACATAGTTGTCTACAACTTCAAGTGTAGTGTTACAATATTAACTGGAGTGGGTACAACATGGGCATTCGACATGATTTTTGTCTTATCCATGTTCATTTTAAGACCCACTCTTTGGGAAGCACTACTGAGGGGCGAGATCTCTGAGCATGGTGTTCAGGTCTTCCAAGGTCTCAGCCATTAGAACTACATCATCAGCAAAACGGAGACGTGTTAGGTACTCGCCATTAATTGTTTATGCCATATCCTTTCCAATCCAGAAGCTTGAAAATATCCTCCAAAGCTTGAAAATATCTCTACAGTAGACGCGTCCTATTAGACTTCGTGAGCGGTCGCGCGGGTTACAAGGGTAGCCCTTTTGTAGTTACCTTAATTTTGATAAAAGATAGAAAATTAATAAAACTCAGTTTATAATATAAAAGTATGTCTTTATTTATATCACAGAAACAAGTTTTGGTGTCTAAAATTTAAACTCTTCATTAATTATTAAACAAAACGTAAACTTCTAAAAAAATCTAAATTTATAGACAGTTCGAGATCATGCTGTCGTATTACTAATAGGAATGTATATTATAAAAAATTAAAAATAATTTTTAGCAATAAAACTAATGAAATAAAATAAAAATCAGTCTGTTGACATGCATTCAGGACACACGACCGTCTGATGTTTCTACAAATGCGTCGCATGCATTTGCTGCAATGTTTGCGCGTGCTTCTATCAGGAGCCCTACTGCATAAAGAACACCGACCACATATTCTGTAGGGGGGATTGTTTAGAAAGTCCTAAAAGAAGTCTCCCCTTTAGTTTTATACCTCTGCAGGCGTAGCACGGGCTGCCAAGACTGGACTCGAGTCACGCATTATCTCACAATTTCAGTGACATAATCTCTATGTCTTAAAGAGTAGCACGGTAGCACGAATTAAGTGGGACTGACGTGAAAAAAATTTCTTGACGCTCGTAAAGGGACATGTGTGACTGAGTTTTATCAAAATTTTTTTGCTCTTCGACTGCTACTACATTTTCTAAAGTATTAATGCCCTTGCTACAACCACAGCAGTCGGCGAACAGGCACGCCAAGAAAATTGTGATAAAACTCAGTCACAGATGTTCCTTGATGAGCGTCAAGAAAATTTATCACGTCAGTCACACTAAAATCGCGCCACCGTGCTATTTTATACGACATAGAGATTATGTTACTGAAATTGTGAGATAATGGGTGACTCGAGTCCAGTCTTGGCAGCCCGTGCTACGCCTGAGGGCATGTTTTGTTGTGATATACGACGCTTAATGCAAGGACTCGTGAGCGTGAATCCGACTTCTTGTAGGTATTTGCGTCGTACAACTTTCAGCTCAGGGTTATTCATTTTATGCCTGCCATATTGACAAAATTGTAAAATAACGTAGAGGTCATCTTCGGCATATCGTCTAGCCATTTTGTCAAAAATGTCGACACCATATCTAGGGCGGATTCATGTGGAGATTCGTGCGGGAGACTTTGTCCTACGCTCACTTCTTCATCTTCTTCGTCATTTTCATCATCTTCCTGTAACCATCTTTGTATGTCTTCAGTAGAAAGTGTGATTAATCTGACACTTTCCACTTTCTTTTTTTAATTCCATTTAAAAAAGACTATTAGATATGGACTGAACAATTTTTGATTCCAGATGGCGGTAGTATGGCCCATAACATTAATCGGCAACAACTTGGGCAGGAGACATCAATATTTAAACGACCTAGTAAACAATGCATTTAAAAGGCAAATACCGTTTGAATCTATTCAAGATTTGCCAGAAGTCACACCCATTGATAGATTATTTAAAATAGATTTAGCATCCAAATATCGATGTATTGATTTTATTCTTAAATGCTTCAAAGATGAAGATATGCTTTATGTCAGCAGAGCTCTTAAATGTGTGTGGCTTTTTCGTGAATCTCAGTTTTCGGAGTTACTCACGCCTCATTATGTAGAACAATTTCTTTATCCGGAAATGACAATGGTTGCTACTAAAAAAATGAAGCAATGGATCGCGTTAAATCTGAAAGATGAAGTCAAATGTCAGATGTTTTATGAGTATTATTTTGAAAAGGATTTCAAGTACGCCATTAAGTTTTTCCCAAAATGTTCAGCTGGATATGTTGTCGACAAATTAATTTCTATACCGTTTTCAAATATGACTCCGCACTTCATGAAATTACTTTGTGAAAATACACCTGCAGCAGCACAAGTTTACTTTGATATATTAAAAAACAAAAGCGAAGATTTGCCCAAAGAAAATAACAAGAAAAAAAATTGCATATCTATTGTATCGGAGTTGCACTTTCTTTTGAAGCGTGACCCAGACAAATTTTTCTATTTGATTGAAAATATTTATGACCCTCACTTAAAACGGTTTAACAAACAAACTACGAAATATATAATGAATAACCACAGAGCTAGATTTGAAGCAAAACCAGAATTGTATGTTGAGAGATTTTTAGATTTACAGACATTATCAAAGTATTTAAGTAATGATAACATTAAAGAATTGGTTATTAAACTAATGCGAGCTAAGTTTATTCCATTCTTTTATTGCACATATAAATTTGCAGAGCCTTTACTTAAGTGTATAGATAAGAATGAAAAAACAAAATTTTGTAGAACACTTTTTGAAGAGAATTCTTATGGAGAGAAAATTACGTTACCACCATACTTTATACCATGTTTAAAAAATCATCAACATGAATCATACGATCCGCCAAAAGATTACGACTTTTATCTAGAAATGAAAAAACCAAGAGTGATGCTTGCTGGTGGCTATTGTCCTGGACCTAATCGTCTCGCTATATTATTTGACCAGTACAGGTTTAAAGGTTACGAGAAAACATTTGCGGATTTGAAGAAAGCAATACTAAAAGAAAGCAATATAGAAAATCGCCAGAATATGTTTCTCGTACTTATCAGTAAAACTGGCGGTAAAGCAGAGCATCTACGAAGCATAATAAAGTTTCTATTCAGTCGTCATTCTAATGAGCCAGCTTCTTTGCGAGCCACTTTAGTAAGAAGCTTAGTAAAACGTGCTTCAGTATGGAGAGTTAGCCCTGATGTTTGGGATATGTTACTAAGATTTGGATATGACTTGGGCTTAGACGGCAGAGCCGCCACAGCTCCATGTGTGGAAGGGTTGCATGGTGTTGTACTTCACGACATAATAAAAATTGGTTCGATAAGCCAACCTGTCTTAAACGCTTATCTTTGTGAATTCAATCCATTGTCTGAATATTCCTTAACCGACAAAGAAAGGAAGCAAGTTATTAATTACGTTCTTGGCGTACTAATGGAAAAGGCTAAAAATGATGGAGATGACGCTCCAAATCGTTTTAATCAAGTTCTAGACTTGCTCAATGCACATCGCTTGAAATTAGAGCATCATATTGATGTTATACAAGCTATAAAGGGTGCAATAACAGGAAAAAATAACGCCTTTCGTCAGTTATTAGAGCGTATTTTTCATATGAAAGTAGCCAGAAAAACGTTTTTCTTTGAGAATTTTCAAATCAATAAAACAGATCTATCTTACATTAATGCCTTGCGACATGATGTTAATGTATTAACAGATGAGAAACATTTTAATTCCGTTCTTGATGAAAATAGAGCAAAATGTCTCCAACATTTTATTCGCAAGCTAATTTTATATTTTGGGGAGGAGAATGGTCTTGCCACGTTTTATTTAAATATTACGAAAAAGAGAATAACTGCAGATAACCCTAAGACTGGCTTAGCAAGAATTATAGCTTTTCTCTCAAGCAGAGAAGAGTTGACAAACCTGTGCGATTTTCTTTCACAAACTAAAACATCAAACAACAAACGATTGATTGCTGCGTTATGGTCTAATATTCATTTCACACGTCCTCATTCGCCTTTCGAAATTGATAAAATAAAGGTAAGTCTGAGTGGACAATGTTTTTAACCGACTTCAAAAAAGGAGGAGGTTCTGTTCGACTGCATCTATTTTTTATGTGTGTTCACCGATTACTCCGCCATTTGGGGGTCGATTTTCAGAATTCTATTTATAATCGAAAGTGTATAATTTCGAGGTAGTCCCAGTGCCACCATGTCATGATCTGATAATGGGATCCCAGGCAAATTGAGGAAAACCCTTAAATTTCATCGGCACATCCGACGTTTCATATTTTTTCTGAAGATATCCAAGTATTTGCATCTGTCATGTTACAGAGCTGTTAATGGAAGGTTGTGGTGGGTTAGGTTAGGGGATCAGCGCGCGATGGCTTTAAGAGTCATAAGGGCGTACCGCACCGTGTCCCACACGGCGGCATGTGTGCTGGCCGGCACTCCCCCATGGGAGTTGACGTCCCACGTCCTGGCGGCCGCCTATCGCGTTCGGGTGGACGCAAGAGACGGCGACCGGCGCTTGGCGCCACGAGAGAGGGCCTCCGCCTTGGAGGAGGCCACAGTGGAGGCGTTCCGCCTATGGTGTGAGGAGCTCGAAGAGCAGAGGTGTTCGGCCTCGGTCTCTGGCACGTTGTCCAGGACCTTGGAGGCCATGCACCCCTTCCTCACAACATGGGCGAACAGGCACCATGGGTCGCTCTCCTACCACCTGGTTCAGATTCTCAGCGGCAACGGTTGTTTCGGCCGCTATCTGCACCGCATCGGTCGAGAAGCGACCCCCCCAGTGCCACCACTGTGGCGCCGACGTGGACACCGCGCAGCACACCTTAGCGGTGTGCCCCGCTTACTCCTTAGAGCGCCGGGAGTTAGTCGCCGTAATAGGCGATAATCTCTCCCTCCAGAACGTGGTCTGTGCCATGCTGGAGGGAGAGAGGACGTGAGACGCGGTGAACTCCTTCTGCGTGGACGTGATGACGCAGAAGGAGTCGGCGGAGAGGGCCAGGGAGGAAGATCCCGAGGCCGATCCATGCCGCCGTAGAAGGACGGGGCGGAGGAGGCGGAACTACTCCCGCCTTTTTCCTCCTGACGGCAACCGGCGGGGCCCTGGGTTGGGAAGCCCGGGCCCTTCATTGCATCGGTTGCCGCCAGTCGCTGATCCCCTGGATGCCTCGGGGGATCTCCGGCCTCCCCCTTTCGGGGGGGTAAGAGGGGCCCGCCATAGGAGAGTCCGACATAACCCCGCGCCTTTCCAAGCGCGGGGTATGCGTAATGCAATTCCCACCGTAAAAAAAATAAAAACGAGTTAGGGCATAGTTCTTTCAGTATAATGGAAACTTATTCACGCGTAGCCGTATTCTTTTAAGTGATTCAAGTGAGTTAGTAGTGAAAAGAATAACTCCTAAACAAGTAACGTTGTTTGGAGATCGGGGTTCTTTCAATACTGTTTAAAACGTAATACTAATTTGGTGTTTATCTTGGGTCAAATTCTTAAACACATGTTTTTACTAAAAATATCGATTTAAAATATTTGACAAAAAATAAAAACCGACTTAAAATATTATAGTATACAGTGTGTAAAAAGACCGAACACGAAGTCGAAACCCACGTATTGAGCCCATCGTCAATATTATTTTTGTATTCTAGACCATACCTGCAGGCGTAGCACGGGCTGCCAAAACTGGACTCGAGTCACGCATTATCTCAAAATTTCTGTGACATAATCTCTGTGTCTTAAAGAGTAGCACGGTGGCGCGTATTAAGTGGTATTGACGTGATGAAGCTTTCTTGATGCTCGTCATGGGACACGTGTGGTGTGACTGAGTTTTTTATCACAATTTTTTTGCTTTACGACTTTTGCTACATCTTCTAAAGTATTAAAGCCCTTGCTAGTCAACAACAACCACAACAGTCGGCGCACAGGCACGTCAAGTTTGTGATAAAACTCAGTCACACTCACACGTATTCCTTGACAAGCGTCAAAAAACTTTATCTCGTCAGTCACAATAAATACGCGCCACCGTGATACTCTTTAAGACATAGAGATTATGTTACTGAAATTGTGAGATAACATGTGACTCGAGTTCAGTCTTGGCAGCCCGTGCTACGCCTGCTGGGACATTAATAGTTACCGAGATATTTAAGTTTAAAGTGACAATTATTTTTTCAATATTTTTATACCAAACTGTTTGGAACATTATTTGTTAATTTTCGTCCAAAGAACAATCAAAGAAAAACACAAAACAGTATTTATTAACAAATAAAAGTTTTCAATTTACAACGAACGCATTTCTTTTATCGCCATGAGCCGATGACTCGCGCAGGGATATCCGTAGTGCGCGAGCGCTCGTAAAGCCGGGGTCCCACGGCGTGCTTTCTCACAGGCCAGATCGCGCCTAGCCAGTCCAACAGGCCGTGGGAACCGTCACATCCGATGAAGCCTGTGGTGGCCCGTTGGCGCCCGTCCGATCCGTCGGGAGTCGGTAGGTTCAAAGGCGCGGCGCGGCGCTGCGCGATGATGCCTATGGTGGCCTGTACAGGCGCGTCTGCGTCGGTTCTAACTCATTCATTTCACCTACGGCGGCGTGTGCTTGTACACAAACCGCAGCCATGCGCTCCGTATCACTTAACATGTTGGACTGGCGATAACGACGGGCCGGTAGTGCCGGTACAGGCCGACACACGCCGTGGGAACGGCTCGGCGCGAGACGCAATCAGACGCACAGGCATCCACAGGCGTGGCACGATCCGGCCTGGCCTGTTGTTATTACGCGCCGTGGCGTTAAAATCTAAAATAATGTTCGTTGCCCATTATTAGTCAAACAAAAGTCTTTGCCAAACAGTGATCACCTTCAAAGTTTTAAAAAAGAATAACTAATGTAGTAAGTTAAAATTTGGCACCGACTTCAATATAAAATGTGATGTTGTAAGAAAGTTCTTATATAATTTTAGACTTCTTGGTGTTTTTAAAGGCGGTTTTGTTTTGGAAAATATTTTTTACATGTGTTTATGTATACCCGAGAAATCCGACCAGTTCTGTTACCTTTTCATTCAAAACGAAAATTCCTGGGCTTAGAATACGAGCATCACAGCCATCCTGAGTATATTTAAAACGAAGTAAAATTTATAAAATTTTAATGAAACGCATTTCAGAATGAACTCACGTAAATTTTATGTTTCTGTCTATTTCTTTTCCTGGTGCAAATAAAATCCATAAATAATTATAATATTTATTTAATTTTCAGGCAAAAAGTTACTTGGCTCTTGGAAATTATATACACACATGCAGTCCAGTATTGTTAAATCAATTGATGCCAAAGATCTTGCTACATTCAAGGCTAGCACGCCAATGCCTAGCATTAAGAGCTCCATTTACAACGGGATTAATAACAAAAACGCTTCCAAGCGCGGCGAAAAACAGACGTTTGCGTGCACTACAAATTGCTTTACGTATCTTGAGAAATCACAATCATGTTTATACAAAAGAAGATTGGGACACATTAAAAAATCTCATAGAACACATAGACTTGATAAAGAAGCAACGTCATGTGTACCTGAACCTAGTGAAAATAAACACCATCCCAAAAGAATTTAGAATTGAGTATTGTGTGTTTATGTATCGCGCTCTTATTCGAGCAAAACTGGGATCTGAAATAGGCCCTCCATATTTCATGACAAATTCCATATTACCATGCATTTATGATAATTTAGAAAAAGCAGACAGCTTCGGTATTCATGACATAATAATGCATTTTTTAAATGAACAATTTTCCATCAATAAAATACTATCTGGAGAGGCAGAATACTTATCCTATGTAGAAAATTTTATCAAAATTATTGTAAGTTTCGTCATGTGTAATTGCAACGATAAATATGATGGAATTCAAAACATAGCAAAACCCCTTTTGGAACAACTTAAAAATTGTTCGCATAAAAGTTTTGATATGAAAAGAATACTTTCTGCATTAACTCAACCTTTGACCGAACTCAAAATGAATGACCATGAATGTGTCGACCTAATGGAACTGTTGATGAAATTTTATAACGATGCCATACCTATTGTTGACTACTTCAAATTGCATGTTGCTGGCCGGCTATCAACATTCATGCGACACTCTTTACGCAAATGCGTAGAGAGAGAGCCAACGTTATTCCGAGACCGTGCAATTCATAAAAATGAAAATTTCATTCAATTGTTGGGTGCTATTTATGCAGAAATACTGATACAAGATGCTGAAGATATGACTAAAAAATATTTTGACTCAATTCTACCAATGTACGCTGATTCTATTCGTTATTTCATAGGAAATACGGCGAGCCTTAACTATTCAAACCAGAAAATTTTCACGCTATCTCTAATCAAAACTATATTGCAAGATTATAAACGACCTACATCGATGTACCTTGGAATTTTGTTATGCCGTAACGTAAGTTTCGAGGATAATGAAAAGAAAAGCGTGATGGAGCTGATATCTAACGCTGATGATAGTCGAGTGCAATTAATTCGAACACACGTTTTTAAAAATGTCTAACCTCCAACATTTTTATATTCGACTAGCTTTCCGCCCCCTCACAACATGGTGCAGGTAGTGTATGGACATGGGCTCTTTGGTACTACCTGTACAAGGTCGCTCAGCGGAAGGAAGGACAGCACTCCTACCACTGTGTCGCTTGCGGTGCTACTGCCGAATACACATTATTGAAGTGTTCGGTCTGGCTATCCCATCGTAGTGAGCTACGAGCTGCGCTAATGACGGTGACCCCTCGCTGCCAGCCATTTAAATCAGATGAGTAAAAATTTGAAATGTTGTCAATCCCTTTTCTGTTGTCATCGCCTTTGACCGCCCTTAGTATGGTCTGCGTGCTATGGTAACTTCTGCTGTGTGCGATTTCAGAAATCTGAGGATTACCTCTATGTTCAGGGTTATCCCCCACAGATGTTAAGACCTGGCCCGTAGTCTCTTTATTCACTTTCATATTTATAATAATTTTCTGACATCTCTGTCCACATAAATTCGTTATCTTCCTGTTGTAAACTTTTGCTTTCCGTTTTTTATACTCGTTTGTTTATTGTTTTTGTGTTTCTTGTTCGCCCAAACTGAGTGAGTAACTGTTTCGTTAGAAATCTCTTCAAAGTTTCGATTTATATTAGGAAATATGGTCTTATCGTTGATATTGATCTCAGATTTTATATTGTTTTTAGTTCTATATTGTGGTAAAATAGGGGATGTCGATTATGTGTAAATATCAAGCGATTTTCTATTAGTGCAGTGGTGTTTAGACATAATTTCTCTTCATCGTTTTCTTTCAAAAGTACTGGACATACTTTAGCATACTACATTCTTGATTCACTAAAGAACTAGTTGACATTGTCATGTTGGTTTCTATATTTTCAGGTTGTGAATCACTATTTATATCAGAAGATATTCCTAGCCTAATGAATAACTCATTTCTCATGTACTTTATTCCTTCCTCACTTTCTACTAAATAAGACCTGGACTGACTGGTTTTTTTAACAATTTTACCATTAAGCCAAAGTTTATCCATGGGGTTTTTCCTAAACCTAATTACTTGATTCTCTTTGAAACTATCTTGACTTCTTGCATTTTTATCATAATAATTCTTTGAAGTTTTTTTTTACTTTATCAAGAAATTCAAATCCTCTTTGAAACCATACTTCGGATCAAGCGTAGAAAAATTACATGGAATATTCGTCCGAAGTTGCCTACCCATTAACAATGATGTGGGTGAACAAATATTTTCTTTGGGTGTATTGCGATGTTTAATAGGCCTAGTAAAGGATCTTCATTACTATAAAAGAATAATGAGCTGTCTTTAATGCCTTATTTAAGGGCATAGGATCTAGACATATTCTAAGAGAACCATCTTTTTTCATAAGAACAATCATCTGACTCTAGGCCCATCCACTGGTGTAATAATACCCTACTTGACTAAGTTGTCTAATTAAAACTTTACTCTAAGCATCAAACTGTAAGGTAATCTTTTTGCAGGAGAAATTACAGGCTGAACATTTCCCTTGACTTGTAATTTGACTGTATGGGGTACACACCCAATGCTACCATCAAATAAACTTCTTCTTTATGTAGGTACAACAGATTCCCAATTCTTATTTGCACTAATTTAATCAATTCTTTTAATGAAACCAAGCGACTTTGAACTTTCTAAGCCTAATATATTGTAACAATTTGTATTTACAATGTAAAATTAAATAGGATATATTGTTAATTTAAACTGACAATAATTCAAAGTACATTTACCAATCATAGGTACATTCCCATTAGTACATGACGTAATTTCGATATTGGTTTTCATAATAAGTAAGTATAACATTGTTACTAATACTGACCTTATTTTAAAATTAGATTTTTACTCAGGACGTTACACTGAGCACCGGAATCGAGGGTAGCTACACACATAAGCGGGTCGGCATAGTCTGAATTCTACTGAAATTTTGTTTATAGTGAGATGTGCAGTATACCAGGATTTTTTCTTATTTTCATTTATAGACGAAATTGCCACTTTATAATCCATGACTTCGCCCGCGTTATTTTTGTTATCCCGTGGGAATTTTATATTTTCCCCTAGGAAAAATATTTTTGTAGCCTATGTTACTCAGGGATAATGTAGCAGTCTAATGGTAAAAGAATTTTTCAAATCGGTCCAGTAGTTTCGGAGCCTATTCAATACAAACATACAAAAATACTAATTTTTCCTATTTATGAGTAAGTATAGATATCACTGTCATATTCTTTAGCAGCTTCTTCCAACAAACTTACATTTTTGCTTCGAGATTTGTTTTGCAAAATGATTTTTTTTTTCAAATAGCACATGTTTTACCATATGCCTGGCAGCGCCCATAATCATGTCTAAATTCACAATATTATTCAGATTTCAAACTATTATCTGTTGTCTTCTTTCTAAGTACATCGATTTCTAGTTCCTTTTTTATTATCTTACAATCGCTAACTTTCTCAATTTAATTTTACTTGATCTTCCACAATAGGGAATATGCATAAAATTTAAATTTGAATCAAATATTTTTCTCTGGATTCTTTATTGTCTTTGCATTATTATTTAAGCCCAGAAAATATTACCTAAGTATATAAAAAACCGGCCAAGCGCGAGTCGGACTAGCCCATGAAGGGTTCCGTAGGATTTATGACGTATTAAAAAAACTACTAACTAGATCTCGTTCAAACCAATTTTCGGTGGAAGTTTGCATAGTAATGTACATCATATATTTTTTTTAGTTTTATCATTCTCTTATATTAGAAGTTACAGGGACACACACACACACACACACACACACACACACACACACACACATTTTTACCACTTTGGACGTGTCCCTCGCGCAAACTATTCAGTTTAGAAAAAAATGATATTAGAAACCTCAATATGATTTTTGAAGACCTATCCATAGATATATACCCCACCAAAACGTATGGGTTTGATGAAAAAAAATTTGAGTTTCAGTTCTATGTATGGGGAACCCACAAAATTTATTGCTTTCTATTTTTGTGTGAAAATTTTAATGCGGTTCACAGAATACATCTACTTACCAAGTTTCAACTACCTATTAATTTAATTTTTATTTTTTTATTTTGTGATGGCAGCCATCTTGGGTTTTTTCATTGGGTAGGTAGGTACCTACTGTAGGGGAACCTGTTGTACCTAGGACAGTTTTTTAGAAATATTTTTTTATTTTAATTTGACGTACTGTACGCAAAACGTATTTGCATATTTCAGATTATCAATTATTTGAGTAATCACCACCAAAATATCAGAACTGTATATTTCATAATTACGTGTGTTTAAGACGTTTTTAGAAAAAAGGTAAAGAAGGCCAAGGTACAACACACCCTATGTACCTCGGCTAGTACCATGATGTACCTAGGACACATTGAGAATTTAAAACATTTCGTTTTTGTTTTGAAAAAACGTCGCCCCACACTAGGATTTTCTCCTGTGTCGTGGATGTAGTTACAAACATAGAATATCACATGCACATACGCCCAGACCGGAACAAATTTCTGTAGGCCATACAAAACATTTGTCCCGTACGGGAATCGAACCCGCGACCCGTTGCGCAGTAGGTGATCACTCGACCTCTGCGCTAAACGTGTCGTCTTGAGGGTAAAACATGGATATTTAAGGAAATAATTAACTCATAAGTACTAAAACCGTTTTATTCGATCTAGTAAGACATTAGAATTACAAATTATTAATAAAATTAACATTCATTAAAAATTTAAGCAATCAACTTCACTAGTTTAGTATTTCTTTTTTAATCAGTCGTTGGAACGTAGCAATGTCAAGGTATAATGACTATTATGCAATTCACAGAAATCCATATACTTCTGCATCTCTGGAACATAATAAATTTCTCTGTTTTTGTTAACTCTTTGAGGCGGTTTGATTTTTTCTGTAATGTCACATATCGGATACAGATTTAAATCCTCTTTTTCAGGCCATTTCCAGTTTTTGAATGACTTTTGCATCGATTTCAGCAATACACCCTCTTCACATATTGATTCCACATTTCCAACAAAATAGGAACCTCGTATACAAATATAACATAGTCTCCAATACTGTACTTTTCTTTACTGAAATGTTCAGTCTGTAGGTTTTCAATCTCACTGTCATTTTCGGAGACATCTTCAAAAGTGTCACTCAGTGACCAGTCGATAGAATCTTCACTGGTTTCTGATGATAGAATTCTCCATTTGAAGCTCTGTATGTTCTCGGATTTGTTTTTATTCTTCGATCTATTTTTTGCCAAAACATTTGTTGATTTTGCTTCATTAGGTTTAGTTGAGACATGTTTTTTAGCCTTTATATTTTCTATTTCTTACTTTTCTGGTGTATCAGTCAATATTCTGGATCTTCCTTTTTGTCTGCCCCTTTGCGTTTCTTTACGAGGCTCGACTTTTGGGTGAGGACGAATCATAACCGGTGATATAAAAGTTGGCGATTTTCGGTGTATAACTTCGCAATTGGAAGTGAACGGTGGGCTAAATGGCACCTGATCAATTCTGGTAGGTGATTTTTCGACTGGTGGAGGATCAGAATAAGATGCGGGCATAAAATCAGCATCTGTGTAGATGTTTTCATTTAAAGGATGAAAACCAGTTGAACTAAAACCTTTACAAATATTATTTGGTGTGAAGGCAAAAGGAAAAGCTTTTCCCACCAAGCCAGCAATATTGTAAATAGTTATTGGTTTTCCCACATGACCTGGAGTCATTAGGAACTCGTTAGCAGCTCTATTGAAATAAATCTTGAAAGGCCCAAAAACTGACTTGTCTAGTGGCTGCATATGGTTACTAGTATGTGGATGTAGAGTAACGAGTATTACACCATTATCTTTTGCCATTTTTATCGCCGGTACTGAAATATGACTTTCGTGGTTATCCATTATTAGAGTGACAGGTTGTTCTTTGGTAGGCTTGGTATATTTGATAAAATGTTTAAGAAATATCAGAAACGTCGATTCGTTTGACCAACCGGATGGATTGGCATCTCCAATACTGCCTTCTGGAGCTCTAGCTAACATAAACTCTTTAAAGTTTACACGAGGGAATATCAGCATGGGCGGAACAAAGCCACCACCTGCATTAATAGCCGCTATCATTGTTACTGTCGTTCCTCTTTCAGCACTAGTTGCTTTTCGCCGAGAGGAGCTAATATCTTCGGAGGAACATGGACAGTCGACAACCCAGTTTCGTTTAAATTCCAAATATCGGTCGTTTTTAGGTCAGGACAATGAGAAAGAACTTTCTTATAATTCTCAAATGTTAAGCTCACAGTATTTCTGTTAAACGCAGATGAGCGAGCCAAACTAGTAGCTTCAAATTGATATGCAAGTATTTTCGCGTCTTTTAAAGTTAGACCAAATTGTAAGTGTGCTGCGTCTTTAATATAGTCAACCAAAATACGTTCTTCCTCACGATCAAAAACCTGGTTAACTGCCAGCTTTTCGTATAATTTGCTTACATCGTTACCTGTTTCCAAACAGTGCTTTAAATGACGACGCAAAGTTGTTCTTGATAATCCAAAATGTTTGGAAGCACCGAAAGTTGTGGATTTTTTCTCCTTAATATTTTAATGGCATTTGACAGGTTCTCCACATTGATAGGTGTTCTTTTTTTCTTCTCCTTACTTCTAGGCATGATTTCTGAAATATTAAATGGGTTTTATTACAAATCTATTAGTAAATATGAAATAAATAAAAATATATCCTAATGGCCAAAGTACAACATCCAGGTTGTACCTGGGCCATCGACCAAGGTACAACTGATCGACATTGACCGAGGTACAACACTACTTATTTGTTGTAGAAAACAGTGAATTTAAAAATATTTTGAGGTATATATCTTGTTAGTTTGTTTTAACTCTTGTTTAATCAAAAAATCGATTGCATATAAAAGTGAGGCGACTATTATAATCCCTATAGAACTACCAGAATTCAAAGTATATTGAAAATACTTACTTTTTTCGACAAAAAACAAATTCACTTCGATTACACCAATCACCGGCTTAATGGCGGTAAGCGACTAAGTTCACATTTGACAGTCAACAGTAAAGTATCGAATGCCACAGACAACAGAATTTAACAGCGCGGAAATATTTGAAACGAGGCAATTGGCCTAGGTACACATAGTGCCAAGGTTCAACAGGTTTCCCTATGTACAAGTGAAGCATTTTATTTTTATACCCATATTGCGGTGGTTGTACAAAAACAAATATTTGTCATTTTGTGACGGCGGCCATCTTGGATTTGATTGTTTTTTATAATAAATACTGTATTATAGAATTCAAGCTCTTTCATTTGATACCCATATTGGTGAAGGTTGTAGAAAAAAGTTAAGACGAATCAAACCAGCCCAAACTCGATGGAGTTGTATCGTTTTATTGCGGAGTTCCTATGGCCACCTTCCAGTTCCTGCATCAGACCCTGGTTACCATAAAGGATCAAAGAACTCGTCAGTACGAATCAAACGAGCCCAAACTCGATGGGGTTGTGTCGTTTTATTGCGGAGTTCCTATGGCCACCTTCCAGCTCCGGCATCAGACCCTGGTTGCCATACAGGATCAAAGTACTGGTCAATACGAATCAAACGAGCTTAAACTCGATGAGGTTGTGTCGTTTTATTGCGGAGTTCCTTTGGCTACCTTCCAGCTCCAGCATCAGACCCTGGTTACCATAAAGGATTAAAGTACTCATCAATACAAATCAAACGAGCCCAAACTTGATGGGGTTGTCGTTTTATTGCGGGGTTCTTATGGCCACCTTTCAGCTCCAGCATCTGACCTTGGTTACCATATAGGATCAAATTACTTGTCAATACGAATCAAACGAGCCCAAACTCGATAGGGTTGCGTCGTTTAATTGCGGAATTCCTAAAGCAACATCAAGCTCCATGCATCAGATCAGCTCCATGTCATCATAATATTGTATTTAGGTGTTCGAGCCTTCTCTCGACCCACTGTGAGATTAACGCTTTGAATTTTACCTGTTTGCAGTGTGCATCTACCCTATATACAATTATTCACCTAACATTTTCAATGAGGGTATGTAAGTAAGTGCGGGTGCCATCGCCGACTAGCTTTTCTCTTCAGTACGTTTTTGAATTTTGTCGTGAGCAGTGTGCAAAATTGTTAAAACTATATTGTTTAAATTAAGTAACACAATTAATTTCAATAAAAAGTAGGTTTTTTTTGTGCGCTATTTGCTGATATAAGAAATATATATATTTAAAAATTATTTAAGAATAGCTGTTGAAGATTTTGAGGTAAGATCCTTCCTTTATTTAGTGTACAAGTTAAAAAAGTGCTTTGTTCTTGCGAATGCCCGCTCTCCGGACGGCAGACTCGCTACTCCACACATAAATGGAGGAACAACTTCATTATCCTAGCATGCGTGTCATGTTTTAGGAACTAGCACTTGTATTGCAATGTGCTTTTCTCTTGCGAATGCCCGCTCTCCGGACGGCAGACTCGCTACTCCACATATGAATGGAGGAACAAATTCATCATCCTAGCATGCGTATCATGATTTAGGAACTAGCACTTGTATCACAAAGTGCTTTCCTCTTGCGAATGCCCGCTCTCCGGACGGCAGACTCGCTACTCCACACATGACTGGAGGAACAACTTCATCATCCTAGCATGCGTATCATGCTTTAGGAACTAGCACTTGTATCACAAAGTGCTTTACTCTTGCGAATGCCCGCTCTTCGGACGGCAGATGCGCTACTTCACACATGAATGGAGAATCAACTTCGCCATCCCAGCATACGTATCATGTTTTAGAAACTAGCACTCGTATCACAAATTGCTTTGTTCTTACTAATGGTCACTCTCTGGACGGCAAACTTGAGACTCCACACTTAAATGGTCGAACAACTTCACCATTCTAGCATGCGTTTCATGTAATAGTGTCGGCTGCGCAGCTCTCACTGTCGGCTGCGCAGCCCTCACTGTCAGCTGCGCAGCCCTCACTGTCAGCTGCGCGGCCCTCACTGTCAGCTGCGCAGCCCACACTGTCAACTGCGCAGCCCTCACTGTCGACTGTCCAGCCCTCACCGTCGGCTGTAAAGCCGTCATAAGCCGTCACTTTTGAACTGCGCGTCGGCTAATGATCCGACCCTTACACAGTGCCGGCTCAAGGCAATCTTTAAGATGAAGCGAGTTCCAATTATGGCGCTCCCCTTGCGCCCAAATATTGAAAAAGCGAGGATAATTTTTGAACTGACGCGCCCCCTGGAACTTGGCGCCTGAAGCGGCCGCTCCGTTCGCTCTATGGTAGAGCCGGTCCTGCCCCTACACATAATATACTAGCTACGCAGCCTATTTTATTAGCTGGCTAGCAATAAAAAATTACGGAGCACACGATCCTTTGCGACCTAGCCAACTGGGAGCCACCTCCTAGGTAGCTCTGCCACATGGAAAGTTTATCTAAAAATAGACGATATTAATGCGGATAATTGGAGATCATGGGTGGTTGACTGCGTCTATCATAAAGACCTCTTTGGTGATAAGATTTCATCCGCCGAAGAATGTCGGCTCCGATTTGCAATCTGTAAAGTTCAATTAGCTTATGCTTTAGCGAAGATGACGCGCATACATATAATCATTGAGCAAACAAAAATATAAGGCAATTAAATAAAAGCTGTTAAATTGTATTCTGTTGTGCTCTGGTTTAAACACCATTCGCCTTAATGAAAAAGATCACCTCACAGATAGTGGCTATACAGATTTTACACCTTGATAAAATCTGAGCTAATTTCCCAAAGTGAAGAATCACGTATCCTCGAAGTCAAAATTGAGAAGGCAAACTCCATTTCGCTATCAACCTTCGATCATAGCAGATATAACGGCTTCTATTAGAATGAATGATACAGGGTGTGAACCAGATGCAGATATAATGAACCTGGTACCTCCTAATATAACCGAGAGGAACACTTCTTTTTTATTTGGACACACAAAGGAATCACATACTAAGCATGAAATCCAAGTTCAATGTTTGGGGGCTAAAAAATGACAAAATATTTTGTTTTTTTTTTAAGAACAAAAATATCTAGAAACCAACCATGTATTCACCTCCATAAAAGTCAATACTAGCCTCACAACGGCTACACCTGCATGGCAACCCGTTCAACTCTTTACAAAAAGTAATCTAATGCTTAGGTGTTATAATTACTCATGATGGCCTACTTCCGCAGGGGAGACACTTTATAGATGTTTATAAAGATACATTCTTAAACGTGAAACCCATATTAGTAAGCGCTTTCTGGCAGCTGGTTCCATGTTTCGTAAACTTCAGATATAGTTTTTCAATACCTGTTGCGAGAAGAGAGCAAAAATTTAAAAAAAACATAGATGTAACATTTTTAAACCGCATAACATAATTTTTTGTAATTCTACAACTTACCTTTTCTCTGAACTTTTACAGACAGATTTATTGAAAGAACAAGGAGGATTTAGCCATCACTACCGCCTACTACCAATATGCATTAAAGGGTAGACCAAGGTGGAAGAAGTTAAAAGATTGGGATCAGAACGAGTTTCACGAAGGCCAGCAAACTTCTGCTCGATATCAGGGCCAGGAAAATTAAAAACAGGGAAGTTTGACATGAGCAAATTCAGATTTCAAGGCGGGCTAAATTAAAAATTATATTGAAGTGTGAAAAGCTCAATTATCCATATTATCTGGATATAAGTTACTTTTCACATGTCATCATCATCACAACTAATATACGTCCCCACCGAGGGGCTCGAGCCTACCCTATGTTAGGGTGATTAGTAGGCCTTAGTCAACAATGCTGGCCCAGTGTGAATTGGCGAGCACATATACTCGTACGCTCATAAAATTAAAAAGATTTATAATAGTTTGGATACATGCAATTAATTGTCTTGCTCTATCACGAAGGATATGACATCAGAAATAAATAAAATGTTAAAATGTGAAGCAATTGAAGGTTGTCAAAACTATTCAGATTTTTTTTTTCGTAAGTAGTCACGGACTGTAAGTAGTCCCGTGAAGATAGACCCATTTTGTTACAACGATACAATCTATCAAATGACTTGACTACTTTTTGTCCTCTCAACTACATCCCATGCAGTGCAGTCATAGTCAAGCGAGAAGCGGAATCTCTTCGAATCGTCATGGCGTCAATCGAATCCTAAAGACTTATTTCCTTCTTCGGAACGGTGGAATGGGGCGCCCAAAGTAACAACTGCCAATAGCTGATAATCCCAAGTCAAATGATATTGCCCTATATATTTTTTTGGTTCATAATCATACACATATTATTACAAAAACATAGCAGTTCATAATTCATAAATCAGAAGTGGCCACTTTTGCTGACCCCGACAGAAGTGAACGTCTTAGTTGTAATTTTTTTACACAAATTAAATAATTAGTCATTTGATATCAATAGAAACAACATATACTAAGTGTCACGCTATGTGGCTGCATTTATCCTCCTGTGTTTAGGTAGACGCATTCACGAGTTGACTCTTTTTGTCATACATCTCAAGACATTCGTAACGAGTGATGATTATATTATTATTATACTATGGCCGAAATTTGGTTCCAAGTCTGATTCATCAAAATTTAGGCAATCTGGTTGGATGCTTAATATTATTAGGGACGAAAGGCTAAATTTAGTATTTTGGGTGAATAAACATATATATACCAGTAAGCAAATCAAGACGTAGAAGCATAACAAATTTATTCGTATCTACCAGGGGGAAAGTTAAACCACCCTCGCGAAGCGTCATTGCATGTTAATTTCAATCTTTATTAAAAAAAGCGGGAATCATCGCTTCACCCGGCAGCTGTAGAGCTGCAGTTACCTTTCTCTGAAAACTGAATAAACAGCAACCTTGAGCTAGATGTCTTAATTATAAGGGAAAATTGCTGATCTACAATTTTTTTTCTCTCTGACATTATTTTGAAAGGACGTCGCCTCAATCTGCCTAATCGATGTACTGCGAGGTACATACACTAATCTTTTCTGTTTAAAAGAAAATACGTCATTTTATCTGTAACAATTAATCTTTGATACTCAAAAACCTGTTAAACAATTCCAGGTATCAGTAAATGAAATGATGAGATTTTTATTGCTATTGTTAAGTGCTATATTAATACTGCAGATACTATGATTATGTTGAATGAGTACACGTCCAGGGATGCGCGCGAGTTTACGTAAACTAATTTGAATGAAAATGTTGATATGCACTTTATACGATGGAAACGGACGATACTATAATAGACCGTGGTACTACCCTACCTGAGAGTTATAAGAACTCTCAGATAAGGTACCAAAATCTTACTTTATTTTCTGGTTGAAATGGAACTCGAATCGGAAGCATCTTTTGAGTGAATCTCTCGTATCAAGAATCTGTCCTTAACCGAATAATCCGTCGAAGACTAAAACATTGAAGAGTGTATCACACACAATACAATAATATGATGCTTCAATATTCATAAAAGATGCTCTTCGTCTTTTCTTGTTGGGCGGTCTTTGATGGGAATATGGAAAGAATTTGTTATAGCCCCTGCAGTCCCAAAGTCCATCGTTAGATAGGTAGCGGCATTGTTTGTTACTAAAGTCGTTTCTTACTAACTTGAAGTCCCTTTTGAATCGTCCATTCAAAGAGTTTGTGGCACTAACATTTGTGCACCATAGATCGTATTTTGACATTTTGTAGCGTTTTGTTACTTGCGTAGAGACAGATGAATTGCAAGTTACAATTTCTTTTTATTTTTTTACTTTGATGGTTGTAATCCCATTAAGTTATGTTTTTGATTTAAGTGCACGATACATCAGTACGTAAGCAAAAATAAACTAAAAATAAAATCTTTTACTACAAGTTTTGCAGAAGTCGAAGCTAAACGCAATTGAATACTCAATCAACTCAAATTCGTATCGAGTAATTGACACTTTTATTTATTTATTACCTAGTTTTATCTCAATAAAAAAGGAATTTTCGGAATTCTCGAATTTTCTCTACATTTTGGTACACATGTACACTTCAAAGTGTACGTACATGGGCAAAAATGAGTGGACTATTGGCAATCCTCAAGCTCCATTTAACTAAACTCAGTCATTTGTTCCGATTTAATTGTTATACCTAAATCCTTGATTGTACATATAAGCAAATAAGCATCTCTTGAATTAAATAGTAGTCATATTGTTCCTTAAAATAATTACTAAAATAATTTACTTTGTAAAGTCACTTTGTTTTTCATTGAAAAACGATTTGTACAATTTCACAGTACGTCTAGCCATCGCCGGCAGATTGTAAACACATCTCACAGTGGGTCGAGAGAAGGCTCGAACACCTAAATAGAACCGTTTTCCCCCCAAAGGGTAGAAAACGAATATTTAGGTTTCAGCCGTAGCTCGACCCACTAAATTTGCTGTTCTAGCCGGCGTGTGAGAAAAGTACTGAAGAGAAAAGCTAGTCGGCGATGGCACCCGCACTTACTTACATACCCTCATTGAAAATGTTAGGTGAATAATTGTATATAGGGTAGATGCACACTGCAAACAGGTAAAATTCAAAGCGTTAATCTCACAGTGGGTCGAGCTACGGCTGAAACCTAAATATTCGTTTTCTACCCTTCGGGGGGAAAACGGTTCTATTGTCATCAATTGGAATCCGGGAAGTGGGTCAAATTTAACTCGCAAGATTTAACCCGAATATACATTCATACATACATCATTACAGCTCATTAGTACGTCCCCACCGAGGGGCTCGAGCTTACCCTATGTCAGGGTGATTAGGCAACCACGCTGGCCCAGTGCGGATTGGTCGACTTCACATACACCATTAAATTTCTTCGCAGATGTATGCAGGTTGCCTCACGATGTTTTCCTTCACCGTAGGAGCGTCAGACAAATGTACGAGTAGGTACATATCATATGAAATTCGTGAAACGAAAAACACATTGGTATTTTATAGGTGCCGGCAAACATCTTGAAAAATTTTAGATAAAAAATACATGCGCATTAAGTGTAGGTACTAAATACTGTAACTGCGCATGTATTTTTTATCTGTGAAATTTGTCAAGATGTTTGCCGGCACCTATACCTACATGGCAGGATCGATCGCGGCAGATCCGGGCGCGCTGGTGGTGGTAGTCGCAGTGTGGACCTTACCAAGCGCGCCCATATGGGCAGGGAGAACACCAGGGGGTTTTAGTGGGTCGGCCTGGCACTCTTCCGGTCCAGCCCCACACCGCCCACCATCTAGCCAACGGTGGGTACAGTGCGTTTGCGTATTTCCCCCCGAAAAAAAAGGATCGATCGGGCCTGATTCTACTCGAGGCACAGTCCAGTGCCGAGGCCACAGCGCCACCGACGCGCTTAGAATATATGAATATTATATTTATTAAAAAAATCAACTACCTAGTTTGAGGTGCATGGACTTTTCAAATATTTTAGATAAAATTGGTATTAGAGTGATAGGTTTTTCCTGATTTTTTTACTTTTTTGTAAAAAAAGGTTTATTACTGACTTTTTAAGGGCTCCCAGGGAAACAACCCTTATGGAATGATAGATTTATGAAATATGATAAAATAGGACTAATTTTATCTTTGGTTTTCTTTATAATTTTTGTATAGGGACAGTTGGAGTACCTACAATGAAACGAAAAAAGCATTTTTATTTCTTTAAGAAACTGCTTTATACGTATTTTGATGATATTTGTTTAGAACGATCAACAACGGTTCATGTACCTATTAAGAACAAAAATAAGTTAAAAAATTACCGTTAAGCCCATCACACACAGTGAAGATAATATATACAGGGTGTCCCTAAAACAATGGATAAACCTGTAACTATAGATGGACTTCATCATGGCCTACCTTACCACAAATTTTGACCTTAATGAAAATATCACGGTTTCAGATATATTTATTATTTTACATTTTTTCGAAAATTTCCAAGTGCGATTAGTTTTTATAGTGCCATTTCTACAAATGGAGAGGTTTTTCGAATTCGTTTTTTTCCATTTTACAAGCGATAGTTAAGCTATTAAAAACAAAGACTTAAATTAAACAAAAAAATTAAAACAAAGAAAATTCAAAATTAAATTAATTTTCTTTCATGTTTGATCAGCTACAGTGTAAAAAAATGTAGGACGCTCATCGTGCCCATCATCTTAAAAACTTGCTTAGCTATTCTAGATTATAAAAAGGTATCATAAGTCTAGGTATTCTGAATATGTTTAGTTTCATGACTACTTGTATAGCAAATAGTATAAAAATGTCAATAAACTGTTTTTGTTGTAATAATAACTCTTAAGGTTCTGTGTGTACCGCTTTCCCGCTTATTTTGTGGCCGGCCAGCTATTCAGCCATTATTTTTTATTTTCGTCATTGAAAAAATGGTAATTATTTTGCCCAAATCTAAGTTATTTCAAGAAATAGTTGAAAGTAAATTATAATAAAGTCATTTAAAAAATATATTCTTTTAATACTTAACATTATGTTATTTTAATTTTACACCGTGCTGTAATTGAGTGGCTGTATAGAACGTCGGAACATGGTTTAATAGAAATGTGAAATAGAACTAGTTTCTTTTATAAAATTTGACAGCAGCTGTCAGTTCAAAGTGATTCTCCCTAGGGCTGAAAAGTATTACTTTCAACCCGCTCCTCAGGCAACTTCAGACCTACTTTCAGAGTATGAGTAATGAAAAATATATATTATATTAACTGTGTGTAGTGATCCATTGAAATGTAGGGTTAGCGATACGTCGCAGATAAGATATATTTTATAATATCTTCATCGTGTGTGATGGGCTAACCTATTAAAAAAAGCGTTTTGCTCAACGCCTCCTCTGTTTCAATGAGCCCCAGGTCTGGGGTACAATGAAACGGTGTCTGGGGTACATTGGAACAAGGCTAATAAAGATAAAAAAATGGAAATTTCCATATTCACTCCTGCGTCTCTATCTCCTGCTGCTTTTGTTTTTTTTTACATATCGATGCAATTTTACTGGACTTGTCATTTTTAGGTCAGCAGCAGTTCGCAAACTCTCACTACATGCTACAAGTTCTTTCAACAGCTGCTCGCACATCGTTTTACTAGAGCGGCCAATGCGGGTTGTGCATGAGGAATTAGAACTTCCGTTATGTATCGATGCCCAGTCAGTGAGCCGTTTTCAATGAAGACTAACTCTGTACGATCCATTGAATTTATTCCGGCTAAAAACATAACAGAGCCCCCACCATAAGGTGTCATTTCTTCGAAACATGCCTCTGCAAAGCGTTCTCCTTGTCTTCTTAGCACTCGCCGATGTCGATCTTCACCGAACAGAGATATCCTGGCTTCATCAGAGAACAAAACCCTATTCCAATCTTCTTGAGTCCATGATTCACAATTTCTAGCGAACCTAAGCCTGTGAACTCGGTGCTCACGGAGTAATTTGGGGCCGCGGGCCGGGCGGTGACTGCGTATATTGGCAGCGAGAAGCCTCCTCCTGACCGTACATAGACTAATATGCACATTCCTTACTTCTTGGAGGTTGTTCTTAAGATCCACATACATTGCGATTTCTCAATGCGCGACTCACAAGAAAACGACCATCCTGTGGTTGGGTACATGGTTTTCTTCCAGAACCAGGCCTTCTTTGGGGTATTTCGACCCATATAATTAAATCTGTCATTAAAGAACTTGCACCGCAACTTGCGTTGATATTCAATAAATGTGTCGATGAAGGTGTCTTCCCCGACCTCATGAAAAATAGCAAGTTGATACCTCTATTTAAGTCTGGGAATAAAAATGACCCTTCAAATTATCGACCAATTTCGATTCTACCAGCTCTTAGTAAAATATTTGAAAAAATTATATCTAATCAGTTTCTCAAGTAACAACATTTTACATATGAACCAATTTGGTTTTACCAAAGGTGCCGGTGCACTACTGATGCCGGTGTTGGACTTCTGAAACATTGTCGCTTATTATTATCATTTTTGCGTTTAGAATATTTATACCTTAAGGGGCCACAGTACCTACTACTAGCGCCGCCATTCGTTTTTTATTAATTACTGCTTGCCAAGTACGTTTCGCCATTAGTTTTTTCCTCCATTTTATTTTATAATGATTTGCCTTTCTTGAGCAGCGGCCATTTCGAAATTAGGACAATTTTCGTGGGTCCGGAATGCTCTTGTACTCTTCAAGACCTTTCATTTAATACCCATATTGCTCTTTTATCCGTTTTTTTTGAGCGGTGGCTATATTGAATTTTGAGCGATTTTCCTAGGTTCATAGTGCTCTACTCTTTAAGGCCTTTCATGTAATGCCCGTATTGGTAGGTTTAGAAACGAACTTTAAGCCACCTTTTTGAGCGGTGGCCATGTCGAATTTACGTCAATATTGCTAGGTTAATAGTACTCTACTCATCAAGTCCTTTCATCTGATACCCATATTGCTGGGCTAGGAAACGAAATTTTATCCATTATTTTGAGCGGTGGGCATTTTGACCTTATGACAATTTTCCTAAGTTCATAATGCTCTAATTTTTGAGGCCTTTCATTTGATACCCATATTGCTAGGTTTGGAAACGAACTTTTATCCACCGTTTTTGAGCAGCGGCTAAGTTAAATTTATGTTAATGTTGCTAGGTTCATAGTGCTCTACTCGTCAAGGCCTTTCATTTAACACCCATATTGCTGGGTTTGAAAACAAACCTTTATCCTTTTTTTTGAGCGGCGGTCATGTTGAATTTAGGTAGATTTTCCTAGGCACCTAATGCTCTACACTTTAAGGCCTTTCATTTGATACCCATATTGCTAGGTTTGGAAACTAACTTTTATCCATCTTTTTTGAGCGGCGGCCATGTTGAATTTATGTTAATGTTGCTAGGTTCATAGTGCTCTACTGATCAAAGCCTTTTATTTGATACCCATGTTGCTGGGTTTGAAAACGAACTTTTATCCACCTTTTTTGAGCGGCGGCCATGTTGAATTTATGTCAATGTTGCTAGGTTCATAGGGCTTTATTCATCAAGGCCTTTGATTTGATACCCATATTGCTGGGTTTGGAAACGAACTTATCCATTTTTTGAGCGGCGGCCATGTTGAATGTATGTCAATGTTGCTAGGTTCATAGTGCTCTACTCATTAAGGCCTTTCATTTGATACCCATATTGCTGGGTTTGGAAACGAACTTTAACCGTTTTTTTGAGCGGCGGCCATGTTGAATTTAGGGCGATTTTCCTAGGTTCATAATGCTGTACTCTTCAAGGCCTTTCATTTGATACCTATATTGCTAGGTTTGGAAACGAACTTTTATCCGCTTTTTGAGCTGCAGCTATGAATTTACGTCAAAGTTGCCAGGTTCATAGTGCTCTACTCATCAACGCCTTTCATCTGATATCCATATTGCTGGGTTTGGAAACGAAGTTTTATTGGCAGTCATGTCGAATTAGGTCAACGCGGCTAGGTTCAATGTCTTCTACTCTTTAGGTCCTTCGTTCGATATCCATGTTCCTTGGGTGTATCCAAAAAAATGTGATCCGTCATTTTAGATATGAGGATCAAGAGTCCCCTACGCATAACCCAGAATCATTGCCGTCAGATATTTTTTTAAACTATCAATATCAATCAATTACTTTTAATAGTTTTAAATGGATGAAAGAGTTTGATTCCTGAGGTGAAAAACTCCTTGCTTATTTTGTATAACTGATGGGGTTGTAATGTATGTCGTTCATTAACTCTATTCCTCTGTGTCGAATTCTTTAAGTTAAATAAAACCAAGTTTTCTGTTGGTTAGGTATTCGTTTATTTATTATGTATCAATTTATTTAACTTAAAAATGATGGAAGAAAAACGTGAACCTACATGTCCTTCGTTGGCAAAGTATCTACGGCCCGACAAGTTCGATGTGGAGCCAGATGTTCCCAACGCCGACTCGAAATGGCTATATTGGAAACGCACTTTTGAAAGCTTTCTGTGCGAAGACGCGGAAGAGACTACAGATGCATTAAAACTCCAACTGCTGGTAAATTTTGTGACTGCTTCTATATACAGACATAAAAGTTGCGCAACTTACGCTGAGGCTCTTGAGATACTAGAAGGAATCTATGCAAAACCCAAAAACACTATTTTAGCCCGACATATCTTGGCTAATCGAAAACAAAGAACTAAAGAGACAATTTCTGATTACGTAAGAGCATTACGCCTGACCGCTCAAGACTGCCGCTTTGAAACGGTCTCAGCACAACAGCATGAAGATCAGGCAATTCGTAGTGCATCTCCGGCTTACTGTCACAAAAAATACGAGAGCGACTTCTAGAAATTACGGAATTGTCTCTTGACGAAGCGCTTACTAAGGCTATAGCTCTAGAAGCTGCGGAAAAAGATTCTCGAATATTTAGTTCCAACTGTTCGCAACTTAACGCTGTGGCTGAACAATCACGAAAGGTTATACACCCTGACTTAGCTGCAGTTACCCCGCAAACGTCGCGGACTACTCCATCACCATCAAGACCAAAGAGACGCTGCTGGCTTTGCGGAGGGAGCGTGCATCAAAGAATGAAATGCCCAGCGTATAACATAGAGACAATCGTGGGAAATATATCCAAGTATAAAATATTCAGTCAAATTGATCACAAGAGTGCTTATCACCAAGTTCGGATCCCTGAAAGCGAAACAAAAATACACAGCATTTGAAGCTTGCGGCCGATTGTACCAGTTTACACGAATTTCCTTTGGCGTCACTAATGGAGTAGCAGCTTTCCAATTTTAACTGCTGTAAAAAAACAAATTTTAACTGCTGTAAAAAAATACAATTTGACTCTTAATGAACAAAAATGTATCTTCAATCAAAACATAATCAATTTGCTTGGTTACACTGTTATCCGACCTTTTTTTTTTTTACGAGTGGAATGCGTTTGCGCACCGCCCAAGCCCCCGCAGGGGCAAGGGTGTGTGGGACTCCGCAGCAAGCGACTACCCACTAAACCCCTCGATATGCCCTCTTTGGCGCCTGGCGCAGCCACGTCGAAAGGACGGGCAGCTGCCGAACGAGGTCGTGGGAACCCTTACGGACCGACCATAACCCCATTCGCGGCACCTGCCCACCAGTGGCGGGCCCCTCACGCCCTCTCCAAGATGGAGATGGAGAGGAGTTCCCGGGGCATACTCCGGGTGGTAATTTTTTACTGTGGTTTTCTTCCACGCGGCCCGACGCTCAGTGCGCCAGGCCCCCGGCCCCGCTCAGTGCGGGGTAACGGGCTTGCCCGACGGCAGACCCCACTGGATCCACCGCCGCGCACACGAGCCGAAGCTCAGCGGCGCCGAAGCGCCGACCCACCGCAAAAAACGGCCACGGTGGCCACACGAGGTGGCCCGCCGTGTAGCACTCGGCCATCCCACGCCCCCCTCATGGGGGCCTCACAAGTGTGCCGAAGCCACACAGTGATCGGATCAGCCTCAGTACTTGGAACAACGACACGCCGAAGCTCAACGAGCTTGCACCGACTCGGAACAACGACATGCCGAAGCTCAACAAGGACCCGCACCGACCCGACCAAAGGGGCAACGGTACAAAGCGCAACGCGCCATGACCCGCGAGCGGGTCCCCAGGCGACACACAACCCCATCTTCACAAAGAAGGGGAGGTGACGCCCCACATGGCCACGTGAAGTGGCCCGCCGGGTTAAACCCGGCCACACCACGCCCCCTCCACGGGGCAGCTGTCAGACTCTTAGCCCGCGGCAGAAAATCTGCCGGGTTGCCCAGGGTGCACCACGAGGAGGTGTTCTGACATCGCACCCCACTGTTATCCGACCTGATTCTGACAGACTGAAGCCGTTGCTCGAGCTCCCAACTCCAACTAGCACCTCCGAACTCAAGCGTGCCCTTGGGCTTTTCGCTCATTATGCAAAATGGGTGACTAAATTTTCAGAAAAAATAAAACCTCTTACTTGCGTAACTAACTTTCCACTGTCTAAAGAAAGTTTAAATCGTTTCTAAGAGCTAAAATTAGACATCAAAAAAGCAACTTTTACAGCTATTGATGACAATGAAATATTTACAGTAGAGACGGATGCTTCGGAATATGCCTTAGGGGCTACATTATCACAACAAGGAAGACCTGTTGCCTTTTACTCTCGAACACTATCAAGCTCGGAGTGCAAGCATTCGTCAATAGAAAAAGAAGCTTGTACTATTGTCGAAAGCCTGAAAAATGAAGGCATTATCTGATTGGAAGACATTTTCTATTAATAACGGACCAACAATCGGTAGCGTATATGCTAAACCAAAATCACAATAGCAAAATAAAAAAATAAAAAATATTACGTTGGAGATTAGAATTGTCATGCTATAAATATGATATTTATATCGACCTGGCTCTGAAAACACAGTGGCCGACGCCTTGTCTCGAGTCTGTGCCTATATGAACATTAGTAAACTAAGAGATTTACATAATGCATTATGTAAATCTCTTAGCATGTCATCCAGGCGTTACTAGAATGTAGCACTGGAAAAATCTGCCTTACTCGGTAAATGACGAGAAAAACATGACTGCTGCTTGCCCAGCGTGGGCAGAGATAAAGCCACGATTTATGAAAGCTAAAGGTCAACTTATTAAAGCTACATCTCCATTCGAACGTATCAATATAGACTTCAAAGGACCGCTACCATCTAGAACTGCTAACAAATACATACTTACAATTATTGATGAATACAGCAGATTTCCGTTTGCGTATGCCTGCAAGGACATGACTTCAAGTACTGTAATTAACTGTCTAAAAGACCTATTTCTGACTTTTGGTCAACCACTTTACATACAAAGCGACAGAGGCTCATCATTCATGTCTGAGGAATTCAAAACATTCTTATGTAATTCCAATACCTATAGCGTCATCTAGAACTACTCCTTATAACCCCGCAGGCAACGGACAAGTGGAACGCCTTAATGGTACTCTCTGGCGGACTATACAGCTCAGTCTTCGATCCAAAGGTCTACCCATGGAGAATTGGGAAAGTGTGCTGTAAGATGCACTACACTGTATTTGTTTTAGTTCTATCTAGTTATAGGTTCAGTATGGATAAGATTTCTTGAATTAAATAGATTGTTACCGTTATATTCTTTTATTGTTCATTATCATAACCCGTCATTTTTATAATTCATGTGACATTTTCCATTAGACAGTTCAAGTAAAACAAACTGAGAATAAAACCTACGCGGTCTCGCGACTGTTGTAGGGAGGAATTTTCCTCTATGGCTTTAAAATTAAATTTGGTATGATGTTTGAAATTGTCATAATGATGTCATAATTATATAAGTCACTGTTTGAAGATTTGTTGTTTTGGGAGTTCGTATTTTATTGTGCAAATTTATTGAAATGGAATTTTGTTAGCCTTTTCAATACATACATCTTTTATATAAGTCTTCTTATACCAACAATCCAATAATTCTCCCTTAAATTATTAATTAGAGATTGTGAGCCTGCATGGAGTAATTGCGAATGTTCCTGACGAACAAGTCTCTCGATTATTTCGTTTTTATTCGGCAACAAAATTGGATATTTAAAATTATTACAATCAGTTGCTAACGTCAGTCTGGTTTTTAAACAAACTAAGTTGTCATCATTAATAATCTTATCGATTTTTACATTATCTAATGAAATTTTGTTTTCCTTTTGGAGCAATTGTAATAGTTTTAGTTTTCCATTTTCATACTCTTCGATAGTCAAGTCCATTTTGTCACCTTGATGATTCTTTCTTTGACAGTTTCTTAAAAATCTATTACACCAAGCAACTGTCCTTACAATCTTAGAAAATTTACTAAAATACAGTAAGCGATCTGATAACTTTTCATCAATTTGAATAACGAGCGTGCTTTTCTTTTTCTCTTTATTGACTTCATTTTCGTCTGGCATAGGAGATGAACTCGGCCACTTTGATGAAGAACCCTTTAGCCAAGTTGGGCCTTCCCAACATCTTAATTTGAGAAGTTGCTTTGCGCTGCACCCACGCGAAGGCAAATCTGCTGGATTCATCTCACCTGGTACATGACGCCATCTGTCAACTTTTGTCCTGCGACAAATTTCGGTTACACGATTGTGTACAAAAATATTTAACCCAACTCCTTTGTCAATCCAAGCTAGTACTATGCTTGAGTCAGTCCAGTAATACTCTTCACAATCTAATTTTAATTCCTTTTTTACATCAGCAGCTAATCGAGTGCCTAATAACGCCGCAATTAGCTCTAATCTTGAAACTGATACTGGTTTATTCGGTGTGACTCTTGACTTCGCCATTATCAGTTGTACTGACACGACATCGTTTTGTTCTGAGCGAAGAAACACACACGCCGAGTACGCTGACTGGCTTGCATCACTAAAGGTATGCAGAAAATTATTGCTTGCCGAAAGATCAAGTTGACTTAATCGCCGAGGAAATTTGATTTCATTTAAAAAGCCTATGTCCTTAATCCAATCGCGCACTCGTCCTGACAACTGAACCGGTAATTCCGTGTCCCATTCAATATTTTTATTCCAGCACTCTTGAATCATTATTTTTGGTATCAATGTTACTGGACAAACAAATCCTAACGGGTCAAATATACTCTGCGTCAAAGCTAACAAAACTCGTTTAGACATTTTATCAATACTATTCATTAATACAGGTACTTTGCAAAACAATTCATCACTTCTAGGATACCACATCATTCCTAATACTGAAACACAGTTATCTTCACCTTCAGTGATGACAGGCCCAGCATCTTAATTCAAATTTACCTTCTAGCATTACTTCTTTCGCCTTTTCTATAAAATGCTTCATTTCATTTTCACTATTAACACTTATAACTAAATTGTCTACATAAAACTTATCTTTCAGTTTTTCTATTATTTCATTTTCATATCTACTTAAATGATGCAAAATTGTAGCTGATAATAAGAATGAACTTGTCGTTACTCCAAAAACAACTCTGCAGTGTCTGTATGTTTTCAGGCCTCTACCCATATCGTTAACATCATGCCACCACAGAAATTTTAGAAATTGTCGGTCATCCGGAGTTACTGCTATTTGTAAAAATGCCTTTTTTATATCAGCGGTGATACCTATTGCTCCCTTTCTAAAATTAATTAGCAAGTTTGGTATAAGTTCTATTAAGTTTCTACCTTTTTCAAGACAATCGTTCAAGGATAGATTATTTTTTCCTGCTGCTGAGGCGTCAAATACTGGTCGAATCTTTGTGGTTAAACTAGTCTCTTTCACTACTGCGTGATGTGGCATGTAGTGACCTTTTTGCTCATCGTCATCAATAACTTCGTCAATAATGCCGCTTTCAAACCACTCACGAAACACCTGATCGTAATCAACTAAAAACCCTAATTTATTCAATTTTTTTGTAGTTGACATTAACCTGGTGTTGGCTAATTTATAGTTCGGCAGCAAGCTATCAACTGTTGCTTTCCACGGTAGCCTCACCTCATAACGCCCCTCATCATTAACTATTATCGATTGATCAAAGAAATTTTGTACCTCAGATTCGACAATACCCTTGACCTTCACTTCAGAATCATCTTTGATTCCCAAAGTTTCTAATCTCCACAAGTCTTCCACATCAAACGGACAAGAAACTGTACTTACCGATAATTGATTTAAACAGTAAATACCAAACACAGGGCCCTGGACTGTCCAGCCCAGTCGTGTCTCCATTGCAAGCAAATTGTCGTCTACTCGTACTGATCGTCCCGTCAGAATTGCACCTAAAATATCAGAACCAATTAACAAACTGACTTCATTTATATTATTTACACAATCAGTTAAAATAATACCTTTTTCTTGCAACTTAAATAATAATTCACCCTGTCGCACTTTTGGTAGATATCCGCAGATGACCTCTTGCTCTAACACTTCTATCCTTTTTTGATATGTCTCGTCAATACTCGCAACTGTAATCTCAAAAATATTATATTTCTGTTTCTTAGTAATAACTCCTCCAAATAAAGTGACTCATCTCTTGCTGTCTAATCGCATTCAACTTCAAACGTTCTACAACACTTTTCTTTATAAAAGAACGTTGTGCCCCAGAATCTAGTAACGCACGAACTGTCACTCTCTTACTGTCATGCATGACATTTACCATCAGTGTTTGCAAAAGCACTGAGCTTACAGCTGTCGATGCTGCTTGATTTAACATCGTCTGATCATCCTTGCTTTTATCACCTGTTTCGTTTTTTACATCGCATTTTATTAATTTTTCACACATGATTGGATAGTGTCTTCTTTCGCAAGCAATGCATTTTACATGTTTTTTACACTTATTTGCCATATGCCCAACCTTCAAACAAATAAAACACGCATTTTTATGTTTCAGAAAACTACGCCGTTCGTCCAATGACATTTTCATAGTACCAAAACATTCAGAACTTGTATGCGCTGGCTTATCGCACCATATGCACGATTGTGCTTTCATGGCCTGAATTTCTCTTTGCTCCTTTAGCTCTTTACCTTTATTACTCGCTGCTGTAAAACACGATGCAGTTGGTGTTGTGCTGTTATACAATTCGCTGTTGTCAAACTTGTTTCGTGCTAACTTAATTCTCTCATCAGCCTCAACTACTGTTTTCATAAATTTTAATAGTTTTGACAACTGACTACCTGGATCGGTCTGTAAATGTGATCGGCTCCATGCACGCAAAATGTCTGTAGGTAACGCCGACTCGACCATGGCAAACAAGAAAATTGCATATTTATCTTCGGTAACTCCAAGAGACTCAAGCGCTAAAATTTGGGTGATGATTTTGTCATACAGACCTCTGATTGAAGTGTTTGGCATATTTTTTATTCGAAGTAGCTCTCGAAGATAATGCTCTATTAAAATATCGTCACGCGCAAATCTCTGCTTCAGCTGCTCTAAAACTTTGGAATAATTTTCAGCTGAAGGAGGAAAACTGACAACCAACTCACGAGCGCATGAGCCTACTTCCATACTCTGAATCAAATATTGGAATTTGTCCTCTTTATCTATTGTCTCATCAGAATCAATCTTTTTGAACTGTGCCCAAAACGGAAGCCAGCTATGAATCTCTCCATTAAATAGTGGAAACTCTAACTTTGGCAATCTTAAGTGACGCTTTGCGGAAACTAGTTTTGTAGATTCGTCACAACAAGCACATCCATCTTTTACCGTTTTCTTAGATTCACTCATGGTACCGTCTGACAGGTCAACCGTCTCTTTTACCTTTTGTTGTAAATAATACCACCTTGACTCATATTCATCTGCATCATCACTCTCTCTCTCTATAAGTTGTTCCTCACGACTCTCGCTCTCTAGCCACCAATCAAAATATTTATTTTGAACAACTACTAAATGATCGTGATGTTACTTAGCTTTTTGAACTCAGCACAAATGTTAGACGTCTCCTTCTTCATTAAATATTCTTCCACTTTATTGGCACTGATTGAGAATCGTCTTCGTGCTAGTCTCCGTTCTAACTGAACCCTATCCATATTTTCTTCAGTCACGGTCGCCATATGTTTTAGTTCTATCTAGTTATAGGTTCAGTATGGATAAGATTTCTTGAATTAAATAGATTGTTACCGTTATATTCTTTTATTGTTCATTATCATAACCCGTCATTTTTATAAATTAATGTGACATTTTCCATTAGACAGTTCAAGTAAAACAAACTGAGAATAAAACCTACGCGGTCTCTCGACAGTATTCGTTCTCTTTTATACACGCCGACGAATGCCACCCCGCACGAGAGACTTTACCTACCAACGCCGTTCTCCGAATGGAGACTCGCTACCCACTTGGTTGACGCCTGGACCAGTCCTGATGAAAAAAACATGTTCGTCAATCAAAGACAGATCCTCTAATCGAGGAAGTTGAGCTTCTTCAAAGTAATCCTCACTATTCATTTGTTTGGGATGGTGACACAGTAACGGTGTCAAGTAAACATTTAACACCACTCCCAAATGTTGACATTACTGAAAGTGAAGAAACCGATGGCACTAGAGAAGAATTTGTCGACACTGAAGTTTCAATTGAGCAAGAAGAAGCCACTCCCCCTATCTCCCTCGAGGAAACGCAAGGACCTGCTCCTGCCCAAGTGGAAGAATATCGCAGGTCCAACAGAGATAGAAGGCCACCTGCGTACCTTAGAGATTACATGTTAGAGGGCATATCTGGGAACGCAAGGGGGGAAGAATGAGGTGAAAAACTCCTTGCTAATTTTGTATAACTGACGGGGTTCTCATGTATGTCGTTCATTATCTCTATTCCTCTGTGTCGAATTCTTTAAGTTAAATAAAACCAAGTTTTCTGTTGGTTATTCGTTTATTTATTATGTATCAATTCCTTAGTTTTTAAAATACTTTTCAACATTTAAAAAATTGTACCGTAATTAGCTTTGATTCAGTGGTGGTTCAATAGTAGAATTGACCTTCTGGGGCTTAACCGTGATCGCTTATAGCAAAGTTAAAACGATATTAAAACAAGAGACACTGTTCTTGCTGCGTATGCGTACAGCGCCATCCCGCTCTCAGTGCGGTTTTAATATTGTTTTGAGTTAATGCATTTATGGCGTGTCAATAACGTTTCAAAAGCATGCTTTTTGAGAGAGTTATTGGTTAATCGATAACTAACTAGAACATTTTTCGCTATCGACTTATCAAGAATTTGTAGAACGAATTAATTGCACCACAAAAAACGTATAAAAGTGACAAAAGCAGTTTTATTGAAACGCTACAAAGATGTATACGATAACAACGTTAAGATTAGCCGAATTGGGCCCCAGAATAATGTCGCATAGCAATCGCTCCAAATTCTACAGTTCCGAAGATGAACGCCGAAAGTTACAGATAGATGTGGCCCGCGTTTAGAAATGAGTAGGTAAGCCACATACATAATTCAGCGTTTTTTGAAAATAAGGTTTGAAACTTTGTTTCTTCTTCTCATATAACGGTTCAACTACTGAGCTTATTTTAATCAGGACTTTCTATGAAAAGTTCTACTTCATAAGCATAATAGTCTATTATTGCTTTTACTTCAGGTAAATATAAGCCTTCCACGGGAAAAAGAAATTAAAAAAAAGCAATGGACTGTTTAACTTGAAACTTTCACTAATAAAGGGTTATTAGTGAAAGTGCATTCATTAATAATTAAGTCACTAGTGACGGTGCAGTATGCATCGCGTAATGACGTGGTGGGGTATCGACTTTTCTGCCACCCTGTTTCTAGTAACCACCCGCCCAATCTAGCCAGTGTTGTACTTAAACGTTTTATCTTATATCGAATTTACTATTTTTACTTTATTTCTTTGTGAAGCAATTTTAAGCAAATTTTAGTAATTAAAGTATTAAGTAATAGTTCAAAGAATTCTATGCATAGGTACGTATATAGGTACTCATAGTAATGGTACGTTATACTTGTCCGTTCATCCTTTAGGCAAAGAGTACCAGTAAGCTACATGCTTATCTACCTGTATCAAAAAGACAAAAAGCCACAATCTTTAATGTAGAGCAGTGTTTGTCTCCTGTGTCCTGGGTTTCTCACTGTTATACATCACTTCGCTATTTACAATCACTCATTCATTCAACTAGATGATTGAAAAAATAGGTTTTTTTTATTGATGAATTAAAGGAATAATTTTTATATAGTTATACTTTATTCATTGTACAGGGTACCGTACAATAATTAAATTCAGTAGGTTATTTAATTAGGCGTTAACCTAAAATAATTTTAGAATATTTTTTAAAATAATTTTAGTTTAAGCTTAATGCGAGATAAGATTTATGCGCACTTACTTACCTGCCTTGTGTTAAAAAAATCGGCGGGCTATGTCGGGCATTGATTTTATCGAGTGTTTAGGATTGAAACACAACAAGATTAAATTCATATTAAATAGTTTTAATGGATATAGGTATTTAAATACAATATTATAAGTTACTAGCTTCTGCCCGCGACTTCGTCTGCGTGGAATTAAATTTTGAACAATTTTCAACTTTTCTTCGGGAACTACTTAAGGAATCGGGATAAAAGGTCGCCTATGTTCTTTTTCATGTCAAAGGCTATATGCATGCCAAATTTCATTCAAATCCGTTCAGCCGTTTTTGCGTGATTGAGTTACAAACATTCAAACATCCACACTTTTACATTTATAATATTATATATATATATATATATATATATATATATATATATATATATATATATATATATATATATGTAGTGGGATTTGACAATGATTAACCTCGCAATGCCCTTGCGAGGTCGGCGGAGTTTACTAATGCTTTGAGACGCTGCCTAAGCTGTCTTGCTTTTTCATATTTCCCCCCTTTGTTGGCTCGTGCGCAGGCTGAAGCAGAGATTCTCTGTTCTTGGCTCTTTTCTCTGCAACGCGATGGACCCGGCACCCGCAGGGTGAATCCATGAAATGCTAAGTTATAATCTCAAATATTCAAGTTTGAGTTCGATCTTGCCCTCATTTTATGAATATTAATAGATTACATTTTTATTTATGGCGCCCAACGTGGGGCGTCAATTAACAGGAAAGTATCTTTACATTAGAATCTATTTCGTTACCGACCTAGATGTGTATTCACGAACTTTGTTCTTATTTGCAAAGATTAGCTTGTCGAAATATCAAACCAGTCGTGCTTCTTTCGATAAGCTATTCTTAGCACATCCCTAATAGAGACGTCAATTTTCATGTGTTCCACAGTGAGGCTCGTCCGCTCCCTGAGGGCGTACGTTTCGGTTGTAACGTTCAGCAAACCAATTCAGTTTCAGTTGCGTGATAAATTCTAACAAAATAATAAACAATCAATAAAATGTGACTTAATCAAACTACATCGATGCAATGCGGTGCGTACAATGATAAAAACGTGAGTTTATCCATTAATTAATTATTTTGCTTACAACTTCTGTCAAAAGTTTTTAAAAATTCTCATAATTAAAAAACTTCTTCATGGCTTACTAATCTAAGCACGCCAAATCTAGAATGGCTTGTAGGAGACAAAAAATAGATAGACTCTCTTCGAATGGAAACAATGATATTACATAATTTTTAGAACAAAAAAGATGTTTGTTTCTTAAACTATCTGACAAAAGATGAAAAATTGGCTATATAAGTATTTTATAAGAAGATTTTTCTAACTTACATAACGATGTTTCGGTACTTTCTAGTTATTTCGATTGATTTTGATAAACTCGTACCCATACGTTATCGTGAAGCGTTAAAGTATGGAGAAAAGAAAATATTATTGAATCGATTTCGAATGTTTTATACATGTTTCGTTTTATACAGTTGTACTTGGTTAAATTACTCATATGTACTTAAATACAATATCCTTTGTTTTTTCAAACATTTTTTTAACTATTTAGCTTAGTTAAAAAGTGCGATAGGTAAGGTTTTGTTCTCATTTATTATATAACGGGTTTTTAACCGACTTCAAAAAAGGAGGAGGTTATCAATTCGGTTGTATTTTTTTTTATGTTTGTTACCTCATAACTCCGTCATTTTTAAACCGATTTCCAAAATTATTTTTGTATTCGATAGAGTATACTGCAAGAGTCCCATGGACACCAAAGTCAGGATCTGATGATGGGATCCCATAGAAAATAGAGGAAAACACTAATTTATATATTATTATAAATTAGGGTTTCTTTAACTGAAAAGATTTCATTCACTAAAAAGTTAAAAATAATTTTTTTTTACAAAAAATAAAACCGACTTCAAAAACACTAAAAACTTAAAAATAATATATGAATAGGTACAGACAACATCACACTTCTATATTGAAGTCGGTAAGTAAATTACGTATAAACCTTCCTTGAACCTATTCAAATACACACAGAAAATTTCGTAAGAATCTGTCTAGCCGTTTCAGAGTTTTTGCGAGACAAACACACAGCGTTTCATTTTTATATATAACAGAAGAAGAAGATGGGGCAATTTTTGACATTGTCCTATTAATCTATCTTTCTTCTATAAATACCTTATATCTTCTTGAACCTATTCAAATACACACAGAAAATTTCGTAAGAATTTGTCGAGCCGTTTCAGAGTTTTTTAAACACACAGCGTTTCATTTTTATATATAAGAGAAGAAGAAGATAGGGCAATTTCGACATTGTCCTATTAATCTATCTATTTCTTCTATAAATACCTTATATCTTCTTTTGCTAAGGCCCAATGCCCAAGGGTTGCAAAGGCCCACCTACGTAGAGAACAGCCCAAAACAGAGGTTATGTGAGAAAAAAGTAACAAAAAGGTGTAACTATATATATGAGTAAATGGAGCATGCGCATTTGTGATAATTGTAATAGAAATAATTAGGTAATCAATATTAATATTTTTATTAAATACCATATTGATGGAAACATTGTAATAGGCAATTAAAAAAAACTATATTATTTAAAAAAAATAATTGTGAGCCCTATTAACTAGGTACTGGATATTTTTTAATGTATTTTTTCATCATTACGAACTGTTTTTCCAATAATAGATGCTTTATAACTTTCGACCTTTATAGGTAGAGTAACGCTTACGAACATTCAACAAAAACGAAAGTAAACTTAATTTATATGAAACATTTAATAATAATAAAAAAATGTCACCCGAGGTACATTGTTAAACTGTGCCCGAGGGTTCCGTATAAACTTCTATATAACTTCCTAACTATGTACATAATAGTTTTCAGATTTTTTCCTTAATATGTGTTATAAGATCTTGATTCTTGTAAAATTTTATGATTCTAGGTCAACACGAAGTACCCTATAGATTCCCTTGAGAGTGTCGAAATATACGTTTCTTTTTGCGGCGTAAACGACCGTATCTTTTTTTGCGTTACTTGATAACTGATTGAATGATTTTTCAGTCACAGCTTCAAGGGACTGTAGACCTGAGTATATGGTTTTATATTAAGTATAGTATTTCAACTCGATACCTCCACGCGTGTCCGAGATAAAGGGTATTGACAGACAGAGGGACGAACGGACAACGAAGTGATGCCATAAGGGTTTCGCTTGTTCCTTTTGAGGTACCGAACCCTATAAGTATGTTTGTATTTCTAAATATTAAAGTAGATAACTCTTGTTCTTTACTGAAAGCTTTTTGAACTGTTTTTATACAAGAAAATTTGTTGAGTTACTCGTACCTCTGCAAAATCTTATTTTATGGGTTCTACGGGTACCCGGGTAATTCTACCACCTGTATCGCATTATTCAAAGTACTATCAAAATCATTTTGTTTTGAATCGCATAGGTAAATGAAATACAAACAAAATTTTTCTTGTAATATGAATTGTCATATGACCTTTTTAAAAAAGAACGAAATCTTTCATATACTTATTTCTATGCAAGCGAATGGAAGGCTGTATTAAATTTTACGTTCAAAGTAAATTGAAATTACTCAAAGCAAGTTGTTGAGGCCCATCCCACATCGTAAATATAGGCGCGCAACGTAGGTAACCTCGACTAAAATGCCCAGCCATAAAAGAACCTCAGAGCTCTCATTAACGAACCCCGAGAGGTTATTTAGTATTCGCTACTCGTAAACACACGAAAAATAACAGGATTTTGTAATAAACCGCTAGCCATTGCATGGCAATTTTTAAGGTCTGTCTTTACTTGTGGCTGTAGGGATTGGATCAACTACTGCAGCAATTTCTAAAGAAAAACCCGAACGACCATAACAAGTATGGTCTTCGCCACCCGAGAATTAATATTTCACGCTAACTGATCTATTTTATCAGCGTTTATAAGGCTGTAAACCTTTTCTCTGTTACCCGTTACTACGAAATATCTAACGAAATCCATTTCTTCTTCAGCGGTTGGCAGTCCCATCCTCTGCTCAAGAATGATAAACCTTATTATCCCGCATATTCTCCCAGTTCTCACTCATGTAATTAATTTTTCATTAGTTTTCCATGTATTCCCCTCTGCGTGGAAAATTGCACGTGTAATCCTACTTTCTAATATCACTAAATCTATTATACCTGCATATTACCGTCCCATTCCATACCGATTTGTCCAAAGTTTTGAGCAGATTGTTTATAAGTAATTTTCATCCTTTTTATACAAAAATAATCTTATAGTCCCGAAGGTGAAGGTCGCGGGAAGCCGCTGGATGCGGGAGGCGCAGGACCGATCGGTATGGAGATCCTTGGGGGAGGCCTATGTCCAACAGTGGGCGTCTCTTGGCTGAAATGATGATGATGAGTCTTATAGACCCGTTCAATTCAGCATCCGACCTGCCGGCCTATTCGCTAACTTCGGTTGCTCACTAGAACTGTCATTTTTGAAAGGAACTTTATATCCACTACTGGTTTAATGATCTTATGTGTTACGAAGGCGTTCATGATAGCAGTAATGGATGTTAAGTTCCTTTCAAAAATGACAGTTCTAGTGAGCAACCGAAGTTAGCGAATAGGCCGGCAGGGCGTGTATTATGATATCTTAATTCCAGCCAGTTTTCTGAATTGCTATCAGTGCCTTTCTTTTATTCATTATACAAAGAGAAAGAAATGACATTATAACAATTCAGAAAACTACCTGGAATTAAGATGTCATAATATACCCCCAGGGCACAGCACTGTCACTGCATTTGTAAACGTTTACGTTAATGATGATTGATGACATACGCGGGGTTATGGATAGCAAAAATCTTACTGTCCTTATCTTGCTTGATTTTAGTAGCGCTTTCGATTCGGTCGACTTGATATTCTTCTCGCCATTCTCACAACTTCAAATGTTTCTCTCCCTATTAACTATGTAGTTCCCTTCTTATCGTCGAGCGCCTTGAAGAATGCGACTCTGACTAGTGTTACCTTGCTGTGGGCGTACCTCAGGGTAGCTTCCTGTCTCCATTGTTCTTTTCAGTATTTTTATTCATACAGTTACATCCGTTATTTCGTCACTTCCGTATGCAGTCGACTTGCAGTTATACAGGCATTTCACAGCGGCAAATGTTGCAATTGACGCTACATTTCTTTATTTCATCATCAATTGCTTCTATGTTGTACATTTTAAGGTGTTAACATATTTATACGTTTGTACATGGAAACCTGCAAAGGCATTGCAATTATATGATAAATGTCCTTATACTTTCTTAAAATTATTATTATTACATTTTTGTCAAGAATCTTATAAAGTAACTATATAAATCTAAATATAAATTATTAATAAATAAAATGCAATTGAAATATTTAAATTAGTTAATAATGAATACACATTCAATAAATAATAATGTCTTTTTAATTTGTCTATTTAATACCTAATATTTATGTAACTTATCTGATGTAGATAGATTATTATTGTTAATCTTATTACGTTTTATGTCCAGAATTTTAATAACAACTACTTTTTAAATAAATAATAATTATGTCATTTGTGTAATGTTCTACTAATTAATCTTTTATTAGGTCTTATTATTTTCCCTACTCACTAATTCTCTATTAAATTACTCCATTAATACTGGGCTATAGAATTGCACGTATATTTATTATTGTATTTTCTGATTCGCAGCTGTTTTGGAATATGAACGCAGTGATCTTTAGATTTTTTTTGCAGATGCACCAACACACACACACACACACACACACACACACACACACACACACACACACACGCACACACACACGCACTCACTCGCGCTCACTTACACACAGAGACACACCGCACGCATCATTAAATAACTATTTCATGCGATGACATTGAATTCTGTGTTGTTATTTTTAAGGTACTTGTAGTTTATAGTAGGTAGTAACTGCCTGCCATACCAAATATTGTCTTCATTGATTGTTTTCTTTGAGTTTTTATTTTACCTGTTTAAATAACTAAATTTATTCTCACAACTACCAAGTTTCTGTTTTTACTGGAAGTATAATGTGTTTCATTAATTGGCTTATGTTTGGGTAATTCTGTAAAAAAAAAATGTATAATGTATGCTGTTGAAACAATGTTTAAATAAATAAATAAATACGGTTTTTGATTTAAATATGTTTTTAACTTTTTCTTAAATAAAGGTTTTTTCATCTCGGCGCGTATACTGTTAGGTATCTTATTAAATATTCTGGCACACATAGAATAAGGCCCCGATCTTTATGTTAGTTTGTATAAGAGCGAGTCTATCTTTTTGCCTTAAATTTATCGGTCGTGTATAGCTATCCTTCGTTTGCGTAAACATCTCAAAGTGGCTTTTCACAAAATTATAAATCTCCAAGATGTATAGGGATATTAGAGTTAGAATACCGTATTTCACAAAGTACGGTCAGCAACTTTCCATTGAATCAATATTGGTCAATATCATAATACACCGTTTATGCAGAATTAATATTTTCGGTGCGTCGGTGACTCGGTTCTATTCCCCCAGAGGACGACACCGTATCTCAGTCAATTATGTGAATATGCGTAGTAAGCTGTCAATTATGTGCATATGCGTAGTAAGCATAAATAGAGATCTAACTCGTACTAATTTGCCTTGCTCATTAATCGTAATAAATCGCAAGCCTTGCTAGTCGAAAAGCGACCCGTTCTTAGCTAACTAGACTTTATCTTACTTCACTCATTTAATTTTTAATATAAATATGTCTATTAGTAAATAATATCGCCACACTATTTATCCACACCACCATTCAAAGGTTGACTTGAAGAGATCTGTGGAATAAGTGGGCCTTTTGTATAAACTTCATGTATTTAGTATATGTTTAAGTTTTAATTTTTTTAATGAGGAGTGGCACGTCATTGATCGGCAATCAAGCACTACACTGTCAAAATGCTCTGTGTCTCTATTTCCTCGCCAAGTTCCTGCTAATATAAGAAACAAAGAAAAATTTATAACAGCATCGCTTGTTTTCAGGAAACATTGTGGACGACGTATAGGTACCTATATGCGTACAAATATTTGCTTAATACCTCATCATCATCATCATAACAGCTCATATACGTCCCCATTGAGGGGCTCGAACCTACTCTAAGTTAGAGTGTTTAGTCCTTAGTCAACCACGCTGGCCCAGTGTGCATTGGTCGACTTCACACACACCTTTTCTTCGTAGATGTATACAGGTTGCCATACGATGTTTTCCTTCACCGTAGAAGCGTCAGACAAATGTACATATGAAATTCAAAAAACGCGAAAATCGAAAAACACATTGGTACATGGCGGTCTCAAACACCGGACCTTCCGATTAGAAGGCAAGTGCCGAGTCCACAGCGCCACCGACGCCCCTTTATACTTACCTCTCTAGCTTAATTACATATGTGTGTTCTTACATTCAGGTGAGGAGTGTCATCTCCTCGGCGACCAGATGAACAGTTTTAGTGTGATCAGTACGCACAGACGGCCACGATTGCTCCCCACGGCAGCCCGGCGCGCGCGTACATCGCCTACCACAAGCTCGGCGCAGACGGCATGGAAACCCAGACCGCCACGCCGCCGGCCGACTGCGAATGCGGTGTGCACCCCTCCGTCTTCTACCTCCTCGCTACTCTTCTGCTCACCAGGTAAGTTCTCGAGATTGTTTGTCTACCTCCTCGCTACTCTTCTGCTCACCAGGTAAGTTCTCGAGATTGTTTGTCTACCTCCTCGCTACTCTTCTGCTCACCAGGTAAGTTCTCGAGATTGGTTGTCTACTTCAATCGTTACGGGTGCGGAATAAATTAAAATTGGGGTTAACAGTTCACTCATCCCAGCATTCCCAGCTACAGAACGCCCTAGATAAGTATACCGCAGTCTAAGAGGGGATAATGTCCTTTTTCTAAAACGTTATTCTAGTACAGGTTGCTATATTGGTAATTGGCAGACTTTTTATTTCGTAAGAAATAGTGGTTGTCTTTGTTGCAATATAACTATAAGCTTGTTTGTTGACGTGTCAACAGTGATAAAAATTTCTTGACAGTTAAGAACAATTTCGGTGAAAGGCTGGGTAAACCTGTGGCAAACCCAGCTAAGTTTCACCTAGATTACATTTGTTAGAAATAAATCCTTATTTGTGTTAAATGCAATGCTTTTGCGCACCGTACCTGACGATGCTAGTCAACTCAACAGACGTGTGTGGGACTCTCCCCGCGCAGTGCTGGTCATACCCACTAAACCAACCTCGACATCCATCTAATCCAGTATCAGGATGATCCAGCATCTGGGATAACCTACTTCTCTGGACCACCCCGGGAACGCCCGGCCAGCTACGGGCCGGGTTTTAACGCCTTTTATAATTCTGCTTACCAATTTACTTTTTTTAACCGACTTCCGACTTTTTTTAACCGAGCGTCGGTGGCGCAGTGGACTCGGCACCTGCCTTCCAATCGGGGGGTCGGGGTTCGAGACCCGCCATGTACCAATGTGTTTTTCGTTTCGAATTTCATATGTACATTTGTCTGACGCTCCTACGGTGAAGGAAAACATCGTGAGGCAACCTGCATACATCTGCGAAGAAATTCAATGATGTATGTGAAGTCGACCAATCCGCACTGGGCCAGCGTGGTTGACTAAGGCCTAATCACCCTAATATAGGGTAGGCTCGAGCCCCTCGGTGGGGACGTTTATGGGCTGTGATGATGAACCGACTTCAAGGTAGGAGGAGGTTCTCAATTCGATGCGTATGTTTTTTTTTGTGTGTCTGTTACGCGATTACGTCGCCAATTGTGGACCGACTTTCCAAATTCTTTTTTTATTCGATAGAGTGTGGTCCCATGGTCACCAAAGTTAGGATCTGATGATAGGATCCCATGAAAACGGAGAAAAACTTTATATTTTAAGGTGTAACTAACGTGTTTTGTGTGTATGTTACGCGATTACCCCGCCAATTGTGGACCGATTTCCAATTTTTTTTGAATTCGATAGAGTATACTCCTAGGGTGGTCCCAAGGTCACCAACGTCAGGATGAAATCGAGGGAAACGCTATTAATTAGGGTTTCTTTCACTAAGAAGATTTCATTCAATAAAAAGTTAAAAATAAAAAATATTTTACAAAAAATTAAAACCGACTTCAAAAACACTGAAAAGTTAAAAATAATATAAGAATAGGTACAGACAACATCACACTTCTATATTGAAGTCGGTGACAAATTTTAAGACTTTCTAGGAGATCATCGTTTGGCACCGACTTCAATATAGAAGTGTGATGTTGTCTGTACCTATTCCTATATTATTTTTAACTTTTCAGTGTTTTTGAAGTCGGTTTTTATTTATTGCAAATATTTTTTTTTCTTATACGAGTTTCATCCTAAACTGATCCTGCTAGCTAAACTAAGTTGATCAGAATGGTAAGGTTAGCTTTGAGTGAATCCATGTTAAAAATGGTTATTTTAACTGAAGAATTTAAATATTTGATTTCCAGATGCTATGCTAGCCCTTCTTTATGAACATCAATAGTGTTGATAATGAGAAAAAACGTTTATATGTTACATGTGTGTTGTGTTGTTGTCGTGTGTCGTCGTGTGCTATTTATAAAGATACAAAATCATTATAAATAAGTTCAGCATGCAATAGATTTTTTTTTCCATCGTTGCAGTTTATCTATCTATGGAGATAAGATAATGTAGATAATAATCCTAATGCTTAAAATTAATATTTGTGCCCACACCTATTACATCGGTCTATAAAATAGCACCACTAGCTTCCATTGAGGATAATTTCTTTGTAATGCAATGCCCTGCCTTTCATTTAATATTCACTAATATTTTTTCATTAACTTTATACTGTATTCTCTTAGAAATGTTACCTATTTTCTGTCCACCTAAATCCAACTAAATTCGATTTCGATCCATCTAAAAAGCCGTACCTATATAGTTAATACTGTACCGTTTTCAATGGTTAACACTAAAGCTCATTCTGTCCAAGTTAATGCGAGCATGTGTTGTTTACGCCCACGAGTCCCACGACCCACCCACTACAAAAGTAACTTTAGAATGATGGCACCATATATTTGAAGGTTCGTTATGTGATATCTTAAACATTAAAGTAAGATGTCTTGTTGGCTTTTTTATCAACATCTCTGTTAGCTATTGATTGATACATAATAAAATCTACTTTTACTTTGGTTTAACAAAGTCAAAAACTGCCCGAGATGATTATTAATTGGTTTAAAGCAGGATTTTTTTGGAATGGAACCCTATAAGCTACCTTAGTCGACTCTTACGGCTTCCACGCGAAAAAAGGGAGCGCCCACACGTCATGTTCTCAATAAATAATACTTAATTCGTCACCGCACGGAATTAAATAGTATAAAGAAAGTAATATTTAACATACAATACAGAAATAATATGAAATGAAATCAAGGTTAATCAATTTTTATTGTATTTGGAAATCGTTATTAAAATTAAATCGTAACAATAAAATTTTTGTTATTTGTATCCACCATAATACCATTATTATTTGTAGATGAGAATAACAGAAGTTTATTGTGGTAGCGCTTTCAGCACAAAGAAACACATCGATTAATTGCAATTGCCAGTCGTCGAACTTTTTGTTTCTTTGTTCATAAAACTACCATTTACGAGTTTTATGCCTTGAATTTATATTAGATTTTGGAATTTATGTCTAAACTAGCTGTGCCCGCGACTTCGTCTGCTTGGAATAGTAACGGCTGGACTGATCTTGATAAAAAGCCTTTGTTGTACCTTATATAATTAGCTATCTATTAGTGAAAGTCCTGTCAAAATCGGTCCAGCCGTTCCGGAGATTAGCGGGAACAAACAGACAGACAGACAAAAAATTTTAAAATTGTGTTTTTGTTATTGGTACCCGATATACATTCATACCCATTTAGTAAAAACGTCTTATTTTGACATTACAAACAAACACTTCAATTTTATTTATTTGTATATAAGATATAGATATGTACGCGTATGGATAGGAAATAATTAAAGTAAGCCAAACAAAAGTAGGCAAGTTTTCCAAACCAACTCTAACACGACTAATCTCCCTCCGCAAACTCTCTGCCTCCTATTGAGGGTACGTTCCCGGATCAGGAATACCAATTTGCCGCTTGTACCCTACCGCTACCGGAGAGATGCCTAGCAATATAAACAAGCTAGGACTCACTAGGTTTAATTAAAACCGTTTGTGACCCCCAAATTAGCGACTAGGTCAGGGCCATATCTGCCAGTCAAATATCGGTCTAACTGTGGTAACCCTTTCCCAGCCGCTAAGGGTGGTTGGTCAGCGTCTTCAAGAATAACATCTTCGCAGAAAGAGGCGACAACCCCATACAATCGCGCTGGCCATCGCCATCTTTCTGACGATGTCGGTCAGCGCGAGGGCTCTGTTGTTGCCCAGTGCAAGGACTAATATAATATGGTAAAGGTCGTATGGAGAAAACCGAGGAACAACATCTAACAGAATGGAGGGCCAATGAGGAATGCAAGCAAACAAAAAACGCAATTCCGGTACCATCCAAAAAGCTTGCCCGTTCCCTCATCAGACTTCAGAGAGACAAAATCTGAAAAGTTATAGCTACTATAACCGGACACTGTCTCCTAAACAAACACCTATTCACAATAGGAGTGACAGACAGCCCTCTATGCAGAGGATGCATGGAAGCGGAGGAAACTCCACAGCACGTCCTTATGGAATGTGAAACTACTCCACTCCCCGGCTTCCAAGCCGGAAGCATGTAGTAGCCCACAGAGGCTGCTGGCATTCTGGGAGGGCCCGGAGATTTTTTTTTCATTTATTATACAACTTCACAATGTGTATTATAATTTTTTATCTATTTAGCAGTTACTTAAGCTAGTTTGCTTATATGTAACAGCGAGTTGTACTACAAAAGAACGCTTATATATGTATAGTTTTTCCTATGTGCTATAATAGGTATAGACCGTTTGCTATTATATTATTAATTAATATATAACTTAACAGTAAATATACATTGACGGTGTAACAAATATAACCTTTTAGTACTGTCTGGAGACAGTGAACCTACTTAAGATTTCCTTACAATCTTCGCTTATGTAAAAATGCTCTTTTATCATTTTGGAAGTATTTTTTCTAATTATATAATATTCTAATATATCTCTAGGTAATTGATTTAATATATCTGGAAAAATATATTCTAACATCCTTTCTCCGTACGTGTTATTTGCTTTTGGTATTACAAATTTCCTTAAATAAGATAATTCTCTTAATCTGTCTGTTCTCTTGTTATATTTTAGGTTATTTATTAGTATTGTTTTATAATTTGTGTTTTGATGCAAGGTCAGGACGTACAAGAGGCTAAGTGCGAGAGAGCCCAGTCAAACTAACTTACTAACTATGGTAAAGGTCACCTGGCCGGGTACTCCAGGAGTAAGAAAGGCGTACTCGGCGATAATCGATAGGTATACCTAAACCAGATTTCGAAGGCGTGCAAATCTAAAAATCATTTTTTATTTAAAATTATGGCATTGCGACTATAGGCTGATTTACATTGCGTATGTTAAATCCAAAAAATAATTTGTTATATCAGAATAATTATTTTATCAGGTATTTTTTATTATGATATAATATATTTTTTATTATGTATATGGGATATGAACCAAAAAAGTTACTGGTGTGGCGTCAGTAGATTTTCGACGACTATTCTGACTCGATACTGGATTCGTGTGGATTATGTGAAGTTAATTCAATGCGGTTGCGACAGTAGTGGTCACTCTACCTACGAGTACTGCTGACTCAATGTAACCAATGGAAGTCAGTTTTAAACGCTAGCACTAAGCCAGTGTCTTGAGGTAGCTAATATGTTCATAGTTTCGCCATGTGCAACAGCGGACAGCGACCATCTGCGGCTTAGAACATACTTTATTCTTTTACTCTTTTCTGAAAATGAAGGAATGTTTTCTATCAGTAAACTTCAATATTAACTTCTCCTCGAGTAGCTTTCCACAATTACCACTCTGAATAATGTTTTCTTCATAAATTCATGATACATCACTGTATCTGGAATTTAGGGAGAATAAACATAATATAAGAATACGTGCACAAAGGTGGACTTATTTATGAAAAGGAATTTTCAAGCCAGTTTGGTATAGCGTATCTTAGCGTATATTGCGTATCTTCAAATTTAAATGTACTATGAGCAGCAAAACAATATACTTCTTAATACCTATACAGCCCTAAAAAACCTATACCAAACATTTATAGATCAAAGACAAATAAGCATCGTATTACTCGGTTCCCAGTGAGTGTGAAATGAGTATGCTTGGTAATAGCAGACGTATAGAGGTATTGGGTTTCCATCGATGAAACGTGACCCGTTGTTGCTCCTCTTACTTATACTTGTATTGTTGTTGACGCGACGTATACATAATATTAAGTCTTCGGTAACAAATTCAATTTTTAAAGAACTTTGTAAGTAAGTACTATTATCTATTTTGAGACATTGAATCAATTTTAAAGTCGATATTTTTCTTCATCTCATAAACTGGAAAATTTGTGATGGATTTCATTTCGTATAATAAAGATGGTGAGCTGATGATAAAGTGACTAGCTATAATCATCTATTTTAAATATTGTTCTTATAAGATTTGCAAAGCTTCACTCTCTATAAGGTGTAACCACCTGTAGCTTAGTACGTTGCCCCTGATTACAGTACCTAATCTTTTCTGACAACCATTTAATACTTATCTGTACTCCAATAATGAACAATGTATATTATCGCGCACCCTGAGGGAACGGAATCAAGCCGAAGTCATGTATTTCCTAACGAGCTAATCAGTCGAGCGAGACATCTTTATGGACTAACATTTTTTTGTATGTAGCTATTTAGGTGTTAGAATATAATAATATTATTAGAAGTTTCACTGGCGTTACTATGACTATCAGCTACACAGTCTTCATATTATACTGGGTTACTTTTTTATCGCCATGGAAACATTGAGGGACGCTTCAGGACACATTCCATTATTATACAGGGTATAAGTGACGGTGTCCCATTTCTTTTAACAGTGAGTTCAGACCAATGTTAATATTTGTTTACCTTTTTACAAACTAAAGTCGCAAATAGCTTTAATACATTCTTTTGAAATACCACACGAATTGTTCCATTGTAGTTCTTCTGTTTTAAATTTTGTGTTGACTGCATTTAAATGAGATGACACCCGAAACCAACCAATATTTACATTAACAACCAATACTTTGAAGAAAACAACGTTTTAATAATTTTACAGCATGTTAAGTAGGAAGGACTAATAATCACCCAGTAAAATTTGTGACTCATTGTTTTCGGTTTTTAAATGGAAACGAATGATCAGATTGATGCAGTCAAATATAAATTTATTATACGATGTACGTCAAGCCAAAGCATGATAAGAAAGTTTTCATTTTTCTAAACTTTAATGATTTAAAAAAATCTATAAAAGGAGGAAACAGAAATTAAAAAATTGAGAAGACTTAATCAAAAAAATACTAGGCTCCAAAATTAAATATATCTCTTATGTAATGTAGCTGTGGTCCAGATAAGCATCACCACTTTGCTGGTGCTGACGTCTGATGTTAGTCTCGTTTTGCGTTTCTTGTAAGAAAAGTTAACTTTTTAAGCCTCGCTAATTGTTACAAATGAAACGGCAAGAACTGATTTTACGTGCTGAATTTCGACGCCTACTTAATCCCGTAACTTAATATTCCAAATAATACAAATCAGAATCGGCTAAAACTATAAATATCTTTTAATTTATTTTTTCAAATCCACTGAAAATTCTTTTTGATTCATGAAAAAAAAGAGTCCAAATGTCAAATTTAAAAGCTGAAGTGATTTCAGAGGACCCATCTATTAGCATGGGCGTTTGATGTTAACTTTTTGTGGCAAAAATGTTTAAATTGAACACACGAAACCAGCACGAGAAGTTAACACCAAAGGCTAATGAAACGCGTCGATGCCAAAAATGTAGAAAATGTTGCAAATCCGTGGATATCTGGAACGCGCCTATTGAAGTTGAAATGTAAAAATATATTCAACTTAATTAACTGCTTGGTATAATTTGGCGAACTACGAGACGTTTTAGCAGTAACTTAATTAACTGCGCTTGGTATAATTTGGCGAACTACGTGACGTTTTAGCAGTTTGTCTTGAAAATTGTAGGTATCGAAGAAGTTATTATTATTCGTAGCGCTACGCCGTAGCAATCATTGCTACGAAGACAAGCAATATGGAATCTTCTTTCTTCAACATAGAAATGAATTGCCATTTGTTAGTCTCGTAAAAACTCAAAAATATCTTGACCGATTTGAATGTTTATTTTTATCCTTTGTTCGCCTTAATACAGGGGTGGTTTAAAAAGAAAAATAATAGGGAAAATCCTAAGGAAAAGATAAAATCTATATATATAAAAGGAGATGTTCCCATCTATAGACGGACGCACAGCCGTAACCGCTAATGGTAGAAACGTGAAATTTGGACAGTTGTTTTATACACTTTTAAACTTTCGCGTTGCATTTTAAATTACTAAAACTTTTACTAATTTCTAAAACAGTTGTTTTAATTCAAAATGCGGACGCACACAAAGAAGGGATTTCAACAAAATTTAATATAAATAACAGACTTCTATATAATAGGCTGCAAAATTATTTTTCCTACAGGAAAATATAACATTCTCACTGGAGAACAATTATAACGCGGGTGAAGCCGCGAGCGGAAAGCTAGTATAATATAAAGAAATAATAAAGTAAAAAGTAATTTTGTATGGAACAAGACGGTACACATCTGTCAAGGTGATACGAAGTTCGCCGGGACATCTATCCTTATCCTTACTTAATATTATAAATGCGAAAGTTACTCTGTCTGTGTGTGTGTTACGCAATCACGCCTAAACTACTGAACCGCTTTAGATGAAATTTGGTATAGACATAGTTTGAGTCCCATTTAAGAGACCCATTGACCAACTCTATCACACAACTAGTTGTACGATCATTTCATAGTTCAATTATGATGGACCTGTGGCACAACCAGTTGTGTCATGAAAAATTATGCTAAGAAACATTATTATACTTAATCCCTGTAACACAACTATTCATTCTCTAATAAATAAAAAGGTCTACGTAAGGAGCAAAAGGAGTACATAAATGCAAAGTGTTTTTTTTTTGAAAGGAGGAACCACTTGTATAGTTTAATTCTGGGATTATTCTGGGAATCATTAAAGTTATTAGATAGAAAGGTGGAATTGTGTTACAGGTACTTAAAAATATGGAAAAATCTATGTTCTAATTAACCAACTACTCGGACGTGTCACGGGGACAAATCCCGATAGCACAATCAGTTGTGCTATCAAGTTGATCCATGGGTACTCGCTCCCAGGAAAGGGCATAAGATAGCTTTTATCACAAAAATTACCCCTTAAGCGGAAGAAATGGGGGTGCGGAAGTTTGTATGGGGAATCAATAACCGCTGATCCAATTCAGAAGAAGTTTGGTATGGAGTTTATCCCCGAAATCATTCCTTAAATGTGTGAAAAGGGCGGGGAGCGGGATGTGTAAAGGGAATCAATAAAAAAGGTAGTACAAAATAAAAACGGACGAAACTTGTCCGTATGTCGTACCTAAATACATACAAAAAGTTAGTGTGTCCTTGTTAATTTTGATTATCTAATATATAAAAATCTCATGTGTTTGTTGTTATCTAACTCCTAAACCTCCGAAACGGCTTGACCGATTTTTTTGTATATATTTGGTAGGTCGTCGTCTATCGTTACACCCCTAGGTGATAACGGTGAGGGATTAGTAAGTTATAATAGCTGATATTTCAGAGGTTAATATTTTTACATTTTAGGAAACTATATCTAAAATTAAACTAAATAGCATTTTTCTTACTTAAAAGCTGTTCCGACAGATATCTTTTTTAACCGACTTCAAAAAAGGAGGAGGTTCTCAATTCGATGCGTATGTTTTTTTGTGTGTATAGTACGCGATTACGCCGCCAATTGTGGACTGATTTTTGTCAGTAACTATTGTTTTTGTGACAGACCAAGTACAATAAAGCTACGATACCTGTGACTCGTGCAACACGCTCACTTGCACAATTTTTGCCTGCTCCGTGATTTACAACTAAGCATCTTTTCAGTGTTTCGAATCGTTCGTTTATCCAAGCGAACGGTCAAAAGCAAATCCAGGTATAATCAGACGACTGAAATCTAGGGTCCACCGTCTGAAATAGCAGAAATTCGGGTCACACTATCTAATCTTAATGTTTATTGGGTCACATCTCAGTCTCGACACGAACGTTGAGTGCAAATGAAAGACGGCAGCTGTCTTATAAAGATTGAAAGCGTGACTGACTCTACGTGACTGGGTAACCATATATTCAGCAGAATAAGCCTAAAATAACTTTTTAAACACAAAACTAAAGCTGACTGAGAGGAAGGTAACATTTCAAGAACCTAATGGAAAGACGCTTCGAGAATAACAAAAATAACTTTCAGTTGCGAGACGACATATTTGGTTCTTCAGATGTTTTAGTATAAAGTTTAACATTTTAAGTAATAGATAAATTAGAGATTCCCTTTGTAGTTGAGGGCGCTATTATATGTTTACAATAATCTCACATAGATGTGAACAAACTGAAAGAAAAACTTATTTAACTCGCTCTACAAGAGATTTTCTTGAAGTGAGCATAGGGAAAATTTGACTTGATTAAGTATTGAGTGAAAAAATCTGTTGTAACATTTTTGAATAAAAGAAATTAGCTTTTGGCTGATAATGTCTATTCTTTTAGAATGTCTTATATATGCTAAAGGGTCTAATATCCTTTTACGTCTATATCCAAAATATTATCTTAGAACGACTGTGTTCAAACATTTGGAGTGTCTTGTAACGTTCAGTACCACGTCATCTAGTGTCGTATAATGACAAAATTTTTATCGTATTTTGAAATTGCAATAATTAATAAAATTCATGTAACGAAAATTAATCTGATCGACAAATTTTAACATGTTAATCAAAAACTTTGGTGATATATCTAAGATAAGTGGAATAACATTCTTATAAAAATCATTAATAATACTCGTATATTAGGAATGAGAATAAATTAAAATTACCATAAAATAATGCATTATTTGGACCAAAGCCCGCGTAATTGCTCAGCTTCAGAGAAGCAGACGTTTCGGCGCCGCCTGGCCAAGATCGATGTAGCCAGCATCCGGAACGAGACGTGACCCGACACCGTGACGTGGTCTTGCATTCAACACAATACAACCATAAAAGTGGGGTACCATCCTGAGTGGCAAGGGACTAGAGAATTTTCAATTCATGAGTCTCAAAACTTATGCTGATTTAAATCATGAGTTTTTTCATCAATATTGGGACGCGCGTGGCTAGATTAGCTAGTTGGGTGAATTGCTTGGTGAATTGGCATCTTTTCGATCCCGGTTCAATAATAGAGAGTTCCACATACGCCTATAATAGTCTACCAGCAGGTATAGTGATAGATGCGTAACGTAAGTTTTACTTCGTCAGAAAAGCAATAGGTAATCCTTAAACACAAAATATTCCCAAGAATTCCTCGCAGGTTGCGGCAAAAAGATAGTAACAAAATGGATAACTGAAATATGTACGAGTAGGCTTAAGGTAACAAATATATGTTCACCACAAAAAATATTATCAATGTGTACAGAATAATACGATTGTTTTCGACCCGACCGTTACCGTTGCCACGGTAATGGTATGTGCCGTTGCCGTAATCCTTCTCGTTCGTTCTCCTGTTGTTGCCGAATTACGTGATGTAAATTGCTGTAAGCGCGACCCTTTAACCTATTTTTGAGTTCATTGGATCAATTTATCACACCTTCTAAATAACACAATGAGCATTTCATTAGCATTAATCTTCTTAACTTAAAGTAGCATTCCCGTTTTATTCGATTTAAAGTTATAGTTTTAATTATTGAAATTTTGTCTCTCGAGAATGCAATATACAGATTGTACACCATGGGACTGTGTATTTAGAGATGTTTGGTTAGTGATGTTTGGTAAGTTTAACATAAAGCTATATCATTAGCTTTATGTTTAACTTAATCAAAATAACTACTAATGTTAGTATTCTGTTAATATCGTCGGTAATTATTAAAGTGGATATTTCACAAAATTACCATTTTTAAAGGTCACTGATCTATTTTTAAACCGAATTTGAAAAAGGAGGAGGTTCTATGTTCGGCTGTATTTGTGGAAAGATTTTCAAAATTACATGGCAGGATCGAACCCCGGACCTCCTGATTAGAAGGCCAGGGGGTGTATTATGACGTCTTAATTCCATAGGCAGTTTTCTGAATTGTTATAATGCCGTTTCCTTCTCTTTGTATAATGAGTGAAAGAAACTATTAGGGCACTAATAGCAATTCAGAAAACTGTCTGGAATTAAGATGACAGAAGCGGAATTATGTTTATTTGCTATAAGTATTCGTTGATTTATTCAACAAATATACCAAAACTACTAAGACGACGACGTTTCAAAATGTTAAACATATTAAAAATCAGTTATAATCAAACAGAATTATCAAATCTATACGATAGCCGATTGCCGATGAGTTGCAAAATCACCCCCCTGTTTTTTAAGTAAAACTTTTTTCGTCCATCTATCGCATGTCGCATTACACAAAAACATGACATAAATAATACTTACTTACCCTAAATCGAATAATTTTCCGAAAATTTTCAATTAAATGACTACGATCCGGAAAAAAGTTTTACTTGCATCGTGGTTTCACAAAACCACACAATAATTTTTCTTTTCCATAAAATAGCCCTCAATGTAGCAAGATATAACAAAAAATATCCCTGAACTGTTGGTATTGCGGAGAAAGGAAAACATATTTCATAGCGACTCAGTTCTCATCGTCGAGTTGTATGTGGCTAGTGTGTGGTAGTCACAGACTTATTATATTTTATGTGGATCCGACATTGATACCCTGAATAGCAATGTTAGATGGGATGTGTCCAATATGTCGTTCGGTTTTTTCTAGTTTCAGTCAAGATTTCAAGCTCGTTTTGTTGCATTCTCTTCTGTAGAAACGTTTTTATGTTTCTAATTGAAATACATACCTATACTTAGTATAATCGTGGAAGCAGGCATACATTAATAGATACGTTCAGCTATCAGAAACCGCTTTTTAATCTTGGTACAGTAGGATAGTACGCAGTTACCGGACTATACGGTTAAAATAAATTACGACACTGACAACAAGAAAGCCCGCAGAGCAAACAAAGACTTAATCAACGGACCCTGGCATTTTCTTGCCGAATCGGAAAATAACGAAAACAAACGAGTGAATGACGCAAAGGGAAAGAAAGTGTCGGCGACCCGGTAAGCGAAAAGCCTCGGGTGATTTACGAACGCTACCGTCCCGAAATTTAGTGTCTGGTTTAAGGACCAATTTTCTCAAGTGGGGCATTCATATTCATACTAGAGAGTAAATCACGAATGAATCAGACGAAAATTACCAGTGGTTTATTGCGTTTCGCTACACTGATTTAACGTGCAGTGATGGATTTAAAATAATATACATATATGTTTTAACTACGGATACAGATTTAAAATAATATATAGGTAAGTATATAACAATGCTATTAACATTATTATTATGGCGACAAACTTAGGTAAGACGATGGTAGCTAGCCAGGTGGACTCAGAAGCCCTACCATCAACCAAACCATGCAGAGAAATTTCTGCCCCCATAGGGAATTGAACCCCGGACCTCCTGATCAACGCTCGTTGGTCTTAATCACTAGACCACCGAGGCGGTTGTTACTTACCAGATATTATCCAATCCAATTGTCTTAGTCACTCTCAATGTCTATAATGAAGTCAATTAAGTTATACGGCTTGAGAGTAGTGACTTTTCGTAGCGATACAATCGCTATGCCAACGCAGTACAGTAAGAAGCTGGCTGTCAAGTTGCAGCGATAAAGTTGCGATGCAAACGTGAAACTATCGCTATGCGTACGCGCATATACATCAATCTTAGAGCATTCAGACTCCAATGCAAACGCGATATAGCATTCAATGCAAAATACGCGTGTACATCGATACAAACGATTATAGCACGTGTGCGTTGATGCAATGATTTGGTCGCGAGTCTAATTGTGTAAAAGGCCTCAAGGTTTCACGATTACAAAGTTTTTATTTTGATTATTTATTGACCTCAATATTCACGTTTTTTTTGCAATTATTTATTAGTTTCATAGGTTACAAACAAATGACGGTCGGTATCGGTAATCTACAAAACACTTGAATGTTTAGGTTAAAGCTGAAAGCACGCACCGTATTAAATGACGTCATCAGTTAATTTTTCGTTTTGGCACATGAAAAAAAGTGAAAAGTTATTACGTTAAGTAAGTAAGTTATTACATTACTGAAAAAGCTCTCCATAAAATAAGGTTAACAATGGCTCGTAGTTTGTTGAGTGAAATTTCAAGACTCAACCTCCGAGTAGCTCATTATTACAACCGCGTTTCTGTAAAAATACTAGGTAAAGGAGAGTCTCAATTTATTATGACATATGTATATATTTTTCTTAAAGGAAAAATCTGGGCACAATAGCAGTATTTATTAATTTTGAGTACAGATATGTTTTGTAATGTATCATGATTTTCTAAACTTATAAGTAATTTTTATTAAATCGTGACTACTTTATTAAATCACTACGGCTTAATTAAATATAGACCATTCATATACTCAAAAATTTACCTGAGAAGCACACGAGCCGAGGTCATGTTCTCTATAAGTAGTGGCAAAGATAGTAATTAAAAACATCACGGGGTAAGTCGCTTGGCCATGATCCCTGCCAGCTAAATAGTTGTTTATGGATACGTGAAAAAATTAACGGTAGTATCCATCTATCTATACTATATAAAGCTTTATTTATTATGTTCAACTTATTTAATGTAGTTGGTAAACAAATTGCATACAAAATTAGTTCGATAAAGTTGTTACTTAAGTAAAACAGCTAGTAGATGTAGTTTAATAGTCTTGATTATAAAAATAATATTGTAATAAACTTAAATTTAAGAAAAAAAATATAAAGAAAAGATGCAGAACCCTACATTGTGCCTGGCCCGCCACGTGATACATGTACTCGTACATCGAGTACATTGGTACGGTATCATTATGTCCATCCATTGAAAAAATATGTCGATAAGGAATCAACACGTGACAATAAATCATAGGGGTGTAATAGCCGCTAAATAACCGTTATTATATCTAGTTGTTGGCCGATGGCAAGGCCGATGGACGATAAGGGTAATGTCGCTATCAAAAGCTTGCCATGCTTGTAATTATAATTAGAAGAGTTCTGAAAATTATTCGGGGATTTTTTTTCGTGCTTTCCAAACAATTTGTTTAAATTGAGAGTGATATTTATAAAAAATAATAAGTTCGAAAAATTACAGTGTGAAGAAACAGTCTTCTCAAATAATATCATCAAGTATAGATTCTTGTAGTTTACTTCCTAGTAAGTAACCATATTGAATTTTCATCTTTGTTTTTTTATTCCCAGTTTATTACTAATAATAAGACTACGCAATACCTATAGTATTTGCGTCGTAATTTTCGTGACTAAAAGTAGGTATATAAATCTCGTATCACGATGTTTGTTCGCGATAAACTCTGAAACTACTAAACCAATTTTATTGAAATTTGGTTTAATTTTTTATTTCATCGTATGGCATGCATACAGTTAGCAATTACAAGTCTATATTCAAGTCACGCAACCAGTCAATAGCCTCCTGTGTTAGATTTTAATAGATGTTCTCCGGGTCACCCCGATAACAACGTTCAGGACAGCGCTCCACAATACGCTCAGTAATCTGTTCTTCGAGGCCACAGTCACACAACAAGATCTCTACCCATTCCCAATTGTGCTTCAAGAAATTGCACCTGCCATGGTCCGTGTGGATTGAGATGCTACTATTATTTTCTCTGAAGGGAGGAACCCTTTGGCTTTTGAGTGGAATCTGGAAATTTGGTGTGTTCACCGTTGTAAGTCGCCTTCGTCCACACATTTTTCCAAGCTTGTTCCAGACAAAAACCCTGGCAAATAAGGCCTGGCTGTTATTTTCTCGGCCTCTGTAGCAAGAGTGAAGGCATAACAGACAGACAGAGTTACGTTCACATTTATAATATTAAAGTATGACGTATGGATAATTCGACATAATATAAAACTATATGATTGTATTACAAAATGGCGCTTGGGAGCTAAATTCAAAGGTCAAGTCGCTTGACATCTCGTGATATTAAAACACCGACTCATAAAAAGCTTTTAGCTTATTCATGTAACCTTTTAATCCCTCCCCTTACTGCGCACTCAGTTTCTTTGCGTTCGTTGTTCAAGGTATGATTAGAAAGCCCCTAGTAGTGTAGGACAACGGAGAAGGTCTTACATTAGGCTTTCAACTCGAAACAAAACTACTCGTATATTGTATATGAGTATAACAGAATTAAATACCTTTGAACAGCACGATGTTTTGACTTTTTTTTGAGTTCGCATGTTTGTTGAGTAACGGATAGGATGGAAATGGAACTTGAATGTGATTTAATATATTCTCGCTCCATCTCCCGGTATGTGGAGTGGAAATATAAAGGTAGTAGCGTAGTAGGAATATAGGTTTGCTGGGGGGTTATGAAGGAGGTGAGAAAAAAAAGGTGGCAGTATGTAGGTGAAAAGAGAGACGGGATGTCAGGAAGGTATAGGGAGGAAACGAGGTGAGAGAGGGTTGATAGCAGAACAACAGCCGCAAAACAGCAGTGCTTGCATTCCTGTGCTCCGGTTTGAAAGGTAAGATATGGCAATGAAATTACTGGGTACCGTGACTTTACATCTGTTGTCACAAGTTGGCAACGTGACCGTTCTTGTGGGGGTTGCAGTTTTGCTGCGAATCCCACAGGATGTGTATTATAGGCGACTGTTACCATTTACCACCAGGTGGGCAGCTTGCTTGTTTGCCAAATTAGTAGCAATAAAAAACACAATGCTGTTCCGTTTGTGTTAATTAGAGTAAATAGAGACAGCTTCATTTATTAACTACTAATACAAAAATTCATAAACATTTTACCAGAGGGACACTCAGTACCAGAGTTGTCTGCGGGGTTACTTCCATCTTATCTATCTTTGCCGCGTTAATGGGTTAGATAGGCAGTGAAATTACTAGGTACATTAACCTGACGTCTTATGTTACAAGTTAACAACGTACCTACATGGTAGTGAATTGTAGATTTGCAAAACTTACAGAAACCACATGTACTATAGCTAACTGCAGCCACTTACTATCAGGTGGGCATCCTGGTTGTTTGTATTTTTATATACAACTAAGTTCTATAAAAAATCAAGGGATGGTAAGTACTTAACAACCCCTTCACCAGTGAGTTCTACTCACTGGTGAAGGGGTTGTTGAGTACTTACAATAAAAGGTTGTCACCAATACACTTATCAGGCGTACTTTTCACAGCTGTTCTACGGCCATGCTGTGCGCGTCCATCATGACAGACCACTGGGAGCAGGTGGGCTGGGAGCGGTCCGCCCTGGCCGTGCTCGCCAACGCCTCCAACACAGCACTGCAGTGGCTGCTCGACGGAAAGGTTGCTAAGGTACACTGAGAGATGAATGGTGCTAGACCGCGTCAGTTCAGGATTCCATCCATGTATGACTTAAAGATTATTTTTATTAATAAATAAAATAAATAAATAATTTACACGTATAGCTTCAAAAACAATTACACTACACTGTACGGCATCCGTGTCATGGATGATGTTTGACACGAACAATTCGAGAACGACCCTGTACCACTCTGTATACGTGACACCCGTGTGCGCCGTTAACTAGAATAATATAAACCATGAAATTTAGAATCCATCTTATTACAAAATGTTGTTTAACTTTCAAGGATTAAGGTGACGTAAGTTTTAAATCGAATAGATAAATACTATATTTTCCTAAAGGTACTGTATTATTATATTATCTGTGCTAAAGGGAACCACCCTTAAGGAAAATGTAGTAAATTTACAAAATGTTTTTCATTTCTCATGCTTCGCAAGTACGCCTAAACAGAGGGACGAAAATAGTATATCCCTCCCGATTTTCCTTGCTATATGTTGCTATAAAAAAACATTATATATTGACATTTCTATTCAGCTATGTCGCAATTTTCTATATAGCCATATCCATTTTTGACCTTTAAATAAAAATAACTGTAAAAAAATATTATCAACAATTTAGTAACATGACTTTACTTTGTTTTCACAACATAATTATTTTATTAACAAAGAGTTGAGCCAAATATTTACCGTCTTCAATGATAAAATTAATAGTAAAAAATATTTAACACGCCATTCTCACCTACGTAACAGAAGTATTTAATAAACCAATTCAAAACTGTTTACAAACAAACACTTTAGAAATGAGTGCTTGATTAAGTAGGCTTTATAATAAGCTTCTTCTCATGAAAGCTCTTCTGCGAGTAATTTGCGAACCGGTGTAGAGTCAACTTTTTTTCTTATACTTGTATTTGCAGACATCAGGTGAATACACAATTGCGCATACAAGGCAAAATTGTATGCGCAATTGAGAAGGAAGTAAAATCGCTTGTTTCTGCCGAAGTACCTGTTTAGGTCTATGTCGGATAAATATTTTTGAATTTGAATTGACGAAAGTATATTAAGCTGTCAGTGCTAGCCAGGTCTGTCTGGGTTGTTTACCTATTCTTGCTATGTGTTACACACCCTTACGTAGCAGAATTTCCAATTCTCCGCACGAAGCGTTTCGCTTCCACTTTTTTAATGCCACAGAGGGCGGCAAAGAATTCCATTCCTTTGCAGTGAATGGAATTCTTTGCCGCCCTCTGTGTTACCAACTCACTACAACCCGGGTCTTTTTAAAACAGAATCGGCACTTAATGAGTAAGCACGCTCCACCTTAGTCCCCAACTTTGCTTACCATCAAGCAAGATGAGGTCAAGTGCCTAAGTACCCATAAACTATAAAAAATGCAATAAGTTCCTTATATCCCATATCTATGATAAATTCCCTCAAAATTTTCTTTGTGTTTATTTTTATGGCGTTACATAAAAAATATATGATGTTTTGTCGTGTCGTTTTACACAGAGCTTAGTAAAGGACACTTTATAAATCAATAGTATTTTAATAAGCAAAAACTTATTTTCTCATTCAAACTAATTTGATCTGAAGCTCAAACATCTTTATCGGAGAGGCGAAAGCGACAGTCGGCACCCCAAGCAGTTTGTTCAAAGTTTCTGAAAGGCACTCACCAAACCCTCGTTATATCGAATTCGTTCAAACTCGAAGACAGAACTACCAATTTGAATTGAAATTTGTGTACCTAGAGCTCCGCTCAATACTGTCTACCATCGAAATAATATAGCTTGTTAAACGAAAGTTTGCTGAAAGCACTTAAAATAAAATCCAAATTATAGTATAATAACAAAATCAAAATTTTACGGCATTAAAGAATTAATTTTGTTCTTTTATTCGGTATGGAGATCCTTGGGGGAGGCCTATGTCCAACAGTGGGCGTCTATTGGCTGATATGATGATGATGATGATGATTCAAGGGACACAGACAAAGTCTAGAACAGATGAATAATAATTTATTTGTATGTATTTTATATTATTTTTTTCTAATGGCATAGCTTCTAGTATTGAAATACAGCCATACCTACCTACCACTGTGAGAGATATTGTTGGCCTCTCAAAAACCTCATTGACGTCTCATATTATCGACTTACGCCTCGTGTGGGTGATTAAAGACCTTATCACCCACTTACTTTAACTCATATACGAGTACGTTCCATTATTGAGAACGGATCCCTCCTTTGACGAGGAGACTTAGGTTAGTCCTTTAGTTACATAAAGTCCACTATATCAGCGTGCCCACGTGTCAAAACGTCAATCATGTAGTACAAACATAACCCTAGATATAAGCACATCTAATAATAACCCTGTAAATGTCTCGACTGAGCACTTAGATTACAATATTAATTTTACGCCAATTATGCAAATAGAAACAAACATAGAGAATACCACTCACACTGATGTACACACTGGTATCAGAATTCAAGATATTGATAATATTTTTAAAGAAGCCCTAGAACATTACACAGGCGCTAATCCCATAAGACGAGAATTTATACCAAGACAAAAATCTACAAAAAAACTTGTTGCCACTGTACATTACATTAATCAAAATATTTTACCTTTACACATAGATGAACTTACTGACTATACAGAATTTCAAACTATTTTATACTGCGCTGCATGAACGGCAGCCAAAGTTAACGGAGCTAAGATATCTCTTGCTAATACCCCACAAGAAAATAAAACTGACAAAACATTTACACCTAGATGGCAAAAGAGGTTAGAACGAAAAGTTATGGATTTGAGAGCCAAAATAGGTAGATTTAACATAACACAGTATACAGGGTGTAACTGAACACCCCAATAACATTTAAGGGTATGTATCCATCAGAAGTAGAGATTCTGTAGGAAAAATATTAGGGCTAACAAACCTACATTTTTTTCCCATACAAATTAAATAAATAAATTTTTGGTATTAAGTGCCGACAGCCCTACGTAAGCGTACGAGGAATACTACGCTTACGTCATACAAACTAAATAAATTATTTTTTGGTATTAAGTGCCAAAAGCCCTACGTAAGCGTACGAGGAATACTACGCTCACGTCTGTCACGTGTCATTTTGTGTTTAAATTTCTTTTGTGTTAAGAGCTGATTATGGTTGTCACTTGAAAGTTTTTGCTTTCAGTTTAAAATCAAATAACTCTGATAGTATTGGGGTTCTAGGTCTCAGACAAGCATCGATGGTCCATTTAGTATCTAACTTATATGCCCCTTAAATGTTATTGTTCAGTTACACCCGGTATAATGGGATGTAGAAGCACAAAATTAACTAGCCATGTCAACAAAATTCTGAAAGAATACAAAATACACTCGAAACACGAAGAACTCAACACCAAGCTAGGTGAGTTCCTAGACACACTCAAACAAAAACTTTCAGTAGTGACTAGCCGTTTAAGTAGATATAAATTGTGCACACTCCGAAAAACACAAAATAGACAATTTAATTCAAATGAAAAACGATTTTACCGTAATTTAAGGAAACAAAATCATACTCCCAATAACACACATCAAACACCAACACATAGCACATTAAGACAATTTTGGGCTGAAATATGGGAGAATCCGACTGAATACACAAAAGATGCAGAATGGATCAAAGAGGAAGAACAGAGGTATATTCAATTACCACAAATGCAATTTGATGATATACCAAAAGAAATATTTAATAGCACGATTCAACATTTACATAATTGGAAAACCCCAGGCACAGATAACATTCAAAACTATTGGTACAAAAAATTTACGTACATTCATCCATTTTTGCTTAAATTCATAAATAACTTCATTAAAAACCCTGTTAGTATCCCAAATTATATTACACATGGTATAACATATATGCTTCCCAAAAATAATAATACCTCTCATGATCCAGCAAACTATAGGCCAATTACATGCTTGCAAACTATCTACAAAATAATCACAGGATGTCTTACTCATATTATTTACAAGCACTTACACTGTAACAATATAATGACAGAACAACAAAAGGATGTAAAAGATTTAGCCAAGGATGTAAAGAGCAGCTCATTATTGATTCAGTTATACTTAATCAGGTTAAAAGAAATAAAACCGAACTATATACTATGTATACAGATTACAAAAAGGCTTTTGACTCAGTGCCACATAGCTGGCTTATTCGTATCTTAAAAATTTATAAGATTCATCCAACAATAAAAATATTCTTAGAATGTGCAATTAAAAATTGGTCAACTCAAGTAAGATTAAATACAGAAACAGGAACTGTTACCACAGAACCGATTGATATTAGGCGTGGCATATTTCAAGGAGATTCTTTAAGCCCCCTCTGGTTTTGTCTTGCTTTGAACCCTCTTTCAAATCTTTTAAACGCAACAAAAACTGGCCACTTACTAAATTATGAATGTAATGAGACAAACGAACAAATTCATGAAAATAATGAATGTCTAAACCATTTACTATATATGGATGACATTAAATTGTATGCGAATTCCTCTGATCAATTATACCACCTTGCTAACCTAACTGAAAAATTGTCTAATGATATTTCTATGAGTTTTGGTATCAATAAATGTAAAATAAATTCCTATAAAGCAGGACAAATCAAACGAATGCTACAAATATCTTGGCTATAACCAGTCCCAATTGATCTGTAATAGAGAAACCAAGAATAAACTTAAACAAGAATTCAAAAGCAGACTTATCTCTATTTTAAAAACTCAGCTTAACTCTGGCAATATTATAAAAGCTATTAACGCATTTGCTGTTCCTGTACTAACATATTCATTTGGTATTATCAATTGGTCTAAATCAGATATTAAATCCTTACAGCGTATTATACACAAAACTATGACACAACATAGAAAACATCACCCTCGGGCATGTGTTCAATGAATGACATTACCACGAATTGAGGGGGGTAGGTAGAGGCATAATAGATATAGGTAATTTATATTCAAAGCAAATAACGACATTAAGACAATATTTCCACAGCAAATCACAGACATCTAAACTTCATAAAGCCGTTGTACAAAATCATAAAAAACTAACACCTTTAGACCTCAGTGACTTAAATATGCAGATAGTTCAGACAGACCAACATACTAAAATAATAGAATGGGCCAAGAAATCCCTCCACGGAAGATATTACCATGATTTGTATCAAGAAAACGTTGACAGAAAAGCGTCAAACGAATGGCTCAAAAGTGGTCAATTGTTTCCTGAAACGGAGGGATTTCTTATCGCTATTCAAGACCAAGTTGTGGAGACTCGTAATTATAAAAAAGTCTTAGAAAACGGAACACATAAAATATATTTTGATAGGGCAATTTTAACAGATAAAACAATTCATTTCAACAGACCTGACATCACAATAGTTGACAAAATTAATAAAATAACTCACCTAATAGATATAGCTATTCCTAATATGCACAATTTGCAAAAAACTATATCGGAAAAATTAACCAAATATGCTGATTTAGGCGATGAAATAACTCGTATGTGGCAAATGAAGAAAGTAAGTGTAGTGCCAATTGTTATTTCTACCACAGGTGTTGTACCCTATCAAATTTTTCAAGCATTGGATACCCTAAATTTGCCAGATTCAACATTTGCGCTACTTCAGAAGGCTTGTATCTTAAATACTTGTAGGATAGTTAGGAAATTTATGCAACATCAAAAAAATTAAAAGAAAAACAAAATGATACTGACTTGACATAGTCCATCAATATCATAATCCGACGTAAAGTCGAGAAAAGAAAAGAAAAAACATAATAATAATTATTATTATTTATTTATTTCACATAAGAATAATTTTTATATATTTTCTATAGTGTATTAGTACATAGTGTTTAACAGCATTAACCGATGGATTGGTATAGTCCGCTGGCCTCCAAGCTAGATTAGACCTGTGTTTTGGAGGACAGTGGTCCAGTCTCATTAGGTAGGTACCAACAAATTGGCATAAGATGAGCATCCACGTACGACAGCAGTAAAAATAAATGTGGTATACTCAGACCCATGCTCACACACATCACAAACACGCACGCACACAGATACATAAACACACAGAGATACACACAGAAAGACGCATCAACACACACAGAGACACATCAACACATATACACACACACAGAGAGAGAGAAAAACACATCAGTACATCCATTCACAAGCACAGGCACATGCAAACACACTCACACCAACCCAAGCCGACACCCAGTATCCACTCAAGGAGCCAAAATCTATGTCGGCACTGTCAAATGACGTATCCTTGCAAGAGTTGCAAGGTGGAGCAATCAACTACAAAGGTACGTAGAACGATCACATTTGAAGAGAAGGAGGTTCGATGCTAGTTCGAGGCTATGGGGCATTTAAAGGGCTGTGGAGGGTGATTAATGATGAAATGACACCAAAATCATCACTCTGTAATATATAAGCGACCAGTCCATATATAATAGGAGGAGTAGACCATGCTCCCAATTAATGTTTCCATCAACAGCTCATATACGTCCCCACCGAGGGGCTCGAGCCTACCCTAAACTAGGGCGATTAGGCCTTAGTCAACCACGCTGGCCAAGTGCGGGTTGGTCGACTTCACACACAACCTGTAAAGAAATTCTTTCTTCACAGGTGTGTGCAGGTTTCCTCACGATGTTTTCCTTCACCGTAAAAGCGTCGAATAAACGTACATATGAATTCAAAATTTGAAAACACATTGGTACGTGGCGGGGTTCGAACCGCTACCTCCCGATTGGAAGGCGACAAGCTTACGCACTACGCCATCGACGCCTTTTAATGTTTGTCAATTAATATTAAATAAAGCAAAGGTAGAGAACTTAGATCATTTAACCTATGATCTAAGTTCTCTAGTAGAGAACCGTTTAAGCGGTATACTTGAGCAATGGGTATAAAGAAAAACGCTTCAGAACATGATTTGCTTTATAAATTTACACGTTTGACTAATAAATGCAAAAATCCCAAAATTAGATAAAGAGATTTGTCGCTGAATATCGGTAAAATTTTTAGCAACTATATTTAGTAACTTGACCCCTATATTTTAAGCTGACTTAATCGGATTATATGTACAAAATCGTTTTTTTGCGTGATGAAGAGGGCTAATAAATGTAGTAATTATTAAAAAAGTACCTAGATGTAAATCACCACTGCTAACTTTTTTCAGTTAAAACCTTAATTTTGATTGATACTCGTACCTACGCATTATGCAAGACAGTTTCGTGACTTAATTCTGAAACAACAATTGATTTCTAACTACGCTAACTTGTACAAACTTTTTCGTAAATTGCTTTTATTGTTTTGACTACATGGAACATCCATTAGTGTTAGTAATTCCTTTGGACAGTGAGTTTTATTTATTTAATGTTAGGCCCACGCTCGCTTTTGCTCCGCTAAACTTTCAGGGCGATTTAACATTGATAAATTAATTAAATTTGTGCTAGGTACGAGTTACTACGATTACGACCAATTGTGAAACTTTGTGGCTGTGAATATCCTACTAATATTATAAATGTGAAAGTGTGGATGTTTGGATGCTTAGATGTTTGGATGTTTGTTACTCAATCACGCAAAAACGGCTGAACGGATTTGGATGAAATTTGGCATGCATGTAGCCTTTGATATGGAAAAGAACATAGGCTGCCTTTTATCCCGATTCCTTAAGTAGTTGCCGAGGGAAAATTGCAAATTGTTTACGAGCTTAGCCGCGGGCAGACAGCTTTGAAGTATGCATGTCACCTATGCTATGGAAAAGGACATGTACTTTATATTCCTTAATGATCTCTCAAATAGTTCCCGTGAGAAGATTAAAAATTGTTAACGAGCGAAGCTTTAGACCCAATTCTGAAGTCCACGCAGACGAAGTCGCGGGCAGAAGCTAGTTTGTTAATAAAACAACCGCTTTACATAAGACATACAAGGTGTAAAAAGGCATATACCGAAGCCCGCGTCTACGCATTCAGACCATTGAATAAAGCAATATAACGAAAAATCAATGATGTGAAACAAAATTAATTAGGTTAAAAAAACAACGACAATAGCACAATATAGAGAACGATACAGTAGCCCGACTCCATATAAGGCCCTTTTCATAGCGCTGCGTGTCGCGTGCGCACGCGACCGGCGGAATTTGTATGTAGTCTATGGTGATATTTACAGTGCTGCGTGCGCCGCTGGTCGCGTTTTGCGACACGCACTGACCGGCGCGAGTGCTTGGACCGGGCCCGCGCGCACTGCGTGCGACGATCGACGCGCGGGCGGGCTAGGGGGCCGATTCTCAGTTTTTTAGAGATATCTCTAATTCGACATATCTCTATTACTTTGCATCTCTACTAATAATCTCTCAAAAATGTCTATGATATGAACTAATCGTATTCTCGCTGGCAATAGAGATGTATATCGAATGACTATGAAGGTGCGGTCTGAAATTTGATATCAGCGCTCGTATGCACTTTTTGCGTGCAAACAGTCGGTTCAAAATTGCTCATAATATGCGCATTTGTAAGCGGTATGACAGAAAGAGGAGTGCACTGTCATAGAACTGTCAGTGACAAAGTTAACGTTAGTTTCCCGCGGAGTTTAATTTGTTCGAATTATTTTTTTCATTAGGTATACTTATCTACAATAGATATAGAAGTGCTCTGTAAAGATACTGGAGGGACAATACAGGCCTCCTCCTCAACCTCTTCAATTTTTCTTTTCAAATAACATTGATTGATAAAATTGACATTTGACAGACTCACAAATCGAAAGGTCGGTCAAAAATTGATCTTAATGCTTACGTCCGTGAGCAGTGCAAACAATGTGAATGGGTTGTTTTGTTTGCATGCATGCCAACGTTTATTGTTGTCCGATTATGGATCACACCCTCAATAGAAATGAATGGTTACGTTTTGTTTTAGCCTCGTTGACATGCTCAAAGTCTGCTTTGACAAAGTAGCTACGATAAATAGCTTTGATCAAAGTATACTTTGATTCCAAATGGAAATGTAAGAAATGTTCAAAGAATTCGTCACAAAAAAATAAGAGCAGTAATTTGCGTAGCATTCCAATTCCAAGAGCAGATGTAATATTAAATTCAACAGTCAAGGATATTGAGACAAATATTGATGAGACATCAATACCAGACAATATATTACCAGATTCTGATAATGTTACTATACGCCCACGAAAACCTAGACTGCAGCATGATGTTTCTTTGTCTTTGGAGAATATATCGAATAATTTTGGAGACAACGGAATGAACTCCTTTTTTGATGCCAACACCAGCTCACAGAGTCTACCTAATATCTCTTGCGGGGACAGCTCTTGTATAGAACATCTTAAGGAACGTATTGAAGAGCAACAAATAAGAATAGAAAGTGCTGATGAAGAAATAATTAATCTAGTGACGGAAAATACACTCCTTAAAAAAAACGAGTGTGCTTATGACCACACGACTGAAGTGAAACTTCTATGAGAGGAAGAGAGAAAGAAAATGTGCGCGCGCACTGCTGTCTCTTGCTTATATCCCCCACTTAACTTCCGTTCGCCTTGCCCGATCACACTTTTCGTAACGCGTTCGCCAGCTTACTCCCCAAGTCAAGCGTGCCTAAAGAAGTTTCACTTCAAAAAGGTTCAAGAATATGAGAAACAGTTAAGTCTTTATAGAAAGATAACAACAGAAGACATTGTAGACAACAGATTGGGTGCCAGTCGTCAATCTCTAGGGAATTTAAGTGCTTATCGTACTCCACCATGCAAAAAATACCTAAAGAATATAAAAATGGGATTGATACAAAGATCCACGTCACACAGAACAAACCAAGTCTGCGAACTAATGAATAAATCATCATCAACAACATTCTTGCATGCTGATGAAGGCCATTGGAAAAATGAAACCTTTGGACGTGACCAGGGCTCTACGGCGATAAGAAAGAAGGATGAAGAGAAATTAGAAGTAGAAATGGAAGCTGTAAACTATGTAAGCCTAACTAATAACAACAATGTGCTCGATAATAAAGAAAAACCCAACAAGAAAGGTATTTATATTATAGGTGACGAAAGTGCCTCACACTTAGCTCAGTTTTTAAGGAAGAGACACTACAATGATTCGTATCAAATTCTTTCCATTGCTAAACCAGGTGCACAGAGTTCTTATATACTTTCCGAAAGCAAACTTGTACACAGTCTCATACAAGCCATGACAAGGGATGATATTGTAGTCTTGGCTTTAGGTTCTAATGATAGGAATCATATTAAATTAATTGGCGAATTAAGCATAATATTAAATAACTTGAAAAATGTGGTATATGTTATGGAAATAAAGGATAACGTTTATCTTAATACAAAACTTTTGAATTTCAATCTAAAACAGGCAACTGATAATTTTCCTAAATGTAAATTTATTAAATCAAATAATTACATCAACTCATTCTTTAAATTAACTATTGAAATGGATTATATAGAATACGTAAATAAATATCTAGATGCAAAAAACTTAATTAAAAACACACTACCATGTTATGTAAAGAAAAATGAAAACGTGGAAAAAAAATCTCAAAACCGTGAATGTAAGTATAAAACCGGCACTATTCCTTGGTATTTCAATAAACAAAATATAATTAAAAATTCCAATGTTGACAGGTCAAACTCAGATTGTGATACAGAACAACTAAGAAACACAAAGGATTTTTTTCGTAACACAACATAGAAATAATTTTACGGTTTTTCATCAGAACATAGCTGGAATACTGAACAAACAGGACCTGTTAGAAGTGCTGATAAAAGAACTTCATGACAAAAAAGAATACATAGATGTTATATGCTTAAGTGAGACATTTATACAATCAGGGACAGAACAGTATCTTAAACTAGATAATTACGTAGTGGGTGCTTCTTACTCACGGCCATCTGAAAAACGAGGTGGTACATGCATTTTAGTTAAGAAAACATTAAATTTTAAAAAATTGAACATAACACATCAATTTGATGAATTAAAGGTTTTCGAAGGTTGTGCTATTGAAATTTTAGATTATAATATTATTATTTTGTGCATATACAGAACTCCAAAATCTAAAGTAGATACGTTTTTAAACAAACTTAATGCATTACTGTTGATAGTCACAAATAAAAAAAATAAAAAAGTTATTATTTGTGGTGACTGGAACATTAATATTTTGGAAAATAACAGAATAGCAAAAGATCTAAAACATATAATTTACAGCCACAATTTAAAAATAGTCATAGATGAACCAACAAGAAAGAACAGTTGTATCGACTTGATTGCAACGAATATAAATAGATGCACATCAGAAGTAAAACAACTGGACCTGTCGGATCATGATACAGGTCAGTTTATTTATATTAACCTCAAACGACACACTGAGCGAAAGTTCTGGTTTGAGTACAAAAGGGACATATGTCAAGATAACATTGTTAAATTCAAAAAAGCGTTGAGGGAGCTATCTTTTGCTGAAACATATAGTTGTAAAGGAGCTGATGAGGCATTTGACACTTTCCACGAACTTGTATTATTGTTCTATGAGTTATGTTTTCCGGTTGTTAAAGTAAAAGTAATAAACAAACCTGTTAGGAACAATTGGATTACTAAAGGTATTAAAATAAGTTGCAGAGCGAAGAGAATATGTTATAACAAATTTAAAAAAAATAGATTAAATAAAAAAACCTGCCTCATAAAATATAAAAAGTATAGTTGTCTTCTCAAAAAAGTTATAAATTATGCTCAACAATTTAATAATAATAAATATATATTAAGCGCGAAAAATAAATGCAAAGCTACATGGAGCTTAATAAACAACAAGCTTAAAATTAATACCATTCCAAAATCTATTGAAAAGATTGTAGACAATGATAATGCTTATAATGATCCAGCAGAAATAAGCAAAAAATTTAATGACTTTTTTGTGGAAGTAGCTATGAAAAATAGTATTCTAACCAATAGCGAGAAAAGTTATTCAATTAAGACAACTAAAAATCATAGTAACAGCATCTATCTTACTCCTGTCAGTGAAGACATTGTCTACAAAACTATAACCAACCTGCGCAATACGAATTCTGTTGGTTATGATGGAATCAATACAAAGATTATGAAAGAATGCGCTAGGGACCTGGCTAAACCATTGACTTACATAATCAATCTATCACTAATAGAAGGTATTTTCCCGCAACGCTTAAAATTTTCAATAGTCAAGCCATTGTATAAGAAGGGAGATGAAACAGTTATGACAAACTACAGACCAATTACGCTTATACCTGTTATAGCAAAAATATTTGAAAGAATCATGTCTGAAAAGTTTAACTCATTCTTCACGCAAAATTTAACGTTAAATTCTTCTCAATACGGCTTCAGGAAAAATTGTTCTACAGCATTGGCTTGTTTTGATTTAATGAAAACGGTTACAGAAGAGCTAAATAAGGGGCATTTAGTAGGCGCTTTATTCTTAGATATGTCGAAGGCTTTTGACTGCGTTGATCATAAAATAATGATGGACAAATTGTACTCTCTAGGTATTCGCGGACAAGCTTATACTTGGATAGAAAGTTATTTGCAGGGAAGATACCAGTGTACTGAAATTACCTATTTTAAAAATAACACCAGAGAATTTCAACGATCCGATAAAAGGAAACTTGAATGTGGCGTACCACAAGGAAGTATTTTAGGACCTCTCTTGTTCTTAGTCTATGTAAATGACTTTCCCAATTGCATTGATCAAAAATTCGTTCAATATGCTGATGACACCGTTGTGGTTATTAGTGCCAAAGATCAAGTCGAATTTGTAAAAACTATAAACAAGACTTTAAAAAGTGTAGTTGAATGGCTGAAACGAAACAATCTCAACATAAATATTAATAAGACAAAAGTGATGAGATTCCAGACATATCGTGCCAAAGACATTCCACTGCTTGTCGAGTATGAAAGCGAAATAGTAGAAAAAGTGGAAAGTATAAATTTTTTAGGTATAATGGTAGACCAACATTGCAGCTGGAAGGTACATATAGGATATATTTGCCAAAGAGTGGAGAAATTTATTTTCGCATTACGAAAGATTCGTCAAACAGTATCGTTAGAGGCGGCACTTAACGTGTACCACGGTTACGTTGCTTCAGTACTACGATATTGTATTCTAATATGGGGTAATTCTGTAGATATAGATAGAATTTTCAAAATACAGAAAAAGTGTATCAGAACTCTGTGTAACAAACATTTTATGGACTCATGCAGGCCCTTATTTAGAGAATTAGAAATTCTTCCACTTCCTTGTCTTTATATACAAGAGGCTTGCATATTTGTAAAAAAATATCCACAATTTTTTAAGACAAACCAGGATATGAATGTTCTTCGTTCTCGATACGGGCATAGATTGTATTTACCCATGTCTAAGCTATTTTTACATAGAAACAACTCTGCGCAGATGTGTATTGTATTATATAATAAATTACCTGACAATATCAAAGACTGTTATCATCCAGGCGCTTTCAAAACCAAACTCAAGGATTATCTTTTGGAGCACTGTTTCTATGACATTAGAGAATATTTAAATAAATGATTCAGAATTGTATTATTTAAATTCAGAATTGTATTATTTAATTTTATTATTTAAATGAATTGCATGGAATTGAATGTTATTTTTTAAATGGGAAGGAATTATTTTAAATGTTTTTTAATAATATGATTATAATTCGTTGAATAATGGAATATATTGATAATTTATAACTACTAAAATGATATATGTGATTCTATTTACTATAATTGTTTTGACATGTTAAATGCTATTTATTATTTGGAATTAAGTATTAGATTTTATTTTATTGAAAAAATGTTATTCTATTTACTATAATTGTTTTGACATGGTAATGATATTGATTATTTTGAATTAAGTCTTAGATTTTATTTTATTGAAAAATTTGCATACCACACAGTGGTAAAATTTGAGAACTCATTAGATGTAAGACCTTATGTACCAAATTTATATGCAAATAAACTCATTCATTCATTCATTCATTCATTCATTCAGTTGATACCTACATTGTTTACTTTGACCAATTTTGTTATTTTTGACATCCTTCATAGTTTACATATCTTTATAAATGTTACTCCAGTATAGTATAATGTAAAGCTTAAACAAGAAAAAAAATGGAAACCCGCAAACGGAGAGTTTGGTCTGTCCACTTTCCTTTATCACGATATGTGATCGATGTTTTTTACATTAATCAATATTTTTAGAACACAGATATTAGAGATACAGTAATAAATCTATAATGGACTATAAAAAACAATACCCCACTTCAGCACAGAATTCGTGGCTTTGTCAGTCAAATGAAAGGGATGACGAACTTCGTAAAGCCAAATTTTCGGAAACTTTTAATAAAAAAAATCCGAACAATAGTGGAAATGTATAGCAGAGGAATTAAGTTGTTTGGGAGAAGTCAATAAGTCTTGAATTGACTAAATATATTACGTGTTAACTAATTCTTTAGATAAGCGAAAGTTCTTAAATGCATTAGATGTCGTATTTCGAAAGGGTCGTCACGCCATAAGAGCCGTCTTCAAGGTAATTCCACTAAAAACCGAGCTTCTTCTACTATACATTAACAACAGTTGTTATAAAAATCATCGATTATTCATTTTAATCAAATGTGGTAACAGTTAAAATAAATACATAAACTAAAATCGTAAAAAAAGTTCCAACAAATTATGTAAAACAGACACAGAAATAACCAATTACTGTAGCTCGTGTTCGACTTTCCAAATGTCGATTGCTATCTACTACTCGTGACATGTCGAACGCTAGGCATATACATATCTCTATCGTGACATTTTGAGAATACGGAAACTGAGAAATATTCGACATCCGCCATTTAATTTAGACATATGTCGAATTCGACATTATGTCTATGGCTTGAGAATCGGGTCCCAGGGGGTCTACAATGAACACACGAAGCCCGAACGAACTCCGTAATTTCGGCCTGTTTCTTACCACGAAAATACTACGGGCCCGTCAGCGGAACGAAATCAGAGTTTGACGTTTGCTGTTACGGATAGCTAACTATGATCACCCGAACCCGACACGAAAATTGGATTTTGACATACAGATTTTCGGGCGTTTAACCTAACTTCTCACGAGAACTCAAGTGAGACCGTACCTACCGTAAGAGTTTCGGATTAACATTTTAATCCAGAAATAAGTGAGTTATTGTCAATTTTACATCAGTTTGGGTTTTATTTGACTACTAAGAAGGTGTACTTAAGTATAATAAGTTAACTATATAATATTTGTTGAAGTTATGGCATTCAACTTAAATTCAGTGCGAGGTGCGAGTCGTAGGAAACACTTGAAAGTATACTATAACTTCATGTGAACAAAAGCAAAAAATAACTCCGAAACACTTAAAAATGTAATCACAAAAAACGTAAATAAACAAAAGCAGCAAAAGCTATTTAGGTGTATAATGCTGCAGCAGGAAATATCCCCTTAACATCACAATGTTATTAGTGGAACGTGACATTCTAGATTAGGTTGGTTTATCACTTGCCGGGGGCCACTTTGCCACAGACTGAGCCCGGGCTGTCATGGCGCGTTAAAGTGTAATAACAAAATGTTTTTGGTAAAAATTGGCAGTTTTAATAATATACCCAGCTTTCCGCTAATCATTACTGTAGTTTATTAAATCAAAACTGTTTAAATACAAATAATTTTAATTATTTTTCTACTGCCTATTTCAATCATTCGTTCACGTAACTTGTCAATGCGTCCGTACTAAACCTACGAATCCGAAAATAGTTCGTGGTAGCTACGAGTCACGTACTTCGTTCGGGTTACGGACGGGCCCGAAATTACGGACAAACATTTCATAGTAGACGTCCTGTACCGGCGTGTGAGCTTTCAGAGTTGGGCGTGCGCGACGTGTGCGTTTGTACAATCATGGCGACAATTGATACGGAATTATTGATAAGAGAGGTTTAACAAAGGCCTACTATTTGGGATTTACGAAGTCCACTGTATAAAGACAGAAATAAAAAACAAAGTTGCTGGGTGGAAATAATGAAAAAGTTGTTTAAAAATTTTGACGACTGAACAGCGGAAATGACTTCATTTTTACAAGCTTTTATTTACTTTCACCTGTCCCGTGTCTGTAATTAAATCTTGCAAGCTAAATTTGACCCACTTCCCGGTTTCCGATTGAGCTGAAATTTTGCATGCATATGTAGGTATGCGTGACAATGCAATAATAAAAGCTTGTTATTTTTTTTACTAATAAATACTATGTAAAGATTAGCTGATCCAGCAAATGTTGTCTTGTCTTCTGTGTGCTTTATTCAAATACATTTAGTTATATGTAATCACGGAGTACATAACCAGTGGAGAAAGCATCGGTATGTTTTTATTCTAAAACAAAGTTACCGATTTACGGCGGGGGAGAGGTAAGCTCGCCCGCTATGATTGGATGATGAGTTGACAACCAAATGACAAGGACTTTTAAAGGCGCGCCAAAAAAGCAGTTAAAAAATATGGATACCGATAATATCGATATTTTTTTACATTATTAGTACTTTTAGGTTTGGTTTGCGATACACGTATTATGGGGTTTCCTTATGAAATAAAAAGGCTTATTATTGTTTTTAAAGCTTAATTTTTTTTGTAAATTATTGTAAGATCCTACTTGAAGATAACACCCGTCGGTAACAAGGAATATATTATACAGATCAGGGCCAATACAATTTAAACGTCACATAACATATTGTTTTGCCTATTATTATTATGATTTCTTCTTGATTGATTCTTCTTATTCAAATTATATGATAGATGAGCAATGTGGCGTTTCATTTTTCTTTTCCTTGGTGTTAAATCAATGTATTGTTCTTCGTAGTCTAGTCAACAAGTGCCTTTTTGGCCAACTTTTTTCAGCAGTCTCCGAAAATTATGAGCGAGGTGTCATTCGATTCGGAAAGGCATCTAGATGATTTTTGAAAAAAATGAAGTTCCGCAAACAAAAATTGCAAAAGTTATTAACAATTAACTAAAAAAAAGGTTTAGTTTTTTGCAAATATCTCACTGCGCCTCTTCCAAGACTCTCATCTAACGCCTCGGTTACATTTCCAACCGTCAGCCCGGATACTGACGGTGGCCCGCTCTCAACGGGTTCGCATTGTGAATTATCGAAGGCGGATTTTGGTTTGCCCGGCCCCAGATACGACCGGCTGCCCGCAGCCGCCTTGCGCGGTCCTACGGGGGGGATTGGCACCCCCTGGGGTATTCGTTTCTCTTTACCAAAATCCATAACTGCTTTAAAGGGTGAGCTCCCTAGGTTGGTCGCTCGAGACCAGATTCCCTCTGGCCATGCACCCCCTCGGCGCGTTACCACCACCTTAGGGTTGGGGTAATTTTTGGTGTGGTTTTCTTCCACGCGGCCACGCTCAGTGCGCCGGACCCCCGGCCCCGCTCAGTGCGGGGTAACGGGTTGCTCGACGAGGTCCTGTCACACAGGGATCCCCGCCGCGCCCACGAGCCGAAGCTCCTCAGCGTCTCAAGGACACTACAACGCGCAACGCTCGCAAGCATACTGCCTGCCATACCACGCCCGAGGGCCTCTGGGCCACCGAGGATCCCGCAATGCAGGTACCAGCCTGAACTACCAGCTTCTGTCGCATCATCCTGCCATCTCCGATAAGGCGGAGGCATGCCGAGAGCGACTCTTCCTCGTTTGGCCACAAAAAGTGGCCCGCCGGGTTGAACCCGGCCATGCCACGCCCCCCTCCATGGGGGCAGCTGTCAGACACTTGGCCCGCGGCAGACAACTGCCGGGTTGCCCAGGGTGCACCACGCGGAGGTAGTCTGACTCCGCACCCCATTGGATTGCTACCTGCCAATACAATCGGATATTTAAATTCGGTACTTTCACTGTCTAAGCCTAACTTGGTGTTGAGGCGAAGTATCCCCCGTGAGTCCAAAAATGTTTGAACGTTCCCATTTTCAATGCTATTTCTGTGTTTTGCCTGTATCAATCTAAACAAAATAATTTCAGCCTGCTCATATTCCTCGTATGTCGATTCCTTGCAAAAAGGTACCGGTTTCCGTTTTACTCTCAAAATCAACCAATCATTCGCACGATTTTTGAATAAGCTGAGAAATATAGCAGTCTATTAAAAAAGCAATCATATTCTAATAACATAACCGCTACCGATTTCTTTTTTTCCTTATATACTTCTTCCAAATCCGCTTCAAATGCTGACGTCGGCCACTCTTGTTCATCTAAAGTCAACCATTTGGGACCCTCCCACCAACGACTATCGAGTAAACCTCTAGAAGGTCTGTTGGGCTTAAGCTACCCGGAACATGCCGCCAACTTGAAGGTGATGTGGATGCCTTTATCTCATTTATTCTGTTGGTAACGGAAACTCCCCATAAACCATTTCCTTTGATCCATGTCAAAACGACACTTGAGTCAGTCCAATAGAAAGTCTTTAAAGCGGGTAGGCCTAGTGACTCTAGCACGACTTTTGTGAGCCTTACAGCAAGTGTAGCAGCGATCAACTCGAGCCGAGGTATAGTGATTTTCTTACCTTTGTTTATTGGCGTGACTCTAGACTTGGCCAGCACTAGACTTAAATTGACACAGTCCTAAAGCTTAGTCCTCAAAAATATGCAAACTGCGTAAGCATCTTTGCTTGCGTCACAGAACGTGTGCAAGGAGTTTTCACTGTTCTCTAACGCGAAAGTTGTAAGGCGTCGCGGTATAGTGCACTCATTAATTAAATGACATTGATCTAATCAACCTTTATATTCTGCAGCGAGATCCGTCGAAAGTTCTTGATCCCAGGTGAGATTCATTGACCATGTTTTTTGCATCAACATCTTCGGTATAATAGTTGTGGCGCAAACCAAACCGATCGGATCGAAAATCCTTTGCATCACTGACAACAGATTTCTTTTGGTGAACTTCCCATCGATATTTTCCATAGAGCTCACATTGCAGCCAAGCAAGTCTTCTTGCACATCCCATACTACCCTCAAAACAGACATGGACTTAGTTTGGTCACACACCTTAACTGGGCTTGAAACCCATCCCCTTAGATCAAACTTACCAGCAGTCATAAGCTGTATCGATTGACTTATAAACTTATGTAAAGTTTCCTCAGATGGCACACTTGTAACGCAGTTATCGACTTAAAAGGAATTCTTTAATTTCTGTGCGGTATTCCTTAAGTCTAAGGGCTGTCAAGATGATGATTTATCGTGGCTGTTAAATGAAAAGGACTGGATGCAACTCCAAACACATCTCGCTTATGGCGATAGGTTATTATAGCTTTGTTATTTGTATCTTTCGTATCTGACCACCAAAGGAAACGTAAATAGTCCCTATCATCTTGATTTAATGAGATTTATAGAAATGCTTTGGCTATGTCAACCGTTACACCTATTGCCTCTTTACGAAAGTTTATAAGAAGCTGAGGGATCTGCTCAAGCAAATTGACACCCTTCTCTAAACAGGAATTCAAGGATATGCCATTCACGTCCTTGGCAGATGCGTCAAAAACAGGCCTAATTTTTGTAGTCAGGCTGGATTACTTTATCACAGCATGATGAGGCAAATAATGACCTATAATATTTTGATTGGGAGCAACTTCGATAATGCCCAGATCAAGCCATTCTCTAAATGCCTTATCATACTGATCTATCTTACCTAATTGCATGAGTCGATTGGTCGTAGAAACCAACCGCCTTTTCGAAACTTGAAAATTCGTTTGTGGGCGTGGTTCATCTAGCCACGGCAGGCATACCTCATAGCGACCCTCCTCATTAACGGTGATAGTATTCTTGAAGTTCTCGAGAACCTGAGTGTCATGTTCGTCATTGAAGCTCTGCTCTGCTGGGTCTCTTATATCTAATGATTCCAGGCTCCATAAATCTGAAATATCAATTTTCGATAAGCAAGGCATAATAGTGATCATAGAAGCTAAAGAACTATAAATTCCCGTTATTGGTCCCTGAATGGTCCAACCCACTTTGGTCCGTATTGCAGTCAAGTTACTAGTAATATGCATGTAGTCACCTGTTATTAATAAGCTAGCAAAGTCAGCGCCGATCAAAAGTCTTACGTCATCAGGGGTGTTCGTCGAGTCCGTGAATACAATATTGTTATTTTTTAGTTTCTCGATAATGTTATTAGATCTAATTTTTGGTAAGAAACCACATATGTTTATTTGTTCAACCTCTGACATTTGACAACTAAAGTCATTCGAAACACTCTTGACACAAATTTCAAAGATACTATGCTCTTGTATATTTTCTTCTTTTCCACCAAATAAGCAGTGAGTGATAAACTCCTTTCTTGTTGGTTTCAAACGTAACTCATCTGCCAGATCCTTGCGGATATATGATCTTTGCGCACCACTGTCTATGAGAGCTCGTACTAGCACTTCGTTACCTTTGTTATTGCAAACTCGAACAGCAACAGTTTGTAGTAGCGTTGTGGATCTTATTTCACAATGTAGAACGTTTCCTGGTTCAGAGCTGCTTCTGCTAGTGCTTTGACTGGACTTCTCAGAAATATTAGGGCACATGAGTGTAGAATGACGCTTCCTACGTAATAGGCATTTGGGAAAACTTTTACATCGCTTTGCGATATGGTTCTGCGTCAAACAAATTAGACATGCCTTCTTGGCCTTTATGTGGTCTATTCTTTATTGCAGTGACATCTTTGCAGCCTTATGGCATTCAGCGCTACAATGTGTGTCCTTTTTGCACCAAATGCATACAACGAGGCTGCGCTTGTCTTGTTGTGATTCCGCAACGAAACAACATGTAGGCACCTTCGGTGTGGATATAGGATTGTTAATCACCTCTTTGCGCGCTAGTACGATTCGTTCTTCTGCTTCTACTTCCTGGCTTAAAAAGTCCACCAGCCTTGTGAGATCGCTCCCTTCGACTTTAACTCGGTGCCACGCTCTTAGAACTTCATCTGGAAGAGCTGACTCCACCATAGGGAATAAAACTGACGCAAACTTGTCTTTAGTCACCCCTAGCGTTTCCAATGACTGCAGGTGCATTTAAATAAATAAATAAATAAATAAAAATACTTTTATTGCTTAAATTACATACGACATTAACTGAGACCAACCCGGTAAGTAATAAAATACTCGTGTTGGGAGTGTCTCGCTCTATCCCAAGACTAAACTGATAACCATAATAAGTATTGATACTCATACAAATAACAAATAGAAGTTTAATTGATTTGGCGTGATGGTGTGTGTGCTTGTGTGTGTGTGTGTGTGTGTGTGTGTGTGTGTGTATGTGTGTGTACGGCGTTTGTTTCATATTAAATGTTTGAACTAACGAACGAACCAAGTGTCTTTAATTTATTTTATTTCATTTTAATTAGTAGATTTTCAGTTTCTTCATAGGTATTAGTATGTAGCCATTGTGTCAAGATTTGTTTACATTTGTATAACTTCCTAGGATAAATGTTCAATTTTTTATTTATGCAGTTATACAAAAATATAGATCTTGCTTTATTCTGCCTTTCAGCAAACACAGTTCGCGTAGAATGAGGTGCTAATACGCTGAACTTGCATCTTTTCTGGAGCCTGTCAGAATGAAATGGCAGATTCTTGTGTAAACTGGTTATAAGATGCAAGATATATAATTTCCTTATTGTGAGGAGGCCGGAGAGTTTATATAATTCATTTGTTGAGAATCTGTATGGCTTAAAATACATTACCTTTATTAGTGATCTTTGGGCTCTTTCAATTTGTAAACATTTTGTTTTTGTGGCACCACCCCACACGGGAATACAATAAGTAATAATTGATTGAGCCAAGGCCAAGTAGATTTTATTTAGTAATGAACTTGACATTACATAGCGTAAGTTTTTAAAAATCCAAATCAATTTTCTGATCCTCATTGCGATAAGTTCAAGATGTGTATGCCATGACAATTTATAGTCTACCATTATGCCTAGATATTTGGTACAATAAACCCTTTGAATCACAGGACAAATGCAGTTAAGATCAAGTTGATTAGCACACTCATGTATTCCGATCCGAAAACTTTCTTTTGGTTGTGATCTTATATTTGGGGTGAAACATATAAAGTTAGTTTTGGTCGTATTAAGCGTGAGAAGGTTTGTGTTCAACCATTTAGCAATTTTGGACAAACCTGTTTCGGCTATATTTTGAACCTCATCCCACGACTGACCAGAAAACACAACAGCTTTGTCATCTGCATAAGAAAATATTTTGCCACCAGTACCTATAAGCGAGCATAGTTCATTTATATATATTAAGAACAGTGTCGGTCCGAGGACCGATCCCTGAGGAACACCATAACTAATATTCTCTTCAGCACTCTTTAGATTGTCAATTTTCACGATTTGCTTTCTTTCAGTAAGGTAACTTTTAAAGAGCATAAGAGCAGATCCTCTGATACCAATTTTCTCGAGTCTGCGCACAAGGATGGCGATAGAAACGGTATCAAAAGCTTTTTTAATATCTAGAAAAACTGTGAGGCATTAATGTTCTTTATCTACCTTATCTACAATGTAATTTGTTAAATCTATAATAGCATCTTGGGTTGATTTTCCTTTTCTAAATCCATATTGTGAATCTGCTAATATATTATATTTATTTAAATAATTTATCAGTCTTTTATTTAAGATCTTTTCAATGATTTTGGATGTACAGGACAATACGGAAATTGGCCTATAATTGTTAACATCTTCTTTATCCCCACCCTTGTGCACAGGGCTAACTAGAGAGCGTTTAAAAACAGCAGGAAAAATTCCAGTCGTGAAACATAAATTTGCCAACTTGGTTATCACAGGGACAACAAAATCTCGACAACGTTTTAAAAAGTTTGTTGGTATACCATCCCACCCCGGGGCTGAGTTTGAGTCAAGACCCATGAGGGCCATGTCTACTTCCTGGGCGTCAGTTTCTAGTAAGACAAAAGAAGTTAAATGCGAATTTTGGTCAGCAATTCTAGGACTCTGCGTACATGACTTTTGGATTATATCTTCAGCTAATGTTTTACCGACACTACAAAAGAACTTATTGACTCTGTTAATAGAATCCATAGGATCGGGCATAATACTAAGTAGGCTAACATTTGCAGTTTTAGGGGCTTTAAACCGAGTTATCTCATATATGTTGACCATAGTTTTTTTGGGTTCTTTGACGATTCTAATATTGTTTTTTGATTATGTAGCCTTTTTAATTTTCTTTTAAGATTTGTGCAGAAATTACGATAGCGATTATATGTCATTCTCAACACTTCATTAAAAGGTTCCTTTTTTAATCGTTGTTGCATAGTATTCCTAAGTCTAATGCAGCGTAAAGCACCTTCGGTAATCCAGGGTTGTATAATGCGCTTATTGCTCTTTACAACCTTAGTTTTAGTATTTGATTGAATGTTTTTCGAAATAACGTCTATCAAAAGATCAGCTAAGGTATTTGGATCGGTAAAAGTGTCAAAAAGTTTAATATCTGTATTAATGAGAGATGTACACGCAGCATCAAAGTCGATATAGGTTTTTGTTTTTAAAGTTTTATTAACTTCTGAGTTTGGGCTCGTTATATTAAGTAAAACCATGAATTGAGCATTTGAAGACTGTCGTACAATGTTGACAATCCTTTGGCATCAAATGGCGTCTAACCTTTCTCCTGCATAAGAGCTAGTAAACCTCGAACGTAAGTCTCAATTAAAACATCTTCACGTGCGAACCTTGACTTCAGAGCTTGTAGAGCTTTACTATAATTTTCACCACAGGGTGGATAACTTTCTATATAGGTAAGCTGCCTTGCCTTCGTGTTGGGCTCCATGCTTTGTAACAGGTATTGAAATTTATCGCTATTATCTATGCCTGGATCACTGTCAATCTTTTTGAACTGGCCCCAAAAGAGCATCCACTTTTTACTTCGCCGTCGAATTTAATAATCTCCAGTTTGGGCATTCGCACTTTTTGATCTCTGATGGTCTTAGTGGACACTAACGAAGCCTCATCACAATCTTCTTGTTCGCTTTTGATTCGTCTGCTAAAATCGTTGTACAGCGTTCTCAGTTCTACCCAACGTTCCTTATAGGTAAGCGCCTTGTCTTGGTCTTCCTGAAATGTTTCTTCATCGAAGTCCGCGACTTCGGTCCATGAGTCCCGAATTTCAGCCTCACCACGAAATAGCTCTTCGGCAAAAAGGACGACAAATTTGTTTTCCACCTGAACCACTTCCTTCCCCTGTTGTGTTAGCTCAAATTTTTCAGCGGAAGAGGTAAATGCTCTGCGAAACTGTGTCCTTTTCCTTTTCAGTGCTTCCATTATATTTTCCTTAAAATTTGTATTTAGATTCTCCTAACGGTCGCCACAATGTTATGGATCTCCGGGTTAGATCAAATAAGCACACACAATTATATAGAATTAACTTATTTAATCAAGATCCGTTTGGTTTAAAATAATGGTTGCTATGCACAAATTCTATAAGGGAATAAACAAGAAAAATATTACTCAGCAACATGACCATAGATGAATTAACCACAGACTTTTAGTGACTTCCAAAACTAAAACCGACTTGGTACATAGTAGGCATGAAAATGATTGCTGCTTTTGAGACAATACACGGGCGTTAGCTGTTATATTTAAATAAATAAAAAATACAAAAGCGAAGATGAAAAATCTTAAAAACCACCAGTCTAAATATTTTTCAATTTATTGAAAGCTAAAGTACATGATTTAGGTAATTAATATTCACTGAGGGATTTAGTTTAACGCTTGAAAATCGAAGCACGTTTGGGTCACTTGCTGAAGCATCATAATTTATTCCAATTCAACTTCAAACATGTTTTTCCAAACATATAATTCTGGAGCGATTTTCTGTGATTGATCGCACTAACCTTCTGCTCTGCTACTGTCTAGTACTGAACTTAAACAAACGAAGCTAAAAGTTTGATATACAGCGAGTAGGGAAATATAATATTGGCAAGGCACCATAGAAATTAACTAAGTTATTCTGTTAACCTTGACAATTTACAGCTCCCAGCACGTAAGCGACGAGTTATGATATAACGGGATAAACCCTGAAATGTTTACGTTATTTCGACAGTCACGAACTTTTAACGTAAATTGTTAAATATTGTCCAAATTATGTTTACTTAGGACTAGAGTTACTTTTAATGTTACCTGTCTGTACTGTTACTTACAAAAACTAGTATGTGTATTCATATTATCATGAATATTTTACACCATAAAGTAGTACTATGTGGAAAATTTAGATATTCTATGTAACCTATTTTTATGTTTCTTCTTAAACGTAATTTATGCTTTAATATATATACACACTACACCTATACAAGTTTATTTTTTAGTTGACAAAAATTTTGTGTGCTTGTTCAGACAAACAAACTGAACAACTTTCACTATGGGACCAACTTCGAAATCGCAAAAAAAAATCAGCTGTTCCATACAAATGTTCAACATTCACTGAACCTAAATATATGAAACAGCTGACTTTTTTTTTTGCGATTTCGAAGTTGGTCCCATAGTGAAAGTTGTTCAATTTGCTTGTCTGAACAAGCACACAAAATTTTTGTCATAACTTAAAAATAGCGGTGTACGAGTATGTCATACTATGTACCTACATGAAAAAAATACGTTCTTGTTAATATTCTACGATATAGAGCATATTATATCGTAGCTATACCACAGATAATATAATATAAGTGAAACCTTCATCGTAATGGTAAACCATCGAATGATCAAAAGTTTTATTACCTACTGTCTTTTAAAGAAACGTTCATTAAGATAATTCGGCTTTGGAGTCTGATATCTTGACATAAGCACAGAACAGTTGTTAAACTGTGACATAAGTATGTATTTACATAAAAATTTAATGCAAGCATAACAAAAACCTTTTATTATAATAATCATTCATTACCATACATATTACATAACCTGTAAGCTGTGGCAATAAGCACTCCAAATGAAGCATTCTTACGACCTCTACTTGCGCAGCGGCCATTTGTATTCAAAGGTCGGAAATTCGATAAAAGTAATGGGTGCAAATGGTAAATTAAATAATGTGGGCTCTGACTATAGGATGACCGGCTTTTGACTATAGGATGTAATATATATTACATGTTCAGCTATATATTACATCCCGGGTTTGCTGTTCTCACTATCAGATATATTTTTTAGAATAGTTCAGCTTCTATGATCCTTACATCATAACGTCTTTTATTGAAACGGTTGACCTCTCGTTATTAAATGGATAATATGGAAATTGTTTTGCTAGATACTTTCGATAGTTCATCAGACGAAAATGATGCAGTATTCGATTTACATGTCTCATTATTTAGAAAAAATACAATAAACGTCGATTCTGGATATCGAATCTTAATAGACTAAAGGCCTTACTAATAACCATTGTATAAACCTTGTATAGTTAAGTAGTGTTTTGTCTCTTTTGTTCGAATTTGAAATGTCATTCGAGTGAACGTGACAAAACACTGTTTAACTAAATCAGGCGTATACAATGGTTATTTATTTATTTATTTATTTATTTATTTGGAAAAACAAACAGCTTATCTAGTTCATATAATTAAACTTACACAATTCGTACATAAGCCAAAACAGTTTTCACTTTTAATTTGTAGACATAGTTAACTAAGTGTGAAGATAAGACTAAAGTATCTAATAGAAAATAATTCTAAATGTTTTACAGCAAAAAAAAATAATAATGATAATAAGATATACCTACCTACTTGTAAAGCTATGTTTAGGTTAAGGTTAGTCTTTTACATTTTTCACGGCGGAAATAAATCCGTTGACTTTCTTATGAAATATATCAATATGAGAATAACGCTCATTGTGTACATTAGTAGCTCTAATTAAGAAACGGTTTGCACAATAATTTTTATTACAATTCGGTACTGAGAATACGGCACTTCTGGAGCGAGCAGACAGTCTGGGGCACCTGAATGATATATTACCAAGAAGATAAGGTGAGTCGAGGTCATTGTTTATGATTTTAAATAAAAAGACTTGGTCCCTATGTTCACGCCTTGTCATTAAGGATGTCAGCTGTGGCAAAGTGCTTTTAAACCTATATTTTAACCTTCTAATAAATTTTTGTTGAATATTTTGTATTTGATTTTTGTATTTAGCGTAGTGAGGGTTCCAAACAGTAGATGCATACTCTAGCTGACTTCTAACTAGAGAGTTATATAGTAGCAGATACGTACCCATATGTTTGAAATCCTTACTCTGTCGAAAAATAAATCCTAGCATTTTATAGGCTTTACCAGTAATTTTGTTAATATGAGATTCAAATGTAAGCTCACTATCCATGTGCACACCCAGATCTCTCACCTCGGTCACTCTTTTAAGACTGAGATCATTAAATTTATAATCGAAACATAGGGGTGTTTTTTTCCGAGTGAAAGTTATGGTATGACACTTGTCTATATTTAATTTCAAGTTGTTGTTTATACAATATTTGTAAAAATTGTTTAAATCGTTTTGGAATAGTTGGCAGTCTTTTACAGATTTTATGATAGCAAATATTTTTGTATCATCGGCGTATAAAAGAGCATGTGATGTATTGAAACAGCCTAATATATCGTTAATAAAGATGTTGAATAGCAAAGGACCGAGGTGAGAGCCCTGGGGCACGCCCGAGGTGATAGGAATAAAACTAGACGTGAAGCCCTTTACCGCAACTGCCTGCGTTCTATCCCGTAAGTAAGAAGTTAGCCACCTGAGTAGATCGCCGTGTATACCGACGTTCTCCAACTTATTTATTAGCAGATTGTGCGAGATTTTGTCAAATGCTTTGGAGAAGTCGGTATACACCGCATCCACCTGATGGCCGCCCTCCATAGTCACCAAGACAGTATCTAAGAATTCACATAGGTTGGTCTCTGTGGACCGACCACTTACAAAACCATGCTGACTAGAAGAAAGTAGTGGTCTAATGACCGGAAATAGATTGTCATACATAATTTTTTCGAAAAGCTTCGGAATAACCGATAACTTTGATATACCTCGATAGTTACGTATGTTATGCTTGTCACCACTTTTCGGAATAGGTGCTATGATTGACTTTTTCCATGTAATCGGTATCACGCCCTGCTTAATAGATAAATTAAATAAAATTGAGAGAGGAAGTGATAGTTGTTTCCTACATTGTTTAAGGAATAGGGGATGTATACCATCCGGGCCGGTTCCCTTTTTAATGTCTAACTGTTCCAGATACCTTTCTATTGTTTGTTGATCTATGTGAACCGTATTAATGATGCCTGATAAGCCACTGGATGAGTCAGTATTATTATTAGTAAGGCCTTAAGAAAAGATTATAGTGAATTTCTTATTACGTTTCTCCATGCAGCATCCTTAATTTCATTCATTTTATACTCTTCAAGATTAGTCGTAAACCTAATACTTTCTATAAAATGTTCCATTATAGGGATAAATACGTAAATAGGTAAATACGTGGTAAATACGTAAAGAAAAGATTGCGAACCAAAATACCCAAAAATCATAACACGCGGACAGCTATGTAAGTACGTGCGCATGACCGTCACGATTCGAAATGAAGGCGAGGCAGGGGCAGAGGTGCGGTGTGCGGGAACGTGAGGTAAAATATATCGCCTTCAAATATAGCTCGGTCGGGCGAAAAAATATTTACAGTTTGGGGTGTAATATATATTATAGCACAGTGAGAACGGTCTCGTAAAAAAGTATGGCAAGCGATAAAATATTATATCTCAAAATGTAATATATATTACATTATATCCCATAGTCAAAAGCCGGCTTTAGGCGAAAAGATCTTACGACCTCTACTTGCGCAGCGGCCATTTGTATTCAAAGGTCGGAAATTCGATAAAAGTAATGGGTGCAAATGGTAAATTAAATAATGTGGGCTCTGCAGATTCTCCGCACAACCTTGAAACACTGAATAAGAAACGCTGGCGAGATAGGTACTCGAAATTAAAAATAAAATACCTAATTAGTTTTGTTAGATACGATTTTTACTATGGAGATAATTTCAGTATTTGTTATGCGGGAGAAATATGTAAATAGTAATAAGTACTAGTCTTCCTTTGATCAGAGCCAATCACTTAATAGTTATAGATAAGAAAACGTGTAGAAATTCTAAATTACCCGATTCATCTTTAATGAAAGCAATAACATGTAATTCTACTGACGTAAACTAACTCTTTATCAGAGATCCTTAAATAGTTTTATTTTATTGAAGTCCGTTTGTTTTAAATAATATGCTTATTTAAGTTTTTTTTACAGATGACGTTCGAAGCCATAGCTCTCTTTGTTTATTTTGTCAAAATTGAAATAATACACAAATAAAATAAAAAAAATTAATTGACCTGCACGTATAACAAGACAGGAGAAGATTGTGAAATACTAGATTAGGTTTATATTATCTACTAAAACGTAGCTTGATGCTATAAACACATAAATAAATTAAAGACTTCACTTTGACTAACGTACAAATTATATTTTTATACGTGCTAAGGTACGCGCATGTGGGCACAGGCGCTAACACTAACATGAAGCGTAGTGTAATGTGTAGCCGTAGCATCATAAATATTTTCACGTTAATCTTTACGAAGCAGCTATCAGCAAAGGGGAAAAAATATTTACGTTATCTGATTTGATTTGAACACAGATTGCTATTGCCACCATGCTTATGTGTTAAGCAAAAAATGTTTACTATCACTCCCTTTCGATCCCTACTTACCATATAAATCGTACAATTTCTTCAACGTTCGCCGAGCCCTTTGCACGCCAGACCGCCACAGGTATAGAGAATAAAATGAAATGAAAAATAATTGTTTCGTAGGGATCATGGACTTAATAATTACCCATGGATTTCCATGGGTAGGATTCATTTGACGTTTGCAAATGTATGCCACATTTGAAAATGTCTAATGAATTTAGGACTCGCTCGGCATGTTACTTCCCCGAGAAGAGTGAGTGAGCCAGGAGTTCGTCGGTAAGATATAGAATCCATACTGTATCTTTACCGTTTTTTTGTCTACTATAAAACATAGTGTATAGTTTGTAAAGCGCGATATTATTATAGAAAATCGGTAATAACCAACAACTCTAGATTGTAATTTTGGTGGCAACGAAAAAATTATCGACGAATTTTCACGCCCCATTTTCATGTCAGAGGTTGACCTACTCTCAATGCTCCCTACGTTCATTGAACTGGAAAATCGTAATTTTACAGAAGATAATTTGAAGACAAAACTTTAGAAGTATAGTACGTTACCAAGAATGTTAAAATTTATATTGGGCCTACTTTGATATTTTATGAAAATGTGTTTAGAATTATATTATTAATTAATTTATAATGAATATAACACTATTAATACATAAATGATACTGAGTATCTAATCTAACAAGGTTTACTAATATCACATTTTGTCAAGCTACTTGTAAATGTTTTCAAAGATATTTCAACTAAAATTGATAGGCATTTTGCAGTCATTGAATTATTAAATACAATATTTTATTATGTGTATATAAAATGTTCAGAAAAAATATATACAACTTACATATATCGCCACGTAGGTACCATTGTGTTTTTCGTTTCTCCAACTTCATATTATGCACATTTGTCTGACGCTTCTACAGTGAAGGAAAACATCGTGAGGCAACCTGCAATACATCTGCGAAAAAATTCAATGGTGTGTGTGAAGTCAACCAATCCGCACTTGGCCAGCGTGGTTAACTAAGGCAAACATAGAGTAGGCTAGAGCCCGGTGCGGACGTATATGAGCTGTGATGATGACGATGAATGAATAATTTAGGGGGATGGACGTGTTAGCTAAGGGATTAGACTATGTCTTGTCTTTAAGATCTTGCTGTTACGGCTAATAAATTAATACCAAGATGTACGACGTATAGTGAGAATCCATGAGAAAGTATCTAACTCAGTCTTTCTGACTAACTAAACACTCCTTACATTTAAAGTTTATAGAATAGTTGAACGTTTTTCGGAATTAGTTTGAAGCAGGTTAAATTCGAAAGTTAAACATATGCTTATATTCAGCAGCATTTCAGTAACTATACGATCAATTATTTCTTCTTTTATAAAAATATGCTTTTATACAAATGACGGCTGTTTTCCCCGTGGAAAGCGTCACGTGTTGAAAATAAACGTTCGCGCCGCGTATTCCGATAGCGCTGGGTCAAGGCGAAATTGCAAATAAGTGGGATCGTGTACTAATTTATTCAGCCTTAATATGTTTTTACATATATGTATATTCAATCAATAAATACATAGTATAATAATATGCACAATTAAAAATATTTTTATTATATGATGTAACTAAAAATTTACGGTTTTCACAATTTTTCCTTTATCTGTGCTATAAGACTAAGAAGAAGTTACTTCGTACCAAATTTCAAGACTGAGTTTACGGGAAGTACCCTGTAGGTTTTGATTCCCTTGCGAGTGTCGAAAATTTGCGGCATAAACGGCTGTATCTTTTGATTGCGTTGGCTTAGAAGTTTGATTTTTTTCACAGCTCCAAGGGACAGGTAGACCTGAGTATTTGATATAAATTTCAGCTTGATACCTCCACGCGTTCCTGAGAAAAAGGGTCTTGACAGACAGACGGACGGACGGTTAACAAAGTGATCCTATAATGGTTCCGTTTTTTCCTTTCGAGGTACGGAACCCTAAAAATAACTCACCTATTTAATGTTATATTTATTTTCTAAAATATAAAAAAATACTACCTACTGCACTAATTTAGTGCAGTATTTTTAAAGTTTTTTTTTTAAATAATGATGGATGTGTCCTGAAGCGTCCCTTAAATTTTCCGGGATGATAAAAAAGTACCACCTGTGTGTGCTGTAAGACATTGCTTCTTGCCTTTTATGATTTTAGCTAGATCAACGGGAAGTACACCCTATATGTTATGACTCTTATGAAATCGCAAAATGTACGAAAATATGCGACATATCTTTTGATCGCGTAGACATACAAGTTGATTTTTTCACACAGAGTAGGGGAACCTGTTGAACCTTGGTACTATGTGTACCTAGCCCATTTTATATTACCGCGCTATTAAATTCTTTTGTCCGTGGTATTAGGTACCAGGGATGTTGCGGATGCCGATTTTTTCACATCCGCGGATGTGAATGCGGATGCGGATTTTTGAAGGTTCACATCCACGGATGCGAATGCGGATGCGGATGTTTAGGATGTTATAGAAAAAAAGTATATGAATTAAGAATAATAGAGTAATAATAGTAAAATAAATATATATAGTAAAATAATAATACAGTAATTATTAACATTTTTATTAATTACTAGCTTGCCGCTCGCAGCTTCGCCTGCGTTATTTTTGTTTTCCCGTGGGAATTTTATATTTTCCCCTAGGAAAAATAATTTTATAGCCTATGTTCATCAGGGATAACGTAGGATTTTTAATGTGAAAGAATTTTTCAAATCGGTCCAGTAGTTTCCGAGCCTATTTAATACAAACAGACAAACAATCAAATCTTTCCTCTTTATAATATTAGTAAGTCTAGACAATTAGTAAATGAAGTTAAAAAATTGGAGCATTATACTTAATAAAAAGTAATATTGCCACCTTCTTTGATTCAAGTCGGTTACGCAGAAGTTCATAAATTAAACTCGCGCTACTAAATAATTGTTCGCTAGGAACACGTGAAGTAAATAAACGATAAGTCTTAGTATTCCACAGCGCAAACAAACACGTAATGATTTATTTACAAGAAACAAATGATGCACCACAACAAACGCGTCGGATCTTGTCACCAATTTTTTCGTTCCCAAACGGCACGCGCCATTCGCCGGCCCCACCCAATTTCTTTCTTGTCGCAACTTGTCTTACATCCGCATCCGCATGATCATCCGCGTTGATTATTGCGGATGCGGATGCAGATGTCCAAATCTATGCGGTAGCTCCGCATTTGCGGATGCGGATGCGAATATTCGCGACATCCCTAGGTACATACATCACTGCTGACTTTCCAATGTTGAAGTAGTCGCTTACCGTTAATAAGCCAGTATTTGGTGATATCGAAGAAGAAACTTTTTTGCCGAAAAAAGTAATTATTTTTTATATACTTTGAAGTCTGGTAGTTTTGTATGTTTTATAAAGTCGCTTAACTTTTATGCGATATGCGATCAAATCTTTGATTTAACAAGTTTTTAAACAATGATAAACTTACGAGATGTGTAATCTAAAAATATTTGAAATCATCCGTTTTCTGCAGCATTGGAGGAGTGTAATGTTGTACCTCAGTCACTGTCGATCAGTTGTACCTTGGTCAGTGTTTTTAGTACAACCTTGAGCAGGAAATTAAAGTTTTATTTAATTCATATTAAATCAAGCTATTAATGCAGGTGGTGGTTTTGTTTCACCTATGCTGATATTCCCTCGTGTACCCTCGTGTACATTTGCTATATATGATATGTTTAAATATACCTGTATTTATGTACTTAATAGTCTAATAGACTTGTTTCTAATGTAAAAAAATACTATGAACGTTGCGTTGATTTTGTGACTTCAAGTTGCGCTTGCACTTGCTCTATCTATAAGAAAGGACGTGCCACTGCTCAGCATTGGATGTATGTACCAAACACCTGTCTAATTCATTAAATCCATGACGTTCACTCACTCGCTCACTCCACTCGATAGCCACCGACAAGACACAGACCGTGCGTTGAGTCGGTCATGAGAGTCGGGGGAAAAATCGGGCCGATTATCGAGCCAACAAAAAATCGGTCGTGTGCGTTAGCGGTTATACAGATCATGGGCATGGATTGCTTCTTATCTTGGCTTAGATCAAGGTTAAAATAGTATTGAAACAGAAGCACCGCTATTGCAGCGCTGCAGCGTATTGTGCCGCCATCTCACTTTTACTGCTGTTTTAATTTAAACGATCATGGTAAGTAGGCAGGGTCGTATTTTTAGTTTACAATTCCTTACTATTAGTAGAATGAGTACGTTGCTTCCCAGATTTTTTCATAATTAGATACTAGGTAGGTATATCAAACAATATCTAAACCGATTGTTTTAGCCCACCTAATCTATTGCTGATGACAGCATAACCATTATTTATTGGCTTTCTTAATACAAATTATAACTACAGGTCGGTAAGAGCACACGAACGTCCTCATAATAAATTAAATTATATTGATAGAGAAAAATATTTTGAATTACTAAATAATAACGACTGTTATATTTAAAGTATTGTGATCGTGATATTTTACTGAGTATCTCACATACTATATGCTTTCTCCGCAAGTATTTCATATTACTAACTGGGAAAAATAATTTCTCTTTAACTCTATCAAATATGTCGGCGGCGAAAAGCGGTCGACGAGCACGTGATTTCTTCAGCTTAATCGACCGCGCGAAGCCCCGCGGAAACAAGAGTTAGTAATACACCAATTATCCGGAATACCAAAACACGACAGTGTTGATTGTGCTGGAAATGAATAGAGATATCCATCTCATCAGGAAGCTTAGAAAAAAGTGACAATTCAAAACGATAACGAAGTTGGATAAGAACAAAATGTATGGGATTGACATATTATATGCAATCGCTAAACAACGTGGCGAATCGATCAAAGTCATCGATATGAAAATTGGTTAGGCAAATTATTCGCAACGAATCGACGAAGTAGCGAATTGTTTTTGCGTAACTTTCATAATATACTACTCAAAGTGACTCATTTTTAATTGAAATGAAATGAAATATCAACTTTAATCATTTATTTTACCATTTCTTCTCAGATTCTCAGTTTTAAGTACTAAGATAACCAATATGTTGTTCTCTTACAGAAAGAACAATTCGACACAGCGATCGCTAATCCTTACGTTGGCTAGGAATTTGTTTTCGTTATATCAGAGATGATGTCGAATTTCGTTATCATTTCACTATGAAACGATTGCCACCTGTCTAAGCCTCTGTTTTGTAATCGTTATATCATCATTTTCGTCATCACACGTAGGTAATCTAATAATAAAATAAAATATAACCTTTTTTACAGATTGAGGACGCCAACAGTAAAAAAGGGGGTGCGACCTTCCTCGTGCCTATGAATGGGGGTATTTGGACTATGTGTGTGACCCTCGAAGGTAAATAGAATCCACATAAATTTTAACGCAAAATGCATATATTGCTGATTTATTCATTGTGTATTTCTTCTGCAGCGGAAGAAGTGAATATGCTGACAAATGTTGGGTTCCCGAAGGAACCATTATGCACAAATTACTTAGCTAATAATAATAACGAAGACGAACCTAGGGCGGATTGGCAGCATCGTAAGTAGCTTTCATTTTGCTATAACTAATTTTACATTTTTAATTTAGATCTCAATATTACTAAAGGCGATCAAAGGGTCAACTCCAGAAATAAAATCGAAATCGAATGATAAACTGAACGTTACCCATCAATAGGCCAGTCGGAATGCATCGAAGGTCGTTCTGTCGTTGAAAAGTTTGATGCTGTGATAAATAGAGCATTCTAATAGTCAAAAACAACATCTCAGTTTTAGTTTGAAATTGCTCGATCAGAAATCATACTGTTAACATAATTGCTTGGCAAGAAACTCACGTTGAATAGTGTGGAAGCTAGCCAAATACACTAAAATAGTTATTTGGTATGCATGGCTGGAAAGTTGGTTTTTGTCGCGAGTACAAATGTAGAATTCCGAGCAAATCGAGGGATTCAAAGGCACGTGAGGCAAATAACCTTTCAACTCACTTGCTCGTAAAGTGGATTTAATTACACCGACTTTAGATACATAAAGCAGCTCATAAAACACGTGTATGTTATAGCCGAGGCAGACATCACAGAGGCTGGCAATTTTGCACTTGTGGGCCGCGCCAGTAATGTACTATAGTTTTTTAATAATATAAAAGACATCAACGAACTACATGATTTTTCAAATGATGATTTTCATACCATTATTTAGTTTCACTACAAATTAGCAATGATTTGTGTTATTTAATCAAAAAATTCAGTTTATTAGGTATTTTTCCTCACAAGTGTGCTGAAAAACGACGTACGATATACGTGCGTATATTGATTATACACACTCTGCTAGATTACGCCTCGTGAGTTATAACCAGCATACCGCACTTATATCGTAATGTACTATTGCAGCTGAGTTTAACACACAACTTTTCACCTGACCTCAGCGAGGAAAATACCTACTACTGTTATAAAACAATTAAAAAACAAGCAGGAACTGAGGGGGTTGACATAACGTGACATATGATTTTCAGACATGAGCAGCCACATACACTAGGTAAAAAATTCATCACTGAAGAATTATAATGATTCGAGAACATATAACTAGATTCTTTGCTTCATCAATGCTCGCTTGCTTATGTTGTCTCAAAATTAATCAGTGTAAGTGAAACGTTTAAAAGGATTCCTTCCTATAATTAAGGAGTTCCATATTAAGTTCCTACCTACAAATGCCTACAATAAGTACTAACTTATTAGGAAAGACTTGGAGTATATTTCCACGTTTTACTTAGCTCGTTTTCGTCTGTGTTTGTCTTTCTATCTAAATTCTAAATAAACCTTGCAATGAAATTTTCGACCTCTTCGCGACTAGCTTCAGTCAGAGCGGAAATTTTCGGAGAAGCTGTGCTCCGATGACAATACAATATTTAATTTAATACTAAGCTGCGGGTTGCACAGTATTTATTGTAATTTTCGTAATTCGTATTTCTTAAGTATTTGAGTACGTATTTCGTAATTCGTACGTATTTCGTAATTCTCGTTCCTCTTTAGGAACTTATTTACTACTAGCTGTGCCCGCGAGCTATGAATGTTTCGCCTTAAAAGTTCAAAGTAAAACTGTAAATCTATTTTCCCGCGAGAACTACTTACTTTTCCGGGATAATAAGTAGGCTATATGCTAATCCCTGTAGTAATCCGTCTACCTACAAAATTTCATCCAAATCCATTCAGTAGTTTTTGCGTGAAAGAGTAAAAACATCCATACATCCGTCCATACTCACTTTTCGCGTTATAACGGGTTTCAGGTAACGTATATTTGACATTTAAGTAAATTAACCCATAACTAATAAGTACGAAAACAACATTTGTTTTTAATTAAAAAAAATAATAACCACTTCTACATTACAAAAACATTTTAAAGTTTTGAACAAAAAATTCACTAAAAACACTTAAAAGTAGAAAATCATTGCTTGGCTTCACAACTCACTCTTGGTTTCACCACAATATAGAGAATGATACAGTTCTCTATATTGTGGCTTCACTATTGAAAATGTAAAACAAGAGGTGCATCAATTTTGCAAATTACTTGCCTACTTCAGCTGGCACTTAATTTTTTTGTCATTATTGGAATGCAGTTGAGTGTTTTATACTTAGTACATGGACTTATTGAATGACAAATCCATGACTTAATGTTTTATACAATTACTAAAAAAGTTATTCAATATTTTTTTTTGATCACCTTTTATGGCAATTTGTTAATTATGCCAGCGTCAAGTGAAAGATAGATACGTAACAAAAATTACGAAAAATATAAATTGTCAAAATTGCGAAATTCATGCGCCCCACCAAATATTTTCCTCTTTAGTGTTTTTTATTTAAAACAAATGTTTTTCTATCTAGTCTATTTTTCATAAAATGGAATGACAATCTAGTTTTATGATTTAGTATAATTCACAGAAGTATAATTCATATACGTCGAAACAAGGTAAGTATAAGGTTGTAGATACTTTTTATTACAATTTTCATTACGTCTCCTTTCTTTCGAACACCAAAAGGCTAAAGTTTTTAACCACAAATTGCCCAGTAAGTCGGTGAAAATTGCAAAATAATGTCTGCGTCGCTTGGCCTTGATAGCTCCCCTCACCCTGTCCTTCGCAATGAGTCATTCGTCAAATATATTTAGTCGCAAAGAATAAAAGAACGACTGGAAGTGAAAATCAAATCGCAAGTCACTTAACGTTATGTTCCACGATATAAGACTAATGTTTTTGAAATAAGTAATGTTGAAATTGGATAGCTACCTACTTTTGATTTTTGATTTTAATTTGATTCACGCTTCACGTGCAATCGTGGAATAGAGTATCAACTCAGAGAGGGCAATAATTAAAAATACCAGTTATAAACACTTTTAATTATGCAGCATGTTTCTTTTAATGTGTCTTAGGGCGCTTGCGCACTTATACGTATTCGGTTCGTATTCGATTCGTGTTCGGTTTTGATCTGGGTGGTGATTTTGTAACTCATCGATTGATCGGCAATCGTTATCAGACAGGATAACTTAATGAAGAAAAGCGGAATTATGTGCATTGGCTATAAGTATTTGTTAATTTATTCAAATATACCAAAACTATTCAGATGACGATATTACAAAATGATAAACATATTAAAAATCAGTTTTAATCGAGCAGAATTAATTAATCTATACGATAGCCGATTGCCGATGAGTTACAAAATCACCCACCAGGTTTGGCCGTCCTAGTGTTTGTATGGCCGCTTGCGCACTCATACGTATACGGTTCGTATTCGGTTCGTGTTCGATCCGTTAATTCTCACTTCGAGTCGTTTTTAGGTGTGTATCAGGATGGTGGGTCTCCATCATTTATTAATGTTATTTGATGAAGTTGTTAATAACGTTTATTTATGTATTATATTAATAATGATCGTTTTTTTATACAAAATGACAATTTATATTGGAAAACATATGTTATAAGTGGAATGTTAAAACGCCTACAGCTTATTTAAATATCAATTAATTAAGCTGTAAGTTTTGCTCGTAATTCCTTTCCCATATAACAAACTTTCTTTAGACCTAGTTCTGTACCCTTTCCTCTATTGAATATGCTGTCTCATTCTTTCGTACCAAGGTTGCCTGGAAGAGTTTGCTTTTTAGCAATAAGGCCTAACAGCCTATTTTAAATAGGTATTAGATTTTCAAAGAAACTGCTTTTGATTTCTGGATACTTATAGGTACTAAATTGTGGATCAATATGTTACATCAAATAGTTAGTAACTTTAATGTTAGAGCATGATCCCGCCATTTTAATAATAAAATCCGGATTTTGTCTAAACTAAGTAGGTACAAAAATTATAATGTTTGATATCAAATAGTACCAAATTAGTACTAAATTGCAGTAGGTTTTTCAAAACAGGAAGTGATCCCGCCATCTTGACGTTTATCGCATAATCGTCTCAAACACGAATCGAATACGGATAAGTATTCAAGATAAGTAGTCTACTGAATATGGTGGGTGACAGGGTGGACTCAGTCCTGCTTGCCAGGTTCACCGACCTGCATGTGCGGCGGGATCGGTGAATCAGGTAAACACTGTGTTTTTATTTATTATTAGTTCTTTTTATTATTATGTGTTTAGCTTTACTAACATAGACCATAAGTAAAAATTATAACTAACAAACTATGGACTTGTTTGTCTGAAAATAAAAATACTTTATTTTATATTTTTATAAGTGCGCAAACGCTAGGACGTAAATTTCCCGTTCGGTTTTCTTATGTATCGAACACGAACCTAATTCGTATAAGTGCGTAAGCGCCCTAAATCATAGTCAATTTTGGGTTGAATGACATTAGGTATAACCAGCTAGAGATGGGACAATGAGTTTTCAATAAAGAATTGATTATTTATTACTTATTTTGAAACACCGTGTATATTACTTACTACAATAACATAATATATTTATGTATTACAATTACAACATGATTCATTCAAGATATAATGTTTTATATTAATTCTCAATCTGTTCTTAATATTATATTCTGGCGGGTGAGCCACGCAGCGCCGCTCGGTAGCTTTGATTTATTGTCTAAGAAAAAATCTATCACCATCGCCTATAATTTGACCGCCATTGCGCCGTGAACATAAGACTGTGCCGACTTCCTTTTATAAAGGTAATGGATGGACTGCGACTGTCAAATTGTAAGCTATCGCGATAGATTTTTTCTTAGACAATAACCCTCCAGAACAGTGCATCGCTGTCGGACAGCCGCAGCTGCCGAGCAAAGACTGCTAGGATCGGAATCATACCTCATCAAGCCTCAGTTATTTTTCTTCCACTTCTTTGCTTGCAACAAGTTGTTAGCCGAATTACAAACATCTGGTAGGTATAAAATTTCCTTTAATTTTTTTTATGTTGCAACATAAATTGCGATCTTGTTGTCAGGAATGCAAAACCTGTCCATATCGTGCGCGCTAGTGTGCCTCATCGTGCTCGGCAGCGCCGCACTGGTTGGTGCCTTTGGCATCTGTAAGCACCAAATCAGCGCGGTGCTCATCACCGGTGTCATGTATCTGCTCGCTGGTAAGCCATCGATATTTTTCAGTTACAAACAATCAAGACCTTTCTGATGTGATCGGATTACTGTAACCTTTTGTCAGTAAGATGTGATTCCGATCCTGACAGTCGCTGCTCGGTAGTCGCGGCACAGCAACGGCGCGCATGCATGGCTGCGACGTGCCGTTGGGTATGTGTTTGTTTGAGTGTGTACCTATTTGAGTTTTTATGAGTCACGCACGCCATACGGCGTTGCGCTGCGCGGCTCAGCCGCCTTTATTAGAAGCCTCTCTACATTCAAATTCATGCAGAGTGCTAAGCCGCTACTAAATTGCGACTGTCGAGTAGAGACTTAATCACACCTGACAAAAGGTTTTTTACATACGACAGAGAAGCTCTTGGCCTCCATCTCATCATTTCAGCCAAGAAACGCCCACTGTTGGCATAGGCCTCCCTCAAGGACCTCCATACCGATCGGTCCTGCGCCTCCCGCATCCAGCGGCTTCCCGCGACCTTCACCAGATCGTCGGTCCACCTTGTTACCAACTTGGCCTACCAACACTACGTCTCCCGGTACGCGGCCGCCACTCGAGCACCTTTCCGCCCCAACGGCCGTCAGTCCTACGAGCGATGTGTCCTGCCCACGGCCACTTAAGGTTTGCAATTCTTTGGGCTATGTCGGTAACTCTAGTTCTTCTACGGATCTCATCATTTCTAATGTGATCACGTAGAGAAACCCCGAGCATAGCCCTCTCCATTGCCCTTTGAGTGACTTTGAGTCTTTTTATAAGACCCATTGTAAGCGGCCACGTCTCAGCTCCGTATGTCATCACTGACAACACGCACGAATTGAAGACTTTCGTCTTGAGACATCGCCTCCATCTCACCTGATGATAAGTGATGATAAGGCCGAAGGTGGAAACGAACTTAACCTGGACTCCTCAGCAACTGAGGAACTGGCATCTTACCTCTAATTATTATTGGAACACAACTATACTACACTCGGCGTCAAAAAAATCGCACCTTTAAAAAATCTTGTTCAAAAATTCCTAAACCTTATTTAGAGGATAGTGTTGGGTATCATTAGAAAGGTAACAAAAAGGAGTATCAAAATACAATTAAATTTAAACTTTTGTTTAATTATAATGATACAAAAAACATTAAAATGAAAAAAATAATAAAAATCCTTAAGTCCTAAATAACAATCGATGATTTACAAAAAAAATGTACAAAAAGTGCCTTAAAATTAACTTAAAATCTAGTGTTACCCCCCCTTGCCCTGATGACGGCTTCCATGCGGTCCCTCATGGCCCTCACCAACTTCAGGAGCTCTTCTTGAGGGACAAGATCCCATTCCTCAATAACCGCGTCTTGGAGTTCCTGTAGAGTCGAAGGAGCTGGATCCCGAGATCGAACCTTCCGTTTAAGATGGTCCCAGAGGTGCTCTATCGGATTCAGATCCGGGCTTCTCGCTGGCCACTGCATCACAGAAATTTGGGACCTCCGCAGAAAGTCGCTCACGATGGCTGCAGTGTGAGCGCGAGCGTTGTCGTGCATTAATGTGAACCCATCGCCAAAAAATTCGGCAAAGGGGACCACATGCACTTCCAGGATCTCTGTGACATAGCGGCGAGCAGTCAGCGACCCTTGTCCGCGAGCACCTCCCGTACGGGAGACGCCGACAAGGTCGGTTTTGCCGGCAGCCGACATACCACCCCAGAACATGCAGGATCCGCCTCCATATTCCACCGTCTCCTGGATGCAGGCTTGGGCGAAACGTTCACCCTGCCTCTGGTATACCCTTCTCCGTCGGTCGTTGCAGAAAAAACACACTCGCGTCTCGTCTGAGAAGAGAACAGCTCCCCACTGCTCAAGGGTCCAATCGACGTGGTCACGAGCAAACTGTAAGTGGGCTCGCCGGTGCGCTGCAGTCAATTTTGGACCTGTAGCAACTCTGTGGGCTGCTATCTTCTTCTCCTTCAGTCTTCTTCTAATCGTAGAGACGCTCACGGTGCGTCTGCGAGCTGCCTGGAGCTGCTGTTGCAACTGAACAGCGTTTGAGAAGCGATTTCTCAAAGAGTACGACACAACGAACCGGTCGTCTCTTTCCGAAGTGCAGTGACGTCTACCGGACCCATGTCTCCGGATATAGCCACCGGTCTCTAAAAAGCGCTGGTATACTCTTCGAACCGAAAAACGGCTCAGATTCAGTTGCCGGGCGACATCACACTGCCGCATTCCTGATTGCAGTAGTGCAACCACTTGAGCGGCCTCATCAGCTGTGGTATCTATCTTCCAAGTGTTTTTTCTTTATTAAAATGTACAGATGTGTCCTGTTCAACGGTTGAATAGCGAATGACCCACATTGACCCCGTGTTGACCCTTTTATACCCACAAAGGAAGCGCAACTAACGACTCTCCCGGGTAGCCAAATTTGCAAGAAATTTTTGTGACACTATATTTGTTGCTTTAGGTTTTAATTGATAATGAAAAGTAATGTTTTTTATTAAGTTCATTAAGTAACCTTTTAAATAAAATCATAATAAATGTGATTGCATCTGCATATCAAAAGTTAATGACATTTGAAAGTGATTTTCTTAGAGGTGCGATTTTTTTGACGCCGAGTGTATAATATTAACATTGTTATTATGGCGTCAAACTTAGGTAAGACGGTACAATGGTAGCTAGCCAGGCGCGCTCAGAAGCCCTACCACCAACCAAACCAAGTAGAAAAATGTCTACCCCTATTGGGAATCGAACCCCGCACCTCCTGATTAACACTCGGTGGTGTTAACCACTAGACCGCGGAGGCGGTTAAAGGTCACAGAAATCTAGCATCAGAAAGGTCACGCCTGATCCTGGTTTGGATTCTGGTGCGTTGTTGGGGACTGGGGATACTTGTGCGTTACCACATTGACAGCTTCCACCAGCCTCTGGCAATCACATTCCAAGTAACAACTATTAACATGTTGTGAAATGAGAAGTTAATGAGACAACTGAAGATCATCAATAATTCAAACATGACAAGTCAATCGTTAATCTAATGAAACAAATCAACATAATCTATATCTCAACCTACGTAAGCCTCCCATCTCAAAGGGGATTTAAGCCAGTGCAGTGCCGATTCCTGTAAGTTGGCGACATTGGCGCCGCCAAACCAAACATAAAGACAATAATTGAATAACTTTATCTATCTATATCTATATATATAAATAAAAATCAATGTATGTATGTTTGTCCTCTATGCGTTCCAAAACCATTCATCAGGTTGTAATGAAACTTTGGTAGGGTGTTCTGGGGACGCCCGTGATGGTTCCAAGCAAAAAAAAATGGCATTTACCTACGTGGCATTGCAACGCATGCTGGGTACAGCTGGTATTTAATTTTACCACGCTAAACAAACAAACATACCATTATAGTACAAACATACCATACCAATATAGTAAAGTATGTAGAATTTAATGAGTAGATTTGTTTGGTAAACTTTTTCGACTTTTAGTTACTTTTAACACAAGACAAGTAGTGTAGCGCAATATATAAGTACCTAATTGAAAATATTTTAGAAAAACCTTTCTTTACGAGATCGTTTGTCCCAATTTGTCCCAAATTATCCAACCTAAAATCGGTTCACAAAGATAGCAACAAAGAGTACCAAGTTCAAAGAAAGCCACTGTACCTTAACTATACCTACTCGTGGTTAGCAGGTTGTAAAAAAATTCGACAGGCGTGGATAATCTAAACACTGCAGACTCTTAAAAACACATAAAAAGCATTTTCGATTTGCAGTGTGTGCTTAGGTTGAGATCATTCGGTCAAATTACAGTCGATGAAGCCCTTTCAATCAAAATAGAGTCGATGAAGCCTTAATAATAAATAAAAGTTCATTGCAGTTAATTTTAGTTTTTAGTGAAATAAAAGTAACTCACCATAGCCTGGAGCCAACCTATGAGTACACACCAGCTAGGTTACTCTTGAACCGAATCCGATCGATCGGCATTGAGATTGTAATTTTTCGAACGCTTATTTTTGCGCATTGGCTCCAAATTGTCCCCATATTGTGCGGATTTTGGGTGAACCAAACTGAGTATTATTAATTTTTCTCAAAATACAGTTCCAATTTGGCGCTAGTGTTGTTACTCAAGCGTATGAAAAATCACAATCCCAATGACGATCCATTGGAAATGGTTCAAGCGTAACCCTACAGGAATCGCTATCCCAGATAGCAATGCAAGTCTACACACTTGAGGCAAGTTTGAATCAAACTTTCTAGTTTCCCATCAACAAGCTTACATGATGTTTGTTTTAAGCTTGCATGATGTTTGTTTTTTTATTGACCCAACAAACATCCCGTTTTTTAACAAAATGCGACAAGTTTGTTGGGGCAATATCGTATGCACCTTGCAACATTGTATTCAGCCTGAAAAAATCAAACATCATGCAAGCTTGTTGCTGGGAAAATAGAAAGTTTGATTCAAACTTGCCAGACTTGCATTGCTATCTGGGATCCCATTACCCGGTGCGAGTTAGTGGGGTGCTAGAGCATCGCGTCTTAATGGACAAGAGGCACATCGCGTAGGTGAAGATGGCTTGGGAACCTCTCGCACCTTTGATGAGTGTAACAAAAGAATGGGAAAATTTAATATGATTTACACAAACATCTAAAGTCAGATCATCTTTCAGGTCTGTTTGCGATGTTTACTCTAATGATCATCCACTTCAAGAGGATCCAGCGAGTGTCGACTCGGGGCAGTCCTCACGTCGATGACACGGGAGACGGCGTCGTCGGCCCGGAAGAGCCAGCCCTCGCTCTGCTCTCAGCGAGGGAGTTTTCTACCGCCTGGTCACTAGAACTAGGTTGGGGAGGGGTCGCTCTTGCCACCACCACTTCGCTTCTCTGGATACTCCTCTCCAAAATCATGCGCTACAACCCTATTTCTACCATGCTTTTGTAAGAAGAGAGTTTTGTGTTTGGTGATTTTATTTTTTTGTGTATCTATTTCCTGCGGTCCTGGCAGCTGATGGCGAAATCAGGAGTGTCGCTCAAAAACAACACGTAGCTACATACAAAATGTTTTTAAGATAACTTTGATAAAGTTATCGTTTCCAAGTATTTCCAACTAAAAATTAATAAATAAGAATCTCATAAAAGCGTATAATGTACATACAAGTGTTGTGTAATAGCTGCTTTAAGTTTATTTTTCCTTTTTGGTGATGGTTACATTAAAATCGATTTCTCTAATACTATATGTATCCTGCGTACCAGATTTATTAAAGTTGAAGTTGTATGAAGTTACATTGCATGCTTTGAAGTAACTAACTAGACGCAAAACATCGAACATTCCGGAATGGATAATGTAAATATTTTACGAATGTATAAAGAAATGTAAATCTACGAAACTATTTAAGAACTGACGAAATTTTATAAAATTTCCATCCAACCTTAACTGTCAATTAAAGATGGTCATTTTATATGAAATATGTAACCTGTTGTCAATTCAATAAGGTCCTGGATGATAGATGGTGTTATTAATTCTGAAACAGTATAGTTAATGTTAGTTTATTTGACAGTAAGGTAAGAAACCTTACTGTCAAATAAATAGGTACCTAACTCGAACTTTTTCGCTTAACTATTTCGTAACTCAGTTATGCGTTAAAAATGTTCATAAATAATGTGTATCTAAACAATTTGTCTCACCCTTACTAGCGAGTAACCTGTCTGATATAAATAGATCTTGATCCATTATCTATAATACCTTCAGGCACGCTTCGGCAGTGTTGAGCTATATTGAATAATACATTAGTAAGTAAGTATTATCTTCAATGGTTTTACCTCATTTTTATTGCTACAAAAACTAGCAATTATCAGTTAAGTATTGAAAGAAAAAAAGCGATGTGTTTTCGCTTTTAAATAAGAACTGTAGTTATTTAAATAGCCTGCCTATGTATCAATATCTATTGAAAGAGAAGCGTTAAAGTTTCGACTGTCATGAATTTCTCAGCACTTACCTAAGTAGGTATGTATGTACTATGAAAATCTAGGTATCTATCTTGCTAAGAACATTTAAAACTGTACTTACTATAAATTTAGGTATATTGCCTATTGCCATGCAATAAAAAATAATATGATATTGTTTCCCGTAGCTACTATGCCTTCATACTATTATTATAAAAATATTTTATAGGTATGCAAAGGGAATACTACTTTATTCACCATAAGCATTATTCGCAAAAAAAGAAAAATGGTCCTTTTATGTTTCACGGCAACGTGGTTTTATGGGCGGAATCACAAGCGGTCGGGCTATTTATTTCCAACCTGCTGGGGTAACATTAGATTCTCAAAGCAAAGAACATTGGAGGTATGATTTCGCAAATAAAAATAACGTGGGAATATACTTCTTAATTCATTTTGTAATAATAACGTTTCACTTTCTTTCCTATTTATAACGTATAGACAAAATAAATCATGTTTTATTTTGCTTCGCTCGCTAGTTGTAGATTCTAGGTTTTATTGCTTAGCTTGCTGCCGTCCATTATCGTTGTATTTTACCCATTGGTAGTAAATCAATGATTTTACCGATAAAGCTTTTTAACATTTTCATGTTATTATTTTCGTTACTTAAGAGGTTTATATTTCTATTTGATTTGATGCCAGTGACAGGGGTTTGATTAAATAAGAGTGACTCAGTGATATCCACATCACATTAATTTCTTTCGTTCTTTGCTTAATAAATTACCTAATTATATTACATTGAATATATGGCATCCTGTGCTCTTCTCAGTCCGGGGCCCCTTTAGGCCGAAGAACCTGTGGTATTTTGCTGCACTGAATACTGCAAATAGGATATAAAGTACAGTAAGCTCCTTGTCAAGGACCTTTGGACTGTTCTTATGTCGCTTATAATAGCGGCGGTTTTCGTAGTGTACATCAGAGATTTAAATCGTTGTAAATGTATAGCTTGAATGGGAGCTTACTGTACATAATATTACGTATCTTAATTTGCGGTACTGTGTTGATGTTACTACGCAATAAATTAGTTGTACTACTAAATGAAATAAAAACTTATCCCTAATTTACCTATCTACTATTGCTTCTTGTTCCAGCTGTTAATTGCTTCGCTAATGGGAAATTTCAAAATTATAATTGTGCGTAGAATTATATTACTTACCAGTCACCATAATATTTACTTCAACTACCTGCCAATTACAGTTATAATTATATTTCACAGCCGTTACTGAAACGTTTTGTAAGTATTTGTTAAATACCTTGAATAATACTTTTTTTGAAAATTACAGAAAGTACTTAGTTGTTATGATCCTTCGTCCACATTCAGGAATAATTTATTAGTAAAATTATTTTTAATTAGGTATTATAATTGTAATAAGATTTTCTGCTTAGTCTAAATTTGAAGATTTTATTTATATTTAATACAATTAATCAAAGACATTATATGTCTTTGCAATTAATATTTCCTAGTTTTTTTGTTTTCTAAGCTTTGGTATTTTATGATTGTTATTTTATCCGCTTTTTTGTTTTGAAGGCAGCAAAATATTGTTTTTAAGTATTTCAAATGAGATCTCGCTTGTTGTCTGTACGTCGACAGGGACTCTAACCTAGTCGTGCAGAGTCGGTCTACCGGCTATTGTTACGTAGTAGGCACCTATGGCCACTTAAATAGTCAAACAAAAACATAAAAGCACCTACTATACGTCAGGCAACAGTCACATTGTGACCGTGTGTCTCAATCATAATTCAAATGGTGCTAAAAAAGAACTCCGACATTCGCTTCGCAAGTTCGGCGTGCTTCCGACGTCATTTTTATATTCTGAATAAATTAATTAATGAATAAATATTAATCGAATTACCGCTGAAATAGTTAAAAGGTTTAACACGCATTTAAAAATGAATTCAAGAGACGTAATTATTGAGAATACACAAGTTGTTTGCAAATACCTATTACTATAATATGTTCTTATGTAATTTAAACTAAATAGTCGTAATTATGTAGACTTTAACATTGAAATTACGTTATAATAAGAAATAGTATCTATGAGCTAACAGTTACCTGAAAGTTTGTTTTTAATTAGACTCGCAATAAAATGTTTATGGGTTATGAAATGTTTTAACTACTTAATACGAAAGTATGTCATTAGTTTATTCATAAATATGTATTAATTAGGTATTATCGAATGGATTGACCATAGTTACTTAATTATTTTTAGTGCATTGCTAGTAAAAAATAATCCAGAATATTATACCTACGTTATAGATAGCCGTTAACTGTTCAAACCTTAGACTTGAAAATCAAATATTATGATCGAGTGATGATAAAATGATTCATTGTTGTGTGTGAAAAACTATCCACGAATGTCACATAATATTCGAAATATTCCATAAAAATTTTCAATCCATAGTTTTATGTAAGTAGGTAATGTTGATTGTTTATATAGAAAAACAGACTCAGGAGTTGGGGTTTATTGTCTAAGAAAGAAATCTACTACGGTCACTTTTAATTTCACGTTTAAAAGTAAAAACACTTTTTGAACATTTGTCGATAATGTTGTAGACGTTTAAGTTTACTGCGCACATTGTAAATTATATAGCTATAATATAATTATAGGTAATTTTGTACGTCGTATAAGCTTTAGCTAATGCCTGAAGTGAAGGGCGGAATATATTGACATAGCCCGCAACGTTGCCTTGCACGCTATTGCATTTTGACACTTAAGTACTTAGATCATTTAATGAATGCTCTAAGCTTAAGTATTACAACCCACCCACTTTTATAACGATTAAATAGGTATAGCTGTCTGTAATATTTAATAAATAATTACATACTTGCAGATTTTATATTTTTAAAGCACTTTACAATGCGCCATGTTGCATGTTATTGTTATCGCAAAAGGCGTCGTAAGTTATTTTTCATAATGATGGTCCGTACTGAAGGGATCTGTTTTATTATTAAGATATTATCGAATGATACCTGCAGTAGGTACATATAAAAATTGAGCGTTGCATTTTGGATTGAAGTTCAAATTTGCTTTAAGTTATGCTTATATGTAATAAAGTAAGCGATGTAAGTGATAAGAAGAGTTACTACGCTTTACACACTCTTATGAAGTCGTTATATTACGTAACGTAAATTTTATTTAGTAAACTTACGTTTGTTTTCTCACGAACGATTAAATACCTATATTGTAACATTTTCATAGTTATGTAACTTTTCTTTTTTTAAATACATTGAAACTAGAGCTATGGCCGATGTCAGGGGCACCAGGGGTTTCCTGTACAATGTCACAATGCTGCGAAAGTGCAAGCGCCGTATAGACTTGAGAATAGCCCCCATATTTGTTTTTAGCCTTTGTTAAACTTTCCATTGGTAGTAATAACTTGTTTTATATAATTGACTTTGATCAAACTTGTTACTTTATATTCTAACTTTTGGTTTTGGTACAGAAGCACAAATCTGAACCAATATTTGAGCCAGACAAAATTTTAAGGGAGCATGGTCATGAAGTGTTGAGACTTCCCCCATACCATTGTGATGTTAATCCTTTAAAGCTCATAATATGAATTTAAGAAAAGCCCAAGGTTGCAAGCAATAACATTTCTGTGTTAGCAGCGATACTAGAAGTTATAAAAAAAGCTTTTCATAGCCTTTCATATTCCATTTCTATATATTTTGATCCTTAACATCTTTACTATTAAGTCTTAGTTTTCAACATTACATTTTTTTTTAAAAATCCGTCTAAATATGACAGAAATTAAGTAATTTTAATTAGATCAACATACCGCGATTCTTTATAAAATTTTGTGATTAGGTTTTCTGGGTTAATAAAAGTTCCTTTAAACAAATAAATACAATTTTAGTAAAAAAGTATCAACTCCGTTTTATCCTACTATAAGTCGGTATTTCCTTCGCCATTTTTTAAGGCGAGGATTTCCCAAATTTGCCGATCTTAGAACGTCTAGATCTGGATAATATTAGAACCCACAATTCTGAAATTCACACACCTTAAACTTGAAGATATAATCTAGTGAACTGTGAAAGCAGAAACACGATTTACTCCATTTCACTCGATAGAAAAAAAATCCAAACATAGGTCTAAATCAAAAACTAAAACCACGATTTGAAATCGAAATATACATAAAACAGTATAAAAGTTATACCAAAACATGTAGTTCGTTATTATCTAGTGAACTGTGAAGACAGATTTTTTGATGTCATATAAAATATTTAGGAAAATGACGAAAATTCTATAATTTCGCTTGGTTGCAATCGCGCTCCATATAAGACAGTACTCGCCAAGTCGTCTCAGGGTATGGTCATGTCGCTTCGTGTCGCGGGCGCAAAAATAGTAGATTGCTTTATAAGGGTGGAAAGGAATCAATCCCTACGAGGTTGTTAGACACCCGAGCGCAGCGAGGGCGGCTATAGTCCGAGTAGGGTTTGATTCCTTTTACCCGTGTGTAGCACTCTACTTTTCATTTCGAATGCAAGGAAAATAAAAAATAGCTTTTCTAATAAAATTTATTAATAAAAATACTCCTAACATGACATATCGACATCGTGTTTTACACTTAGTGTACTTTTAAGCATTGAATATCTGCTCCATAGCGTAGACGCCTGCACTTTATGAGATAGTTCATTAAAGTATATAAGAAATACATTTTCAGAAAATGATTTTATATTCCTTGCATCTCGCCACTTCATAAAGTCGGAATATGTATTTAAATATCTTGCCTTTGAAATTTTTGGCAAAAGATTTTCGAGTATTGTATTTGCTTCGTTCGTGACTGAATCTGGAGCCGAAATTTCAGAATCGCTTGAATTCATTGTTTTTCTTAAATACCTAAATCACACAATCAAGATTTCGGTACAGCGTAACAGATTCCCGCCAAAATTATCTTTTTCACTGGTATTTTTAAATTTGGAACACATCGCGTTACCTGTTACTGGCCATTCAGCCAAATACTTTTATTAACACTGTACCAAAGATTGTATGTACGTAACCTAATTCAGTTCTATTTTTAAAATTTTACTTTCCGCCCTAAGGAGGGAAGTAAATAGTATGAGAATTTCCCGCCCGCTGGTGGGAACTAGCGTTTTCCTCCCAATACTCAGATCAAGGAAACGCTCCTTTCCGAGCATGAGGAATGAAATAGTAGATTGCTTTATAAGGGTGGAAAGGAATCAATCCCTACGAGGTTGTTAGACACCCGAGCGCAGCGAGGGCGGCTATAGTCCGAGTAGGGTTTGATTCCTTTTACCCGTGTGTAGCACTCTACTTTTCATTTCGAATGCAAGGAAAATAAAAAATAGCTTTTCTAATAAAATTTATTAATAAAAATACTCCTAACATGACATATCGACATCGTGTTTTACACTTAGTGTACTTTTAAGCATTGAATATCTGCTCCATAGCGTAGACGCCTGCACTTTATGAGATAGTTCATTAAAGTATATAAGAAATACATTTTCAGAAAATGATTTTATATTCCTTGCATCTCGCCACTTCATAAAGTCGGAATATGTATTTAAATATCTTGCCTTTGAAATTTTTGGCAAAAGATTTTCGAGTATTGTATTTGCTTCGTTCGTGACTGAATCTGGAGCCGAAATTTCAGAATCGCTTGAATTCATTGTTTTTCTTAAATACCTAAATCACACAATCAAGATTTCGGTACAGCGTAACAGATTCCCGCCAAAATTATCTTTTTCACAGGTATTTTTAAATTTGGAACACATCGCGTTACCTGTTACTGGCCATTCAGCCAAATACTTTTATTATCATTGTACCAAAGATTGTATGTACGTAACCTAATTCAGTTCTATTTTTAAAATTTTACTTTCCGCCCTAAGGAGGGAAGTAAATAGTATGAGAATTTCCCGCCCGCTGTGGGAACTAGCGTTTTCCTCCCAATACTCAGATCAAGGAAACGCTCCTTTCCGAGCATGAGGAATGAAAAATATATTACGTGTTTCTTTACGATCGAATTTTAATTTTGCAGTTTGCGTTTATTTTGTTAACTTTCATTATTATTATAGATTAGTGTAGTAATATGGTGAATAGTGTAAATAATGGATTAGGTATTATAAAGGAGAAAACTATTTTAATCCTTCTTCCTAAATTATTTTATGTGTGAAAAAATATGTTTTTCGTTCTTTTATTCTATAAGTTATTTTATGTGTAAAAATCGCTAATAAAAGAAGTCAAAGACGAAATGTTAAATCAAATGCATACAAAAAATGCTGAAAGAAAAGTGGTAAATATTTATTTCCCAAATGTTTATATTTTATTGCCGCGGCCATATAGCACAGTGCAGTGTTAATAAACCAGTATGATAATTTCTTCAAGTAAATATGCAACGATTTATAGGTTCAAAATAATGTTTCCTATAAAACTTTATTGCTGAATTCCTTTAAATACTTAATGTAAATTCGATGCTTTATTTACAACGCCTTGCATCAAAGCTTTAGAAGGTAGAATCAACAGCACATTATACATGTAGGTAAATAATAGAGTTTTATTCGAGCCTATGTATTATATATGTATGAACAGTAAAACAGTATTTTAGGAATCTTTTAAATTTCGTAACATTTATGGTCAAGCGTGAGTTGATTATAAAAAAGTAAAAAATAATTAACATAAATTTCCGTTCGATTTATGTAAAGATCACTTCATTGTATCAGCGGAATTTTGTGAAACTATAAAATATTTGCTTTTGCCCGCTGCTTCGCCCGCATAAATGTCATAGAGGTTCCATACAAACTATTATTTTTTTAGTTTTACCCCCTTAGATGGCGAATTTCCAACATACATGTCAAATTTCCGCTTTTTGTGCCTTTTAATTACGGCTGTGCGTAATCTGTCAGTCACTCAGTAATGAAAGTGTTTTTATATAAATACGTCGGCCCACACTAGGATTTTCAACTGTGTCGTAGGTGCAGTTTTTTTCTTTTTGAAAACGTCGCCCCACACTAAGATTTTCTCCTGTGTTGTGGGTGCAGTTACGAACATAGGATATCACATGTACATACGCCCAGACCGGAAAAAAATTCTGTAGGCCATACATAATATTTGTCCCGTACGGGAATCGAACCCGCGACCCGTTGCGCAGTAGGCGATCATTCGACCTCTGCGCTAACCGTGTCATCAAAGTTACAAACAGAATATATTACATATCACATGCACATACGCCCAGACTGGAACATATTTCTGTATTCCATACATAATATTTGTCCCGTAACTACAAAAAATATTTTACAAAAAATAAAAACCGACTTCAAAAACACTGAAAACTTAAAAATAATATAAGAATAGGTACAGACAACATCACACTTCTGTATTGAAGTCGGCGCCAAACGATAATCTCCTAGAAAGTGTTAAAATTTGTCACCGACTTCAATATAGAAGTGTGATGTTTTCTGTACCTATTCTTATATTATTTTTAAGCTTTCAGTCTTAGAATAATAACGCATAGAAACCCAATCGGCGCGCACAATTTGAACCGACTAAAACTAAGCCATAAATGGCTCACTACGCCGGACAGCTCCGCAGTGTTCAAGGTCAATGTGCTTCGAATGTATCTCTCGTAAAATAATTAATAATGATGACTTGTGCAGTTGAATGGTATCACAAGACATCTGAAAAGATTATAAAGTGTAATAACATTATTATCACAGCAAAGATTTAAAACTTGTTTAGTATTTTATCCATATAAGACAAATTATACGAAACTTTTCATTTCAATCGTTGTGTTGCCAGTTTGGAAACATAAATGTCCCAATTTAACCGACTAAACAGGTTATGATTAATATGAAAAATATTTAGGTATCAACTTATCTAGGCGACACTTATCCTGTTTATAATATAGGTTTAATTTGAAGTTAAAAAAAACAACGCATCGTAGAGCGAGACGCGATGCGTATGATTTTAGAGAATTTTCTAGAGAATCGATTGGGATTTTTAAATACAAGCCATATTGATCCTAAAAAAGAAAAAAGGTTAGGGTGTAGCAAAGGGAGTGCGGCACTTATAAAAATTTCACCGTATTTTGTAAGAAGCCCAGGACTTATTTTCGACTCTTTTTAGAAGGAACTAGCTTCTGCCCGCAACTTTGTCTGCGTGGACTTTAATTTTGAACAATTTTCTATTTTCCCTGGGTAACTACTTAAGGAATGGGGATAAAAGGTAGCCTATGTTTTGTTCCATGTCAAAGGCTACATGTATGCCAAATTTCATCCAAATTCGTTCAGCCGTTTTTGCGTGATTGAGTAACAAACATCCAAATATCCAAACATCCACAATTTCACATTTATAATATTACTAGGATTTTATATTTTCCCTCGGGAACTACTTAAGGAATCGGGATAAAAGGTAGCCTATGTTCTTTTCCATGTCAAAGGCTACATGAATGCCAAATTTCATCGAAATCCGTTCAGCCGTTTTTGCGTGATTGAATAACAAACATCCAAATATCCAAACATCCACACTTTCACATTTATAATATTACTAGCTTCTGCCCGCAACTTCGTCTGCGTGGACTTCAGAATTGGGTCTAAAGCTTCGCTCGTTAACAATTTTTAATCTTCCCAAGGGAATTATTGGAGAGATCATTAAGGACATGTCCTTTTCCATAGCATAGGTGACATGCATACCAAATTTCAAAGCTGTCTACCCGCGGCTTAACTCGTAAACAATTTTCAATTTTCCCTCGGGAACTACTTAAGGAATCGGGATAAAAGGTAGCCTATGTTCTTTTCCATGTCAAAGGCTACATGCAAGCCAAATTTCATGCAAATCCATTCAGCCGTTTTTGCGTGATTGAGTAACAAACATCCAAACATCCAAACGTCCACACTTTCACATTTATAATATTATATAATATAATAATATTAGTAGGATAGGATTTCAATTTTAATTATATTTCAAGAAAAGTATTAACAAAAACGCTTATATCTCGGAAACAGTGCATCGGAGCTAAAAAATTACGAAATTTTTGACCCCCTCATACTCCTCCGATAATTAAGACACGAATAATGGACTTATCAAAAAATGGTCAAGTGTGAGTTTGCCTTTTTTTCATACTACATTCGGATTTTTATATGGAGTTTAATCCAGCTCCTACATTGTGTAGCAACAGGAGGGCTCTAGGGGAGAAGTCCCCGCCATCACAAAAGAAAACAGGTGACGGGGTTGCGTAGTCATGTTCTGAACTATTTTATTTGACATACTTTTCTATGAGAACAAAAAAAAATTGTAAGTATTCTTTAAACACAATAAACTTTTTATGATATGAGTCAAAAAAGACATTGTGGACATACCTAACAGCATTATCAAAGTGACATTTGTTAAGAAAACAAATACAATTAACGGATTAATGAAGATTATTATACGCGATAGGTACGTACCTCTTTCATTTTAAAATATACGCTTTTTAGTACTTATATAAACAGAGATTTGGCATCTTTCATTTAATTTCTGTCTTTACATAAAAACATAGATTAGGTACGACAATTGCGACATTCATTTAACAACATGAGCACAAGATGAGTTCCCGACTGTTACCACTTACCATTTTGGGAAAACAACTGCTCGGTGGCGCGCACTGGCAGCCCCGTCATATCGTAGTGTGCGTGTGTCGCGCGTAAACAACTTCACACAGCGGTGTCATTTTTGCTTCACTTTAATCATCGCGCTCAGTACCGGACTATCCTTCTATGCGTTATTATTCTCAGCTTTCAGTGTTTTTGAAGTCGTTTTTTATTTTTGTAAAATATTTTTTATTTTTAACTTTTCAGTGAATGAAATCTTTTTAGTGAAAGAAGTGTGTTTTTAGTGTTTTCCTCGATTTTCTATGGGATCCCATCATCAGATCCTGACTTTGGTGACCATGAGACCACCCTTGCTCTATACCTACTCTATCGAATACAAAAATAATTTTGGACATCGGTTTAAAAATGACGGAGTTATGAGGTAACAAACATAAAAAATACAACCGAATTGATAGCCTCCTCCTTTTTTGAAATCGGTTAAAAATATTTGGGAATCGAACCCGCGACCAGTTGCGTAGTAGGCGATCACTCGAACTCTGTGCGCTAACCGTGTCGTCAAATGTAAAGTCATCATGGTAAAGAACGCTAGCTGTGTAGTACCTCCCGGGTTTTCTTACAGGCCTAAGGTGGTAGAATATTAATTAATATTTTAAAACCAGGTTGCTTAGAGACTAATACGGATGCCTGATATTCATAGCGATTTGTGGCTTTCTTCTTGATAATCTTGTTTATTACATGCACGCCCCTGTCACTCAAGCAATGCAGCGTTATAAATACCTACCACTAAGTAGCGCGCCGGCGCGCCGACCGCTGCACACACGTATAAAGAAATTCTTAGGTTGTGTGTGAAGTCGACCAACCCGCACTTGGCCAGCGTTGATGATGGTAGCACATCAAAAACAGGTTTGAGCTTGTTTCGAATTCATCTAATAATAATATGATGGATGACATACCTGCCAGAGATAGCTGTCACAAAAATTGGGATATAATTAAAAACAAAAATACTATCGTTTTTGATGCTTGCTAAGGCAAGGATAAAAATACCTCCGTCTTACCTATTTCTGCCGCAAATCAGCAGTGCTTGCATTGCTGTGTTCCGGTGTGAAGGGTAAGATATGGCACTGAAATTACTGGGTACCGTGACTTTACATCTGATGTCACAAGTTGGCAACGTACACTATGGTTCTTGTGGGGCTTGCAGTTTTACTGCGAATCGCACAGGAACCACATGTATTATAGGTGACTGTTACCACTTACCATCAGGTGGGCAGTTTGCTTGTTTGCCAACTTAGTAGCAATAAAATAAAACACAACATTATATTTTTATTTTGAAGTAGTTTTTGTTTTGAAGTGGTGTCGGTATTTTTGTAAAAAAAATATTTTTATTTTTTTCGTGAAATTAATAATACTTCTCTAAGTCAACTTGAAAGAATATACCTAACTGAGAGTCAATACGTACCTTTTATATCTAAAGACTAACCCCCTAACTCCTTAAAGTTAAGGATCCATCGTAAGCTCAGCATAGTGGAAGAATCCTTGAGATAATGTCTTTCAGACGCAAATACCTGAATAGCTTCAGAAAAAAACAGGAAAGACGTTGGACGTGCCTATTCTCTCGATTTTCTTGGGATTCTAATACTAGATCCTGACTTGATGGCATGGAACCACTTCGGGGGTATACTTTTCTGAATACAAAAAGAATTTTGAAAATCAGTTAATAAATGACGAAGCTATGAGGTATGTGTTACCTCATAACTTCGTGAAGTCAGTGAAGTCGGTTAACAAAACAAATCGAAATAAGTTATAGTACTTATTTATTCAGTACTGTATTAAAATACCTACATATATCTATTAAAATATTTTTCTTCAAACTACTCATTAATTTTACTCTAATCGTCGGAAAAGGCAACACTAAGTAATACATTACTACCCTGGAAAACGGTAGTAGTATTGTATGAAATTTCATTAATGACCTGTTCAACATAATTGCCCTGTTTTTTTTTTCTAATTTAAAAAGAAATTACAATTCATATTCATACAATTCATACAAAATGTAGGCATTTTTCCAAAGAGATTTGAGTGGTTGTATAACATGTCACAAAAAATACACATGCGCAAAACAAGTTAGATAGTACCCTACAAAGCCAATTTTATTTAAAAAAGAGAGGCAATTGGCTTTAATGGCGTAGGTTAGCTTTTATTTTAAAAAATTAAAAATTGTATTCGAGTGAATATTGTGCAGTGAAAGTGGTGTTTTTTGGTGCACATTCATGTTGACGGCAAGAAATAAGGGTTTTGTGGTGTACATGACAGTGAGTTTTTTTTTGTGGATTTTCCACTTCCGTCACCACCGTCAAGATAAGGTTTGGTTTTTTAATAAGAACAATTTGTATTTTTTTTGTCATAAATAAATAAGTTTTTCTACAGTCAACTTCAGTTTTTTATTATTTTTTAATAAGTTGAAGGAAAAGCAGATTATACACCTCGTAAGTGAGCTATTAATGCCCTCGGGTTATTAGTGCCCTCGAGCAAGTGCTCGTGCACCAAACATCCGCGGGCATTAATAAGTCACTTAGCGCTCGGTGTAACAATCTACTATATCTAAATCAAACCGAATAGCCGTCGAAGTCAAACAAAAAAATTTAACAGTGCTTTATATATGCCGCCGCGTCAGTCGTATTCTTAGCTTTTGTTTTAAATACTACGTCTAGCTAATTGAGAATTTCTTGTATTCTAGTGATGCATTCTATACTGCACAAAAGAAATATGCATAAAATTTAATTTACATTTTATTAATAACACATCATAGAAACATTTAAAACCTTTGAAATTGTGAAGAAACGGTCTAATTATAATGAATCTTGAAAAAGTCTAATTATTGATAATTGCTTTACGTCTCTTTCTTATAAAATATATGTTTGTATCGGTATTATAATGGTGGACGAGTACAATGACGTCACTAGCAAATAAAAGCTTTTTAAACTTTGTTATTTTTTAAGTTATTAAAAAAATCACGTGGTTGTTTGTCAAATAAAAATACTATGTAATGTAACAATTAAAAAGTGTCCATATTTACATACAAGTAAAGATACATTTAAAAAATAGCAATGAAGTCATAAAGCTGTATCTTTATTGGTTGTATTACTGTAGGTACTTACCTCAGTTTATAAATCAATACTTATTTGTAACCTAGCAAAAAGTATATTGCATACGATATAAAACGTCCTTGTTGTACTGTTATATTTTTACTGTGCGGCACATGATGTTGGCGCCTGTTCAGTGGCCGCGTCCGCGCTAACGTCATGTACAAATGAACGGTGTGAAGTGCGGAACATATGGGCTTGCACGTGGAAATTCCTCGCCTTAAAATTTGCCGCGTTTTGCAGTTTATTAGCCAGACTCCAGCTTATCATCAATCACTATAGCATTCACATATACATCAATCACTGCTTTAAAAAAGTTGCCGTCATCAGTAGGTACCCCTAGTGCAAGTTTGAAAATATTATGCAAGCGTTGCTATCGCGTAACAGTAAAATTTTGACAGATAGATATTATTGTAATCTGTGTTACCGGTAAGAAAATAAGGTCTAAAATTAAACGTCCTAACGCGAACGCAATAGATACATTAAGTACATCGGTAATTTTTTAGGGTTCCGTAGCCAAATGGCAAAAAACGGAACCCTTATAGATTCGTCATGTCTGTCTGTCTGTCTGTCCGTCCGTATGTCACAGCCACTTTTCTCCTTTTCAAAAATAGAAAAAAGCAATAAATTTTGGGGGTTCTCCATACATAGAACTAAAACCCAAAAGATGTTTTTTCATCAAACCCATACGGGGTATCTATGGATAGGTCTTCAAAAATTATATTGAGGTTTCTAATATCATTTTTTTCTAACCGAATAGTTTGCGCGAGAGACACTTCCAAAGTGGTAAAATGTGTGTCCCCCCCTCTGTAACTTCTAAAATAAGCGAATGATAAAACTTAAAAAATATATGATTTACATTACCATGTAAACTTCCACCGAAAATTGGTTTGAACGAGATCTAGTAAGTAGTGTTTTTAATACGTCATAAATCTTACGGAACCCTTCATGAGCGAGTCCGACTCGCACTTGGCCGGTTTTTATTTTAAAAAACGTCGCCCCTGACGCCCCATTAGGATTTTCTCCTGTGTCGTGGGTGCAAGTACAAACATATTAGAATATAACATGCACATACACCCAAACCGACCGGAACAAATTTCTGCAGGCCATACAAAAGATTTGTCCCATACGTGAATCGAACCCGCGACCCGTTGCGCAGTAGGCGATCACTCGACCTGTGCGCTAACCGTGTCGTCTAACCTCGTCGTCATCTTCAGATACACGAAGTTAGCCGATGCGCATTATTCCTCTTGAAGTACACATTTCAAACCTTCACTAGGAATACCTACAGTCTTGTATTGAACTGTCACTCTGAAGGCGATCGTAATAGATGGTGAATAACGTTGTAAGGACAGGACAGAACGCGCAGCAATGTGAAACAAAATTAAATGTCTGGTACAAAACATCATCACTTGCCAATGTTATTATAATCAGTAATTGGATTAGGCTGTGCTTTTCATAGCGAAATTTTAGTATGGATATGTACCTAGAGTAAATTTATAACATTCCAAGACGTCAATTTTCAGCGAGTTCAAAATTTTTAGCATTGTAAAGAATAAGCGTAAAATGACAATCAGTTGCTAATGAGTTTATAGGTATGTACAAAAAAATCCGAAATCCCGAAACAAAGCAAAGGGGTATCCATGTCGTAGGACGTAAGATAATCATACTAATATTATAACTGAAAAGCAAGTTTGTTTGTTACGCTTTCACGCCTAAACCACTGAACTAATTTTAATGATATTTGGTATAGGAGTAGCTTAAACCATTGGGAATAACATAGGCTACTTTGTAAAAATCCTGATATTTCACGATATTTGTAAAGTAGGTGTATAGGTAAATTTATTTCGATCGATAATATCCAAGACAACTATTTCTGTTCTGATACATTGAAGCCCATCGAAAAGCTTTTGCTTGTACAACTCAAACGTAAGCATTTGGTCACAAGACTAATTTAAGTTAATAGTTTAATTAAAACTTTCCTGTAAAATCTTCCTAGGATTTTGCAATTTTCCTGATTTCACAATAATCCCACGACATCCATTATCGCACAATGGTTGAGGTCACTCTAATTACACTACCTAATCTGATCTCTGGTGATTAGAGGTAATCCTAAGAGTAGCGCAATGAGAATGTAATCACGACGTAGCGAATTTGATGAAAATGTTTTTGAATTATACCAAGAATAGTTACATAACTTTGAAAATGATAAATGTTTCATTCTAATGAGATAGATATGTAATGTATCTAGCCTAGCTCGTGACTAAATTATTGGGGCGATTGTCGCTTAACTACTTCAGATATGGTCACAAGATAAATGATATAAGTATGAATATTTTAAAACAATATTTCAATGATTTAGCGTGCAAAATTTGTAAACACATTGTCCCCGTATTGTGTACGGTTACGTTTAAATATTCTAGCTAGAGTTTAGGCGACAAAGCCCCAATAATGCTTGACATGATAATGTGAAATTGTTTTTGTATTTTGTATGCATAAAGCAATATTATTTTTATTAACAATGTCTTATTATTGCCATTTCACACCCAATCAAACCAGGAGACCTATTTTTGAATTACGTATGCGATTTAGAAATCACCGCTGACTAAATAGTCAGCGATGACTTTGAAGTCACGAATTCCCAAACATCCTATTTTTGAAAGTCGAACGCGGAGCTGCCAACATAGATAAAGTACACACATACGTAAGGGTTCGGTTCCACGCAGAATGTAGCCGTTTTCGATATACCGGTTATTATACGGCTAAAAATTCATTGCAACTAGGCCAAAATATAAGAAAATACTGGTCTAAGTTTGTTTGTGACACAAATTTAAAAGATTTTAAACGTAAACACGGTTATTTTTTATCACCCTGGAAAATGTTAGGGACGCTTCAGGACACATCCAATATTAGATTTTAAAAAAATGAAATAAAAAATATACACACGGTTATTTTTTTTATCTCCCTGGAAAATTTCAGGGATGCTTCAGGACACATCCATTATTATATAAAAATAAAAAAAATAAAATAAAAAAATTAAAAAAAATACAAAAAAAATAAAAAAATCTCTAAAAATCCTGCTTTCAACTAAGGCAGCATTTTTTTGGATTTTTTAAAAAATTCATATAAAATTAAGTAGGTAAGCGAGTTTTTTTTATTCATATATAAAACATTCTAATACCATGTCGTGAAGCGTCTCTTAAATTTTTCAGGGTGATAAAAAAATAACCGTGTATAAAAAAACTAAAAAAATCTCTAAAAATGCTGCTCTCAACGAGTGCAGCATTTTTTGTGTTTAAAAAAAATTAAGTGTGTTATTTTTTTATTTATTATTTAAATCATTCTAATACCATGTCGTGAAGCGTCCCTTAATTTTTCCAGGGTGATAAAAAATAACCGTGTATATTTACTTATTTGACAAATTTTAAAAATTTTAAATCCAACTCAAAATCAACACACATCAACTTCAAACTTGTCAATATGTTCTCCAAACAAAACACAGATAACGTTTCCACAGTTATGTATGACTTGTTTACGAGTGGGTGAGGGCACTCGTAATGAAATCACATCCGTGACTAAGGTAGTCACATAAGTGATATTCAAAAATAAGAATTATTGAAAATCGGTGATTATTAGTCACATCGGTGACTTCGAAGTCGCATACGTAATTCAAAAATAGCTCTCCAGGAGACCTATTTTTGAATTACGTATGCGATTTAGAAATCACCGCTGACTAAATAGTCAGCGATGACTTTGAAGTCACGAATTCCTAAACATCCTATTTTTGAAAGTCGAACGCAGAGCTGCCAACGTAAAAGTTACTCAACTAACTAATTTCAAGATGAAAAAAACTATATAAGAAGACTGACTGAAAAATCAACACACATCAACTTCAAACTTGTCAATATGTTCTCTAAACAAAACACAGATAACGTTTCCACAGATGACTTGTTTACGAGTGGGTGAGGGCACTCGTAATGAAATCACATCCGTGACTAAGGTAGTCACTTAAGTGATATTCAAAAATAAGAATTATTGAAAATCGGTGATTATTAGTCACATCGGTGATTTCGAAGTCGCATACGTAATTCAAAAATAGCTCTCCTGGGCTGTAGCTAGAGTCGAATTTGAGGTAGGGCAGCATTGGTTACAGGTAGGGCGGAAGTAAAAAAAATATCATAATTGGCCTGCGAATACTTGAATTGACCCTCGAAGCACGAGCTCCTAAATCAATCACCATGTATGTACCATCTACGTACCATGTATATGTAAATGTACGTGTGACCTAAAGGTCAGTGATGTAGAGGTATGAGGAATACCATAGCTAACATTACCAACATGTGTTGACCAACCTGTTGCCATGAAACTAAGAGTAGCGATTGTATTTTGTGCTTCCACCTGTTTTGAGCAGTGAGGTTCTTTGTGGTCAATTTGCTCTTCAACTCTTAGTTTTTTTCCAAAAAAGCCCGTATATCCATAGCAAAATCAATGAATCTTCAATTTATAGCAATAAAAATAACAATTGTATCGATTTTTTGACTAAAACACTCTTTACCGTACACTTCACTTAACCAAACTATAAAAAATCATAATCAATCTCTAGTTTATGTTTATTTTAGTTTAAAAGGGGATTCCCAGTACTATAGATTGTAATATAGCCCTTAGTGCAATCTTTGTACGAGGAATCCCCTCTGCATCACAGATATTATAATTAAATAGACCCAGCGATGTGATGGCGCTTCAAATGCCATCTATTAGGTCCTTACCTATGAAATTGGCGTTTTGCCGTACGGCCACTTTGATCTCAAATATCTCCTCTATGGTTAGGAATTCCAAATTCAAATTTATCATTCAGGTCGAAATTTCCAGAATGAAAACGTTGGAACCAAAACCGCAGTGTTTTCTTTTGCGGCACCGTCGCCATACACATCATTAATCCTTCGAGCCGTTTCTGCAGCACTGGTGCCACGGTGAAACTCGTAAATAACGCAATATTTCAAGTTTTCCATTTTGTAAACTGAGTGACGCAAAGAAAAAAAACAATTGAGGAAAAAACAAGTGAATTATAATTTTCGAAAAATTTGGAATTCCTAACCATAAAAGAAATATTTGAGATCAAAGTGTCCAGGAGACCTATTTTTGAATTACGTATGCGATTTAGAAATCACCGCTGACTAAATGGTCAGCGATGACTGAAGTCACGAATTCCTAAACATCCTATTTTTGAAAGTCGAACGCAGAGCTGCCAACATAGATAAAGATAAGGGTTCGGTTCCACGCAGAATGTAGCGGTTTTCGGTATATACCGGTTATTATACGGCTAAAAATTCATTGCAACTAGGCCAAAATATAAGAAAATACTGGTCTAAGTTTATTTGTGACACAAATTTAAAAGATTTTAAACTTATACACGGTTATTTTTTTATCACCCTGGAAAATGTTAGGGACGCTTCAGGACACATCCAATATTATATAAAAAAAAAATTAAAAAAAATTAAATAAAAAATAAAAAAAATATATAAAAACTAAAAAAATCTCTAAAAATGCTGCTCTCAACTAGTGCAGCATTTTTGTATTTAAAAAAATAAAAAAATTAAGTGAGTTATTTTTTTTATTTATATTTAAATCATTCTAATACCATGTCGTGAAGCGTCCCTTCAATTTTTCAGGGTGATAAAAAATAACCGTGTATATTTACTTATTTGAAAAATTTTAAAAATCTTAAAATCAACACACATCAACTTCAAACTTGTCAATATGTTCTCTAAACAAAACACAGATAACGTTTCCACAGTTATGTATGACTTATTTACGAGTGGGTGAGGGCACTCGTAATGAAATCACATCCGTGACTAGGTAGTCACATAAGTGATATTCAAAAATAAGAATTATTGAAAATCGGTGATTATTAGTCACATCGGTGATTTCGAAGTCGCATACGTAATTCAAAAATAGCTCTCCTGTACGGCAAAACGCCAATTTCATATGTAAGGACCATGGAATTATAACTCAAACAGGAATGAGCTCTTCAAAATATTGTTGTTCAAATTTGGACTTTATTTCTATGTAAATAAAGACTAAACACTTGAAAGTGCAAAAGTGTGCCGAGAGAGATCGCAATAACTGTACCTTTCATCCCTTTCCCACAGTGTTGCTACTGTTGTATATTTTATAAATTAGTAGTTATGAAACAACTATTTGTAGATGAAGATTTTTTACTATTGTTTATTTTAATTACTTTTAACGCCCAAAATACCCAAATTGTTTTTTTTTTGTAATAATTATAACATAAAATAAATTAAATTACTATGTTAGCCTACTATTAATAATTATAACACTATGATTTTACGTCCAGGAAATATTCTAGTGGTAGTATTCAAAAATTTTATAGTGCAACAACGATTCTTTGTCAATGTCAGTAATTTTCGTTGTCATTGTAGTAGGGTGACCACATGGTATGTACCTAACCTAAATATTATCGCAAATTTTTTTTTTCATAAAAGTAATTTATATTAGTTGTTTATTGTTTAGCTTACACGATGCGATGTTAAGTTATTAGAAAAAAGGAATTGGCATTAACATTCTGTTCAAAATATTGGCGAAACACAAAAGTTTTAAATATTCTTGAAACAGTTCGACTCACACTGATGTGTTTTTAATTTTTTTCTTCTTAAAATATTACTCATTCTTTTACTAGGTATGTATTTAAATATCACAGACAGATTTTAGTGATGACTCATTTTTGACAAGTTGACATATTTGATTATCTGTTATGTGGCAGTGGGTTCAACATAATATACCGATTGGAAGGACCCATTTATTGAAAGACAATCGTTGATATTCATTATTTTTTAAATAATTATTATGTTAATAAAACCTATATTGTATTTAAAAGCAGATATAAAATTCTTTTGCGCAACCCATTTTGAAATAATAGAATAGAATATAATATTTGTTTGTTGTACAACACCAGCCAGTTTAAAGTCAACGTATAAATAATACATTTAACACTAATTGTACAAAGGGCGACCTTGTCGCTAAAAGCGATCTCTTCCTCAACAATCGTGATTATTAAGCATATTATGATTTTCAAAAGCATCTTTCAGGTTGAATGTTATTGTTTTTTTAAGAAAAAAATCCCTATTTTGTAGAATTTGTGGTCACAAACTTACGAAAGAGACAAATGGTACAGTTATTTATCTCTCGCTCGGCACGCTTTTTTAAGCAAGAGCTCATTCCTGTTTGAGCTCATTCCATGGTAAGGACCTAATATAACCGGAACAAAGAATTGTTATAATATGAAAAATAAAAACCCTTGCCACTAAAGACATTAACTTAACTTATAATATGAAATGAATTTCACAAACTGTGATATGTTCGGAAAAGTTTAGATAACTTTTTTTATCTCAAACTATGAACAAACAATTTAATTATAATAATTTATCTTAGTTTTGGTATTTTTAAGGTAGGGCATTTTGCCCCACAATGACCCCCCCCCCCCCCAGCTACGGCCTTGAATCAAACTGCAAATAGTGCTAACATTAAACACTTTATTTTTAAAACCTAACAAAAGCATCTATATTTACAATCATAACTATTCATTTTTATCTTAACCAACATTTCGTGCGAAGATATCTACAGCTTAGAAAAGACAATCTCGAAAGCCCTTTAGCGAGAGGAATTAAAGTGAAATATTTTTTCATTCACTATCGCAATTTGGAATTTATTTTTAAGCATCCAGAAGTAGCCTATCCTCAATGTCAACGTCATCGGCCTTCCTTTTCTTAGGCCGTGGCCGCTTGCCGTGGAGCATCTCCAGCTTCATCTTTTTCGCTTGTTTCTTCTTTTCCTTCACCTGCAGCTTGCGTTTCGCCGCCTTTTCTGGGTTGTTCACTTTCTCTTGGAGTAGGAGCTATGGACCAAAATTAAATAAAATTTTTATGTATGAATGTGAAAATCAAATATTACTTTATATTTATTATTTGTTTATTTATACTACTTGGGCGATAAAACTGCTTGATACGATCCACCTGATAAAAAACGTTTATTGCCGTAGCCTGTGGACGCCGTAGTTACGAGCTTTTTTCATACAAGAAAATTGGCAAGCAAACAGACTTGTAGGCTTCCTCTTGAAACCAATTTCCATAGATCGTCATTAATATTATGACTCTCCTCCGTACTCTTAAGTTCCAACACTAATACCGAATTGAATTTAATTTTATTTAATGAATGTTTATTTTTGTATGAAAGTAAAATCTAACGAATTATCAAAGGTTGTAGAACGAACATTGTAGTTAATGATAGCTATCTAATACTGCGTTGGGTACCTCAAAACTAATACATATTTAAGTCGAACTTTGCCATTATTTTTAATATTTGGTATAAACAAAACAAATTGTTAACTCAGTTTCATCTAATTAACTCGAGTTCGAGTTACGTGAATTTCAACTCGAGTTAAATCGAGTTGTGTTTTTTCCAAATTGGCACATCTCTAAATTATCAATATCGAGCGAGTGGAATTGGCCAGTGGCTAGAGTCACTTATAAACATTAAATTTTTCTGCAAGATTGAAAAGAATAAAGATGTAACATAGAGCCCTCTCAATGGGAGCGTTTGGCAGCACAGCGGCAGAGTGGCGCAGGATGGTAAACAGCCAAGTTCGCGAGTGCGAGGATCAGCGTAAAACTGACCTAGATACCAAACACCACCAGTTAAAGGCTCGCCCACCTGCTGCCATAACATACTATTTCGGAAACAGCGTACTTACGTGCCCGCAACGTGCACAGGTTTTCGCCGCGAATATAGGCTACATAAGTCATCTTCAGGCGCATGAGCGCCAAATCACCGGCTAGGAGTCAAAGTGGTCGCCATGACCTAAACCGGTCGGACTAATCATCATCATGTTTAGTCCCAGTACCCACTAATTTCATACGGTAACTGAACACAGCAATATCAACATTTTTGTATTGAAATAGGTGTAATAGAGCAGAGCACGTACATCTTTCCACATGAAATCCCTTATACTATTTTTCCCTAATCTTATGCTCCAAAATATTCAATTCAAACGAATGCTGAAAACAATTAAAAATTTACTATCTGAAAATTCTATTTTAGTAATAAATCACCTTTTTCCTCTCAGCCCTCTTGATATTCAATTTCGTTTGGACCGCTGCCACCATCTTGCCGTAATCTATATCGCCTATTTTCCTCCTGAGCTTCTTGCCCAGCCTGGCCGCCAGCTGCTGCGCTGCAGTCGCCGGGGCCCCGGGCTCGCCCACGGATAGCTCGCGCACGACCGGAGGCAACACCACGTCTACCACGGTGTTAATATCCTCAGGATCCAGTGCACTCACTATGTGCAGCCATGTTGTGAACACTGCAGTTCTCTGTAATATTTGATGTAGGTTATTTTTTAATGTCATAAACGTAGTGGAAGAAAACTTCGCCAAACTAAGGCAAATTTTGTACCTTCACAAATTATGTAAGTACTTTAAAAAAATTATAGATTTAGTTAGACCAAGATTGCCCAAGCTGGATTAGAGGGCCGGAAATGTTAAATCTTACAGATCAAAATATAAAACATAGCTAATATCATTTATATCATTATTTGTTTTTCATTATCTCAGACAACCTTATCACTATCAAATTAAACATTGTTGTAGTGTATGAGTGTAAATGTCATGTATCTGACTGACGGAAAAAAATAAGGACTATTTTTCGATTAAAGTATCATTAAATTTAAAACAACTGTCAATCAGATGTTTTTATATATTACTAGTAGGCCCGGCAGACGTTGACTTGCCCGGCGATTACAGCGCCACGTGACGGGTCCAAATGTACTTTTAAACCTTCCCTGTACCTATTCAAACATACCCAGAAAATTTCGTAAGAATCTGTCGGCCCGTTTCAGAGTTTTTGCGAGACTAACACACAGCGTTTCATTTTTATATATAAGAAGACTAGTGGGCCCGGCAGACGTTGTCCTGCCCGATTACAGCGCCACCTACCGGGTCTTCTTACGTTCAAACCTTCCTTGGACCTATCCAAATACACACAGAAAATATCGTAAGAATCTGTCAAGCCGTTTCAGAGTTTTTGCGAGACAAACACACAGCGTTTCATTTTTATATATAAGAATTTTAATCTGAAAGTTAAAGAAAGTTAATCTTCTTCAGGTTAACATAACTACGAATATACTAGTTCACTACAGTCTGATTTTTAATTCGACAGAATTCTGACATTTCAGAAGTGTTGCCAACATTGAAAAACTTTTTCTAAAAAGGGAGAGCATTTTATCAAAATAAAAAATAAACCTTTATGGAATTTAAGGCTTCAATTCGAAAAACTAAGACTTAAAAAATTACTGATAATTTTAAAATGGTACCTAATTACATTGTTTAATATCAAATTATTGAAGTTACAATAATTGTCAAGGAAATTATTTTTCTATTACTGGTATCCCTGTTCAATAATCCGTAGGTTGCCAACCTTTTTTAGAAAAACCTCTTCGTTTGTAAAATTTTTGCTTCTTCTCAGAGCCAATATAACAAGATGTCAAATCTAAAATTTAAAAAAAACCATTTAAGCCGCGTCATGCACCGCGGTTTATATATAACGTGGTATAAACAATTAATATCAGAAGGCATCAATAATATCACAGCTGAAAAATGGCAAGAATGCATAAACTATATTATTAATAAATAAAAAGAAGAGGATAAAATGTGCCCTCTTAATGATCTGATGGATAGTGTTGTGTGATTCTTTTATAATCCGAGTTGATGATGATGACGACAATCATGATATTAGTGATGATGATTAATAAATATTTTTATTTGAGAAATATGTTGTTTTACTCTGTTTTTCCATTTAGCACTTAAAAAATTAAATTCTAGCTAGTGTGCATTGAGTGCACAAAACAAACACTATTTACAATGTCATTACATGATCTATTTCTGTTTAAATTTTTTTGTAATTAAATATTTAAAAAATCCTAAGCAGAAAAGGTTATTGATATCTGATTTGTCTATGGTTGACATCTGTCAGAATTCCGTCGAATTAAAAATCAGACTATAAAGACGGTGATACAAGTACTCACGATATTCATGGATTTCGGCGCCCTAGCCACCTCCACGTTAACCGCCTTTCGCAGCTTAAACAGAATCCATCGTATGTTGACTTTGGCCGTGCCCTGGACCTCCTCGCTGTCCATCTGTTTACTGTCGCTCTTCACTGTCACTTTAAGGCTCGGCATCGAGTGCACCAGCTTGATCAATTGGAACAAAACTGCCGTCACCTGCAAAACGATGTTTGGTTAAGCTTAATCGACACTAGCAAGCGAATAGAACAATAAATATTTGAGTGATGAAAGATTAATATCAAAAAAGTTTTGTAACTTAATGTAATAATAATAATAATAATAATAAACCCTTTATTGTACAAAAATTGTATGACAATGGGATACAAATGTAAAAAAAATATATGTACAAATAGGCGGCCTTATTGCTAAAAAGCAATCTCTTCCAGGCAACCTTAAGACAGGGAAATAAGAAAAAGAACAATCAAGGGGAAGGGTGCAGAAATAGGAATAAATATTGCTTGTGTGATAGGAAAGGGACACAAATAACAGTATAGCGGTTAAGGATTTGTGGATAGGAAGTGACTACGAACTAAAGATACTTTATATACTTTATAGTCCCTTTTTTATGGGTAGTCACAAAAAATTATAAGTTGTCATTTGGTTGTCCTGAAATTTTAGATGTCTATAAGAGAGATTTGAGTCGATGACCAGGTCAGACAGGCATTTTTTTCGAAAATTTTCTATCTACGGTATAATTAAGATACTAAAAAGCTACACAAAGATGTTTACCTGTTCAGCCATATCACTAGTCACCGTATGCGTGAACTGCGCACACAAATCCAAAACCAAACTCCTCAAAACATCTTCGGTGTTGTAATAAATGAACCCTCGCTCGGTGTCCAGTTTCTTCTTAACAACCATGTCCAGTTCAGTAGAGTCTACAGAAGATAATAAAGCACCAATAATCTTCGCCGCTCTCAATCTGACCCAAGCGTGAGGGTAAGCCAACAACGCTTGACAATGCTGCGCAATATCATCGAAGTCGCTGACGAGTTTCTTATCCTTCAAACTGAACGCGCAATGTATTGTAATTTTATCGATAAAGTTAAGTATCTGTATCAAACTGTGGTCCCTTTCATTTTGCTTTTCCTCGTCGGACTTATCTTCAGATTGTTCTAGACGCAATTTGACGAACCTCCCTTCTGTGATGTCGTTACTGAGTAGAAGGATTTTACCGTTGACTAGCGGGAGTAAGTTGTTGAGGCGACATCTGAACTCTTCAGCTTCGACATTTACGAACCTTGTTCCGAGTTGCGCTGCGAGTTCCAAGTGTACGGGCTAAAATGTAGAAGGAATTTTATCAAACATAATTTAGATAATTTAGTCAAAAAATCATATGAAATCTCGGCAAACTAATTTAGATTTAGAAGTAAATTCTCATTTTAATGAATAACGCATAATGTATGACCAAATATACAAGTTTATTTTTTAATTACCAAAAAAATTTTGTGTGCTTGTTCAGACAAGCAAACTGAACAAGTTTCACTATGGGACCAACTTCGAAATCGCAAAAAAAATCAGCTGTTCCATACAAATGTTCTGCATTCACTGAACCTAGCTAGATGTATGGAACAGCGGATTTTTTTTGCGATTTCAAAGTTGGTCCCATAGTGAAAGTTGTTGTTTGCTTTACAACACAACATTTTTTTAGTAACTAAAAAATAACCTTGTATAATGATAATTTAATCTCAAAATTTTAATATGAAATTTTGGCAAACTAAAATTACACAATTAATAAGTTTAAGTTATAATGGGTCGACCCGCTTTTCATGGCCATAACGAGGTAGAGTTCTCGCACTGTAACATAAGAAATAAACTATACTTTCAGCTTCCGTTTAAGCAGCAATAACAGTACGGCTACCTGCGTATCCTGCAAGAAGTTGAGCACGAGATCGAAGAGCCGGTTGCGGTCGAGCGCGGGCAGCCGCCGCAGCATGCCCTCGAGGCAGCCGGCGGCGGCCGCGCGGCACTCCGGCGCCGCGTCGGTCACCATCGCCGCGCCCAGCGACACCAGCAGCAGCGTGCTGTGCTTCGACACTTGTTGCTGCAACCGAACTCATTCTAAAGCGGGCTACTACTCACACACCAGCCGCAGGGGCAATCTATACAGGGTAAATTTTGAGTTACCGGCAACCTCGCAGGATTAGACAGCTAACATCATTAACTACAACGTTTGTTTTACGAGTTTTAAGATAACTCAATACATTGAACAAAAATCAATTTTCAACTTTTTATTGCACTGTCGTGACATTGATAAGTCTATGTTTCATTTATAAATGACGACGGAAGACAACGCTACGCTCGCGCGCTGTGCGTGTAGAGTTACAAACATTCTAGAGGTATATTAAATGATTATTTATTTTTGAATGAAAGTAAAATCTAACGAATTATCAAAAGTCGTAGAACAAACGTTGTAGTTAATGATGCTTGCTATCTAATCCTGCGAGGTTGCCGGTACCTCAAAATTTACTCTGTATAGGGCGTAAAAGTGCGGATGACCCTCAACTGTCACTTAATCGTGATGTGTATAGGCAAGCAGGGGTTTCCTAGATTGTCCCTGCGGCAGGGCAGCAGGGGGCGCGAGACCACCCTTGGCCCCTATACATTGCCGCGTGTGTAGCGCGATCGGGGCAATTTCTCAATTAGTTGCTTGGCAACTTGCTGAACTTTTGATTTTCCGATAATATTGGAGCCGTTCTCAATGCGTGTGTTTACTTCAACTTCAACCTGAACACTGATTTGCAGGCATGTGTGTAGACTTGTAGAGATAACCGCAATATTACCGCAACCGCCTTGCGCCCTAGATCGCCCCCTGCGGCAGGTATGTATGTGTGTAGCGTTTTAAGGTCATCCTAAGTTAGTGGCTAACCTGCGACACCCTGTTCTGTAGGCTTACTCGGGATCCAATTCCAAACGATCGAGATTGGGATTGTCATTTTTCATACGCTTACTTAGAAATAGTAGCGAAAAATTGGATCCGTATATTGAGAAATTTGAACAGCACTGGTTTCGTCAAATTTGGACCCGATGTGGAAACTCAAGCGAAAAAATCACAATCTCAATGTCGATCGAATGGAACTGGTTCAAGAGTAGTTACGAATATATACGCTCGCGATGCGAATCGAACTCGCGCGATGCTTATGGACGCAATTAGTGGCGCTGAGTACCTACCTCAACACGTGCGTACACTCTCGCGCGAGTCAAATCGCAGCGAATTCAGTTTCTGGACAGGGTCTCTGACCCTGTTCACAAAGTTGCGAATTCGCTTCGAAAACGCGCGCGATATTTGCAAACTCGCGCGATCCTTATGAGCGCACGGAGTGGCGCTACAGAATAAATAATAGTACTAAAGAACAGAAGGATCACTCTCGAAGAAAAGCCAAGTTTAGGTATGAAAATTTACCTACTCTTACGACCTTCATCTGACTGCACGGGAAATTGAAATTTATTGCATAACACGAGTGTTCCAGTTCCGTTACGCGCCGCTGACCCGATACTGATTTAGCGATAAGAGCGCAGGTTACCCATTCACCGATATGCAGTTATAGTTACATACTCGTAAATTACCGAGAAAAATCTAAATTATTACGCGCGAGGCGGCCAGCGTGCGAGCCGAGCGGCAACCTTTGCCATACACCGGCCCGGCCGGTGCGCCGACCAAACGTACCTAAACTGCGGAGTGAAACCCCCTGGTGGCGCTGAATAATCGATTAAATCATGCTCTGTGCACAAGCTTTCATCGTTATAATAATTATGTACTGTTAACTAATATTCGGTCAAGGTCAGTCTCAACAAAGACAAACCGCCTGCGCGGGAGATATTGCCCATGTCTGCGTAGACACAAGTGTACTTTGTGCTCCTTCACTCGCATTCCGATAGAACGGTTAGCCGTAACGCCTGGAACAAGACCATACACAGGATCCAATGCTTTAAGTGCCTTCCGAGACACGGAGGAGCTAGAGACGTTTCACATCTTTGGTCACCCATCATAAGCCTAATCACGGTCAACGTTGCTTAACTTCTTAACAATCGTTAGGCGAACGCACCCGTTAATTTGCCACGAACTAGCAACAACGTTTTAAAGCTATTAATAACATGGCAATACTTGTGACTCTCTCTGTGTCCCTTTCACTTGAGCGAGTTTATTAATATTTATATTATGTAAATTTGTATTGGTTTTATTTAGTGCACGTCATGTCACTCTTTTTTTTTTGTTTCAGGTTTTCCTGTCGCAGGACTGCTGGAAGAAATTTCGAAAGAAATAAGCAGTCCCTTTGAAAGTTTTATTTTCTTTTGTCTGTATTAGTTTTGGTCATTTTTTATGAATATACATAAATGAATAAATATTAAAATAATTTAAATACCAGAATGCACTCATATTTAGGGCTCTATATTTAATTGTATGTTAAGTAAATTTATAATAACTACATAACCAAGGAACTTACCACGTGAAATTTGTTAATAATCATGTCGAGGAACTTCAGCGAGGACTCTCTGCCATGCTGCAGTTCATAATTAAGTTGCGACACAAAGAACTGGATGTATCTCTCCATTCGCTGGCCTGGCGAGTAGTTTGTCAAGTAGCTCACAAAAATCAAGCGAGCTTCATCCCTTAAACGAAAAAAGTGAAATTCTCATATGCCGCTAATGTACTTTTCATAAGCTAAACTTAAAGTTACATCCTTGATGTATTTGCGATGGAGTTGCGACCTTAATAATAGTTATTTGTCCAATAAGTGAGCAAAGTTGTTTTTTGCTGCGAGTGCTGACTTTTATTTAAGTAAATCATAAACATACGAAGTAGTCTAGAAATGAATCACGAGCGTAGCGAGTGATTCTAATATAGACTAACGAGGGCAGTGAGTGATTTAAAGGCACGAGACATAAAAAAATTTGCTCTCGTGTGAAACATACAACTTTTCACCTCACCAGCGAGAAAAGTCTCTTTTACCAAAAAAGTGTGTTTAGACAATTTTAAACAAGTTTATTATATCCAACAAACATTAAACTAAATTAACAATATTTAAACTACTTTCAGTAAAATAGGCTAGACGATTAAAATTTTTTTTTTGCTTGACTAGAAGCTCATTCATATAATAAACAGAAAGAAAAAAAATCGGTTTTCGAATAACTATAAAAACAGCCAAGATATAAGGTATTAAAGATTTTCTCCATCTCTTTCTAGCAAAACGGCAATTTTCAAGGAGTTTATATGACCGTACTCAACAATGACGTCACAGTTGATGTCGGATCTCTCTGTCTAATCGCCTTCAAATTAACAACTTAAAATGCTTGTATCTAATGTATTTCTAAGCCGATTTTAATTCTGATTTCTTTCTGGTATTTTTAATATTTAATGACGAGACGTAAAAATTAGAATTCAGTCATCCCAATTACTGCAATTTGTATGTCTGTCATATGTCAAAATTTTGACAAAACACGGAGAAACTAATCCGAGGATGATCCAAGGAGTAAAATTTTTATTAATAAAGCCGTTAGGTAATAAGTGTTGCCCTGTCCAGATTTTTTTTGGACAATTATTATTTGATGAAACTTAGTTTGCGGGCACAGTTAACGTAGTTTGCATATAACATTAAATGTGCGATGCCGCTCAATCAACATTTTTTGTCGCACAACCATCACTTCTTTGTCGCACAATCAAAAACTGGAAATTCCTGCCAGCATACGTTTTCCCTCCTTTATACAATCCCGGGTCCTTTCAAAGTGTAAAGAAGCACCTTGCAGGTCGGCAAAGCGAGGGTGGCTAATGCAGCGTATAGTCTCTCTCTCTCCTGCACTGGCTATCTTCGCTTTTGGACTCCTTTTCCACTTACCATCAGGTGGAACGGATTTAATTGCTAGGTCCACTATAAAATATGTACACGTGTCATGATGCTGATGATGTAGTCGGCCAAAAATGTTAATCCACCCCTTGTTTGAAATTCGGTTCATTAAGATACTGATAGTTACTAAATCTCAGAGATATTTTGTTTATACGCGAAATTATGTCAAAATTGGAAATCATCTTTCTTAGTCGACTGTAAATATAAAACATTTCTACGTTTGATAAAGGATTTCAAAATCTGACAGCAATCGAATATTTGAATCATTCAACCTTTTTGTGTAAACGTAACGGAACACCAAAATTAGGGCATGTGTATCCATCCGAAGTGGAGATTCTGTAGGAAAAAATTGGGGTTCATCGAGCTACTTTTCCGATACAAACTAAATAAATTTTTGATCCTAACTGTCGACAGCCCTGCATCCAAAAAAGGGAAAGAAGGAGACCAACCACCTAATGGTAAGTGACTATAATCATCACGTGGACCATGTAAATTTACAAATTTGCAACCCCCTAGAAGGACCAAAGTGTATTTTGCCAACCTATGACATAAGATGACTAGACACTGTACCCAGTAATTTGACCGCCTATCTTACCCATCAAAATGACACTCAGCAATGTAAACACCGCTGATTTAAATATCGGTACTCATGGAGGAGACGAGTCAGTCCCTCTTGAATAAACTCTACCATCACATTAGAGGAAACTTTATTCAAACCATGTCTAACCATGTCGAAGAATCCAACTCGCTGCTAGTGTAGTGTTCTGGAAGCTGCGCAGCATATTCTTGGCCAATCTACAGCAGCATCTTAAGACACAAGTCTTCAATACGTGCGTGTTGCCAGTGTTGTAGTACGGAACTGAGACGTGGCCGCTGACAATGGGTCTCATAAGGCTTAAGGTCAGTCAAAAGACAATGAAGACTGGAGTGAGCTATGCCCAGGGTTTCTTGACGCGATTGCATGAGAAATGACGAAATCCACATAAGAACTAGAGTCACCAACATGGGAACTGCTAACTTTAAGTGGCAATGGGGAGGTCACATAGCTCGAAAGGCAGACGAGCATTGGGACCGAAAGGTTGCTAGGCCCCTTATAAGGTGGACCGACGATCTGGTGATGGTCGCGGGAAGCCGCTGGATGCGGGGGCCCAGGACCGATCGGTTTGGAGATCCCTGCGGGAGGCCTATGACCAGCAGTGAGTTATCTTGGCTAAAATGATAATGTCCAACCATACAATTAATACAACTACTTACCTGGATTTTGCCGATTCACTTAATATGCATATTTTAGACACTTTTTCCATAACTTCGTGTAGTTCTGGTGACACCAATTTCGCTTCCAATATTGCTTTCAAAAGTGAGAATGAGTTAGCTTGCTTTTCGTCATTCTGACAATCTTCCTCCGCGTATAAAAGCAATGTTTTAAGTTGATCTACTTCGAGTTTGAAGTATTTCACATTTCTCACTAGGACTGTCACTGCCTATAGATTATAAGTATTGTTTAAGTGAAGTATAAGAAAAAGTAATTTAATATGAAATCTCAATACATCCTGCAACATTAATATGTTGGCACTGGCGTAGGTAAGGGGGTAAGGGATGGGGGGGGGGGGGGCTTGGGATCCAGACCATTCAAACTCAAACTCAAAAATCTTTATTCAATATAGACCTTTACAGGCACTTATTGACGTCAAAAAAAAACATAAAAATCTTCAACCAAGAATCTAATTAACTAAATTATTTAATCCTTGTATGTACACACCCCAACCATTATTAAGATGTGTGCAAATACAAGTCAAATGAAAAAAAAATTGACTCTACACCTGTTCGGAAATTATAAATCAACTTATACAAATGATCCTATTTCAAAGGATATAACGTTCATTGGGTATAATTTTTACTTGGTCTAACTAAACTTCCTATAACAATATTTCGTATATTATTCATTTCATATAATACTCATATTCTATAACAACATTTTGTATAAAGCTCAATTGCTATAATATTCTATATTTTCATTTGATATAATTTTTACATAGTATAATAAATCATTTTCTATGAAAAATATCATTTTAACCATAAATTGACTTAAATATTTTTTGACAAATTAATGCATTCATGCTACTACTAGTGACAGAAACGAATCGCTGCAAAACCGACTCCACGTAGTCTTGTTTGTCCTACCCCTAGAGTGTTATTCAAGCCGATTCTGAGGAGCAAGTGGTTTTACACTGGGTTTAAGTTTCGGCTTTCTGGCCGGCCGGGCAGCCTCAGCCGCGGCGGTGAGCGAAATCCATCTGCGACGATGAGCTAGCGTGGGACCGCCGGAGCCTCGCAGCTCCGGAGCCGTGGCAGAAACCATGCATGGTGCATGCTTGCTTGTATGGTGCATGCTTGCTTGTATGGTGCATGCTTGCTTGCATTAAGGTTTGCAATTATTTGGCTATGTCGGTAACTCTAGTTCTTCTACCCCGAGCATAGCCCTCTCCATTGCCCTTATTCCACTTCCCTTCAAATAAACACAAAAATCGGACACGCACCATAAGCGCATATTCTCTATTTGTATATTGAAAAAAGCCATAGTGCAAACCAATCGCGTATTTCGCACCCGCGCCGCACTGCCTTCCCGATAATTTACGTTGCGCGTGCTCACTACAGCTGTTCGCGAAATACTGAGGTCACAGACGACGGCCAAGCGAAAGTACGGACCGATCAAAGTGTTGTTGCCAACTTTGTTGGTGCCGACAAAGATGCCAATAGCTATCTGTTTGAAAAAAGTAATCGGTTTAATTGATTGATTTTAGAGTCTGGCTAATTGAAAGTTGAACCTGACATCAACACTGAGGGAATGTCCCTTTGTATTTTAGTTGAACACGGTGATTTTGATACTTTGTAATTTAACTTTTGGTTTCTAGTACAGAACAGAAACACAAACCTGAGCCAATATATGAAGAATACATTAAGGGAGCATGGTCATGAGGTGTTGAGAATTCCTCTATACCATTGTGATCTCAACCCTATACTTAGAGGTCATATGAAACTTAGGCAAGCACAAGGTTGCAAACAAAAAAATGTTGTCAGCAGCTGAACTAGAAGGAATTATAAACAATGCTTTTCATAAAAAAATACAAAGCATTTGCTTCACGTTAAAAAACGGTACAAGAGCAGGGATAGGATCACGGAAGAGATGGAGCAATTAAAAATAAACGTCATTTATAATGAATCGAGCAGCTCAGAATCAGATATGGGTGTTGAGTATTTGGAAACTGATTTTTTTACAGTGAAAAAAAACAAATATTTTAAAATATATTTTGATTGTTAACATCTTTATATACCAATTGACTTAAGTCTTAGTTTTCAACATTTCATAATATTTTTTCTTAATTTCTGTCGAAATTTGTCACTAGTTCTCTTTTACTATTGATGCGACCCACGTTTTTAATTAATTCAGTCACCATTCAAAGAATTATAAACTAAAAACCGCTATTAACTAGATTCCAAATTTTTTTTTGTAATTAATTAAGTCATGCTATTGCCACACTGGGATCAAAAATCTTACTTACTGCATATCAGTATTTTTTGCATTTATAATTTTTATCATCTATCTATATTTTATGCAAATAAAGTGTGACTTTGTAACAATAAATAACATAATATAGGAATGAAATAAATTTAAAAAAATACAATTATTTACTAACCTTAAATGCTGTCCTTACTAGGTTATAGTTGTCATTTTGCTTGCTTATCTCAAATGTAGCATATTTATGAAGTATCAAAAATATTGTTTTTACGATATCCTGTATCATCTCTTCTAGGTTCGGAGTACTGACTCTTATAGTCCATAAAGTCATAATACATTTCATGGCAACAGTGGTCACTTTAACATGGTCACTTTTCAATGCATCTATTAAAAGGGGTATTAATGGATCAACAAATGCTCTACAATCCACTCTTGAGACTTTCTCTCTTTTCAGAATAATGTAAAGGACATTAAAGCTAAATTCTATTAGCACATGTGCGTTGGCTTTACCAGAAATCTTCACATGTTTAGCTTGTGCTTCTCTATTACGCTTTGGAGTTTCAGGTATAATAAAGCAATCTGGTTTAGCACGTAACATTTTATCTTTTTGGACTTCACTGATTTCTCTTTTTGGTAACCCCAATACGAATTCTGGTATACTTTCAGATGCTATTCCATGCAGAAAAATAAATAAAGACTCAACCTCTATAAATTTATTTGTAACTAACCCACTAGATATATGCATTAAAGCTTCTTGCACTTTTAAAACTACCTTCTTTGAATGGTGTTTCTGTAAAACTTCTTTGAATGGCAATAATAGATTAATCAAGCATGTTTCTGTTATGTTTTGCGATACTATCATTAATGTAACGTAACTTTTCTTACTTGGCTTCGCTTCGGGTGTTTTATAGTGCAGTTTGTCGACTTGTTTCTCTTCAGATAATTCACCAAATAAATCATTTACACAAACATCAGTTATATATTCAAGATTATCATTCAATTCACCCGCCTTAAAATCTGACTTTAAAGCATCCAGTACTGTGTGAATTGTAGCAACCAACACATGAACTTGGAATCCTCTGGTTAATAATATAGTTAAATGTTCTAATAATATTCCTAAGTAGGAAGTTCCCACTGTTACCATTATTTTCTTTACTATATCTCTGGCGGTAATACGAACTTGCTTCAATGGGGATTTGAGAAATGAACACAGTTTTATAACGATGCTGGAAAAAATGTAGACATAAATGTAGAGATGTAGACAGTAACTAGTAGCAATATTATTTAATTATTCCTTAATTTATGTCTTTCTCTTATGTTACTCAGATATTGGAATGTAGGGGTTCCTAATACTACCTCACGTGACTCAGGCCAACCTCATTTGCAGATGATGAAATGATGATCTCTGCTGATCAACAAACGAGACTGTTGTTTCCCACCAACCCGCAATAGACCAGCGTGGTGAGAGCTAACCTAATTCCCCAGTGTGTATAATAGCAGTGGGTATAGCAGTGTGGGAGCATTATGACTAACATAATGTTAGAAAAAAAAACAAAATAAAATTAATCTAATAACATCACAAGTATTTTAATGAATTAATTCTTTTATCAAAATTAATCAATTTATTTATGATTAGAAAATGTTGTCCTGAAACATCGAAAAACATACCCAGGTAGCTGATATCGCAGTATATCACCAGGTAACTTGTGCAATAACTTGACAAGTGCCAGAGCAATCGGCACACGGAGCATATCTTCTTCTTGTCGCTCTAGTCCCATACGTCGACGGTTCACCTTATGAGACTCTTCGTACTCCGTCAATTTACCAATCGCCCTGAAAATTGATACCAAACATTAGAGAGGAAACAGACAGGTCCTCAGGAGTGATAAGATTACATCAGAATATGGCAAAATATACAGTGTGTAACAAAATCTTGTGAAACCTTATAGGAGCAATGGAGCAAAGCAGCATTCAGACTCGATATATGATGGTTTTTTATGCATTTCATTTTTTTAAAACTTCTTAATAAAAAAAATTAAATAAATATTTATCATTAACTTTTTAAAAGTAACACCGATTGCTCACCTTTTTGTGCGACGGTGGCACCCCCTCGTTTATGCCGTTAATTATCAATTAACGGCATAAACGAGGGGGTGCCACCGTAATTGTAATTTTCTTGTAAAAACTATCTAACAGTGACATTATTTGGTCAATAATTGTTTTTTTTTTAATTGTAACTTCCCTATTGGTAAGCCTATTAGTAAACGTATACGCTCCTTTTAGGGTTCACAGGGTTTTTGTTACGCACTGTTTACATCAATAAAGTCTAAGACAGAGGCACACTTTTGATGCCAACTTCAAAATTGACAATTTTTCTTATAAACATAAAAAATATGGTGCAATGCGTAATTTCAGGACAGGCTAGTCCACGAAATCTACTCTGTCTGTCACTGGGGATTGATTGTTGCGTAGCTATAAGGGGAAAGTCTCATGATCTTGAAAATATATAATTTTAGTTGATAGAATTAAAATATAGACCAAAATTGCGTCGCGACATTGCGTCACTAAGCGCATTCTACCGTCTTTACCACGGCGAGTGTTCTGAAGAGGTTTTTTCTCTAATCCCTTCCTGTCCATTCCTTTTAAGGACTACACGTGATGGTCTGCGCTGTCACCGTCTTACTGTGTCTACCATTATAACGCGTACAAAGAAATTTGGTAACTCATTTCTTTCGCACAATCAAAAAATGGAATTCTCTCACAATCCCGGGTCCTTTAAAAGAGGCGTAAAGAAGCACCTTGCAGGTCGGCAAGGTGAGGGTGGCTAGTGCAGCGTGAAATCTCTCTCCTGCGCTAGCTATCTTCGCATTTGGACCCCACTTCCACTTACCATCAGGCGGAATGGAGTAATTTGCTAGACCCACTATAAAAAAAATAATTAGCCAATGCATTTTTTTTAATCCGTCAATTAATGACTGAGAAGAATTTACGTATTTTTATTACGAACATATAGGTGTTATTATTTTAAGAACTAAGTTCCTATATTTCATCAAATCCTATATCGAATGTTTTTCTATACATAATAGGTAACGTTTTTATTTGACTATAATGGAACAAGATTTTGTAAAAGGACGTACATAAACCCCTACGTTCATGGGGTTATGTTAATAATGAATAGAATGCTATAGCAGCTTTCTAAGGCGAGATAGTCTGTCACGATACTAAGGGAGCTATGTTGAATAGACCGCCAATTTATGTTGAATAGACCACCAATTTGGCTATGCTGTAGGGCTCTCCACCAGCGTCCATTACTGGTATCCACCGGCCAACTAAACTAGTGCAGTATTTTTATAACTTTTGCATTTTTTCTTATTTTTATAAAATAATGGATGTGTCCTGAAGCGTCCCTTAAATTATCCAGGGCGATATAAAAGCAACTCAGTATAGTAGTCAATTATTCCACTCAAAGTACAACTTACCTATGTAATTGAGGAAACAACCCAGCTGATAAAGATTTGATAATTCTTTTAGCAACTGACGGTGCTACACTTGTTATTCTCTCAAATGCAGGCTCATTGCTTTTTGAAACTTCTTTAGATATTTCATCCTTTTCTGCTTCATTGTCAGCTACTTTTAATTCTGCGTCTAATAGATTATTCTCTATTTCATCACTCACTTTCAAATCTTTTGTACCATCTTCACCTGTCTCATTATCTTCTTTGAAATTATTATCGCTTTGCTTATAATCTTGTTCATTGTCTATTTTAATTTTTCCTGTCTCAATACTACCGGCCAAAGCTTTTGGAAGCTCAATATTTTTTACTTTTGAAAAATCAAAATGAAACGCATCCAGTATACCAACTAAAATACGGGTCAACTGTTTTTGATGTTCTGTCGATCGACGCATTTTATTCAAATATGTTTTAAGTATAACTTCATAGTGATACCAAGGTAATAAACGGCAACAAGTTGCAACGACTTCTATGCAGGCGTCAAGCAGAGTATTTTTATCGCTATATTTATCATCACACAGGTACATTGAAGTTAAAGGTAATATAAAGTTCGTTAATGTTCTAGGTGTAGGATATTTCATGAGTTTTTTGGCTACTTTAGAAAATTTCAGCAATGCCCGCACACGCCTATGCATTTGCAAGTGACAAATATTTTCAAAGAAATCCACTTCAATATCTTGTTTATTTGTAAGGCTAGCTAGATCTGTTAAAACAATGTCTGCTTCAGGGCACTCTCTAGCCAATTCACCTAGCAGAGCAATACTCTCATTTCGCAAAATTTCGTTTTTTGTATCCCTAATAGCAGAAGAGATTAATGACAATACTGTATCTCTCACAAAATAGTGTCCGTCATTTGTATTCCAATATTTCAACAATAATTTTGGTAAAATTTTTTTTAAGCATAATCCAGCACCATCACGCAAGCCTATGTCCTTTTCAGTACGAATATAATAAAAACAATTATTTACAATAAGTATCGCTAGATCTATATCTATTTCATTATTTTCCGACAGTCGATATATTTCCTTGTAAGCCTCCAATCTTCTGTCAAAATCAGGTTGTTCAATCCATCTTTTATTAAATGCATTTAACTCAGTCATTATGTGAGTCATTCTGATTAAAACATCTTTATTTGTTGTCACATTATCGGCAATCGAAGAAATCAATTTGATCAGAAGCTTCCTCACATCAATTGGCGTTACTTTGTTAAAAAGGACTGCTATGTTCTTTATATACATTTGTGAATTAGAGCTGTGACCTAATAGGTTTATAATAGTAGTTACAGCATGTTCCATATTTTCTTCAGCCATATTCATACAAACTTTTTTTACCAATATTGGTAACAGCAGATTCAATAGTTCGTCACATAGTTCCGGTGTTCTGACAAGTTCAGTCACTCTAGATAATATCAGTAAGTCCCTTTTATTAACTGTGTTGGATTTCGCTGAATTAGCGATGCGTCTTTTCATTACTTCTAAAATGCTTTGAATATGTGGAAGAAGTAAAGAGCTGCCGAAATTAATTTCTACACCATCATTGATTTTAAAACTTTCAGCAATAGGTATAGCATTAAAAGCAACAATAGGATGCACTTGTTTTTCTTCAGTATCATTATCTTCACTGACAAGTGTCAGTAAATTTTCGACCATGTCTAAAATCATATTCACCACGCCAAGATTTGTATTTGGCGCTAATAAAAGTTTAAATATTGCTGGCAATGGACTTAATGTGGGATCTTCTTCAGATGTTGTTACTAATAAAATAAAATATCTAGGATTTTGACACCAAACATTTAGTAGTTTCAATAAAGGCGTTGGGGAGTTAATACCTTCAACTTGTAATTTTGGTATAAGAGGCCAAATTAGTGTCTTAAAAATAACATATAGTTCATCTTTATCCCACATATATGTGTGATATTGATCAAATAACTTTCGAACAGATACAATTGATAATTTTCTCAAATTTTTCATAACTTTAATATATCCAATATGGACTTTATCTTCTTGTGATAGGACTCCATAAATTACGGAAATGACCGCATAAAGAATTTTGAAAAAAAGTTTTAACAGTTCATCTTTCATGTATCCACCAAAGTATTCTCTAACTACTTCAAATAAATTCAAAACACTGTGTAACTTTCCAGGTGTTGTTACAGACTTTAAAGTTAGCTCATCTAAGGTAGTTTTAAGTATTTCTTTAGGATTCAAATCCATATATTTTCTATATTGCGAAAATGCCATTTCTATGAACATTTTAAGTTCATTTTCATTGCACCCTGCAAGATATCTCATAACCAGAGACCTTCTTGTCTGACCACCGCTTTTCTTATCTGAACCTAATTTCGACGTCATTTTACCATACATAATTCTTAATATAATGGGAACTACATGTTCTCTATGATCAGGTTGAATATTTTGAGTATCTTCTGTGATTTTAAATTGAGTCAATTCATCTTTTAGCTTGTTTTCATCTATTAAATTATGTAAGTTGTTTTTATAGGGCATTATACTCTTATTTTTATAATTAAGAACACAGTCAAGAGCATACTTCTGGAGGCCTGCATTCTTGTGCTTCAAAAACTCCATATATAATTCCCACAAGACGGGTGCTTGATGAAGTGCCTTTGGATTCTTAAAATGTGCAAGAACCTGCATTATAGCAATCAGTGTTTTAAAAGTTATTTTTCCTGAGGATGATTCTTTAGTGTCTTCAATGTACTCGACAACATCTTCTTTTTCTACAGTATTGGTTAAATAGTTAACAGAGTCAATGTTGTCTGATTTGATATCAGTGTTATGACGCGTTTCTACATCGATTTTGAGTGCACTAGCATTGTGATTTCTTCGGTACTCTTCTTCGATGAAATTTAAAAATAAAACCACAACATCATGATTCTTAGTTTCACACACTTGAATACAATTTATCATTATTTTTAAAATCAAATTTCTATAATTATATAAATCTGGTCTTTCAGATATAGTGTTATAATCAGAAAACATTTGATTTAATATATCATACGTTGTGTCCAGTTCATCATCAAATTTAAACTTTTTCATGTCTCTCTTTGCATTTTTAAATGAAGATACTAATGCTTTGTAAAAAATAGACCAAAATTGATCAGTCGCTAAAGCATTTCCAAAACTAGCAATAAATTCGCAAACTGGTTCCCATAACAATTTGAAATTAATATATATGACACCAAGCATATACTTTAATGCAAACAAATGGAAATCAGTATCCTTTGCTAATGTGTATTGAGTTGTGTTAAACGTCATTTTATGTATGATGCTTATTTGCTTTCTATATTCTTGTATAGAGGGAGTTATAGATTCTATTTCAAAGCACATACTAAATATTGAAAATCTTTCTATGTTACCACCAACTTCTACCGTTTTGTTTAATTCTGGAACACGTTCAAACAACTTATAAATGTGTGTTGTCAGTAATCTGACCTGAAAAAATAATAATTACAATATTTAATGGTCTACCACCCAATACATGCATCACTGCTGAAATAAAAAGTAGTAAGTACTTACAATATGAAAAGGTGATGACACATTTTCTGTCAAATATGAATCAATGAATTTCAAATGTTGATATGTCAGCCCATTTTCATGTTCATATGCAGTTAAATATAAATCCAGAATATGAAGAGAAGCTAGATAGTTAGGGTCAGCAGCATATGGCAAAATTACTAGTAATAGTTGATCAATATCGCAAATATCTTTTAATTTTTTGCAACTTGAAATATGCACTGTACTTTCTAATGCGTTTGCTAATATAAATAAAACTTGTCTAGAGCACCTCGATAAAGCGGTAGTATCACAATGATATTTATTATTGTCTGGTTGATTTTTTTTATCATAACTATTCAAAATACTTAATAATCTAGCCACTAGTTGACTTAGTACCCCAACACTGTAGACAACATCAATATTTTCTATATGTGGGAGACAGAATAACACATTCATCAGCTTATTTGGATTTTCAAATAAACTTTCTATGTTCTCATTAAAGATTGTATACCAGTACTCCATGAAATATTGAAGGTTATTACCAAAATCAAGAGGATATTTAACCCATTCAAAAAGCTTTATACCGTTTTTAGATAGTGGTGACTTACGTAAGCATATTTTAGAAAGTGTGCTCATTGCTTCATTATCAAATCCTGATTGCACAACAAAGTTCAGAAATGCTGGCAAAATATGCATATCAAATTGTGAATAGTCAATTACGTTTTTCACAAAGTTTATTAATATATTAGGATAAGGTAATGGTAACAACACTTTTACAATAATACCAGCATGTTCCTGAGACAATGAGATATTTGGTGAGAGCAGCAATAAAGCTCCAATCTGAGCACATACATCTAAAACTTGTTCTGTATACTGTTCACATATAACTTTAATAAGTAAGAGAACAAACTGTGGCGGATTCGTTAAATATTTTCCATTTTGATGTTCAATAACTTGACCCGCAAGTCTTAAAATATATTCCAGTCCTTTGCTTTCTTCATCATTTTCATTTAAAATTTCTTCGGTAAACTTCAGTACACTAGTCCAAAATATTGTATATTCTTTATGTGTAATTATTTGCAAACTATCTTCTATTGTTTGTGTGAGTACTCTAAAAAGAGTTTCTTGGTGTTGTTTACATTCCTTCAGAGTTTTAAGTAAAAGAGGCAGGAATGTCTCAATACAGCTGTGGAATTTATTATTTACACCTCTGATAATTTCAAACATCAGATGCCCACATCCTGTTACAGACTGAAAATAAAAACAGTTGTTACAGTTTTAAAACAATTGATCCAAAAAACTAGTCTAATCAAACAAAAAAGACTCTAATTGCAATTTTTTTACTTATGTGCTGGTGAAATATCATACGACAAATACTAAAAACTGATAAGTTACAATAAATCATACTGATTTTATGTACTTATACGCAACTACAGTTGTCGTCTAAGCAAATCGTGAAATGATCTTCAAAAATAGCCAAATTTTACTTACATCATCATTTGTTTTTAAATAGGTTAACATGAGTTCTATGAACTTTTTCTTATCCTTTATGTCTCTAGCTACAAATGCAAAACTTTCAGCCGCAAAATTATTTATATATTGAGGGAATGTTTCACTCAGTAACGGTATTATCCTCTTCAAGATTAAACCTATATCTTTCTTTAAATGTGGCTTTAAAATTTTAAACAAAAAAGCAAGACAAACAAGTGTCCATTCTAATCTTTCTGCATCTTTAGTTTTCAAAAATTTTATTAAAATGTCAAGAAACTTTGGAAAATGGGGATAGAAATCATTTCGTAGATCTTTAGCTAATGATACCAGAATTCTGAAAAAAAAACATCAATATTGATTAGCATGCATTAGTTTTAACCGACTTCACAAAAAGGAGGGGGTTATCAATTCAACTGTATGTTTGTTACCTCATAACTCTGTCATTCGATTTAGAAAATTATTTTTTGTTTGAGAGGGTATACTTCCCGATTGCTCCCGTTGTTACCTATCAAGTCAAGATCTGGTCTTGGGGTCCTAGGGGAAACCCTTAAATTTTATACGCATGTCCAACATGTTTCATGTATTTTTTTTTCTAAAACTATTCCGGTATTTACGTCTGGTAGTCATAAGCACAGCTGATGGCGGAAGGATCCTTGACTTTTAGGAGTAAGATGTTAGTTTTTTAAATGCAGAAGACTCAGATACATTCAACAAATATTAAACAATACTAAAAACCTTAGCAAAAATAATATAAGAATACAAACAACATAGAGAGGCAGAATTAATACCTTCACCTTGTAGAAGATCGCAATAAAATAATGCTATTATATAGGGTGTAAAAAGACCGAACGTGAAGCCGAAACCGACTTATTGAACCCATCGACAATATGATAGTCTAGGTTCTAAAATACATGTATCTCTTTCCGATGGATATCGTAAGAGTCGACTAACTGCCGGTTTCAATATCCTATCTAAGTATCTCTGGGAGTTATATAATGAGGAACAGAATTTTGAAGTGTTTTTATATCAAATGTTTATAGCTTTATTGTTAATGTTTATTATTTAAATAAATATTATTATATTAAGTCAGTTATTATATGATATTAAATTATATTATTTGTATGTTAGATTACCAGTATTTATATCAAACATTACACACCCGTATGCATTTTAAGACTGTGCCCATAGCACGGGGTACCGATAGGAAGAATCTAGGTATAATTAATTTCATTCAAGAATTAAGAGGATTGTGAAGCTGTAAATTTTCATACAAAAAGCGAAAACGCTTTTCTCCCTCTTTATATAGTCCAATTTTCATAATTTTTGGAAATGTTGTAGATATAATGAAGATCAAGGTTCTGGATAATCGAATTTTCTAAAACTAGTACGAGTATGTGGATAATAGCGCGACAAGCTATGCCACCAATTGAGTCGATCTTTTCTAAAATTTCAAACATTTTAACGAAAGTGGTCTGATTACTAGTGTTACCAGATCTGCGGGCCTATTTTATATTATAACTTAGGTTGCTAACTAGAATTGTCATTTTTGAAAGAAACTTGTCCTATTATTAATATTAGATCAATAGGTTAAAGATTTCATCAGGGCTGGTAAGAGTAAGGCCTCGTTTACGGAGACGCGGGGCGTTGCGCGGCGCGGCCCGCTCAGAATTCAAACATATGGCGTTGTATGAATGCGTTTACGGAGAAGCGATTTTACACGCCTTTGCTTGAAATGGCGCGTTTTTTACGGCCGAGCCCGCGGATGGCACCGCCGCGTCCGTCGGTGTTCCCGTCTCGCATCTCTATGAACAACATCGTATATTGCCATATGTTTGTGTTTACGCGTGCGATTATGAGTGCCGCTTCACGCGCCGCCCCACCGTAAACAGAAAAAACGTCTGACGGGCCGCGAGACGCCATGCCACACTCGACGCGCGACGTCCCGCGTCTCCGTAAACGAGGCCTGAGGCTTGGTGGCCGAGAGGTCTAGGCGTCAGCACGGTATTCTGGAGACGTGGGTTCAAATCCCGACCAAGACGACATTTTTTACCTACCTACTAAAAACCCCTAGTGTTCTCCCTGCCCTTATGGGCGCGCTATCGCCAAGGGGGGATTGCCCTAGTGTTCTCGGGCAATCCCCCTTGGCGATAGCGCGCCCATAAGGGCAGGGAGAACACTTGCTCGAGAACACTAGGGCAATCCCCAGACGGAGGGCCTTACGACGGCGTGCACGGGACCAACCGCACACGCAAGTCTCCACGGCAGGGTCATTAGACGGGCATCGCCTGTGTAAATGCCCGCCTTCTCCTGCCTATCCGTCTGCGACGGATGGGAGCGGCTTGAGGATCTACCTCCCGCTCCCTCTCCGCGGCCTTCTTCTGCGAGATGACGTCCTCGCAGAAGGAGGCGACAGCCCCCCATTCCGCCTCGCCGCGGAGCATGGCCACGACCATGTTCGGCAGCGAGAGATTTCCACCTCCCAGCGCAGCGCCGAGTTCGCTGCGCTGGCGTCGCCAAGCCGGGCACATCAATAGTGTGTGCTCGGCATCGGCAGTGTCGTCGGGAGCGCCGCAGTGATGACACTGCGGCTTTAGATCAAGGGACAAAATAAGTCTTTAACCCGAGGAAAACACTGTGCTTTTCATTACAAATGCAATTAAAAATAAAAACATGAATTAGCTAAAGAAAAGATGAGTAAATTTCATTTTAATAAATCAACTATGGAGCGTCTGTGGCGTTGTGAACTCGGCACTTGCCTTCCAATTCGCGAGATTTACTTGTGTGTAGTAACTTAAAAGAGTACTTTTAAGTACCGACTCGTATTTACTTAGTTTGAAAATGGTAATGTATTAAATTATTTAATTTACTTGTTTATCTACAAAAAAGTAAATCTCGCGACAAGCTTTTATGTCATATAAATTGTGACAAATGTGAAATAACGTTATAAGTAAAAGTTTTAGTGTAAAAGTTTATGTTTTCTTTTTAGCGCATTTAAATAAAAGCTTGTTTTTTTTTATGGGATAGGGGGCAAACGAGCAAACGTATCACCTGATGGTAAGTGATTACCGTCGCCCATGGACACCCGCAACCCCAGAGGAGTTACAAGTGCGTTGCCGGCCTTTAAGGTAGGAATACGCTCTTTTCTTGAAAGTTTGAAGGTCGTATCGGTCCGGAAATACCGAAGGCGACAATTCATTCCAAAGTTTGACTGTACGAGGCAGGAAACTGCGAGAAAAACGCACAGTTGTGGACTGCCAACCATCTAAGTGATGGGCATGGATTTTTTGTCGCGTGGAACGATGGCGGAAAGAGGCGGCAGGTATGAGACCGAACAATTCCTCGGAGCATTCCCCGTAATATATGCGATAGAAGATGCATAGTGAGGCGACATCTCTACGCAGCGCCAAGGTATCAAGCCGATTAGAAATTTCCTAGCAGTCGACGATTCGAGTCGCTCTCCGCTGAATGCGGTCCAGTGGGCGAAGCTGGTATTGGGGTGCCCCTGCCCAAAGATGAGAACACTATTCCATATGAGGCCGAACCTGCACCTTGTAAAGCTGTAGGCGGTGCGCTGGACTGAAATACCTTCTCGATCTATTGAGCACACCAAGCTTCTTAGAGGCTAATTTAGCCTTACCCTCCAAGTGGCCACGGAACTGGACTTCGCTCGATATGTCGACACCAAGGATCTCAATATTGGCTGAGGCAGATAGGGGAATGCTCTGAAAGCGAGGAGATACCACAAATGGCATTTTCTTGGCGGTGAACGCGCAAACCTGTGTCTTTGTAGGGTTAAAACGGACTAAATTAAGTCGACCCCAGTTAAAGACTTTCTCTAATGATGTATCAATTTCAGACACAAGTTTATTCCGGCACTCAATGACGTTTTCCCGAGAAATATTAGCACGGCCGTTATAGGAGGTATCTTTCGTGCTGTCATCTGCATAACAATGAATGCCGCTGATTTGCAGCATATCATTAATATGCAAAAGGAATAGTGTAGGTGATAGCACACATCCTTGGGGGACACCAGCATTTATAGACAGAGTCTGAGCATTCACCATCAATTAAGACCTTTATGCTTCTGTCTAATAAAAAACTGGTGACCCATCCACATAGTTTCTCGGGAAGCCCATACGAAGGAAGTTTAGAAAGAAACGCTTTGTGCCAGACCCGATCGAAGGCCTTCGCGATGTCCAAACTTACTGCCAGTGCCTCCCCCTTCGCTTCAATTGCCTCTGCCCAATGA